>CM074724.1:74394699-75797925 GCA_037306005.1 Rhinophrynus dorsalis
ACACTCCTCGCCCATGTGGGCATGGAGGAGGTGTGGGACTGCTACTCTCCAAACACTACTGTTATAAATCACTTTCTGTCCCCGCCTCTCTCTGCTTCTCCTATGTTGAGTTGCATGTAGTCCGTATCTTTGCTCCTGTCTCTCTACAGGTTGCAGTTATCTATCGCCCACCTACCAACACCTGTACACCTTCAAACTTTCTTTCTGACTTTGAATCATGGTTTTCCTTTTTCCGGTCATCAGACACACTTTCACTTCTTCTGGGGGACTTCAACTGCCATGTGGATGATCCATCAGTCTCCTGGGCATCCCACTTTCTTTCTCTAATGTCTGCGCTTGGACTACAACAGTGGACAGATGCTAGAACTCACATGGATGGACACTTCCTAGACTTTGTGTTCATTAGAGGCTGTGCACTCTTGGATTTCAACATCTCCCTCTTCCATTATCTGACCACCATCTTCTAACATTCAGCACCAGTTATACACCTTCCGCAATACCTGCTTCCTCTCCCCGCTTCACTCGTAACCTCAAATCACTTAACCTCACTGCTCTGCAATCCTCCCTGGCTACAGGACTTTCATCCATTCCCACTAATACAGACACTAACAGTCTTGTCAACACTTACAACTCGGTCCTGTCCTACCCTTTAAACTTGGATGCTCCTCTCTCAGACGCACCCGTAAATCCAATCCACGGCCATGGCTTAATAAGGACACCAGCTTCCTTCTCTCCTGTACCCGTTCATCTGAATGACTCTGGAGAAAGTCTGGCTCTCTGGCAGACTTTATGCACTACAGATTCCTCCTTTCTTGTTTTAACTCTGCTCTGTCCCTGACAAAAAAACATTACTTTTCACAACTAATTAGCACTCACAAATCCAACCCTCGCCGCCTTTTCTCTACATTTGACTCCCTTCTCTGCCATCCATTTGCCTCCATCTCACACTCTATACAGCCACAAGACTTTGCCGACTTCTTCAAAGCCAAGGTAGACTCCATCCGGGGTAATATCCCACCCTGTATATACCCTCCTATCCCCCCTCATTCCCCTCCTGCCACCCTGGACTTCTTTTCACAAGTCACGGAGGAAGAATTGGCTAACCTCCTCTCCCTCCACTACATGCACACTTGATCCACTCCTCTCTCACCTCATCCAGCCCCTCTCCCTCACACTCACCCCTATCCTATTACAGATCTTTAACTCCTCCTTTGCCACTGCTACATTTCCTGACGACTTCAAACATGCCATAGTAACACCTATCCTCAAGAACAACTCCACTGACAGCACCACACCCTCTAGCTATCGACCGATTTCTTTCTTGCCATTTGCTTCTAAGCTCTTGGAACGCCTAATCTACTCCCGCCTGCTTGACTTCCTTAACACGCACAACCTGCTCGACCCGCTACAATTTGGCTTTCGCACTGCTTACTCCACTGAATCCGCTCTCACAAGAGTGGTTAATGATCTACACATTGCCAAATCACAAGGTCACTATTCTATACTTATCCTTCTTGATCTCTCTGCTGCTATTGACACTGTTGATCATGCACTTCTCCTCCAAATTCTTCAATCCTTAGGAATCCTTAACCTAGCACTGGACTGGCTATCCTCATACCTAACTAACCGATCCTTCAGTGTCTCCTCTGCCACCTCATCATCATCTCCTGCCCACCTCTCTGTTGGTGTTCCTCAAGGCTCTGTTCTAGGACCACTTCTGTTTTCTCTTTACACAATAACACTTGACAATCTTATTAACTCCTTTGGTGTCAAATATCACCTCTATGCAGATGACACCCAGCTTTATTTATCTGCACCTCAACTGACTTCTGATATTCAATCTAAAGTCACAGATTGCCTCTCTGCCATCTCAGACTGGATGGCTCATAGACACCTCAAGCTCAATATGGCTAAAACAGAGCTATTACTCATCCCACACAGGTCTGGCCCACTAGTGCCCTTCCATGTGACTGTGAATGGCACTACCATAAATCCGTATCAGAAGCACGGTGCCTAGGGTTGATAACTGATACATCTCTCTCATTCTCTCCTCATATTAATGCCATTGCTAAATCTTACCGCTTTCACTTGTGTAACATTGCTAAAATCCGTCCCTTCCTTTGCTCCTCCACAGCCAAAATTCTCACACAAGCACTCATTATTTCCCGCATGGACTACTGTAACCTTCTTCTCTCTGGCCTTCCTGCATCCCATGTCCATCCTCTTCAATCTATACAGAATGTTGCAGCACGAATTATCCTATTGTCACCTAGGTTTGTCCCTGCCCCACTCCTCCTCAAATCTCTCCAGTGGCTGCCTATAAAACTTCAAAGCTCTTACAAAATTCTGCTTCTCTCATTCAAAACTCTTCTCACCTCTACCCCTTTCTACATTTTCACTCTAATATCCCGCTATACCCCATCCCGCCACTTACGATCAGCCAATAACAATCTTCTCTCAGCTCCTTTTGTGTCTACAGCCTTCTCACATATCAAACCTTTTTCTCTCATTGTTTCTTATCTATGTAATGCTCTACCTCCCACTCTGCTCCACTGTACCTCTCTGATGGTCTTCAAATCACGATTGAAACTACACTTTCTTAACAACACTTAAACATGTTATATGGCACTCACTTTGTATATTACTTAATTTATGTCCCCTATCCTAATTGGAACTCTGGCACTGTATACAGCACTTGACCCTCATGTACTCTGTATGTCTCCCATTACCACTTTAGATTGTAAGCTTTTGGGCAGCACTTATAACCCTGTATTGTCTAAACCCTTAAATTGTAAAGTGCTCCGTACACTTGTGGTGCTATATAAATAAACATATTCATTCATTCACTAGAATGTGTAGCTAGCTGATGGTGGCTGTTCTCTGGGATGCCTTGCTGTGGCCTAGACCTAGTTAGAGATGCTGGCCACAAAGCCAGATTAGTGCCGGTCGAAAAAGCCAGCCCGTACCCTGCATGACAACCCAGAGAACAGCAGCTACTCACTGAGATTGATGAGGATACTGAACAAATAACCCACCTGCAATTTATTTGTAGTTGTTGTATAGGAATTCTGAGGCCTGGAGCTAGACTGAGAAGAAAGAGAACAGGATAGTCAAAGTTCAACTGGTGGATGAGGTGGTGTATGTTCAACTCATGGTCAGTCAAGGTGATAGAAGTCCACCAGGGTTAAGACAAAATGGAAGTCAGACAAGCCAGAGCAAGAACGGAAGGTCAAATCAGTTTAAGGCAGCAGATGAAAGAATGGTCAAATCAAAGTCAGCATAAGGATATCAAATGAGTACAGCACCAAATCGCAGAACAGGAGGGTAGTCGAAGAAAGAACCTGGTCACTACACAAGATAGCATTCAGGAACAAAACAGGAAACTAAGGTTCATGATTTGGATCGCTCTGATCGTACCTTGCACAAAAGCACTGAGACTCTAAAAAGGCTCAGAGCAAACACAAGACAAGGTGGGGAACCAGGATCCAGATAACAAGTGAAAAAAACAAATATCCAGACAAAAAAATCACATAAAGCAAAGAAAAAGGGGCAGAACATGAAATTAGTAGAGCAATGTGTGAAGAAGATTACATTTACAGAAGCACTCTGAACAGATTGGCGAGGGGACAGCCATGAATGAGGCCAGTTTCAGTGATTGATATGGGGATTTGAAGAAAGCATGAATTAGGATTTTGTTTGTATCTTCCATGAGAAAGTGATGGATGTGTAAGATGTTTCTAAAATATGGGGAATGAAAGAGAGGGCAGAGACAAAGATGGCTCCAAGATAGCAAACTTGGGAATCGGTCACAGTGATGATAATTTCAGGAATGGGTTGGGTGGATGGGGAGAAGGGAAAAAAAGTTCTGTTTTGTATAGACTGAGATTTAGAAAATGGGAGGACATCCAGACAGACACTGCAGAGAATCAGTTAGTAACCATATCTATAAGAGAGGGAGTGATGGCAGGGAAGAAGAGGTTGTATTGTGTATCATCAGTGTAAAGGAGATAGCAGAACCCAAATTAAAAGATTAGATTTCCTAAAAAAGAAATGTAGATAAAAACAGAAGGGACCTAGAACAGAACCTTAAGAAGCTTCAACTGAAAAAGGAAATGATAAAGCAGCAGTCAGATATATAGGATAAAAACAAGGTGAGCTATCTCATGAAGTACTATATCTTAATAGGTTTGAAGGAGAAGTGCATGGTCTACTGTGACAAAAGCAGTTGAGAGGTCCAAAAGCATTAGTATTGAGTAGTGGCCCTTTGCTTTGGCCAAGAGCAAATCATTGGCCACCTTAGTATGCACAGTTTCTGTTGTGTGTAAACATCTTGAAGGTGCCAAAGTGAGAGAGTGAGAGAGGTTGAAGATGGAGGTTAGTGTTGGAGTAAGCACAGATGAAAGTGTTATAGCTTACCTTGTTTTCAGCGTCATCTGCAGGCACGAGACTTCAAGCATGCAGCAGGCCTCTGTTTTATGTGTTTGCCTCCTGTAGTCTCCTCCTACCTACTTCCTCCCTCTGAGCTGCTCCTCCTACCTACTTCCTGAGGAGGGGTTTAAAGGGCTGACTGAGTCCTGACTCAGTTGCCCATGCGTTGTTGTACAATACAGTTCTGTTTCCCTTGGTCTCTGTGTATGACCTGACTTGTCTGACCATCCATTCTGGTGCTGACCTCTGGCTCTGTCTGACTACTCTTTTGCCTGCTCCCAATGTGTAGTGGACACCCAATCTGGTGCGGACCTGTGGCTCTGGCTGACTACCTGAACTGTGTATGACCCGGCCTGTCTGTCTATACATTCTGGTGCAAACCTGTGGCTCTGGCTGACTACCCGCTCCATGTATGACCTGGCTTGTCTGACTGCCCAATCTGGTGTTGACTTGGGGCTCTGTCCACTGCTCTTCCAGCATACCAGCGCTTCAGTAGGTATCCTATCTGGTGCAAACCTGTGGCTCTAACTGACTACCAGCTCAGTGCATGACCCGGCTTGTCTGACTATCCTTTCTGGTGCTGACTAGGGGGCTCTGTCTGTTTCCTCCGTGTTGGTCCCCGCTCCACAGACACCCATCCTAGTGCAGACCTGGGGCTCTATCAGACTCCTAGACTGACTGCAGGCTGAGTCAGTGCTAGTCCTTTGGGAGTTCCTAATTACCTTGAGGCTCCAGTTGGCTGAGGCCTAGTCTCAGACAGTGTGGTGGATCTATTGGCAGACTGCTATTTCTGATACAGTGCTTGCCTCTTTGATCACCCTCTGTGCATTATCTGTTTATGTGCATTACTGGTATTATTCTGATAAAAGATTGTTTTACTTTACCATACTGACTCCTGGTTTATTCCTGGGAACCATGACAGAAAGAAGGCGACTCATTTCCAAATGGATAGGAACAATAGGGAAGGTGGTGGGGTTGGAGGAGTAGAGTAGACCAGAAGCATCCTCCTCCATTACAGGGATGAATGTTCTGATGGTGCTGATAGAAGTGGGCTTGTAATGTGCAACAAAGGAGGATGTGTGGAAATATGGCTAATAGTGCTAATCATATCCTTACAATACATGGCAAGAACATGTGCAGTGAATATATGTAGGAAGTATGTTGGGTGGGGCCGAAAAGGGAGTTGAAGGTACTAAAGAATCATATAGGGTTAGAGAACACAGATGGGATGAGAAGAGATGATATGAGACGTGAAGTAAGCAGAACAGTATAAGCACAGCATTAATTTCTAGTGATGGAAGTATTTAACAAACCACAATTTCCTCCCAAACTGCCTAGCAGTTCAGAAGCACCTTTGGAGGTATCAGGTCTGTTCTGTGTGCCATTTCTGTGACATGGTTCTTTTGGAGTGACATAAGGAGACAGGAGTTGCTTTGTCAAGAACAGTTGTGAAAGTTTAGCAGAAATGGGATTATTGAGTTTGAAATGTTTGTTTGTGTACTTTAATATGCATAATAAACTTTGTTTTTGTGATTTTGAGAACTAAGAATATCTATATAAAACCAAAGACAGTCCTGCTCTGCTTCATGCAAATCACCTAAATATGGACCCTCTGTATAGCATAAATATATATTCATTCAATTGCCTATAAAATAAGGGTCACATAGTTTGGCTGACATATGTTTACGCTTGCTTACCCCATTTTAAGTGAGTCCTATCTATTTCATATTGCTATTTTTTATGGCTTACAAATATGCTTTGTAATAACATAATCTATCGCCCCTTATGACTGAAATGACCTGTTTTCACAAATGGATCACCTGCAGTGAGTGGGTGGGGACCTCAAGAACTGGAATATGTACACCAGTTCAAGACAATAGACTTCACAGCAGTTTGCGTGTCACTCAACCGCTCCCAGGGCCAAAAGGGTACTACCTTGTATAAAATGGAGTATAAATGCATGAGATGGAAACATAATTCTATCTCTATATTAATCTTTGGTAAGGCCTCATGTAGAGTATGGAGTACAATTTTGGTCACCAGTTCTTATTGAACTGGAAAAAGGGGAGGAAAGTGCAACAAAACGGATTAATTGTTAGGCCCGTATTCACAGAGCCCTTGCTCCCCAGAGGCCACCTCCTTCTCTGTGTGGCTGGGTAGCTGAAGTCCTGCCACCTCCTTCCTCTTACATGTGTCGCAGGTGTGCATGCCAATGGATGATGTCAGCATGGTGTGATAGCCTTGCTAACACTGTTATGGAGGGATGGAGATGCTCTTTCTCCTTGGCTTTATCCTCCTCTGAAGGGGGTCAGTCTGCTGGGCATGTGAACAGCATGGTGACATCACAAACCTCAGTACCTTTATATTTTCACAACTCCCTCGCATCAGGGCTTAGTTGTTTGAACTTCCCTGCGGGTCAATTTTTCCTCGCCAGTCTTCTGACCCCTTACTTTTCAGCCTCTTGACCTACATTCTTCTGGACTCCTGACCTCTGGCTGTCTAAACTGACCACTGCTGACATCTGGACTCCTGATCTCTGGTTATCAATTGACTTGCTTATTGCTGTCTCCTACCCCTGTTGGTGCTGCCCTCCTGGATTCTCTGGGCCATTCAACTCTTACCTGTCTACACCACAGCAGGTCTCTGAACTGCACTACCTGCCCCGGTATTCTGGTCTTGGGGGTCTGTCATGTATCCAGTCTCCTCAGGGTGTAGTTCTCTTATATGGGTGAGTGCTATTGCTGCAACTCACATGAATGGACAGAAGGATCTGAGATATGAAGAGAGACAAGTCAAACTGGATTTGTTTACAATAGGGAAAAATATCTAAGGGATGATATGTATAGGATGTATGGATACCTTTCTGGCTCAGAACATTACTAAGAATTATGACAGTTGGTTTCAAAGCAGATAGGATACTGGGCCAAGGAAACATCTTACTGCCTTAAGAAACAGGAAGGAATCTTTTGACCAAGTTGGGGCTTTATTGGAAATTTGTCATTAAACCAGGTGTACTGCATGGGTAATAAGCCCAAAACACAGATAGCTGGTGAGGATAAGGCATGTTCCTCCAACAGGGGTTGGTAGGGTGAAAGCTTGAGTGTGGCCTTTGAGATTGGCACTCACTGGCATAGGCCCCCTGTGGTGAGTTGTGCTGCGGCTGAGGCTGTGTAAAGGTGCTGGCCACTAAGCCAGGTGAACCCCTTCAGTTGACCTGAAGAATGCCCAGAATTACCCATCACAGAAAGGTCTAACGCTACCAACCCCAGGAAGGATGATTCCACAATAAATGTAACAAATGAGTAGGAGACACACCAACAGGAACAGCTTCCCAAAGTGTCAGCACAGAATAGTCCAGGTACAGGCAGGGTCAGCAACAGACAGGATATTAGGCACCAAATCAATAAGCAAAAGAGAAGTCCAGGTACAGGCAGGGTCAGCAACAGGCAGGATACAAAGCATTGGAATGAAAACAAAATAGAGGAGTCCAGCAGAATACAAGAACAAAACTCAATGTAAATGGCCAAGAGAATCAAGGCATAGCAGGGACTAACACACAGAATTGCAGGCCAGGGAGACCGCCGTGCGTCCTCTTAAAGACCCAAGTCGGAATTGCAGCTCCAAAACGAGGTTACATGCCACATAAGCAGCGAGGAGGACCATAGTGTCCCAGAGGATGATAAAGAACAGCCGCAATGCATCAAAGCACCAGGGGCACCCATGACAAATGGCTTCAGGGGGATTTTTTTTTCCTTTCTCTGGATCAACAAGGGTTATATGGCATGGGCTGAACTTGGTGGATGTGTGTTTTTTTTCAGCCTCATCAACTATGTTGCTATGTATATAGATGTCTGCCACACCCACTGCTATAAATTGCATGGAACCTGTGTAATACAACTTTCCAATATGTATTGAGTTTTTCTTTATCATTTACTCAAATAATTTGGGTTGATTACAGGTAAACATAAGCTAGGCAAGCTAGTTAAAATAATGGCATACTATGCCTTTAAACCTCTCTCTTCAATGATCAGCAAGTGTACATATTTAATACTGAGTGCTATTCATTATATACCATCATTGTCATTTATAACTACAATAGGAAGGAGACAACATTTTGCAAAAAAATTCACAGTTCTAAAACATCATAATATACATATAAACAAACATAACCCAGGTGAACAAAATATGGAGAAAAAAAGTCTCTAAATTAAAAACAAAAAAAGAATGAAGATGATCCTGAGCTGCTTCATATAAATTACCTATGTCTGGTAGCCAGGCAACTTACAAAGAGTTCAGAGCACCAAACACAGTGGAAACAGATGCTGTTGCAACACTCAAGACTATTTTTATTTCCAAATATTGGTATCCCTTATATTTGCTCTATCTATAGGTGAACACATGAGAATTAGGTCCTGGTTATTGGATAGAATTAGCCAGTTTGCTTCTGACAACGTTATACATATGACATGTAAACAAAATACTACAACAAATCTCCCTAAAAACATGGGCAGTAAAAGCCCATGTGAGCCATGTGAGCCACTCACATGTATTTACATATACTTATGTGAAGCGTTATCAATAAAAATGGTACACTTTCCAGTAAATACATGTGACTGCTACACTAAGGCATATTACCTTCTATGTTTTTAGGGGGATTTTTTGATCATTTAGGTTATCTATATTAGGTCTTAGAGCACCTCCCTAAATATTACTGACATTTTCATTACCTTTTACATGTCACTGAACAGATTATTTTGTTTTTATATAATACATGACCCTTACTGCTCAAGTTCAAATGAAGAGTAAACTCTAGACATAAGACTGCTTAACATGCTGCCCTGAACCTACCAATTTGTCAATTAACTCTTTGAGTGCTAGAGGAGTATCAGTCTCAAACAGTTAAAGCAATACTTATTTTATACATATTCTAATCACTATGAATGTTCCTAAGAGGTTGGATGATGTTGAGTTTAAGATGCGCATGGACAAACTTGCTCAAACACTGTTCTCCAACTAAACACATGCAAAGCCATTTTGTATAATTTGTGCAGTGTCTGAGACGGGAGGACATTTTTCCCTGCTCAGACCATGGGGGCCTGGAGAAGATGAATCACCCTTCCCCTTAGGACCACACCAATGGATAATTTTCAGGGCAAATACTTATAGTTTGAAAATAGTCATGAGTGACTCAGATTGGCGTAGCATGTCAGTTTAAAGGAGAGCTAACTTTCACATACCTTACTATGGCCTGAATATCCTAATGACCCAGGTATTTTTTCCCTTGCATTTTGTTTCAAAAGATAACGTCTTCAATCAGTCATGGATGTCAAGTCCATGGAGGTGGCTAGCAGGACCTTAAGCTGACTACTGTACATGGTAATTTTTTTTTTTTTTAAATATATTTTATTATCAGATCACTCCATACACATCTTAATTACAAAAAAAGGGAACACATATAAAATCGTTCAAATACCCAAAAGCGTGGAAACAGGTATAGCAATGAAAAGAACACATGCATAGTAATAGGGCGTACAGAGTCGACCTGAGGTTTTTTATAATTATTCCAACCTTCAATAACCTAAAATTCTAAAATCTAACTGAACTGAACTTCTACTATATCCCTCACCCCCAATTCCTCTCTCCTCCGAGCCCGCAACACCCCCCCCGCCCATCAGCCAATAATTTCACAGAATCCCTGTACAAAAAGGATTCATTTGCAGTGTCGTGCATCAAGTATATGTCACAACCACCCACCCCACACATAAGAATGATTTTGGTCAGCCATCTCCAAGAAGTTGCATGTCATCAGGTGCCACAGGAGCCTCCACCCTACTTGTCCACCAGGTCTGCCACCTTCCCCAAATCTTGTCGAACTTAATCGGAGTGCCCCGGTACAAGTAAACCAATTTATAATGTGGAACGCACTGTAGGACCAGGTTTAACCACGCTCTACAGTTGGGAGCTCTGCTTGACATCCAGTGCAAGGCCACCACCTTTCTCACCATCACCAAGAGCTCACTCAAAAGAGTCCTGTCATTTGCATCGTACATGGTAATCTTAACTCTGTAACCCTCTGAGTGCCAGAGAGGTATCCAGTGCATTGCAACACAGTGCATCGGATACATTTCTGGCACTCAAAGGGTTAAAGATTAAAAAGGTTGAGTAAGCTTATGCTGATAGCAATCATCATGTCTGCCTCCATGGACATAACGTTCAGGACTGATTGAAGATCTTATCTGTCGAACAGAGGGACAAGGGCAAATTTCATAGCGGCCATTAGGATTTTCTGACCACTGCAAAGTAAATGGGGGCTATTTTTAGGAGCATTTAGTTGTCCTTTAAAAAGTATACCTATAGTTTGTTGTTGCTTTAATTCTATATAAAGGGGTTACATTAAATATTTTAGGAAGCTTTGCTCAAAGCAATACTGTGTTCATAACATTTTTCTACAAATCTGTATATCACAAGCTTAGTCTGTTTCTCAATCTCCTCAGGTGTAATACATATATTAAATAGCCTAGAGAGCTGTTGCATGGACAGATTATTCAATAAGCTGGATGAGCAGAAACTGCTTCTCATCAATAATGCATTCTGATCCATTGGTTTACTGAAAATGGTGCTGATGTCTGTATCCAGACATCTAAGACTGTAACCCCGTGGCACTCCAAGTTGGATAAAACTTCATATTGGGCTCTGCTACATTCAAGTCATCCTGTAAAGACAATGCTGTTACACTACCACTTGCAGAGTTCTTTATTAACCCTGTAAATGGTCACTTTTCAATATAAAACATCTAGAAATACATTTACCTTGCAGTAATCAATGGCCATGGAAATTAATCTGAATGTGTTTGAGTTTAATTTGATTTCTAGTGATGAGGTCCAATGCAGTATCGGCCCCAAATGTTTCTTTTGTGTCTGAGCAGAGCAGTATCCTTGGCAATCTCTCTTACTCTCTATGTCAGATCACAGGCCAGTTATTGTAGCAATAGGAGCAGAAAGCAAAGCAGTCGAAATTGAGTGAAAATTCTTCTTTGAAATTATGTGTAGGAGGACATGACCTTCATAAATGGGGATAGCAGGGGCTCTTGGGGTTAACGTAAGAGGTGGGTTTCCTGTTGCTTTGGTGCAGAAGGGAGTGGTAGTAATCTATTGGCCAGTTTGATTAGCAGGTGGGCAGGATGGCCTTTCATTACCTTTACTTGGGGAGGGATTCACTAAGCAATGATAAAGAGGTGATAAAGTGGAGATGACTTCTCCAGTTTATCACTTCTCCAGTTCTTATGTTATTCTATGAAGCCAATGCACTAAGATTTCTTCAACTTTGGAGATCTTAGTGAATAGGCTCCATAGAATAACCAAGGAACTGAAAAAGTGATCTCACTGTCACAACTCACTGTCTCATGTCCCCTTTAATTCTACTTTATCACCTTTTTATCACCGCTTAGTGAAACCTCCCTTTGGGGTTAATTAAGTCCATGATTTACTTTTACTGTTTTGTATTATGAATATATATGTAAATATATTTTGTATGTAATACTAAGTGAACTGTATATGAATGAACAAAAGTGGAGCAAGTCATCCGTATCATTGGGAACAAATAAAACTTCCCAATATTCTTATGGAAACTTTGAATGTCAGAGAAGTAGCACAAAGAATTGCTTTTAACCTTTAGAATAATATAGGGAGAGGTCTGAAGCATTATAAAGCAATGTATTGTATACCGCTCCAGTATTCAAAGGGATTAAAAGCTCTGGTTAATTAAATGGGAAATGTGTATTTGTCCCTTATGACATAAAGTTTTTTATTTCCTATGCATGCTGTAAGGATGACGGCCATTGTTCGCCTTCATTAAACGTTAACCTTTTGAGTGCCAGAGGGGTAAGCAACACATTGCAAAGAAATTCATTGCATACCCCTCTGGCACTCAAATGATAAATGCTTGAGGAGTACGTGCGCCGGTATGCACTAAAATGTTACAACATACCCATAGGTGCATTAACCAATGTGTTGCTCATCCCTATTGTACTCAAAGGGTTAAGCCAATGCCTAGGTGCAGGAACTAAACCGTGCTGGTGAACTGTTACATTCCACTCCTTGTGATGTTACTCAGTGGACACCCTGCTGTCACTCAGACTTTAAACTCAGTTCAGGCAAATTGGTTAGATAATGAGGAATTATGTTTGTGCCCTCCGGTTCCATAGCTCTTCTATGTGATTATATGGTATTGTTCCTTTAATTAATTTTAAATATATTTTTAATCAGGATTTATCAGAAAGAGAATTATTGCATGTTTTTATATTGAAATTTGAAAATAATTTGGTTAATAACTTAGTTTCTTTGAGGAGTTGAATGAATGGTTATTTATATTGCATCACATGTATACACAGTGCTTTACATTTTAAGGGTTTAGAAAAAACAGGGGTTACAAATGCAGATCAAAGTGAAATGCTGGTATTAGGGTCCCTAGTCGAATGGTCACAATTTAGCGTGGTAAACAGATACATTCAGAGTACATAAGGGTTAAGTTGTGTAATACAGTGCTAGAGTTCTGGTCGGAATAGGTGAAGCATAAATTAAATTATAACAGCCTTGTTTGTGTGAAGTCAGTACCTTCTAGCTTGTTGAAGTCTTGTTCAGGAGGTGTAAGTTTAATCAAGACTTGAAAACCACAAGAGAAGTGCAGTGATGCAGGCTGGGAGGTGGAACATTCCACAGATAAGGAGCAATGAGTGAAAAAGTTTTGATATGAGAGAGGGCTGTAGACACAAAAGGAGATGAGAGAAGAATGTTGCTGGCTAATTGTAAGTGGAGGGTTGGTGTATAGTGTGAGATCAGAGTGGAAATGTAGGAAGCAGTAAAGGAAAGAAGGGTCTAGCATGAGAGAAACTGTATTTTATAACATATTCAGAGTTTGATAGGGATCCATTGGAGAGACTGGAGAAGTGTGGGGGGGGGGGCATGGAAAATCCTAGGTGACATTAAGGTAAGTTTATGGAGCTGGAAGAAGTTTACAGTATTCATAGGATGGGTGCTGTGGTGGAACAGGGGAAGGTATGGATTTTTGCTCTATTACAGGCAGGATTTGGGGATAGCATTAATATGAAGTGAGAATGAGAGAGCAGCATCAATTATCACCCCTACACACCATTCTTCTGATTCTAGACTTATGGTGGTGCTGTTTACTGTCACTTGGAAAGGCACTACTGGGCCAGATCTAGGAGGAATGAGGTTTAGTTCAATTATAGATATGTTGAGTGATCCAGTCTGAGATAGCAGAGAGGCAAGCTGTGACATTAGAGTCAGTTGAGGCGCGGATAAATAAAGATGGCTGTCATCTGCATATAGGTGATATTTGAGTCTGAATTAGTTAATAAATTCACAGGTGTTATTGTGTAAAGAGAGAACAGAAGAGGTCCTAGAACAGAAACTTGAGGAACTCCAACAGAGAGATGGATGGGAGAGGATGAAGAGGTGGTAATGGAGGCACTGAAAGGTCAGTAAGTTGGATAAGAGGAGAGCCAGTTTGGGGATAAGTTATGAATGCCTAAGGAGTGAAGAATTTGGAGGAGGGGAGAGTGATCAACAGCAGCTTAGAGATAAAGCAGAATCACTATTGAATAGAAAGTCAAGCAGTCAGGAGTAGGCATTTCTGTGGAGTAAGAAGTGCAAAAGCCAGATTGTAATTGGTAGAGCAGGTTGAGTGTGTTATGGAAGTCAAGCAGGCAGTAGTAGGCATTCCAAGACCTTAGAGGCAAAAGACATGAGAGAAACTGGTTAATTGCTTGAGTGTGTGTGGTGCAGTGAGGGGAATTATTCTTAACCCCTTAAGGACTACATGACATACTATGACCGTCATGGTCCTTATACCCTTAAGGACCGATGACGGTCATAGTACGTCATGTACTTTTTGCTTACAGCGCTCCACCGGGAGCACTGTAAGTAAAAATAGGGCCTAAAATTGACCGCTCTAAGACTGGAGTGATCTCTTTCAGGCCCCAAAGTGGCGTGCCGATAGACGCAACAGGTCACGTTGGGCGAGTGGGCAAGGATCAAAGCGGTCCTTATGGGATGAAAGCGTCCCAGGACCGCTTGTCCTTAAGGGGTTAAAGATACTTATCACTATGGCACAATGTAGCAGAGGCAAAGGAGGTGTTAAAAATTTGCAAAATGATGGGGATTAGTGTGGGTGGGAAGGACTGGATGAGGTGAGACTTAAATGGATCGAGTGTGCATGTAGTGGAGGAAAAGGAGGAAACCAGGTTAGTCAACTACTCTTCCATGACTGGTGAAATAGAGTCCAGCAAAACATGAAGGGAATAGGGGAGGACAGGAGACTATTTACAAGGGAAGTCTTTTCCCAGATGAAATCTTGGGTTTGCAGAAGTTGTATAGGTTGTATAGATTTTGGGTGGGAGGCAGATGGAGGGTGGAGGAGGGTGTCAAAGGTAGAGAAGTGAATACAGAGGATGGATTTATGACTGTTAATGAGTTGTATTAAATATTGTTTTTTAGCCAGAGACAGAGCAGAGTTTACGTAGGAAAGAAGGATTTTGTAGTGGAGAAAGCCTGCCAGTGAGCCTTTCTCCAGTCGTTCAGCTGAACAGATAAAGGAGCAGAGGAAGCTGGTGTTTTTGTTAGGCTACGACCATGGATTAGATTTACAGGGGAGAGAGAGACGCATGCAGGTTCAAACAGGAAGGCAGGACTCAGTTGTGAAAACTAATCGACCCTCCCACACACTTTATTATTGTTTGTGATGTCACAGAGGAGAAAGCCTATTATTTTTTATGGTTTTCATTTATAATAGATTAAAGAATAAAAGACATAAGACTGCAGATGTTTGCTGTCTAACTTCAAAGTCTACAGAAAAGTACAAAGTATTGTATTTTAACTGCTGAAGTGCAAACATCAGGCTACAGATCTAATTATAAAAACGGGTTAAATAACTATTGTACATGTTATTAACAATATATAATAGGTTTATCAATTGTGAGCTCATATGAAATCCTTTTGAAAGTAAATTAATATAGGCAGTTATTTAACCATTTGCATGCCAGAGGAGTACAAAACACATTGCAGTATAATGCGTTCTGCACTTTGCTGATACTCAGATAGTTAAAATATGTTTTTACTCCCCCTCACTGTTTTGAAAAGAACATTTTCATGGTATCTTATTGTTCTTTTCTCTCATGTATACTATTTTTACAATTAATTTTGCATCATAATGCATACTTATTATGACAACCCCATAGAAAAGCACAGAGGACCTAGCAGTAATTATCACCAATTACTAAAAAATACAAAAACATGTAGGAATTTCTCCCTGAGTAAACAAGAGTATTCTTGTTGCTTTATTTTAAAGCAGGTGCAATATTTTCATGCCCAGTCAAGTTTATGGTGAAGCTGTTGCTATGGCAGTCTTTTGAGAGCTATTATCAGTGACCATACGTTTCCATAGACTACAATAACAATAGCATGTGGGCAGGCTATTAAGGTACTGTGCCAAAGAAATTTAGAAAGTCATATGGTTCTGTGACTATCGCATCCCTGGGCTAGCAATGACAGTAACAATACATAAACAAATGCATTTTTGGATTTGTGGTCTTAATTTTGCATTTTTGCATTTGCAACAATATATGTTTCTATATATACAGTGTGTTTGTGTGTATATATATATATATATATATATATATATATATAAAGAAGACTTCTGAGTGCCTGGCAAACACGCCTAGGGGCAGCAGTAAGGAGTATTTACTAAAATCTCCTCTATACTCGCCCTCCCATAGGTCCAGCCATGGGGGGCATGATTCTCACAGGAGTGACCAGGCAGGCTTTAATTGAAAATCACTGCAATGAATTGTCCACACTCCAGCATCCCACCCTCCCCTTTCGTTGCACTCCCCTGTTCCTCACATCTTCCTGGTTCCTCTTTCAGATGTCCCACCCACCATACCCCTATCACCCTTACCTTAGACAAATCACAGCATTGATCTCTTAAACTTTGTTTCCCAACTGTGTGCATAACCCATCAGTTAAACACACCATTCCACATACATACACACTATTCTCTTCTTCATCCCCCATCACATTTCCAACATCTCCTTTTCACCATCTTAAACATTTCACTGCTATTGACTCATTACCCCTTCCACAAGCCCTTATACTGTGTGTCTTTCTCCTTCCCACTTTCCCTTGTGCAAAGGACACAAAACCTTGATTCACACTGTGCAGAGCCAATGCTCTGTGCACTGTCAATAACATATTTAGTGGTTTGGGAGTAACCAGCAAAAGGAATGGTGATGGTGCACTCAATGCACATTCACAAAGAACCCATGTAAATCACACACTATTACCCCCTTCATGTTTCCTCTCCATCTCTTCCACCCAGACCGCAGTACCCAATATAATGTCCTGCCCCACTCCCTTCCCTCAAATCATAAGCTGAACTATACACCCTCCCCTTCAAACCTTTCAGTTTCTGCACAGTGTACTGAGATCCCAGAACATTTACGTATACTACAAATGGAGAGGCAGCTTAGTCCAGGAGAAACAGGAGCCAAACTTCCTAACACCCACTGGTAATGCTGTATGTTTTAAAATCATTCAAGTTTATGCCCCTACAAGTAGCCACAGTGATGATGAAGTTGAAGGATTTTATAATGATTAATTACGCCTCTACAGACAGGACAATTGTCACTACAAATCTATAATGGGAGATTTCAATGCGAGAAATGGTAAGATCAAAATAGTGAAAAATGAATTGGACCACATAGAACAGGTAAAAGAGACGATAGAGGCAACCAGCTGATCGAAGCTAGAGAAGAACACAATTTGTACATCATGAATTCATTCTACAGGAAAAATCCCCAGACAAGATGGACATGAAAAAGCCCTAATGATAATACAAATGAAATTAATTTCATACTTGCGAATAATAAAATGATATTCACTGACTGCCCAGTCTTAAATTGTTTTAACGTTGGAAGTGATCATTGTCTAGAAAAAGCAAAAATCAGAATTGACTATAAGAAAGAAAGAAAATGATCAATTCAACAAAAGTGAAGATCGGCACTAGCCAACTAGAATCATAAGAATTTTTAGTTATCACTGTCTAATGGCTTCTGTGTGCTGCAAGACCTTACAGATACAGAAATTTCAAACCACAATGAAAAGGTTATTGAGACTATCATAGACACTGTCCATTCCCTTGCACCTACTGTGAAATAAGAAAAAACAATCTGCATGTCAAAAGGAATAGTAGCCATGAAGAAAAAACATGAGCCAAATGTTTGGGCAGATGTTTTCATTAAAGCTTGAAGACGGTACAATAGTAAAAACTCAACAACAAAAACGAGTGGAAGAATTGTATTCAAATCTTTATAAAGGACAAAAACTGAATGCAGTTTCAGAGGCTGAAACTGTGCCATACGTTTTGGTAGAAGAAGTAGAAGCTGCAATAAAATCAATAAAACATGGCAAAGCAGCTGGACTTGATAAACTTACTATTGAAATTTTGAAAGCAGGAGGTCAGCCCTTATTCAAAGCCCTAGCTGAGCTATTTTCAAAATACCTGCTGCTTAGCAAAGTGACTGAAACAAGAAAAAATGCATACATTATCCTACTGCACCAAAAAGATAAGACAGATCTAAAAATCTATCGACCGATAAGGCTATTGTCAGTCGTCTGCAAGGTTTTCACAAAGTTACTATCAAAAAGAATGGACGCTATACTTAATGCGGCACAACCTAAAGAATAAACAGGCTTCAAGAGCGGTTTCAGTACACTGAACCATATCCAGACAGTGCAATCCTATATAATAATTCGCTAATTCATGTGTAATGCACGACATGCGCAGTAGACACTGCTGTGCGTGCTGCAGTCATGCGCAGTAGAGACTGCCCGCGCTGCGGCTGATACAGAGCTGGGCGCTCCGAAGGAATGTCCAGCTCTGTATCAGCCGCGGTGCGGGCAGTCTCCACTGCGCATGACTGCCCCGCGACCGGGTGACAGTGGCACTGTGGCCTGTGTAACGGGCTGTTCAACTAGTAAGTTATAAAACGGCAAAATTAATCCAACCTTCCATTATGCATATCCTTCATTGACTATGAAAAGGCGTTTGACTCACTGAAAAAGCAAGCAATAATCAATGCCCTGATCAACCAGGGAATAGGAAGAGCTTACATCTATTTCCTCCAATCAATATATGAAATCGCAACTGCATCAATAGGTCAGGTCAACAATGATAATATTAAGATCAACATAGAAAAAGGCGCCAAATAAGGAGACACAATCTCCCCAAAACTATTTTCTGCTTGTGTAGTAGAAATTTTCCTCAAACTAAATTGGGACAAAAAAGGACTTATGAAGACTATCTGCATTACGTAATGAAGCACTACAAGAGGAAAGCAAATATTTTATCCTGAAGATGAATGTCAACAAAATACAAGTCATGTTTAACACATTTAACATACCAAGGAAAATCACAGTAGATGGACAAGAACTAGAAGTTAACACGTATGTTTATCTTGGACAGGATATGTCAACAGTTGGAAAAACCATGATGGAAATTGAACGATGAATAAAACTGGGATTGCAAGCTTTTGGAAAACTTAGTAGTGCTGTCTTTAAGACAAATTTACCACTCTACCTCAAGTGAAAGGCTTTTGACAAGTGTGTCCTTCCAGTTCATACGTATAGCTGTGAAACATGGGCACTGAATGCAAAATACATACAAAAACATAAGGTTAGTCAAGGAAGGATGGAGAAGCAAATCCTAACAAAAAGACACCAAAAAACATGTGCCTGGATTCATCAGCAAACAAGATCTGTGACATAAATGAAAGAGTAAAGCACCTGAAATGGAAATGGACAGGCCACATAGCAAGAAGATCTGACGGCAGAGGGACCAAACAAATTTTGGAAAATATTCAATACTCAATACTAAATGCCCAAGAATAAGAGCAAAGACAAGCAATCTTATTTTATTTCAGAATTTCTGAAAAACTAATTTGTTTGGCAAAATATGCAGTATTTCAAAAAACAAAGACATAATATTCACTAATAAAAGTAAAAAAAAAAAATATGTTTGTTAATACATACTGAATATCCACAATTCTCAAAATTTGTTATGACCATCATTTGCCTAAATGACTACTTTAACTGTCTGGCATTGATTAAATAAATTTGTGCATAATTTTACATTCCACATTATTCTAGCTCCTTTAGATCATCTCAGAGAGGGCTGGATTCTATTACAGGTGCTAATTTTATCACTGCGTTTATCTCCAGATTTCCCCATAGACTTCAATAGGAAAATGTTTGATAAAACAGGAGTTAACATTTAGCACCTGCAATAGAATCTGGACCAGAGTGTCTAGAGATGTCACAGTGTGTTCTGCCTTTTCCCGTTTCAAATATTCCCAGTGATGATCAATGGGAAAGAGGTTCAGTGATTATGGTGGGAAAGCCATGCAAATTAGCACTCCTTGCTCTTCCTTGGACTTCAGAGATGCCTGACACTGATTTGATGTGTGTTTAGGATTGTTGTCCTGCAGAGCAGGGTGATAGTTCTTTTTGGTTAAAGTGTAGTTGATCTTGTGCAAGTCACCAACTCCAGAATAGGCAAAGTATCCCCACACCTGAGTATTTTTGGCATCATATGTTAATTGTAGGTTTTACACACTGTGGTTTTAGCCTCTCATGTGGCCAGTTTACATGAACGTTTGAAAATGTATAAGCAAATGATGTGTGAAGAGGATATTCATAAAAATGGCAATTTTACATAAATATTTAACAGAGATAAAAAATGGATTTGTCTCAGTATTAAATAATGTATTCCTGAATAACAAGTATCAACTGATTACAATATTTTACCACTTTTTAATAAATGACCACTTTAAACTATGTTGTGATGATGAACTCAGACTTTTGGTCCCTCCCTATATACCCCACTTTACCCATAGGCCCCTGGGCTATCAGAGTCCAAGAAACATTCCAGGTGGATACCTAGGACATCACATGCTGAGTGCACTCATTACATCCACAAGAAAATGAAAGCTGCCCCCCCACATACACACACACTACCATCTGGGTAAACGGCTAATACTGCCCTATCATCCTCCACAGAAGGTCCCCAGCTGGTAAAAATGTTCCCAGTGCTGCACTTTGCTATACAAATTAAAGCAGCAGTATGGGGCATCTTCAAAGGTAAAGGTTTTTATTCATTGTTTGGGGCATAGTGCCAATTGTGAGAACTACTCTTTAACCCTTTGATTGCCGGAGGGGTACGGAACACATTGCTTTGCAATGCATTCCATACCCCTCTGGCACTCAAAGGGTTAACATTGCGCTGGGACTTGAATTGTTAATTGTAAGAGATTTGCCAAGAAATAGAGCATTTTTTAGGAATATAAATAAAATCATCAATTACTCTGATTCCCAATCTCTAGGTGTGTCCAGTACAAAAATGAAATTCTTGTACCATAACCCTGGAATTACACTTGAGTGTGCCAATCTGCAGCCATCTTGCTGCTGTAGAGTACAACTCCTACAGATTAGCTAATGATGATGGAATTTGTAGTCCAACAATAACGGTAGAATATAGATGACCTGCTGCACATGCTAAAAATAATAAATAATACAATATTATAACATGAATATATATGGTGCACTCATAGGAAAAAAACATATAATGCAAGAAGAAAGGAGGGAGATTCTCGAGGTAAAGAGTACCAAGAGGGTCAACCTCACTGAAAAGAAAGCCTATTACAGGCTTTTTTTTTCAGTGAGGTTGACCCTCATGGTACTCTTTACCTCGAGGATCTCCCCCCTTTCTTCTTGCAACAATAATGGTAGGGCATCATTTTACTCAACACTTGTGTATCTAGTTAGCTATTTAATAATTTACTGTGCATATTTGTGCTCTACATGAAAGGTTTCTGATGTATACATCAACTATTCTTTTCCTGACATTTGAAAAAAAAAGTTTAGGAATATGCTCCTGAGTATTCATCAGAAGAATATAGATGCCATACTGTTTATCTTGAGTGTGATGAATATGAAAAAAAAGGCTTTTACTACAGAGCTGCTCATCAACTTGAGATGCCAGAAAAATTCTTTTGTAATGATAATGTTCTTTTCATTGTTGTTGTTTCGTGAATATTTGTGACACAAAGAGGTTATTTAATTCTGCTCATCAGATGCAGAGACAGAGCTAACAAATTACACCCCATGATCATATCCAATGTTGAAACACGGTGAAACTACACTGAATTTCTAACAACCACTAAATTAAACTATACTTTGTTAAGGAGATTTTAGTACAGAAAAAAAATTACAATTCTTCATTAAAATGTGGCATATGTACAGTAGGTGTTGGCAAAATTTGGCTCTCTGGTAGGGATGATTAGAAAAATCTGTAATTTGTTTTGCGGAGTGATCCACAGATGTGTCCATTTGAATTGATCCGAAGAGGAACAGGGTAGGGGATGAGCAAGGGTGAAGAAGGGGCAAGTTAAATGAGGAAGATAATATGTGGGCGTGTGTAAGTGTGGGAGAGCACTCCTAACACTCTGAATCTCTAGCTGATGGATCTTAGCAGTAGTAGTGGGACTGCTTGGGAATGATGATTGTGTATTAGGGTCCCCTGCTGTCACACTCAGCATATCCCCCCCTCCCCCGAGAATTACAAAGCACATTGGCAGCACTAGCAGCATGCACTGATAGCTGACCTGTCCTGCTTACACTGCTACAGTCTTCTTCCTCTGCATGAGACACTATTTTCCCATAGATCCTTAGGGATGATGTAGGGAGCTGGCCATCATTAGGTCTGCGGAATCAGGGCATCCAGACCCTTCAATGCTGTTAGTGGTCACTTCCTCCTCCTCAGATTTACAGTCCTTCCAGCTCCTCCTTTTATTCGTATTCCAGGTGCTTATAGTGATAGCAGTCACTACGAGCCTCGCCTGCCTCAATTTTGCTAAATAACTTACAGTACAACAGACTAGCCCCCCCCCCCCCCCCCGTCTTTCTCTCTAGCTGCTTGTATTCTGTTTTGCTTTCAGGAAATGTCACTTTTTGGCACAAAATGCAAAGTACATGTAAATAAAGGGGCAAAAATGTTGTACCCATGAAAAAAACAGTGACTCTTTTTGGCAATGGGCGAAAACGGTAACAGTTTTAAGGGCTTTATTTAAAGTGTTTTGTCCCGTGAAAATCAGACATCCACGCTGATTTCATGGATTTATTTTGTGGGAGCATAACGGGAGCTTTCGCCTGCCCCTAGTTATGAGACTACCAGTGGAAAGTAGAACAAGGTTAGGATCTCAGTGTTTGTGTGCCTCTGTGACTACCAGTGCACAGTGGAACAAGGCTGGTGTGTCAGACAGTCATAACCAGGGGGGATACTGGTAGAGGGAGAATGAGGGGGAACTGAGAGTGACAGATGGGATCAAAAAGATTAGAGGAGTATGTGGGGGAAAAGGGAGACTGTGTGATCTTGGGGAGAAAAGGGATAAAATACGATTGGAGGTGAGAAAGGGGAGACTGGGTATAGACAGGGGGCTGACAGAGAGAGGAGGATAGAGAAGGGATAATTGGCGGAGGAGAAAACTGGGTGAAAGAGCGGTGAAAGAATGGAGGAGAGAGAGGGTGGGGAGTCTAAGGGATATAAAGGGGTGAAACACTGGGAATAGAAAGTGTGAAAAAGACAGGGGGAGAGAAAGAGGATATAATAGACCAGAGGAGAAGGAAAAGGATACTGGGCTTGGAAGGGACAATGGTGTCATGTGATGTATAATGCCCAGTTTGTCTCACATAATGGTGCATTAATGTATACATGTCTAATGTAATAATGTATTGCCCTGGACTCGTAATTGACCTAAAGGTCTCCAATAATTTTAATTGCCCTTATTGTCTTTTTCTAATGTTAACTGTCCTGCTCGTCTTCTGTAACAGTAATTGCCTTACTGGTCTCTTGTAACTCTGCATTGTCCTGGCGGACTCTTGTTATGATGTATTGCCCTACTGGTCTCCTATAAAGGTAAATACCTTGATGTCATGTAATGATATCTTGCCCTGCGTGTGTGTGTGTGTTTGTGTGAGAGAGAGAGAGAGAGAGAGAGAGAGAGAGAAAATATGCATGTGTAGGAGAGAGTATGTGTGTTTGTGTGTGATTATGTATGAGAGAAAGTAGTCAGGAATATCTACAGAATGACTGTATATAAAAAGAACTCAACTCGGTAAGATATGACGATAGATAGATAGATAGATAGATAGATAGATGGATAGTCCTAAAGACAATGAATTTTGTACCTAGGGGTGGAAGGGGGGTGCTTAAACAAATAGAAACTGGTCAAAATGTCCAAATGTACAATTGCAGCCCAGGTTTTGGTAAGTAAGTAACTACAGAATTTAACAGTTGATCCAGCAGCCTTTATTCAATGGCTACCAGCAACACCAGCATAACTCATCAGTTAAGTTCAGAAGTACCTTCATAGCAGCTTTTCAGACATTCCAGTGGTGAGTTTTCCTATTCCCAGACTCTGTCAGTGGTCCATCTGCATCTGGGGTCCTCCTCATAAGTGAGGGTTGGAGTCCAGAATCTCATTTTCCAGGCCATAGGAATTCCTATTTTGGTCTAGGTCCTGGCTGAACTGAAGTCAGTCAGCTGGCTTTGCTGGCCAGCACCTTTATCCGGCTCTGGCCACAGCAAGGGAACCCTTATAACTGGCATTGCTCAACAGCATCGCTCTCCAGAGCCATACCAAAGCCCACGTTGAGATCCTGGTCTTCCAACCACTGACTGTTACCCTTTTCATTACATCTGTGGAGCAGTTGTGCAAGTCAGCAATGTGGTTGCTTCTTTACAGCTAAACAGAGTCAAAGGTATGGCTTCGGATGAAGACAGTTTTAGATAGGTCATCCAGGCTGCAGGACCTCTGTAGGAGACTGTCTTTTCTTCCAGTAACTTTTTTACCATGATTTGGTTTGATGTCTAGGTGTCCATTGACATCAGGGGGACTAAAATTCAATCTTCAGAACAAGCTTTTGAGTGCAACAACTTCCCTTTATCAAGTAAAAAAAAAAATAAATACATATCAATATGAAACATCTGAGTAAAATGCTTGGGTTTAAGAAAATACAAGCTGATAAGCTACATATCACACCAATTTCATTATGAGAGGAATGTGGTGAAGGGGGATGGATGATGAAAGGCCATGAGAAAAAAAAAGGAAAAATCATATGAAGAAGACGGTCAATATGAATTAGAAGAATATAGAATGAAAAAAAAAATGTTATATGAAGTTTTGGTTATGTGAGAACCCAGTGTCTTAAGTGCTTATAAAACTGATCATCTTTATTTCAGATGTCTTTCTTTCTTGGGTATCTTTGAAAATCTATCTGAGTATTTTGATTTTAGTGTTATGTATAATAGTTTATCTGGGTGAAATTATGACCAGCAGGGATATAGTTAGTTTTTTAATGTATTTCTCTATTGATTGTCTGTATCAGTTCATTCTTAGACTAAGTTTTAGGCCAGTTTACACATCATAAAAGAGCTACAGCTTCTGCTAACAGAGAATGTGGTGTTAAAAGACCTATTCCCCCCAACCTACTATCCTTGCATTCAGACAACCACAGAATCTGAAACAAAAACTGATGGAAAACTGATCAATGAACAGACACATGCACTGAGAATGGAACCAAACCTTGCAACAATTCTCACTGCAAACTATGTCAACACATTTGTGAAAACAATACTGAACACCACAATAAGATATACAACAGGATCATATTCATGTACATCAGCAAATGTTGTATGTATAATAAAATGCTCTGAATATGAAACTGTATGTTACATTGGTGAAACAGGCCTAAAACGTAATCTAAGAATGAATTCACATAGATAATCCATGGAGCAATACATTAAAAAACAATCCATACCTCAGTTGTCATCGTTTCAACCAGCAAAGTAACTCCATCCATAATTTTCCAATCAAAAAACTCAGAGGGAATTTCAGAGATACCCAAGAGAGAAATATGTTTGAAATAAAGATCAGCTTTTTAAGCTCCAGAGACACTGGACAAAATAAAGCCTCAGGATTCCTCTCACATTACCAAGACTTCATATAAAATTTCTAGCGTTTTATTTTCTTCTAGTTTATACTGACACATCTTTTTCATGCAATTTTTAAATAACACACATACACATGTAATTAAATAAATAACAAGGGTGGGGTATCAAATCCCCAAATCTGTAGTTTTTCTTACATTCTTATTACATGACCTGCCTATAGTAACAATTACAGATAAGAAGAACAGGCAGACAAGTCATACAATTTTGAATAGAAAACAACTCGCAGCATCCAATGAGGGGTCATTTGTATCCCCAAAAGAAACTGGCTTGCTACACAGACCTTATGACCTATGTGATTTGGAGGTTCTGGTGCAAAACTTTAACGTGTTAACGACTGGCCATGTGGTCGGCAGTTAAGGACCATAAAGCATTTTTTCTTTTGTGCTCCAATTGATTCAGGTTTCCCTGAACTACTGAATTCCCTGACCTACAGAACCGTCATGGGTCCTGAATGGAAGTTTTCCCATGATGGTCCTGGCACATCATGCATCCTTAAGGGGTTAAGAAACCTGCTTCTGCAACCACCATATATTAGCGTTTAGTGCATATAATCTTAGCAATGTATCTTCAAACAATAAACCATAATAGAAAGAAAAGAAAAAGAGTTGGCACCAGAGGTGTAACTAGAAGCCTCCGGGCCCCCCCGACCACATTGGCCCCCTCTACAATTCCCCCCAATCTCCACAATGCCCCCATCTCCTATCTCCCTGGAGTGGCAGGAGAGACGTGTTGAGCTCCCGCGTGGTCCTTTTCAGTAATGCAGAGTGCTGGGAGATGATGTTGTCTCCCAGTGCTCTGCATTACTAGAGCGCCGGAGGGAAATTGCGGGTGCCAGGAAGAGGGGTCACTGGGGGCGGTAAGGCCCCTGGAGTAATGGGCCTGGGCGCGACCCCTGCCACTGGTTTGCACTCATCGGGTTAAATTCATCTTTTACCGGTGAGTACCAACTCTTTTTTTCTTTCTATTGAGGGGTAATTTGCCGTTCTTTCACTAGGCTGGTGTGCACAAATGTTTCAGAAGTGGTGATATAGTAAAATTCAGAATCACCTTCCATTATTTCAATTTAAAGCTCTTTTTTCTGGAAAGTAACCCGCTGTAAACATGAAAACTCTCTGTATTCGTCTCTAAATATATAATCTGAATTCTAAATACACTCACACACACACACACACACCCTCACATATATATTTACTAGTTTTAAAGCCCGTGTTCATGGGCCAACACTGGCGGCGCTGCAGTCATGCACAATACTGACTGCCTGCGCTGCGGCTGATAAGGAGCGGGGCACTCTGAATTCAGACCGGAGTCCTCTCTGCGCACCTTCTTGGGAACAAGTGGTCACAGAAAGGTGCTCAGAGAGGATTTGGGTCTGAATTTGGAGCGCCCCGCTCCATATCATCCGCGGCGTGGGCAGTCTGTACTGCGCATGACTGCAGCGCACGCAGCCATCTAAACTAAGCATGACGGCTTCTGACAAACATACTTAGCGAATTATAATATAGGATGCACTCTGTAACTATATTTAATCTGAATACTCTTGTTTAATAATATTATTATTATTATTCTACCTCTCTCTCTCGATCATACATTTACATGCCAGAAAATTCTAAGATCTATGTTAGTAAGGCTTTACTTGTAGCAACTTCCCACTAATGCCTTTGACACATTGCATAACATTGCCTTTGCTAAGCAGGTGATGGTTTGTTAGCAGCTTTGAATGCCATATCCTTGAGTCTACTTATAAATAAACAAGTCCACGAGTACAGTGATTCATTGATAAATGTGGGAATCTAAATCAAGCCAGAAAACTGCCATTTTTCTCTGTTGTGTTTTCAGTTCAGGATAAAGTAAACTGACTACTTTTAGTATTGAAGATTACAACCCAGTAAGCATTTTACAACTTAGTTTTTAGACATTTTAGATTGGAATTGTCACATGTCCAACTTCTCACTTCAGTGGGACCAGCCATATTGATGTGATAGATTGGAGTGATTGTCAGTTGATCCGTTTAGGAAAATGTGGTAGTACTGGATGTCAGGGAGTGGCATGTAGCAGGCAGAGCCGTATGAAATGTTAGAATCTCTCTGTGAGGGTTTGGCAGAGCTTTGTTCTCATGTTCTCTTAATCTGGTGATATCAGCTGTTCAGACACCACCCAGCCCTCTCAGCTCTTGTTACTTCTTCAGATTCCTATCAATGAATTTGCAATAATATCCAATATTTTTTTGATTATTTTGATTCTTGTATGAGCGCCTCTTTAATTTATTCATTTTTGCACTTTCACAGATAGATATAATATCTATTTGGAAGAGCTGCAGCTCCCATTTATACATTTGATAATTATGGCACTTCAATGAGTCATTTTAGATTTATAACAGGGCTTAAAATGTGAAGTCCTTTGCTATTAGCCAGACCTGAAAAGTTACTCGCCACTGCAAGCCATAGCATACCCACCAGGGCTGAATTTCTACTTGCCAGGGTTAAATTTTCACTCGCCATTGGCTAGTGGCGAGTAGAAATTTTGAGCCCTGTTTATTATATTATTTATGTAGTGTTTTATTTGTGGCTCCTCTTTACATTTTGGTAGAATATCAGTGAGTTTAGCTTTTTATCATCAGAGGAAGATTTGAAACTAAAAAAGACAGACAGAAAAGGAAATCACTTGAATTTAGAGGTCCTGATGAAATGAAAACATTAAAAACTGTGTATTGTTTATGTTTATAATGCCACTTCATAGTGTCAGAGATAAGCTTCCCAAAGTTGTATTTATTAAGAAAAGTTTTTTCTTTTTCATTCTAGGAAGCACTGCCCCTCCCTTTAAATGGCTCTTTTCTTGACTGCCATATACGTGTATAATAACAGCAATGTTTTCATTCTCTGCACCCCATCCATTGTTCTGTGCTTTGAAATCTGTTAGTTCCTTACAAATAAATGGAGCTAAAAACAATAAAGTTATTTTATTATAATATGAAGGAAATGCTAGAGGGTGGAATGTTAATTAATTGAATGCTACATGGCGGTATCATAGCCTTCTTGATATATATAACCCGTAGTGTCCCCACTGACTACAAACAAAAGCTTCCTCAGAACACAGCTGCCGCAGAGCCACGTTACACAGTGACCTTTTCCTGACCTGAGTTAAAAAATGGGCCTCCCCTGGCTTACAGCAAAGCTAAGTTTTCTTTGTGCTCTAATTTGTCTGCTGGGAGATCCTAAGTACGATCATGCTATGCAGCTATTTGTCTTTCAAGTTAATATTAATTAATATTCTCTGTATCACTTATTAAAATAGACACATTTGTTGTTTAAATATATGAATAGATGTTGCAAAAGCTAACCAGATACTTGCTTCTCCTTACTTCTAGATAAGAAATAATACTAATACAGTACATTATTAGTATCCTTTATTTATTGAGCACCAGCATATTCTGCAGGGCTGTACAAAATACGGTTGAAAAAACACAGAGTAAATGTAGTAATTTGCCAATGGAGCCCTACTGATGTTAGCTTCCAACAAAGTGGCAGTTCATCAGGGTAGGTACTACAGTGTATGACCTCTCTAGTGCATGCTAGTGGACACACTCAGCCATTGGTAGGAGTTTTATATCATCAAGCCCATTCACCAGCCCCCCTGGCATGTGTAGGGAAATGATGTTACATCTTACCATTTCCTTTACACCTTGTTTAGTACGAGATCTAGAGAATAGGAAAGCCCCAAACCCCCAAAACACTACACCATTGTCCACTTCTCGACACAAGCATCTTTAAAGGGTAGGGAGGGTTGGCATTCATAGGTTAATAAATTTACATAAAGTAGGAGTAGAGTTAGAAAATGTAATCCAGTGCCTCATTTAGCATGAAATTGTACATTCACTCCATGACATGCAGAACCTTGTCAAAACAAACTGTAGTGAGGCCCCTGCATGCAATCTAGATGGTAAGGGAACATAGGAGATATGAGGACAAAGTAAAATAAGGCTAGCTTCAAAGTTAAACCAAGAACAGAGTTATGGAACTAGGGAGTTTGGGAAAATAATTTTGTGAAGAGCTCTTTCAAAAGGAGAGCTTGAAACTAATAAAGTTGACTGAATGGCTGATAAGGAGTGAGAGTGAGTTCCATAACTGGGGTTCAGCCTTAGAGCAGTTGTGTAGATGTGAGTGAAAGGAGGTTCAGATGGTGAATGAGTAGTGAATGTTGTGTAAATTGTGCAGGGAGCTGCTAGGACAGGAGTAGGCAAGCTTTGCCTCTCTAGCTTTTGAGGACTATATTAACTGCCATCATATCTAACACACTATTGACAGGTTGTGGATGCTGTAACCTGCAACAGCTGGAGATACAAGGTTTGTCTACTCCTGAGCTAAAGGAATATCTATCTATCTATCTATCTATCTATCTATCTATCTATTATATATATATATATATATATATATTCCCACTGAGGCAAAAATGTGGAAAGGTAATGTATCCTCTTTATTTATTAATTAACCCTTTATGTACAGTAATGTGCAAAAGTTTAGGCAGGTGTGAAAAAATACTGTAAAATAAGAATGCTTTCAAAAATAGACGTTTATTTTTATCAATTAACAAAATGAATAGTGAGTGAAAAGAAGGAAAATGTAAATCAAATCATCATTTGGTGTGACCACCCTTTGCCTTCAAAACCACATCAATTCTTCTAGGTACACTTGCAAAGTCAGGGATTTCTTAGGCATATAGGTGCTAATGATCATCAATTTAATATGTAGGTTGAAACACAATCATTAACTGAAACAGAAACAGCTGTGTAGGAGGAATAAAACTGGGTGAGGAACAGCCAAACTCAGCTAACAAGGTGAGGTTGCTGAAGACAGAGTAATGTCAAAAGTCATACACCATGGCAAGACTGAGCACAGCAATAAGACACAAGATAGTTGCATCAGCAAGGTCTCTCCCAGGCAGAAATTTCAACGCAGACAGGGGTTTTTAGATGTGCTGTCCAAGCTGTTTTGAAGAAGCACAACAAAACAGGCAATGTTAAGGATCATACTGGGATGCAGCAAAATGGCAGTGGGTTCTCTGGACTGCTGAGTAAAATTTTGAAATATTTGGCTGTAGCAGGAGGCAGTTTTTCACTGAAGGGCTGGAGAGCGGTACAAGAATGAGTGTCTGCAGGAAGCAGTGAAGCATGGTGGAGGTTCTTTGCAAGTTTGGTGCTGCATTTCTGCAAATGGAGGTGGGGATTTGGTAAATATTAATGATCTCCTCAATGCTGATATGTACAGGCAGATACTTACCCATCATGCAATACCATTAGGGAGGCATCTGATTGGCTTAAATTTATTCTGCAGCATGACAATGACCCCAAACATAAAGCCAAAGTCTTTTAGAATTATCTTCGGCGTAAAGAAGAACAATGAGTCCTGGAAGTAATGGTATGTCCCCCAAAAAGCCCTGATTTCAACATCATCTGGTCTGTCTGGGATCACATGAAGAGAGATAAGCAACTGAGGCTGCCTAAATCCACAGAAATGTGGTTAGTTCTCCAAGCTATTTGGAACAACCTACTTGCTGAGTCCATTACAAAAATGTGTACATAGAAGAATTGATACTGTTTTGCAGTCAAAGGGTTGTCACACCAAATATTGATTTGATTTAGATTTTGCTTCTGTTCACTCATTATGCATTTTGTTAATTGATAAAAAATAAATTATTAACAAGTCCAAAAATATGATACTAAACCCCACTGTTTTATTTGTAGCAAATCATAGGTTGCTTGTTTGTTAAACTCAGGGTTTGATGCGCATTCAACCCTTTTTGTTCACTTTCTATAGTAGCGAAAATATTGTTCTTGCTGTTCTCCTGACTATACACATATGCAAGTAATAGAACACTACTAATAAAAGCTATTTTGAGCTCGACAGGAACCTGTATGTTTCATATTTTTTGTATGTATTTATGGGGGGTTTTGGCGTCTCCTTTCTTGGTTGGTAGCTCCCCAAACAGGTTGATAGCTTAATTAGGGAAGGTATAAATGCCTCCCTTAGTTCCCTTACAAGGGTTTTGTACACAGTAGAGGTAAGGTGAATTTACTTTTTTTAACTGCATTATACAAAATACATGTTCACATATTAGTAGCAGATAGGGACTTGCCTTAAGCTGCTGTGCCTTTGCGGTGCATGCAAGCTTTCCATATCCTTGGCCAAAAATATGACACTAAATCCCACTTTTTAATTTGTAGCAAGTCATAGGTTGCTTATTTGTAAAATGTATATGTGAGCTGTTTTGAAGAGAACTTTGATGGCCAGTGTTAGAAGGATTTTGATTTTCGTTCTAAAAGAATGGGATGCCAGTGAGGGGACTTGCAAAGAGCAGTTGAGGCAGCAGCGTTTTGGATAGACTGAAGTGGAGAGAGGGTTACTGAAAGTCTGGATGATTTAAATACCCATCAACTACTGTACTGTATTTATATTACATTTGTGTTTTAGGATGTTTTGGTTGTCTGTTTGAATAGACTTTCTTAATCATTTATGTTTATATGAACAGAATTACTCAATCATTTTTTCTAAAGACACCACTGACATGTAGGTTGTAGATTTCAGGGCACTCCCCGTAATTTCACAGGGCATTTATCAAGGACACATTGAAGGGTACAAATACATAATATTTTTTTCTTTGGTCTCACAATCAGAATGGAAAAACAAGCATATTGTGCAAAGACATTTCCATAAATCTACATCTGAAGCTCAATTCTTCTTAGTCAAAGTCAAAACTACAGATGCATCGGAAATCTTGTAGTTAAAGGGATAGTTCAAGTAGTAATATAACCTAGTTGATGAGGCAAAAAAAAGACATGCCCAGCCTTTGCTGTATTAGCCTTGTTGACTGAGAGGAAGGAAAACAAAAAAAAAAAAAAAAGAGAAAGCTATTGAAGATATTTCTAAATTAAGCGCCATGGGGTTAAAAAAAAACTTTCATGAATCCAAACTGAAGTTCTGCATTGATCAACATACTGTCTGCATTGAAACCAACCATCATAAATCCAATATTTTTCTGAACTAGGAATGTATCAAATATGTATTTTTGAAAGAATCTGTAGTATCTACAAACACAACCTCCAGCTGCAAATAATTCTGTATCTTTACTGCTCTTACTGTAGAAAAATCTATGCCTATGTTTAATCGAAAGCACATTTCCTGTAGTCTTACTACATGGCTCGTTGTTATTTTTCTCAGCTCTTTGATTGAGTAGTTCCCTGGAGAGTCATTAGTATTGGCCTCAAATATATTTGTAAATAGTAATCATATCACCCCTTATATGCCTTTGCTCTAATTTAAAGAAACACATTTTGGTTAATTTTTCTTTATAACTAAAATCTTCCAATCCATTTATCAGCTTTGTTGCACAAATCCATACTTTTTATACTTCAATAATGATTTTTTTTCATAAGAACTGACACCCAGAGCTGTACTAAATATTCTACATGAGGCCTTACAAAGGATTTATAATGAGGAAGAATTATATTCTCATCCATGTAGCTATACCTCTTATTATCTTAAGGATTTCACACATAGTTTCTCATTCCCTTTTTGCTACTAAGAGCAAATGTGAATCCTATATAGCTGCTGTCTGCACATTAAACCACTTTGCGATGTATAGTGGATAACAGTTTGCCAGGGAAGGTCAGGCAGCATGTGCTAATTCAGCATAACTACTTATTTATAGGTTCACAATGCAATTAACTTCTCAGCTGTATACAGTACCTGTCACTGTATATACTTTATAACAAAACAATAGATGATTAAAATTATGATTCACAGTTATATGGAGAAATGCCAAAATAATTATGATTGAGTGACTTACATTTGCAGATCACTCGGGTACAGCCTAATCCAAGTTTATACACACTTTGAACACTAATGATTATGATTTATAAAACTCTTTGTGCGCCAGAAGGTTTTCCTACTCATTGCTTCTCAATATGCTGAATATCCCTCTGGTGCTCCAAGAGTTAAATAGAAAATCTTTGTCGTTTATACACTATCACTTTAAAGTCACCCACCTGAGATTTTGGGTTTTATAGTGCTTTTAAACCTGTGACAGCCAGTGTTTAACCCTTTGAGTGCCAGAGAGGTACGCAACGCATTGCAAAGCAATGCGTTACGTACCCCTCTGGCACTCAAGGGTTACGTTTTTATTGGTATTAACCTCTTTGACTGTCAGATCTGTGTCCATCGCATTGATCTGGGGCTTAAAAGGTTAAACAGCTGCAACATTTTATTGCCTCTTTAGAATTGCCTTCTCTGTAATTCAAAAAGTCCATAATCATTTATATTGCAAAATATAATGGAATAAATATTATAAAATTCTGCCAGGCCTTAAAAATAAGGCTGGGAGTATAGCTGCATCATAGATTATAATTTCCACATACTCTCATGTATATTCAAAATAGATAAAACCCGACTCCATTAAAACAACAGTAAAACAATCCACACAGGGGCATATATAGGATATAACTATGCAATGTCAAGTGGGAAATGTGTTAGGTTACTTCCTGATGGAACACTAACAAATACCGGAACTATTTAGTAGCAAACCAATTATACTATTAGGAACAAATGAAAATTTCAAGGGTGCTAACAGCCCATTTAAATCCATGAATTTTATTTATGGCCTAGGGTGTTACTGATTTGTCCTAGAGTTTCCCAAGTTAGTGCATCTGCCTCAGTGTCTTCTCTTTGTCTCACTTTTTTAATCATTTGCAATTAAAAGTTCCTGGAATATATTCAAGTCTGTGTGCCTCACTCTAGTCCTGTATACATAAATAACTGATCCATAACAGAGTAAGTGGTCAGTTTTTCTTGTCTGATATTAACCCCTTAAGGACCGGGAAAATCTGAGGTGGATTTCACTTAAGGACCGGAGCAATTCTGACCTTTTTGACTATGTCTTTGTTCAACAGTGTTTTCCCTCTAAGTCTTTTATCTCACCCCCATAAATTATATACTGTTTTTTTAAGCATAAATAGGGCTTTCATTTGATATCCTACTTATATGGATAACCTACCATTTACTTTATTAAAATTTAAAAAAAAAATGTAAAAAAAACACCATTTTTGTTTTTTCCCTTGGGATCAATTGGGAACAAAGGGTTACATTTTTATGGTGACTGCATGAAAGGTATGACCGGTCAGTCATACCTACAAAATGTGCTGTTTAAAGTGGCCACTGTCCCCCCCTTGCATGAAAATCCCCATGTCCCTTTTTCCCACCCTATTTTGACACTTTTTTATCCGTGACATTTGGCGGTGTGTATAAGTGTATTACATGGCTCCACAACAATCACATTTCCAATATTGTTTAATGAGATTTTTTTTTTAAATAAAATATTTAAAAAAAAAAAAAAGTGTGTTGTGTTTTTTAAAAAAACAAAAAACAAAAACGTATCATTGCAGGTCAGAAATTGACCTGCATTTAGCAAGCCTCTGGCACCAGCAGTGAAGGGGTTAATACCCCAGCTGCTGTATTTTCATTTGCCACTAGGTGTCTCCCGTCTACTTCTGTCTCCCTTACTCTGATAGCAAGGGAGACAGAGGCAGACAAGACACGCACAGACAGCATGCTTTCTGTGCTGCCTCTGTCTCTCACTATGCCGGTACATGTGATCGCTGCTACGGCAATCACATGAACCGGCACAAGCAAGAAGGGCTGAGACTGAACACCCCAGTCTCGGAGCGCTCAGTCTCAGTCTGGCATTAATGATAGCAGCGTGCACAGAGGCACGCTGCTATCATTTAAGCCATGACGGTCCTGGTACATCATTGGTCCTTAACGCAAATCCAGGCATGACGTATCAGAACCGTTAAGGGTCCTTAAGGGGTTAAGAATACAAGGGGGATGACAGAAGAAAACAAACCTTGAAGGTGCTACAAGGTAGCCTTACACAGCTCTTTATTGCACTTTTGTGTAATCTGCTATGTATTTTACATATCAGATAATTAAACCGGATGTTTTATTTTTACACTTTCTATTTGATCTATTATTCATGTACTTAGTATTGGAGTGAGGAAGATCTGCATTTTGTTTCCATTTCAGTGTTATCTTAGGGTACATTAATTTGGTTTTCCTAAACAGTTGGTGGTCTGCTGCATAGGTAAGTCACCCTTTTCATGTTGAAATTGCATTGCATACAAAGCAGATCTTCATGAGAACAGTCTACAAACTGTGCCTGGTTTGAAGAAGTAGACCGTTGTCATGAAGATTTCCTTTGTATCCACTGCTATTTCGTCTCTCCAGATGAGCCATCTGGTCCCAGGACCAGAATCCAGGTTTGTCAGATAGAGCGCTGATGTAGCTAAAAGGGGCGGGACTGGTAAACTTTTGATCCAGATTACACTAAAACTATAAAAGTTATAGCAAAAAGACTTAGATGCTGTGCTTTATTTATTTAATAACTACAATATTAAAGCTTGTATAAACCAAGTATTAATATCCCCTTAATTAAATATGCACACTGTAGATTTGAATTGGGTCATTTGCAGTCCTACAGAGTGGTCACATTATTGTACTGCTGTATGAATTACACTTACCTAGGTAATTCCTTCTGTTAAACAAATTAACTGACACTTATTCCTGGATATATTCCATCTCTATAATGCATGGGTAGGCAATTTTTGTGTTGCTAATAATCCAGGTTTGTAGGATATCCTTGTTTGACTATAGGTGAATGACTGAGCGACTAACTGATCTACCTGTAATCATGCTGTTCTGAAAATCTGCATGTTACAGCACCTGAGAACCAGATTTGCCTGACAAGCCATGCCTATAAGATGTCCCTGTTTGTGTACAGTTTAGTTAATTAAATTACCAAGCCTCTGACTAACTCAGCTGTGCTCAGAACAGGAAAATCCTAAAGTCATGTCCTGTTATGGATCTCAAAGAATGGGTTTGGGTGCATTGGAGACATTGGAGGTCCCCAGTGCAAACATTTTTTGGGCCGCCTAACAAAAAATATTTTCCAAGGGCCTGTTGGGCTCTGGATCAGATGGACCCCCTTACATGCCAGGCACTTTCACAACTGCACCATTTAAACCACTATTATTCTCCTGGTCGGGAACTGCTGCTAGAAAGCATCAGTGTGTTCCTGTACATAGAGGGTTAATTAATACTTAAAGAGGATCCATCACCTTTACACGTCTTTGCCTCAGTGGGAGCATCTTAACAAGATCTGCATGATTATTCCTCCAGATACATTTATTCTGCACCTTTAGTGGAAGATGATATATTCTGTCAGTGTTAGAAGGAGGAGTGTGGAAGAGCAAGGCCATTTCAGGTCAGGTGAGCAATTACTCATGTAGGCTCTGTTGAAGTAAAAGAATCCTTAATTACAAAACCAGAAATCTCTAAATCCGTGACACTGATTGAAAAATCTAATACAAGATATAGGCATTTTCATTTGATATATTTTAAAGTTTAAGAACTGATAGAAAGACAACCATCATAACCCCCCCCAAAAAATTGGATTTTAATCTCTCCGACACATTGTATTAAAATAACTTTGTGTGACTTGCATCATTACATGGATCAAATTAAAATAGTAAAAAAATAATGATGCGATGATATATGTGTTCAAGGGAGCTAAATGGACAACATTTTTAATTTAAATGAGGATTTAAGTATAATATTTTTATACATCATCCTACTCATTAGAAGGCAAACATTTACTTTCAGGTGGGAAGTGAGAGATTGCTGGGAATACATCTAATTTGTTATACACTTCGCCCATACCTACGCAAATATGCTATGTAAATGTGTGAGTTCTGTAAAATTTGATCATCTTGTGCTACTTATTAAACTTCAGGTTTGGAATCGGGGGCTAAAAGTTTGCAATCTTTTCTCACTTATTTGAAGTGTGATTTAAACTTATACCAAAACTGCATACACATTATAAGCTAGTATTGCATAAAGGTGCCATCTCACACATGGACTCAGCAAAAGTTATCTGTTTAATAAGCAATTCACTTTTTGTGCTTCAGTTAAAGAAACACTGAGGCTGGTGTACCAAGAGGAACTGAAATACTTCCTGAGCAAACTAGCATCACCATGGGGAGCAAATATAAATACCCCAAATTCCCCTTGATTTAAGTAAGGGTTTCTATTGCCATGAATGTATAGATGTCCCCAATACACTGCTGTGCAATACGCTGGGGATCTGTCTAGGATTCAATACTTAAAGGTCCCATTTAACCTTTGAGTGTCAGAGGGGTGCGCAGCGAATTGCAGAGCAATATGTTGCTCACTCCTCTGGCACTCAAAGGGTTAAATCAATGGAACTTTCTATCTGTCCCCAATGGCGCAGCTGGTGTGCTCTAGAAGTGTCCCACAAAACTCTCCATGACATCACTGCTTCTCCGCTCACACCCAACACCCGGACTTAGAAACCAGATGAACAAGAAAATAAGAGGTCAGAGCAGTCTTTCTCAGAAGAGGGGATGCCAAAGGGAGTCTTGACCAGCTGCACAAGTGGTCTCTCACCCTTAGTGATTACTTATACATAGTATAAAAGCCTCACATGAAGATGAGAATGTCCACTTACCACCTTGCACTGACCACCTTCTGTCTCCATGCTCGGTTGTTGTCACTCACTGTAGGAATCATCGGAGCGGCATTGCTTTCAGTGACTTCAGATGAGCCCACAACGTGCTGGCGGGGCACCAAATTCAAAGAGTTTTCAGAGTTACACTGGTAAGTGCCAGACAGTGTTAAATGGACAGTAATGTCCCCAAACAATATATCCAGTTTTGTAGACTTTAATAAAAAAATCAATATGCTCCAAACCCGATCTCTCAAACCACTATGGTTTGAGAGATATAGGATTCAAAGTTTCCCCCTCCCTCCCCTTCTCCTGATGTCAGCTGTAAAGCTGACAGCAGAAGTATCGACTCGAGGAGGCTCTACAGCAGAGCCGAGATCTTGTTATCTATAAAGAATTAATTCATTGAAAAGATCTACAAAGTGTGCCTGGTTTGCAAGCACACTTTGTAGACATTTCCAATGAATTAATTCTTTATAGATAACGTGATCTCGGCTCTGCTGCAGAGCCGCCTGCTGGTCCCCTGACTGGGATCTCCTGTTGTTAGCTAGCCACTGACATCAAGAGAAAGGAAGAGAGGGGCGAAGTTTGAATCCCTGTATCTCTCTCAAACCATAGCGGTTTGAGAGATCGGGTTTGGAACATATTGATTATTTTTTTAAAGGCTACGAAACTGGATATCTTTTTTTTGGGACATTACTGTCCCTTTAAAAACATTGAGGGAGATTCACTTAGCAGTGATAAAGAGGTGGTAAAGGGGTGATAAAGTGGAGAAGTTTATTACTTCTCCAATTCCTATGTTATTCTTTGGAGCCTATGCACTAACATTTCTTCAAATTTGGAGATCTTAGTGAATAGACTCCGTAGAATAACATAGGAACTGGAGAAGTCATCTCCACTTTATCACCTCTTTATCACGCCTTAGTGAATGTCCCCCATTGTGCTGTGCAACATTAAAGGGATAGTAATACTTCATTTTATCTTTATTTTATTTTGTAGGCATTAAAAAACATGAAGAATGATATAAGTCTTATCTCTCAAACCTTTATGGTTTAAGAGATATTCACAAGCAAAGTACCCCCCCCCCCTGTTCAGCCAGATCAGAAGGGAGGTGCCCAGGTAGACTGCAGAGAGGGACAATCTTCAATTAAGATAAGAGAAAAACCTGAAAAACTTGTCAAGGGGGGAAGGGCTTTTATTGTTCTCATAGGAAGAAGATTGTCCCCTTCTGTTATCTGTCTGGTCTTACAACCAGATTCACATCTGAGAAGAGATGGCTTACACTAGGAAAAAGGGGCGGGAGGGGGAAACTTTGCTTGTTAATATCTCTTAAACCATAAAGGTTTGAGAGATACGACTTATATCATTCTTCATGTTTTTTTAATGCCTACAAAATAAAATAAAGTTAAAATGAAGTATTACTATCCCTTTAAGGCACTGAAAGGTTTGGATACATCTCCAGTACTCAAAGGGATAGTAATGTCAGAAAAAAGTATTAACTATATGGTACATACAATTAAAAGAAAGTACTTGAACGTATTCGTATCTCTCAAACCGTTATGGTTTGAGAGATATAGGAAAATAAAGTTCTCTGCTCCCTCCCCTTTCTGCTTGATGAGCTGTAAAGCTGTCAGAAGCAGATTCTGGTTGCTTGACCAGATGCGGCTCTTCAGCAGCGGCGATATAACAATATCTAATGATAAATACTTCATCAGAATGGTCTACAACATGTGCTTTCAAACCAGGCACACTTGTAGACTGTTCCGGTGAAGTATTTCTTTTTTAGATATCGCTATGTCGACGCTGCTGAAGAGCCTCCGTCTGATCCAGGAAACAGAATCTGCTTCTGACAGCTTTACAGCTCATCAAGCAGAAAGGGGAGAGAGCGGAGAACTTTATTTTCCTATATCTCTCAAACCATAAAGGTTTGAGAGATACGAATAAGTACAAGTAATCTCTTTAAATTGTATCTACCATATAGTTAATACTATTTTCTGACATTACTATCCCTTTAAATGGTTAAAGGTGGTTCCAGTCAGATCCACAGGAGTCTGAACTGCAGCACTCCATTTATTTTGTTTTTTTTTGGAAAAATAGTGCAACGGGTTAAAAGTTCAATTTCAGCTGGAATTTGGGGAATGTGCATTTGTCCCCCAGGATGCAGTTGGTTTTCCCCTGACTTTCTTCTCTTTTATTGTTAACTAGTATGAAAGGCCGTGTACACGGGCTGAAGTGCCACCCAGCGGCCCTGGCTGCTGCCCCGGAGCTGGGAACAGAGACAGGCGGTGAGCCATCCGGAGCTCCCCGCTCCAGATCAGTGCGTTTGGCCAGTCGCTACTGCACATGACTGCATCGTTCCGGCAGTCTCTACTGCGCATTTGCGGTTACGCACACAGGGAGCTTCGCAGGCTAGCGTTTTATATTATTTATATAATGCCCTTAGTGGTTTGGATTCCCCTTGGCATGTTTGGATTCCCATACTTTTCTGTATATTTTATGTTCTTTGTATTCAATGATTTAAAGGTCAAATTAATCAACATTTGTATTTGTCCCCTCTTGTACTGCTGGTTTGCACTATAATTGTTTAACTTTTGTCTTTATGCCTATGGCTCAGAATGTGCTGTGCCCGTTTTCAGAACATGCCACTCAAAGGTTGAATGGGTGCATGCAGGGCTGGAATTCTAAATAGGTAGAGTAGGCAACTGCCTAAAACTCCAAATTTTGAGTGACCCCTTCAGGAGTGGCCACACCCACATTCTCAGCTGAGCAATCACAATGTCCCTGCACCAGTTTTATAGCCCTTTACAGGCAATTATTTAACCCCTTGGATGCTAGAGAGATCTCCAACAAATTGTGAAGTAACGTATTGAAGACAGCTTTAGAATTCAAGCAGAGGCGTAACTAGAAGCCTCCAGGCCATCTCCCAGCGCTCTGCATTAGTAGGGTGCCGGAGGGAGACAGAGATGATCATATTGCAGGCGCCAAGTGTGGGGGAGGGGGTTGCAGGGAGTGGACAGGCTCCTGGAGTGACGGGCCCGGTCACAGGTGCGACCCCTATACTTCCACCACTGAATTCAAGAGGTTAAAAGCCCAATTTAAATCAACTGGAATTTTGGGAACTTTTATTCATCCACTACGCTGAAGCTGAAGTGTTACAAAGGAGACATAATCAGAAATTTGCCATTGTCAGCTAATGGATAAAAATAATAAATACTAAAGTGTGATACAACACTCCCCAATGTACTTGAAACTGAGAATGAAAAGTGATAATGCTCTACTGTTAATATAAAGTGACATTTTCAAAAAAGAATGAAAAACAACATATCAAAGGTTAGTTCCTGAGTTGCTGAAATACCTCAAAGGATACAATATATCATACTGCAATACAGTTTAATATCAATATAAAACTAATCTGGCACTGCTCACAAAAGACAAAGAGTTTAACTCTTTGAGTGCCAGAGGGGTATGCAACGCATTGCAAAAGCAATGCGTTGCATACCCCTCTGACACTCAAAGGGTTAATGTGTTTGCTTAAGCATTTTGGACAGCAAACTCCAATGTCCTTTAGGGAAAAGATAATAATAGATTAAATCCAATTTGGGCAAAGTACATCAGAGGTGACGGATCTTTTCATAGCCCCAGGGTACTCTAAAGGGCTGGTTGTGAGGAGAGAGAAAGAGAAGCTCTTTAGCATATATCAAAAGGCCCACTACACATACAACATACAGGAGAGGGCTTCTGGGAAGTGATAAGCAAGGCGTTGCGGAATCCAGAAGCTGTCAGTACTCAAACTTACCAGTTCCTACAGTTCCAGACTCCAGAGGACACTGGTTTTTGCTGTCCAATGTATTTAATCAAATACGTTTGTCATTCCTTTTGTTAACAATTCCAGACTCAGTTTATGTTTGTGAAGATTAACCCTTTGAATGCCAGAGAGGGATCTATTGCATTTCTCCGAGGATTAAATGGTTAATTGTATCCTTTATTTTAGATCTTATAATAACATATTAAAACTCCACAAACAACTTTGATGTTTCTTTTTCATTCTTCTCACAGACTTCTCTTTATATTCATTTTATTGTATTACTAATTGAACAGCCTGTGTACACGGGCCACAGTCCCAGGAAGCAACGGCCGCGATGCAGTCATGCACAGTAGAGAATGCCCGCGCCGTGGCTGATAACGGAGCGGGGAGCTCCGAATTCAGACCGTAGTCCTTTCTGCGCACCTTTGGTGCACAGAGAGGACTGCGGTCTGAATTTGGAGCACCCCGCTCTGTTATCAGCCGTGACATGGGCAGTCTGTACTGCACATGACTGCAACGCTCGCAGCCGTCTGTACTGCACATGACTGCACCGCGCACAGCCGTCTGTACTGCACATGACTGCACCGCGCACAGCCATCTGTACTGCACATGACTGCACCGCTCGCAGCCGTCTGTACTGCACATGACTGCACCGCTCGCAGCCGTCTGTACTGCACATGACTGCACCGCGCACAGCCATCTGTACTGCACATGACTGCACCGCTCGCAGCTGTCTGTACTACTCATGACATCTTCTGACAAACATACATTACTGAATTATTATATAGGATCACTGCTTTGCTTTGTCAAACTGCTCCAAAAATATGCGAGTCCTGTTAGTACTTTGTCAGAGATTGCTACAAATAGTTAACATTAGGACATGTAACACTGAGAAACAAGTTGATGCTGGGATATTTAACACTGGGAAATACATCAGTGTGATTCAAGCAAAAATGATGAATATATTTCCAATCTCAAAAATTCAGTGTAAAAAGACAAATGTTTTATCACTATTCCCTTACCTAGCAGCTAATTTTAAAAATCAGCAATAAAATATGCATTGGATTGAACCACTTACTTAAGAGATGGAAGGATTTTAAATCAGCATCCAATAATTCAAACCACATAGTCAAATCTTTTAGACATTGTCAATCAAGATCTGTTATTTATTTATGCACTTGCACCTTATGCAATATTCAGTATGCAGGTTGGACAAAATGCAGTATGAAGCAATGCACTGAAGAAATATCTGGCATCACAGGGGGTTAAAGGGATAGTATTGTCAAAAATTAAATATACCTCCGACTGTTCAGTTTAATTTTTTATAATTAATAGTATGTTCCGATAATCCTTTACCATCATGTTCGGCTTAAGAATCAAATTAAAATTTTCCCTCTCCCGCCCCTTTTCAGGATGTCAGGCAGACTTCCCTCAGATCTGAAAGCTGGTTGCTTGACCGGACAGATTGCAATGAGGGTCAATATTGTGTCTGCCAGTGTAAGGAAAACCCTGCCCTCCTTGACAAATGGGAGCAGTGTTTTCCTTATACTGACAGAATATTGTCCCTCAATGCGATCTGTCCGGTCCAGCTTCCTGATCTGGGGGGGGAGGGGGTCTCCATGATGTCCTGAAAAGGGCTGGAGGGGAACTTTTAATTGGATTTTTAAGCTGAACATGATGGTAAAGGATTATCAGAGCATACTATTCATTATATTAAATGAAACTGTACAATTGGAGTTATATTTATTTTTTTTACAATACTATCCCTTTAAAAAAATTTGGAAGAAGCAGTTAACTCATACAGCACCACAGCACTAAAAGCAGAACTAATACCTCCTAATAATAGCCCCCACATACCTCACTATGGCCAGAAACTCCTAATAGCCACTGTGAATTATGCCCTTGTATCTTTGTTCATGAGATAAGATCTTGGAGGCAGACATGACAGCTGCCGACATCGGTTTCTTACTGAAATAGGCAGGCAGAGAGTATGAGCCTACATAACCTTTCAGAGACCAGAGGAATGTAAAGCTCATCGTGAAGCAGTGCATTGCACACCACTCTGGTCCTTAAAGGGTTAAGATTACCATGTGCAGTTAGCAGAGTTAGAGGCTTTGTTTTTCCTACTTGCTACTGTCATGTCCTCCTCCATGTACATAACATCCAGGACTGATTGAAGGTGTTATTTCTTGAACAAAGATCCAAGAGCAAAATTCACAAGGGCCATTAGTATTTTGTAGCCATAATAAGATAAGTTGTCAGGGTTATTATTAGGATGTGTTAGTTTTCCTGTTTTTCTATCTATCTATCTATCTATCTATCTATCTATCTATCGTTCATAAACCTCTTGAATGCCAGAGATGTCTCCAATGCTTTGCCACAGAATACTTTGGAGACATGTCTAGCATCCGATGGACTGAAAACCTAACCTTCATGGGAACTGACCATGGTTCAGAATCTGTCTTTTGTAAAAGAGAGGTTTAAATGTTTGTGTGCAAGCATTGCCCCCAACATTCCAAATGGCCAAAGAGGGACACGTTTGTTTTAGGTTGTGTTGCTTGTGGTGTGGCTGGTGGGTGGGGCATTACAGACAATGTTTAGGTTATTTCATGACCTATTTATAGGTATTTATGTAACTGAATAATTGATGTAGAACAAGACTAAAGTACTGAAATTATCCAGACTAATGTATAAATACATATACTGAAGTTGAAACAATCAACAATGTGAGTTTTATTGCTGTGGAGCAATGTGATACACTTATATACACACCACACAGGACACTAGGGAGGTATGGTGCAAGGGTGCAAGCGACATAGTGTTCCCTCTAAGGCAGTGATTCTCAACCAGTGTGCCATGACACTTTCTTGTGCCATGGACAACCATTTAGGGTACCCTATGTTTTCTATGAAGACGTTGACAAAATATGAATGGGGAGTTTCAAATTTATATTTATGCTCAATATGTTTGTTTTAATTTGAGATCTTAGAAAAATTATATATTTTACTTATTTGTACTCTTCATAATGCCCTTGAAAAATGACACAAAATGTTAGGGATACCCTGAAGAATCTAAATTGCGTATTAGGGGTGCCCTAAACAAAAAACAGATTGAGAACCACTGCAACCCAACACTGAAAATGCTAATTAACCCCTTAAAACTGCCCGATTGAGCTCGTGGGCAGCTGTTAAGGACCACAGAGCTTATTTTATATTTTTTAGCAATTTGAATTCTGGGATGGCAGATTGGCTAGGCTGATCATATGTACCATTTTAAACGGGACAGTACCATTTTTTTTTCATATTTCCAGACCTCCCTGTCTTTTTAATATGAATGTCAATTTTGTCCCATTTTTCATTTAACTTATATATGGTTTTTAATTTTTTATAAAAAAAAACTGAACGCAGCTTGTCTATTTCTCATAAGATAAAGTCAATCGGAACTTCCTTTTGTCACACTAGTGTTTTTACTGTGGTTTCACTGTACACATTGATTACCATAGAGTCTTATGAATCGAGTGACTCATAACTGTATAAGACTCCTGAGTCTATGGCAAATTACCATAGAGTCTCTTAGAAAGTTATATGATAGTGATATGACGACGAGTCATAAGACTCTATGGTAATCAATGCGTACAGTAAACACAGTAAAACTACTAGTGTGAGTGACACAAAGAGGTAAGTTCTGATTTACTTCAGGGGCAGGCTTTTTGGCCAGAGAGAGAGAACACGCTAGTAAGAGACAGAGCAATTGAATTCTCGTGGAGTGACGGAGTCCCACTGTCTGTTTGTCCCACACCCTGTCCCGTTTTTGTGTCAAGGAAATATGGTCAGGCTAAGATTGGCCTGCAGCCACATTGCCATCCCAGAATTCCATGGCATGCCATGTCCTTAAGTATTGGAACCGGCTTGACGGTCCTGACACATCAAGGATTCTTAAGGGGTTAAATGATTTCAGGGCTACATGGTGCATTATTCAAATACAGTTCTTCACAATGCATTTTCAAAAACTCATCTTTAAAGTGTTTACTGCAACATTGCTCTTTACTGGAAACACAGCAAGGTAGACATTTTAGATCTTTCACCTTTTAAGTGCCAGAGAGAAATCCAATGCATATATAATATATATATATATATATATATATATATAACGGTCTGAATTCGGGTTGGGTTGTTGGGTGACACTGTGGCCCGTGTACATGGGCTCTTCAACTTGTTAGTATATAAATCCTTTATAACTTGCAGATAATTGAACCACTGAGGAAGTGATGCTTCACAGCAAAATGCATTGGGTGGGGGTAACCATGTTCTAACCTGGGAATAAAAATGTCACCATACCCTTATTTGTGACTAGAGGTTAGTGAATTTCCTGTTGTTTGGATCCTGTTTCTCTGAAGTACCCCAAAAGTTTCTGATTTGGATAACTGGTTCAGGACATTAACTTGCTTTTGGGCAGTGCATTTCTCTTCCAAGTTCCTCAGTCCTAGTCCACTCCTTCCTTGCTTGCTATCCACAGAAATCTATTCCAATGGATAATGGATGCTATACAAGTCTGCTCTAAAGCGCCATTTCTGGCATAATATTATTGCTTTTCCTGCAATACTATTTGTTGTAAATACTCCAGTTGATTCATGAACCCCTCCTTTTCTCAGTGCTGGTTTTACATGCTACAAACTGAAATGTTTCCTCTCATGGAGATTTGCAGTATACAGTTATTCTATGACTGACCACATATTTGTGATTGAACATTTACCCACTTTTATTTAAATAGTTTTAGAAGACCTAATTATAAGTCCCTTTCTATTATTTGTTGTATATGTCCTGTCTGTGCTGTGGAATTACTTTCATCAAGAGCAGTAAAGTCAGTGATGCTGATGTATTAAGAAAAATTGCACATATTTTGGAATATAGGGGAAAAATAAAAATCCCAGAATTCCCATTAGTTTAGCCCATTGAGTGCCAGATAGTAATGTAAACCATTGCACTGCAATGCTTTCAAGGGAGGGCTGGCAATTTCTGGCCTCGGGTGCAAGTTCAATCAAGTGGCTCATTTTTACTATCAATCCAGCCCACTGCCCCAGCCCACTCACTTTTGTTAAATTTAAAATTGGCATTAATGTTGTCTAATAAGATAAGTGACAACACATAGCTTTAAACTGAAACGGGGATAAACTAGTGACATACAGAGCTTACAATTGAAATGGCATTACACTAGTGATACCACAGAGCTTACAATTGAAAGGGAGCTACATTACGATTGCCACAGAGCTTACAATTTAAGTAATACTACATTAGTGGTACCATAGAGCTTACAATTGAAATGGAGCTACATTACGATTGCCACAGAGCTTACAATTTTAGTAATACTACATTAGTGGTACCATAGAGCTTACAAGGAAAATTGATTATGCTTTTAGTGTATCTCTGTTTGGATTGTAGCTCTGTGGTATCACTTGTGTACACTATGTGATATCACTAGGGTAGTGGGAGATTGAGTAAGGCAGTAGCCCACCGGCCCAGATTTATGATAGGCCCAGCGGGCAATTGCCCCCTGCCCTCCAGGCCAGCCCTCCCCTGCGTTTAACCCATTAGATGCTAGAGGTCTCTCGCACATTGCTCCACTTCTCTAGCATTCAAGGGATTAACACTTTGAGTGATTGAGGGGTGTCCAATGCATTGATTTACAATGTGTTGGACAACTCTATGGCAGTCAAAGGGTTAAATTAACGGGAATTTTTTTCTTCATCCTCGATGTTGTGGATGGTTTGCTCTAGAATGACTCTAGTACTTCTTATCAAATCAGCATCAATGACTGGTTGCACTGCTCTGCAAGTTCATGAACTATTACACTCTTAGCAAGCATATGCTTCTTCTTAGTGGTCTAATTGGGTGACTATTTGGACATTTGGGTGTATATATCTTCTACTTTTGAACAGTATAGTGATTTTCTTGCTTTTCATCAATTCAATCTTCCATAAAAAGACAAACATTAGCACCATGCTAATAAGAACAATGTAGAACTCCGCTATTGATTATTCTACACCTTTACTGAGACATCAGCAGTCGCTTTGGCTGACCTTCTTGTCCTTAGTCTACATAATTAGTAGACAGTTGCCGTGCTTCATTTAATGCTCCAGGTGTCCATCAATAAAAAACCTGTCTATAATTGAGAATCTTTGACATATGTTTCTAATGTATTATTCCATACACTTCTGCCACAGGTTTTACCCTGCTATGTTTTTTTCTGCTAAAACTCTTCATCAAACATGGACAAGTATTTTGAGAAATGTGAGTTTAACTATATACTGAAAATGATGTAGCAAGAGGAAATTGATGAATTCTTGGGCATGCTGCACCATAAGGTTTAAATAAACATTTGAATAATAAATCTCTGATGCATTGCAATGCATCAATGACCTCTCTAGCATTTTCGGTGTTAAATGGGCAAATAAAATTTCCTAAAATAGCCCTGAGTTAAAAAACAGATTTTAAAAGGTTCCAATCACCTGTAACAACTTTGGTGATTTTAAAAGTAATTTCAGAATTGAATTGATGTTGTATTATCCACTTTATATTTGAAAACTAGTTTTGGAGTTCTTTAGATTTATAGATTACTAGTGTAAAAGCCCGTGTACACGGGCCAAGGTCCCGGTGATGTTAACCCTTTGAGTTCCAGATGGGTACGCAACGCATTGCTTTGCAACGCGTTGCGTACCCCTCTGGCACTCAAAGGGTTAAAAGGCCGTTCCTGCTCTGTGTCCTGCCGCCAATGCAGTCATGCACTGTAGAGACTGCCCAAAAGCACAGAATGCTCCCAGCACAGAACTCCCAGCATTCTGTGCTCCCAGCATTCCGTGCGTTTGGGCAGTCTCTACTGCTCATGATGGCTTTTGACAAACATGCTAGCGAATTGTTATATAGGATGCTAAATTACACTTTGAATGCCAGAGAGTTATGCAACGCATTGCAAAACAATGCTTCACTTACCCCTCTGTCACTCAAAGGGTTAGGGTATGCCATGCAGGCACTTCCTGTTTTAGCCCAACAGTACCTCCTCACTTATTGACACTGCTAAGTAGTGCATTGCCCACCTCCCCAGCACTGAAAGGGTTAATTGTCAGTAAGTGCGATGTAATGTAGGGCTAAGGCCTGCACTGCATGTTTTAATTAGCATAGTAGATACATCTAAATTACTTCAGCTAGTTTCTTAAATTTAAATGTGGATAATACAATATATAGGGAATGTTGAAAGCACTTACAAAATAACAAACTTGGTTTTAGTTTCTGGGCAGCTTTAAAATCCCTATTTACAGGGCTGGACTTACATCCCAGGCTCCCCTAGGCAAGACAAACAAGGTGCCCTTAACGCCATATATGGTCACACCCACTCCTCACATGGTCACGCCCCCATTTCCAGCCACTATTTCCTGGCATAAAAAATACCCTTGGCCTATAGCAAGCAAGAAAAAAAAAAACCCTTTAACCCCTTGGTTACTAGAAGGATCTCCAAAACATTGCTTTGCAATACATTGTAGATCTCCTGACATTCAAGGGGTTAAATAATAACCTGTAAAGGGGTATACAACTGGTGCAGGGATATTGAGATTGCTCTGGCCACACCCACAATTCAGAATGTGGGTGTGTCCAGCAAAGCTGGAGCTCTAGACAACTGCCTTTTGTGCTTATTGGGAAATATGGACCTGCTTATCAATGGGAATTTTGAGGAATTTTTATTTTTCACTTGAAGTTGGTTTTCTCCCAGATTTCACCATTTCCTCTTAGTACATCAGCCTCTTTGATTTTCTGTTATTTTACTCAGTCCTTACATAAATGATGTGTAAATCTGCTCTCAACAACGTAATATTATGACGACTGTAAGGTAGCAGTGATGTGAATATAAAAATATTCTACTGTCCATGGAAGTGCTAGTGCCACCAATCTATCTTGTTGCTATTCCTTACAACTATACCATTGCGAAAGTTAATGATATCAATCCCAAATCCAATATTTTAACTCATATACACATACATTATTCACACTGCTTTGTTCTCCTCTACATCCTCTGTCATTCAGGATAGAACAATCTCCACCTTATTTTATCCTCTATCAAATGCTACTGACACGCATCATCACCAGCTAATTTCACGCTGTATTGGGCAAGACTATGTCCCTCCTCAGAGTTTTGTTCACTTTATCACTGTGCTGGATGGAGCTAACACTGCCGTTCATCTACTCCTTTACAAACTGTGATACACTTAGGGATTTATGTATCAAAGCAAAGTGGAACGATTTTGGAAAAAACAACTAAACTATAGGGGACAAATTAACATTCCCATTAATTTAAAGTGATAGTAATACTTGTAAACATGTACATTTAATTAAATAGATTATTTAAAATGCATTAATTTTGCCGTTTTCGATCTCCCACACCTTTATGGGTTGAGAGATATAAGTTTGCAAAGTTCCCTCCCCATGTGTTGACGTCAGCTTTCAAACTTAGAGACTGAGCCCACAGTTCATAGACCGTCCTGCAGCTCTTCAGCAGAGCCGTGATTGCGGCAGTTACAAAGAAATACTTCATTTGAACGGTCTACAATGTGTGCCTGGTTTGCAAGCACACGTAAACCGTTCAAATGAAGTATTAATTTTAACTGCCGCAATCATGGCTCTGCTGAAGAGCTGCAGGACAGTCTATGAGCTGCGGGCTCCGTCTCTAAGTTTGAAAGCCGACGTCAACACATGGGGAGGGAGGGGGGAGCTTTGCAGACTTATATCTCCCAAACCATAAAGGTTTGGGAGATCAAAAATGGCACAATTAATGTATTTTTAAATTATCTATTTAATTAAATGTACATGTTTTCAAGTATTACTATCACTTTAAATAGTGCTTTTAACCCCCTGAATGCTAGAGAGGTCTCAAACTTATTGTGAAAGGGATGAGGGCCCTGGACGGGAGGAGAATTTGGTGTTTTTAAAGGCAGAAGATAGTTGCTGAAATAGAGGTTGATGAAGATAGCTAGCTGAAGTTTAGTGATAATATTTACCATCCAGAGGTAGGTGGAAATGGGTTAACTAATTTTTGAGGTAGACCTACAATTTGTTGTTACTGCTCTTGAACCAGTCTTACACCCTGGCAGCCTGTGTGGCTTTATTGTAATGGTCAAGGTCAGGGACCTTTGAGCCTCACCCACTGAATTAGCTCTGAAAAATGTTAGCGCTAATACTGGGATGTTAACCAACCCATCTACATTTTCTGAAGATGCTTTTAACTATGGTAAAGAATTAGTGTGGTTTAGTGAGTGGGAGGTCCTGTAAAGTATAGACAGTTTGGGGGAGGTTGCTCATTTTGAGGATGCACTTCTGAGCCATCCATGTGAAATGAGGAACATTCGATGCCTTGAGGTATTTTTCAGTCCTCTTCAGTAAGGTAAATAAGTTAAAGGAAGTAGGTCTAGGCAAAGCCTCTAGGGATAAGCACTCCCAAGTACTTAATGGTGGGGGAATTCCATTTAAAGAGGAAGGGAGAATGGACAAGGGTTTGAATGTGGCTATGGAGCAAAATGTTTAAAGCTTCAGACTTGGTGTGGTTTATTCTAAAACTTGAAAGTGCAGACAAATCCATTGATGTCTCAGGTAGTGAATTCAAGAGCCAATTGAAAACAGATGGGGAAAATTCAGATCCTTTGGGAAAATCATTTTTTTTAAGCATAGAAGTTTTGGTTCCATCCCTAGCTTCGGTGAAAATTGCTGGTTGGACATTTTATATGTTTATTTTAGGTTTGTTGTTGTCATAGGATGTTTTGCTGTCACAGTCCACTTACCTCAGTCCGCTAGGTCAGACTGTTTTCCCCCACTTCCTTCTCTGATTTGTAGTATCGCTTTACCCAAACATGCCTTCCATTTAGGTGTTTGCCCAGTCTTCGAGCTACTTTTTGTGTAAAAGACTCCTGTTCAGTATATTGTGATACGGCTTGACCCCCAAGTTTGTTCATTGTGTCTTCCTGTTTTGGTACTTCGCTTTTCTGAATGGCCCAATTCTTGACCAGGCCCAGTTGTCTGAGCTCATTCTTTGGAGCCGCGTCTCATTTGGATGTCCCTCCAGCTTCAACCCTAGCCCCTAATTTGGCTTTGCATCTGTCTCATTCCCCATACTTAGTTGCTGGTGTTTCACATTGTTCTGTTCTTGTACCTAATCCAGCCAAGTTTGCTGCTTTATGGTCTACTCATCCACCAGCATTTCCACTCAGTTGCCTGACAGGCAGCTGTGATCCATCTGCCATCTTCCCGTTCATCTGCCTGACTGACAGTAGTTATTAATCCACCATCTTCCTGCTCAGCTGCTTGAATGTCAATAGCAGTTTATCCAACAGTATCCCACTCAGATGCCAGATCTCCAATAAAAGTCTGTCTGTGGCAATCCCCTCAGTAAGGGTGGGTGAAAAGGCCAAAAAAATCCCCTGCATGACTTTTTGCAAAAAACCAAAGATTTCTCCTTTTTCACCACTACCAATACATTTTTTGCCTATGTTTCCTATGACTGAATATTTTCCCACCTAAATATAACTTCTTCAGCTGCCAGTGTCTCGTCAGTCACAGTAAATGATGGGGTATTTGGGGGTCAACCTCCTTTCTCCCTTCTTCTCTCCCAGAGTACCCCCAGACTCTCCTAATACAGTGAACAAATGTCCTACCTAAAAGACTCCCTAAACTAAGCTTTAACTCCACTTTATAGGCCTATCTTCTCTAGCTCATAATATGCTACTTTCTCCTCTCACAAACACAGAATGGCATGCTGTGAGAGCCTGACATCCTTTTATATGCACGCAGAAAAAGAAGAGAAATCTGCTGTGTGGTAGGGTGAAATCCCCATGGAATTCCATGGAACGACCTAGGCAAAAGAGTGTGAAAAAAAGCACTTTTCCATGGAAACAGCTAGGAAGGAAGTACCATTTTTTGCCAATTTTTGTGTTGAGGCAAATACTTTCACCCATCTCTACCCCTCAGTCTGCAGTATCACACTCTGCTGAGATATTTCCTTAGAGCATTCCGTTCTCCACTTTAAGCAGTTGGCCATTCCCATCCACTAGACTGGTCTACATCTCCAATCAAAAAGTGGTGGTGGTTATCTCCAGTCCCTCACTATGAATCTGAGCTTATCTATGCTCTTAAAAGGCCAGCGCCATATTGATACAGTTTAGTTCCACCCAAGGAGCAGTTTTCTGGTGAATACATCCACTTCTGTCTTCAGCTCACTCAGGGTGCAGAAATATAATCTTACAATCAGCACTTTTACTTTCTGCCTTGGCCACAGCAAGGGTCTACTCATCCAAGCTTTGCACTCCATCCTTAGCTCCCCAGCATTTGCAGGCAGCATTTCACTAGATCATGGCTGGTCCTGACATTTGCCAACCTACTGCTATGCCTCATCTGGCCTGGACATTGCAGGAAAGAGCTTTATTGGACACTGGTATCCAGAGTAGAAAGCAAAGCATCCATCTACATCATTGATAAGCCACTGCCCTTTATGAGGGTTTTAACCCCTTGAATGATAGAAAGCTCTCCAACACATTTTGTCTATAACAGTGGAAGGGATTCTTTAAGGTAAGGACAATAAAGGTATGGAATTCACTGACAGAGGAGGTGGTGCTATCAACTACATTAGATGCCTTTAAAAAGAGCCTGGATACTTTTTTAAAAGAGCAGAACATAGAGGGCTATGTATGTTAGTATTGGGATTAAGATTTATTTAGTGCTTGTTGATCCAACCAGACTAGATGGGCCGAATGGTTCTTATCTGCCGTCAGATTCTATGTTTCTAAGGAGAAATCTGATTGCCCTTTGGAGTTTAGACGGATTTTTTCCCCACATTCAAAGCAGAATTTGAAATTGCTGTATTGAGGGGGTTTTTTGCCTTCATTTGGATCAATGACAGGAAACAGGAATAGGAAAAGGGTTGAACTTGATGGACGCAAGTCTTTTTTCAACCTAAACTACTATCTAACTATGTAACAATGCATTAGAGACTTCTCTAGCATTCAAGGGATAACTGACAACTAACAACAATTTAAATCAAATGGGATTTAGGGGATTTCTATTTATCCCCTATGGCCGGGGCACTCTAGGCTGTTGGGGGCCGTAAACAAAAAAGGTGCATGGTGCCCTCCCTTTATTTCCACGTTGGTATTTCCCATAAGACATTTCCATCTGTTTTTTTTAACAGGAGGCGGTGATACTGTATAAGCATCAGCTTATTCTTCTTACATTGTAGCACCACCACTGCCCTATTGTCCAGTGAATTTGCCCCAGAATTTCACCCCTTTAGCTTGATGATTATGGCCTATTGAGATGAATATATTAACTGGAGCAATTAGATGGGAAACCAGCTCCAGCACTTAATTTACATGGAGCAATTTAACCCCTGAGTTGTTTACACAATGCGTTGGAGACATCTTTTGAATTCATGGACTTAAAGCCATCTTTGAACCAATTAAAGTTTTATCATTTTTATTTGTCCCCCTGTGATGCAGTTGGTTTACTCCACAATTGCTCCAATTCTTCTTAGTACATCAACTTCAATTAGGCTAGTGTACCAATTGTACCATAGAGGGCAAAATAAAATGTACCTATATTTCCATTGATTTAAATTGGGCTTTTAACCTCTTGAATGGTAGCGCTTTCCAACAAGTTGTGATGTGTGTGTGCTAAACCTGCGCTCAGGAACCCTTAAAGCAGAAGTATCATGTGTGTACAACCAAAGCCAGTATGTTAGATATCCCTTAAATAAACTTGGATTCTCAGTCAAATCAGCCCAGAAGTAACTGTACATTCTAAAATCTGACCTGTTATTTGGCCGAAGAGAAGAAGCTGACCGCAGCCATCATAGAGAAAATCTCATATTGCATATGCTCCAACTCTCCCTGGCCCTGTCACTCAACAGTGCAGTCTCTGCCCACTCAGCATCATTTTTTTTTTTTATTATTATGGTGTCCAAGATGAGCTGAACGTGCTTGAGGCTAGGAGTGCGCAAGATCAAGTGGCTCTGATGAGGATGACGCAGGAGGTGTCGGGTGGCTGGTGGGAGTTACAAAGGAGCCGTTCGGCTCCAGAGTGGTCATGCACACTGCGCTTTCAGAGGCGCAACATGTCATCAGGTACTTATTTTGATTACATTTTATGCATTAAGACCCAATTGTTTAAAGAAACTAAATACACAGCACAATAGAATTACTGAAAAGACATTGATTGAGACTAGATCATGTTGGGGGTGGTAGTTCCACTTTAACACTTTGAGTGCCAGAGGGGTATGCAACCCATGACTTTTCTGGCACACAAAGGGTTAAAATGGACCTGTCATCTAAGATGTTTAGTTAATTTGAAATAGAATTTACCCTTTGAGTGCCAGAGAGGTATCCGATACCTCTCTGGCATTCAAAGGGTTAAAAACTCCTGATATGTTATGTTAGTCATTTGTCTGTAATATAAATCATTATTTATATTATATTAACCTTTATATGCTGTTGGTAGAGTGTGACATTTTATGGCAATTTTATGCTAATTAGTGTTACTAGGAATGTCTACCATGTGGTGAACTCTAGAGTTAATCATATCACAGAGCATGGTAACATTGGCCCAGCACACAGGCTAATTAGCATAAAGTGCAGCACTGTGTTACCAACAAATACAGGTTATATTCTCAGAAATGCTTTGCAATGCTTAGGAGACCTCCTTATCATCTAGGAAGCTTCATTTATGAATATTAGAATATTATGTATTTGATGTATCTCAGAATTGCTTCACTCTATATATATTATTATACCCTACTGTACTATATAAAACAGATGCATAAAGAGCTATGCATGTCTCCCATAGAGTAAGGCCACGAGGTCACAGACTGACCATTCCAACAAGAACTATGGTTCCTGGAAGAAAGAAATAAACAACTCTGTTGTGGGAGCTCATTTCCCAGCACTGGGTGGTATTTTTAACTTGGAAACGGTTTCTAATTCCCTTAAATCCATAGTTTCATCAATAAAATATTTAACCTTACACCTTGCAGAAAAAAAATTATGTGTCGACACCTTCAGCAGAGGAAGCCTAGAAACATGCACACACATACTGTTCAATAATACAGTCAGTTGGTCTGCAATTATTGACCTAGGTATGTCTGTGGCCAATATGAGTGATAAGCATGTAGCGAGACACTGAGGCTATACTAAGATGAACTGAAATATTTCTTGGGTACCATAGGGGACAAATAAATAATTCCCCAAATGTTCTAAGATTTAAATGGGTATTTTAACACCTTGAATCCTAGAGAAGTCTCCATTGCACTAAGCAGAAATTAATCAGTGGGAGTTCTTATTTCTCCCCTGTGGTTTTCTCCAGGATTAGTTTATTTCATTCATACGTCAGTCTCACTGAGTACTGGAATAATTCTGGGGTAATCCAACTGCACAATTGGTTCACAACACTCTCCTTAGGGTCCTCTTAGAGACCATATATTGTAGGATTTCCCTGACTGAGAACATCTGAGCTAATCAGGGGCGCAGTCATTTAATTAACACACCCGTGCACAAACAGTGAAATCCTAAAGACATGGCCAGTTAGGCACTGAGGATTGGACTGGGCATTGCTGAACTACACCACAGAGGACAAATAAAAATTCTCAAAAATTTTCACTGAAATGGATGTTTAATCCCTTGCATGCAAAACTGGTTGCCAGTGCATTGCTTTTCAATGTGTTCTAGGTTTAAAAAAAAAAAAAAAAAAAATTAAATCAATAGGAATTTTAATTTGTGTCTTATGATGAAGCTGGATTGCTTCAGAACCACTCCATGGTGGAGATGCTTTAAGGGTCAGTGGAATGGCTCAGTGTTTCTGGAGATGTGTGCTGATCACTTCTTGATGGTGAATACAACACGTTTCAGCATATGCACTAATAATTATATATGTAAAGTAGGGGGAGAAAATGTAATCATTAGCATACAGGGTTGGTGTGATGATGGTAATATGTTATGGAGGACAAGTGGGGGAGTGGACTGGATGCCCTCAGACTTCAATACTAAGTATACCACCATCCCTGGCTTATAATCTAAATAATCCCCTGCACCCCTTCACAAAGTATGTTTAAAAACTCAGGGCTGGCAAAGCAGCTGTTACGTGTTCTACATGAGCCAGCTGATCAGCTATTTGCAGTCCATAACGGACTATCTGCTGATCAGCTAATTCATGAAAAGAGAGCAATGTGTTGCACATCCGTTGATACTCAATGGGAGGGCAGTTGCTGTCTCTGCTGTACAGCACAGACAGCAAACTCTCCTTTGGCTCCATAGAAAGCTATCTCAGTTTGGAGAAGTTGAGTCTGGGAACTCCAACAGCACAGGCAGTTATTGGAACTTAGTGCATGTGGCAAACAACCACATTAACATAAAAACTCCCCTGCAACAATACCAAAATGATCGATTAAACTGCATTTCAACTTGCAAATGAGCCATTGTCCAAGTAGACAATGCAAAATCGCAACCTGCCGAATGCATGGTAGAAGCATGATGCTAAAGTATTTGTAATGTATTCACATGGATATGATGATGAAGGCATCTTAGTGCATATGATGAGATGGAATTGATGCAAACATGACTCCCTGACTCTTCTTAGTAGATCACCCTCAATGGGTGGGATTATTCAAATCCACCAGAGTAGTTTATATGATTTTGGCCTCCAACTGCTCTGCCTGCCCTACTTGTGGTACACTGGAGCAGTGATTTTCAACTCCAGTTGGAGTCTCAGCTCCATACCATTGGGCCATAATGTCCTTAATCATACACAGTTAGATCTATCACAATGACTGAACCACTACTTACTCAAGTGTGATTAAGTAGGGACAACCTGAAAACATGCCCAGAGGATTAACACTGCATTAGCGTGTATGCTCACTTTAGTCCATGTCAGTGGACACATAATCTGCTTTTGTTAAAGGGATAGTAATGTTTCACAAAAAAGCAGCTCCAATTGATCTTCATAGTATTTGGGCCGTGGAGAGCATTATTTCAATACTATCCGAGTTGCATTTCAAGAGTAAATGAATGCTAAATATCCCCCTCCACCCCTTTTACTGATATAACACTACTCACCTCAGAGCATCAAGACTGTAAGGATGGATCACAGAGAGGGACAATTTTCAGTGAGCATAAGAAAAAGCCTGAACAATTTGTCAAGGGGGCAGGGTTTTCCTTATGCTCACAGTAAGAAGATTGTCCCTTGCTCTGAACTGTCTGGTCAAGGGATCAGATTCCACATGTGAGGGGAGGCGGCTTACACTAGGTAAAAGGGGCAGGAGGGGGATTCTTTATCATTAAATTTCTCATGAACTACAACTCTGACAGTATTGAAATAATAATCTCTATGGCCCAAATAGTATGAAGACTAAGAGGAGCTGCTTTTTTGTGAAACATTCCTATCACTATGGTTAATGGCAGTAAGAACCTAATGCCTCCCCTTTAGCATGCACAGGTATCCAACACATTGCAACTGCACCATAGGGGACAAACAAACATTCCCAAATGTATCATTGGTTTAAATGGGACTTTTAACATGTTAACATGTTGAAAACTATAGCGATCTCCGACACATTGCTTCACAATCCATTGCAGAGCTGTCTGTCTAACATTCATTGCATTAACACCTCATTTAAATCAATGGGAATGTATATTTGGCCCCTGTGGTGCTACTGGTTTGCTCCAGAATTACTCCATTTCTACTCAGGGGAATGTAAAAATCTGCTGGGACATTTTCTCCCTTCTCATGTGTCTGCATGTCGGGTATGTTCTAGAGCAGTGGTGGCCAAAGTGAGGTCCTTCACCATGATTGGAGTTGTAGTCTGGCAGTAGATGGAGGACCTTACATCACTCACCAGTTTACTAGAGCGTGTTTATTAGTGTCATCAAGCCCCAAGCACCCCCCATAGCATATGCAGGGAAAAGGAGTAAGGTTAAACCACCTTCCTCTGTTCCATGCTCGTATATATTGTTAAAAACGGTAAAGAGGAAAGGATCGCCTTAAATTCCCATACATTTCTCACTGCCATCTCTTTGGCACAAGCAGCATATAAAGTTAAGTTTTCAGCATAAGAAGCTTAATAAATAAGCTTTAGGCACGGGCAGCTCAAGACACTGGTTGCAGGGGGATTTTAGTGTAAAATCTTAAGACAATACCCTCATATCTGTGAATCTTCTTTTCCCAAGACTTTGGAGATCCACTATTTTGGGCTGAGAGTGTCCAAAGGACTATTTCAATGATTAAGTTTGTGGGGCTTGACTGGGGTGGGAGTGGGTCATGGGGAGATGATGTTTGCCCCTAAAAAGGGCAATGAGTTGGAAAAACAGAGTGGACAGTGACCGGAATGAGCAGTGAAGTGTGATGAGTTACAAGGAAACTCAGTGAGTCCTGAGGATCAGCCTCTGTCAACCGAGACTCAGTAATTAAGTTTAAAAACAGGAGTCTCCAGGTCAGATCCGGAGGTATGAACCATCTCTCGTCTTTTTAAGACTTCTACAGAATTGCTTAAGACGCTTACAATTCCATTTTCTTTCATTTTTCTTTTTTTCTTTCTCAATCCATATTCATTACACATTTGTCATCCTCCCCCTCTCTTTCTGCACTTATTTTTCTCTTAAGCAATTTTATGAAGCCTTTCAGTTTTACACCTTCTACAAGAATACTTCATACAAATGTTGAGCTGCTAGGCTCAGTGCAGCGTGCTGTGATCCTTATCTGATTTCGGCATTGTACATTCTTATTCAAATGTATAATAATACAAATTACTCTGTATATGCATTGTTTGAAAATCCATGAGCCATTTTTAAAATATATTTATCCTCGGCTTTCCAAAGAGAGATTGGATCATCATTTTATTAAAAACAATCCATATACATATATATATATATATATATATATATATATATATATATATATATATATACTAGCAATATTGGAACGGCTTTGCCTGTGCAGTTAATAAACCAAATAAAAAAAAGTCCCTGCAGTTGTATGTATGACTAAATAAACATAGAATGTGGTATGTGTCTGGTACTAATAGGGTTTCAAAAATAAAAGTGGATTTACATGGAAAACTATTTTCTCTAACACCCAGGTGAATCCAGAAAGGAGACCGGGGACTTATGCATTAACCCTTTGAGTGCCAGAGGGGTATGAAACGCATTGCAAAGCAATGTGTTGAGTACCCCTCTGGCACTCAAAGGGTTAAGGTGTGATAAAGAGGTGATAAAGTTGAGATGAGTTCTCCAGTGATATCATTACTCCAGTTCCTATGTTATTCTATGGATCCTATTCACTAAGATCTCCTAAGTTGAAGAAATCTTAGTGCATTGCTCCATAGAATAACATAGGAACTGGGGAAGTGATAAATTGGAGAAGTCATCTCCAATTTATCACCTCTTTATCACCGCTTAGTGAATCTCCCCCAATGTTTTTAATGCCTGGATTTTTGAATTTTCAGTGCTTAGCTCTTTCAGCTCCAAAACAGTGTGCAACACATTGCAAAGCACTACATTATACAATTCTCCATCTGTGTGTGTGTGCTCATGAGTTAACATGCGAGTGCATATGTGAGTAAGAGCATGTTAGCATGCATAGCATTGTGCGTGTGTTTTGAGTTGTGTGTGTTTTGAGTGTAGTTTGTGTTTTGCATGCAGTGTGTTGCTTTTTCGGTATTGCGTTCTGCATATTGCGATTTGAGTATAGCGGTATGAGTATATAATTTTGCAAATAGCGTTATGCTTATAGCGTTTTGTGTATAGATTTCTGCATATAGCATTTTGTACATAGCTTATTGTGTTTTTCATATAACATATAGCATTTGGAGTATATATATATATCATAGAATTATTAAATATTAACCCCATGGATTCAAGAAACATCAGAAACTTGTTGGAGGCATCTCTGGTATCCAATAATTTAAAGGGACTCTATTTCCTAAAAATAACTTTGGTGATTTTGAAAGAGGTTTCAAAATCACCTATATGTTGTAATCACTGTTTTTTTTTATTTAGAAAACTAGTTTTTGAGTTATTTGTATTTATATATTACTAGTATGAAAGCCTGTATACATGGGCTAAAGTGCACCCAGCTGCCCTGGAGCCGGGAGCAGAGACAGGATGTGATCCGCTGGAGTGGGGCAGTGCGTTTGGCGAGTCTCTACTGTGCATGACTGCAGTCATGCGCAGTAGAGACTCACCAGACGCACTAATCCTTAGCGGGGAGCTCCAGACGGCTCACAGTGAAGCTCCCTGTGTGCGAAACTACACATGCACAGTAGAGACTCTCTACTGAGCATGTGCGGTTACGGGTCACAACGAGCGACGCATTCTACCACTTTATCTTATAGGATGCTAATTAAGGGATGCCATGCAGGCAATTCCTTTGTCCTCTAGACTGTAAGCTCTCAAGATCAGGGCCCTCTGATCCTTCTGTTCTCCACATCTGATTGTACTATTTAATATCTCTGTATATCTATTCCCAATTGTACAGCGCTGCGGAATTAGTTGGCGCTATATAAATAAAGAATAATAATAATAATGTTATCCCTATCTTAACTACAACTCCCTGACAAGTAACCTTTTCAGTGATAGGGGAGGTGGGCAATGTATTGCTGAGCAGTGTCTGTGAGTGGGGGAAGTAATATAGGCCTCAGGTATGAAGTGTGTGCATGGCATGCTTTAATTAGCATAACGTAAACATCTTTTTTATAGGTACAAATTGGGGATTTTGAAATCACCAACATTGCGATTAATATATATTTTATTTTTTTAGGCAAGAAGGTCCCTTTAAAAGCACTATATTAATTTCTATTTCTTTAGTGTTGTGCTTTTGTTTAACACAACATTTAAAAAAAATCCAGCTATGTTGATTTAATAGCAGCTTCAGTGGTTTTTGGATACATAAGTGAATTATTATTATTAATATTCTTTATTTATATAGTGCTAACTTTTTCCCGCAGCGCTGTACAATAGGGAATAAAGATACAGAGATATTAAATATTATAAATGGCACATGGAAAACAAAAGGAGGCCCTGCTTGTGAGAGCTTACAATCTAGAGGAAGGTAGGTTGGACACAGGAGAAAGTGCTTTGGGATGTAAGTGCCTCCTGCCACATGAACTGCCAGTCAGTGGGTGAGAGAAAGAAGTGCTATTGAGTGCAATGGTCCAAGCAAACGGTGGTTCTGTTTGGGAGAAAAGACTATGTGAACAATGAGGTTGTGATGGGGTTGTAGGTGGGAGGGTGATTTTAGAAGGGAATGAGATTGAGCAGAAGTTGGGCCGACTGTTGGTCTGGCCCTGCTCATAATGTTTATGGAGGTAGTTGATAGGTTTCTCTGAAGAGGTGAGTTTTCAGGGAGCATCTGAAGATCTGAAGGCTGGGGGAGAGACTGATGGGATGGGGGAGGGAATTCCAGAGCTCAGGTGCAATACGGGAAAAGTCCTGTAGGCGGTAATGGGAAGATGTAATAAGAACTGTAGAGAGAAGAAGGTCCTGAACAGAGTGAAAATAGCAAGTGGGAGTGTATTCGGAAATGAGAGATTAAATATAGGAGGTGCATTGTTAATAAGGGCTCTGTAAGTTAGCACCAGAATTTTTAATTTAATGATATATGCTAATGGCAGCCACTATAGTTATTGGCAAAGGGGAGTGGTGTTAGAGAAGCGATGTGTGAGGTAGATTAGTCATGCAGCAGAGTTCATTATAGACTGTAGTGGGGTTAGGCGGGTAAGTGGAAGGTCAATTAGGCATGAGTTACAGTAGTCGAGACGGGACATGATGAGTGTTGAGTGGAGTGTTGAGTGAAGTGAAATCAACATGTTAGATATTTTATCATATCTATTTTATATCTAATTTTTTTGTTTACTAAATTGGTGCAATATGACACGTTTTTGAAATTTTCACCTTTTTAGTGCATAGCGCACAAAAAAAGAGTAGTTATAGAGGTGAAACAACATAAGTTTTATTTCATCTAACAAAGAGCTCTTGTGTCCATGAAAACTGAATTATATTTGCTTTTGTTCAAAACTACAGTTATTAAAACACATACTGCTTTTAGAATCAGTTTGAATTACATTAATTATGGAACAGACAAAGGATAATACTGTGTATGTAGAACACATTCTGCATTAATTATATATGTATGTTTCTCTGTGTATTTAACTGTAGCATAACAAAATGATAGATAGGAAAATGTTAAAATTAAGGGTTTGAAGTCTAAACAAACATCTTAGCCTCTAGTGTTGCTTTCAAGAGAAATGGTTTTGAGTATCTTTCATTTTATTAACCTTTTATTTAAAGGGATAGTAATACTTCATTTTATCTTTATTTTATTTTGTAGGCATTAAAAAAACATGAAGAATGATATAAGTCTTATCTCTCAAACCTTTTATGGTTTGAGAGATATTCACAAGCAAAGTTTCCCCTCCTGCCCCTTTTACCTAGTGTAAGCCATCTCTTCTCAGATGTGGAATGCAGTCCATAGACCAGACAGATAACAGAAGGGGATGTTCTTCTTCCCACAAGAACATTGAAAGCCCTGCCCCCCTTGACAAGTTTTTCAGGTTTTTCCCATATCTTAATTGAAGATTGTCCCTCTCTGCAATCTACCTGGGCACCTCCCTTCTGATCTGGCTGAGCAGTGTTACATCAGTAAAAGGGGCGGGAGGGGGATACTTCGTCATTGAATTACTCTTGAACTACAACTCTGACAGAATTGAAATAACACTCTCCATGGCCCATACTATGATGATTAATTAGAGCTGCTTTTATTATGAAACATTTCTATCCCTTTAAGCGTGCAACATTCCAAAAGGAATCGCTTGCATTTGCCTCCTGCTTCCAGCAATGACCCATCAGGTACTTTTCCTTTAAGCCAATGGTAATGTCCGTTCACTTTTAAATGGCCGCATGCAGAAGACCGTGTGACCATTCAACTGTTTCAGCAGGTCGTCTGGCTAAAAAGCGTAACGTGACAATCTCGCAGTGCATACCAGTGTGAGATTGTCACGTCTGCTGTCAATGGGCGTGTTAAGGTGGGAGAATTTTGGATCATCAACAATTTTTTTAGCTTTACCTTACCGTGTGCGGCAAGAGGGTAAAAGGCATAAAAACAGAGAGAGAGAGGCACCAGGGTATCCACAAATCGGAACTCGGATTTCAACTGAAAACTTGCCCATAGTAACATGCGGAGGGCCTCCGTATGCAGCACACGGAGGCGCTCCAGCTGCCTCCGTGTGCTTAACATTAGCTTTGTGGATACCCTGGTGCCTCTCTCTCTCTCTCTCTCTGTCCTTATGCTTGTTCAGCCATTTTTCCTCTCACAGCATCTGGTAAGGTAAAGCTTAAAAAAAAGTTGATGATCGAAAATTCTCCCCCTTTAATGCACCCATTGACAACACAACATGACAATCTCGCTTTGTCATTCACTGTGAGATTGTCACGTTGCGCTTTTTAGACAGGCAACCTGCTGAAACAGTTGACTGGTCACACATGCTCTTCAGCATGCGACCATTCAAAAGGATACCGGTAATGTTCTGTGAGGACTGCAAGGTCCTCGAAGGGCAATACCATAGATTCAATGAACATAGATATATACATTGGATCTACGGTACTGACCTGTGAGAAACTTGCGGTCCTCACAGGGCATTACCATTAGCTTAAAGTAAAAGGACCTGACAGGTCATTGCTGGGAGTGGGCGGCATGCTTGCTGTGAACCTGTCAGTCTGTCGGATTGGACTCCGGAGAGGGTGAGAAGGATGAGGGTAAGCAGGGAGGGATGGAGCCAGAGCAGCAACATACAATTTATTTTAGTGAGACAAGGGGAAAACAAGGCACTCTTGCTTCCCCTAAAATCTTGGGAGTATTATATACAGGTGTGTATTATACCTGAGATTTTATGGTACTTTGTCATGAAGTTCATTATTTCCTTAATAGCTTTTCTAATCATTATCATCTAGATAGGGGTAGACAGCCTTTGGCTCTCTACCTGTTGTAACTTAAACCTATTTGCTGCTTGGGGGTGATAGGAGATATAATCTCCACCAGCTGAAAAGCCAAAGGTTGCCAACCCCTGTTCTAGAAAAAAGTGAGCCAGAGTTTTTTTTAAAGACAGAACCCACTCATTTTTCTGTAGTTCAGAGTATATCTAAAACATCATTTCTACCTTGACATACTACACTTAGAACATAATTCATTCTCAGTGTGTCAGCTGTAGGTAATGAACCATTCCTTTCTGATACAGTGATTGTACATTGTTGACAATGTATTAATTTCTAGAAAAATCTATACTAATAAAAAAAGACCTTGAATGAAACCTTCCCATCCTCTGGTGAATAAGAAAGTCTTGGCAGCGGAGGACTGTGAACGACAGTGCCAGTTTTAGGTGTGCACCAAAGTGCAATGCACTCGGCCATGCATATTCACTGGCCTTGTGGTTTGCCCAGGAAGGATAGTTACTTATTTTTGACATTAGTCCCCATGACATGACCTGCAGATCATCACATCACATAATGGTATAGATCGGCTGATGCTCCAATCATAGACTAACCTGGACAGGTTGATTGACAGCACTGTGACCAAGCAAATGAGAGAGTGTTGCCATGTCATACTCTTCTTTCATTGGCTAGGTGGGGGCTCTGCATGCATGAAGGCTGATAGCACCAGAGAGGGAGTGTGATGGAGAGGATGGAGAGACATGACACAAGTCTGGAGTCCATGGGTATGCTTAATTTAGCATATATTCTCATTTTTACAAACTTGGTTCTGCATCATCATGAGAATAAATGATAAGTTCTAACAACTTGATAACCAGAGAAGTGCTCATTGCAAAGAAGTGTGCTGCACAAAACCCAGTTCTTGTAGTAGTTAAGGCGTTTGTCTCTGGCATTGATCTTTTGTAGTGCACACCTCACCTCTTCAAATTGTGATGTCTCTTGTACTCACCAGAGTGATCACTAAGGTTGCTGTACTGACCTGAGTGATCACAGAGGCTGCTGTACTGGCCTGAGTGATCACGGAGGCTGATGTACAGACCTGAGTGATCATGGAAGCTGATGTACAGACCTGAGTGATCATGGAAGCTGATGTACTGACCTGAGTGATCATGGAAGCTGATGTACAGACCTGAGTGATCACGGAGGCTGCTGTACTGGTCTGAGTGATCATGGAAGCTGATGTACAGACCTGAGTGATCACGGAGGCTGATGTACAGACCTGAGTGATCACGGAGGCTGATGTACTAAGCAGAACTGTATTCATTCTGGAGCAAATCATCTTCACCATAGTGGGCAAAAGAAATACCAAATCATTTAAATGGGGATTTTAACCCCTTTAAATGTCAACAACTTATTGCAAAGCATAGCATTCAATGTGGTAAAATCATATTTAAATTATTTAAATCAATGGGATGTTTTACTTGTCCCCTATGGCGCAGTTGGTCTATTCCAGAATTAATCTAATTCTTCTTCGTACATCAGTCTCAGTGGACACACATAAGGAGGTTTGAACCTCTTCTAGGAGAGAGAGGAAGGAATTAATGAATGCCTCTGACACTGCAGGAAAAGGCATTTCTACTATGTTTGGCATATAATAGCATGTAATTAAATCCATGAATCATGCCTTATTCATTGGGATTATTTTATTTATTTTGAGACAGTTTAAGCCATTGTGGATGAGTGATATGCCAGAACAATCACATAAATCTGTCCTTTGGGGATGGATGATGGTCCTGGCATATCATGGGTTAATAATTGCAGCTCGCCTCAGGGCATCCTGCAGTCATTGCATGGAAGCTGCTACTGACTGCTCCAGGAACAGTGCATTCAGATTCAGCTGTTCCCCAGTGGCTGCGCACACTGCTACCGCGATTGCATGTGCCAGTGGAGCCACAGACAAAGGCAATATATTTATCATTGTCTTTTTCACTGCTCTCTGCCCCCCTCCTCCGCACTGTGTTCACGAGGAAGAGAGAAGCAGAGAACAGAGCTCTCTGTGCCTCAAATGGCCAAAGATGAGACACTTTTGTTGTACTGGGAGCAGGAATGGGGGGAGATCTTATAAAAAAAAAATCCATGACATATTGATCCCTCATTGTGTAAGTACATAAATTATTTAGAGCACGGCCAAAGTATTTCATTTACACAGATTTTTATATAAACACTTATACAGAAGTTTAATCAAACATCAATGTGAGTTTTATTGATGTATATACGCCGAAACTCACACACCCAAAACTACTAACACCTAGGGTATAAACATGAGCAAAATCATGGGTTGCCCACAAGGTGCTACACAGGAATACATACAGAAAATAGATAAAGCATATAAAGATCAGAGGAGGTAGGATTGTTTTCGTTATTTAGATTAGATGGCTATGTATCTAGGGGATTTAGATCTGTATACAGTTTTCATTACCTGACAGAGAAGATCTAACTGCATATGATACTAGGTATATAACTAGTGGCAAGTCGGATAATGCCCCAACAATTAGACTAGGTAGGGTTCTTTTCTTTCTTTTTTCTTTTTATAATTTTTATAGGTAGATCTATATGCTGGCAAGTCGGATTATGCCCGGACAATCAATCATTACTTGGTACTGAATTATTTCTATATTTTGAAGATTCATATTATTGCAAGTCGGAGAATGCCTCGATAAATAGTGATCATCATATCTTGATTACTAGTAGTACCAAATATACTTTGTAGTACAATTTTGAAGATTCATTTAGTTGCAAGTTGGTTTATCCCCCGACATACAGTGATCACCCTGTGTTAATTACTGGAAGTGGGCCAAGTAATTTATATCACAATTAGATCTATATGGCAAGTCGGATAATGCGTTGGCAAACAGTGTTCACTGTGTGTTAATTAATGGAAGTGACTAACATACTTTTGTAGAATTAGATCTAAGACTCCTATAGTGGCAGGTCGGATAAAGCCCCAAGAAATAGTGATTATCTTGTGTTATGTATTGAAAGCGGTCCATATATTCCGTCACATAATTGGCTTCTTATGGTGCTGCTGATACATTTTAATAGCTAGTCGGTTGAGGTTCCGGTAATTTGATGCTACATTATGAGGTTATTACATCAAGTTAACTATTTACAGCACCATTTAAACTCCTTTTCTCTCCCATAATTACTCATTAGACTACATTAGGGCTATACATTTGACATATGTCATATATAGTAGGTTCATGTTGTATATGAGCATGTCCTTTTCATTTGAAGTGTGGTGAAAAGTATAACTTTTGAAAACTGAGAAGATCATATTACTGTATCTCAAGTCCTAATATGAGACTCTCCTACATATCTTGAGCTATATTAAATTGATTAATTGGAGTGACTTCTACTATTTCTATCTCCAATCTTATAGGCAGTGACCTCCTATTTTGGGGTATTAAGTTCAAATCGGTATGTCCCGGAGTCAATTAAATATATTGGCATATTTTAATATCACTAAAAAAACTACATTTTAGGTATTTCACTATTTGGATTCTAGGTCTTATGTGTATCTGGGATTAGCCTGTATAGAGTGCTAGTACTGCAGAGTTTTATTGCTGTGTCTCATTGCCTAAAAGAGGGATACCAGGGCTGGAAAGAGGGACATACGAGTTTTTGTCTCAGAGGAACAGTAACCCCCTATAAAGGGACACTTGGGTGGTATGAATAAATGTTCAAACCTTTTATCCAGTTCCTGTTACAAATGCAGTAACTGAGTGCAAATCATCACAGGAATACTTATACTTTTTTATATTCTTATCTAATTAAATTATGGCTTATGCATATAAATATGGTATCAAAAGAAATCCATACTTATCCTTAAAAATGGTATATAATTTGTGTTGGTATACTAAATGAATTAGAGGGAAATTATGGTTGAACAAATGCATACTAAAAAGGCCAAAATTGCTCTTGTTCTCTAGTATAAAAAAAGGTCTCATCACCATTTCACTTTATCTAAATTGATAATGTTTAATGTCTTTATCAATTATGAGGTGTGTTTTTTTTCTTCAAGATGGCGACACTTAAAAGGAATGGTAATATTTCACAAAAACAGCAGCTCTAATGAATCTTCATAGTATTTGGGCCATGGAGCGTGTTATTTAAGTACTGTCAGAGTTGTAGTTCAAGAGTAATTGAATGATAAAGTATCCCCCTCCCTCCCTTTTACTGATGTAACACTGCTCACCTCAGATATGAAATCTGGTTATTTGGCCAGACAGCTCACAGCAAGGGACAATCTTCTTACTGTGAGCATGAGGAAAACCCTGCCCTCATTACAGGTTTTTCAGATTTTTCCTTATGCTCACTGAAGATTGTCCCTCTCTGTGATCCATCCAGACAGTCTTGCTGCTCTGAAGTGAGCAGTATTACATCAAAAAAAGGGCTGGGAGGGGGATGATTTATCATTCAATTACTCTTGAACTACAGATCTGACAGTATTGAAATAACACTTTCCATGGCCCAAATACTATGAAGATTAATTGGAGCTGCTTTTATTGTGAAACTATATATATATATATATATATATATATATATATATATATATATACAAGTACACATTGAATTGTTTAGAATACATTTTATTCTAAATAATGCAATGTGTACTTGTATATAAAGAAAGATATGTGTTCATATTTATCTTTATAATATTCCATGAGGAAGAGACCTAACAGGTATTGAAATCTGCTTAGTTAGCCAATAAAGGTATCAACTTGACTATATTTGCATCCTGTATTTCTACGGCTAACACAGTACCAACTCTGGTACTCTTCTCACTGACAGCAACTTAGCAGTTCCTGACAAACAGGATAGTGGACTGCCCTTCATTCAAAGAGAAATGAGTTGCAATTCTGGAGCACAACAGCTGCATCAAAGAGGACAACTAGAACATCATTGTTTTAAATAGACACTCTAGCATTCAAGTATTTAAATGTGTTGGTGGTGAGGAAACTGTCATTTTGTCAAACACAGTATGTGTAATACAATGTTTGTGCTATTATTTCTCATATATATTCCATTCTGTATTGGTCTTAATAAAGAGATTTTATCATTAATATGATGGTCAAGGGCATTTTGAATGCTACTGGAGTACTTTCATGATGTTGTCATATCTTTTTTAGTAATCACCAAAGCCCTTCAGCATGCATTCTTCATTAGTATTCTGATTTTCTTGAGATGATGTGGCTGCTGTAACTATAATATACATTTTTTTCATAAACAAAGTTTACGTCTCCTTTAAAATTGAGAGTCTGTTTGAGGCAAAGTGATTGAAAAATACTACAAAAACACGCATGAGATAGGTCTGACAAACTTTCTTGGAAAGTGTAATCACTGACCAGCAGCAATGCTGATAAGTGTTAAGTACAGATTTCTCAGCCATGGGTGATCTGCCAATCCTGAAATTGTGTCTGCTCTTAATTTATTTTTTAAGATTACTTTTTATATTTTTATATCTTGTGGAATAACTCCTGTGTGAGTTCTAATTTATTTCTGTAGTCCGGCTGAAAAACTAAGGAGTTTTAAAGTGATTATAAAAGATAATTTCTGTTTCAACACACTTTAGTGTCATTAAAGCATATAATTTGCAAGTTAAAAGGTCTATATATCAAAGCAATATTGGAACAGAACGGGAACTTTCTACCCTGAGTCTATGAATTAAAGTAATTTGCTTCAATGTTGCTTTAAATTTTACTAACTTCCAACACAGGCCAAGATTAATCTAATGGCTGGAAAACTCTCCTGGGAACAGGGCTCTTTTTCCCATTAGGAAGAATTTTTACTTGCCAAACTAATAGAGCCTTAGGTTCTACTGAAAATGGGGTCAAACCAAATGCACCATAGGGGGAAGAAAAAATTACCCAAATTCCCATTGATTTAAATTTTATTTTAACCCCATGAAATGCTTTTGCAACCTCTCTAGCAGTCAGGAGTTAAATGTTCAATTAAAATCAGTGGGAGTCTTGTATTTCTCCTTTACAGGGCCGGCCCAATACGTTGTGCTGCCTGGGTCCAAGGATGAAATGCTTCCCCCCCTCCACACACCAAAAGCACTCCCACCAAAACACGCCACATCCTTAATTATATTAACCCCTCTCCTGCTCCTAAAAACACATAGAGCTGTAGTCTTTTTTTATACATCTTGTAACTTTCTCCCTCCCCTTGCCTGTTTACACCATTTGTACCTCTTTCTTCCCCCTTGCCTTTTTACACCCCTTCTGCCTCTCTTTTCCCCTTTTTTCACCTCTTGTGCCTCTTTTTCCCTCTTTTTACCCCTTGTGCCTCTCTTTTCCCCTCTTTTCATCCCATATCCTTATTTTTCACCTTTTGTGCCTCTTTCCCCCTCTTTTCATCCCTTGTGACTCTTTTTTACCCCTTGTGCCTCTTTTCCCCTCTTTTCACTCCTTGTGCCTCTTTTTTCAACCCTTGTGCCTCTCTTTTCAACCCTTGTGCCTCTCTTTTCCACTCTTTTCACCCCTTGTGCCTCTCTTTTCCCCTCTTTTCATCCCATGTGCCTCTTTTTCACCTCTTGTGCCTCTTTACCCCTCTTTTCATCCCATGTGTCTCTTTTCCCCTCTTTTTACCCCTTGTGCCTCTCTTTTCCCCTCTTTTCATCCCTTGTGCCTCTTTTTCACCCCTAGTGCCTCTCCTTTCCCCTCTTTTCACTCCTTGTGTCTCTCTTTTCACCCCTTGTGCCTCTTCCCCCCCCTTGCCTGTTCCTCTTCTCCTGCTGGCTCTCTCCCTCTCTTTTCTGCTTGGCTGGCTCTTCTCCTGCTTTTTAATCAGTCTCCCCACTGCCCACACTGATGACAGCCGGGACCGTGTCATATATGGAGACGTAGCGTGGTGCATGCTGGGATTTTCTTCGTCAGTCTGGGTGCCAGTTTTAAACTTGCACTGGCCTCTGAACAGAGGAAGAAAACCCCGGCATGCTCCACACGGCATCTCCGCATTTGACACGGTCCCAGCCGTCATCAGTGCGGGCAGTGGGGAGACACTGCGCACAAAATAACATGCCTTGGGGCGGCAAATTGCCACCCCTGTCAGAGTGCCGCCTGCGTCTGTGTCCCCACCGGCCGGCCCTGTTACTTTAGTATGTGTTTGGTTTGCCCTGAACCACTCTATCCTCTGTTTAACCTTAATGGCCTTTAGGCTACGCTCACATGAGCAACGAACTCCATGTTATTAAAAACAAAGACACCACAAAAGGCAGAACTATCTGGCGCTTGTATGACCTATACTCAATATCAATAAACATGGGTCAGTGTAACTAAATACTAATATAAGCTGCTGCTATTCCTATGGGCATGGGAGACCCAACACAAACAAAAAAGAAATCTAAATGACGAAAATCGCTATAATCTAGTATAATATATACAACCAAATGATTTCATCCGTGTGAGCGAACCCACTCTCTGGCAACAATATGTTGTCCGCATATGTGGCGTTCACGTTCGCCGATATCACAATGCTCACTGGCCCAAACAGGTCCCCGCACAAAAAATAAATGTGCTGGAAACTTTCCGCCCCTTGGATATTGTATACTATGGAAGAAAGACAGGGAACCCAAATGCAAACACTAAAAAAATATCAATTTATTATAAAAAAAATGGCATACACAAATATATCAAAATACGTATATATCTCTGAAAGGTGGATCACATATAGATGCATATCTATTAGAAAAATATTTGTTAAAACAATATCCTACAGCAGACTGTATCTAAAGTCCTTTCTTACTGGAGGTTTCCAATCGTTATTGGACTGTGTCTCAAATAGATGTTACATATTGGACGCTCTATCAAAGTGATGTTACTTGTTACACACTGTAGCTTTCCTGTCCTCCTAGCCACTCAGTTTGCACTTTTACTCACCACCACTTCAACTATAGTATCAGTCCATATTTGGGGAACACCTTGGCTCTTTGTTCTTTTCCCGGACTAGTTGTTTGAAAGCTGTCTGAACCATAGCTAAGGTTCTCAATTGCTGCCCGAGATTGCAACGCTCGCCGGATTCCAACCCACAGGCTTGCTCCACTCCTGGCTGAAGGTCACGTGTCCCCTATTCAAATGAAATGTGGGTGAATGTGGGACATTGGAGATAAGTAGGCACAAGTGGCTTAGTTTGTGCTGAACAGAATCGGATCATCCATTATGTCAACCTAGGGCCAGTGGCAATATGAGGGGCCCTGGCTGCAAGTGATGGGTCACAAACAGAGGCCCTATTGTTGTTGCTAGTAACATCAGTAACATCAGATGCCCATTTTGTCAAAAAAGACAAGTGTCATGCAGCTTCTCCAACTTCCCTTAGAGTCACAATGCCAGTACCTGCTAGCAGCACTCTGCGTCAGAAGCACCAGATCGAGAGATGTGGGTCCCCCAAACTAGTGCCTTGCCTAAGACCCTATGGAGCCTTAATCCGTCTGCTAAAATGGAGCACAGCTGAGTCTAACATGGCCTAAGTTTGTGTGTTCTAAAAGCTACAAATGTTAAAACTTGTCTACTTGCTTTTGTTCTATTGCTCACGGTAGGATTACAGCTCTTAATTCTGTGTTTTATGCATTCCATTGGCTACAGCAGCACCAGAAAGGACATCACTTCCTGGCCCATATGCACAACTACAGTGGCTTAGCAATGCTAGGACAAATGAACCCTTTGAATGCCAGAGGGGTACACTACGCAATGCTTTGCAATGCGTTGCGTACTCCTTTGGAACTCAAAGGGTTAACTGCAACAAAGAGGATAATATTGGCCAACATTTCCATTGCTCTAAATGGAGATTGTAACCCTTTGAATGCTAGAGAGCAACAGAAATGTTTATTTGTTTTATATGGTACAGTTTGTTTGCCCCATAATTGCAAAATGTCCCCTTAGTAATTAGGTAATCAGCCTTGGAGAGGGTGATGTATTAGAACAAGTGGAGCAATTCGGTGGCAAGCCAACTGCACCACAGGGGACAAATAAAAATGCTCTTTTTATTTTAAATGGGGCTTTTAACTTCCTGAATGCTAGAGTGATCTCTAGTGCATTGCTTTGTGAATATTGGAAATTTGCATTTGCCCCTGTGGTAGGGTTCCCTTGGTCGTGGTGGTACTGAAGTGGTTTGCTGAATCTCAGACTCACTTCGCTCTTTGGTTAACTGATTCATGATTGAAACCATGGTAATTGTGCTTGCTTGCTTTAACCCTTTGAGTGCCAGAGGCCTAAGCAATGCATTGTGAAACAATACGTTGCTGAGCCCTCTGGAACTCTAAGGGTTAGCCCAAGTTTGTACCTCTTGGATACCTTACATGTACCATATTTTTCATCTGAAATAATCTCTGATACAGGGGAGGGCTGGCCTGGGGCACAGAGGAGCAATTGTCCCCTGGGCCAGTCATACGTCTGTGCAGGTGCGTCACTGCCTCACTCAATCTCCCACTTGCTGCTGTAAATAGAGCTACACCAGAGGTTCTCAACCAATGCCCTCGGTGGCCACTAACAGGCCAGGACTTAGGGATTTCCCTGCTAGAACACAAGTGTGTTGATCAGAAGCTCAGTCATATTGATTAACTCACCTGTGCTCTTAAAAGGAAATTCTCAAATCCTGGCCTGTTAGTAGCCACTGAGGGCACGGGTTGAGAACCACTGAGCTACACTATTGCTACTACAGAACTTACAACTGAAATAGAGCTACACAAGTGATACAACAGAGCTACAGTCTAAAGGGAGCTAAACTAGTAATAACACAGAGCAACAATCTAAATGGAGCTACACTAGTAGCATAGCCCATTTACCTTGCAAGCACAATGGAATCAGTGTTAGTTTACTTAAATTGTAAGCTCTGCAGTATCACTAATGTAGTTCCCTTTCAATTACAAGCTCTGTGATATCACTAGTGTAGCTTCATCTCAAATGTAAGCTCTGTAGCATCACTAATGTAGCCTCATTTCAGTTGTAAGCTATGTGGTATCACTTGCCTTACTTCACAACATTAATGACAATTTTAAACTTAACAAAAGGGGATAGGCGGGGACAACAGAAGAAATGGGTCATTTTTTTCTATTTACCCCAGCAGGACACAATTTTCCAGCCCTCCCCTGCTCTGATATACTGCTTCCACTACAACACCATTTAACCTCTCAAATATTAGGCCTCCTATGCATTGTGGAACAATGAACTGGGACCCCACTAACATGTAAGGGGTTACAACAGAAATAATGAAAAATGCATTATGTCGGACTGCACAGAAACCTTTGCAACTCTGCAACATGCATTCTTCATAAATGGTTATTTTTTGTCCCTTGAATATTAGAAATTCCCCAATGCATTGCAAAACAATGCATTGGATACATCACTAGCCATCCAAGGAGTTTAAAGGAGCAGTAAACTTTTTTATGAAAACACATATATTATAGAGCATTTCCTGATGGATAAAACAAGGTCACTCCCACCGCTGTCAGATGTTTTATTCAAAATTTATAGCAGTTTAAATAACCAGGAAGTGAATTTACTGTGTTTACTTCCTGTTAGTTCTAACTGACAGGAAGTGACAGGCAGTTTCTGTCACATTCTATGGAGAACTGTATGTCTCTGACTTTTCTGACTTTCCTCTCCATTAGAATCTAACAGGAAATCTAATTAGAATTTGACCACTAGAGGGCACTGCTAATGTAAAAAAACATGGGTTTAAACTGTATTAACTCTGGAAATATAAATCTCTCTGCAGTGGGAGTACCCTTATTTTACTCAATAGGAAAATCACTACAATATATATTTTTTCATAAAAAAGTTTACTACTCCTTTAAAGAATGAAAGATGGCAACTACAAACTAAGTTAGACTTAAATCAGTTAAAAGTGTGTCTGTCTTGCAAAAAATATCTTTCATTCGTTCAGTTGTATTATTCAGATTTTAATAAAGTTCTCAAAATAAGACAGTTTAACGCTTTTAGTGCCAGAGGGGTATGCAACACATTGCTTCGCAATACGTTGTGTATCCTCTTACAGATGAGGGGTTAAGAATGAGACTCCCACTGCAGCGGCCAGTTCCCATTCTATTTCTTTCCTGCTAAATCTCCCTCTGTCTTGCCACATGAAAGATGTCAGATCAGCCTTTTCATCAAGGCTGGGCAAACTGCATTGTAGAATTCTCTAGCCTTCAAGAGATTAACCCTTTGAGTACCAGAGCAGTAGCCAATGCATTTCTTCTCAATGCTTTGGAAATCCCTCTGCCTCGCAAAGGGTTAAAATCAATGGGAATTTGGGGGATTTTTATCTGTCTGCTACGGTGTAGTTGGTTTGCCCCAGAATTGCTCCTGTTCCTCTTAGGACACCGGCCTCAGTCAGGGATTATTTAAGGTCCCCAACTATATCCTGAATGCATTCAGGATCCTCTGGGCTGGATTCTATTACAGGTACTAATTTTATCACTCTCCAGTTTTCCCCATAGACTTCAGTAGGCCCAGAATCTTCAGAATCTGGCCCTCTGGCGTTTAGTGGTTGCCTTCCTTTGGCCTGTAAATATTTGTGGCAAAAGTAGCCACATTGGTATGTTGTGCACCCAGGACAGTCTCTCTTCTCCCTGACCACAGAATTACATTGGGCCTTTTCTGATAAAGCAGAACTGTTGGGAATACAATGTGGAGATCCCTAAATCAAGATGCCCAGTGTGAATGCCAGGTAAACCCATTAAAATGCCTCTTTCCTTAGTTTGGATACAGGAGATACCACACATGTCAGAGAGCATAAATGGGTTCATACTAATTTAATTTTAGAGGAAAAATTAGATAAACTTCAGAGAGGAACACCTTCCATTTATAGCACCCACTTACATTACTATTGTCAAAAAGTCCTAATGACACCCAGGAATTTTTGCCCTTGTGCCTTCAGTCAGTCTTGGATGACATGACAGTTGCTAGCAGAATCACAGGAACTCAAATTTATCATACTGCACATAGTAAGCTTAACACGTTAAGGACTGTGAGGGAGGAGGGTGTAATGCACACCTATTGTCCTTGAAGAGTTAACTAAGCCCATACAATATTTCTGCTTCTGTTTGAAAAGAAAAAAAACTGCCACCCACATGTCTACTTCCATGGACATGACATCCAGGACTGACTTGAAGATGATATTTATTGAATAGAGACACAAAGGCAAGATTCATTTGGGCCATTAGGTTTTTCTGGCCATAGTAAAGTACATTGGGGAGGTGTTATTATTAGGATGTGGTAGTTGTCCTTTAAGTGAAGTCTCTTGGGAAAGTCAAATGCAAACCATTTCTCAAATGTTGGCTACAGTACATAAATACCCACACATGAATATAAATATGTGTGAGTGGGATGAGGCAGTGTCTGAGATCGTCCTTCCTAAGAAAGGCAGAAGGTTTGCAATTATAGTAGTCCATTCCTTTAAACCATAGATTTGTTAATACTGTTTCTTGTCCTCATTAAAATGATTCTGCTGCCATCACAAGCCCAACACAATATGAAAGTGATCTTATCTCTCTCTAATTACACAAACATATGCAAACATTTTTTATTTTAACTGATAGAAAGAAGCAAATTTTCTCTCTTTTATGGGGACTTGTATTTTGAATGCTAACCTCCATTTATTTTAAAGATCAACTAACATGAAGAGCTAAAAATGCATCCAGGCTAAGGCCCACTCCTTTATAAGTTCATTGCCGCTACTCCCACATCTTTGTTGTGCTGACTAAAAGGACAGAAGGTGGACCCATGGGGTGGAAGGGAAAACTAGGCAATTACTTGTAGGAAGGGGTACTGGACTACTGGGGAGCCACAGACTGACAGATGAAGCAAACACCAAACGCTGCTATAGAGATCTTCTCGAGAGAACATCAGAGGTGTGTGGCTTGGGAGAGATGTAAAGTGAGATCTTGCTGCAGCTATTAGCCATGAGACAGGTTGTCAACCACAAGGTCCAATAGCAAGAACCTTTAGAGTCAGATCTGGACCAGATTGGCAGCACTTGCTTGTTGATGGAAACAATGGGGTACAAGTACAAGTAATGCAAAACTAGCAACTTCCAAGGAAGGCTCATAAGAAACTATAAGCTCAGGATGCAAATCATTAGGCAGAGTCATGACCAGGAGCATAGCAGAGATCAGGATGGGTGGCAAAAAGTGAAGTCAGTTGAGAAACAAGCACTGGAAACAGGAAACAAGACTCTGTGACACTAGACGGAGTAAACACTTTGCATGTGCTGGTGAGCCTGCTTGATATAGGCCTTAGGGATATGGCCTGCAAGGTAATCAGAAGCAGAGGTGAATCCAGAGCAGGAGTGGGTGGACTGGGTGTGTCCAGTGAAGCAAACAGAGCAGCATGTAATAGCAGAACAGGATCTCTGTGAGTGAGTTCTCCCTATCTTACATACCTCAGTATACAGGTCTCTCCCTGGGCAATTCCTCCCCAGAGCTGGTTCTGTTAGCTCTGCAAAGACAACTGATAAGTTCTATTGGCTGATATGCTTTGTCATCATGCCCACTTGCACAGCCAATAGTGATAAAGCTGCCACTGCACAATGCATACATGAGGCCAGCAGCCAATGCTAACAATTTAAGTCTATGGCAGACACATTAGATAAAATCTGATAAAGAATGTACACATTATTCACAGTTGAGGGATTTTCTTTCATCCTCCCAACATTTTCACTTAAAAGTGGAAAAAAAGGTACAAGGATAACTCTATATATGCTTGTAAAGATTCACTAACATCCTGCTTCTATAGATGACATAGGGCAAATCAAGAGGTAGGATCAAGTACATCAAGTTCCAACATATGCATTCACATATTAAGAACTGTCAGCTTCAGTCTGTATCCTGTGATCAGTCATGTACCAGGTGCAGGGACAGATATCCTGTTAGGCAGAGTAGACAATCCCTCAGGTACAGAAATATTAGAATAGTTCTTATACAAGAACCAAAAAACTCTGAGATTAAAAAAACGGGGATAGTATTACTATATTTAATAAAATGGCAACAATATCATAAAAACTCATAAAATATATTATATCATATACCACAAATACAATATTATGTGGGGCTATACTTCCCACTACAATCCAGTAATGATATACTGGGGAAAAACTGGGTATGACCAAAAAAGTCTCCCACCACCTCAAAATTATATACATCCAAAGAATTATTATATCCCCAAAGAACATCTGGAGCAAGGGGGAATAAACAGTAATAAATAACAGTTTATGCCTGTTGTAAATGCATTACATTTTGTTACAATAATACTTTTATTGGACATCACATATCCTAAAGATAACCAATAGTTTAAGGGTATGCTCCCTAAGATAACCTGTGTGTGAAACTACACAGAATCAAATAATGAATTCTGAATACCTCAACACTCCTAGCAACTCTGGAAGTGTGACCACTGCTAAAAATGTTAAAAACTAAATAACATGCACAATACATTGTATACATGATATCAGGCTTCAGTGGATACAGATAAATACCTCTTATAAAGTGTCTTGGCTAGGAATATGTAACTCTGAGTCAGCATGTAACCAAACAGTTCACTAATTTGGCCACCACTGAACACTACAAGTTGGCAGACCCAGTCTCTAGATCTTGACTGAGAGACCACCCATTTTTTAATCCTTCCACTCTAATAAATTTCACATCTTCTATGGGCTCCTTGTCAAGATAGAAATCAAGGGCTGATTGTCTCTCCCACTGCAACTATAATACCTGTTTCATATTATAACATCTCTTCCTATACTATCATAGACAGTACATTCAATATGGCTCTCTATAAAGTAATTGTTTCATGATTGTTCATGCTCTCTGATTATTATACACACTGTGTACTATAAAATACTACATATTATTTCAAGTTAATTAAAAATGGTCCAGATAGTCATATATCGTTTAAACCCAATGAGAATCACTGATAAAACATTTATTAACCATAAGTGTTTTATTATCTCCAGTTAACCACTTGGATGCTAGAGAGATCCCTAACACATTGTGTGGAGACATCCAAGGCCCTCAGATACCATCTGATTTTTGAAAATCTTTGCAGCAGTTCTCAAATAGACAGCAACGTCATAGCACATCCACATTCATTATCATTAGTACAAAAGGAACTACGGACAAAAGAGATTTTTGTTAGGCTCTATACCCAGATTAAAAAGAAAAATAATGTGTATGACTGCCTATCAGAGCTAAACAACAGTACCATCACGTTTTAAAACAAAAAGAAAGGGGAAAGACTGTTCTACTTGAAAAATGTTTGTGATGAATAAAACTGCATGAGTATGACAAAGATAATGCCAATCAGGCAGCACACTCTGATTGTGATGTGTTTTATGATGGAAATTTTGCAGTGTGATGATTAACCTGTCGGATTCTGTTCAAAAGTAGATCTTTGTTGCCAGAAACCTTCATAAAGCATCCTTTATATCTGTGAATATGACAGCCCAAATGTGTTGGTGATTCAATAAACTTGCATTATATACAATGGATTGATCACTTGTCTGACATCATCAGAGAAAGACAATAAATTTCCCTAAGTATATGTACTGTGTCCTGAACAATACTTGTTTCTACAATATTGCTATTATCAGTTAGTTTAAAAGAAAGGAACCACTGAGTATCATTATTTTCATGAGTGTGCAATTAGATAAGAGCAATTTTCAGCACAGATTGAGTTTATATGGATTGGATATACACCATTAAAAGGAGGGGCTGTTTCTCAGGGGTAGAGCAACCCTGCTATTGTTGGACTGCTACTCTCATAATCCTCAGCTGGCCAAAGGCCATTTGAGGATTTTGGGAGCTGTTGTCCAACAACAGGTTTAGAGTCACAGATTTTCCCCTCTGCATTCAGTACAAATCCCTTGCTGGCAATTCCACCATGTACTCTGTAACTAAAATTCCTTTGGTGTTTGATATATTGGCTTCTATGCTAACATTCTCTTCATATATCCAAGCTGCCAATAAAACTCAGCATGTTTTCTCTAAAAATGTTGCCAAAATATACACCTTTCTTTGTATGTATGTCTACTACCCATACTCTTGCCAAGGACTTAATTGCGTCTAGATTGGGTTACTGCAATATTCTACTCCATGGTCTTCCTGCCTCTTGACTTTCTTCACTTCAGTCTACACTTAAAGTGGAACTATCATTGAAAATAAAGTGCCCCCTAAATCATTATGCATATAGCGATATGCATATCCATACTAGTATTACTCTGAATAAGACTGGCATTATTGATAAATCCAACTCGTTCCCAGACGGACAGGCAGGCATCACCGCAGACATCTTGCCAAACAGACATCTGTGCGCCTGCTCTGTCCGTCCCCATCTCCTCTGGGAGGCGTTGCATTGTACCTTAAGGTACAGGAAGGGACTGCCGGTGCAGGAGCACTTCAAGCTGCCCTTTTGGAAATGCTTTACAAGGCTCTTGGGAGACACATCATAACGAAGTAGAAATTTAAATATTTATTTCTTCCTCCTGTGGAAGCAGCATTTTTTACCATAAACCATAGATCCATAAGAATTTGGAGAACCCTCATGGGAGCCCGATAATATCTGGGGATAATAGGATGACCTCTCAGGATTTCTTGATTCTTTCCTTCAGGTATATGTTTTGAGTCTTCCAGCTTGTATTTGGGATTCATAGCTGGTGCTTGAAAAATTAAAATATATTTGGCGTAATCCCATGGAATATATTTTGGGCAACCATGGATGTCTCAGCTCTCTGTACTTCCATAAATCATTAATTTAGATGTAGATCATACTGTGGCTATAGAACAAAAGGAATCTCTTTTACAATGCATCGCCTATATTTTACATCAATTACAAATTGATAATCTAGTAAATATTAATGCCAGTGTATTTTATAAATCAGTAGTTTGTGATGGATATCTGAGAGCTGACTAATCATGATCCAAGATGGTTGCAAAAGATTCCTTATGTCGAATATCAGTGGCTGAGAAAGCAACTTTAGTGAAATAGAGCCATTCAGTAAATAAGGTGTAGAATGAAAGAAAACATTCTTGGCTTAGGGTTATAACAAAGATGAAGTTGAAGGAGCCTTTGTAAGACCTAGAACCCTAGATAGGGAAACAAAATACAATACGAATCAAAGAAAAAGAAGGATAGAGACCCAAAAATAAAAAAAAAAGACTATCAAAAAATATCCTTTATAACTCAGTATCATTCTAAGAACTTAAGAATTAGAAGCCTCATTAAAAATATTGGTGTTTCCTGGAGCAGCATCCTTTTATGAAGGACTGTCTAAGAATATAAGGCATCTGTGGTAAAAAAGACCTAACAGGATGTCCATACCCACAGTTGGGAATTTTAAATGTTCCTCTAATAAATATTATACCTGTATATATAAAAAAAAAATATTTCAATCATTCAAAATGTATAAAGCATTGTTTTTTTAAAAAAGGATACACTCTGGGACCAAGTATGTGCTCTATTTGATTAGCTGTAGATTTGAGGCACAATACGTTGATCATAGTATAAGACATCTAAGAGAAATGATAGAGGAACATCACAGAAATGTGTTATAAAGAAATATTCTTCATAGCGTCATGTGATATTATTTCAGTATGCGCTCAGATGGAGGATTAGAATGAGTATAGAATTGGTCTCCAGTTCTCTGAGTCCTCTTACTGGTGCGTCATGGGTGGCACAAAAAATTGCAGACTCTGACTGGATGTGGAGCAGCAACTTGCTACACGCACCAGCTACAGAGTGTAGTTATCGGCTGCTCAGATTTAAAGGACATCTCAGGATGTTACTCAGCTTGCACACAGGCCAGGTGGAAGGTCAGAACTTGGGAGAAGAAAGTTTCTCTATTTTGGAGAAGTGACAGGAATCGGACTCAGTCATTTAAATTGTGCCCGATGCACTGACCGGCTCTTCTCACTTTTGGGGGTCTTTTTAATGTTCTGTTGGGCTCCCCATGACTGGTGGGGCCTCCAATACAATATAGCTGGGTACATTTTTATGGGTTCCCCTGAGGTCGGTGGGGCCCCCACGCACTGCGGGGTCTGCAGGGGCCCCACTATGCCGCTGTTTTCAATCCATGTACAGATATCACCTGTACCAAATGCTTTTGCAAAATCCAAATATTCTACATCAGCAATTCCCTTGTCCAAATAACTACTTACCATTTTGTAAAATGCAAATAAAGTAGTCTAACATGATCTATTCTTCATAAAAACCATGCTGGCTCCTACTAATAATATTACTTGTCTTCACATAGTTCTGAATACTTCAGTTTACTGGATGCATAGTTAAAGAATGCAGACTAGAGCAATATTGCCTGCTAGCGTTCTCTTCTGGGCTATGTTCCTACTGTTTTTCATTCTTTGGATCACTTTTTGTTTACCCAAAACTAGGATATGCTGTCATGGTAACCAGGCAAAGAAGGACAGACACAGTAGTAAAATATAACAACATTTATTAGAATATACATTGATAATAATATATGAGATATAGCGATGATAATATCCCACACAAACCCAGACCACCGGATGATAGGGCTCAAGCGCCTACCCGGAGATGCACACTGTGCTACGCACTGCACTACTGTGAGGTACCGGAGACTAAAGGCAACCGGGAGCAAGAGTCGGACAGAGCCGTGGGACACAGAGGCTAACGGTCAGGAAGGCTAGGAGCGTACTGAGGGAGTAGTCAGCCAGAGCCACAGGTCAGACAAGCTGGGGATACATGCAGTGAGATAGGAGCGGAGCTAGAGGACAGACAAACTGAGGACTACACGGAGCGAGTGAGTCAGCAAGAGCCACAGGTCAGAACCAATGTGGGTAGTCAAACAAGCCGGGGTTAACAAGGAGCGAGTTAGTCAGCCAGAGCCACTGGTCAGAACCAATGTGGGTAGTCAGACAAGCCAGGATCATACATGGAGTGAGTAAGTCAGCCAGAGCCACAGGTCAGAACCGATGTGGGTAGTCAGACAAGCCGTGGTCATACACAGAGCAGATTCTTAGATAATCACACGTCACAATGGAGCACAAGAGTAACTAACAGGAACACCACGTAAGGGCAATGACTCCCAGGCCCAGAAGGAGACGGGACCCAATTAGGCCACCCAGAATAGGCCCATAAACAGGCGTCCGTGCTAGTGCCTGTTACCTGAAGACAACAATGAGGAAGTGGCCGGAGGCCACGCTGGCCAGCGGCGACACAGATGTAGTAAGCACAGGAACATTTAACCTCTAAGGGAGACTGTGATAGTACCCCCCCTTAACGACTTCTCCCCCGCGGAGGGGACCGGCACTAGAGGCAGTGTGGGAGTGAAATTCACGGAGAAGGGCTGGTGCATGGAGATCTCTCTTAGCAACCCAGGAACGCTCCTCAGGTCCATATCCTTTCCAATGCACCATATATTGTACCTGGCCACTGACCCTGCGAGTATCCTAAATACTCGGAGTACCTTATACTCCTCATGGTCCCCCACTTGGACAGGTCTGGGATGGACAGGAGTAGTAACATAATTACATAGTAAATTAGGCTGAGTAAAGACACAAGTTCATCAAGTTCAACCTTTTCCTCATACCCATACCTGGGAACTCTCCGGTTCTGACAGAGCTTTACCGGGTCTCCGGGGCAGAGGCAGATTCCTCCGGATGTGGAGAATTTCTATTGAAACTCTGCCACATCTGCTTTTTCTCCCGTTGTGCCTCCGTCCCCAGCCTTCTGTGTGACACATTTAACCCTCTGAGTGCCAGAGTGGTACGGAATGCATTGCTTTGCAATGCATTCCGTACCACTCTGGCAATCAAAGGGTTAAATCCCCCTCAACACTCGAGTTAAGCCCCGCCCCTTTTTGACACAATTAGCGTCATTTTTGTTACCCCCTGCTGAACAGAGGACTACCCTCCGGGTAGCCCTCAACTGAAAGTTCCCAGGTATGCTCATACCCCAGTGACTGATAATTTTATAGCTTTCCTGCTACCAAATAAGTTAGTTTTTATCAGACCTTCCTGATCTGCCTACTAAAAAACAGTATAACTCTGTATGTTCCCTTTTGAAAGAAATGTATCTAATCTTCTCTTAAATGTATCCATTGTATCTGCCATAACCACCTCTTTGGGCAAGGAATTCCACAATTTAACAGACCTTACTGTAAAAAAACCCTTCCTCTGCTGAAGTCTAAACCTCTTTTCCTCTAATCTCAAGGGGTGTCCCGTGGTCACCTGATCAGGCCTTGGAATAAATAGCTCACCACATAGATCCTTGTACTGACCAGTAGTATATCTGTTAAAGACCAATGGTTTCAGTAACTACACATGGAAAGCATTAGAGATGCACATATTAGCAGGGAGTTCAAGGGCATAGGTTACAGGGTTAATCTGAAGCCGAAAGGGGCCCACAAATTGAGGAGCCAGCTTTTTACAAATCACCTGGAGATGGTGTTTGCGTGAGGACAGCCATACTCTCTCTCCCACCTGGAACACTGGAGCCAGTAGCCGTCTACGGTCTGCTTGTCTCTTATAGCGCAACATGGAACTCTGCAGGGATCTCTGAACCCATACCCATGTGGAGCAGGGCGCCCTCAAGTGCTCTTCTAGAGCAGGAATATTCTGAGTCTTGAAAGACTCTGGCAGCAGCGAAGGTTGGAACCCATAGTTAATCAGTAAGGGAGAGATCTGAGAGGAGGAATTGACTGCACTATTTCTGGCCAGCTCTGCCCACAGTAACAGGTTCGCCCAATTGTCATGATGGTCCAAGATAAAACAATGGAGGAACTGTTCCAGTGCCTGATTAGACCTTTCTGCAGCACAGTTCTACTGTGGATGGTAAGCCAAGGAGAATGAGAGCTGGATGCCCATCTGACCGCAGAATGCTCTCCAGAAACGTGAGACAAACTGGCTCCCACGATCTAAGACTACCACCTTGGGTATACCTTGGAGACGAACCACCTCCTTGGCAAAGATCTCAGCTAAATCCTTGGAGGAAGTTAGTCCTTTAAGTGGTACAAAATAGGCCATCTTAGAAAATCTATCCACAATCATGAGGATAACTGTGTAACCCTCTGAGACAGGCAACTCCACCATAAAATCAATAGATAAGTGCAACCATGGACGTTCCCCATTCAGAATGGGTTGCAGGAGACCAACCGGGAGGTGTCTAGTAGTCTTAGTCCATGCACAAGTGGAACATGCGGCAAAAAATGCGGAGCAATCTGCCCTCAAGCTGGGCCACCAAAAGAGTCTAGTCATAGACCATATTAGTTGGTCTCTCCCAACGTGCCCAGCAGCTTTCGAGGAATGGTACGTCTCCAGAAATCTAATATGGAGGGATTCAAGCACAATACACTTCCCTTTAGGTTTATCCACTCGGGCAGAAGCTTGAGCAGCCAAAATCTCCTCGACCAATGGAGATGTATTACTGGTATGTACGTAGCCAAGATGTAGTCAGGAGGAATAATAGATACCGGAGGACACTCCTCCTGGGACTCGGCCCCAAATTGTCGAGAAAGAACATCTGCTCTATTATTTTTAGTACCAGGGAGGTAGGAAACCACAAAATTAAACCTCGAGAGGAATAGGGCACATCTGGCCTGACGTGGAGACAACCTCTTTGCCTCGGACAAGCATATGAGGTTCTTGTGATCTGTCAGTATCAGGAAAGGCACCGTAGTTCCCTCCAACAGATATCGCCATTCTTTCAGGGCAAGCATGTTGATGAGTAACTCCCGGTCGCCTACATTGTATAAAATCTCAGTCTTAGACAGTTTCTTAGAGAAGAAACCGCACAGAAGCAATGGTCTCCCAGGGCCCACATGCTGGGACAACAAGGCGTCCACTCCAAACACTGAAGCGTCAACCTCCAGGGTGAAAGGAAGGGTGGGATTCTGGTGGGACAATATCGGAGCTTTGGCAAAAGCTGACTTCAAGTCCTCAAAAGCCTTCAAGGCCTCAGGTGACCAGTCTGAAGGAATAACTCCTATCTGAGTCATGTCCATGAGAGGTTTGACTACGGTGGAGAAGTTTCGAATGAACTTCCTGCAGTAATTTGTGAAGTCCAGGAACCTCTGTATGGACCTTAGTCCCACTGGAAGTGGCCACTGTAATACGGCAGACAGTTTGTGCGGATCCATGACTAGGCCAGAGGATGAAATAACGTATCCTAGGAAAGTGACCTGTGATTTGTGGAATTCACACTTTTCTAGCTTACAGAACAACTTGTTCTCTCTCAGCAGCACAGGAACACTTAGCCTCTAAGGGAGACTGTGATATATGCCTTCAAATTGAAAATAAAATGCCCACTGTTAGGTACTAAAAATTCAGTTTGAGGTTTGCTCAATCTTAGCGGAATTATAACAGGCTAATGACCTGTATCCCATTTAAACTGCAAAAAATTGTAATAATTATCTCCTATACCCCTTGAGTCCCGTGCCCTTAGGGGCTTTCTTTCCTAAAGGGTCATATGTATCCCAAATAATCTGACTCGGACTCATCCACAGGGGTTATTTAAGGCAATACATGCACTAGGAACTCTCTCTCTATTAAAGCAGATATTATATCATTTGGTAATTAAATCATTTTGTGCACATGAGCTCCTCGTTCTCTGGAGACTCTGCTATCATATACATATTGACACCTTTCTAAATAAAGCCACTTGGGCTAAGTGTGCTAACACCCGCACTAGGAACTCCCTACTCATTAACGCAGCTATTTTATTACTTGGTAATTTAATCATTTTGTTTACATCTGCATTCTTTAGAGATGCTGCCACCACAGATATATTGGCACCTCTCAAAATAAAGCCACTTGGGGCACGTGTGCCAATTTTGATCCAGCACTAGTGATAATTATATGGGACTGTTAACTGATCCTTGCTCAAGTAGAAGAGCATTAATATCTACATGGTCATTACATAACCTGCCCTTTATTTGCAGTACAGCAACCTCAATCCCATTGCAATCCCATATTTTAGGGATGACTTAGAGTTAAATGAAACTAGCAAACTCCCTATAATTAATTAATTTATAGGATACAAGTGGTAATATTACTTTATAAGCTTAATATAACTTCCCAGCAACAAGACCATGCAATCCCAACTTGGGGCACCCCTGGTTTATTATTAACCCCTAAGAACCCACCACACTCTATTCGGGATACTTACATTTCAGCACAATAGTGCAATGACTTGTGTATGACAATTGATTTTGCAACATAAAAGTCAAAACTCATCCTAGCCTGGAGGGTTTAGAAAAATGTTCCAGTTAATAGAATCCCATGTGATGGGTATGGAGGAGGACATTTGAAGGACTATTATTTAGTACTAAGAATCTGAGAGATCGATTCTTGACTTACAACAAATCTGTATTTTATCATCTTTTGGTTTCCCCCTCTCTGAGACAGAGGAAATGTTATCCATGTTTTTTTTTTTTACGTTTTTTCAAAAAATATAATAATTTTAACCGATTCCCCAATCTCAGTTTCTCCCCGTCTGTTAGGAGAAAGTTTTCTTTGATAGTTCAGAATACTGTTAGTTAGTAAGCCTTCTAATATCTTACCCATTCTGGAAGTCAAGCTCACAGGTCTATAATTTCCTGGATTGGATCTTGCCTCATTTTAAACAATGGTACTACATCAGCTTCCCTCCAATTACAGGGCACTATGCCCTCTGAAAATGAATAAATAAATATTAAAGATAATGGTCTTACTATTACTGGACTAAATTAATGAAGTACCCTTGGATGTATACCATCAGGTGCAAGTGCTTTATTCACCATAACATTTTCCAGTCTCTTTTGGACTTTGTCCTTGGTAAGCCATGTACATGATGGAGGAAATTCTAAAGTTTTGTCTGTTTGCTCATAGCCTGTATATTTCCCCAAAATGCCTGTACCTATCTGCACTGAATATTCTTGGTGCAGGAGACATAAAAAGGACAAATTTCATCATTGGGGAAATTAGTGAATTGTCATTAGGCAGACGAAGCTTAATTAATGTGGAATCATATTAGTACATACTGTCTAATTGGAAGCTATGTGCTTTTGAAATGTTTAGAGATTACAATATAAATTGATCTCAAACAATGTTATTTGACCACCAAAATAAAAGCCTATGCATGGTGCTTTAGAATGTCAGCATATTAGTTCATCTGACTTCCTCATTGCTGAAGGCTATATTTATGCAGCAGAGCTGAATGGTTTAGGAGTGATAATTACAAGGTGACATACAGGTTTAAACCAACAGTGATTTTATAAAACGTAAGGTACCAGGTCACCTTAGTTTTGTTGGACAAACTGGCAAAGAAATTACAGTCACTGATACAACGTACAGGGTCACTGACAAAAGATACAGGGCCATTGACCTGGAATTACCTGATTGAAAATCGGCTCTGGCCCAATCAAATGCAAATGGAGGTGAGATCCTTGCTTAGACAAATTTATGACCCAGAAAAGGTGGCAACCCAAGCATCCTGAGAACCACAAAATGTGAACTACTGAGTTGCAGTCTCCAGCAAAGTGCGTTTGCCTAACACTGATTTATATCTCTCTCATAAAAGAGTAAATTATCTTAGTCACATTTTTGTAAATAAGATAATTTAAAGCTGTATTTTCTCAGTACAGAGCCATGAAATTAGCAGCATGACTATTTTCTTTGTTTAACCTAGCGGCTTCAGGTTTTTTTTAATAAGGGGGGCCCACACAGAAATTCATTGTAAGGGTTGCATTCATTTTTTATTGATAGTTGTGATCTTTAGCATGTTAGCTATTAAAATATTGAACATTGATCAGTGTTGATCACATCAATTAGACTATGGGTATTCAACAAACTGTACTATCCTTGAGAACTGTAAGATGTCTGTTGCACAATAGTAGCAGCAGACAGGTGGTTAGACTCTACTGGCCTACTGCTAGCTCATGTGTACTAGCTAGGTAGTAAAAAAAAATTTGTTAAAAATCACAGGGACCCTGGAATCTGGCAGACTGAATTTGGCCAATGGACCGTATATAGAACACCCATGGCTTAACCCACTGAAGACACATGGGCATACCTGGGAACTTCCAGTCGAGGGCTACCCGGAGGGTAGTCCTATGTTCACCAGGGGGTGACAAAAATGACGCTAATCGCGTCAAAAAGGGGCGGGGCTTGCCACGAGTGTGGGGGGGGGGCTTAACCCTTTGAGTGCCAGAGTGGTACAGAATGCATTGCAAAGCAATGCATTCCTTACCACTCTGGCACTCAGAGGGCTGGGGACTGAGTATCAGCAGGAGAAAAAGCGGATGTGGCAGAGTTCCAATAGAAACTCTCCACATCCGGAGGAATCAGCCTCTGCCCCGGGGACCCGGTAAAGTTCTGTCAGAACCGGAGTCTCCGGGGCAAATCCGGAGAGTTCCCAGGTATGCACATGGGTGTACAATGTAACACATTTTACATCCCTCTGATCCTCAAGGGACTAATAAATATAATTCATACTCTAGAACAGGCTCCTAGAATATTTAAATTGGACCAATATAATATTAATGAATAATTCCCACTTACCTTATTATGGCCAGAAAAACTTGGTGGCCCCTCATATACTTTTTTCCTTTGTCCTTGATTCAACAGAGATCATATGAATGTTATGTCCATGGAGGCAGACATGACAGTTGCTGGCAGGAGGTGTGTGAACAGTGCATTGTCCACCCCTCTGATTCTTAAGGGTTAACGTAGGCTCATGCACTCTGTTTGCTTCAAGACTGAAAAATTGCTAGCAACTGTCATGTCTTCCTCCATGAACATGACATCCAGGACTGACTGAAGATGTTACCTCATGAACAAAAGCAAAATGATGCACATTTTATAGGGGCCTTTATGACTTTCGTTCATAGGAAGGTAAGTGGTGGAGGAAGGGTTATTATTAGGAGGTGTTTCTTGCCCTTTAAAATAGCATAATAAACACAGTAACAAATTAAAACCCTATACTAGTTCATGGGTAGAAAATATTATTGCAACTTTTTTATTGATGTTCCCAATCTGCAATGAGCAGAAATGAGTGGAATCATTATAGAAGCAACTTCTGTTACCCACACCTATTGTGTGACTAATGAGGTGCCCATTGTATGCTATGGACTTAACCTGGATCATGATGTGTGGCTAAGTGGGGAACAATGGACACCTGATAGCCGTGTCTGTTACTCTATGCCCCTGAGCAATCAATCACATGCTGTGCAGCTGAGTGGTGAACAATGGACGCCTGATTAGGGGACTGCGGCTATTCACATATCCATTGTATGCTAATCTTCTGATTAGTCACACACTCTGTGGCTAGTGGAACACTTATTGTTAACTGCTTGACTGCACAGTTAGGCTGATGTATTAAGAAGAAGTGGACCACTTCTATGGTAAACAGACTGCACCAAGTGGACTAACTAAAAATCCCCATTAATTTAAATCAATGGTAATATTGATTTGTTTTCTATGATGTAATTGACTTGCCCCCAAAATACAATTTTCTTAGCACATGAGCCTCACTGACACTGATATTCTAAAAGGTGCTATTTTGAAGCAAACCAATTGCACCATGAGGGACAATTAAAAATATTATTTCCATTGATAAAAATGAGGATTTTAGCACTTGAATGCTAGATAGGTTCCAAATGCATTGCTTTGCAATGTGTTGAAGATCTCTCTAGCATTTAAGTGGTTACGTTCCCCATTTAAATCAATGAAAAGTGGATTTTATATTTATTCCTTATTGTGCAGTTGGTTTGCTCCAGTTATTCTTAGTACATCAGGCACAGTGTGTGCCCAGCAGCTGCACACAACAATGAGCACCGTGAAAGGTGATCTATCAAGCATGATATCGTATCGTCACTCTGCACACATTTTAGAATTACAAAAGGTATGATAAGGCCTGCTACATTTGCAATTTTATTTTTGAAAAGCATTGACTGTTCTGGTTAAATTTTTGCTTTTTGTATCTGAATCTCTGCCATAAATATATGAGAGACGTATTAATAGGATTCTGAGTTAAAATTGGCTCTGGGACCAATTTTTGTTTGATGCTCCTTCCTACCATCTTGTACTTAACTATTTGCACAGAAAATCTTCTAGTTTGCACTGAATGCACCGAGAGGATGCATTGGCATAGCAGGGGACCTCTCAGCCCTCATGGAGTGGGGGTCCGCTGGACTCAGGGGCCCCCAGAAAGTGTGGGCTGTTATGATTTCTTGCTGCCCTAGCGGGCCCCAGACAATTGGACTCGATGAGCCTCTGGGATCATCTGCAGTATGCATACCTGGGAATTCTCCGTATTTGCCCCATATATTAGGGTTCTGAGAGTGCCTTACCGGGTCTCTGGGACAGAGGCTTTGCTTTAAAACTCTGCCCACTTCTGCTCCTTCCCTCCCAGTTCCTCCCACTTTTTCCTTCTTCTCCACCCAGTTCCTCTCACTTATGTGATACACTGAAAAGCCCCGCCCCCACTTGCGGGTAACCCCACCACCTTTTTTTGCCATGATTTGTGGCAAATATACTCCCCAGTGGAATCAGAGGAGTCCACACAAATGAAAATTCCCAGGTATGGCAGTGGGCTGCTGCCAGAGCATACTGAAGAGGCAAACGTAACATTACGTAGATAATAGTTGAAACAAGAAGTCACTGGGATGGACTCACTTTATTAAACACTTTATATTAGCAGATTGTGACTGCTTGGAGCTAATGGAGACATCCTGTTCCTACCCCTTCACCAGATAGTAGTTTATTTCCAATTTAAAGGGATGAGGGACCCGGCTATGTTTAAGAGAGGAGGAACCACCTGCCACCGAGCTGGAGTTATATTCAAAAGAAGGTGAGCCTTTTAGGAGAAAAGGTAAAGTAGAGGGTCGAGAGGGAGAGAAAGTTGAAGAACAGTATTTATGGATTCTAAAATATGCGACCAAAAAGTTTGTATCAGCAGGCAACTCCACCAAATGTGTGACAGAGAACCATGATGTTGAAGACATCTCCAACAGGTAGGGGAGGCCAAATTATATATTTTGGCAAGAAGAGAGGGGGTTCTGTACCAACCCCTGATAAGTTTGTAACTCAGTTCTCTCGATTTAGTATCCCTATATAATTTAAAATTGGATATTAAAATATGGGACCACTGTGTTGAGTCTAGCGAGACATTAAGTTCACTTTCCCAACGTCTAAGATAGAAGGGTTTTGAAGCATTGAGCTTGTGGAAAAACAAGGAGTAGCAAAAGGATAAAGGGCAAAATGAAGTAGGGGTTTTAGCAATTTTTGCCTCAAAGGGAGTTAATGTCCTGTCTGGTGATGCAGTTTTGCAATCAGAGTTGTACCAGTGCCGAATTAGAAAAAGGAGCCACCATGGAGCAAAGCGCTGTCCAAGTTTGTCAGAAATAGTAGACAGAGGGAGGAAATGTGAGTCGCCAGTTAGGGATCCAAGAGTGTGGAGATTGGCCTTCTTCCAGTGGTCTTGCTTGAGGTCCGTGAGTTCCACTGTAAAAGATGGGTTGTTCAGAAAAGATTGTAAAGGTGAAGGAGCAAGATTAAGTGTTTGATTTATCTGTCCCCAAATTTTCAAAATGTGGCCTAGTATAATGTGAGTTTTACATTTCACTGGAATCGAATGAGCCGAAATCCAAAGAAATTGAGTAGGATCCAAGCTGTCTAGAGAGTGTAAGGTAGACGCTGTCCATCTCTTAGGTGAAGTAGAGAGGAAATCAAATATTTTTGCTAGAATGGAGGCTTTAGAATATTTATGGAAGTCCGGCATGCCAAGACCACCTTGATTGATCGGGGCAGTGAGGATATTGTACCTAAGTCTAGGCCTCTTTCTAGCCCATATACATTGGGAGGCAAGAGAGGAGAGCGTATCAACATAATGTTTAGGTATGGGTATTGGGAGAGCATTTAGAACATTTAAAACCTTTGGGAGGTCATCATTTTTATTACATTAATGCGAACGAACCAAGAAATAAACAACGGATTCAATAATAATAGAGCAGATTTAATAATTGCAATCAAAGAAGAAAAGTCCTGGTGCGGGAGAGAGGAGAGTTCCGGGGAGATTTGGATAGCCAAATATTTGATGGAGTCGTTGGAGGAGGTCCTCAGTCCGCTGGTCCAGATTGAGATTGAGCACCTCTGACTTGGTATAGTTAATTAATACTTGCCAATTTGAAATGTTCCAATCCTGCTTGAATACCAGATATTAATGGATGTAGTCGCACAGATTGCAGGAGCGGTTCCAGTGTTAGAATAGAAATTAGAGGGGGACAGCCCTGTCGAGTCCCATTTGTGATAGGGAAAGAGGAGGAGGTGGTCCTTTGGCTGACGGCGAGGTATACAGACTCATAATGCCCTGAAGCATGAGAGGCCCCAGACCTATGTGTAATGGTTTTGTAGGACACTCAGACCAGCAGGTTAGAATAAAACACAGTTTTATTAAAAGACAAGAGAGACTGCCCTCTATAGGCAATACAGAATGACTGAAATAGACAGTAAAGTACAGATGCCCTCTCAGGCCCAGTATACAGGGAAATAAATATATACTGTCACAGGATAGGCATAAGTTAGCATACAGGGTACTCAAGGGTTAAAGGTCATAGAAATCAAATCAGTCTCTGTTGTGGTGTGTTTGACATGCCCATAAGCTGGTAAAGGAGAGATATAGGGGTGCTAGATGTGAGAACACCAGTAAATAGAACAGGACAGAGACAACTGCTTATGCTGAGCAGGGAACTGAGGCCAAAATACTCTGTAAGAGCTTTAGGAGCTTGGAGCCACTAGCACCCAACCGGTGCGTACACGGAGAGCAAGTGCACTGCAAGAGCTGAGATGTTAAGAGCCAATAGCACCCACCCGGTGCGTTAACGGAGACTAAATACACTGCGAGAGCTGAGGAATATAGAGCCAATAGCATCCAACTGGTGCTGTAACGGAGACCAACTACACTGCAAGAGCTTAGCTGTATAGAGCCAATAGCACCTCTCTGGTGTTGTAACGGAGACCAACTACACTGCAAGAGCTGAGATGTATGGAGCCAATCGCACCCAACTGGTGCGTTAACGAAACTACTGCACCCAACAAGTGTAACCGGATGCGCAAGGTAAATCGGGGGCCACTATGCTCTGCAAGTGTTAACGGGAGGCTCTTAGTAACGGAGACTACAAGGCTCTGCAAGTGTAAGCGGAAGGCTCAGGGTAGCGGAGGCAACGGCTCTGCAAGTGTTAACGGAGGCTCAGTGAACGGAGGCAACAGTGCTCTGTAAGTGCAAATGGAAGGCTCAGTGCTCTGTAAGTGTTAACGGAGGGCCAGAGTAATGGAGGCAACAGTGCTCATCAAGAGTAAACAGGAAGGCCCAGTACATAGGAGGCAACAACTCTGTCAGCCCTGTAAACAGCACAGCGGAAGTCAGAATGTCGCCCAGGCAACACTGGAAACAGGATCTCAGCAGGAACACAGGCAGGGTCGTCAACGTAGCCGGGTCAAGTCACGGAGCAGGAACGTCAGCCAGGCCGGGTCAAATCATGGAGCAGGATTGTCAGACAAGCCGGGTCAGATCATGGAGCAGGAACGTCAGCCAGGCCAGGTCGAATCACGGAGCAGGTACTAAGGAGCGTAGTCAGACGGGCCAAGTCAGTACACAGGAATGCAGGAACACTGGAACACAGCTACACAGCAAAACTGGTTCAGGAACACCACGAAAGGGCACCTGACAGGTGCCAAAGGCCGGGTATAAAAAGGCCATACTGGGCGGGCCAAACAAGCTCAGCCAATGGGAGTGCCCCACAGCAAAGAGTGACAGAAAAAGATCACGGGAACCGTGATACTATGTTACATAATGTCTCTCTAATGTAAACCCAGTTGACCCTATCGAATGCCTTCTCAGCGTAGGATGAAAAGAATATAGTGGGTGTTTTTGTCGATAGGGCTAGGTCAGTAAGAGAGATGACAGTGGAAATGTTATGTTTGGATTCACGTCCCGGGACAAATTCTCCTTGATCCAGGTGAATAAGCTGAGGAAGGAAGGAACAGAGACGATTAACCAATACTTTTGCAAATATTTTCAGACCAGTTTTCAGTAAAGAAATAGGGTGGTAGCTTTCACACTGAGTAGGGTCTTTCATTGGTTTTGGGATAACCACAATATGTGATTCAAGTGACTGTGACGGGAAAGGTTGTCCTTGCAGGATGGCATTGAAGGAAGATAGAAGATGAGGGGATACAGAGGAGATGAAAGTCCAGTAGTAGGGTAGGGTAAATCTGTCTGGGCCTGGGCTCTTTCCTAGAGGCATTGACTTAAGTGCAGATAAGAGTTCGGTCTTTGTAATAAGTTGCTCAAGACATTCCGCATTTTGTGAAGAAAGAGAGGGGACTTTAGCATGTAAGAGAAATTTGCGAATGGCATCACAATGTGTGGAAGAGGGGGAAGAGGGAGGTACTCCTAAGTTGTAGTGCTTAGCATAAAAATCCCTAAAGGCTTCAGCAATTTGCGGGTATTCGTGTACAGAAGTGCCAAGTAGCAAAGAGATTTTGTGGACGTTTATGGCACGGCATTTGATTTTAATTAGTCTAGCTAGTGTTTTGCCGCATTTATCTCCCGAAATATATTTTTAAGATGCATGAAAGATTTCTGAATATCCTCTTTCAGGATCGTGTTTAGGTCATTCTTGAGGTTCTTGAGATCTTGCAGGACTTGTGGTGAAAGGGAGTTCTTGTGGATGTTCTCTTTAGCACAAATGTCATTTAGTTAATCCGTGATCCGCTTCCACTTTTTCTGTTTATTTAGGGCCCCTAATTTAATTAGGTGGCCACGCAATACACATTTGTGTGCTTGTCAGGTGGTTGGAGCGGGCATGTCAGGAGAGAAATTAAGCTGAAAGTATTTATCAATGGTGGAAGTTAAGGTTTTTTTGAACAGAAGGATCTGTGCTGATTAAATAATTGAGTCTCCAGGTTCCAGGGGAGGTGATGGTAGCAAAGATGGAGAGGGTCAACAGGATTAGAGACTGATCCTAGACCAAGACACAGGATCAATGGTAACTTTCCTGAAGTGCGGTAAGAGAAAAATTGAGAGAGGAAGAGATAGTTGAGTCTACTATAGGTCGAATGGGGAAAAGAAAAAAAGGTGTAGTCTCTGTCACACGGATGGTAAATTCTCGAGGAATCCAGTAGGTGGCGATCCGAGAACTGTTTTCGTAGAGAGCGGAGTTGGGATAGCTTAAAAGAAGATTTCCCCGATGAGGAGTCTAATGAAGGGTCAAAGACTACATTAATGAGATTTGAGATGATTTTGGACAGTATGCATTTAAAATAGTGATTGGTTTGTTGTGTAGTAAACCAGTGACCATCAGGTATCTCCCCTCAGGGTCAGTAGTCAGGTAACGTAATATCCAAGGCACAGAGGCCCGGATGAGAATGCAAACGCCCCTCTTCTTTTCATCCGCTGAGGCATAATAAGTTGTGGGAAAAAGGTAGTTAGAAAAATTTGGTCTCAAGGAAGAAGAGAAGTGGGTCTTCTGAACCAGGATGATATCTGCTGCTCTTTTCTTTAGGTCACGCAGTAACATCGCTTTTTTTTTCGGGGTGTTCAGCCCCTTGGCATTCACTGACATTATATTAATGTCTGACATGGTGTAACAGTGTGGGAGTAGCATAGGCTACCCACTGGACTACGAAAGAGGGGGAGGGGTAAAAGGAAGGGGAGGGTAAAAGATAGGAGGAGGTATAGGAGGAAGAAGGAGAAAGGGAGAAGGAGAGGTAAGGGAGAGACACCGTGAAGTGAGAGAAGCAATAAGAAGAAAAAAGGAGAAGGGCACTGAGTGTGCCAAAGGGCCTTTGGGAAAGGCACTTCAGCCAGTTCTAGAACTGTGTGGAGTGATGGTCCCATTAGAGCGTGTGGAACAATCAGAAAGACTTAGGAAGAGCATCAAATGAAGGGGGTTTAAAGGAGAGTGGCAAGTGGTGTATGAAGTGGAGAGGGAGTTTGTGGGAATATGTGTATGTCGTGAGACAAAAAATGCAAATACGAAGTGGATAGGGTTGTTGTGTGTCCGGTGAGCTGAGTGAAAGTTTGTCAGGTGAGTGGTTCGTAAAGTAGGGAGCTCAGGTGTGAGTTAGCAGTAGGACGGCAGGAGAGCTTAAAGAATAAGCAGATTATGGTGAGAGAGATGTGTGACAGATTGGGTAATCAGACAGAAAGCCTCATTAAGTAACTATCCCAAGATTAAAAGAAGTTTCAACAAGTTTACACTGATGACATTAATATATTTTTAAGACAATAAAAAGTAGGTAAGTAGCTGACATTGTAACCTGGTACTTGTGCTTTAACTCAAACCTGTGGAAACAGATGAAGACATCTCTGGGTTTAGCTGGGTCCTTGTTTTTCATGACTCTATGGACTCTTTCAAGTCTAATGGGTCTCATTTGTGGGTCATCATGTAATTTTGTAAAGAAGGGTATCCAAATTGCTCAAAGATCTGCAGTGGGATGGTCTCTGGGAGATTTTTTAATCTGATGTTGCATCTCCTACCTCGATTTTCGAGGTCATCTAGGTGGAGGTTGAGCGACTGGATGTGTTGTGAACCCTGCTGTGCTGTGATGGTTCAGGGGTCGGATCCAAAGGAGGGAGTGTTATCTCCAAAGTTGAGCAGAAAGAGACAGTGTTGTCAATGGTCCGAAGGATCACTGAGTTACCGATGAATTAGGCAGACAGATGGAATGGATAGCCCCAGTGGTACTTGATCTGCAATTTTCTCAAATGGTCAGTGAGGTATTTCACCGAACGTCGGAGGTATAGTGTGTGTGGGGACAGACCATTGAAAAGTAAAACCTCAGATCCACCACACATTAGTGGAGTTATGTTTCTACTTTTCCTTATTATCAGGTCCTTTAACTCAAGCCTGTGGAAACAGATGAGGACATCTCTGGTTTAGCTGGGTCCCTGTTTTTCATGACTCTATGGACTCTCTCGAGTCTGATGGGACCCAGTTGGGGATCATCGAGTAATTTTGTAAAGAAGGGTGTCAGAATTGCTTGAAGATATCCAGTGGGATTGTCTCTGGGAGATTTTTTAATCTGATGTTGCATCTCCTACCTCAATTTTCGAGGTCATCTAGGCAGAGGTTGAGCAACTGGATGTGTTCTCTTTGATCAGATATAGTACGATGTAGGGTAGGTAAGGTCTCTTGTACCTGGTCTTTCTCTTCCTCTAGTTCAGAGACTCGTAGAGAGAGCTGAGAGAAATCAGCCCATATGGCCGCAAGTTCTGAAGCCAACACGTCTTTCATTTCCTCCATTAATGATCGGAGGTCTTTTCTGGAGGGCAATCCCCTTATGTCTTCTTTCGAGAGGACATTTGCCAGTATGGCTGCGAGATTTAGTCCTCCATTAAGTTCCCCTTGAGGAGGCTCCGTTGATTCGGGAGGTAGGATAGAGGAAGCCATCTCACTAACTGGAATAGAGTTAGGCAGGGGATTTTCAGGAGGTTGTTGTGCGTCACTCTGGCTGGACTCGGAAAGAGTGGGAGAGGCTGCAGGCCTCTGTATGAGCTATCCAAATATCGGTTTGGATGGTGGTTTAACAGCTGAGTTACAACTTTTCTTCCTGCCCCTCATCCAAATAGAGGGGTCCCGAGCAGATAGGGTGGAAAAGGAAAAGGTACTCTTCCAGTTTTAAGGACTATACTCTCATCAGGGAACAGTGCTCAGGCTCTGTGCGTCCGATGCCATGAGCTGCCAGGCCAAGCCCCTGAGTCCTGGGAACTTTTTAAAATGCTTCTGCTGCTGCTAGGTGTCTCCCAGTCTGACCTGTAGTTGTGCTTCAGGTGGGATCTCATAGAGGAGGTGCCTAGGTGTGAGCCTGCTTTCCCCCTGCTCATGTGCTTTTTGCACAGATAACAGATAGAAATATGCTTAGCTTGAAGATCCTGAGTGAAGTATCTCCATACTGTGGACTTCATGAAATGAGGGGTTCCTGAGGTGGTGCTGCTACTACTACTGGAGCTAGATTTTGATGTAATTCCACTGCCACTACTACTAGATGTCAAAGGTGCAGCACTTACAGCAGCAGCAGCAGCAGAGGCACTCATCATATCTAACATTGTGGATGTTAATCTGTGTTGCTGTTGCTGGGTACTCAAAACAGGTGTGTGTGGCTTAGTGGGACTTGGACTTTGAAGAGGCAATGACGCTGATGATGACTGATAGGGTGACTGTGTGCTTTTGACATATGTGCTTGTCCAGGGTCAGACTTTCCAATGGCTTTCTCAAACAGTTTATAGACAGGCACAGTGCTCCTTAAAGGTGGTGGAAGATTCAGCGTTTGAATTTCTGCTAACCTTATAGCCCAGTCGTCATCCTCACTCTCATCTGTATCTGAACAACAGGAGGATGCTGGAGGGATATATTCTAGATCTGCATCATTATCATCAGGTCATCCTCAGCAGCATCAGCATCACCTGACAGTTCTTGCCCACTACTACCCTTATATTCCTCTAAACTTTTGGAGGTCTCAAACTATTTCTTTTTACTTTTACTATAACAAAGTTCCCTACTACAGGTGTTTTGGTGCTTGTTTGTCTCTCTGTCTGATGCAACAGGTGGTTCAGCTGTGTCATGGGCTGACCACAGCAACAAAGGTAAATAAATAAAGTGGAACCCAGAGAGCAAGAAAACCAGCACACACACAATTAAAGGGAACATAAATGTATTATATATATGCATACAAGGAACATGCAATAGTAATGCACAACAAAACATTCAATAAAACAGAAAAGAGGAGGGCTGGCACAGGGAAACTGGGCCTCTGGGCACGGGGATAAAGCTAAGAAGCACAGGAGGGAGGCATAGGAATGCAGGGGGTGCAGCAAGCTCAGGAACAGGAGGGCAGCCGGCTTAGGAACACAGGGGTACAGCCAGCTCAGGAACACTGGGGTACAGACTGCTCAGGAACACAGAGGTACAGCGGGCTCAGGAACACAGGGGTGCAGCCGGCTTATGGAACTCAGGGGGGCAGCCGGCTCATGGAACTCAACGGTGCAGCCGGCTCATGGAACTCAGGGGTGCAGCTGGCTCACAGGGAAAGAAACTAAACTGGGACTGATATGAACCGATCAGTATAAACTGTATAATGTGGCCCAGAGGAAGGGGAGAAACTGAACTAAATAGGGAGGAGGTGATTGCAAGGTGGATTCAGCTGGGAACAGAATTAGGTCTCTTTAGTCTGAGTGTAGCAGCCTACAACAGCACCATGGGAAGGTAGTGGCACTGTGAGGTACTGCACCAGACTGAGGAAAAGACAGAATCATGACAAGCTGCTACACTTTCCTCTATTATGCTATTGGCACCATCATCAACACTTGAATGTGATTTGTTGTCAGTGTTCTTCTTATATAGTTCTTTTTTTCTGCTGGCGGTGCTGGAACTAGTTTTGCTGGGATCTTGACAAACTACATCCTCCCTTGGAGTAGAGGGATCATCATCATTGATTGCACACGCTGCAACAACCATTGCTGCAGTCAGTTTTTGAACTACTACTCTCACGTTCCTGCACTGCTCCCCTTGAGCGTTTACTGGACATTATGCAACTACAGTGTGTTTTTTTTACTGTACGGTACACAACACAACTGATAGAACTGAATGATGGCTTCCCTGAACCCAGTTAGCTGTCTGTTGCTGTCATCTAATATATTTAGTTCTTTATTTCTTTTTTTTATTTCTTTTTTTATTTTTATTTATTTATTTATGTTAAGTTGTCCACCCTGTTGTCTTATCAGAGTCTCTCCCAAAAAAATTATAACTGAAAAGCAAAATCAACAACTTCTTTTCCCAGATTTCCCCACCCAGCACAGAGACAATAACAGCAAGATCTGCAAGGAAATAGGTCCCTAGCTGCCTGTGTCTTGCCAGTCAGTCACATGGAATTTTTGAGTATTTGGGGTCAACCTCCTTCCTCCCTTCTTCTCCCCAGGGTGCCCCACTGACTCTCCTAACAGAACTAATGTCCTCCCTAAAGATTCCCTAAACTAGGGGCGTGGCCTGGCAGCCATACTGAGTGGAAGCATTGTGGAGGGGCTCCGCTGTAGATTCTGCCTATCCGCTATCATCTATGAGATATTGCTGATTTTTTGCATTTTACTCCCTAGATCTGTGTCCACTGACTGAGGAGCTGCCTGGGGATACCTGCATTTGTGTGTTCAGTGGATTTCTGCACCGTCGGATGTTTAGGCCTGGAGCCGCAGCCCTGAGTGCTGCCTCGGCCTGCCGGGAGGACTGACTGATGGAGGAGGCGGTGGTTTAGTCCCCGGATTGACTGATACTGCGTAGCTCCCTGGAGAGTGCGGGAGTGCGGTGGCCGTGGCGGCGAACTCTGCAGAGGTAGGCTGTGACAGCGGGCGGGGTAGATGTGCGAGCCCTTCTCTATTACCGGAGTGAGTCGGGCACTCTGTCTCTCCACTGGACAGCTTCTGGCAATCTGCCAATGTGTCCTGTTGCATGAGGCTGGTACAAGGATCTGCTCTACATCCAATGAGTGACTCAGTTGGGAGCTTGATCCAGCCTGCTATTTGCGGATGATGCAGATTCTGGCCCCATATATTAACACCCGTTCTCCATCTTAGTACGCAATCTTGTTTGGTTTTTTTCTGCCCTAGTATCCCTTCCCTCCCTAATAGGCCTTCATACCTGCCATATTAATCTGGGCAACTCTTTTTTGGATACTACATACACTAATGCTTCCCTCTGGATTGCAGACTCCCCCTGTTTGTTATCTTACCTATGTATGTTTCCCTCCTCTGCCCCGTGTATATTAAACAGAAGATTAATTACACATTCTCATCTGCATATAAGATATTGAGTGAAGCTGTGCATAATTTATGAATCTTCTTTGTTTCTTGGCCTATTTAAAATACTGCTACATATCCTTCTACTGCAGCATTGTACTTTGAAGATATGATGGTGGCTGAAGAGTCTGCTGATGCTGTCCTGGCCTCCAATTGGGGCCAATGCTTCTAGGTCTTATCTATAAGCCTATCACTACCTTCAGTGGAGCAATTTCCCCTTGTTTGTTGCCTCTCAAATATATGTTTCCCCCTTCTGCCCCATGTGTATTTGAGTTTCCAAGCTCCAAACTCTGGCAGTTCTTCACTTACTTCAGTTTAAATGTGAAATCATGAGACAAGTTATGTGTGTCAATTGAACTTTGAGGGGTCCTGTCAGCACCTACCCGCCTTGGCAGAAATTATCCACCCAACACTGAATCTAACCTATGTTGATCTGACCTACATTTGCTTTTTCAATCCCACTATGGTTAAAAAGACATTAGAATACAGGAAGAGATTAAGTAAATTTGCTAGAAGAGCTATGGAGGCGGAGGAGGTTACGGCCATGTTGGAGGCTCCTTCTACGGTGGCCTCGCCGGCACAATCCTCAGCTTCCGAGGAGGATGATTCTAAATCCCAATTCACAGAAATAATGTCTGCAATTGCTACCTGCCAGGCAGTCTTGACCAACAAAATTGATAATCTCTTACGTGCAGACCAATAAAATCTACGTGAAAGCATCACTGATGTTCGACAACGTATCTCTACTGTAGAGGACACGCTTCCTCCTGTGGTTAACACAGTGGATGAGTTAAAGAATCAAGTATGATCTCGTGCCCCTGACAATACATGGAGGCCAGGATAAAAGAACACGTTGGCACAGAGGGTCTCTCTCCATCCTTTACTGTCAAGAGGGTGCATCGATTGCCGACTGGCCCGAGACCCCCTGGATCCTCTCCTTGTCAGATGATTATCAAACTCCTGAATTACAGGGACCGAGATGCCATACTTCGTATGGCCAGGATGAAAGGTCAAATTCTTTTTGAAAATCAACAAATCTCCTTTTATCCGGACTTCTCGGCTGATGTCCAACGCCAGAGATGCAAGTTTGGGGAGGTGACGCGCAAACTTCGAGAGAAAAATATATCTCCTATTCAATGTTGTTTCCTGCTAATTTGAGAGTTATCCATGTCGGTAATACCATCTTCTTCACGTCAGATTCGGAGGCTAGAGAATGGGTGGACACTCACTAAAGCCCTTTCATCATTTCATGACGCTGCTGCCACGGTCCTAAATTCCTGAGCTTTCATCTATCTAGTATCCCCAGTTATCGCTGACCCCTAAAGCGGATCCCGGGGCCAAGGCGGCCATTTGAACTGGTCCTTCTCCTGCTGGTACATTTGGGTGGAAGCTGAACTCAGCATGACATGGTGACATGGCTCCTGTGCGATGTGGATGCAAGGCAGTATTGACTCTGAATCCTACCCCTCCACTGCTCATGTCCTGTGCTGTGGTGATGAGGTTGGGGGAGGGATATCTTGGTATAATTGCCTAAACCTTCCTAAATGCCTGTTCTAATAATGCTATTATCAATAGTGATGATCGAGCACCCCAATGCTCGGGTGTTCGGGTGCTCTGGCCGAGCGCCACCGGAGGCTCGAGTGCTCGGCCGAGCACCCGAGCCCCATTGAAGTCAATGGGAGGACTCGAGCATTACACCAGGCACCCCCTGCTCTGATGAGGGGAGGGTGCCTGGTTCATAGGAAAAGGTCAGAAAATGATGGAAACACCACAGAAATGGTTCAGGGACAGCATAGGGAGGATGTCTGGATGCATCTTGGACTCCAGCGTCGCTGCTGGGAACGATGTTTCGCCCGTAGTACGCCATTTTTACAGACTGACCGTAAAACACACAAAAAGGAAGATAAAAACGACTTTAGGCGAAAAATTGTTACCAAACAGTATTTGCTGTATATTTACTTGATTATCATCTGCAAATTCTGCAAAAAATGTCATTGATTTTTCGGAACTGGGGCCATGATTAAGAGGGAAACGTGCGCAGCGTAAAGCAGGTGTTCAACGCGGTTATGGCCTGGGTAAGGTACAGCATTCAGGAACGGAGGCCGCAGCTACCACAGGTTTTACAACATGTCCGTTTGCCCTTGTTAAGTCCAAAATTTATAATCGGAACAGTGGGGTCTGATCCATTGAGTAAAAGTGACGAAGTGACTTAGTGGATGAAGCCAAGAACTACCTTCTGCTCTGTCGAACACCCCAGCCCTATTTAATTCAATGGGAGGACCTGAGGCACTCCGATACAACCTGTATATCACAAAATGGAGGGCCTCATTCACATTGTGGTACAATAGTTCAGGTAGTGGTCCAACACTCATAAAGCCTATGCACTAAGTGAAAGGGCTGCCAAAAATTAGACTGAAATGTTACTCCAATACACCCTTTATTACACATAAAGGAGGGCATCATACACAGCCTTGAAAAATTAGGATTAATGGCTTGCTGGTGACCCTCTAAAACATTAGGGGCGAGGGCATGCCGCTAAGCTGACCATCTAAAACATTAGGAATGAGGGTCTGCTGCTGAGCCAACCATCTAAAACATTATGGGTGAGGGTCTGCTGCGGAGCTGACCATCCTAAACATTATATGCGAAGGCCCGCTAGTGAGCTGACGCTATAAAACATTATATGAGAGGGCCCGCTAGAGAGCTGACCCAATTAAACAATATATGAGAAGGCCCGCTGGTGAGCTGACCTATACAAAAATTGTCAAACAGGGCCCGCTGGTGAGCTGGCCCTATATAAAAATTATATCACAGGGCCCGCTGGTGAGCTGGCCCTATATAAAAATTATATCACTGGGTATATGGAAGAGGAGGAGGAGGATGAGAAGATTAAGAGTCAACCATATACCCGTTTTTTGGGTGGAAGGGGTGAATGGGAATACAGAGTATTCCCATCATTGTAAATAACATATCTAAAGTGACTTTATGTTCACCCGGGGCTTTCCTCCAGTGGAGTGGAGAAGTCAGGGGAAATCCAGGCCTTGTTCATTTTTATAAGTGTCAACCTATCAGCATTTTCGGTGGAAAGGCGGATACGCTTATCTGTTATGATGCCACCAGCAGCACTAAATACCCGCTCAGACAGAACGCTGGCGGCAGGGCAGGCCAGCACCTCCAAGGCGTAGAGTGCCAGTTCATACCACGTGTCCAGCTTGGACACCCAGTAGTTGTAAGGCACAGAGGGATCATTGAGGACGCTGACACGGTCTGCTACGTACTACTTCACCATCTTCCAAAACTTTTCCCTCCTTGTGACACTAGGCTGCGCATCAGGGTGAGGGTGCTGGCGGGGTGTCATGAAGGTGTCCCACGCCTTGGAGAGTGTTGCCCTGCCTTTGTCGGAACTGTTGTGTGCTCCCCTTTTCTCCCCTTCTCGGTTGGCCAAGGTAGCACGTACTCTGCTGCCAGCGTTGTCAGATGGAAAATTTTGGAGCAATTTTTCAACAAGTACCTTCTGGTATTGCACCATTTTGCTTGTCCTCTCCACCGGAGGAATGAGAGATGAGAAATTCTCTTTGTAGCGGGGGTCCAGAAGGGTGAACACCCAGTAATCCGTGTTGTCTAAAATGCGTATAACGCGTGGGTCACGGGAAAGGCAGCCTAACATAAAGTCAGCCATGTGTGCCAGAGTACCAACAGGCAAGATTTCGCTGTCCTCACCAGGAGGATGACTCTCAATCTCCTCATCCTCTTCCTCCTCTTCTGCCCACCCACGCTGAAGAGATGGAAATAAAGTTCCATGGCTACCCTCTGTAGCAGAGGCAACCGTGTCTTCCTCCTCCGCCTCCTCCAATTGTCGCTGAGAAGACGAAGTGAGGGTGCTCTGGCTATCACCTTGTGTAAGCTCTTCCTCCCCCATTTCCACCTCTTCCACATGCAAAGCGTCGGTTTTAATTGTGAGCAGCGAGCGTTTCAGTAGACACAGAAGTGGGATGGTTACACTCATAATAGCGTTATCGCCGCTCACCATCTGTGTCGATTCCTCAAAATTGCGTAAAACCTCACAGAGGTCTGACATCCATTCCCACTCCTCACTTCTGATTAGAGGAAGTTGAACGGAGAGGCGACGACCGTGTAACAGCTGGTACTCCACTACTGCCCTCTGCTGCTCACAAAGCCGGGCCAACATGTGGAAGGTGGAGTTCCAGCGCGTGCTCACGTCACACAGCAGCCGGTGAGCTGGCAATTGTAAGCGCTGCTGCAGCTTCAACAGGCCGGCTGAAGCTGTAGATGACTTACGGAAATGTGCACACACGCGGCGCACCTTCGTCAAGAGATCATGCAAATTGGGGTAGGTTTTTAGAAATCGCTGAACCACTAAATTAAATACATGCGCTAGGCATGGTACCTGTGTGAGCTTGCCGAGCTCCAAAGCCGCCACCAAGTTACGCCCATTATCACACACAACCATGCCTGGTTGCAGGTTGAGTGGCGAGAGCCACTGCTCGGTCTGGTGACTAATCCCCTGCAACAGCTCTGAGGCCGTGTGCTGTTTGTCCCCAAGGCAGATCAGCTTCAGCACGGCCTGTTGACGCTTCCCCACTGCAGTGCTACACTGCTTCCAGCTACCGGCTGATGGGTGAGTGGCGCTGCGCGCAGAGAATTCGGAGGTGGAAACGGAGGAGGAGGAGCCAATAACGTAGGTGCTGACGGAAACCCTGATGGAGGTAGGGCCCGCAATCCTCGGCGTGGGTAGCACCTGTGCCATCCCAGGGTCCGAGTCGCTCCCAGTCTCCACGACATTCACCCAGTGTGCCGTCAGGGAAATGTAGCGTCCCTGGCCACAAGCACTTGTCCATGTGTCAGTCGTTAAGTGGACCTTCCCAGTAACTGCGTTGGTCAGGGCACGGGTGATGTTAAGGGACACATGGTGGTGTAAGGCGGGGACGGCACACCGGGAAAAGTAGTGGTGGCTGGGGACTGCGTACCGAGGGACAGCTGCTGCCATCAGGCTGCGGAAGGACTCAGTGTCCACAAGCCTAAATGGCAGCATTTCGATGGCCAGTAATTTGGAAAGGTGTGAGGTTAGTGCTATGGCCTGTGGGTGGGTGGCTGGGTATTTTCGCTTGCGCTCAAATGCCTGGGGTAGCGACATTTGAACGCTGCGCTTGGACAGGGAAGTAGATGTGGTCGCTGATGGTGCTTCAGATGGTACAGGTGCAGGGCGGGAGGTATGCGGGCCTGCGCCTTCGACAGCCGATTGGCCGGCACCGAAAACAGGGGAAGAGGAGGCAGTGGTGTGGCCTGCAGACACAGATTGGAGATCCGGGCGTTCCTCCCACTTATTACGGTGCTTGGATGCCATGTGTCGGATCATGCTGGTGGTGGTGAGGTTTCTAGTGTTCATGCCTCGGCTCATTCTGGTGTGGCACAGGTTGCAAACTACAATTTTTTTGTCGTCCGCACTTTCCTTAAAAAAACGCCATACCGCGGAACACCTAGCCCTTGGCAAGGGAGATTTACGCAAGGGGGTGCTCCGTGGAACATTTGCGGGCCAGTTTGGTGCGGTCCGCCTTCTTTCTGTAGCCACACCACTGCCTCTTCCAGCCTGTTGCGGTGCTGCAGATGGCTCACCCTCAGGACTGCTGTCATCGCTCGGCTCTCCACCTTCCCAGGTGGGGTCAGTGACCTCATCGTCCACCAAATCCTCCTCCACTTCCTCACTCTGATCATCCTCCTCATTTCTTGATCCCACCACATACTCAGTCATTGACAACTGTGTATCATCCTCCTCATCAAGGTCTTGAGACAGTAATTGTGGTTGATTTGATGGCAACTGTGTCTCATCATCATCATCATCCACTTCCTTTGACCTTAAATGCCGTTCCCCTCTGTCATCTTCTTGTGATTGGGTACCCTCTAGAGGTTGTGAATCAGGGCACAAGATCTCATGTTCCTCTGCAAGCGTGCTTGGAGAGAGGTTCAAATCAAGGATTGGTGATGAGACGAGCTCCTCACTATATCCCAGTGTGGGATCACTTCTTTGGCCAGACCCTCTATGGTGGGAGGAAGGATGATCAGGGTGAGGATTATGTTGACCAGACTCTTGGCTACTGAGAGTGGACTTGGTGGAAGACAGGGTGGTGCTTAACCAACTGGAAGCAGTATCAGCTGAAATCCAACCGACCACCTGTTCGCAGTGGTCTGACCTCGAGAGTGATGTCCTGCGATGCCCTGTAAACTGAGACATGAAGCTAGGTATGGTGGATGTCTTTCTTTCTTGTGCTCTGGCACCAGGCACAGTTTCTACGCGTCCTGACCCGCGCCCTGAACTATCAGGATCACGTCCACTTCCCCGTCCCTTTTTACCCGCCTTCTTCATATTACACGGAATATGTGCCGCTAATCTGCAGCTAGGCACAGTGAACGGAATATGTGACGTTAATTTGTGATTTTGCACACTAAACAATATGTGCCGCTAATCTGCGGCTAGGCACACTAAACAGAATGTGACACTAATCTGCGGCTAGGCACAGTGAACGGAATATGTGACGTTAATTTGTGAATTTGCACACTAAACAATATGTGCCGCTAATCTGCGGCTAGGCACACTAAACAGAATGTGACGCTAATCTGCGGCTAGGCACAGTGAACGGAATATGTGACGTTAATTTGTGAATTTGCACACTAAACAATATGTGCCGCTAATCTGCGGCTAGGCACACTAAACAGAATGTGACGCTAATCTGCGGCTAGGCACAGTGAACGGAATATGTGACGTTAATTTGTGAATTTGCACACTAAACAATATGTGCCGCTAATCTGCGGCTAGGCACACTAAACAGAATGTGCCGCTAATCTGCGGCTAGGCACAGTGAACGGAATATGTGACGTTAATTTGTGAATTTGCACACTAAACAATATGTGCCGCTAATCTGCGGCTAGGCACACTAAACAGAATGTGCCGCTAATCTGCGGCTAGGCACAGTGAACGGAATATGTGACGTTAATTTGTGAATTTGCACACTAAACAATATGTGCCGCTAATCTGCGGCTAGGCACACTAAACAGAATGTGACGCTAATCTGCGGCTAGGCACAGTGAACGGAATATGTGACGTTAATTTGTGAATTTGCACACTAAACAATATGTGCCGCTAATCTGCGGCTAGGCACACTAAACAGAATGTGACGTTAATCTGCGGCTAGGCACAGTGAACGGAATATGTGACGTTAATTTGTGAATTTGCACACTAAACAATATGTGCCGCTAATCTGCGGCTAGGCACACTAAACAGAATGTGACGCTAATCTGCGGCTAGGCACACGAAACAGAATGTGACGCTAATCTGCGGCTAGGCACACGAAACAGAATGTGCCGCTAATCTGCGGCTAGGCACAGTGAACGGAATATGTGACGTTAATTTGTGAATTTGCACACTAAACAGAATGTGACAATAATCTATGGCTAGGCACACGTTTAAAATGGCCCTTTTTGTCGCTGCGTTGTACAATATTTGTCCCTGTGCACCTAGTACAATGTCATCTTACTAATATCCCACCTTAAAAAACAAAATGAAATTGTGCCACCCCAAACAAAATATAAATGCTGCCCCCACACACAACAGTCCTAAAAAGGACTTTTGGGTCTTGAAATACTACCAACACTTTTATTCTCCCTGCACTGACTTTCCCTGCCTGATCGCATCTCTCCCTGGCTGAGAATGAGCAGAACTCGCGAGTCGGGTGCTATACAGCACCCGATCACGAGTTCTGGCCAGCCAATCAGTGTAATGCCAGCAGCCAACATGGCTGCTGGCATTACACTGATGTCAGAGCCTCCCCGCATGTTTATTGGCTGCGCAGCAGCCGTGAAACGTGCGGGGAGGAGACCCGAACATGGCGGGCGAGCACATGCGGTACTGGTACGAGTACCGCCATGTGCCGAGCAGAGCGATGCTCGAACCGAACCGAGCTTCGGCCGAGCATGCTCGCTCATCACTAATTATCAACATATATCTAAGTGTGTATGTCAATGTCTATATATCTATCTGGGGGAATTTTTTTCCCCCACCATACTGATATTGTGGGCTACTGTTCTGAAATGTTATCATTATGTTAGTATTGTCTTGCATATCTTGGGCGGTGGTTTGATACTGTGTTGCCGTGATTCGGCACTCGGATTCTTTGAAGCTGCTGGATTCTGCTCATATATTTTATGATGCCTCCGACCCGCCCAGGAGGTGCTAAGACGAGGATAATAAGTGGGAGAAATATCTGGTTGCTCCGGCGGGATTTACTTTGCTACTGGGCAGGAGATTTTCTGTTCTGGAGGGGGCTGTGGTGGTACTGTCATTGGGTTTTCTTTCAACATTTGCTATGAAGTGATGATGTGTTTACTTTTGCTCTACAGTTTTTAAAATTCGGAATCCATTTGCAGCAACTCTACATGAGGCATGGGTAGAGTTGAAAAAGCTACTGGGATACATTGCCATGGACCCGGATACCCCTTGTGGGGTGCCGCGGGGCTACACCATCTACTTGGCAGCGACTTTGGTCCTTTGTGGGCTAGATTTGGGATTACTAATCTTGTACAGTTATACCAGGATAATCAACTGGAATCCTTCACACAATTACATGACGAGTACCATATACCGCATAATCTTTTCTACTCATACTTATGTATTAGACATGCTCTTCGAGCTCAGTGGGGTGATCGAGCCCCGTTGATTTCTACATTCCCGATTCTTACTAGATTGATGATTCTTGAGCCTTTGAGACCACTTTCTTTCATTTACCAGTGGCTGGAATCTCACATGGGGTATCAGGAGTTCCCTTCACGGAACAAATGGGAAATGGACGTGGGTCCATTGGAGAATTGGGAATGGTATTTGGCTAAGGGGGGACCAGCGCTGGTGGCGACGTCAACTAGACATCAGATGATACAGTTGAATATTCTACATAGAATTTACTATACGCCGGTCAGACTGTATAGAATGGGGAATTCTAATACCAACTGTTGTCTTCGGTGTGATAATGTTCAGGGTACATACTTACATATGATCTGGGAATGTCCTGGAGTCAGGATGTTCTGGAAAGAAGTAATGCGTATTGTGTCCCTGGTGTTGGGGAGACCTGTTCCTGTGACTCCAAAGGTTTGTTTATTGTCTGTTTTTCCCGATGAGATTGAGGATGCAACTGACAGATCTCTACTGAGTGAGCTCTTGGTGATGGCGAGAAAGTTGGTGGCCTTGAACTGGATGTCAAACAGAGTCTCTAATTGTAGGGTGTGGGTAAACCTAGTCTTACAATGCATTCCACACTATAAACTGGTTTACTTACACCGGGTTAACCCAAATAAGTTTGAAAAGATCTGGGGTAGATGGCAGAACTGGTGGACAAATAGAGCAGATACTACTGTGGCACCTGCTGATGTACATTTTACTGGTGATGCTTGATTGAGGTCACACCTGCTTGCTGTGTGGATGGCTGCGATGTATAATTGATGAAAGACATTATGTATGAACCCTGTACATGTCAGGACCTCATGAAACTGCTGGCTGATGGGCGGATGGGGGGGGTGCTGCGGGTTCAGGAGAGAGAGGAATCTGGGAACGAGGATATAGTGAAATTAAAGTTAGGTTAGATTTTAGGAGTTATGGTTATTGAAGGTTAAAATAATAATAAAAACCTCAGGTGGCACCCTACTGATATGCATATGTTCTTTTCACTGTTACAAACGTCTACATACTTTTGCTGTACTTGAACGATTATACAAGTATTTTTCTGTATTTGAGATGTGTATGAAGCAATCTGATAATAAAATCTATTTAAAAAAAAAATAAAAGATTCCCTAAACTAAACTTCAATTCCCCTCTCTGTCTTCTCCAGCTGAAAAAATGTACTGCTCTCTCCCTGACAAACACAAAAAGACATGCTGTGAGAACCTGACAGCCTTTTATACATGTGGTGGAGAAATATTTTTCTTCACATTGGTTTCAATGGGTGAAAAAGGCGTGAAAAAGTGGGAAATTACTCGCCAAGCGGAAAGTGCCATTATTTGCCGCTTTCAGTTTGAGGCGAAAATTTTCACCCATCCCTACTACCAACATGGGCTCATTGCCCAAGGTAGTCTTAGACTGACATGCTTTTGACACTAAACAGGGGAGAAGGAAACCAACAACCAACTGCTCACTTCCTCAGCAAGAAAAGTAATACATCTATTAAAGTGATGGTCCAAGTCTTCTTTATTCTTTTATTCTATATTTCATTACTACAGTTTTGTAGTTCAAGAGATATTCAAGCCAAAAGGATCCCCCTCCTGCCCCTTTCCCTGCGTCACTGATCCTCTCATGCAGGTCCGGATGGAGAGCGGTGAGGGATAATCTTCAGTAAGCAAAAGGAAAATCCTGTCTTTCTTCATCAAGGGGGGACAGGGTTTTCCTTCTGCTTACTGACTGAAGATTGTCCCCCTCTGCGTCCGTCCATTCCCACCACCGGATTCCAGATCTAACGGGAGGTGGCTGGTAGGGGCAGGAGGGGAATACTTTTGTCTTAAATAGAGCTTGAACTACAAAACTGAAAGTAATTAAATATAGTGCTACATGTTTAAAAGAAAATAAAGATGACTCGGACCACCACTTTAATAGAAGTATTACTATCCCTTTAACAACAGTGGGTTATGTGAACCAGTATGTTCTAAAGTGATCATGTGTTCTAGTACATGCACTGAACATCCCCTGCAGGTACAGGTGCATGATTTTATGTGAATGTCTTAGCATAAGAAATTAGCTACACTTGTGGATTTATACATTCCCACTAATGTCAACTAATATCAGACTTTTAGCTGCTGGACTTCAAGGGCAGTCAATATTCCCAGATGTGTACTTATTTAGTAGTTAGTGTTACAAGGTTGTTAATGTGAAAGTTTTAATGCAATGCTATGCACAGCAATCTGTCACTCTTTTAAAAGGAGACACTGACTTGAATTACCTAGAGAGAATATCTAGAAAGCTCACATCTCTTTCCAACTTAAACAATTGCTAATACATGCAGTTTTTGTTAACCTTTTGAATGCATTGTGTACCCCTCTGGCATTCAAAGGGTTACAACTGGAACTGCCTCAATTAAAGCAGAACTAACTAATTGTAATATTAACTCCCCACCTACCTTACTATGACACGCAAATCCAAATAGCAGCTATGAGTTTTTTCCTTTGCTCCTTGGTTCAGTAGATGGCATCTTCAATCAGTCCTGAATGTCCTGTGCATGGAGGCTGACATGACAGTTGCTGGCAGGATTGCAGGCAGTACTTCAAACTCTGCTCACTGCAAATAGTAATCTTAAACCTTGCTTAGGAATGTGTTATACTCCTCTGTGGTTTTTAGAGGTGAACCAGGTTCATGCATTCTGCTTGTAACCGTCATGCCCACCTCTATAGACATGATACCTAGGACTAATTGAAGATGCTATCTCTTTCACAAAAGTACAAGGAGAAAATTCATAGGGGCTAATAGGATCTGTCCCTATTAAGTTAAGTGTGTGTTTGTGTGTGTGGGGGTGTTATTAGGAGGTGTCAGTTCTATTTTATTCTGGGCAGAATATCATATTGTGCACTATGAATCAATTGTTTCTGGGGTGTGTCTCCAATATTAATCTGTTGCATTCAAGAAGTTGAAAGCCCCATTTAAATCAAATGGAATTTATTTTTTCCCTCTGGTGCAGTAAGTGTGCTCCAGAATTACTCCACTTACTTGGAACATTAGTGTCGATGTATGAATCTGGCACAGAGGAATTAGGTGCAGAAATAGTCTTTTTTTTACACCTAAGGGATAAGTGACTGGTGCATTTAGATCAGGGATGGACAACTTGAGTCCCTCCAGCTGTGGAGGACTGCAATTCCCATCATACCCACCTGGAGATGATGGAAGCATTAGTCCTCCAAAGCTGGACAGTCCCAGGTTGCCCACCTATGGATTAAATGGCCTGTGCAAGCAGTCAGCATTCAGCATACAAGAGTGTCTCAGTAGCTCTTTCTCACTGTTGTCATTTGGGTCCCATGTATATAAACAGACATATAGCCATAATGGCGTAAATCAGCTGAACCATAGGGAACAATTAAAAGCTTCCGTTGATTTAAAATAAGCTTCCCTTCAATACTAGCAAGATCTCCATCATGTAGCAATGCTTTGGAGACCTTTCCAGAATTCAAGGGGTTATAAGCCCCATTTAATTCAATGGTAATATGAGAATGTTATATTTGTTCCTTATGTTGTAGTAGTTTTGCCCCAGAATTGCTTCTCAGTCTATGTACATATGGTCCACTCGTCTGTCTTAAAGAGACACTAACAATGTCTATTCAAAAACTTGCCATTTACTTTAACCCTTTGCATTGCAATGTGCTGGATACCTCTCTGGCACTTAAAGACTTAGCCCTTTGTGTGCCGGAAAGGCATTCAATGCATTGAGTTGCATTACGCTGCATTGCGTTGCCCACTTGATACCTTTCTGTCACTCAAAGGGTTAAAGGAGAACAATGCCCTTGAAAACATGGGCTCTTAATTGACGACATTGACTAATAGACTTGTGCATTCTTTTTGGAAAAAATGTAAAATCCAGACGCATAAGCAACACACTCAACACTTTCATACACATAAATTTGTTTTGTTCATTCATTCATTCATTCATTCATTCACATGTATACTGACACCTTTATACACATTCACAATAAGTATAACAATTACTTTTATACTGCAGGTCAAGCAGTGTCCTCAGCACCCTGGTCCTCCAGCATAGTGTATGTAAATAACAATAAGGAATAAAGAAGAATCCCTACTACACCATCACCACCATTGCTTCCGCCACATCAACCCCCCCCCCCACCCGTTTTAATCCTGCTTGGGCCATTGCTTGATCTAGAATAAGGGAAAAATGAACAGGGATTGAGTTTTATATGGCCATCCATGTTCTATTTAGTTCCCACAATCTCATTGGCTGGGATTGGGTGGTTACACAGGGCATTGTGCCCTACAGTAACCTTGCCTCCCAGCCAATTAGAATATAGCTGGAGTGATCATAAATATGTGCAGTGGTTGGTACACAGAAGACAAATGTATGTATTTGCATATGTTCTTTTCATTATATTCCTGGGACTGTTGAATTGTGAATTTTATCATAACATTCTATACAATCGGTGGTGTAAATACAGAGAGTGAAAAGGGTTCATCTATGACAGAGCAAGGAGACCTGCTCTGCATCCACTTCTTCTAGAGGGCGCTGATATTTACTGACACTGTACAATATGCACACCCGACCCCTTGCCCTGAACTTGTTACTCTCACACACATGACATGACATGTAGTGTTGAGCGAGCATGCTCGGCCGATGCTCGGATCGGCTCGAGCATCGCTCTGCTCGGCACATGGCGGTACTCGTACGAGTACCGCATGTGCTCGCCCGCCATGTTCGGGTCTCCTCCCCGCACGTTTTGCGGCTGCTGCGCAGCCAATAAACGTGCAGGGAGGCTCTGACATCGGTGTAATGCCAGCAGCCATGTTGGCTGCTGGCATTACACTGATTGGCTGGCCAGAACCCGTGGTCAGGTGCTGTATAGCACCTGACCATCGAGTTCGGCTCAGTCTGAGCCAGGGAGAGCTGAGGATAGGAAGGGAAAGGCAGTGTAGGGAGGAAAAAAACAAAAATTGTGAAAAAAAAAGAACCAAAAGTCCTTTTTAGGACTACTGTGTGTGGGGGCAGCAGGTTATTTGGTGTGGGGGGAAAAAAACAAAAAAAAAAAAAAATATATATATATATTCTGTTTAGTGTGCAAAGTTGCAGATTAGAGCACATTCTGTTTAGTGTGCACAGTTGCAGATTAGAGCACATTCTGTTTAGTGTGCAAAGTTGCAGATTAGAGCACATTCTGTTTAGTGTGCAAAGTTGCAGATTAGAGCACATTCTGTTTAGTGTGCAAAGTTGCAGATTAGAGCACATTCTGTTAAGTCTTCAAACTAAAATATCAAAGTCACGTATTCCATTCAGTGTGCGTCGCCGCAGTTTAGCAGCACATTCTGAGTACTGTGCAGAGTTGCAGAATAGGAAGAAATACTGTTAAGTCTTCAAACTAAAATATCAAAGTCACATATTCCATTCAGTGTGCTTCGCCGCAGTTTAGCAGCACATTCTGTGTACTGTGCAGAGTTGCAGAATAGGAAGAAATACTGTTAAGTCTTCAAACTAAAATATCAAAGTCACATATTCCATTCAGTGTGCTTCGCCGCAGTTTAGCAGCACATTCTGTGTACTGTGCAGAGTTGCAGAATAGGAAGAAATACTGTTAAGTCTTCAAACTAAAATATCAAAGTCACATATTCCATTCAGTGTGCTTCGCCGCAGTGTAGCAGCACATTCTGTGTACTGTGCAGAGTTGCAGAATAGGAAGAAATACTGTTAAGTCTTCAAACTAAAATATCAAAGTCACATATTCCATTCAGTGTCTTTCACCGCCGTTTAACAGCCTATTCTGTGTACTCTGCAGAGTTGCAGAATTATAATAAATACTGTTAAGTTTTCAAACTCAAATATTAAAGTCACATATTCCATTCAGTGTCTTTCACCGCCGTTTAACAGCCTATTCTGTGTACTCTGTACAGTTGCAGAATTATAAGAAATACTGTTAAGTTTTCAAACTCAAATATTAAAGTCACATATTCCATTCAGTGTCTTTCACCGCCGTTTAACAGCCTATTCTGTGTACTCTGTACAGTTCCAGAATTATAAGAAATACTGTTAAGTTTTCAAACTCAAATATTAAAGTCACATATTCCATTCAGTGTGTTTCAACGCCGTTTAACAGCCTATTCTGTGTACTCTGCAGAGTTGCAGAATAGTAAGAAATACTGTTAAGTTTTCAAACTCAAATATTAAAGTCACATATTCCATTCAGTGTCTTTCACCGCCGTTTAACAGCCTATTCTGTGTACTCTGTACAGTTCCAGAATTATAAGAAATACTGTTAAGTTTTCAAACTCAAATATTAAAGTCACATATTCCATTCAGTGTGTTTCAACGCCGTTTAACAGCCTATTCTGTGTACTCTGCAGAGTTGCAGAATAGTAAGAAATACTGTTAATTTTTCAAACTCAAATATTAAAGTCACTTATTCCATTCAGTGTGTGTCACCGCAGTTTAGCAGCCTATTCTGTGTACTCTGCAGAGTTGCAGAATAGTAAGAAATACTGTTAAGTTTTCAAACTCAAATATTAAAGTCACATATTCCATTCAGTGTCTTTCACCGCCGTTTAACAGCCTATTCTGTGTACTCTGTACAGTTCCAGAATTATAAGAAATACTGTTAAGTTTTCAAACTCAAATATTAAAGTCACATATTCCATTCAGTGTGTTTCAACGCCGTTTAACAGCCTATTCTGTGTACTCTGCAGAGTTGCAGAATAGTAAGAAATACTGTTAATTTTTCAAACTCAAATATTAAAGTCACTTATTCCATTCAGTGTGTGTCACCGCAGTTTAGCAGCCTATTCTGTGTACTCTGCAGAGTTGCAGAATAGTAAGAAATACTGTTAAGTTTTCAAACTCAAATATTAAAGTCACTTATTCCATTCAGTGTGTGTCACCGCAGTTTAGCAGCCTATTCTGTGTACTCTGCAGAGTTGCAGAATAGTAAGAAATACTGTTAAGTTTTCAAACTCAAATATTAAAGTCACTTATTCCATTCAGTGTGTGTCACCGCAGTTTAGCAGCCTATTCTGTGTACTCTGCAGAGTTGCAGAATAGTAAGAAATACTGTTAAGTTTTCAAACTCAAATATTAAAGTCACATATTCCATTCAGTGTGTGTCACCGCAGTTTAGCAGCCTATTCTGTGTACTCTGCAGAGTTGCAGAATAGTAAGAAATACTGTTAATTTTTCAAACTCAAATATTAAAGTCACTTATTCCATTCAGTGTGTGTCACCGCAGTTTAGCAGCCTATTCTGTGTACTCTGCAGAGTTGCAGAATAGTAAGAAATACTGTTAATTTTTCAAACTCAAATATTAAAGTCACTTATTCCATTCAGTGTGTGTCACCGCAGTTTAGCAGCCTATTCTGTGTACTCTGCAGAGTTGCAGAATAGTAAGAAATACTGTTAAGTTTTCAAACTCAAATATTAAAGTCACATATTCCATTCAGTGTGTGTCACCGCAGTTTAGCAGCCTATTCTGTGTACTCTGCAGAGTTGCAGAATAGTAAGAAATACTGTTAATTTTTCAAACTCAAATATTAAAGTCACTTATTCCATTCAGTGTGTGTCACCGCAGTTTAGCAGCCTATTCTGTGTACTCTGCAGAGTTGCAGAATAGTAAGAAATACTGTTAAGTTTTCAAACTCATATATATTAAAGTCATATATATCGTGTAAGATGAAGAAGGCGGGTAAAAAGGGACGGGGAAGTGGACGTGATCCTGAAAGTTCAGGGCGCGGGTCAGGACGCGGAGAAACTGTGCCTGGTGCCAGAGCACAAGAAAGAAAGACATCCACCATACCTAGCTTCATGTCTGATTTCACAGGGCGTCGCAGGACATCACTCTCGAGGTCCGACCAGTGCGAACAGGTGGTCGGTTGGATGACAGCTGATACTGCTTCCAGTCGGTTAAGCACCACCCTGTCTTCCACCAAGTCCACTCTCAGTAGCCAAGAGTCTGGTCAACATAATCCTCACTCTGATCATCCTTCCTCCCACCATACACGGTCTGGTCAAAGAAGTGATCCCACACTGGGATATAGTGATGAGCTCGTCTCATCACCAATCCTTCATTTGACCCTCTCTCCAAGCACGCTTGCAGAGGAACATGACATCTTGTGCCCTGATTCACAACCTCTAGAGGCTACCCAATCACAAGAAGATGACAGATGTGAACGGCATTTAAGGTCAAAGGAAGTAGTGGATGATGATGATGATGATGAGACACAGTTGCCATTAAATCAACCACTATTTCCTTCTCAAGACCTTGTTGAGGAGAATGTTATACAGTTGTCAATGACCGAGTATGTGGTGGGATCAAGACTTGAGGAGGATGATCAGAGTGAGGAAGTGGAGGAGGACTTGGTGGACGATGAGGTGACTGACCCCACCTGGGAAGGTGTAGAGCCGAGCGATGACAGCAGTCCTGAGGGTGAGCCATCTGCAGCACCGCAACAGGCTGGAAGAGGCAGTGGTGTGGCTACAGAAAGAAGGCGGACCGCACCAAACCGGCCCGCAAATGTTCCACGGAGCACCCCCTTGCGTAAATCTACCTTGCAAAGGGGTAGGTGTTCCGCGGTATGGCGTTTTTTTAAGGAAAGTGCGGACGACAAAAGATTTGTAGTTTGCAACCTGTGCCACACCAGAATGAGCCGAGGCATGAACACTAGAAACCTCACCACCACCAGCATGATCCGACACATGGCATCCAAGCACCGTAGTAAGTGGGAGGAACGCCTGGATCGCCCATCTGTGTCTGCAGGCCACACCACTGCCTCCTCTTCCCCTGTTTTCGGTGCCGGCCAATCGCCTGTCGAAGGCGCAGGCCCGCATACCTCCCGCCCTGCACCTGTACCATCTGAAGCACCATCAGCGACCACATCCACTTCCCTGTCCCAGCACAGCGTCCAAATGTCGTTACCCCAGGCATTTGAGCGCAAGAGAAAGTACCCAGCCACCCACCCACAGGCCATAGCACTAACCTCACACCTTTCAAAATTACTGGCCATCGAAATGCTGCCATTTAGGCTTGTGGACACTGAGTCCTTCCGCAGCCTGATGGCAGCAGCTGTCCCTCGGTACGCCGTCCCCAGCCGCCACTACTTTTCCCGGTGTGCCATCCCCGCATTACACCACCATGTGTCCCGTAACATCACCCGTGCCCTGACCAACGCAGTTACTGGGAAGGTCCACTTAACGACTGACACATGGACAAGTGCTTGTGGCCAGGGACGCTACATTTCCCTGACGGCACACTGGGTGAATGTCGTGGAGGCTGGGAGCGACTCGGACCCTGGGATGGCACGGGTGCTACCCACGCCGAGGATTGCGGGCCCTACCTCCATCAGGGTTTCCACCAGCACCTACGTTATTGGCTCCTCCTCCTCCGTTTCCACCTCCGAATTCTCTACACACACCGCCACTCCCCCATCAGCCAGTAGCTGGAAGCAGTGTAGCACTGCAGTGGGGAAGCGTCAACAGGCCGTGCTGAAGCTGATCTGCCTTGGGGACAAACAGCACACGGCCTCAGAGCTGTTGCAGGGGATTAGTCACCAGACCGAGCAGTGGCTCTCGCCACTCAACCTGCAACCAGGCATGGTTGTGTGTGATAATGGGCGTAACTTGGTGGCGGCTTTGGAGCTCGGCAAGCTCACACACGTACCATGCCTAGCGCATGTATTTAATTTAGTGGTGCAGCGATTTCTAAAAACCTACCCCAATGTGCATGATCTCTTGACCAAGGTGCGCCGCGTGTGTGCACATTTCCGTAAGTCATCTACAGCTTCGGCCGGCCTGTTGAAGCTGCAGCAGCGCTTACAATTGCCAGCTCACCGGCTGCTGTGTGACGTGAGCACGCGCTGGAACTCCACCTTCCACATGTTGGCCCGGCTTTGTGAGCAGCAGAGGGCAGTAGTGGAGTACCAGCTGTTACACGGTCGTCGCCTCTCCGTTCAACTTCCTGTAATCAGAAGTGAGGAGTGGGAATGGATGTCAGACCTCTGCGAGGTTTTACGCAATTTTGAGGAATCGACACAGATGGTGAGCGGCGATAACGCTATTATCAGTGTAACCATCCCACTTCTGTGTCTACTGAAACGCTCGCTGCTCACAATTAAAACCGACGCTTTGCATGTGGAAGAGGTGGAAATGGGGGAGGAAGAGCTTACACAAGGTGATAGCCAGAGCACCCTCACTTCGTCTTCTCAGCGACAATTGGAGGAGGCGGAGGAGGAGGAGGAGGAGGAGGAGGAGGAGGAAGACACGGTTGCCTCCGCTACAGAGGGTAGCCATGGAACTTTAGTTCCATCTCTTCAGCGTGGGTGGGCAGAAGAGGAGGAAGAGGATGAGGATATTGAGAGTCAGCCTCCTGGTGAGGACAGCGAAATCTTGACTGTTGGTACTCTGGCACACATGGCTGACTTTATGTTAGGCTGCCTTTCCCGTGACCCACGCGTTGTACGCATTTTAGACAACACGGATTACTGGGTGTTCACCCTTCTGGACCCCCGCTACAAAGAGAATTTCTCATCTCTCATTCCTCCGGTGGAGAGGACAAGCAAAATGGTGCAATACCAGAAGGTTCTTGTTGAAAAATTGCTCCAAAATTTTCCATCTGACAACGCTGGCGGCAGAGTACGTGCTACCTTGGCCAACCGAGAAGGGGAGAAAAGGGGAGCACACAGCAGTTCCGACAAAGGCAGGGCAACACTCTCCAAGGCGTGGGACACCTTCATGACACCCCGCCAGCACCCTCACCCTGATGCGCAGCCTAGTGTCACAAGGAGGGAAAAGTTTTGGAAGATGGTGAAGGAGTACGTAGCAGACCGTGTCAGCGTCCTCAATGATCCCTCTGTGCCTTACAACTACTGGGTGTCCAAGCTGGACACGTGGTATGAACTGGCACTCTACGCCTTGGAGGTGCTGGCCTGCCCTGCCGCCAGCGTTCTGTCTGAGCGGGTATTTAGTGCTGCTGGTGGCATCATAACAGATAAGCGTATCCGCCTTTCCACCGACAATGCTGATAGGTTGACACTTATAAAAATGAACAAGGCCTGGATTTCCCCTGACTTCTCCACTCCACTGGAGGAAAGCCCCGGGGGAACATAAACTCACTTTATATATGTTATTTACAATGATGGGAATACTCTGTATTCCCATTCACCCCTTCCACCCCAAAAACGGGTATATGGTTGACTCTTAATGTTCTCATCCTCCTCCTCCTCTTCCATATGCCCTGGGATATAATTTTTATATAGGGCCAGCTCACCAGCGTGCCCTGGGATATAATTTTTATATAGGGCCAGCTCACCAGCGGGCCCTGTGATATAATTTTTATATAGGGCCAGCTCACCAGCGGGCCCTGTTTGCCAATTTTTATATAGGTCAGCTCACCAGCGGGCCTTCTCATATAATGTTTTATTGGGTCAGCTCTCTAGCGGGCCCTCTCATATAATGTTTTATAGCGTCAGCTCACTAGCGGGCCTTCGCATATAATGTTTAGGATGGTCAGCTCTGCAGCAGACCCTCACCCATAATGTTTTAGATGGTCAGCTCAGCGCACGTTTCCCTCTTAATCATGGCCTCAGTTCTGAAAATCAAGGAAATTTTTGGGAGAATTTGCCTCTGCGCACGTTTCCCTCTTAATCATGGCCTCAGTTCTGAAAATCAAGGAAATTTTTGGGAGAATTTGCCTCTGCGCACGTTTCCCTCTTAATCATGGCCTCAGTTCTGAAAATCAAGGAAATTTTTGGGATAATTTGCCTCTGCGCACGTTTCCCTCTTAATCATGGCCTCAGTTCTGAAAATCAAGGAAATTTTTGGGATAATTTGCCTCTGCGCACGTTTCCCTCTTAATCATGGCCTCACTTCAGAAAATCGATGAAATTTTTGGGAGAATTTGCAGATGATATACAAGTAAATATACAGCAAATACTGTTTGGTAACAATTTTTCGCCTAAAGTCGTTTTTATTTTCCTTTTTGTGTGTTTTACGGTCAGTCTGTAAAAATGGCGTACTACGGGCGAAAGATCGTTCCCAGCAGCGATGTTGGAGTCCAAGATGCATCCAGACATCCTCCCTATGCTGTCCCTGAACCATTTCTGTAGTGTTTCCATCTTTTTCTGCCCTTTTCCTATGGACCAGGCACCCTCCCCTCATCAGAGCAGGGGGTGCCTGGTGTAATGCTCGAGTCCTCCCATTGACTTCAATGGGGCTCGGATGCTCGGCCGAGCACTCGAGCCTCAGGGGGTGCTCGGTCAGAGCACCCGAACATCCGAGCATTGGGGTGCTCGCTCATCACTAATGACATGGTCTTAGTGAGGGAACTGCGGCAAAAAATATAATGTGGAAGCAACCAGCTGTTCTTCTCTTCACAGCCCCAGTCAGGAAGTTTGAAATAGAAGTAGACAAAATATGGTGGTGATTTTCTAAAAAGAAAATTACCAGGTCACCTTATTCTCGGTGAACAAAATGGCACAAAAAGTCAATGAAGAAAGGTAAGGGGTCACTGACAAAAAGTTCTGGATCACTGACAAGAGGAACAGGATTGCTGACCTGGAAAGACATGTCTGAAGATCCGCTCTGGTCCTTGGAGCTAAAAGGGTTATTCTATGACAGCTGCTGATCACCAGAATGCAGGTCTGTGCATATAAGCAGTTTCCACCTCACTGACAGCGTCTGCTAATCAGAGCCACATCTACATTCCAAGTGCCCATAGGCAATGTACTCTAGGGGCTCGATTCAATAGGAAGCATTAATCCCTTAAGGACCAGCGGTCCTGGGACATTTCCGTCCCATAAGGAACGCTTTGATCCTTGCCGATGTGCCGGTATAGGTGACCTGTTGGATGTATCGGTGCAATGCTTTGTGGCCTGAAAGAGCTCGCTCCAGTCTTGGAGCAGTCAATTTTAGACCCTATTTTTACTTACAGCGCTCCCGGTGTAGCACTGTAAGTAAAAAGTATGTGACGTACTATGACCATACCTGGGAACTCTCCTGTTTTGCCCCGGAGACTCTGGATTTCAAAGTGAATTACCGGGTCTCCAGGGCAATGTGTGAATTACCGGGTGGGCAGAGTTTAAGTAGAAACTGTGCCCACTTGTGCTCCATCTAGCCCGGTTCCTCCCACTCCCCGCCCTCTTACAGTCATTTTGCAGGGTTTTTTTTGTGTTTTTTCTTTGCCCCCCCGTGACTAAGCCCCACCCCTTTTATGACACGATTCGCGTCATTTTCCTCCCCCTGGGCACTGACAGGGTTACCCTCCGGGTAGCCTTGTTTCAAAAGTTCCCAGGTATGACTATGACCGTCATCGGTCCTTAAGTATTAAAGGACCATGACAGTCATAGTACATCATGTAGTCCTTAGGGGGTTAAAAAAGAAGTTTCTTCAGTAGTTTTAAATCACAGGCATGCAGTTACCTGTTCTGTGACAAACTACCAATAGGTAAAAATGTACAACAGGTGCTAAATTTGAGCTCACTGTAAACCGTGAAAAAGCAGATGAATTTGGTATCCAAATACATATGGTGACTTATAACACATGTTAAGGGACTCCCTATTATTGTGTTAAATTAGCATCTAGCAAACTGAGGTGTTGAGTCCCTTATCATGTTAAAAACCACTTACATGGGGGCGGAGCTACCGCCGTCTAAGATGGCTGCTTAAACGCCGAGCTCCTCAACGCCTGACCCCAACACTAGCTAACTGATGGGATATATGTCTAAAACTTTTTTATTTTCTACTCACTGGCAATAGCAGTGGTGCTCTAGATGCCATACAAAAAGAGGCGGTCCTCTAAAGTGCCCGTTGGGGCTAAAATAACGGAGTATCTACCGTAGCGACACGGAGGCCTAACTCGCGCCACGCTGTCTGATAAGAGGCCTGCGACCAACCCTTTGACTGACCAGGCTACGGCTGCGGAGACGAAAGGAGTCTTAGTGGGTACGGACGGTGACGACTCTGTTGCTGATCCCCCGGGGTCGTGGTCTCCCCTTGCCTGTTCCTCCGAGATGGGTGAGGATGAACCCCTGACCAGAGCGGCGCTCCGTCATCTGTCCTCGAAGGAGGACTTAAAAGCATTGGTGACGGAGATCAGATCAGCCGTCCATGAAGAATTGGCGGGCCTACGGAAAGACATTTCACATCTCGGACACAGAATGTCTGCTATGGAGAGGGATAGAGATGTTTTAGCTCACAAGCAGACTGCACTGGGAGACCTCTTGGCACGGCAGGACAATTGTATTTTGGATCTCAAACTCAAATTAGATGACCTGGACAACTGAGGCCGTAGGTGTAACCTGAGGATTCGGGGCTTACCAGACCTGGAATCCACCCTGCGCTCTATCTTTGTGGAGGCCTTGGACATACCAGCTTCGTTCAATATACAACTAGAACGCTTCCATAGGGCACTTAGACCCAAAGGCTCGTGGGCAACCCTCCCAGGGATGTTATATGTTGTTTTTTGAGCTTCCAGATGCGGGAAAAGGTGCTGAGAGCTGCTAGAGACAAGAATAAAATTATCTACATGGGCCACGAGTTGCAATTTTTTCAGGACCTCTCCCCCCGCACATTACAACAACGGAGGGATATGAAACCAGTCACCAACTATCTAAGGTCCCTACAAATTAGATATAAATGGGGCTTCCCTTTTGCTCTTATTGCCCAACACCAGGGAGCTACCTCGATACTGAGATCACCGGATGCTGCCAGTGACTTTTATGCTACTCTTAATATCGCTGCCCCCCCTGATAGACCTACGGCTGACAGTGGACATAACACCGACACTGGAAGTTCTCCTGAGCGTGCTGAGGGGAGACCAAAAGCCTGCTCACCGACACTCAGTCTGGTTAAAAAGAAGACCAAGCATGTCGCTGGGGGGCACTGCGATGTACCGCAACAGTCGGACTGGGACTGACTATTCTATCACATGGGCTAGCAGCAATGGACTTGCCATCTTGCCATGGACTGTTGTTCCGGTTCCCTGCGACTTCTGTGGATCTATGCCGGACTTGCATCGAGGCCCTGGGGAACCACCTCGGGGGACCTTGGCCGGGGTCTGACATTTTCTCCATTCTGGCTCCTGAGACGTTGGAGATATGACAAAGGGTGAACTCAAATGTTTGCTGTTATTGTTTGTTTCTCATACCCTAATGTTTCATAGCTTTACTTGCATATAATGTTTATCTCATTCTGTTTGGTCATGCGGGTTTCCCGGGGGATCGGATCATGCTACCTGGGGTTCTCAGGCGCTGTGTCCTATGGAATCTTGAGGGGGCCCACCCCTTTTAAGGGCTTATTTGGAGTTTATTTTGCACCCTATTATCGGATGAGTGGCGGTGAGAGGGGTATAGGGTCAGTTTACAACAATGGTAAGATCTGGGGGATTCCCGATTGGACATGCAGCACCTGGGACCTCTGGGCTGGTGGAGCAATGTACTACTATTTTATAATTGTGCGATAGATTGGGGTGCTAGGCCATGAATGCTGTCCATCTCCGCTCGCCTAGGTTGTTGCCTGGGTGGGAGGATGTGGACATATAGGGTTCTGGCGCTCTGGGGGGCTCCATGTGGGGTTGCTATCCTCCTAGTTTCTACTGGGCTTCTCTTGAAACAATGTCCCCGTGTGTCTGTGGTGCCCCTTATGGCCATGGGTTTGGTCGGGGGGGGGTTTGGCTGGCCCGTGGTTGTGGCGGGTAGTTTCCTCAGATGCAGGGGGACTCCTATGGAGAGTCTGGCTTTCTTAAGTGCCACATGCTCTAATATGACATTGGGTTTGAATTATGTTCGCACGCTTTGCTTTCCTTCGTTGTCCTATTCTATATTATTGGTATTGGAATATAGGGGGAGGTTGGGCTGTGTTGCACGGTGTCCCTGGAGCTCCTGGGTCCATATGTTATGTGCTTTACTGTGGATGACTCATTGTCAGTGCTGGTTATCCTCCAACTATTGTCCTCCTTTGATGTGGATATGGAATAGAATTAGGGAGGGGGTGCTCAATGGAGCACGGGTAGAAGAGAGTAGTAGAGGAGACCGGGGAGGAAGATTGGACTTAAGGGGCTGGAGGAAGATAGGGGATATCGATTGGCTGCAGAGGCAGGAGGGAGGGGGGATTAGAGGGGGGACAGGAGGTGAGGGGGTATGGATGGGAGAAGAGGGCAGGAAGGGTAGAAATGGGATAAGAAAAGGAGATGAAGGAAAGGTCGGTAAGAAGATGTGGGAGGGGTATGAGGAGGGAGAGCTGGGGAGTAGGGAAAGTAGGTGAGGAATGTAGGGAGAGGAAAGGGAAGGTGTGAAGGGAATGGAAGAGGAAATGGTAATGACAGTTAGGGGAAGTGAGATGTAGACCCGGGATTCTCTATGTTGTTTCTAGGTTATAATCTGTCTTTTGAGCCGATAGTTCTGATAGGCAGTTTGGCTGGCTTGGGGACCTCTAGGGCTCGGAGGCAAATCAGGGTCACATATGGAAGAGGTGATTATGTGATGTCTTGAATGCTTATCCGGGACAGCCCGAGAGATGTATTTTTATTATTTTTATTATTATTTTTACTATTGGGTTTTAGAGTGCTGCTAACTGTATGTTATACTTAATTTGGGTTCGGGCAGAGGATGACTCGATGTTTAGCTATCTTTATTCACGCATTTTCAGTTATTTTCTCCCTCTTGAGGGTTGTACTTGACCCGTTCGTGCTAGTTTAGTGGTCTGGGTGACTCTCTTGGTCCTTCCAGACCACACACAATTTTTTGTGACCAAGTTACTCTCTGTGGTTCCCTTCAAATCTTGATTGCCCTATTTCGCGACCTATCCTTTTTTTTTTTTTTTTTCTCTCCTTCTGTTTCCCCCCTTCCCTTCTAGTTGGTAATTGTGCAGTTGCTGTTTGTGGCCTCTAGTGAGTTTAAGGATGGCTGGTGCATCCCAGGTTGGCGAGGGCGGGGGTGTTCGCCCCTCCCGCCACCTTAACATACTCTCAGTTAATGCCAGGGGCCTCAATGTACCTGAAAAGCGCTCCCAGGCATTGAGGGAATTCCATAGACTTGGGGCTGAGATGGTCTTCATCCAGGAGACTCATTTCAAGACTTCAAATCATCCCTCGCTACTAAATAGACACTTTGCAAATGCTTGGCACGCAACGAGTTCTGATAACACAAAAAAAAGGGGGGTGTCTATACTGATTCATAAGTCTGTTGCATGGGTGACTACCGATGTCGATCGTGATGACATGGGGAGATATCTTTTTCTTAAGGGTTTATTAGGAGGAGTGAAATACACGTTTGCCACGATCTGTGCTCCCAACTCGGGTATCACAGTGCCTGGGATTCTCTGTCACTCTTACTTGTGGTTCGCTCTGATTTGCTGAGCCAGTTTGGCCAGCCCCTGGTGACCTTCTTATGCCTGGCCTAGACATCTGTCAGATGCCCTTTTGTGGTGTTCCCGAGCCAGTAGTGCTGTCGCTGTGTTCCTGTGTTCCGGATTCTCGTGTACCGACTTGGCTTGTCCTGACTACGCTCCAGTGTTCCTGATCGTGTTTGACCTGTGCTCGTCTGAGAACCACCTTTGTGTCTTGACCCGGCCTGGCTGACGTTCCTGTTCGTGTATGACCCGGCTTGTATGACTACCTCCTGCGTGCTCCGGCCCGGCTGACTTCCTGCTCCGTGATCAAATTCCAGCCTATTCCTGTGACCTCCGTTCCCATTGTCGCCACCGCGACATTTTGCACCCACTGTTGCCAGCCACCGTGTGACCATCCTGCCTTGTGTTGCCTTCGATCAGTGCAGTGTACTGTTGTCTTGCTGAGCTGTGCGTGCCTCACTATACTTGCAGAGCCTCATTACCTTACTGAGCCTTGTGCAAACGTGCATATTAACCCTTGCAGTGCCTCTTTACTCTCGCTACCTCGATTCCCAGTATAGAGCCTCTTTCGTTGTGCTACGTCTGCTGAGTTGGCCGCTCACCGTCGTCGACTCTATCTATCCTACTGCAGAGTAGTCACTTTATGTGGGCCGGTAGGGCGTCCTTGGCTCTCACTTCTCGTTGTTTACTGGGCGATACCTACTGTGGTAGTGTGGCAGCAGAGAGAAGGCTCAAGCTCCGGCAAGTTCCCGTTGTATACGCCCGTGGGGGCTATAGGCTCTAGCACTATTACTGCTGGTATCCGGTTACGTCTGAGGAGGCTATTATCAGCTCTTGCATTGCAGGCTGGTTTCTGTTACGCCCGTGGGGGCTATTTGGATCTCTGTTCTGCTTTACTACTTGGTCACTTTGGCGAGGCATTTACGTTTCCAGGACACTGTGGACTGTCTCTATCAGCACCTCCTTTTAACACTCAGGGCGTGCCAAACCACCACATCTGAGACTGACTGATTTATGCTCTTAACCCTTTGGGGTATTGAACACCATTCCCTGCATAGGGATCTTGTATGTCAATTATATTGTGCATTATCTCTTTGTACTATATCAGTCTTCACTGTGTGTCTATTTCTACCGCCATTAGAGGGCGATCGTTTGCATTATTGATATTATAATAAAATTGTGTTTTATTTTACCTACTGGTCTGAGTGTCCTAAAAACCGTTACAGTACGAAAGGGCCATGACCTCAGACGGTAAAGGTGAAAGTAATACACAGAACATCCACTGGAGAATGGATGTCCATGAGCAGCTCCTAGACCAATTGGCACTGGCTTTACAGACATTACTCGAACGTACGGTACATTTGGACAAGCCTAGTCCTAATCCGGTTGTCCCCCCAGTTCTGACACCGGAGAATCCGCCTGTAGTCCCTCCAACTAATACTAGAGGTTTAACGGCAGCGGCGCCGTTACCGTTAAGATATGATGGCGAACCCTCCCTATGCAGGGGATTCATTAATCAGTTGGAGATATTTTTGGAATTGGCCCCCCAGGCATTTCCTAACGACCGAAGTAAGGTTGGATTTATATCTCTTTTGACGGGCAAAGCATTGGCGTGGGCAAATCCCTTGTGGGAGAATGCCAGACCCTGCACTCTGAACTTTAGGGAATTCGTGACAAAGTTCCGGCGAGTGTTTGAGGTCCCTGGCAGGGCTGCCTCTGCTGCCAAAAGGCTGATGGAGATTCAGCAGGGCGAACGCACATTGGGCGACTATGCTATCAAGTTTCGGACCTTGGCAGCAGAGGTGGGCTGGAACAATGAGGCCTTAGTTGCCACCTTTGCCCAGGGCCTCTCGGAACAGATTAAGGATGAGATAGCCCCTCCTGATGTACCCAGTGATCTGGATGAATATATTGACTATGTCATGCTAATAGATTCCCGCATCCGTGAGAGATGGTTGGCTAAAAGGGCTAAATCAAAAAACTATGGCCAGGGCAGCCTCTTTAACCCACCCTCACCACCCGTTCCTCCTGAACGACTAGCCGAAACGACTGAACCTATGCAATTAGGGTTCACTAAGCTCACTAAGGAGGAGAGATTGTATGGCAGGAGACAAGGCTTGTGCTTATATTGTGGCAAACCAGGGCACCTATTACGCACTTGTCCAGTACGGCCGGGAAACGAACGCACCTAGGGTACCTTGGGGGACAGGCCCTAGGTGGTGTAGAACAGTCCCTAGATTCTAGCACTGTTATACCCACCATCCAGGTGGTATTCGCTTGGGCAGACATGGTAATCGAGGTCCTGGCATTGGTGGACTCCGGGGCAGCCGGGTACTTCATGGACCAATCCTTTGCCGACTTGCACGGCATTCCATTATGCAAGAAAGATTCTCCTGTGGCAATTGAGGCCATTGATGGCAGACCCCTGGAACCTGCTTTCATTACGTTTGAGACAATTCCTATCACAATGACGGTGGGGGCTTTTCACAAGGAACAAATACGGTTCCAGATTATTCGTTCCCCTCACCATGCAGTTATTTTGGGGTTTCCGTGGTTACGTGTACATAATCCTCAATTTGACTGGCAGAGATGTGAGGTTAACTCCTGGTCTGAATACTGTACTAAGAATTTTCTTTCATTACCTGTCAAAATTATGTGTACCTCTCCTGCTGTGCCAACGGAATATGGGCAATTCAGTGACATCTTTAGCAAAGGAGAGGCCAGCGCATTGCCTGAGCATAGACCCTATGATTGCGCCATTGATTTGCCTCCAGGTGCGGTGCCCTCCAGGGGTCGCACTTACCCACTGTCATGTGAGGAGAACAGGGCAATGGAAGAGTATATTGAGGACGCTCTCAAGAGGGGAATCATTCGTAAATCTACGTCCCCGGCTGGTGCCGGATTCTTCTTTGTGAAGAAGAAAAGTGGCGAACTCAGGCCATGTATTGACTACCGAGGGCTGAATAAGCTGATGCCCAAGAACGCCTATCCTATTCCACTTATTACGGAATTATTTGACAGATTAAAGGGCTCTTCGATCTTTACTAAACTTGACTTGCGAGCCGCCTATAATTTGGTCAGAATTAAGGAGGGTGATGAGTGGAAAACGGCGTTTAATACCAGAACAGGGCACTACGAATATCTGGTGATGCCATTCGGCTTATGCAACGCACCTGCGGTATTCCTGGAATTTATTAATGATATTTTACGTGACATGCTTCAGTCTTGTGTGGTGGTATATCTAGATATATTAATTCACTCTGCCAACCTCTCTCAACACATCAAGGATGTCTCGGAAGTCTTGCTCTGACTTCGTAAGAACAAGCTATTCTGTAAACTAGAAAAGTGCGAATTCCATACATCTCAAGTACCATTCCGGGGGTTCGTAATCTCCAAAGATGGCATTGCCATGGATCAGGAGAAGTTGGCAGCGGTCCTGCAATGGCCTCGTCCTAAGGGGTTAAAGGCCATTCAACGTTTCTTAGGTTTTGCTAACTATTATAGGAAGTTCATCCAGAACTTTTCCACGATTGTAAAACCATTGTCAGATTTGACACATAAGGGCGCTTCTCCTTCTCAGTGGTCTGAGTAAGCTGAAAACGTGTTTGATACCTTGAAATCTGCCTTTGAGTCTGCTCCAGTGCTGTCCCACCCTAATACCTCCCTGCCATTTACGTTGGAGGTTGACACCTCTGAAGTTGGGGTTGGGGCAGTACTCTCCCAACGCCCTGTGGGAGGTGGCACCTTGAGACCCTGCGGGTTTTTCTCAAAGAAATTGTCCAGTGCTCAGAGCCACTACGAGATTGGCGACAGGGAGCTGCTGGCCATTATCCTAGCCCTGAAGGAATGGCGCCACCTGTTGGAAGGTACTCAGACTCCAGTACTAATCCTTACTGATCATAAGAATTTAACTTATCTCTCTGAAGCCAAAAGATTGTCCTCACGACAAGCTAGGTGGGCTCTTTTTTTTATCTCAATTTAATTTCCTAGTGTCCTATCTTCCGGGCTCTAAGAATATTAAGGCAGATGCGTTGTCACGCCAGTTCGCATCAGACACTGAGAGGGAGGAAGAACCTGTACCTATCATTCAGCCAGATCGTATTCTGGCCACTATTCGTACCACTATAACCTCGCCTTGGGGGGAGGAGATTTTGGCATCGCAATCTAGGGCACCTCCTGAGACCCCAGTGGGAAAGTGTTTCGTGGAGGAGCCATTCTGTACCCGTCTGTTGGAGACATATCATGCTTCTAAAGTGGCTGGGCATATCGGTAGGGATCAACTTGTATGGTCTCTTTCGCAATTGTTTTGGTGGCCCACACTGAGAGCCGATTGTTCCGCTTTTACGGCAGCCTGTACCACCTGTGCCCGTGCCAAGACCCCTAGACATCTCCCTGTGGGCTTACTTCAACCAGTGCCCAATGGCGATCGTCCTTGGTCTCATATATCTATTGACTTCTTGGGAGAATTACCAGTCTCTAGGGGTTATACGTTTATTCTTATGGTGGTCGATAGATTCTCAAAAATGGCTCATTTTGTGCCTCTTGCCGGCCTTCCATCGGCTCAGGAATTGGCTGTAGTCTTTGCCAGGGAGGTGTTCTGCCTGCACGGGGTACCCAGAGTGATTGTCTCCGACCATGGGAGTCAGTTCGTATCCAGGTTTTGGAGGGCATTTTGTGGCCAGATGGGCATCCAATTGTCCTTCTCCTCCGTCTACCATCCCCAGACCAATGGGGCCGCTGAGCGTGCCAATCAGGGACTGGAGCAGTTCCTGCGTTGCTTTGTTACCGATCATCATGATAATTGGGCTAACCTGTTGCCATGGGCAGAGTTTGCCAGGAATTGTGCGGTTAATTAATCGTCCGGGAGCTCCCTATTTCTCCTTAATTATGGGTTCCAGCCTTGTCTGCTCCCGGACTCATTTCAGGCACAACAGATTCCAGCCCTGGATGAGCATTTGGCGCAACTTCGTTCCACTTGGGCACAGGTTCAGAGGTCCCTCAGTCAGTCATTTCGGCGTCATCAGCGGCACGCTAATCGCAGACGAATGCCAGCGGTCTCATTTCAGGTAGGGGACAGGGTATTGCTCTCTTCCAGAAACCTCAATTTTCAGGTACCCTCCAATAAGCTGGCTCCCCGGTTCATTGGGCCCTTTAAGATTATCCGCAAGATTAATCCGGTTTCTTATGCACTGGAACTTCCACCCTCTATGCATATTCATAATGTGTTCCATGTGTCTCTTCTGAAACATTTGGTGTGTAATCGTTATACTACTACGCCAGTGATTCCTGGGCCGGTGGACGTCCAGGGCCAAGAGGAGTATGAGGTCCAGAGTATTATTGACTCTAGGAGATTTAGAGGAAAGTTGCAATATTTGGTCCACTGGAAGGGCTATGGCCCTGAGGAACGCTCTTGGGTGAATCAAGGGGACCTCCATGCGCCTAGACTTGTGCGCAACTTTCACTCTAAATATCCTCTGAAACCCAGACCTCCGGCAGGGACAGGGGGTCTTTGAGAGGGGGGTACTATCACAGTGCCTGTGATTCTCTGTCACTCTTACTTGTGGTTCGCTCTGATTTGCTGAGCCAGTTTGGCCCGCCTCTGGTGACCTTCTTATGCCTGGCCCAGACATCTGTCAGATGCCCTTTCGTGGTGTTCCCGAGCCAGTAGTGCTGTCGCTGTGTTCCTGTGTTCCGGATTCTCATGTACCGACTTGGCTTGTCCTGACTACGCTCCAGTGTTCCAGATCGTGTTTGACCCGTGCTCGTCTGCGAACCACCTCTGTGTCTTGACCCGGCCTGGCTGACGTTCCTGTTCGTGTATGACCCGGCTTGTATGACTACCTCCTGCGTGTTCCGACCCGGCCCAGCTGACTTCCTGCTCCGTGATCAAATTCCAGCCTATTCCTGTGACCTCCATTCCCGTTGTCGCCGCAGAGACATTTTGCACCCGCTGTTGCCAGCCACCGTATGACCATCCTGCCTTGTGTTGCCTTCGATCAGTGCAGTGTACCGTTGTCTTGCTGAGCTGTGCGTGCCTCACAGTGCCTCACTATACTTGCAGAGCCTCGTTACCTTACTGAGCCTTGTGCAAACGTGCATATTAACCCTTGCAGTGCCTCTTTACTCTCGCTACCTCGATTCCCAGTATAGAGCCTCTTTCGTTGTGCTACGTCTATTGAGTTGGCCGCTCACCGTCGGCGACTCTATCTATCCTACTGCAGAGTAGTCACTTTATGTGGGCCGGTAGGGCATCCTTGGCTCTCACTTCTCGTTGTTTACTGGGCGATACCTACTGTGGTAGTGTGGCAGCAGAGAGAAGGCTCAAGCTCTGGCAAGTTCCCGTTGTATACGCCCGTGGGGGCTATAGGCTCTAGCACTATTACTGCTGGTATCCGGTTACGTCTGAGGAGGCTATTATCAGCTCTTGCATTGCAGGCCGGTTTCCGTTACGCCCGTGGGGGCTACACACACTTGCACTCGCAGAAGCAGTCTTCCTGTAGGTACGCCCGCGGGGGCTATTTGGATCTCTGTTCTGCTTTACTACTTGGTCACTTTGGCGAGGCATTTACGTTTCCAGGACACCGTGGACTGTCTCTATCAGCACCTCCTTTTAACACCCAGGGCGTGCCAATCCACCACATCTGAGACTGACTGATTTATGCTCTTAACCCTTTGGGGTATTGAACACCATTCCCTGCATAGAGATCTTGTATGTCAATTATATTGTGCATTATCTCTTTGTACTATATCAGTCTTCACTGTGTGTCTATTTCTACCGCCACTAGAGGGTGATCGTTTGCATTATTGATATTCTAATAAAATTGTGTTTTATTTTACCTACTGGTCTGAGTGTCCTAAAAACCGTTACATCGGGTCAACGTAGGATGGTAATCACATACATACATATATATATGAATATAACAAAGACAGAAGGCAGACTCTACCGGTCCTGTCAATATACCGGACAGGACAGTCTGAAGTAAGAGAATGTTAGGCTCTACCGACCTTGCCAATACCGGGTAAGGCAACCTGCAGATGGAATAGCATAACGGTTCTACCGGCCTTACCAAATTACCGGGCAAGGCAGCCTCAATAGATTCACAATGTAGGCTCTACCGGCCCTGCCAATACCGGGTAAGGCAACCTCAGATGGAATGTGGCAAAAGGTTCTACCGGCCTTACCAATACCGGGCAGGGCAGCCCAGAGATAGTAGCAGCAGTCAGATGGTAATGACAAATTGACAGGATCGTAAGCAACCCAGTGTACACACACTGAGACCAACAGGGGAATCGTAAAGCCGCAAGACTTTGGAGCAAACCAGCGTCCGCACGCTGGGACCAACACTGAATGTATAGCCGATAGGCTTTGGAGCAAACCAGTGACTGCACACTGGTGTAACAAGCGAGTTTGTATAGCCGCAAGGCTTTGTAGCAAACCAGCGTCCGCACGCTGGGACCAACACAGGATTGTATAGCCAATAGGCTTTGGAGCAAACCAGTGACCGCACACTGGTGTAACAAGCGAGTTTGTATAGCCGCAAGGCTTTGGAGCAAACCAGCGTCCGCACGCTGGGACCAACACAGGATTGTATAGCCGATAGGCTTTGGAGCAAACCAGTGACCACACTGGTGTAACAAGCGAGTTTGTATAGCCGCAAGGCTTTGGAGCAAACCAGTGACCGCACACTGGTGTAACAAGCGAGTTTGTATAGCCGCAAGGCTTTGGAGCAAACCAGTGACCGCACACTGGTGTAACAAGCGAGTTTGTATAGCCGCAAGGCTTTGGAGCAAACCAGTGACCGCACACTGGTGTAACAAGCGAGTTTGTATAGCCGCAAGGCTTAGGAGCAAACCAGCGTCCGCACGCTGGGACCAACACAGGATTGTATAGCCGATAGGCTTTGGAGCAAACCAGTGACCGCACACTGGTGTAACAAGCGAGTTTGTATAGCCGCAAGGCTTAGGAGCAAACCAGCGTCCGCACGCTGGGACCAACACAGGATTGTATAGCCGACAGGCTTTGGAGCAAACTAGTGACCGCACACATTGGAGAAACAAACAAGTTTGCATAGCCGCGAGGCTTAGGAGCAATCCCAGCGTCCGCACGCTGGGACCAATACAGAACCGTATAGCCGATAGGCTGTGGAGCAAACCAGTGACCGCACACTGGAGTAACAAGCAATGTCGCCGACGCGACCAAGCAGGAGGTCGCCAGGATACAGGAGACAGGCGATCAGATGACAGGAACCAGCAACGATCAGTCAGGTCAGGAAACAGCAGAGAAGAAGTTCAGCAGGAACTGCAACACCAGAGACTAGGCCGGAACCAGGACTGGAACAACTCAGCTGGTAGGAAACACTGGAACAGTAGCGAGCAGGAACTCAGGAACACATGAGAACAGGAACTCAGGAACACTGGAACAGAGGCCCAGCTATCACTGGCATAGTGATAGCAAGAAGGTCAGAAACAACACGAAAGGGCACTCAAAGGGTGCCCAATCCAGGTTTAAATAGGCAATAAGAGGCGGGCTATCTGCAGACAGCCAATAGAAGCCCCCTACTGGTGACAGACTAGGAACTGCAGCAATCACGGGCACCGTGATACTCATATTGGGTGGGGACTTTAATATGCCCCTTGACCCATCGTTGGACTGCTCATCGGGAGTTACACACTTACCGTCTACTACTATTACGAGTTGGGGTAGATTGCTGCGAGACTCTCATTTGATGGATGTATGGCGTCTATTATCAGCACAAGCTAGGGATTTTACTTATTACTCATCCATCCATGATAGATACACTCGTATCGACTATTTTTTTGATCGACCAACGTTCCCTGCATTTAGTCACGGAAGCGTCTATTGAATCCATCACGTGGACTGATCATGCACCGGTGTGGATTAAGATCCGTCTGGAGGGGGTCGGGAGCGGCAGATCTTCCTGGAAATTGAATGAGTTGCTTCTCAACGATCCAAAGGTAGTAACTAAAGTGAGTGAGGCCATTTCAGATTATTTTGCCTTAAATGCCACGCCGGATGTTTCTCCGACTATGATCTGGGAGGCTCACAAGTGTGTGTTGCGGGGCACCTTCATTCAGTTAGGTACGCAACGTAAGAGATCCCGCCTTGAAGACTTGCAGAAACTTTTGACAACTCTGCGTAACCTGGAACTTCAACATAAGACGGATGTTTCATCTGATATATTGTCCAAGATTCTTGAAGTTCGTACTCGGCTTAGGGAGTGGTATGCGATGGAAACTCACAAATCTTTCTTGTGGACTAAGTATTCGAATTATATGCATGGCAACAAATGTGGTAAGCATTTGGCACGGCTTGTCCAGATTAAACGTAAACAACAGTATATTGAAATGCTCAGAGATTCTAATGGTACACTTCATTACTCCTTTCAGAAAATGGCAGAGATCTTTCGTTCTTACTTCACCTCGTTATACAATTTATTCCCTCCAGAGACAGATCGAGCGGCTCTTGTACGCGATGTGCGACTGTGGGAGTTCTTACATCGGGCGGGGTGCCCTAGGTTGCCGGCGGAGGTAGTGGCCAGCCTGGAGGAACCCTTCACTCTGGCTGATATCTCCAAGGGTATTCAGGATATCCCGATGGGCAAGAGTCCAGGGCCGGATGGCTTCACTGCTCTATACTATAAAAAAATTTGCAGCTCTACTGTCCCCCCATATACTTCACACTTTTAATGGGATAGCGGATGGGGCAGCTTTTCCTAGACAGGCTCTCCAGACCCACATTACGTTGATCCCTAAACCGGGCAAGGATACAACTCAGTGTGCGAACTATCGACCCATCTCTCTATTAAATGTGGACATGAAATTATTTGCGTCACTATGGGCGAAGCGCTTGAAACCCTATCTTGATAAGCTCCTACATCAATCTCAAGCCGGGTTTGTCCCTAAAAGAGAAACCCGGGATAACACGACTAAGGCACTGATGATCATCCATAGTGCCATGTCGAGGGCCTTACCTATGATCTTGCTTACAATAGATGCGGAGAAGGTGTACGACAGGGTACATTGGTCCTTCATTAAAGCTACATCTTCTCTATCTGGGTTTGGGGAATAGAGCCCTTCATAGTATAGCCTGTATACCAGTCCCTCGGCTTGTATTTTGATTAATGGACAGCTATCGGAGCCCTTCCACATCGGCAATGGGACTTGGCAGGGATGCCCGCTATCCCCTTTAATATTTATCTTAACTCTGGAGCCTCTCTTAAATTTGATTAGAAACCATCCGCATATTCAAGGTGTTTTCTCTGGTTCAGAACACACAGTGGTGTCTAGTTTTGCTGATGACATTCTGTTGACCCTCTCCTCTCCTGAATCCTCTCTCCCTCCTCTTCTCGAGCTTTTCGATGAATATGGTTCCCTTTCGAATTTTAGTATTAATTATTCCAAATCTGAGATTCTTCCTTTGAATATACCTGGGGATGTGAGAGCCCGGTTGGGCTCTCGCTACCCCTTTCGTTGGAGCCCTGATGGGTTGCGTTATCTAGGGGTCTTTCTTACCTTTGATGTCCCATCTATTCCCTCTAAGAACCTGGCGATTGTATCCCATCAAATCAAGATGGATCTCCAACATTGGAATGGTCTGTTTGTCTTATGGACTGGTAGAATCTACTTGATTAAAATGATAGTTCTACCCAAATTAATCTATCTTTTCAAAACTCTGCCGATACAGTTCCATATTCGAGAAATCCTTACTCTCCAGTCTGCAATCAATTGCTTTGTTTGGGCTTATAAGAAACCCCGACTTGCAGCTAGATATCATTATAGACCCCCTGCTCAGGGCGGACTGGGGTTACCTGATTTGCTTCAATATTATCTTTCCTGTGCATTGGTGCCATTGATAGACTGTCTAGCTGCTACTCCGAAAGAATGGGTTAATATCGCACAGGCATCATACCCCACATTGGATTTATGTAATCTGTTGTGGCAGTCCCCGGCCCAGGCTAGGAGGGTTTTAGCTGACAATCACGTTCTCTCCCATGCCCTGACAATATGGGACAAGGTTGGACAAAGGGGTGGGCTGACGTCCTTCCCTTCCCCCCTTTTGTCCATATATGGTTCTATACACTTCTTACCTGGTGTCAGAAATGGTCCTTATAAACTATGGAACAAGTTAGGCATTGACACTCTAGCTGCATTACTTCTGGAAGGGTCTCTTCTCCCATTTGAACATCTCTGTCTTCAGAAGTCCCTTCCGAGATCCCATTTCTGGCAGTATAGACAAGTACTGCATTTTGTTGAGTCTGTTCACCAGAAGGGACTTCGACCTCCCCCACTCACTAAATTTGAGATGCAACTCCAGGCGGGGCATCTTGGAAACAAGACCATGTCCCGAATTCGCTCCTTCCTGTCTCCCCCTGTCTGTACGATTAAACCTTTCTATCTAGCACAATGGGAGGCAGACTTACACTTGACTTTATCGATTGACCAATGGAATCTGACCTTCTTCAAATTGTATGGTGCCGCTCATGACTATGCGTCAAAGGAAGTTAATTTTAAATTGGTCTCCCGCTGGTATAGAACCCCTGATCGTGTCGCCCAAATCTTTCTGGCTGTTTCAGACACCTGTTGGCGATGCAAGTCGGATAGGGGTACCTTCTTCCACATCTGGTGGACATGCCCAGAAGTGTCAACCTTCTGGTCCAATGTTGGTAGGGCTCTTTCTGATATCTTCCATGCCATTATACCATGTGACCCATCACTTTTTCTTCTTGCGATTCTATTACTATTCCTTTGTTGTGGAGGGAGGATTGACCTCCTTCTCTTTATATGTAGATCACTAGGGTTCAGTCGATGGCGGCATCGGAGCGTCTCCATACAACAATGAATGGTACCCTTGCTGGTTTTTACTCTATCTGTGTAACGGTTTGTTTTGACACTCAGACCAGTAGGTAAAATAAAACAATGTTTATTGAATGAAAATAAGTACAAATGATCGCCCTCTACAGGTGACAGCAGCAATTGCAAGTGAATACACAGTACACATAGATTCACTATAATGAATAGAAGGCACACTCAAAATGGTACAGATAATAGTGAACTGGTCCTAAAGGGTAAATGAGAACAATCAGTCCATCTCAGCTGTGGGGTTTGGCACGCCCGAATGGTGTAGTGATAAACTGAGCAAATGTGCACAGCACAGAGTTCATGCAATGGAGGATAGTTGGTGTTCAGTGACCAGCATGAGCTTAGCAGAACAGTGACCCAAACATAGCCCCCGTGGGCGTTCCCAAAGAGACCACTGAGACTGCAAGTGCAAGAGTATGTAGCCCCCAGGGGCGTAATCGGAGACTAGCCTGAGATGCAAAGCTGGCGTTTTAGCCCCCACGGGCGTCTAACCGGAGACCAAAGTGAGCACAACATGAGCCAATAGCCCCCACGGGCGTAGACCTTCGGATCTTGCAAGAGCTTGGAGCCTAACCTTGCTACCACTCAGAACCAATAGCCGCAATGGATACCTCAGGTAATTAACGTGATACCGAGAGCCTAGGGCGCCCAACCGGACCGACAGGACTTGACTACTCTGCAGTTGTGAATCGGAGTTGCCGTCCAAGTAGCAGCCAACTCAGCAGAAGTAGACTTATAAGGTAGAGGCTCTATGAGTAGAATGGAGGTTCGGCAAGAGAGAAGCGGCACTGCAAGGGTTAAAGGGTACGTTGAAATCTCCCAGGCTCGGTATGGTAACTAAGCTCTGCAAGCGTATGGAGGCTCGGTACAAGGAGCACAGCTTATGCAAGTCAGCAAGGAACTCGGAGATGGGTTACAGCGGAGTGTAATGGCCACACTGTGTCAGCACAGCACAGCAGGAGTCAGAATGTTGCGGCGGTGACAACAGGCAAACGCAGGTCGCTGGAACAGGCCGTGGTCGATCACGAAGCAGGAAGTCAGCCAGCCGGGTCGTAGCACGTAGGAGGGTCTAAGACAAGCCGGGTCGTAGCATGTAGGAGTTTCTCGGACAAGCCGGGTCGTAGCACGTAGGAGGTTCTCAGACAAGCCGGGTCAAACATGATCAGGAACACTGGAGCGTAGTCAGGACAGGCCAAAGTCGGTACACAGGAATCTGGATACAGGAACACAGCAACAGCAAGACTGGCTCAGAAACACCACGAAAGGACATCTGACAGATGTGAAAGTCAGGTATAAAAAGGTCACCAGGGGGCGGGCCAAACCAACTCAGCAAATCAAAGTATGCCACAGATGAGAGTGACAGGAGGATCACAGGCACTGTGATAATCTGGTCTCGGTGGTTCTCCTGGAGGGGAGATCAATAATGCCTCCGGAGTGACTGGGGTGGGGGGGCTGCCCCGTCTTGGTCTGGCTGACTGACAGATTCGGGTATCGAGTATTGCTCAGCTGATCTGCTTGGATGACTGGGGGCTCGGCAGCCTTGCTTCAGCAAGGGTTGGCTCCGTGTGCCGGGTGGGAATTGGGCCCGCCTGGAGGTGGAATCGACCCTGTAGTTTTGTCCCCTTTCTTTCCTCTCTTATCTTTCCTATCTATCTGTCTGCTTACATGTGTGTGTTTTTTTTTTTCCTCAGACCTCTTTCTATCTCTCTTGTGTCGCATATGTGCCTTTATTTGTACTGACCACAGTAGTTTGAGCTTTTTGTTTTTGTTTCTTACATAACAGTTGGGATTTCTAACTTGGTTTTTTCTACCTGATATACTTTTGCTGATTCTTACATAATTGTAACGGCAAATGGTAATTGGTGTATCGTTTTTGAAGTATTGTATTGACATATGTTGTTTTCTTATTGCAAGTTTGTTGCATATATTCTATTTGTATTCCTTTATTTTTTGCATTGTATATCTTCTTTTGAATCAATAAAGGATTATCAAAAAAAAAAAAAAAAAAAAAAAAAAAAAAAAAAAAAGAAAACACTGACATGTACTTGGACAGTGGCTTCCACTGTTTCCTGGAACAGAAAATATACCTGACTTATAACAATCAAGGACATAGCATGATAGCATGTAAAAGTGCATAAAACTGGTGCATCAACACTGATCTCGTTCTTGGTGTGGCTAGAACAGCTGAAGAGCCCCCTCAAAATTTGGAGCTCTAGGCATTTGCCTACTCTAGCTTTTGGGAAATCTGGCCCTGAGGTCAATGATTCAGTATTCACTGAACTATGGTGTCAGGAAGGTGGAAACATGAACATCCTTATAAGCACAGGCCTGAATTCTGGTGGATATAAGAGAACTTGCATTGCCTTTCACTTCCAATAGACAGATGGCTATCTGTCATGGATTAACTCTTTAAGTGTTAGAGGGGACCATGTACAATAAAGCAACCAAAAAGGTTTGTGTTTGTGCATACGTGCAGTGTGTACCTGTGTGTTCTACTCTCGAAATATTAAACTCTTATTTTGAAAGTGTTTTTTTTTGTTTGTTTGGTTTTTTTAAATAGGGAGTAATTAAACATGCCCTTTAACTCTTTAATTACCAATGAATTGTTAATCCTTTTGTCACGGAAAGGGTTAATGTGAATACATACTTTCTGCACATATTTATTATAGACATGGGCGTCCGCGGGGGGGGGGGGGGCAAGGGGGGACACGTGCCCCCCCCCTGGATTTTCATCTCTTGCCCCCACCCGAATTTTCATCTCTCACTCTTCCCAATTGCCCTTTAAAAACGTGGCTTGCTGGTGAGCTTGCGTTATTTCTACAACAGGAGAACCACGCTGCAGCCAATGAGAGAAGAGAGTTACCAGATACTCCTCTCTCATTGGCTGCCAACTATACATGGCTGGCATTGCGTCGTGAAGGGGATCACCGCGGGCAACAGGAGGATCAATGGCGAGTGTGAGGCGCTACAGACCCCGCTGAGGAGGAGGCTGCCTGGTCTGCAAATTGTTTTTTTCAAGGAAGAGCAGTGCAAGTAATCTGACAAGGCAAGAAGGGTAACGCTAAGGTCTGAGATAGGAAGGTGAGTGAGAATAATGAACTTTAGGAAGTGTGAAAAAGATGATATAGATTATAAAACTGCTTGGTTTGGGGGAATTTGGATATGAAAAAGAGACATTTAACAATCTGCAATGGGTACTAGACAACCAGTTGTGGAGAGAGTCAGATCCTGTCAGAATGGAGACAGATGGGGTGCTGGGAATGGGTAGATGACGATAGGGAAGAGACCTGAGAGAGGCTGTGAAGAGACAGGCATGTATTTGGAGTGTGGCGAATAGACAGGGACCTGGCTGGAAGGATAAAGAGAACCGTGCAGGGAAGAAGTATGGGGTGATTAGAGGTGGTGAGATCTAGATAGGGAGAGACACATTAGGTGGTCAAGTAGGTAACTGGCTGTGTGTGTAGGAGGGAGGCCCGTGGTAGACACAATTGGCTGTAGGGAGGGGAGTGCACTATCCTGAGACCTGCAAATCAGGGTGTTTTCCTATCTTAGTTGGTGCTTAGGAGCAGGGCCGGATTTCTCATAAGGCAGAGTAGGCATCTGCCTACAGGCGCACCCCACAGAGGGGCGCCTGTCATTGGGACCCATTTTTTTTATTTTTTTTTATTTTTTTAATTATCCTTGCCACGGGCAGTGCAGGCACTAACCCCCCCACCCGGTCAGGTCTACCATCTGCGCCTCCGTCGGCACAGACCCATAGCTGATGAGCTCCCCGGCTCTTTAGTAATGCAGAGCGCTGGGAGATGACATCATCTCCCAGCGCTCTGCATTACTGAAGAGAAGAACACGCGGGAGCTCCAGCAGCTACAGGTCTGTGCAGAAGGAGGAGCAGACCTGTCCTGCCATGCCGCTGGACCACCAGGGAGGAGGTAGGAAATGTGGGTGGGCGCAATGTGAGGGTAATATGGAGCTGATGGGGGGGCAAGTTGGAGCTGATGGGGGGCAGTGTGAGGGCAAAGTGGAGATGATGGGGGCAATTTGAGGGCAATATGGAGCTGATGGGGGCAATGTGAGGGCAATATGAAGGTAATGGAGGCAGTATGGAGATGATGGGGGAAATGTGAGGGCAATATGGAGCTGATGGGGGCCAGTGTGAGGGCAAAGTGGAGATGATGGGGGGCAGTGTGAGGGCAATATGGAGGTAATGGAGGCAGTATGGAGATGATGGGGGCAATGTGAGGGCAATATGGAGCTGATGGGGGCAATGTGGATATATTGGAGGAAATGTGAGGACAATATGGAGATGATAGGGGCACGTTGGAGCTGATGGGGCAATATGGAGCTGATGGGGGCAAGTTGGAGCTGATGGGGGCAGTGTGAGGGTGAAGTGGAGATGATGGGGGCAGTGTGATGGCAATATGGAGGTAATGGAGGCAGTATGGAGATGATGGGTGCAATGTGAGGGCAATATGGAGATGATGGGGCAATATGGAGCTGATGGGGGGCAATGTGAGGGCAATATGAAGATGATGGGGGCAGTGTGGAGATTAGGAGCATTGTGGAGGTGTCCAGTGGAGATGGGCAATTGGGGGGGGCATTCAGATTTCTGTGCCTACAGGCTCCTGAGATGTAAATTCGGCCCTGGCTAGGAGCACACTTTCTTTTAATTTTTTAAAGACCAGAGGGGTATGCAATGCATTGTACACACATCTGATCCTTAAAGGGTTAAGTGCCAACTCCCCAGCACCCTCAAGAATATCACCACCACAATACCCCACTGCATATCACTTGATGTAGTTCCACCAATATTATAAGCTTTTAAAATCATATTCAACAAGTGATAGAGGAGCAAATCTGAAGCAAACCAATTGTACCACAGGGGATAAAATATCAATTCCTTTTTATTTAAATGGTCACTTTAACCCATTGAATGTTAGCAATATCAGCAGGTATACATGAGTTGATCCTGCCCACAAACACAGAATAGGCCCCAATGAGAGCTTCTCCTCTGTGAGTCTGGCTCCTAAATTTCTGATCTAGCTCATAGAGTCAATTGCAAATTGTGTTTTTCAAGGCAGCACAGCATCTGACAAGGCAAGAAGGGTAAAGGTAAGGGTGAGGTTTGGAGTAGGAGGGTGGGCGAGATGAACGAGAAAGCTGGGAGCCTCTCAGGTGATGACTCAGGTGGGTACGGAGGGTGATACGTGGGGTGGGAGCATTTCCTGTGCCTGCTTGTCTCTCTATTTTGTCTCTTTGGTCAGTCTGGTGGGAGACAGACGCCCCCAACAAAAGAAATATAATAAAACAGGTAGATAAGGCTGCCCAAAAAACAAAAATAGTATATGTATACAAGATTGCAGCAGCAGTCATTCACAGAGTTGTTACATGCTGTCACACACTTTGGCCCGTGTACATGGGCTATAATACTAGACAAGAAAGGCCAATTCAACATGTTTCACAGTTTTGCACTGCTTTATCACTACCATTTTGGCCATGATTTATAAATAAAGTAGCACAAAACTGGGAAAAGTGTTGAACTGGCCATTTGTTACTGATTCATTATAATTTTTATTAATAATTACATATATTTTTCATATCTGGTGTCCTTTCTCTCCTTCATTCTACAGTGAACCTTCACAGAGACACATTTAAATGTCTTTACCAGCTAAGCATTGTTCTTAGGTGGTTTAACTGTTTGCGTGCACTCAAAGGGTTTAGCCTGTGTCAATCACTATTACATGTGAGTACCCTGTTACAAATTGTTTATCTAGTTGTACAAGTGATACAGTACTAATGGGTGCCCTTTCATGTATGTCCTTTCATTTCTTCTACATCTTACTTCTGGATGTATGTAATGAGAGCACTAACCTAACATTGATTCTGAGAAATCTGCTGAATACTGTTGATGGGGCTGTTTAAAGATCCTTCCTGCTTGTTTTCAAGCAATAAGTAAGTGTTAGTCCTGGACATTGGTTTTGTGAGTGTCATTCCCAAGACAGTGGTGATAGCTTGTGATATTGTCCAGTTGAAATAAAGTTTCCTCCTGTTTTCTTTTCCATCCTCATGATCCTTCTGAACCCTCTAACCCTTTGAGTGCCTTTGAGATGCAAGGCATTGGATACCTCTCTGGCACTCAAAAGGTTAAGGACAAGAAGGGTGTACTAAGCTTTATGAAGGATGCATTGCACACCACTCTAGTAATGAAGTTTACCATGTCAATAAGCAGAATCTGAGACTCTGTGTTCCTGCGAGCACCTGTTATCTCCCCTCCATGGACATGACATCCAGGACTGATTGAAGATGGCAAAATTCCCAGGGGACATTAGAATTTTACTTTAGCTCGTTAGGGACCGGTGGCATATGCAACACATTACTTCTCAATGCGTTCTCAATGCGTTGTGCACCCCTCTGCTTTTTAAAGAGCTAATTGGTGAAACCCCTCTGTTGAAATAGCTGCATCATGTCATAGGAATGGTGGCTGATCCTGGTTGTGAAACTGTGTCAGTAAATAACTGAGGAAGTTAGTAATTTTTTCATTAAAAAATACAGTTTCAGGGGTTGAAACATAGGATGAGCAAAACAATTCTGTAAGTTTTTGTATGGAAACAGGGTGTTTCATAAGACCTTCACACTCACATCCAAATCATGTTGGACTTCCCTTACAAAAGTGTACTTGCACTTATCCTCCTTCTTCTACTGTCTCTGTATGTTGTCATAGTTAATAATTTGATTGTATGATTCCCTTTGCTGCACTTTTCCTCTGCTAGTAATGCGATGATCACACATTAGTCTGATGCTCTAATCCCTGTCCTGTATTACTTTTGCATCATACTATTTCTATAAAGTGCTGTGTAAATGTATGGTGCTGTATAAATAAAGATATATTCATACATACCTTCAGATATCCATCACAGCACATTCCTCTCTGGGTTACTTGCCTGTGCAAGGTAGGAGAACTTCTTCAGGCAGATCTGATGGATGCTTCCCCCCTCCCTGTTCTCCCTTCTGCTTTCCCTCTTACCGTCTCCCCATTTTTTCCTCTGCTCTCTCTTCCATGCTCTTTGTCCTGCTCTGCCCCTCTTGTTATCCTGTGCAAAGGCCCACTCCCTTTCCCAGCCCCTTCTCACTCTCTATGCCTTCCTTCACTCTCTCGCACCCCTCCCTATCCCTTTCCAAGCCCTGTTTTGCTCCTGATACTTTTCTCTCTTTTCTGCTCTTTATCTAACCATCCACCTCCCTCCCTCAGCCTGTCTGTCTTTCTCTCTGTCCCTCCTGATTCATTTCAGATATGTTTGGTCAAAATTGGAATTCTGTTTAGGTCCTTCTTATCAATCCACAGAATGAGTCAAGGATATGTTTTTATCTCACCTCTGTTGGTAACCCTGGGTCCTATTTTAAGCTGGCCAGATGTCACTTCTAACTGAGGACACATATTAAATATTTCTGAAATTAAAGTAGCCCTGCACTATGCATTTCTGATATGTGTCCCCAGTTAAAGGTGATTTCTGTTCCGCTTATCCTAACAAAATATCTGAACTATCCAAGTGGTAGTCCATTGTCAGTAATGTGGCCAAGAAGATACCCCCCCAATAATGCTAGGGTGGGCAACAATGACTCACCAGCAGTTACTAAAGACAAGACAAGGTTAGTTGAAAAGTCCAATAAATGTTGGAGAGTTCACTGTTATTTAAGCCTTTACTTACTGCATCACACAAAAGCAAAAGTGTAGCTCTCTGTCAAGGTTTTGCTGAACTGCTCCCATTCTGCCTATTGATTCTGCTGTCTGAGCTAATCTAGTGCTCTGCTATCAACTGCTGCTGTCTTCTGAGTTTCTGTCTCAGGCTGTATCAGCTGACCTCTCTAATTACTCACCTGACTGTTATCAGACAACCCTCTCAGGGTATTTATGGCAGCTTGGCTCAATTCCCGATTGTCCTTGTGTTTGCTTGCTGACCTGTTGCTGCTGGCTGCTGTGGATTTTCCTGCGCTCCTGTTTGCTGCATTCCAGACCCTTGACTTGTTCCAGACTTTGCTGACTTCTGTGCTTCTGATCCTTGGCTTGTTCCTGACAGACTTCTGGTTTCCTGACCACGGCTTGGCTGAATACCTGTCTTGGTTCCTGACCCTGGCGTGTCTTTTGGTTTATGCTCTTGGATCATGCTTCTGTTTTTGTTTCATTAATAAAGGTGTATTGCATTTTACACTTTTGTGTATTGTCTGGTTCCTGGTCCCTAACACTCTTCCAGATATCCTTTATATCAGTGTTTTCCTATCAAGATCCCCAAACAGTGCAAGGTTTAATGATTTTCCAGAAATCTAATCAGAATTAAAGAGCCATTATTTACAGATCTGTGCTCGAGTACCCTGCACTGTTAGATGTACTTGAGGACTAGGGATGGGTGAAAATTTTCGCCTCAAACTGAAATCGGCAAATAATGTCACTTTCCGCTTGGTGAAAAATTTCCCGCAAAAAGTGCAGTTTTCCTGCTTTTTTCCACCCATTGAAGAAAAATATTTCTACACCACACAAAAGTTTTATACAGCCATATAAAAGGCTGTCAGACTCTCACAGCAGCCATTCTGTGTTTGTGAGAGGAAAGAGTGGCATGTTTTTGAGCTAGAGGAGATAGGCAAATAAAGGGAAATTGAAGCTTAGTTCAGGGAGTCATTTAGGTAGGACATTTGTTCTCTGTATTAGGGGAGTCTGGGGGCACTCTAGTTGATAAGAAGGGAGGAAGGTGGTTGACCCCAAAATACTCCTAAATTCCATGTGACTGACTGGCAAGACACAGGCAGCTAGGGACCTATTTTCTTGCAGATCTTGCTGTTATTGTCTCTGTGCTGGGTGGGGAAGTCTGGGGAAAGATGTTGTTGATTTAGTTTTTCAGTTATAATTTTTGTGACAGACTGTAATAAGAAAACAGAGTGGACAACTTAACAATAAATAAATAAATAAATAAATAAATAAAAAAGAATAAAAAAAGAAATATCATAGGTGGCAGTGACGAACATCTGACTGGGCTTAGGTAAGGCATCATACAGCTGCATCAGTTGTGTTGTGTACCGTACAGTAAAAAAACACAGTGTAGTGTAGTTGAGTAATGTCCAGCAAATGCACAAGGGGAAGGGAGAGGGGTGGAGCAGTGCAGGGACTTGAGAGTAAAGTAGTAGTTTAAAAACTGACTGCAGCAATGGTTGCTGCAGCATGTGCAATCAATGATGATGATCCCTCTACTCCAAGGGAGGATGCAGTTTGTTAAGGTCCCAGCAAAACTAGTTCCAGCACCACTAGTGCCAGTAGAAATAAAGAACCATATAAGAAGAACACTGAAGATGACAACAAGTTGAATTCAAGTGTTGATGATGCTGGCAATAGCATAATAGAGAAAGGTGTAGCAGCTGAAGCACCTGCTGCATCAGATAGTGAGACAAACAAGCATCAAAACACCCATAGTAGGGAACTTTGTTACAATAAAAGTAAAACGAAATTGAGACCTCCAAAAGCTTAGAGGAATATAAAGGTAGTGGGCAAGAATTGTCAGGTAATGCTGATGCTACTGAGGATGACCTTTTGATGACTGATGATTATACAGATCTAGAATATATCGCTCCAGCATCCTTCTCTTATTCAGATACAGATTAATTTGGGAGTAAGGATGGTGACAGGGCTATAGGATTAGCAGAAAGTCAAGGGCTGAATCTTCCACCACTTTTTAGGAGCACTGTGCCTATCTATAAACTGTTTGAGAAAGCCATTGGAAAGTCTGACCCTGGACAAGTACAGATGTCAAAAAGCCCATAGTCACCCTATCAGTCATCATCTGCATCATCGCTTCTTCAAAGTCCAAGTCCCACTCAGCCACACACACACCTGTTTTAAGTAGCCAGCAACAGCAACATAGGTTAACATCCACAGTGTTAGACATGACCTCTGGTGCTGCTGCTGTAAGTGCTGTACCTTTGTCACCCTCGCTTCCGTTCCGGCTGCTGTTATGCTTTGCGGGGCTTACCACTGTTTCGGTCCACTTCCGGGTTTTCCCAACGCTGCTTCACGTGCGCCGTGACGTCATCTAGCGGCGTCTATTTCTTGTAGCTCCGGACAGGCACTGGTGCACTCTAATAGTGTACCTATGTCTTGGTTCTTGCCTGCCATTTTGCTTGTGAGTATCCTGTATGTGTATGACCCAGCCTGCCTTTGACTACTCACTTAGCCTGCCGATTTGAAGCCTGCGATCCTGTCTGTGTATGACCCAGCCTGCCTTTGACTACTCACTTAGCCTGCCGATTTGGAGCCTGCGATCCTGTCTGTGTATGACCCAGCCTGCCTCTGACTATTCTCTTTGCCTGCCGATTTGGAGCCTGTGATCCTGTCTGTATATGACCCAGCCTGCCTCTGACTACTCTCTAGGCCTGCTGATTTGGAGCCTGTGATCCTGTCTGTGTATGACCCAGCCTGGCTCTGACCTTTCCCCAGTTCCAGCTGTTCCAGTTCCAGGACTTTTGCTGCCATTCCCTCTGGACAGGTCAGTTCTCTCCAGCCTTGGAGAGTAAGTGCTTGCTCTCTGCCGATTCTTCCAAGGAGAGTTTTAGCCCTCAGGCCCCCGCTCTCTATCTCCGCTCCCCACTCTTCACTCTCTAGCATTCACTCTCCCCCACAGGAGAGTTGGTGCTGTCTGTAGGGTACCATCCAGGGCTCACTCCCAGCTCCTCTGGGGTTTGTCATCCAGCCTTGCAGCTGGCACCTTTACCCGACCTAGGCCGCAGCATGGTACTTGTACAGACAGCCACTAAATGATGAGCATCGCACCCCACTCCGCACTCCCAAGCACTCCCTCTCCTGCGGGTTCCGACCCTCCTGGTGTTACTGCTCTGACAACCTTTGACACCTAGTAGTAGTGCCAGCAGATTTACATCAACATCTAGCTCCGGTAGTAGTAGTAGCAAAAACCACACATGACAGACAAAGCCAGGACAAATATATTAACAGCAGCACAGATGAGGAGCGGAGGACAGATGGGACCACTGCTATAACCGATAAGTAATATGTGTCAATAATCTGAGAAGGAGGATAGAGTATGACAATGGTAAAAATACATACACAAATCACACCATGCCAGTCCCTCACCACTACAATACATTTCTGCCACATTGTAGGTTGTACTTTATTTTTTTTTATTACTTGATATCATCATGAATATGTGCCAGTGTCATTTAAGCAAGAAAGTGTTGTGGGCAAAGGACAAATGCATTCGGCAAGCTAACACATTTTTCAAGCAATATTTTGCTGTAAGACTCACAACTTCGACTTTCAGCCACTTATTTCTAAATTTCAGTCCTCAGAAGAAGTAATATTACAGTGGGAAATGTAGTACCTATAGGAAATATAGGCAAAAAACATGTTAAAATAGGCGGAAAATGTGTTAACATAAGGGAAAATTTGTTAAAATAGGCGAAAAGGAGGACATTTTTGCATAGGTGGAAAGGCAACATTTTTCGCGGGAAAAGTAAAAAAATGAACATTTTCGGGAAATTTTCCGCTGGAAATTTTTCACACTTATCGCCCACCCCTATTAAGGACCATGGTTGAGAAACACTATTTATATGACTCATGAGACACATCAAAGTACAGGTGTTATCTACATCTGCTTTCTAGTGCTGCATCCCAGTAGAATTAACATTTATTTTCCATGTACGAGGTGACTTTATATTTCAGTGCCAGTAAGTAAATGTCCCTAAACCCATCAAGCATGTTAAAAACTCATTTTAAACCCAGGAAAATGGCCAATGCAATGCAGTAGAATGAGAGGAGAGAAGACAATTCTTTGAATAAGTTCCAGACTTTTGGTTGAATCACTCGAAACAAAGGAGAATACATATATAAAGTAAACAGATGGCCAAAGAAAAACTATGCAGCATGAAAAAAATTACCATTGATTTAAATTGGGCATTTAACCCTTGAATGCTAGAGAGGTCTTCAATGCATAGAGAAGCAATGCATTTGAGAACTGTCTAACATTCAGGGTTAGAAATCCCTACTTAATTCAATTGAATTTATTTTTATTTGTTCCCTAAGGTGCAGCTTCTATTCCAGAGAATTACTGGAGACCTCTTGTGACTTCAAGAGCTGGATTTTTGAAACATTGAGCAGTTTATTTTGCCCCAGAATCACAATACTTTGACCATTATATTAATATCCCAGAGTCATTAAGGATATTTTCCTGTTCTATTTCTTCTAAATTTTCATTTTATTGCTATTCACTAGATTATTTTCATGTTGAATGTCTTGTTTTATGACATATATGGCACAAATGTTTCAGTTAGAGTTGCAAAGCAACAGTCAATTTACTGACAGTTAGTAAACATTCACTAAAATTGATGTATGATTGTAAAATTTGTGGTGTCATTAAAATATGACAGGTTAAAGAGAGGTGTCAGTAAGAAAAAAGTGGTTCACCGGAAAGTTTTCTCATAATGACAGAAATGCACATTTTCAGGAGTGGCAATTTTCATTTCAATAGAAAAGATGTACTTATATGATTCCAGGCTAGATAGGCACTGGAATCAGTGTTTATGTGGTTACCCTGTCAAATGTCTATGTACTAATCTATTTGAGATGAAACTGTTCCATTAGTGATGCTTCTGCTAAAGAGGAGGTAGCCCCCCTTCCTTCTGTCCTTCCAAGATTCATTCCAGATCAGTTTGGACAGAACTGGAATCCTCGCAGGGTCCTCCTTATCGATCCACAAAATGAACTGAAGACATTTCACTCATCCCTGTTGGTAACACTACATTAAGCTGACCAGACCTCACTTCTAACTGGAGACAGATCCGATATAATAATTTGCTAAATGTGTGTTTGTCAGAAGCCATGAAGCGCAGTAGAGATGGCTGTGCGTGCTGCAGTCATGTGCACTACAGACTGCCCGTGCTGCGGCTGATAACGGAGCGGGGCTCCGAATTCAGACTGGTGCCAGAGAGGACTACAGTCTGAATTCGGAGCGCCCCGCTCCGTATCAGCCGGGGCGTGGGCAGTCTCTACTGCCTTCCCACTTCAAATCCCCCACACTGGGTACTCACTCTTTGCCGAGGCTACTGCCGCCTCTAGGATCTATGCCTCCACTGGATCTGATCCCCAGTGATGGTCCGTCTCCGCCAGAGGTCCTTGGCAACCACCTTGAATGTTACTGGTTGTCCCTCCCGTTTTGGTTATAGTGGCACCAAAACCAATGAGGGATTAGCCAGATAATAATCTGCAATACGTGGCCCAAAATAGAACCGCAAAAACTAGCTGGAGATGTCGTAGTAAAAAGAACGTCTTTAATGGATAGCAGAAATAAATTGAATGTACAATAAAAGTAAGTCCGACTGATACATAAATTAAAGCATAAATACATGTCCAATATCAATATCTGAATGACCCAACGTGTTTCGCGATTCTTTATCGCTTTATATCCATTGCTTTGTTGTTTCAACAATTGATTAGTCTTTTGGGATTGGAGAGTTCCATTATATTATACCAGTACTTTGAAGGTTAGGGGGGAGAACTGGCGCTTGAAGTATAGAAGTGGATTCATTTTAATCCAGTACATACCACGAAATGCAAGCATGTGATTTTATAGGCAATGTTTTAATGCAACATTTGAGCTGAGTTGGAAGATTTATACTGACTTATTTGGCTTCAATAATAAAAATGCACACAAAAATAAATTGTTTATGATTTAGAATGGAAATCTGTGTGAGATCAGTTGCAAACCTTAATTATTTGAGCATGGTGGAAAATCTACATTCAGTTTGATTTGTTGGGCTGGCTAGACCATTTGTGTCTTTTATAATTTTCTATGCTTCACTCTTTCCCAGAGGTTTTATTAGCATGTATTTGAACCTTGTGCAACAATGGGATTAATAGCTATTGAATGAGGCTCGAGTCATTCTTGCCAAGTTGTGGATCATGGTAAAACTGTCAAAGATGTTACTCTAAGTTGTATCTAGTACCATGAAATAGACTGCTGAATGTTTTATATAAGGAACTTTTAACAGAGATATTTGAATGATGTACATTAGAATTAACTACTCTAGATGGGAGTACTAAAGATGTCTATATCCTTAGAGATGCTTTGTGACTTTTTTAACACTTATTTGCTTGACTATTTGTCTCATTATAGATGACAAATGAACAGATATTATGAGGCTGATGTATTTGTACGAACTAAAGCAATTTGTAAGCAAACTAATTACATCACAGGGGAAAAAAAACATTTCTATTGATTTTAATGAGGCTATTAACCCCTGAATGCCAGAGACACTCATTGCTTATCAATATGTTCAAAGCCTGTAGCATTCTTAGGAAGCCTTCACTTGTATTGGTTTGGGGTCAATAAGCAACAAAGCAGACTACTTACACCTCTGGGTGCCAGAGGGATATCCATTGCTCTGCAAAGTTATGCATCGAATACCCCTCTGTCACTCAAAGGGTTAATAGATTAGGGCTATGCTAGTGCTGCAAAAACTGTTCTTGTGCTTTATTTAATAAGTTTTTGGTGCATCTAACCTTCCCTCTAAATATACGTTTTGCATGGAGACGTTCTATATGCCTCTCTTGCCATCAGACTTGCTTCTTGCTGTTACATCCAAACCTGGGGGGAATGCTCTAAGGCTTGATAAATAAGTGATAAATTGGGGATGACTTCTCCAGTAATATCACTTCTCCAGTTCCTATGTTATTCCATAGAGCTTATGCACTAAGATGTAGAAATCTGGAGAAATCTTTGTGCATTGGCTCCAAAGAATAACATAGGAACTGGAGAACTGATATCACTGGAGACGTCATATCCACTTTATCACCCTTTATCATTCCTTAGTGAATAACCCCCCTTATGTTGTTTCAACTGGAGCGAAACAATGTGATGATTGGCTGCAAGAACAAGCTGTAGCTGCTTTTCAGGTCTGATAGTGACAGATGCACAGGTGCAATTAGGGGGTAGGTTAGATGCACCAGAGATAATTAATTATTAAATAAGGGCACATAAACAGTTTGTGCAGCATAAAAATTGCTAACACAACATACAGGCAAACTTTAATTTTCTGTATCACTAACTAAACTTTGGGTGACAGGTCCACTTCAAGATAAGTTCAGGTTTATTATTAAGAGATGTTAATGTTCTTTTAAACATGACAAGAGAGTGGAGACAATGTGGTTTGTGCTTTTAACGGCAATATCTTTTGACCAGATGAATCACAGCCTTTTCACAAAGTACAAATGGATAATAATGTGGCTTGCTGACACATTAGCCTTCTGATCTTGGAACATATTTGTACCTTTTAGTCAATATTTCAGACTAGTCCATAGTTATATTCTACCTGCCCACAACACAGATGATAAAAAGGAGAAAAGTAATGTATGCCATGCCATCTGATCCACCACAGTAGAGCAAAACAGTGTCCCAAAAGTTCAGTATCTCAGAGATATGATCTTGGATGAAAAAGGCTATAAGTGTCCTGTCCCTATCTGGTTGTACTGCAATAAAATAAATAAGCAGAAAAACAAACTGCTCAACATTCAGCAGATTATGAAGGGCTAGCTGCTTCTGAGCCATGGCTAGAAAAGTGAAATGATAAACAATTGCATTCCCAAATACTTAAAGAGAAAACAAACCCTCAAATCATATGATTTATCTACCTGCCAGTATGACATTTTTCATCCCTGAAATATATTAATTTGTATCATTTGGCAATGATTTGGTGGTGATATTCTGGTTGCTGCCATTTTGCCCTTCCAGCCAGGACAGGATTTATACCTGAGACCCCATTGCTTCATTCATGGCCATTCATGATCCCACCTCCAGCCATATCCAATGCTGCATGAAAGAAAATATCATTAACATTGTACACACAGACAGAAATAATGTTTTAAATTCATTAGCCAGTACAATGACATATAAACAGGTGTTTAAACTGGAAAATATATAAAAATACATAAACTGTCTATCATAAACCTGGACTATAGGTAATATGTTCAAAATAATATTGGAGGAATTATGGGGCCAACCAGTTGTACTACAGGGAGAACGAAAAATCCCCAAACTTCCCATTGAATTAAATGGGGATTCTTAATCCCTTGCATGTTATAGAGGTCTCCAACATAATTCGTTGGAGACCTCCCTAGCATTCAAGGGGTTAAAAGCCCCATTTAAATCAATGGAGATTTTTAGTTCTCACCTATAGTGAAATTGGTTTGTCGCATAATTCCCCCACTTTTCTTTGAACATATGACCCTAAAAGTCTGGTGTAGAGGTATTGGAATTGCTAAGCACAGTGAGTGTTGCCAGCAAGACTAAGGTTCCCTTCACAATTTGGCACCCTACTATGCCTAATGGGAAATCTGGGTGCGCTTGTAGCAATCTCAGAAGAGATAGGGCTATATTTACTAAGGTCATTAATACAAACACGTGTTGATTTTACAGACAGAACGACTAAAAAATATTGATGTGTGCCCTGTATTGGGCATATATAATATTTCTTAGTAAATAAGTGAGATTTTAGCTCTCACAAATTGGCCAAGTTGTGTATAAGCTTGCCAACACTTTGCGACAAGTCATGCTCTAATATACCTATAAAGCCCTATCTAAACTTAAAATAAAAAATCCCAGAGGAGATGTTATAATAAACGTGTTAGAATGCAAGGGACCCTTTAAGTATGCTGTTTTTATTGTTTGTGGGTCCAAGTGTGGTGCAATTAAAAACAGAAGACATACATTATAATATAAAAAGATGTAAACAGAGGACTTACCTGATGCAGAAAAACCAAATGGGTCTACATAGCGAGAGTATGAGGGGGCTAAGGATCCAACAATCCTCTCCATAAATGAATCCTTTTTATCAACCGCCCACAGGTCATGTGAGGAGTAATTGATTTCAAACAGACAAGATGCATGCAAGCTAGGACAGGCTTGAGGTCTAGTTTTTAAAGGCCAAGTGAGAAAAGAAAAGGAAATAGAAATAATGTAATAATATTAGTGCAATACATAAATAATTATACAGGATAGGTGAAAAGGCTGCTAGAATAAGTGAAGGAGAAGTACAGACAGGGAACGCTCACAGCGCCAACTCACCATATAATAAATATAATTTTAATGTGAATATAAAATATATAAATAGCATTTAGGAATGAGAGGGTTTTCCAGTCCCCCAAACATCAGGTCAAAACCCAAAGTGCAAAACAGACAGAAAGACAAACCTGCACTCTTCTTTATAAAATATTGATGTGTGTCCTGTATTGGGCATATGTAATATTTCTTACTAAATAAGTTAGAGTTTAGTTCTCACAGTTTGGCCAAGTTGTGTATAAGCTTGCCACCACTCCAAGGTATCTCACTTTATGTCAAGTCCTGGACTAATATTATATAATAATTTGCTAAAACGTGTTTAACGACAAAGTCATGCGCAGTAGAGACTGTCCACACCGCGGCGTTCAGCTCTGTATCAGCCGCGGCGCGGGCAGTCTCTACTGCACATGACTACCCCACGACCGGCTGGCAGTGGCTCTGTGGCCCGTGTAACGGGCTCTTCAACTAGTACTCTAAAACGTGTGTAACGACAAAGTCATGCACAGTAGAGACTGCTGAGCGTGCTGCAGTCATGCGCAGTAGAGACTGTCTGCACTGCGGTGTTCAGCTCTGTGTCAGCCGATGCGCGGGCAGTCTCTACTGAGCATGACTGCCCCGCGACCAGCTGGTAGTGGCTCTGTGGCCCGTGTAACGGGCTCTTCAACTAGTACACCTATAAAGCCCTATCTAAAATTAAAATATAAAATCCCTGGGACCCACAAATAATAAAAAGAGCATATTTAAATGGTCCCTCGCTCAACAACACATTTATTGTAACATCTCAGGGATTTTTTTTTTTTTAGTTTTAGAAAGGGCTTTATAGGTGTATTAGAGCAGGACTTGTTGCAAAGTGAGATACCTTGGCATGGAGGCAAGTTTATACACAACTTGGCCAATCTGTGAGAACTAAAATCTCACTTAATTACAAAGAAATATTACATATGCCCAATACAGGACACACATCAATATTTTATATAGAGGAGCGCAGGTTTGTCTTTCTGTCTGTCTGTTTTGCACTTTGAGTTTTGGTCTGATGTTTGGGGGACTGGAAAACCCTCTCATTCCTAACTGCTAAATATATATTCTATATTCACATTAAAATCATATATATTATATGGATTTGTCATAGTGAGTTGGCGCTGTGTGATTTCCCTTTCACATTTTGATTTTAATTTGCTGTAACATTACTCTGTTATGTCTTGAGAGCAAATAGTGAAAAGTAGCAAATTAAGGAGGTTTTGTTAAGCTTTTATGTCATAATCAATCTAAGCTTTTGCAATCCTACATAACCTGAAATAGTTATTTTATTTCAAAAACATGAACAAGTGCTAAGGTTTTTTTTATTCAGCAGATTGCCTTTTAAGATTTTTTGGGGGACGCAAATAGCACAATTTTCATTAATAAGACCCCCCACAAACACACACACACTAACATGGCTATAGTAAATTTGGTCCATAGCTGTTAGCTTGACTTGCTATCCCCATCACATTCGTTATAATCACAGTAATAATGTCATTACTTATTATTACATTCAGCTCTAGCTTCTGTGATATTGAGAAACTACTTAATATTAGCTGGTAAACAACCCTTTCATTATCTGAGGGGAGAATTTGTCTTTAAAGAGCAACTATCATGTAGAACAGGGGTGTCCAAATGTTTCCAGTCGTGGGCCGGATGTTCGGAAATTGATACATGTAATGGTCTCATTTTTTGATAGCTATAATGAATTCAAATCTTTCAGGTATTCCAAAATGGGGGGCAGCACAAAATCACAATTCTGTGATGATGTGTGTCTGATGATGTGTGGTAAGAACATCACCTTGGGGATGGAGACACACATCGCCATATGCACTAACAGTTAGCATGGAGGGTTGGGAAACTGCTGGTGATATAGAAAATATGCCTTTCCTTACTCATTGCCAGCAGTATGACAACCCTGAAGTCTTAGTGCATTCAATCTGCTCTTACTTGCGCACTGGGGGAGCGGAAAGGATTCTCTCAGATTTCAACACCACTAACAGCATCACTCCCTAACCCTTTCAGTGCCATAGAGATGTTCATTGCATACACCTGTGGAACTGAAAGGGGTAAGACGCATACATATATTACTGTGAATGTTTATGAAATAAAACAAATTCTGGGTTCACTACATGTCACGCACACAGAGGATATGGACCCGTGTGGTGCCGACTCAGGTTCAGATGCTGGCGTGCGTAGCTTGCGTGCAAGGCTTGCGAGCGGTGACGGCATGCCAGGTACTCCCTTGCTGCAGCCAAAGCTGGTTAAAGGTGCTGGTTGCGAAACCAGATTGTTCCACCCCAGTTGAGCCTGGGTGCACCCGGGATGGGAGTACCTGGGAACTGTTGGGAACAAGGCCGGCGGAATCAAGCTGGATAGTTGACAAGAGGAATGGTCAGGTGGAGCCAGAGGTCAAGCCAGGAGTCAGAGATTGCCATAGTCAGGTTAAGCCAGAGGTCAAGCCAGGAGTCAGAGATTGCCGTAGTCAGGTTAAGCCAGAGTTCAGCAATATGGAGCTCGTGGAACGGGCACCCTCAGTCTGGGGCAGCCCATTCAAATAGTAAAGAGGAGCCAATGGGAAGAGGACAGGAGGGAGGCTCGTCTGGGAGCCATGTGGGATAAGAGGCTTCAGACCTGTGGAATGCCGACCCAGACGCATGCGCAGACTCCAGGGAAAGAGACAGCGGCATTCTGCACGTGTGCAGGCTAAAAGGAGCGAGCAGGAACCAACAGTGACCATCTCAGCCGGGAAGAAAAAAAAGACGAACGGCAGTGCCAGCCGAGAGACGGTGACACTAAACAAGGTAAGGTAAATAGGAAATATTAATAAGAGGTGTTAATTATCCTTTAACTCCTTAACGACACATGATGTGCCAAGACCGTCATGGGTAAACTTCCCTTAAGGACCCATGACGGTCCTGGGACGTCATGGGTTAAATGATAGCTGCGCACCTCTATGCACACTGCTATCATTCATTGCAGGCTGAGACTAAGAGATCCGGTATCAGAGTGTTCAGTCTCAGCGCTTGTCACTTCTGCCGGTTCATGTAATCGCTTCAGGAGTGATCACATGTACCAGCATTTTGATTGAATAACAGTGCTTTCTTTCACCATATTAATTCGACGAATATTGTACATCCGACCTTTTAACCCCCCTCCCCCTTGAAAAGTCGACTACAGTGCTCCCATGATTTTCTTTCACCATTTATATCCAACATTTTTCTTCTCCTGTTATATTCGACATGCCCTCGTATTTTGTATTGCAAGATTAACCCTATGAGTACCAGAGAGGTATTGTAATGTGTTTGCTACCTCTCTGGTACTCATAGGCTTAATAGGCAACCTGTATATGTATAAAAAAGGTGTTTGTTTTTATTATATGTGTAATTTATGTGAAAATGTAATTAAATATTTAATTCATGTGTAACAATGATTTTCTTTTTTTAAATTATAAATATAATTTGTATTAAAAAAGTACTTCAGGATGACGTATGATGATGTAGCACGCATGCGTTAGGGAGAGGTGCAGTGACCCGCTGAGGATTGTGGAGATGGCGCCGTAAGATTTGGCGTGCTCTGTGCGCCTCTCCCCTTGACCTTTTTCCCTGCCTGAGGCACGTCTGGGGTCCGGAATTGGTGGACGACTGAGCACCCCAGTTGGCGTTGGATGCGGTGGGGGCTGGATCTCCGGTTTACTTGGCGACTGCGCTGGAATACCTGACTGCTGAGATCCTCGAGTTGGCAGGCAATGCTGTTCGGGACAACAAGAAAACCTGCATCATTCCCCGCCATCTTCAGCTCGCTGTGTGCAACGATGAGGAACTGAACAAACTTCTTGGCGGTATCACCATCGCTCAGGGTGGAGTGTTGCCTAATATCCAGGCCGTGCTCCTGCCTAAGAAAACAGAGAGCCACAAACCGATCAAGAGCAAATAAGCTCACTAGCTACCGCCGTGAGAACTCCTCCATACGGGGTGGCTTGCCTGCCGGTGAGGAGGGGAGGTGGCGGATGCAGGAGACACCGCGCTTCGGGAGCCCGGGCCCTGTTTGAAATTTTGGAGTTGGAGGGTGGGCGAGTGCCCCGGCTGTCCCTGGGGGCGGTGACGCGGTCTGCCTGCTGGTGATGAGGGGAGGCGGCGGATGCAGGAGACACCGTGTTCTGGGAGCCTGTTGGATAGCTGCTGCAACACAGATGGATCCTCATTGAATGGTGGCGGATCCTTTTTTTTCAGGTATGGCTTCAGTCTCTCTGGCTTATTGGCGACGAAAGAGAGGAAACAGAGCTTGAAGTAGAGAAAAGTGGAAATTTTTGAAAGAGAGAAAATTGGCAGAGAAGGAAGAAGGGGAAGGAGTGAGAGGAGAGAAGGAGAAGGGAGAAAAAGAGAATTAAAGGGGAAGTGAAAGAAACCTGTAAAAGGACAGAACGGAATAAAATAACAACTGGGAGGTTCCCCTGTGAGTATAGACTCTCCTCTATCCCCATGTATACTTTTTGCTGCCATATATCCGGGTGAATATTTAATGTATTGTTGGATATGTCTAATTGATATATGTAAATATAGATGAGTTTTGACGCCAATTATCTATAGAAAGCAGATAGTCCCCTTAAGTGACTGTTCTCCTTTGCCGAATTTATATAATGACCTAGAGGTGGGGCATATGGTCTTAAACTAAAGAGCGCAAAGAGTTTTGCTTATTCATTCAATCAAGATGAGTCCTAAAGACAAATTGAAAAAGGCAGAGAGATCTGGGAAATTGGATAAATCCAAATCACAGCCCATTAGTCCATTTTGCTCCCCCAGGGTCTAGCCAGAGAAGGCAACTATAGCTATTGATTCTACATATCTGGAACAAACGCTTGAGGGGTCTGATATAGAGGCCTCAGTTGGCCTATCCATTTCGGGCCTGAATAAAGCCTTAGAAGCTTTACATGTTAAAATTAAGTAGAATCTGGAAAAGAATATAAGTGAATTAAGATATGAAATTGCACAGTTTCGCCAAACTCTGACAGAAGAGATGGCACAGTTAGCGAAGGAAAATTTGGAGCTAAAAAAGCAAAATGAGCTTTTTAAGGAGAGTATACAAAGGATGGAAGGGAAGCTAGCAGAAATTGAAGATGCATCTAGAAGGCAGAACCTGAAGATTAGGGGTATACCTGAAGACATTACGGACTTAGATGGTTATTTAATGGAATGCCTGACCACCTTTGTTGACTCTAAAATCATAGGGGAAATTCCAATTGAACGAGCCCATAGACTTCCCAAGCCATCTAATATTACAACAGGGTCAAGAGATGTTATAGTTCGTTTCAATAACTATAAGCTCAAAGAGCGTTTTTTGGAAGAATGGAGAAAAAAATCTGGGACTGGGAAATTTGCTTCGCTGGTGATGTTTCCTGATCTTTCTGTCATTACTAGGAACATGAGGAGGACATATAGAGAAATCACAATGTGTTTAAGATCAAAAGGTGTCCCTTATAAATGGGGCTTTCCTACAAAGCTGATTATGCGATACAGAGACTCCTCATATATGTTTATGGATCCGCAAATGGCCAGACAGAAGCTGATGGAGTGGAGCTTAATGCAGGGTTGAAGGATGATGGGATGGGGGTAAATTGCGATAGTATGGGGTTTTAAGGGAGGTTTTTTTTTTTTTTTTTATAGATAATTTGGGTTTTAGTTTAGTGGAAATAATAAGATGACCGTTTACAATGTTGTATGGGAAGAAAGCCCGGAGAGTCATCTATCTGTAATGAAGGTGGTAAATATGTATAATTGTTTGATGTTTAGGATTTAATAACTGGTCAGGGTTATGCACAGGGATTGGTTATAGTGGATGTATTCTTGGAGCTTTCTGGAGACCCCTTGGAGTTTGAAAGTAAAAGTAATATGTATATTTTTAAATAATGGTAGGAGCTATTATGGGGTTAAAGGTGGCATATGGGCATTAAGGATACTGCTGGTTATGGTTGTACTCTAAATTTAGAGTTTTATATCAGATTCAGTTTAAATTAAGGTGTATTGAGTTATTATAAAACTGATGATTTTTTGAGGCTTAACCCTAGTGGGCTCCATGAAGCTTTCACGTTGTTAATGAAGGTCGATGGGATTGCTTATAATTCTGTGAAGGAAGAATGCTTTAGAGCTATTCTTATGATTAGTTATTATGGAAAATGGCATGCATTTTTTTTTTCTCTTATGATTAATGAGATAATTTGGGTTTTGGTTTAGTTGATATGTCATGGGGCTGCTTGGGGATTTTTTGAAGCCTTAAAATTAGGGCAGTATTTATAGTTTTATATTTAGATAGGGGCTCTTATGGGATTATAGGTGATATAAAGGTACTGGAGGTAATTTAGATTTTGGTGGAGGTTTATACTTATATTTTAGTATTAGAAATAGTCTAAGATAAGGCATTTTGAGATATTACACAATTGCTGATTGCATGAGGGATGGATCTATCAGGCCCCATGACATTTCAAAATTATTAAGTGGAGGGGGAATAGATGATTGATTATAATACTGTATGAGAAGAAAGTTCGAAGAGCCATTTATCTGTAAAGATGATGGTAAATAGGTACTAATGTCTGACACTTAGGACTTAATAGTTGGTTAGGATTATGCACAGGGACTGGTTGTAGCGGATGTACTCTTGGAGCTTTTTGGAGATCCTTCGGAGCTTGAAAGTAATAGGAACAAGTATATTCTTTAAACAATGGTAGGACCCATTAAGGGTTTAAAGGCGACATAAGGGCACTAAGGATAATGTTGGTTACGGATTAGCTCTAAATTTTGTGCTATGTATTAGATTTAGTTTAAATTAAGGTGCACGGAGTTATTATAAAATTGATGATTTCCTGAGGCTTAACCCCAATAGGCTCCAGGAAGATTCCATATTGTTTATGAAGGACGATGGTATTCTTTATAATTTTGAGAAGGAAGTATGTTCGTTGGTTATTTTTATGATCACACATTATGGGGAAGGCATGTAGGTTTAAGTCGAAGGGTTTTTGTTTTTGTTTTTTTTTCTCTTTTTCCCTTTTTCTGCGCTGTCTAGGTAAAACATAAAGAAATATTGTATGGGTTATTACATCTTCCGGAAATCCCTGGTGGTTGAAGGGATAGTAGTTCCTGCCTGATGGTGAACGGAGCAGCTCACCATCTTATTATTCAGGAAGGGTTAGGGTTAGAGAATGAATGGAGATTGGTACGATTGTGTTTTGGTATGAGTGGTGAAGATGAAGGTGGTATGAGATGGCTTTTCAGCTGCTGGGAGATTTTTTTCTTCGATGAGTGGGGGCGAGGTAGACGAAGGTATATTTAATGGTTTTGACCTTTGTTACTAAAAATTTGCGGGGGCTCAACTCCCCATTTAAACGGACATGTTTGTATGACCTCCTGATTCGAAATAACGTAGATGTTGCTTTAATTCAAGAGGCACACTGGAGAGCCTCGGAGGGAAATCTTTGGAAATATCGTAAATATCCACATATTTATATGTCATCAATGTTGGGGAAAAAGAAGAGGGGGGTGGCGATAGTAATTTCCCAGAGAATTAAGTTTCAGTATATTCATCAAGAGGTAGATAATTTAGGTAGATATATAATCCTGGTATGTAAATTGAATTATACTTGTTTTACCATAGCGAGCCTATATGCTCCCTCAGGAGACTCTGTTTCTTTTGTCGACTCGGTTATGGCAAAATCTGACCAACTAGTGAAGGGCAGAGTGGTTATGGGAGGTGACTTGAATTGTATAATGAATAATGATCTGGATAAGAAATGCTCGACAAGTTATTCTAAAGGGAATGGCACACTTAGGAAACAGACAAAGGCGATGTCATCAGTGTTGTGCAAGAATAACTATTATGACGTCTGGCGCGTGCAACACCCGCAGGAGAAAGACTTTAGTTTCTTCTCAAATCCTCATGCCTCATATTCCAGGATTGATTTTTTTCTTATGAGACCAATTGATTTAGAATTGTGTCAAGATTCACGAATTGGTAGTATCAGCTGGTCGGATCATGCTCCGTTTTTTTTGAGTATGAGAGACAACCCTATGTACAAAGTAAGCACTAGTTGGAAATTAAATGATAGCTTATTGAGTTCAGTAGCAAGTAGAACAGATTTAATAAGGGAAGTGGAGAGGTTCCTGGCCGAAAATGACAACAATGAAGTATCTAATTCTACACTGTGGTGTGCCTTGAAAAGTTATCTCAGGGGGTATCTAATCAAGCAGGGACTTTATAATAAGAGGAAGCAGGGCAGGCCTCTGGCGAATTTATATATTACACTTGCAGCTTTGGAGAGGAGGGACAGGGATGCTCCTCTGGCGGAATTTAGTAGGGAGAGGGTGCTACTTCAGGAGGAAATTAAAGTGAAACTAAGAGAGAAGCTAAATGCGAATTTAACTCGTTTAAAGCATCATTGGTATTATTCTAATAATAGGCCAGGTAAAGAACTGACGTCGAAACTTAAGTTTCACAACCAGAGGCATCGGATTAACCAGATAATATATGAGGGTAGGTCTTGTGTTTCCCCTCGCCAGATTAGTGAGGCGTTTAGATCATATTATGAAGGTTTATATAATTTGCCAGCGCTAAATAAGACAAACCTGGAAATGAGAGAATTTCTTGCAAGATTGAATTTGCCTGTCTTACATGATGGGAAACTGAATATTCTAAATAATCCATTCTCTAGCGAAGAGATAGCTAGTGTGATACGGGGCCTGAAGGATGGTAAAGCACAGGGCCCAGATGGCTTCACTGCAAAATTTTATAAAGTAATAGAGGCCCAGATTGGGCCCTTGTTGGAACGGGTCTATAATGCTATGGGGGGGGATCAGGGATTTCCTGAAGAAATGCTGGAGGCAACAATTTTCCCAATTTTAAAACCAGGAAAAGATCCAACTCTCGTTACTAATTATAGGCCCATTTCTTTGATAAATTATGACATCAAGATTTACTCTAAAATTTTGGCTTTGAGGCTTAACTCTGTGATCCCGGATTTGATTCATCCCGACCAAGTGGGCTTTGTCACTGGGAGGGCCGGAGAAGATAATACTCGAAGGATTTTCGACATCCTGGACCATATTCGGTTGGGGAAGATTACATCAATATGTATGGCCCTGGATGCCGAGAAGGCCTTTGATAGGGTAAATTGGAGATTTTTGTCGGAAACACTTAGGGCCTTCGGATTAAGGGGAAGAATCTTTGAATATATAATGGCGTTATATACGGTGCCAAGGGCTAGGGTGACAGGTCCGTTTTTGGGATCAATGGAATTCAGAATTCGGAATGGGACCAGACAGGGTTGCCCACTGGCTCCTTTGTTGTATGCCTTGTCAATAGAGTCCTTGGCTTCCTTGGTTAGAGCCTCTCCAGATATATGTGGAATAAAGATTGGTTTACAAGATCATCGGATATCCTTATATGCTGATGATGTCATGTTGACTTTGGCCTCTCCAGAGACCTCTCTCCCAGGTGTCCTGGAAATATTGGAATTATATGGCGGATACTCTAATTATAAGTTAAATCTTTCAAAAACACAAACTATTTCCAGTTTTATTCCGGAATCATCCTTTGCTAGTCTGAGAGGACAGGTCCTGTTGGACTGGGACAGTAATTTTATTTCTTATTTAGGGATACAGATTAGTTTGGATATGGTACAAACATTAGAGATGAGCTATTCCACGCTTCTCAGGACACAACGGGATTTGAGGTCAAGATGGAGGGGCCTAGAGGTTTCTTGGATGGGTCGAATAAACATAGTTAAATCTTATTGGGTTCCGAAGTTAGTCTACCTTTTTAGGGCTATCCCGGTGCCAGTCCCTGCTTGTATTTTAAGAGATCTAGAAAGTCTGATAGCTGGCTACATCTGGGATGTTATAAAGCCTAGAATTCCTAAAGACTTGTTGAAAAGAAAGCTGAACTCGGATGGTGTAGGTTATCCGGATCTCTTTAAGTTACATGAGGCGTGTATGCTGTCTCATTTTTTGATGTGGAAAGCTAAAAGAGGAACAGTATTGGGCTGGCATAATATAGAATTGGATAAATGTAATGTTTTTTTGGCTGGAACCTGCTCGTTTTAGGAAATTGAGGTTAGATAATAGTATAGTGGTTGGATTAATGACGTGGATTTATAAATTTCGGAGGAAATACTGTTCTATAGAAAATCAGAGTTACTTGAATTTATCAAGCCCAATTAGGGTTTTGTCTCTCTACTTGGAGGATTTGGAGCTTGATCGCTGGCTGGATGCAGGTATTAGGAAAATTGCTGACCTTTTTCATCAAGGTTCCCCGCTCTCATTCCCGGAGTTGCAGCAGAATTTTGGGGTGGTTTCTAATGATTTTTTTAAATATATTAGAATTAAAACGTTTTTGGCAGGAGAGAATATCTCGACTCTAGACATTGGAGAAATGTTAACCAGTGTACTTAAGGGTAGACATATTATCTCCAGAGTAAGAAATGTGCTGTTAAATTTGGTTCCACCCCGGAAGCCACGTGCTTTCCGGAAATGGGAGGCGGAGTTAGATATTTTTGTTCCTTTACAGGACTGGTATGCAGCATGGAGGATCACAAGACGTTCAGTTCACTGCATTAGTTTGATAGAACAATATTATAAATTGATCCATAGATGGTATAGGGTACCTCACCTTCTATGTAGATTTAAGGCAGGATGATGCTCAATAGAGGCAGGAACTCAATTGCATATTTGGTGGGACTGCTCCAAGCTTGACGGTCTTAAGATGACACTGATGGAGTTGTTAAATAATATGTTCCAAATTCGGACTGTTTTGAGTCCTAGATCTTTTCTGTTCCACTTGGAGCTTCCTGTCACAAAAGTTAGTGATAAATTTCTATGTGTTAATATTTTATTGGCTGTGAAATTGGTAATTGCAAGATATTGGAGGAGACAGGAGGCTCCGACATGGAACGAAATTGAGGCTCAAGCTGATTTCCAGTGTGAGTCGGAAAGGTACTTTTATAGTAGAAATCATTTAGCCATTGACTTCTATGGTGATATCTGGAAGCTATGGCTTCGAAGAAAGGCCCGCACTGCACACTGATAGGGGTATGAGGGTTTGATTTGAGACCCCGCGGATCAAAAATGTAGTTGATTACGGTTTGGTAATTGCCCCCCGGTATTAAGCCTTATTCTTTTTTTAGAACAGTGAAGATAGAATCTCCCAGATGGGCTGGTGATGATTGGTGGTTTGATGAATGGGGGTTTATGTGAAATTTATGCGATTGTATTGTAATGAGTTTGTATTTTTTGAACTACGTATATTTTATTGATTGATTGTATATTATGCAATTTATAAAAATAAAGAAAAAAAAAAAAAAAAAAAGTACTTCAACCCTCAAGAGGGGTATCATGACCCCTCATGACACCCCCATAGCATGGTGGCGACAATTGCCCCCTTTATTAATTAAAGAGCATATAACAGAAAAATCATTGTTACACATAAATTTAATATTTAATTACATTTTCACACAAGTTACATATATAATAAAAACAAGACCGTTTTAGTGAAAGATTTTTTTTTTTTATTAACGCGATTGCGGCTCTGCTGCAGAGCCGCCTGATGATCTATGACTGGATTTCCCTTCAGTCAGCTACAACGCTGACTTCTGGGAAGGGGGAGGGAGAGGGCAACTTTAGGAGCGATCATCTCTCAAACCATAAAGGTCTGAGAGATGACACTGGGGGCAATACATTTATTTTTAATAGGACTTTACTATAGGGATTAGTAATACTTAAGCATTACTATCCCTTTAAGTGAAATCCACCTCAGATTTTCCCAGTCCTTAAGGGGTTAAACAGTACAGTCCTGTAAGGTATATATTTTATAAGCCTCTTCAATGCATTTTATTTCATAGCATCCAAGGAGTTAAATGGCCAATTATGGGAGCCCTTGCCTCTCTGTCAGTGGGGAGTTACTGGTAAAAACAGCTATTCAAGTTAATACCATAAAACCAGTGAGATGAGGAACATCAGCTTATTGTCTGACAAGTAAAACCAATCCATACAGTGGATCATTGTTCCTATGGTATATTGTGTAAAATGCATTGTGTTTAATGGTGTATTGTGAGCGTATGCTTCACCAAGATGTCCTGCTGGTATCTCCTCATCATACACTGTGTGACGAGGTGAGTGGATGAGAGTGGATGCTAGTGAATACTTCTACAAGCTGCACCACTGTCAGCCTGAGCTCCCCTCTATCTTTCCCCCCTCTTATCCCTGCATTCCCTGATGAAGTTGACAGACAACTGGGAGAGGTTGATCGGATTCTGTTCCATCAACCACAGACATTATAGACAACCACAGCTTGGCCACATGAGTTTCAGTTTTGAATATATTGTTCCTGTTAACTCCATTATGTATATGTTATGAAACATATGAGTATATACTTGTTGATAACATTCAGGAGACCTAGGTGCCATCTGTGGTGTCAAAAATCTGACCTAAGAAGTGACAGTCACTTCAGGGGTCAGAGTACTAGCTAGTCTGAATATATTCCAGGTAGGGGTGGGTAAACATTTTCGTCTCAAACCAAAATCTCAAATAGTGTCTTTTCCCGAATGGTGAATAATTTCCCACGAAAAGTGGCATTTTTCCGCTTTTTTCGCTCATTGCATTGAAATCAATGGGAACATTGAATTTACACACAACACATAGCAAAATGCTATTATATTTCTCAAAGGCATAGTATAAAAGGGGTTTAAGGGTGTCCGTGTTGATGGAGTGCAGGGAATCAGTTGAACAGATAATTGGTTTTTGTGGGGGTTGTTGACTAGGATTGGGGGGACAGTCAAAAAAGTAAATAAATAAAATAAAAAACAAATAAATAAGACATGGTATTAAAGGAGTCTGAGGAGGGTGTGTTGGTGGTTGGAGTCTGGAGAAAGAATCAGTTGAACAGGGAATTGTTTTTAGGGGGGTTTATTGACGGGTATTGGGGGGCAGTTAAAAAATAAATACAATTAAAAATAAAACAAAATAAGAAATTGGTATGTAACATGACAGAGACAGGGACCCCCCTGAGGTAAGCTGTGACTGGGGCAGTCTGATACTTGACAGTATAGAATATTTTGTACAGGCTGATTTGTAGGACTTGTTAGATGCCCTAGCCCTAATTTGTAGGACTTATACTTGTTTTGGCACAAGCCCTAAGGAAATGTTGATTTGTTGTAGGACTTTGACTTGTTTTAGGCCCAAGCCCTGAGGAAACATTGATTTGTAGGACTTTGGCTGGTTAGCATCACAAGCTCTGAGGAATCAGACATAATTTTTATTAGTTTCGCTCATTAGTATCACAAGCGTTGAGGAATCACAGACAATTTTGATCAATTAAGCTTGTTAGCTTCGCAAGCACCTGAGGAATCAGTGATTTCTAGGAACAAGCCCCCAAATATTGTTTTTGTAGTCTTTTGTATTTTTTTTTTTATAAACAAGCCCTGAGGAAAAAGAATGGCTACTGACAGCAGGTCATGTTATGGTGGCCACTGGCCATTGTCAAATGCCCTGGTGACTGCTGATTGTGCCTGCTGCTGAGTTGTTTAAGCAGCAGGATGATTAGGCACCTTAAAGGGAATGGGATCAACAACAGCAGTAACATGGGTGATGGATGACCTTGGTTCCACTTGCCACTACTAGCTCCAGTGATGTGATTGAGACATTAGCAGTACCACAACTAGCCCCACTTCAGGTATATGTGGAGAAAAGAAGATGTTGGCCAATAATGCTTCTCCACCTGCCCCAATTCCAAAATCATGGGTGTGTTGTTAGAATATATATTTTTTCCTTGAGAGCAGGAACTGTGCCTCTCATCAGCAACTGCAATGTGCACAGTGTGTGTGTGTGTGTGTGTGTGTGTAAATAAGGGAAGGACTGGGAACAATGGGAACATCTGCAATCACATCAAATACATGGTATTTCTTTTTTTATGACCTTCACCATCCAGCACCAGTTGTAGGAATGGTGCACACTTGATTCAGAGGCAACTGAAACTGACCTCCACAGTATGAGAGCAGGCACTGCACTATATAACAATGCTGGCATAACATAGGCACACTGGTTCTTACTTCCAATACTCTTCAGACAATCTGCCATATCATTGGAGGGTTCCTATTATGTGTACAACTATGTGTGTAAAACATATGTGTTGTATTATTTAATATAATTTACAATTAAAATTTTGAAATTGTTGCCTGTGTTATGCCAGCACTGGGGTGTAGTACAGTGCCTGCTTTCAATTGCCTCTGGAAAAAAAATCAATACAATTCGTAGCACCGGTGGTGTATAGTGAAGGTCATAAAAATACCAAAATACTGCACTTAGAGAGTGGGCCCCATGACTCTCTTCTTTTTTGTTTTTGCTGTACTATACAGCCCTGGACTTTTTACTAAATCTGCTCCCATAGGAGGAGACTTAGTAAAACATGCTAATTAGACTTCAACTTCTTGCATGCAATAGATGACTGTAATGTATTGTAAAGCAATGCATTGGAGATGTGTCTAGCATCCAAAGGATTATTACAGAAATTTTGCATTGAGGCTAAATTCAGAATCTTAGCTATCAAAACTCTATCTCTATCTATCTCATTTCAATTATGCATCACATTTATAACTTTAGACTAGGAGTAGTCCACCGTCAGACTTCAAGCTACTGTAGACTACAACTCCCATAATCCACAACCAGCCATTGGCAACATGCATAATGAAGTGTTTGTGTTTTTGTGATCTGTGCATGACTACTCAGTGACGTGCATGTGATAATATATGCATGACTGTAAGAGTGTATTTTGGAAGGTGAAGTCCATCGAAATCAATCTGCTCAACCTTCCAGCATAGATTCAATTACCACATGAAATTCTACACAAAGAAGAAACAAGTTTCTTATTCTGAGAAAATTGCTGCAGGAAGCAAATGACACTTTTATCCCATTACTACAATTTACCCACCACAGTTTGAAATTGGGAATGTCTGATTGACCATACTGTGTAAACCCTTTGTGCCCACAATCTTAGTACTGTACAATCCTCCATCCTTTTCATTACATTTTGTATGAAATAGATATGCCCACAAAAAAAAAAAAAAAAGCTGTTAATGCTGTTGGGTGTTAAAGGGGCCTCCAAAATATTGCTTTGTGGATTTAGTGCTTAAATGATGGACGCACATGTACTGTAGTTATTGCTTAGAAAAAGTAAGTGTGGCATTCAAACAAGTGCTTTTTAAATTTCACCACGTCTTAAGTAGATGTGAAACACTAGCGCATTATGCCACAGACAGCCATGGTACCAAACAGGATGACAGGTATCTCGTCCCTTTATAACTGAACACCTACCAAAAATGCATGCTTCAGAGCTGCAATAGATATTACAAACTGTAATGGTTCATATGTAGCTATGTGTTCAATTCTAAACAGACTAGTTGAAGAGCCCATGTACACGGGCCACAGTGCCACCCAGCAACGGCCGCGGTGCAGTCATGCACAGTAGAGATTGCCTGCGCCGCGGCTGATATGGACCATAGTCCTTTGAATTCAGAGCCCCGCTCCGTTATCAGCCACTGCACAGACAGTCTGTAGTGTGCATGACTGCAGCGCGTGCAGCCGTCTCTACTGCGCATGACGTCTTCTGACACACACATTTAGCAAATTATTATATAGGATGAGACAGCAACCCTACCTTTAGCTGTTGTTGGACTACAGTTCCCATCATCCTCAGGTGGCCCACACTGGACAAAGATGATGGAAGTGGTAGTCCAGTAACTGCAGAAGGGTTCACAAATTGCCCATTGCTGCCATATAGCATAGCAATGGAAGCATATGAACTCCTTTATAACAGAACAGAACATTTTAAAGGAATAGTATTGCTTTATTTTAATTTTATATATTGTACAAGTATATAATATGCACACTCAATTTGCCTATACCTTTTTTTTGCATATTCACCTGTTTTTTTACATTTATATGTCCCTGGCAGTGAGCTACCTATATCTTATTTTCCAGAGTGTTTTCTTGTTGATAGACCATCAGTGCAAGATGTAATACAATGTTAGTCTCCGTGCAGCACAGAGTGCTATATGGCCTTTCTGCAGACAGAACCTAACAGGCTTGAATGCTAGAGCGGTATCCAATGCATTGTGAAGCAAACATACATGGAAACTTTTTCTGGATTTCCTGGAGGGGTTGTCCTGTGGAGCCTTTGGGGGAGATAAATGATGCAATTTGTTTCAAAAGTGGGTGGGGCTTATTCATGAGTGAGGATGGGGCTTAAGAAATGTAGTAAAAAAAATATATAGGCAGAATAGGCTGGGGAAGGAGGAGAAGAGGTGCAGAGTGGGAGGAACAGACTGGGAAGAAGCAGAAGTGGGCAGAGTTTAATTAGAAACTCCCCACATCCAGAGAATCAGCCTCTGCCCCGGAGACCTGGTAATGCAGAGTATCCGGAGCAAATATGGAGAGTTCCCAGCTATGGAAGCAATGCATTGGAGACCTTTCTGTAATGCAAGGGGTTAAAAAGCTCTATTCACCTGCATGGGAAATTAGTCCAGAATAACTCCGGTTTGCTTGAATAAATATGGGCCTTGTGGTTCTACGTTTAAAGAAATACTGGAGGAATTCTGAGACAAACCAAGTATAACATAGGGCACAAATACAAGTTCTTCAAATTCCTATTGGTTTCAATGGGGCTTTAAATGCCTTGAATGCTATAGAGATCCCCAGTGCCTGAAGAAGCAAAGTGACTGCAATGAAGACCTCTCAAGCATCCAAGGGATTTAAAGCATGGTGCATTTGAGTTGCCCCATAATGGCTCCTGTTTTCTTTTAAACATAAGACTTTTATTCTATAACACAAGTACAAAAAACTTGAACCCTTTGGTGTTAGAAAGGTCTCCATCCAATAAGCAATGGAAAGAGAACAGAAAAAAGCCAGCACTCAACCAATTAAAATCTTTATTTCAATAAACGAATGACTCGACAAAGTGTTGGGGAGGCACCAAACAGCTGTCGGCTCGATTTTGGAAGATTACCATCTACCCCCTTGTTTGTCCTGTTAACGCAGTTTTTTTATTGAAATTAAGATTTTAATCAGGTGAGTGCCAGCTTTTTCTATTGTTTTTCCATTGCTTATGCTTAAACTGACTTTCTTATAAGACCTGATAACCAAACTGTGAGGAGTGTGCATTTATCTCCTATCTCTAGTGCGGCACAGAGCAGAGTTATCAAGTTGCTACAATGTATTCCCAATAGCGATAACAATCTGTTACTGCATTATCTTCATTGATGCTGAAGTCCTGTTTGACTGTTATTCTTTTGTGATTTGGTAAATAAATCAGCCACCATAAATCAGATGTTCAGTGCAGAAGCACAGGAATTTTTCTGACCTTACCCACAAATCAGAATATGGATACGGCCTGCAGATCTGAGGTGCCCTACAAAACTCTAGGCAGTTGCTTACTGTGGCAGAGCACCCTGTGCCAGACAAGGGCACCACTCTGGGTTTAGAGATGTAATTTTATATGATAATGGATGAGGCTGGTACAACTTTGCTTTTTTCACATTTTCCACACAAAAAATTACATGGGTCATTGGAGTGTAGCCTGAGCTGATACATACCCCACTAGAAAACACATATGCTGTGATTGGACCTCGAACCCTTGCCTGGTCATAGGATGGCAGTGTCAGCCCCCCCCAACACACACTCCCCGAGCACTGGAGGCTGAGCGACCAACCTAAAGTCACTGGTTATCCCAGAAGATACACACACTGGCCAATCAGATAACTGCCAACAGTTCCCATACACCCTTTGGTGCCAAGATGACGCCATTGTTTTATTGAACAATGGTCCTGAGTACATACTGCTAGCTTGGTGCCAGGGCACATAAACAATGATTGCCACATTCGGTCTCATAGACTTTAAAGGCAGAATTTTTTGATCATGAATATTATTGTGATGAGAATTAACACAGTGTACAGTATACATAAAATTATATAACACCCCCCCCCAAAAAAAAAAAAAAAAATCAGTAACCAAATCACACCCATCTGGCTTATTTTAACCAAACATTCAAACCCCGTATGGAATTACTGGGACACTATACATTTTGGCTAGACAGAACCTCCAACAAGGCAACAGGCTTAGTTAACATAGTGTCATGCCAGTCTGGTTTACACTGTTTCTCAAATCTAGTTCTGTCACTCTAATCCCCAGCAGAGTGATTGAATGTAAGCTTTCTGAATCTGCCCTATGGAAGAGTGACCTACTGCAGGGATAAGCAGGAATCTATTGATATGAATGATGCTGGGCGAACCCAGAGCAGGATAATAGAGTAGGTACCCAAAAGCAGGTCCAGGTTCTGGATAACACACTGGCAGAAGGTACAGAGGAGGCAGGCAAAGGGTGATCAGGCAGTCCACAGTCTGGTACACACACTGGCAACAAGGTACAGATGCGGCAGGCAAAGAGTGGTCAGGAAGTCCGGAGTCTGGTACACACACTGACAACAAGGTACAGATGTGGCAGGCAAAGAGTGGTCAGGAAGTCCGGGGTCTGGTACACACACTAGCAACAAAGTACAGATTCAGCAAGCAAAAGAGTGGTCAGGAAGTCTGGGGTATGGTATATACACTGGCAGCTACAAGAGAGGCAAGCAGTCCAGGTCTAGGAGAACAGAAGCAAGGGAATCCAGCTAAACATAAGATAATTGGGCTCAATAAGGAAGTACTGGATTGAAGGCTCATCCGGTACTTCAAGGAAGTCATGATGATGTCCCTGCGATGCTACGCCGCATCAGCTGACCGACACCCGCAATGCAGAAGAGGAGGAGCACCTCCGGAGCCGACCCAACGCTGTCCAGTAGCCTGAAGCTACTGTGAAGGACATCCAAGACGCCGACAGGTTCTGCCTTATGGGAAATCTAGCCTCAGCCATAACCCAAGATAGTAGAAAGGATGATTCCTTTTACACTTCATAGCTCCATTTCCATGTCAGTGAAGAAGCCTTGGAAATAATTAAATCTCAAACTGTTAAAATCAGCTACCTGCATTTCTGTAATTTGAGATCTTAGTGAGTGAGTGATAATTCATTCCTAGACATTACAAATGACTAATTTCACGAAAAATAAATACCATCAATTACTCTGTTGCTAAGAGATGTTAATACTGTGATAATGTTCTCCATTAACTGATGTGACTGTGCATGTATCAAGAGCAGAGACACCACTGCACTCGCACCCTGAGGTATTACACTTTCACTAATGTCCTCTAAACATACAGAACAATGACTTCAGTTCAGTACAGAACAGACACCTGTCTATGAGGCTGATTTACAAAGAAGAACTGGAACTATTCTGGGACAAACCAGCTGCACCATAGGGGAAGAAACACAACATTCCCAAAGTTTCCACCAACATGGGAGTTTTAAACACTTTAAATCAATGAAAAAAATGTATTTATCCACTATGGTAGTTAGCATGCTCAAGCATTGCATCAATGGAACATTTAATTTCTCCCCTATGGTACAGTTAGTATGGTTCAGAATGCCTCATCTTTTGTTTTTGGTCTTTACTGTGTAAGACCTTAATTTGTCTTATGGACCACACTTCTTTATTTCACCTGCCTCTAACTACAGTAGTTTTGATTTTTCTAGATCTGTTATTACTGCCTTCTACCCACCTAGACTAGACAATTGACTGCCAAGATTAATAATAATAATAATAATTATATATTTGTAGTGAAATACTCCCCCACGTAGTGAAATACTCCCCTATTAAAATAATTTACAGAACTATATGATGGCATTAAAAAATGTGTAAATAAGAAAAGTCCACAAAGGAAAAGCACCGCAGAAAGACTGACAATTTCTCCCACATATTTTGGATTTTGTTCTCCATGAGTTGGGGTGGATAATAAGTATCCCAAAATTCACAATGGGTTAGTCTGCATTATTATATCCTGCTAGTACTGTAAAATGCTTGTCATTTTGACTGAATGGGAGAAGCAAACAAGGGAATTAAACTTTTTGCCCATCCACAGTTGAGATTTGTTAAAAGGTGAATCCAGTTGAAAGGGATTGGTCACTGGGGCTATAGGCCCCACCATGTTAATGATCCACATAGTACCATGGTTTTTCTAAGGGTTGGAAACCTTAAGACTACAGCTGCTTTGGAGTATAACTCCCAAAATTCTCAGCTAACTAATTTCTTACTTTAAGTTTGCACTTCATTGTTTGATACCTGCATTCATGGAGTAATAGGGCACGTGGAACTAAGGAACCTGAGAAATTTTGTAGAAAATCAACAGCACTGCAAGGGAAAATACCCAACATTTTCATTGATTTAAATAGGGATTTAACCCCTTGGATGCTAGAGAGATCTCTAACACATTGTGAGACCACTCTAGCATTCAAGGGTTTAAACATCCCATTTAAATCAATGGAAATTGTTATTTGTCTGCTATAGTGCTGTTCCAGATTTGCCCCAATTCCTCTTAGTATATTGGCTTCAAAGAGTATAACGTGACCAACCTCCAGGATTCTATCTACCATCATCTTTAGTCATCGGCTGGCTGAGAATGGTGGGAATTGTAAAACAGGAACAAATGTAGAGCACAGGTTTACAACCCTTGGATTAAATAGAACTGTGATACTAAGTGGGTCATTAAGTCGATGGGGCCATGGCAAGGAAAATTCTACAACAAAGGATACAATATCCATTTTTAATAGATTTGAGGTATTAACGGAGGAATGCAAGTAACAGTAATGTCAATAAAAATTGTTTCTTGCTTTGTAGATTTAAAAAAAAATTCATTATGGGGCATAATCCCATCTCTCAAATCTTTATGGTTTGAGAGATATTCACATCTAAAGTTCCCCCTCTCCTGATGTCAGCTGTAAAGCTGACAGCAGGAGATTTAAGTCGTGCGACTCAAGGAGGCTCTTCAGAAGAGCCAAAATCACGTTATTTAAAAAGAACTACTTAATTGGTCTACAAAGTGTGCTTGCAAACCAGGCACACTTTGTAGACCGTTCCAAAGGAGTAATTTTTTTTCCAGTATCGCTATTTCGGCTCTGCAGCAGAGCTGTCGGCTGGTCCCAGGACCGGGATCTCCTCCTGTCAGCAGAGTGCTGACGTCAGGAGAAGGGGAGGGAGGGGGAATTTTAGATGCGAATATCTCTCATGAGACATTACTATATCTGTCTTACCATTGCCTAACCTAGAAACAAGATCTAAATTAAATTGCTGCAGATGCAACTTGAGTATGAACAAAACCACCAGTGATGAATAGGAGATGAACCAGAGGAGGACGAAAGAAGAAAATATCAGGGACCTCAGAACCAAACCAAGAAAAATTAATCTTCAAGTTACACAATTTTCATTTTCCTGGGAAGACATAGTTTTATTGCACATATGTTTAAAATTTGCTCCTACTTGTAAAACCCCACAGGTTTATGTGCCTGTTCAAAAATTTATTCAGAAACTCTCATTTGAAAGACACAATGCTATCCAAGAAGAGTCCCACCCAACATGGTAATTACACCAGTTCACTGGAGTATGAAGAACAGATACCTTATGAGCATTTCTCAACAGATAATACTCTTTTTCATCTAGCAGAACTATAGGAGGAAGGAAATGAGGGGCAGTTGGAGTCATATGCAACATGCTTGTTGCAGCCAGAAATTATTCACAGTAACTTGAAACTGCATTCATAACTCTATTGAATGCAATGTAAAGGACCATTCATAGAGCCTTTTTTGGAAATGGAACTACATGACTTATGAAAAGAGTTTGGAAAGCCTTTCAAGCATAAAAAGAATCTAACTAAGGAGATTATAATGGAGTCTTAAGAAATGAATGAACAGTCAAGGATTGGTCTCCGGGGAAGTGGATAAGAGGGGGGCTTTAGTAGTGCAAACCAGAAACCAATATTTGAGAGAGGACCAAGGTATTTTAGGAGAAAAAGTTCTAAAAGAAAATCCTTCAAAATCTGTTAAGTCAACACCAACAACAATATGCAGCATTAACTGAGGAAGCCTATGCAAAATCAATCATCACCAAACAGAGATACCTTTTATTGAGAAATGACCATCCAAATATACCATTGTATTACCATTTTCTGAAACTCCATAAGGACATACTAATGCACCTGATGGACCAATCATTTTGGGAATTAATTCTCTTACAAGCAATGTATCTCAGGTAATTTACATCTACAACGTTTTGTGAAGGAACTCCCCTCAAATGTTGAAGACATGGGATATGTACTGGAAAAGTTGAAACCCATCACTTTTGAAGAAGGTTATATTCTTGCAACTTGTGATGTTAACTCCATATACACTAATAAAGCACATTGTCTGTGGTTACAAGCAGGGTCTCATATCTTACAACTCAAAAATAAAATGGCAAAGAAGCAAAAACATTTCTATTGGAGGTTATATGCTATATACTGTTCCATAACCATTTTCTATTTGAAGAACAAATGTGTAAATTTGTGGGATGGCTATGGGAACTCCCTTCACACCAAGCTACGCCAACCTCTTTGTGGGTTACTGGGAACAGCTAGATATATGGGAGAAATATGTTAACCATCTGGCATTATATATATGCTTCATAGATGACATCCTTTTTATTTGGAGATATAATGAACAACAACTAGAATAGATCCTTAATAACATAAATCAGAGTAACTTAGGTTTAACATTTGCATCCACATTCAGTAATACATCTATATTTTTTATTGCAAATTAGAATTGTGGAACATTTGGAGATTTCTACAAAACACATTACAAGATGATAGAAACAAATAGCTACATCCAGCCTGCCAGAAACCATTGAAAATATGGCTTAAAGGGATAGTAATGTTTCACAAAAAAGCAGCTCCAATTAATCTTCATAGCATTTGGGCCATGGAGAGTGTTATTTCAATACTGTCAGAGGTGTAGTTCAAGAGTGCAACATCCTTAAAAGGAACATAGATCTGAGAACCAACATAACAGACAAACCAAAGATTTTACAAATGTTCAGAAGATCTAAACAAGTAATTAGCACCTATTGCTTTAAAAAAGATCAAAATACCCACTCAACAGTTCTGGATGGAAAAAAAACTTAAGGGCATTTTCAGGTGTGGACACAAACTGTGCCTGACCTGCCAATATATTGATAACAAATATGACACTTTCCATTCTACTACAACAGGGAGAAATTAAAAATAAATAATTTCATAAATTGTAATATCAACTATGTGATTTATCTATTGGAACAAACAAACAACTCATGGGAAGAACTATTTGATGATTAAAGAAAAGATTTAGAAACAATTATGGAAATATACTAAGGGAGCCTAACAAACACTGTATTACAAAACATTATTTAAATTCCCACTCTCGAGAACTGGACAACATCAATATTAAAATCATAGATTGGATGCCCCCACAGGATAGAGGTGGAAAACATTACAGAAGATTGGCTCCACGTGAAGCATATTGGATGTTCAAACTATAAACTCTAACCCCTATGGGGTTGTCTTTGTATTTGCTAGTTCTATTTCACTTTATACACCGGTAGATTATAAAATCAACAGATTTAAAAATAAGAAATTGTTTATATGATTATATATCCTTTTCGGAAATAATTTCACGTGGATGAAAAAACCTGAAAGAGATGACTTCAATAAGAACAACATGATTCACAATTAGCTATCATCTCACCCAAACAAATTTATAGGTAGGTCCCTTTTTGATTTCTATGGACATATCTTAATTTCAGTATTTATAGGTTTAGTTTATCAATTCAAGACAGAGTTCAATCTGATAATGTGATACCATTTAACTTATAATATATAATCCTTTGAATTGAATTAAATATTTTGGAGAACATACATTTTAATTAACACACATAATTTGATTCTGATTATAATGGTTTTTAATCTCCATAAAAACAAGTCATAGATACAGAGTGCTAATACAATTATTATCTGTTACTATAAGAGGAATATTTATTTAATTTTAGTTAAATCTAAGACTCTTGTCATATAGTTAGTGGGTTGTATGCAAATTACATATTTTATTTAGCACTTTATATTAATTGTTCACCTTAATTTATAAGTATACTAATATACAAAGTTACAGATTAACTTTTATTGGACAATGAGATGATCAAACCTATCAGAATTAAACACACACTCAGTTGCCCAGGCTGAAGTGGAGAAAACCATAAATATAAGTAACTGGAATTAATTATCATTTAATCCCTGAGGAAGATGTAGTTCTAACTTTAAGGTGGGGTGTTTCTTTCATATATTAAGGATGTGTGTCCATTCCAGCTTCTAGTAAGCGTACAATAGAACATTAACCACCTGTTTGAAACAGACACTTTTTTACTTGTCTTATTTATATTTGGTCTGTGTCTATACATTTATGACTACTGTAAGGTGAGATACTTTGTATGTGGGATTCATCTAGATATTATAATTCACCCCTTTCTCCCCTGATTTCTGATATCTCAGGTGAGCAGAAAATAATCTTACATTGACCTGTATTCAGTGACTTGTTTAGGCCTTGACAGAGTAGGCCTTTGCCTTGGGCAGCAGACTGGACAACTTTTCATCTTTGTTAAAAGCAGCTTGGCAAACTTCTCATAGGAAAGAGGTGCTGAATTTCTCACCATCTGATGGAAACAATATACATTTACTTGTTTTGCTTTTGATTTGTTCTGACTTCCAGTGGCAGTATGTCAAACACTACCCACAAGCACCCAGACACATTATTGCAACAGGACCCTCAACATGTTTCTGTATCAGTAAATGCAGGCAGTACTGAGGAATATACTGGGATTTTAAAAATAATGGCCTCCAAACACAACTGAAGTAATAATATATTATAGAACAATGGAGGCTACCTGTCAATTTAAGCCCAGTAATCATTTCTGTCATATCCTGACACCAGGGGAAAATACAGTGCAGCTGATGTACTAAGGAGAAATGGAGCAATTCTGGATCTGACCAACTGCATCATAAAGAAAAATACAAATTACCAAAATCCATTGGTTTTAACCACTTTGAGTGCAAATGATGTCTAAGTTACATTCTGATACAATGAGGTTGATGAATTAAGAAGTCCTGGGGGGATGCATTAAGTGGTGATAAAGAGATGATAAACTGATTACAATACATGAGTCCCTGAAGAAGTTCAATTTACAGTACGAAATGCGTAGGACGTGTATATGGTCTTCACTCTTTGATTCGTGTTGTTACCTTAATAAACGGCTTCAAACTTTGGATTGTGAGCTTTATAATATCGTTGATTTGGAGACAAAGAGCTTCATAATATTGCTGGTTTGGAGACAAAGAGCCCAAACAAGGATGAAAGATTAAGGACAACCAAATACCTGAAGAGCGCTTTATTCATCACTATCTGGTGAGCCTTTCTTATTGGGGGCTTTTAACAAGTGTATATATACAGATATTCTCTTAGAGGGATCTGCACCCTTTTCTTTGTGTTTTCTGTCCCACTCTTATGTCTACCTCTCAAACACCTGTCTGTCTCCCATGAGACTGAATGAGGGAAGAAGACAACCATATAAAGACAGGAAGGGAGTCTTATACAGGAGGAGAAGAAAGGGGATTGACAAAGGAGGAGTGGGACGGGGACAAAGACGGAGAGAGTAAAGTAAACAGAGAGGAAAAGAGTGGGAAGAAGAAGGATAATGAGGAAAAGAGACTGGCACAAGGGGGAGAGATGGAAGGTGTTGGAAAGAGAGAGAAGAACTCTGAAAGAGGAAGAGACAGGGAAGGAGAAGTAGAGAGGGCTAAAAAGGGAAGGAGCTTGGCAAATGGTGAGAGAATGAATGAGACTGAGGATGAAAGGCGAAAGGAGACTGACGGAGAGTGAAAGAGGGAAGGAGAGGGCAAATGGAGAAAAATAGAAGGTGACTGACAGAGGAGGATAGCAGGAAGGAATCTGAAAGAGGGGAGAAGAGAGGGAAGGAGACTGTCAATCCCCTCTCCTTTTGTCAGTCACCCCCCTTTCACTCTCTCCTTCTATTAGTCTCCTTTTCTCTGCCCGACAGTTTGCCTCTCTTTCTCTATCAGTCTCCTTCCATCTTTTCCTCCATCATATTATTTCCTTCTCTTCCTCTATTAGTCTCCTCCCCTCTCTTCCTGTCAGTCTTGCTCCCTTATATAATAATAAACTCCACTCAACTTAAACTATGCAAAAATCATTAGGGCCACTATTAATCAGTTCTGCATGATTTAGGTCTCCAAAATGAATCATTAAGCAGCACTGGATGGATATAATGTCAGTGAAGACCAAAGAGCAAACAGAGCTGCAAAGCATTCCTCCAGTGGGTCAGGTGATCAGACTGTGCCTCAGTGTAGAGAGGGTGCACGGGAAGCAGATAAATCAGCTCTGCAGATTAGGTCTGGGACTGCTGGGACATGGGAGAGAGGTGAAGAAGAGTTCATAGCCTCTCTCTCTGTAGATAGCATCCATGATGTGAAAGGAAGGGTGTATTTGGGGAAACATATTATATGTGATAAAGATGTCTGTTTTTGAATATATGTTGCTCCACCTCAGGATCCAATCACTTACATGAAGTAAATCAGGGAGCAGCATACAGTCGTAAACTGTCCTATGATAAAGATCACAGCCAAATGCTGAAAATAAGAAATCTGCTGGATGTTACAAAACACAGTGAGGGATTTTTATACAACTGGCATGAAGGGAAAATAAGAGTTGAAAGGCATTAAAAATGTGCGTGACAGTTATAAAAGCAGTAATGCCATTTTAAGAGGGACAAACATTGTGCAGGAGATTTTTTTTAAAAGCGGCATTAGGAAGTACGTAAATTGGCACAAAGAATTCATAAAGATCTGTCGCTATGTGTGACAGTTTAGTGCAAGAATTTTCACAAAATTGTTAAAGTCATGTCTGACCCGTTCTTATTTATGGTGTTTCCACCACATTTATAAAAGTTCCTACAAAGCGTTATAAAGATCAACACTTCCAATATGGAATAAGCACATTTTAAGAATCCCTTCACAAAAAATGACTATAAACACTTTTTTATATATCTCCATGTTCATGAAAAGAGAGAGCAGAAAACAAAAAAAGAAAAATAAAAGAAAGTGTATATCATTCCAGCATAAATACAATATAAAGAATAAACTACCACTCACATTTAGGTGTAGTTGAGAGTTAAGGTTATACCTACATATAAATCAGATGTGTGGGGTTAATCAACCTGTCCCTGCTCAGGTGTAGTATAATCATCCATAGGGATGCACCAATACCATTTTTTAAAGACTGAGTACGAGTACTGATACCTTCCCCAAGTACTCACCGATACCAATTACAGATACTTTTTTTGCAATGCCATTTGACAGTTTTCCAAGGGGTGGTGAGAGGGTGCAGGAGTGAGAGATGGGGGTGCTGAGGGAAAGCAGGGGAACTGAGTGGGAGAAGTGGGGGGCTGAGGGGAACTGAATTGGAGAAGTGGGGGGCTGTGGAGAACTGAGTGAGAGAAGTAGGGGGGCTGAGTGGGAGAAGTGGGGAGGCTGAGTGGGAGATGGGGGGGCTCTCAATGGGGCTGATGCATGGCAATGGGGCTGATGCATGTCAATGGGGCTAAAGCCATGGCAATGGGGCTGATGCATGGCAATGGAGCTGAAGAACAGTGAGATTGTGCCAGGGTCTCCCTGGAAAGCTGCAAAGAAGTTTACAGCTTGTCCAGTCTGTGCCAAGCTGCAGCTTCTGCCTGCCTTACCCTCCAGCTACCCGCTGTAATTTCCTCCTCTGCCAAGTACTCGCTGTTCTCTTGCGAGCCCCGTCAGAAGTCAGCATCGGAGCGTTGCCATGGTAACCCCGCGGCAACGCTCCTATGCTGCAGGAGGGAGAGAGGCACCCGGGGAGCATTGTGAGCAGCTCTCCGGGCTCCCTCTCTGCAGGACCAACCCTGACACAGGGTATCAGTGCTGGCATCGGCCACATTTGCGTGAGTATGAGTACTCGCGCAAATACTGGTATCGGTGCAACCCTACTCCATATTACTCCGAGCGCTAAAATAGATGGATTCCTCTGATATTGTGATAAAGTTTAGCTTATTAAAGTTATTACACTTAATTGCAATTCAACAAGCTCTACACATTTCGCAGGTACATACGCTGCTTTATGAAGTGCGTAGAAATAAACAATAACTGAAGAAGATCATGGTGAAAACATGTAAACAGACACAGTTTGCCCATGAAAGCGGCTCTTGTGCAGGAACATAGGGGGAGTGTGGTGAGGTAAAAATGAGTGCATAGAAGTGCTCTGTAGAGGGAACATGGGTTAAAACCCTAATTTAAATCAAAGGTAATGTTGTCCCCTATAGTGGAGCTGGTTTGCTTCTGAGTTGCCCCAGGTCTTTGTAGTGCATCAGCCTCAGCACTGGAAGTTTGGTTATGCTACCTAATAGTAAACAGTAATTAATTACATAGCTAAAGGCTGGATTCCATTGCTGGTGAAAACATTTTCACCTTTTTATCAACAAACTTCCCCATAGACATCAAAAGAAAACTTTAAAGTAAATCCATCTCTGTAGCATGTTTTGTTCATTTTAAAATAATTAAAAATGGTCTATATGTTGTGCTAGCCATTTTCTTTTTATAATATAAATAGTTTGTGAGAAATTATGATTTATTTGTTGGTTGCACAGAGTGACACTTTATGCTAATTAGTATAGGTACTAGGACAATATAACAATACACTGTGCCATGAATAAATCTAGACAGAGCTCACACAATGGGGACATTTCTAACATAATAGCGAACTATAAGAATGACTTTAGCATACTGTGCAAAGAACTAGCATAAAGTGTCATTCTGAGTCACCAAAAGGTAAAGGCTATTTCTCAGAAATAACTATTTATATTAAAGAACAATGGGTACTACAACATATAAGCAAACTTTAATTCTCTGTAAAAAAAAATCCACTTGTCTTAGCTTAACAGGTAAAACCAGTAATAAAATATATCACCTGCAATGGAACCTAGTCAATAGATTGATATTTCCTACGGAAAGTATACATGCATTTTTAGTGAATTTTATCAGGTAATAGCATGTTATCCTTATCCTGCTAAATGACCGTAGGGCAGGTAATGGGTTAATTGCCACTGGTTTCTGGTAGTATGATAATATATTTACATAAATCAGCTCTTCATATTTTAACAGGTAAAGTGATAAAATTCTGATTCTTTTATAAAAATAGGCACCACAAGACAGCATTATGTTAATTTGTATAATAAAACATGTCACCATTCCTAATCGCCCAGCTGCAATGTGTTACAAGTCAGAGTGTTAGAAACATAAATTAGTATATCATTGTGTCAAACTAAACCCAATAGAATTCCTACCACCTTTATTATTAAAGGCTACACTATTAATAATAAGCTGTCAAGCATTATAAATGCATTCTAAGTATACAGTAAGTGAGCAGTATTTTAACAAGAGCTATTGAAATTTACACAACGAAAAACACATTGGAGTAATTTAGAGATTACATTGCAATCACAGAGCTAAGCAGTGAAAGGTTGTAAAGATGCTTATAATGAATTAAGTTCTCTTGTCACAGCAGTACTGTAGCATCCAATTCACAGTTACTGTATAGAATAAAAAAGGAGCAACTTCTATTATGTTGAAAAAAAATGACAAACTCTGACTAGAGAAGGTTAGCCAATGTTTCGCTTGCCATCTGTTGGAGACGGTTCACTTTTAAAAGGTCGCATGCAAAAGAGCATGCGACCACATAACATATTAACCATGTAGCCATGATAAAAATGGCGACATGAGAATCTCGCACTGCATGGCGGCGCAAGATTCTCATGTCACCTACTGAACGGTTGCATACCTTTATAAGTGTCTAAGTGTTTATTTATCCTGTATGGTAAGGTGGCTTGTCCCAGAATTACTCTGATTGTAATGCATCAGCCCCAGTGATTGTCAGTGTTATTGTTTCACAGTAACATGCCTGCAGCCTGAATTAACCCTTTACTAGCCGGCTTCTGACCTGAATAAACTGTGACCCACAGTTTGTCTTCCAACTCACTACCTTTCTTCAGTATCCACTTGACGATCCAGCCTGACCCTTCTTACTTGTCTGCCAACCTCCAGAGTTACCTCCTCTGTGGACTGAGAATGACTGAAGATCCGCTCCTGGCTACTGGCAGACAAGTAAGCAGGGTCAGGCCAGGTCGTCAAGTGGATACTGCAGAGAGGTAGTGAGTCAGAAGACAAACTGTGGGTCACAATTTATTCAGGTCAGAAGCCATCTAGTAAAGGGTTAATTCAGGCTGCAGGCATGTTACTGTGAAACAATAACACTGACAATCACTGGGGCTGATGCATTACAATTGGAGCAATTCTGGGGCAAGCCACTTCACCATAAAGGATAAATAAACACTTACACATGGGCTAAAGGTATGTGACAGTTCAGTAGGTGACATGGGAATCTCATTCTGTCATGCATTTCTGCTTCCTTCCTACCCGAAGGAGCAGGCATGATCGGGAAATCCTTCCATGTCACTGGTGACATGATGTGGAAGGCTTTCTCCAGTCTTACTCCTACCCAATAGTTAAGGTAGGATTAAATCAGGGCATCATTCTGCTCCCCTGAGTCACTATTATTGATCTCTCAATATCTGGGGGTCATCAGGAGAGGTCCTGATGTCTCCCAATGAGGTCTGAGATTTTTTTTTAATTATGGTCATAGCACGCTGGTAACATCGGCTTATGCGGTGATGACAGTTATGTGGTACAATGTATGGGCTTGGCATAGCAAGTACAGCTGTCCAAGCCTGTAGTTCATACCATCTTTGCACTCTGTGAGTTTAAACTCCAGTATATGTGTATACAAATGAATATGTGTAAATAAAATACTTTGGTCTTGTTCTAATTCTTTTATTCACACAAAGAGATGTCATTAGGTCCTGAAATAACCTAACAATTCTCAATAAAGCACTGGGAGTCAAGTTTTCTGCTTCTTTCTGCCTCACAAGCACAGTGAGGAGGAGAGAGGCAGAGAACAGTGACAAAGGCAATGTTTACTTACATTGCCTGTATCACGTGGCTCCATCTGCAAATGCGATCTCTGTAGCAGTGATCACATGTACTGGACCACCCGGGAATGTCTGTAAATGACCATTCCAGTCCTGCAGCATTCAGTTACAACCTCTCTGTCATGATCACAGCACACCCTGAAGCATGCAGTGATTATTAACCCTTGACATGCCAAGCCCATCATCTGATCTTTTAAAGGGATAGTAATACTTCGTTTTATCTTTATTTTATTTTGTAGGCATTAAAAAACATGAAGAACGATATGTCTTATCTCTCAAACTTTTATGGTTTGAGAGATATTCACAAGCAAAGTTTCCCCTCCCGCCCCTTTTTACCTAGTGTAAGCCATCTCTTCTCAGATGTGGAATCCAGCCCATAGACCAGACAGATAACAGAAGGGGACAATCTTCTTCCAATGAGTACATTGGAAGCCCTGCCCCCCTTTACAAGTTTTTCAGGTTTTTCCCCTTATCTTAATTGAAGATTGTCCCTCTCTGCAGTCTACCTGGGCACCTCCCTTTGATCTGGTTGAGCAGTGTTACATCAGTAAAAGGGGCGGGAGGGAGATACTTTGTGATTGAATTACTCTTGAACTACAACTCTGACAGAACTGAAATAACACTCTCCAAGGTCCAAATACTATGATGATTAATTAGAGCTGCTTTTATTATGAAACATTACTAGTAGTGTTGAGCGAGCATGCTCGGCCGATGCTCGGATCGGCTCGAGCATCGCTCTGCTCGGCACATGGCGGTACTCGTACGAGTACCGCCATGTGCTCGTCCGCCATGTTCGGGTGGCAGGGATCTGTGCCGGAGGAGGCACAGATCTTGCAGACGCTCCGCTGGACCACCAGGGACTGGAGGTAGGGGGCATTGCGGAGATGAAGGGGGCATTGCGGAGATGAAGGGGGACATTGTGGAGATGAAGGGGGACATTGTGGAAGGGGGACATTGTGGAAGGGGGGCATTGCGGAGATGAAGGGGGCATTGCGGAGATGAAGGGGGACATTGCGGAGATGAAGGGGGACATTGCGGAGATGAAGGGGGACATTGTGGAAGGGGGACATTGTGGAAGGGAGGCATTGCGGAGATGAAGGGGGCATTGCGGAGATGAAGGGGGCATTGCGGAGATGAAGGGGGACATTGCGGAGATGAAGGGGGACATTGTGGAAGGGGGACATTGTGGAAGGGGGACATTGTGGAAGAGGGGCATTGTGGAGATGAAGGGGGGCATTGACCAGGCACCCTCCCCTCATCAGAGCAGGGGGTGCCTGGTGTAATGCTCGAGTCCTCCCATTTAATGCAATGGGGTTCGGGTGCTCGGCCGAGCACTCGAGCCTCAGGGGGTGCTCGGTCAGAGCAACCGAACACCTGAGCATCGGGGTGCTCGCTCAACACTAATTACTATCCATTTAAGGGATTTCTGTGATGGTCCTGTCAAGTCACCTGGCATTAACAGGTTAAACCAATGATTCTCCACCCAAATCATCTCCAATTCAGCATGGATCTCTGCCACATTCTGACATGATGAGAACAGTGTTGGTTATTCAGATCAACAGGCTCCCAATATCCACCCCATTAACTACACAAATAAACTTGATTAATATGAGCCACAAACATTTATTACACCAAATATTAACTATTTTCCATAAGATTGTAACACGTTTTTATAACATATGTCCCTTGGTGTTTATAGAATAAAAAGGATACTTAAATAAAAATAAATCTAATTTCATGCAAACGGGCAACTTTGTTTATAGATTTACAAAAAAGTAATGGTAATTTTCTTTTAACCCCTTAAATGCTAAAGACATCTGCAATGCATTTGTTCACAATACAGTGGGGATGTATCAAGTATACCAAGTCTAAACTGGTATAAATGATCTGCAGTCCTGACCTTTTACAGCACATATATAAATACAAGTCAAGTGGATTCGTTATAAAATAAAGGGTGTTTTGGATTCCTAGTTACACAGATGAGGGGTTTATAAATATGAAGTTATTGGTCACTGATCCGTAACACAGAACCCTTCTCCATGTTATAATCAACATCCATTGTTAACCTGTCAAACAGGGAAATGGTTCATTGGAACAAGCTATATACTGTGAATGCGTTAAAGAGGCTTGTAATGCAAGTCGCTCTTACACAAACTTCACTAGGGAAATAAAAGTCAGGATTCCATAGTAATCCATGGTAATTGGCCTTTGGGGAATTGAAGCACAATAGACCTTACAGTAAGCCATGCACATAAAATGAGACTGCCATTTCTATTTTTTTTAACAAATGAGTGATTGATCTCTGCAATGTTTCACTAACCAGACGTTAAATCTACTACATTCTGAGGAGTTATTGCTGGATTTACATCTCAGATTCCCCCTAAGGAGAGGCACTGTAGAGAGCACTTAGGCCAGGGGTATTAAAAACACATTTTTAACCCTTTGAATGCCAGAGGGGTGTGCAACGCATTGCTTTCAATGTGTTGCGTAGCCCTCTTGGACTCAAAGGGTTAAAGGCCTAAGTTTTGTGCATTTTGGGGATATGAATCTAATGATATCCCCCAGGTGTTTCAGTCAAAATCTCAGTTCTTTTGAATGCAACAGCTTTGAAGAACCAGGGATATCACAAAATTGTGTATTTTCCCTTTAAGAATGCAGTTTGACACCCTTGTCTTTTCACTTTTCTGAGGCTAGGGACCCCCCCCCAAAAAAAAAAAAAAACAGGCACATATACATGGATACACCAACATAATGGAACAGAGCACCACATTACAAAACACGTGTCTAAATAATTTCTAAATCTCTACATTTCTGTTGGTGCCAAAGCAAACCATTTAATTGTGCTCAGAGTGTCTCTGAATAAACTATACTGATATACATTTAAAACATCAGAACCCAAAAACCAGCATGAGGATACTACAGCAGGTAATTCCATTCATAAGGAAGGTAGTGCCAACGTAAAGAGAGCGATACTTATTACTTAGTTTTAGGATAGTTTCAAAAATGAAAAGGCCTTATTGTCGGCATAATTACCACTCGTCCTCATAATGGATAAGAGAGATCAAGGCTTATTTGTGAGACATTATTATATTGTCACTCAGACTTATGTGAGATTTGAGATCTTGTGAACTATCATTTTTGCAGAGCCCAGAATATGTCACTAGTGGCTCCAATGATCGGCAGACAATTATAATAAAGAACGTCTCACAAATAAGCCTTGGTCTCTCCTCCCCTTATCCATTATGAGGACGAGTGGTAATAATGCAGAGAATAAGGCCTTTTCACTTTTGGAAACTATCCTATAATATGTATTGCTGGGCGAGTGGTCTATAGCAGCACACTGATAACAGGGACTCCTCATTATAGTGATGATCATCCATATTAATTGCACGGGAGATTGTTACAATTTCAATATTTTGGCTTTCTTCTGCTTGCTGTCAGTGCCCATTCCTTCTAGTTTCTAGGGGTGGACAAAATGTGAAAAATGTCCCGTGAAAAATTTCTCGAAAACATGCTGATTTTTCGCTTTTCCCGCGAAAAATTTCGACTTTCCGTCTATGCAAAATTTTCCTCTTTTTCGCCTATTTTAACACATTTTTTGCCTATTTTAACACATTTTTCGCCTATATTTCCTATAGGTTCTATGTTTCCCACTGTAATATTACTTCTTCTGAGGGCTGAAGTTTAGAAATAAGTGGCTGAAAGTCAAAGCTGTGAGTCCTACATCAAAATATGGCTTGAAAAATGTGTTAGCATGCAGAATGCATTTGTCCTTTGCCCACAACACTTTCTTGCTTATTTGACACTGGCACATATTCATGATGATATCACGTAATAAAAAAAAATAAAGTACAACCTACAATGTGGCAGATATGTATTGTAGTGGTGGTAGTGGGGGCCTGGCATGATGTGATTTGTGTATGTATTTTTACCATTGTCATACTCTATCTTGCTTCTCATATTACTGACACACATTACTTATTGGTCATAGCAGTGGTCCCATCTGTCCTCCACCGCCTCATCTGTGCTGCTGTTAATATATTTGTCTTGTCTTTGTCTGTAATGTGTGGTTTTTGCTACTAGTACCACTGGAGCTAGATGTTGATGTAATTCTACTGCCACTGCTACTAGGTGTCAAAGGTGCAGCACTTACAGCAGCAGCACCAGAGGTACTCATCATATCTAACACCGTGGATGTTAACCTGTGTTACTGTTGCTGGGTACTCAAAAGAGGTGTGTGTGGCTGAGTGGGACTTGGACTTTGAATAGGCGATGATACTGATGATGACTGATAGGGTTACTGTTTGCTTTTTGACATCTGTGCTTGTCCAGGGTCAGGCTTTCCAATGGCTTTCTCAAACAGTTTATAGACAGGCACAGTGCTCCTTAAAAGTGGTGGAAGATTCAGCCTTTGACTTTCTGCTAATCTTATAACCCTGTCACCACCCTCACTCTCAAGTTCATCTGTATCTGAACAACAGAAGGATGCTGGAGGGATATATTCTAGATCTGCATCATCATCAGTCATCATTAGGTCATCCTCAGCAGCATCTGCATCCCCTGACAGTTCTTGCCCATTACTACCCTTATATTACTCTAAGTTTTTGGAGGTCTCAAACAATTTATTTTTACTTTTACTGTAACAAAGTTCCCTACTGCTTTGAGGATGGGTGTTTTGGTGCTTGTTTGTCTCACTATCTGATGCAGCAGGCGCTTCAGCTGCTACACATTCCTCTATTATGCTATTGCCAGCATCATGAACACTTGAATACAACTTGTTGTCGTCTTCAGTGTTCTTCTTATATGGTTCTTTATTTCTACTGGCACTGGCGTTGCCGGAACTAGTTTTGCTGGGACCTTGACAAACTGCATCCTCCCTTGGAGTAGAGGGATCATCATCATTGATTGCACACGGTACAGCAACCATTGCTGCAGTCAGTTTTTGAACTACTACTTTACTCTCACGTCCCTGCACTGCTTCACCCCTCACCTTCCCCTTTTGCATTTTGTGGACATTACGCAACTACATTGTGTTCTTTTACTGTACGGTACACAACACAAATGATTCAGCTGTATGATGCCTTGCCTAAACCCAGTCAGCTGTCTGTCACCTAAGATATTTTGTTTTTTATTCTTTTTTTATTTATTTTTTATTTATTTCTAAGTCCATCCTGTTGTCTTATCAGTCTGTCCAAAAAAAATTATAACTGAAACACAAAATCAACGTGTTTCCCCAGATTTCCCCACCCAGCACATAGATAATAACAGCAATATCAGAAAGCAAATAGGTTCCTAGCTGCCTGTGTCTTGCCAGTCAGTCACATGGAATTTTGGAGTATTTGGGGGTCAACCTCCTTCCTCCCTTCTTATCACCTAGAGTGCCCCCAGACTCCCCTAATACAGAGAACAAATGTCCTACCTAAATGACTCCCTAAACTAAGCTTCAATTACCCTTTATTTGCCTGTCTCCTCTAGCTCAAAAACATGCTGCTCTCTCCTCTCACAAGCACAGAATGGCTGCTGTGAGAGCCTGACACCCTTTTATATGGCTGTAGAAAACTTTTGTGTGGTGTAGAATTATTTTTCTTCCCATTGATTTCAATGGGCGGAAAAGGTGGAAAAAGGGGAAAAACTGCACTTTTTGCTGGAAATTTTTCGCCAAGCGAAAAGTGCCATTATTCGTCGATTTCAGTTTGAGGCGAAAATTTTCGCCCATCCCTACTCGTTTCTAAGCTGATAATGCAAGGGGAAGGGAGTAGTAATATATTAATAAGCTACACCTAAAAAACATATAATTTCAAAATCAATAAATACGGCTCAAGATCAAGAAAATAAAAAATCAATAAAATGGATAAGCTTATAATTCTAGTGCCAATGGAATATGTAGTGAAATACTGTATGAGGCCGATCACGGGTGTGTGGGGGGTATTATCCACAGATGGAAATGCAGATCTATGTACTCCACATGTATAGGGGCTAATACACGTGATGGTAATAAGGTCAGAGTTCAATAAACAATAGTGGTTACAGTGAAATACTTCTTGGGATGTGACTGTATCCAGGACTGGTGCAAAGATTTTTGCCACCCTAGACAAAACCTAATTTTGCCACTCCCTTGGTCCCCGTCCCATTTATGCCCTGCAATGTGTGTGTTTGTGATCCCTATACATGTATAAGTGTCAATGTATGTGTGTTCCCTGTATGTGCATGTGTCAGTGTGTTTCCTATATGTGCATAAGTGTCAATCTCTGTGTTCCCTATATGTGTATAAGTGTATCAGTGTGGGTGAGTCTCTGTAGGGGTATCAGTGTGTGAGTGTGTGCTTCTCTATATGTGTATCAGTATGTATGCTTGTCTGTATATGTATCAGAGTGTCAGTGTGTGCTTATCCTATGTGTATCAGTGTGTTAGTGTGTGCATTAGTATGTGTGTTTGTGTGTATGCTTATCGCTATGTGTATCAGTGTTTGTGTGTGTGTCTCTCCCTGTATCGTACAGAAGCCTTCCAAGTGTCCAGGGCTACAATTCCCAGTTGCAGTCATCAACAACTGGGGGCCTCAAGATCTCAAGCTGACACTGGTCCATCACTGCCATATACAATATGTATGATAACCAGGTACTATAATCAATGCACCAGCCATAATATTAATTTGTCTGAAAGAACAGTCAGGTATTTTTGGTATTTAATTTTGCCTCTCCCTTGTTTCTCACCTCCGATGCCCCCTTAAACCTCTGCATGCGACCATGAAATTGAGAATGTCATTCCCAGGCATCTGCTGTTCTGCTCTGTGACCCTGTGTGCTCCCTCCCTCTGCCAGGCAGTCCCTTCTCTCCCTTTGGTTAGGTGTGTAGTGTCTTGTCACACAGCGCCATTTGTGAGCGACAGACATAACATTGACAGTTAGAGGTGGAAGTGCCACCCTTCTTCCCTCTCATTTCCTCCTCCCTCCTTTCCTCTGTCACTGGAACTAATCCTGTTAGTGCAATCCAGTTAGGTTACGTTCAACTAGAATGTACTGTGGCACCATGGCACGGCATGTTCTAGGAGGCAGTGCTCCCTCTTTTCAGAGCATCACCTCTCTCACCTCTTCACACAGCAGCCGATCTTATAGCTGGCGCCGGCCCTGACTGTATCAAATGGGTCCTACAATAGACAGTCGATTGTAGTGACCATTTGAAACAGTCACATCCTGAGAAGTATTTCACCGTAACCACTATTGTTTATTGAACTCTTAAATTATTACTATTAAGTATATTACCCACTATACACGTAGTGTACATAGATCTGCATTTCATCTGTGAAATGATCGGCCTGGTACAGTATTTCATTGCATCTGCCATTGGAGTGCACATTGTAAGCTTATTCATTTTATTGATTTATTTTAATATTACATGTTTTTCTGTGTAACTTATTAAAATATGACTAAACTTAGATGGTAAATTTTGCACTGTTTCAAACCTTTGAGTGCCAGAGAGGTATGAAATGCTTTTTAATGTGTTTGGTGCCCATATGGCACTCAAAGGTTTTATAGCCGACATCTATGGAAGAAGATCACCACCTTCCTATACCAGATTGAGAACTCAACCCAGTCATTCATAAAAAGCAGCTGGCTTGAGATGGAGCTGGTATAGATAGGTTATCAATGCCAGGGGTACATCAGGAGGGGTCCTGATGCCCCTCGCGAGGTCTGATTTTATTTAAACAAAATGGACATATTTTTTACACAGCATATGTTGGCTATTAATTGTGTGGGAGCAGCACATGTCAAATTTTATTTGGTGGGGGCAGCATGTCTGATTTAAATGGCACCATATACCAAATCTTACTGGGGGGGCAGCATGTCGGAGTTGAATATTGTGGGGCAGCATGGGGAACATCACCATTGTGGGTAAGGGGAAAAGTCTGGAGAGGGTCAGACAGTGTACATGGGGATCTGTGGCTACCAGTGGGCAAGGGAACAAGTCTGGGGGCCAGACAGTGTACATGGGGTTCTATGGCTACCAGTTGCAAGGGAACAAGGCTTGGGAGCAAGTGGTACCACAAATTCCCATAAATGCTGCCTTACCCCTAGCCTTGTTCCCTTGGGAGTTCTCAACATGTATCATATGTGATACAAAGCTAAGGGGATAATTGTATAGTGATTGGTGTACTTTGTTAACCTTTTGAGTTCCACAGGGGTGAGCAATGCACATTCCTATGGCACTCAAAGGGATAAGGGCTGTCCATGGTGCTGAAAGGATTCTCTCCACTCCCCCAGTGACCAGCTGGGGTGGCAGAGAACATGCTGTCAGACCTAAGGATTGTCGTAGTGCTGGTGATGTGTGAGATCATCCCTTCCACATTGACAACAGTTCAGCTATACTGTATGCAAATGAGGACCTTCTCCTCCCCTTCCCTTGCATCCCTAAATTTTAGTGAATATGTCGATGTGTGTGTACATCGAAATGTCAAAATGTTTCACTTAGACAAAATCATATTGCCACAGTATCAACCTTTAATGAATCTAGGCCATTGTGTACACACACACACACACACACATATACACACAAAATACAACCCTAGCAACTACCAACCCAGACTATTAACCCCTCATTGCTATACCTCTCCACATTTCTGCTTTGTACCAAAGGGGCATTTTCCTTGGTGGTCTATCATGAAGAGTGAGAGGTCTGGGCAGCTGCCATCACAGACTTCCTTATCGGCTCTTCTGTGTGGGCTGAGAGTGCAGAGCACCAGGATATTATGTCACTTCCAGGCACCCAACATTATTAGTAGATACAAGGACTGCGACTGAGCAATGATCTGGAGGTCTGTGCCAGAGAGTGCACAGACGTCCCACTCCCTCATGCATAAGACATTGTGAGCCAGGCAGGGGTGGTCCTCCAATCTCCCCAATGGTCCCAGGACCACACTGCCCACTGGGGGACTCTGATTCTGTGATAGAATGATCCTCCCTTGCTCATGGGTTTCTGGAGGGGGGAGCAGGGGGGGGGATTTGCATCCCAAAATGCCCTCTCCATATAAACATAGGGGCTTGGCGGGCTGACCTGGGATATATTATGATTTTGCCCCCCCCCGGAAAATTTTCTCTGGACTCCACTGCCCTGATCCCCCCTTCATCCTCTTCCCCCCTTCTCACCCCTTTTACGTTTCTCCTCTAGTATTATTGGTTCTCTCTCTCCCAAGTCCCCCTTTATTCCTCAGAGAATCTTTTCCCCTCTCCTCTAGTCTTTTTGATCCCCTCTCTCCCCATCACTTCTTTTTTCTCCATCATCTCTCCTTCCACATTCTTGTATCCCTCTGTCTTCTCACCTCTCAATTTCTCCTAGTCTCCCCCCACTCTCAATATCCTCCACTGTTCTGGTCATTTTCATACCCTCTCTCCCCAAATCTCCAATTTTTTCCTTCATCAGCACCCCTTTCTAACATAGTAAATTTAAAAAGACCAAGCCCATCAAGTTTAACCTTTGATTCAAAACCTAGAAAAAGAATTATATACTCCTTCCTGCCTCCAAAATGAGTATTAGTCTATTTTCCGGAACATCTTGTTTTACCTACTAACATACAGTATAACCATCTGTCCTTCCTCAGAATGCTTCCTCCCTTTTGTCTCCCAGTGTTTTAAATCTGACCCCCAAACTCCCCTTTTTCATCCTCTCTCTCTCTCCTTGAGCGGGTGCATTCTTGAGGGCACCCTCCCGCTTGCCTACCTTTATTGAAACAGGAAAGGACCTCAACCTCTGGGACAGACCTCTGTTTCAGTATTTCCTCACAGTTGTTGCAGGCCCAATGATACAGAGAGACGGTATATGATGTAATATTCAGGTGGTCTGCATTATGTAATTGTGAGACAACCAGGAAGGAATGCTGACTCGGATGTCTGTGCTCCAGGAGGCACAGACCTTAGTGAGCCAGTTGGGGAAATCTTATGATCTCCCCAGCTGGCCCATATCCCATGAACGTTCAGTGGCTTTGGGCCCCCTGAGTCAATGAACCCGGGCACAGCTGCACCCTCTGTGCCCTGTAGTTAGGTGACTGAAGGATTAAAAGCCCCATTTTAATCAGTTGGATTTTTCTTTATTCCCTGTGGTATAGTTAGAATATCATTATTATTGGTTTTTATTTATAAAACAAAAGCATATTCCTTTCTGCTGAACAAAATAGGTAAAATCACAAGCAACCAATGGGTCTAATGCATTGAGAAAAAAATTATATAACTCTAGGGCAAATCAACTGCACTTAATAGAACAAATAAAAAGTCCCAAATTTCCCACTTATTTGATTGGGGCTTTTAATGTATTGAATGTTAAATCAATGCTTTGGCATACTCTCCAGCTTTGAAGATGTCAAAGACCCTGTTTAACCACCTGATTCCCAGAAGGGGTGGCAAGTACATGGTGGAGCAATGTTTTTCCCAAACCTCTGATACCCAGAGGGTTAAATCAATGGATATTTGTATTTGTCTCCTATGGAAAAGCTGGTTTGGTTTAGAATTACTCCAATTTTTTTTAACTTAACCCCATAAACACTAGCAGGGGTTTAACTACAGTGGGTGCAGTTGTGCCAGGGCCCAGTTTCCAAGGGACCCCATCTGCTGCAAAGACCAGCAGGTTCTGGTTATGGCTTGGTGAAAAAAATTATTTTGCCGAGGATCACAAAAAGTTTTTCTCTGGTACCCTGACTGGTTATTTCACTGAATGCTAGAGAGATATCCAATTCATTATGAAGTCTTAGCATTTAAGGGGTTAAGGCCCACTATAATGCAGATGGTTCTAATTTCTTTGTGTGTATGGCCTTTAACATACATCATACAAACACAGACATCTCTTAACCCTTTGGATACCTCACAATGCATTGAATACCTTTGTATTATCCTAAGGATGAATTATCTTATCTGTATGTAGATTGATAAGAAATTATATTACAACAAGTAAATAAACTGGCCAATAGAAACCAGCAGTTGATGTGTGGTTGAATTGTGTTGACCACTCCCACAGCATGACACAGTGGTTGTGGCCAACACAGATGATGTTTTCCTTCAGTTAGGCATCTAGTTGCCTACTCTGCCTAATGGGTAATCCAGACCTTTGAAGCTGTCTAGATAACATTTATGAATATTTCCCAATAAAGACTCTCTGCTGAATCTTTTGTTCCTTGCCTTACATGTCTAAGAAAGATGTTTTTAAATAATTGCAAGTGTCAGAGATCGTATTTCTTCACCGTTATTTCCCACTGCTTCTGCATGCTCTGCAGTGTTTTCCTACATAATTGACACAAAGGTGACTGAATGAAAGACATTTCTCCCCCACCTAAGCTTTTGTATACATTGATTTGTTACTTCTGCTGTTTACCTAGGTACCGCCTGGTGGTAATAATAAGCCCGCTGTTGTTAAAGAAACGTCCCTCTGTGATTTTCTTTTATTATCTTTTTAGTGTATTTTAATTTCATCAAGAGGAGAAGGCATTTATTTATTTCTTTTGTGCCAGCATAGAGTGATAAACATCTCTCACCGGTGACAAGAGCATTTTAATAACAGCTGCATTATGAACCAGGTCTTTCGCTGTGTGAGATCTCCTTCTAAAATTGAGTTTATTGAAGGTTGGAATTACTTTTTTGGAGGGGTGACTGGCGAAGATTTAAATTGTTTAGGAAACTAAGGAGCCAACTTGCTGCATACCTAATAAAGTTAACCTTTTGAGCACCAGAAGTTTGAGCAAACAGATTAGGAGCCTTATATTCGAAAGTAAAAAGGAACAATTCTGGAGCAAACCATCTGCTCTATAGAGAATAAATAAAAAATATCCTACTTTGATTTAAATGGAACTTTTATCTCCTTGAATGTTAGAGATGTCTCTAGCAGTCAAGCAGTTAAATTCCCCATTGTCCCCTATGGTGCACCTGGTCTGCTCTGGAATTGCTTCTTTTTTATTTTGTATTTCCTGCTCATACTTTATTTATATGTTTTATATGTCTTTAAAACATATTAATTTATTTAAAATAAGTATCTGATTTTGACCCAAGTCATTTTGTCATGATTTCTTTATGGTATCTGCACCATAGAAAAAAATGTAAGTTTTAAGGTTGGATCTCTATTATGATTACTGCAAGGAATGCCCCCCCCCCCCCACACACACACTCACACCTCTGTATGAAAGGCTATGTGTCAGACTCTGACACACATAGTTAATATAGAGTATTTTTCCAGAACTGCCCTAGCACTGTTGTCACAGTGGTCCAATGCACTGAGATGATTATGAAAAGGCAATTTAAAGCTAGTTACTTAAAAAAACAATACATCATTTGAAAGGGACAGTTTTCTTTAAACCATTGGATGTTGAGAAGCAGTCAATTTTTATAAATATATAGTAAGACTTCTCCTACTAAGTAAAATAACATATTTCTTCCGCTGGGAGACCCTTTTTTCTGAAAGTTATTGTATTAATAACAAGCCTTTACTGATCTTTTAAACAGGTCTCCAATGCATTGAGAAGCAATATGTTGGATGCCTCTCTATCATGTAAAGGGTTAAGGGCCCTGGTCTTTATTGTCTTTCCCTTGAGTTACTTATAAATCTGACACTCGAAGAGTAATTTCAAAGTGTGAACAAGATCAAAAGACAATTTTGATACTACCACGATTTATAACCACAAGTTAATAAATGAAAAACTTGAGTGTACACAACCTTATCAGCATAGGCCAATGTGCAAGCACTAGGATCCCCATGTCCTTAATATCTACTATGACTAAAGAATAAAGGCTGCACTATTAATCAAACAGTGTATCACAGGTGGTATAAAAACAGTGATTTTTATCTGATTCTATTAAAAACAATGTAGAATCACTGAGACATCAAACATACAGGACTAACAAACCTGAATGTCCACTAAATGTGTTAGTGAAGAATGGAGTGTGGAGATCGGTGGACCTGGGTTTTGCGAGTCCTATCTTTTTGATGTCTCAGTGATGTTGCATTATATTTAATATGTTCAAATAAAAATGACTATATTTGTACCAGCTGTGATATAGTGTTTGACTGATAGTGCAGACTTTATTATTTTCTTTAATTTTAAAGTGTGTCAGATTATATCTCTCATTTATTCCCTCACCCCCCCCCCCCACCCTGATCTCTGCTCTAAACCTCCATGTAGGGTCAGGGTATGTTTGAGCCTACTTGCACAATTTGCTTTGTGATGCAGTACCACTATGGCACTGACTGCAGTGACAAGCTGTGATTTTGCTACTTATGCACCCCCCAAGTACAGGAGATTAACAGAATGAGCTCTGACAGTAGAGAACAGACCACCCACTGTCATCCATGGCTCTGTCTGCCCCAGAATCACAGGAAAATTCTGCTTCTGCTGTGGCTGCAGGGAATCTAATTGTCACAAGAACTACAAGACACATTTGTTTGTATGAAGCTGATCTCTTCTTTTACACTATATGGAAGCTTCACAGCATAACCAATAAGGGTATTAAATTCAGAAAGGAGCGAAGAGGCATGTTTGGGTGGAAGCAATAACAGAAAATGTAATGAATTCTCATGTTTGTTCTAGTGATGAGCGAGCACCTCAATGCTCGGATGTTCGGGTGCTCTGACCGAGCACCCCCTGAGGCTCGAGTGCTCGGCCGAGCATCCGAGCCCCATTGAAGTCAATGGGAGGACTCGAGCATTACACCAGGCACCCCCTGCTCTGATGAGGGGAGGGTGCCTGGTCCATAGGAAAAGGGCAGAAAAAGATGGAAACACTACAGAAATGGTTCAGGGACAGCATAGGGAGGATGTCTGGATGCACCTTGGACTCCAACATCGCTGCTGGGAACGATCTTTCGCCCGTAGTACGCCATTTTTACAGACTGACCATAAAACACACAAAAAGGAAAATAAAAACGACTTTAGGTGAAAAATTGTTACCAAACAGTATTTGCTGTATATTTACTTGTATATCATCTGCAAATTCTCCCAAAAATTTCCTTGATTTTCAGAACTGAGGCCATGATTAAGAGGGAAACGTGCGCAGAGGCAAATTCTCCCAAAAATTTCCTTGATTTTCAGAACTGAGGCCATGATTAAGATGGAAACGTGCGCTGAGCTGACCATCTAAAACATTATGGGTGAGGGTCTGCTGCAGAGCTGACCATCCTAAACATTATATGCGAAGGCCCGCTAGTGAGCTGACGCTATAAAACATTATATGAGAAGGCCCGCTGGTGAGCTGACCTATATAAAAATTGGCAAACAGGGCCCGCTGGTGAGCTGGCCCTATATAAAAATTATATCACAGGGCCCGCTGGTGAGCTGGCCCTATATAAAAATTATAGCACAGGGCATATGGAAGAGGAGGAGGAGGATGAGAAGATTAAGAGTCAACCATATACCCGTTTTTTGGGTGGAAGGGGTGAATGGGAATACAGAGTATTCCCATCATTGTAAATAACATATATAAAGTGAGTTTATGTTCCCCCGGGGCTTTCCTCCAGTGGAGTGGAGAAGTCAGGGGAAATCCAGGCCTTGTTCATTTTTATAAGTGTCAACCTATCAGCATTGTCGGTGGAAAGGCGGATACGCTTATCTGTTATGATGCCACCAGCAGCACTAAATACCCGCTCAGACAGAACGCTGGCGGCAGGGCAGGCCAGCACCTCCAAGGCGTAGAGTGCCAGTTCATACCACGTGTCCAGCTTGGACACCCAGTAGTTGTAAGGCACAGAGGGATCATTGAGGACGCTGACACGGTCTGCTACGTACTCCTTCACCATCTTCCAAAACTTTTCCCTCCTTGTGACACTAGGCTGCGCATCAGGGTGAGGGTGCTGGCGGGGTGTCATGAAGGTGTCCCACGCCTTGGAGAGTGTTGCCCTGCCTTTGTCGGAACTGCTGTGTGCTCCCCTTTTCTCCCCTTCTCGGTTGGCCAAGGTAGCACGTACTCTGCCGCCAGCGTTGTCAGATGGAAAATTTTGGAGCAATTTTTCAACAAGAACCTTCTGGTATTGCACCATTTTGCTTGTCCTCTCCACCGGAGGAATGAGAGATGAGAAATTCTCTTTGTAGCGGGGGTCCAGAAGGGTGAACACCCAGTAATCCGTGTTGTCTAAAATGCGTACAACGCGTGGGTCACGGGAAAGGCAGCCTAACATAAAGTCAGCCATGTGTGCCAGAGTACCAACAGTCAAGATTTCGCTGTCCTCACCAGGAGGCTGACTCTCAATATCCTCATCCTCTTCCTCCTCTTCTGCCCACCCACGCTGAAGAGATGGAACTAAAGTTCCATGGCTACCCTCTGTAGCGGAGGCAACCGTGTCTTCCTCCTCCTCCTCCTCCTCCTCCTCCTCCTCCGCCTCCTCCAATTGTCGCTGAGAAGACGAAGTGAGCGTGCTCTGGCTATCACCTTGTGTAAGCTCTTCCTCCCCCATTTCCACCTCTTCCACATGCAAAGCGTCGGTTTTAATTGTGAGCAGCGAGCGTTTCAGTAGACACAGAAGTGGGATGGTTACACTGATAATAGCGTTATCGCCGCTCACCATCTGTGTCGATTCCTCAAAATTGCGTAAAACCTCGCAGAGGTCTGACATCCATTCCCACTCCTCACTTCTGATTACAGGAAGTTGAATGGAGAGGCGACGACCGTGTAACAGCTGGTACTCCACTACTGCCCTCTGCTGCTCACAAAGCCGGGCCAACATGTGGAAGGTGGAGTTCCAGCGCGTGCTCACGTCACACAGCAGCCGGTGAGCTGGCAATTGTAAGCGCTGCTGCAGCTTCAACAGGCCGGCCGAAGCTGTAGATGACTTACGGAAATGTGCACACACGCGGCGCACCTTGGTCAAGAGATCATGCACATTGGGGTAGGTTTTTAGAAATCGCTGCACCACTAAATTAAATACATGCGCTAGGCATGGTACGTGTGTGAGCTTGCCGAGCTCCAAAGCCGCCACCAAGTTACGCCCATTATCACACACAACCATGCCTGGTTGCAGGTTGAGTGGCGAGAGCCACTGCTCGGTCTGGTGACTAATCCCCTGCAACAGCTCTGAGGCCGTGTGCTGTTTGTCCCCAAGGCAGATCAGCTTCAGCACGGCCTGTTGACGCTTCCCCACTGCAGTGCTACACTGCTTCCAGCTACTGGCTGATGGGGGAGTGGCGGTGTGTGTAGAGAATTCGGAGGTGGAAACGGAGGAGGAGGAGCCAATAACATAGGTGCTGGTGGAAACCCTGATGGAGGTAGGGCCCGCAATCCTCGGCGTGGGTAGCACCCGTGCCATCCCAGGGTCCGAGTCGCTCCCAGCCTCCACGACATTCACCCAGTGTGCCGTCAGGGAAATGTAGCGTCCCTGGCCACAAGCACTTGTCCATGTGTCAGTCGTTAAGTGGACCTTCCCAGTAACTGCGTTGGTCAGGGCACGGGTGATGTTACGGGACACATGGTGGTGTAATGCGGGGATGGCACACCGGGAAAAGTAGTGGCGGCTGGGGACCGCGTACCGAGGGACAGCTGCTGCCATCAGGCTGCGGAAGGACTCAGTGTCCACAAGCCTAAATGGCAGCATTTCGATGGCCAGTAATTTTGAAAGGTGTGAGGTTAGTGCTATGGCCTGTGGGTGGGTGGCTGGGTACTTTCTCTTGCGCTCAAATGCCTGGGGTAACGACATTTGGACGCTGTGCTGGGACAGGGAAGTGGATGTGGTCGCTGATGGTGCTTCAGATGCTACAGGTGCAGGGCGGGAGGTATGCGGGCCTGCGCCTTCGACAGGCGATTGGCCGGCACCGAAAACAGGGGAAGAGGAGGCAGTGGTGTGGCCTGCAGACACAGATGGGCGATCCAGGCGTTCCTCCCACTTACTACGGTGCTTGGATGCCATGTGTCGGATCATGCTGGTGGTGGTGAGGTTTCTAGTGTTCATGCCTCGGCTCATTCTGGTGTGGCACAGGTTGCAAACTACAAATCTTTTGTCGTCCGCACTTTCCTTAAAAAAACGCCATACCGCGGAACACCTACCCCTTGGCAAGGTAGATTTACGCAAGGGGGTGCTCCGTGGAACATTTGCGGGCCGGTTTGGTGCGGTCCGCCTTCTTTCTGTTGCCACACCACTGCCTCTTCCAGCCTGTTGCGGTGCTGCAGATGGCTCACCCTCAGGACTGCTGTCATCGCTCGGCTCTACACCTTCCCAGGTGGGGTCAGTCACCTCATCGTCCACCAAGTCCTCCTCCACTTCCTCACTCTGATCATCCTCCTCAAGTCTTGATCCCACCACATACTCAGTCATTGACAACTGTATAACATTCTCCTCAACAAGGTCTTGAGACGGAAATAGTGGTTGATTTAATGGCAACTGTGTCTCATCATCATCATCATCATCCACTACTTCCTTTGACCTTAAATGCCGTTCACATCTGTCATCTTCTTGTGATTGGGTAGCCTCTAGAGGTTGTGAATCAGGGCACAAGATGTCATGTTCCTCTGCAAGCGTGCTTGGAGAGAGGGTCAAATGAAGGATTGGTGATGAGACGAGCTCATCACTATATCCCAGTGTGGGATCACTTCTTTGACCAGACCGTGTATGGTGGGAGGAAGGATGATCAGAGTGAGGATTATGTTGACCAGACTCTTGGCTACTGAGAGTGGACTTGGTGGAAGACAGGGTGGTGCTTAACCGACTGGAAGCAGTATCAGCTGTCATCCAACCGACCACCTGTTCGCACTGGTCGGACCTCGAGAGTGATGTCCTGCGACGCCCTGTGAAATCAGACATGAAGCTAGGTATGGTGGATGTCTTTCTTTCTTGTGCTCTGGCACCAGGCACAGTTTCTCCGCGTCCTGACCCGCGCCCTGAACTTTCAGGATCACGTCCACTTCCCCGTCCCTTTTTACCCGCCTTCTTCATCTTACACGATATATATGACTTTAATATATATGAGTTTGAAAACTTAACAGTATTTCTTCCTATTCTGCAACTGTGCAGAGTACACAGAATAGGCTGTTAAACGGCGTTGAAACACACTGAATGGAATATGTGACTTTAATATTTGAGTTTGAAAACTTAACAGTATTTCTTATAATTCTGGAACTGTACAGAGTACACAGAATAGGCTGCTAAACTGCGGTGACACACACTGAATGGAATAAGTGACTTTAATATTTGAGTTTGAAAACTTAACAGTATTTCTTCCTATTCTGCAACTGTGCAGAGTACACAGAATAGGCTGCTAAACTGCGGTGACACACACTGAATGGAATAAGTGACTTTAATATTTGAGTTTGAAAACTTAACAGTATTTCTTCCTATTCTGCAACTGTGCAGAGTACACAGAATAGGCTGCTAAACTGCGGTGACACACACTGAATGGAATAAGTGACTTTAATATTTGAGTTTGAAAACTTAACAGTATTTCTTACTATTCTGCAACTCTGCAGAGTACACAGAATAGGCTGTTAAACGGCGGTGAAAGACACTGAATGGAATATGTGACTTTAATATTTGAGTTTGAAAACTTAACAGTATTTCTTCCTATTCTGCAACTGTGCAGAGTACACAGAATAGGCTGCTAAACTGCGGTGACACACACTGAATGGAATAAGTGACTTTAATATTTGAGTTTGAAAACTTAACAGTATTTCTTACTATTCTGCAACTCTGCAGAGTACACAGAATAGGCTGTTAAACGGCGGTGAAAGACACTGAATGGAATATGTGACTTTAATATTTGAGTTTGAAAACTTAACAGTATTTCTTCCTATTCTGCAACTGTGCAGAGTACACAGAATAGGCTGTTAAACGGCGTTGAAACACACTGAATGGAATATGTGACTTTAATATTTGAGTTTGAAAACTTAACAGTATTTCTTACTATTCTGCAACTCTGCAGAGTACACAGAATAGGCTGTTAAACGGCGGTGAAAGACACTGAATGGAATATGTGACTTTAATATTTGAGTTTGAAAACTTAACAGTATTTCTTATAATTCTGGAACTGTACAGAGTACACAGAATAGGCTGTTAAACGGCGGTGAAAGACACTGAATGGAATATGTGACTTTAATATTTGAGTTTGAAAACTTAACAGTATTTCTTCCTATTCTGCAACTCTGCACAGTACACAGAATGTGCTGCTACACTGCGGCGAAGCACACTGAATGGAATATGTGACTTTTAAATTTTAGTTTTAAAAACTTAACAGTATTTCTTCCTATTCTGCAACTGTGCACAGTACACAGAATGTGCTGCTACACTGCGGCGAAGCACACTGAATGGAATATGTGACTTTGATATTTTAGTTTGAAGACTTAACAGTATTTCTTCCTATTCTGCAACTCTGCACAGTACACAGAATGTGCTGCTACACTGCGGCGAAGCACACTGAATGGAATATGTGACTTTGATATTTTAGTTTGAAGACTTAACAGTATTTCTTCCTATTCTGCAACTCTGCACAGTACACAGAATGTGCTGCTAAACTGCGGCGAAGCACACTGAATGGAATATGTGACTTTGATATTTTAGTTTGAAGACTTAACAGTATTTCTTCCTATTCTGCAACTCTGCACAGTACTCAGAATGTGCTGCTAAACTGCGGCGACGCACACTGAATGGAATACGTGACTTTGATATTTTAGTTTGAAGACTTAACAGAATGTGCTCTAATCTGCAACTTTGCACACTAAACAGAATGTGCTCTAATCTGCAACTTTGCACACTAAACAGAATGTGCTCTAATCTGCAACTTTGCACACTAAACAGAATGTGCTCTAATCTGCAACTGTGCACACTAAACAGAATGTGCTCTAATCTGCAACTTTGCACACTACACAGAATATATATATTTTTTTTTTTTTTTTTGTTTTTTTCCCCCCACACCAAATAACCTGCTGCCCCCACACACAGTAGTCCTAAAAAGGACTTTTGGTTCTTTTTTTTTCACAATTTTTGTTTTTTTCCTCCCTACACTGCCTTTCCCTTCCTATCCTCAGCTCTCCCTGGCTCAGACTGAGCCGAACTCGATGGTCAGGTGCTATACAGCACCTGACCACGGGTTCTGGCCAGCCAATCAGTGTAATGCCAGCAGCCAACATGGCTGCTGGCATTACACCGATGTCAGAGCCTCCCTGCACGTTTATTGGCTGCGCAGCAGGCGCAAAACGTGCGGGGAGGAGACACGAACATGGCGGGCGAGCACATGCGGTACTCGTACGAGTACCGCCATGTGCCGAGCAGAGCGATGCTCGTGCCGATCCGAGCATCGGCCGAGCATGCTCGCTCAACACTAGTTTGTTCACAAAGTGAGAAAGGCAACAGCATAAGACCAACGTGGAAAAGCTTAGATTTAATTATTATTCCACCAGTGTAAGAAATTACTTTCTCAGGATCCATATATAGACACAGGATATAATCACAATCTCAAGGAAAAAGAAGGGAATAGCAAGGAAATGAGGGCGCGAAAAGAAAATAAGCAAGCTGACATGATAAACAAACACAAATAAAAATAAACTCCTTGGATGCTGGAGGAACCTTGCTGCTAGCATCCAAAAAAGCAGTAATCTTTTATTATGACAATATGCAGGTTGCAGGACTTCTTTTGCTGGGAAATTCTTCATTTGAAATCTATTAGAGCTCAAACTGTCGTTTTTAAATTGTACTGATAGTAACAGCATCACCTGCTGTTCACATGTGCATTTCTATTGCATTGTATGAGAGAGTTGAGGCTGGCTCTCTCATTAGAATGAGATTATAACAGCTCCATACTTTTATGTCAGTTTGAACTGTAATAACATTTTAATTAAGCATCTCCTAGCATTATCTTTGTTTAACCCTTTAACCCCTTAACATTACATGACGTGCCAGGACTGTCACACCAGTATGGATGTTAAGAACCGGTGATGGTCTTGGCTCATGTACTGTGGTCCTCTACAGCCATCCGTCCCCTGATCAGGTTAAGGACCAGAGTGGCGTGCACTGCAGTTAACATCCTTTAGGTTCTTAAATGATTATTTTACATATTTTTATAATATAATTCAATTCCTCCTTTAAGAGTACATAATGATTTTAGATATGATGTAAACAAAGGTCTAATAGCCCTGCAAAATGGCTATAAATAGGGATAGGAGTTGGAAAACCAACAATTTCCAACTTTTTCTGCTAAAATTCCCACCCATAAAAAATACATAAAATGTCCCTCTTTTCGGCACTGCCAATATATTTCAAGAAATAATTTTTTGCCTATATTTTCTTTCCACAACATTACTTCTTCTGAGGGATGAAGTGGAGAAATGAACAGGTGAAAGTAAAAGTTGTGAGTCCTCCAGCAACATATGCCTTGAAATAGCACCTGAGTACCTTTTTGCCCATAACACTAACTTCTTGCTTGAGTAACACTGACACAGCCATCCTTGGGACATAACTGAAGCTTGGGATTTTCCAGCAGGGTATAACACATGGCATCAGTTCTTTAAAGCCTCTGTTTTCAACAAAAGAAAAGGGAAGCATGTCAACAGCCAACATTTTGGCAAGTTTACTGTTCCACAGGTATACTTTTCCATTTTTTGTGCAAGTTTTTGCTTCTTTCTATGAACTTAGTAAGTGTGGGACAGCAGTACATAATGGAAGAACTGTACAACTTTATTGCTCTAACAACATAACTTGTGGAGGTGGTGGAGTTGGTGGCGGTATGTCTTGTCATCTGAAAAAAAGCTCAGAGTCATACTCCTCTGAAGCAGGAGAAGAAAATCTTGGCACATTCTATGACACAACAACAGCACTTCTGTTATGATCCCCTGAGCCCCAGGAACTTTGAGGAGTACTTTTGCTGCTACTAGTTGTGGCACATACGACATGTTCATGCTGTATCTCCCAATCAGACCATTGCTTGTACTTCAGATGGGATATCAATGAGGATTGTGCTTTCCTCCTGCTCACATGCTTCTTACACAGACAACAGATAGAAATATGTTTAATGTTTGGATCAGGAGTAAAGAATCTCCATATTGTAGACTTCATAGACTGAGAGGTTAGTTGGTGTCAAGTGTGCTGCACTTCCAACAGCACCAGAAGCATTCATCATAGCTAGGGTTGTGAATGTTGATGATACATGTTTCTGATTACTCTGTGTGCAGCTGGGTGGGGGCTGAACTTGTAAGTAGTGATGGTGCACATGATAATATCACGGTGCCCGTGATTGCTGCAGTTCCCTGTCTGTCACCAGTAGGGGGCTGCTATTGGCTGTCTGCAGATAGCCCGCCTCTGATTGCCTATTTAAACCTGGATTGGGCACCCTTTGGGTGCCCTTTCGTGTTGTTTCTGACCTTCTTGCTATCACTATGCTAGTGGTAGCTGGGCCTCTGTTCCAGTGTTCCTGAGTTCCTGATCTCATGTGTTCCTGAGTTCCTGATCTCTACTGTTCCAGTGTTTCCTGCCTGCTGTGTTGTTCCAGTCCTGGTTCCGGCCTAGTCTCTGGTGTTGCAGTTCCTGCGGTCCTTCTTCTCTGCTGTTTCCTGACCTGACTGATCGTTGCTGGTTCCTGTCATCTCATCGCCTGTCTCCTGTATCCTGGCGACCTCCTGCCCGGTCGCGTCGGCGACATTGTTAGTTACTCCAGTGTGCGGTCACTGGTTTGCTCCAAAGCCTATCGGCTGTACAGTCTTGTGTTGGTAACAGCGTGCGGACGCTGGTTTGCTCCCAAAGCCTTGCGGCTATACAAACTCGCTTGTTACACCAGTGTGCAGTCACTGGTTTGCTCCAAGGCCTATCGGCTATACAATCCTGTGTTGGTCCCAGCGTGCGGACGCTGGTTTGCTCCAAAGCCTTGCGGCTATACAAACTCGCTTGTTACACCAGTGTGCGGTCACTGGTTTGCTCCAAGGCCTATCGGCCATACAATTCTGTGTTGATCCCAGCGTGCGGACGCGGGTTTGCTCCTAAGCCTTGCGGCTATCCAAACTCGCTTGTTACACCAGTGTGCGGTCACTGGTTTGCTCCAAAGCCTATCGGCTATACAGTCTTGTGTTGGTCCCAGCGTGCGGACGCTGGTTTGCTCCTAAGCCTTGCGGCTATACAAACTTGCTTGTTACACCAGTGTGCGGTCACTGGTTTGCTCCAAGGCCTATTGGCCATACAATCCTGTGTTGGTCCCAGCGTGCAGACGCTGGTTTGCTCCAAAGCCTTGCGGCTATACAAACTCGGTTGTTACACCAGTGTGCGGTCACTGGTATGCTCCTAAGCCTATCGGCTATACAGTCCTGTGTTGGTTCCAGCGTGCGGACGCTGGTTTGCTCCAAAGCCTTGCGGCTATACAAACTCGCTTGTTACACCAGTGTGCGGTCACTGGTTTGCTCCAAAGCCTATCGGCTATACAATCCTGTGTTGGTCCCAGCGTGCGGACGCTGGTTTGCTCCAAAGTCTAGCGGCTTTACTACTCCCTGTTGGTCTCATTGTGTGTACACTGGGTTGCTTACGATCCTGTCAATTTGCCATTACCATCTGACTGCTGCTACTATCTCTGGGCTGCCCTGCCCGGTATTGGTAAGGCCGGTAGAACCTTTTGCCACATTCCATCTGAGGTTGCCTTACCCGGTATTGGCAGGGCCGGTAGAGCCTACATTGTGAATCTTTTGAGGCTGCCTTGCCCGGTAATTTGGTAAGGCCGGTAGAACCGTTGTGCTATTCCATCTGCAGGTTGCCTTACCCGGTACTGGCAAGGCCGGTAGAGCCTAACATTCAGCTTCTTCAGACTGTCCTGTAGAGTCTGCATTCTATCTTGTTATATTCTGTTTGTATCTGTATGTATGTGTTAGTCATCCTACGTTATCAATTTATTATTTCAATAAAATTGATTTTTACCTAAAACTTGTGTCTGAGAGTCATAATAAACCGTGACAGATAACTGACAGAATGATTGTGCATTTTCTGGAATCTTTACTTGGCCAGAATCAGACTTTCCAATCAACTTCTCAAACGGTTTAGAAACAGGCACAATACTCCTTTTAGTCTTGGAAGATTGAGCCTTTGCCTTTCTCTACATTTCTAGCCATGCCATCATCTCGCTCACTCTTAACTTCATCTGTATCTGAAGAAGAGCAGGATACTGGATGGAAATATTCTAGATCAACATCATCATGTATATGTATGTATGTATATTTGTATTTATGTAGTGCCAACAGGTGTACGTAGCACTTTACAGATTACATTTAACATAGGAGGGGTACAATAAGTGCAGTGATTAAGTGGTTATGTGGTCAATCATAAGGGAAATACCAGGTGAGTATATATTAGGATACAAGGTCCCTGCCCCATAGAGCTTACAATCTAAGTAGAGCTTACATCAATAATTAGGCCATCCTCAGCATAGCCAGTTGCTTTCCCCCACCTAATTTTATATTCCGTTAGGGCCAGCTTTTTGAAGTGTCAAATTATTTTTTTTTACTACTTTCAGGACAGGTGTTTTTGTGCTTGTTCGTCTCATTGTCAGATGCAACAGATGGTTGAGCTGCTACACCTTCTCCTACTATGCCATCAACATAATGTGACTAGCTGTTTACAGTATTTTTGGATGGTTTATTATCAGTACTGGTGCTGGTGGAACTTTTGGTGGGACTTTGACAAACTATATCTTCCTCAGGAGGAGAAGGATCACCATCATTTATTGCACACGTTTCAGCAACCATGATTGCAGTCAGTTTTTTTAGACTACCACTCTCCTACTCCTTTCACCCTCCCCCTGCACCTTGTGCATTAAGTGGGCATTAATCAACTACTGTGTAAGTATTTTACTGTAAAGTACACAATATAACTGATTGTGTGTGATGTATTGCCTTGGCCTTCTACAGAATACTATATCTCATCTAGTATCAGTCTGCCTCAGTCACAACTCATGTCAGGGTCCTGCTCTCTGTTGCTGATTACATTTTTTTAATGCTTTTTTTTCAATTAATTGTCCCCCATATCCATATCACTGTCAACAAAAAACAAAAAACATACTCCCTGTTTTACTGCTTCTTTACCCAGACTCTATTAACACAGAGATAAAAGCCAGATCAGAAAGGAATTGGATCACATCTGTGTCTTCCCAATCAGTCACACAGAATTTTGGAGTATTTGGGGTAAATCTCTTTGGATCCCTTTTCACACCCCCAGACTCTCCTAGCCCAGAGATAACAGCCAGAGCAGGAAAGGACTTGGATCATGGCTGCCTATGTCTCTCCAATCAGTAGCACAGAATTTTGGGATAAATCTAATTTGCATCTTTCTCATACCCACCCCCAGATTCCCCTAGCACAGAGATAACAGTCAGATCAGGAAGAAATTTGAATCATCTCTTCCTGTGTCTTCCCAGTCAATGGCACAGAATGATGGGGTATTTGGGGTCAACCTCATTTTCCATTTCCCTCTACCCGAGAGTCTCCCAGACACTAGGGGTGGTCGAAAGTTGTCGCCATGTTCCCACAGGAAATTTAGTGAAAACCACGTTATCTACTTTTTCATGGGAAAATCCTCTTAAAAATGTTTGCATTTTTCGCCCATTGGCCCAAATTTTTCACTATTTTTTCATTGGCTATAAAGTTTCCATCCATTGATTTATGTTGTTTTTGCACTTCCGCTATAAAAACATTATGTTTTTGCTGATGGCAGACACAATAGAAGTAGCTACAGAGCGAGCTGTGCTGTTCTCTTGTGATATTTTGCAAAAAGTGAGGCAGGGGAGGCTCATAGTGACTCCTATCACTATGAGCAAGGTAAAAAATAATCAGTGTAGGAGCTGGAAGGACCATTATGTGTCCACTGAGTCTGAGGAGGAGGAGAAAGGGACCACTACTGTACCAATGCTGTCCAGTCCCCCTAAATCACCTCAAGGGATCTTGGGGAATTTAATGAGAAGGAAGGGAGAAAAGGGAATGGGAATGGAGAGAGAAAAGTGTAGTACTAGTGAGAGCAGGACAGGTCAGCTGCCTGTGCCTGCTGCAAGACATGCTGCCCCTGCTGCTAGTGCCACCATTGCTGTACCTGCAGCCACTCGTGTTGTACCTGCCATTAGTATTGAACCTGCTGCCAGTGCTGAACCTTCTGCCAGTGCTAAACCTGCTGCCAGTGCTGAACCTGCTGTCACCAATACTTTGCCTGCTGCTAGTGTTTCTAGTAGTACTCAGGGGAGGAGGAGAAAATTATGCCATGTGTGACAGTAGGGGACCCTTTGTCACATTGCTCGTCACCTCCTCCAAGCAGCAGTGAGATGTCTGGAGTAGAGCAGCAGCACTTAGGGACTAGCGGTGGTGGTGGTGTTGGAGAAGCTGAGGTGGAAGAGACATTGATGGCCTTTTTATCAGAAACTGAGAAGGAATGGGAGACAGGGATGAGAATGGGCATCACCACAACCACTAACAGTCAGCTTTTGAAATTAACGGAAATTGCAACTGCTCTAACTTCTGCTGCTGCTGAGATGAAAGGGCAGCAGGGTGCTGAAGAGCAGGCTAGTGTGCCACAGACCACTGGGGACACAGTGGGAATGGGGTCAACAAGTAATGCGGGACTAGGAAAGGTTCCACTTGCCAGCAGTAGCAATACTCCTCCAGATCCTAGTTGCAGTGCTGAATCTGAGGCAGTAGCAGCAACAGCAGCAACATTATCCACTGCCACAGAAAGTGAAGGGGAATGTGGTAGACAAGAAGAAAAAGGCCATTCTTCTCCACCTGTTCCCTATCCCTCCCCCCAGAAGTCATGGGTGTGGGACTATTATTCTCTTCCGGCAGGCACAGTGCAGTCATCATCAATAATGGTACAGTGCAAAATTTGTGACAAGTTAGTAAGAAGGGGAAAGGAGGGAACACACCTTGGCACAACCGCCCTGATAACACACATGAAACACAGACACCATGACATTTACTGCAAACATGTTAAAACCAAACACCCTTACAGAAATCTAGCACCACTTTTACTGTACCCCCTGACTCTCCAGAAAGGTGGAGCTCAAAGAGGAGGAAGAATAAAGAAGCCCAGATAGACACTGGAAGTTCCATGACAAGCGAAACAACTAGATCGCTATCAACATCACCTTCTTCCTCTAGGGTAACAAGTACATCTCCTACCAATCCACCTCATTCATCGTTACCTCCTTCGCCAAATTATAGCCACTCTATTAATGTTAGGATATGGCAATTCATCTCTACCCATTGCACACTGTGTGGTGCACTGAGCACTGAGAACAATCGGTACCAGGTCATCAGGTGGCATCTGAGGAGATTCCATTCCACAGAATATGCTAGGATTCTGGCAGGGAGGGTTCATCATTACTATTAAACTGTCAGTAGGTTGTCATGTGTCCTTAGCGGGGTCTGGACAAGGGGTACAGTCACAGTGGCAGCACTTGGTTTCGGGTGTAATGGTGTTTGGATACAGTTGTGCCCCCAGATGTTATTTACCACACACACACTGTGCACATTGCAGTTGCTGAGGGAAGCCACAGTTCCTGTTCTCAAGGGAAAAATATATATTCTAATAATAACACACCCATGATGATTTTGGATGAGGGGCAGGTGGAGAAGATTTAATGGTCAACTTATTATTTTCTCCTCATATACTGGGGGTTACTTATTCTTCTGCTACTGCCTCAGGCTCATCACTGGAGCCAGTCATGGCAAGTGGAACCTTCATCATCCATCTTCCATGTTACTGCTATTGTTGATCCCATTCCCTTTCTGCTGCCTAATCATCCTGCTGCTTAAACAACTCAGCAGCAGCAGTACGAACAGCAGTTGCAACTCAGAATAACATTTGACAGTGGCCACTGGCCAAAATGACCTGCTGGCATTAGGCCAGTAGGGCATTTTTATTTTTTTTCTCAGGGCTTATGTTTTTTAAAAAAACAAACAAACAAAAATTTTTTTGTTTGTTTCTAACAAGCTTAAGTCCTACAAATCAATTTTTCCTTAGGGCTTGTGCCAAACTAGCTTAAGTCCTACTAATCAATGTTTTCTTAGGGCTTGTGCCAAAGTAGCTCAAGTCCTATAAATCAATGTTTCTTCAGGGCTTGGGCCTCTAATAAGTCTAAGTCCTACAAAGGCCTCTAACAACACAAACAAATCATCCTCTACAAAATACTCTATCAAGTATCAGTCCACCCCAGTGGCAGCGTATGTCAGAGGGTTCCTGTCTGTGTCACTTTAAATACAAATGTCTTATTTAATTTTATTGATTTATTTTTTTATGAACTGTCCCCCCAATAGCAGTCAAGAAAGCCCCCCAAAACAATTTCCCTGTTCAAATTATTAATTAATTCACCAAGACAGGCACCCTCCACAGACCCCTTTATACCGTGTCTTATGGTTTTTATTGTCTTTTATTTTATTTAGGATTTCTTTTTTTATTAAGTGCCCCCTAATCCCAGTAAACAACCCCCCAAAATCATTCCCTGTTCAACTGATTCTTTCCCCACACCCCAGCAACACAGGCTCCCTCTTGTCCCTTTTATACTATGCCTTTGGGAAATAAAATATTATTTGTAATGTGTTGTGTGTAACTTCTATGTTCCCATTGATTTCAATAGGAGAAAAAATTGGAAAAAAGCAGAAAATCTTCACTTTTCATGGGAAATTTTTTGTGAAGCGGAAAGTGCCATTTTTCACTGATTTCAGTTTCAGGCAGAAAGTTTCTCCCATCCCTACCAGACACTCCTAATACAGAGAGCAGATGTCCTGCATTCATGACTATACAAATTGAAAGAGTCATTAGCACACAGATCAAATAAATACGTGGAGCATTCATGGCATAAAATACACCAACCTTTATTCTTCGATGTATAAAAAGCAAACATGTAGATGCACACACGTAACAGCGGAGGGATAGGGAGGAGACACAAAACAGAACTTCTGCATGGAAGGTTCACAGACCCGACATGTTTCGCGCTAAACTAGCGCTTATTCATGGATAACAATTGTTAACAATTAACCTACTTAAGTAACCTCCCAAGTCTAATGATAGGTTAAAATCACGATTATAACAGGAATCCCCTGCAAGGAATTATCCCATACAGAAAAACCACCTACCATACATATTAACCTCTACCCTGCTGGAGTAGTCTAAAGAAAAAGAGGCATATCATAAATGGAAAAAACAAGGACTACAAATGAAAAATAATAGAAAATAAATAAAATTATCATATGGGAGTGTCATGGGGTTAAAAGAAGTGACCTATGTCCCATTCAGAATTCAAACCAGATGGAACACGGGTACCAAGATGAAAAATCCAAAAGGCCTCACGTTTGGCAATAAGGGATGAAAAATCACCCCCTCGCCAAGTAAGTTTGACCCTTTCAATGCCCTGAAACTCAAACAACATCAATCTACCCCCATGACACTCCAATATGTGTTTAGCCACTGCAGAATCAGTTTTTCCCCATTCTATTTGAGCAATATGTTCTCTAATACGATGCTTCAAAGGTCGTATAGTACGACCAACATATTGGGTCTTTAAATGGAAGAAAGTTAAATCTGGATATTTGGATCGATCTATGCATCGCCACGCTGATTGGAAGATTAACCCTGCATGTTCTAACGATAATGGAGGAATTCATAGCAATGGGGGACATCCCGTATCTATGGACATTCAGGATAATTTTGCTATCCCTATGGTGGTGGACTCTAGCGAAGGTGCCTCCTCTTCTCTTCCTTTTCTGGAGGTGTCCAACAGCCTTCTGGCTGCGGCCACCCCCAAGAAGAGGAGAAAGAAAAAAGTTACAAAAGCTACAGGAGGCCAGTTAGATGAGGGAGGAAGACCCCCAGATTTAAGAAGATACCCCAAGAGATCGGGGAGACCAAAGGAAAATCGTTAGAGGTTTTGAATTTATCCAATACTGTACTCACCCCTGCCCAAATTAGGGTTTTGAAGCTAGGTTTGAATTTTGTTCCTGATAATAAATTTGATATTTTCAAGACACTTTTGGATGTCAATAGATTTGTGAGATCTTTGACCATCAAAAGTTTTTCCACAAGGATGGGATACAGGATTCCGCTCCAGTGTTGCCACCTATTCCGGTGGCACCTGTTTTAAGGGATCAGTTATTTGATTTTAGGGACTTATGTGCCCTATATGATCTCCAACATCTAGAAGAGGAATCCTCCTCCCATCATTCTGGGAAACTGATCAGCTCTATGACTTCCAATTTACCCCCTGTCTTTCAATTCTTTCCTTTGCAATCTAAAGGTATTCAGCTAGATCTTTTTCAGAAATTGGTGGAGAGAGATCTGGTGGCCTTGAATAAAGATAGATTCAAACAGAAAATACATCAAAATTTATCCCTCTCTGAGAGGACTGCTCTGGTCCAACTCAAAAGGGATAAAACTATAGTCATTAAGATGGCAGACAAGGGAGGTTCTGTCGTGGTCTTGGACGCGTTGGCCTATCGGAGGGAAGCCTTACGGCAACTCTCTGATGTGACTACTTATTGCGTCCTTGACCGTGACCCCTCCCTGTCTTATAAAGCTGAGCTCAACATTCTGGTCCATAGTGGTATGACTCTGGGTGTCATCTCCAAGCAAGAAGCTCTGGCACTGGTTCCCACTAGTCCTGTGACACCCATTTTCCACCACCTGCCGAAGGTGCACAAATCTATGATCGACCCTCCTGGTCGTCCCATAGTGTCCAGAATTGGATCACTTAATGAACCTCGGTCGGATTTGGTGGATTGGTACCTTCGACCGGTGGTGGACATGTTACCTGGTTCTTTGAGGGATACTAAACAGGTGCTGCAGAAGCTCTCGTCCTTCGAGTGGCGTGATGGCTTCTCGTGGTTGACGGCAGATGTTGCGGCCCTGTATTCTTCTAATCCTCATGATAAGGGTTTGGTGGCACTTCGGTCTCAGTTGGAGCGTTTTTCTATGTATGATAAGGTTCTGATTGATTTTTTGGTTTCTTCGTCAATGTACCTCCTGTCACACAATTTCTTCGCGTTTGATGGGGTTTTTTACCTCCAGAGGTGTGGGGTTGCTATGGGGGCAAGTTTTGCTCCCTCTTTTGCCAATCTCTACATGAGTTGGTGGGAGGCAACCCACATCTTTAGGGGTGATACCACTGATCGCGATTTGATTTTGTGGTACGGGAGGTACATTGACGATCTTTTGTTTATTTGGGGTGGTACCAGTGCCCAAGCTGAGGAGTTTGTGGAGAGTCTGAACCACAATGATTTGAACCTGTGTTTTACACACACTTGGAGGGCATGTGAGATTCCGTTCCTTGATCTTACTCTTCGAGGTGATCCTGTAGGTTGTGAGATTCATACTAGCATATATAGGAAGCCTACGTCCAGTAATGGTCTTCTACATGCCAAATCGGTGCATCCTAGATTCCAGGTCAATAACATACCAAAGGGATAGTTCCTGCGTTTGCGCAGGAACTGTTCCTCTGAAGCTGCCTTTGAAAAAGCAGCTTTTGACCTTAGGCAGAGATTCGTCGAGAGGGGGTATGGGGAAAGACTTCTGGACGAGGCTATCCTATTTGCCAGGTCTCAAAATAGAGTTGATTTGATCAAGGATAAATCACGGGATACACCTTGCCCTGCCAAGTGTGATGTGAGATTCATCACGGATTTTAGTTCCCAGTTTGGATCTATATGTGAGGTAATCAGAAGGCATTTGCCACTGTTATATACAGATGCCAAGCTGGATGACATTCTCCGTGATGGATGTGAATTTGTAGCAAGGAGAGGTTTGACTGTGGGCAATATGGTATCTCCCAGTCTATATATGAGCCAGCGGGCAAAACCCACATGGTTAAAGAATTCAGGCTTTTATAGATGTGGAGTCACAGTTTGTAAATGTTGCCAATATGCTAAAGTTTCGAATAGCTTTACTAGTACTACCAAGGGCGTTACCTATAAAATTGCGGGCTATATCAATTGCAGTTCTGAAGGTGTTGTATACCTTATCACATGCAGAGTTTGTTCAAAACAATATGTTGGTCGTACTATACGACCTTTGAAGCATCGTATTAAAGAACATATTGCTCAAATAGAATGGGGAAAAACTGATTCTGCAGTGGCTAAACACATATTGGAGTGTCATGGGGGTAGATTGATGTCGTTTGAGTTTTAGGGCATTGAAAGGGTCAAACTTCCTTGGCGAGGGGGTGATTTTTCATCCCTTATTGCCAAACGTGAGGCCTTTTGGATTTTTCATCTTGGTACCCGTGTACCATCTGGTTTGAATTCTGAATGGGACATAGGTCACATCTTTTAACCCCATGACACTCCCATATGATAATTTTATTTATTTTCTATTATTTTTCATTTGTAGTCCTTGTTTTTTCCATTTATGATATGCCTCTTTTTCTTTAGACTACTCCAGCAGGGTAGAGGTTAATATGTATGGTAGGTGGTTTTTCTGTATGGGATAATTCCTTGCAGGAGATTCCTGTTATAATCGTGATTTTAACCTATCATTAGACTTGGGAGGTTACTTAAGTAGGTTAATTGTTAACAATTGTTATCCATGAATAAGCGCTAGTTTAGCTCGAAACATGTCGGGTCTGTGAACCTTCCATGCAGAAGTTCTGTTTTGTGTCTCCTCCCTATCCCTCCGCTGTTACGTGTGTGCATCTACATGTTTGCTTTTTATACATCGAAGAATAAAGGTTGGTGTATTTTATGCCATGAATGCTCCACGTATTTATTTGATCTGTGTGCTAATGACTCTTTCAATTTGTATATTTGTGATATTTCCCGTGTTTGGAGAAGCGGGATTCATTTATGCACCGGACTTTGCTTACGCCTGTTTACATGTTTTATATCCGGCAGTGTTTGAATCGTGCATCCATATATTGCTTTGCTGCATTCATGACTCCCTAAACTAAACTCCAACTCCACTTTATTACGCTGCCGTAATAATTGTACTGCTTTATCTTCCTCTCACAAACACAGAATCACATGCTACGAGAACCTGACACCCCTTTTAAAACTATGCCTGCAGGAAAAGAAGGGAAAGTGGCCACGTGGTGGGGTAAAATTCCCACTGATAAGTAACTATTTCCCACTGATTTCATGCAATGACCTAGGGAAAAAAAGTGGAAAATCTGCACTTTTTACAAAAAAATGTCCTCTTAGCTGGAAGTGCCATTTTCCTCTGTTTTTTTTCTCTAAATAGAGAAGATTTAGCCATCCCAAGCTACACATACTTGAAGATGAATAGCAACAATATGTGAAACAATGTTTCAATGCAAATTAGGAAAATTGTATTGTTAGTTAATTTCAATAGAATTTTATATGTTATGCTAAAATAGAAAATAAATACATAAAAAATAAATTTACAGCATATTTGAAAAAAAATGCAAAATTCACCCTGTAACTTTAAACCCTTGACTGCCAATATATACAGAAAAACTACACATATGGTGTTTTCATAAATAGGAGAAACATTCAAATTATACCACAACAAAGGCAGATACATATAATATATATGTGTATGTACAGTGATATATTTATCTAAAAAAAAAATATATATATATTTTGCATGGATTCACTAAACTGAAACATCCTATATTATAATTCGCTAGGATGTTTGTCAGAAGCTGTCATGTGCTGTAGAAACGGCTGTGTGCGTTGCAGTCATGTGCACTAGACCTTTGGTCCCAGGAAGGTGCGCAGAGAGGACCACGGTCTGAATTTGGAGCGCCCCGCTCCGTATAAGCTGCAGCGTGTTTGGGCAGTCAGTACTGCGCATGACTGAAATGCCACCAGTGCTGGCCCGTGTACACAGGCTTTAAAACTAGTAGTTTAATGAACACATAGCAAAAAAACAAAATTTGCTGATCTTAAGGTGTAACATGTAAGAAGCTTGAGGAATACAAAACCTGCATTATGAAAATAACAGCTGCATATACCACATAGTGTAAGAGGATGGTGGGGATGTATTCTATCACTTGTGTTCCTGTCCCCACAGTTCAGGCAGTTGTTGAAAGCAGATGTAGGCTCTGGTGAGTGAGGTCCCAGACTCTGAAGGAATGGCTCAGAGCACAGTGCAATGGAGGAGCACATGGCCTGGTTCCATGTTCTGTATGGGAATTGGGGAAAAAGAACCACAGAATATTTGTGACATCAAAACCCAGCCCTTTAGATTATCAGGACCACACCGCTCTGGAGCCTCCAAATCAGAAAACTTGGGCCGTTCTATCAGACATTGGTGATTTTGCATTCAACAAATTGCCTTAACTGTTAGTACAGGGACAGCAGAGTAGAAGTGGGTCTTGTAGTTAGCATTTTTTTTAGTAGTGAGTGACAAATTATTAGCTTAGCTGCTATTTGTGTTCAGTTAGGAGAGAAAGCTTGTCACAAGTAATCCCAGAAGCAAAGTAAATCTGTGAGGGAGGGATGGATTAATGGTTTTGGCAGCTGTGTGCACAGGGGACACAGGGTGAGAGGGACCGGTAAATTGCTTCCTACTACTGCACTTGATTGTGCATGGGAGGAAAGTGTGAAAGTCTCCAATCTTCTTCTATTCATGTGGTTCTGATCTATGCACTCACCAGACTCTTGGCCGCTACATTTACTAAAAAAAAAGAACATTTATAAAAGTATTGCTTCATCTATTGCTTCAAGTATTGATTCGTCTTTTTTTTGTTTGTTTTGCTCAACCATAGAAAATGTGGGGGAATCACATAACCAAGCAATATTAACCACTGAGCACCAGTAGGGTGCAGCCTTGTGAACTGTAAGAACAGTAAGAAGAGCATCTGTGACTCTGTGACACCCTGTCTCTGTTCACTGGAACTCAAAACGAAGTGGAAGAACCAGGGACGATGAAGCAGAGAAATTCTGGAGGAAATGAACTGCACCATGGGGGACAAATAAAAATGACTAATGATGTAAAATTAGCATTTAGCCTCTTGGATGCTAGAGCACTCTGGTATTCAAGGATTTAAAACCCCATTTAAATCAACTGGACTTTGAACTTAAATTTTTCTCTCATGGTGCAATTGGTTAACCCCAGAATTGCTAAAGTTCCTCATAGTACATCAGCCTCACTGTTGCTCAGAGGAACTAACGAACTAGTTTCAGGGACGTTGGGGAATGATGCACCAGTAGGCCAGGGTGACCACAGTTACGTGCCAGCTAGGTGGAGGGAGGGGGTGAATTTATTAATGTGTGTGTGTGTATGTATGTACGTATGTATATATGTATGTATGTGGATGGGTGTATGTATGGGTAGGAGTGTGGGTGAGGGTGTCAATGATCTACAACAGAATAGGAATATTCAGAGCATTGAACAAGGGGGTGAAGAGCAATGAGTAGAGAGAGAGAAGTGGAAAGAAAGGATGAGGAGAGGGGTAGAGAGATAGGGGGAATAAAAACATATAAAGTAGGAGTAGGATATAGAGGGAGGTGAGTAGAGAGAGGAAGATAATAGGGAGGGTAGAGGATAAAATGGATATAGAGGGAGAGGAAGATGCATGATAAGGGAGAAAGGATAGATGGAGGGGAGAGAGAAATACAAGGAAAACAAGAGGGAGCGTTGGGCAATCTTCTTTCTCTCACTTACCTCTTCCACACTGCGTTTGGCTTCTGTGGGCTCATCTTACAGCAGATTAGCCCCCTGTCATCCCCATTACGGCTACAAGTTGCTCTAGGCACCCCTATCATACAATCTGGAATTTTCGGGGCACACCTAACATATTGTGTGTCATTTGTGAATCATGTAATAAAGGTACATAAATATACAGTTATAATCATAATACCAAAAATAAACATATTGTGCATGACAATTTCCATAACTATACATTTAAAAATAAATATTCACATTTTTGTCAAAGTTTTTGTAGAAAAAAAGGGGATCCCTAAGTGGATGTCCATGGCACCCCAAAGTGTTGAGAACTACTGGCTTGGAGGATAGGTGGCAAACTCTCAGTTAAATGACTTGGATGCCGGTGCAGTCTACAATACATTGTAACTCAACATGCTTTAGACTGCGTTGGCATGCAAGACGTTAATGTAGAACACTTCTGCTGATCTCTCTCTCTCTTTCCCTCTCCATATTGCTTTGTTCAGGCAGCAACTCACCTGCATAGTGTTTGTGATGCATCTGACTTCAAACAGATGTATTTGGTGTCTCCTCATCTAAAGTAAATAACGTGTCTAAACTTCTATGCAACCACTGGCTCTGAGGAATGCCGTGTGACAGAGGGGTGCCATCATTATTTTGTTTTTCTTTATTAATGTTCTTCCATTCGGCAGTGTGCAGACTATACAACAAAGCCCCTGGGCCCACCGGGACATCCCCCAGTATCCCAGTGGGCCAGTCCAAAACTGATGGGAGAGGAGAGCCACTGGCTACAGTTCTCCATAGATTGTGATAGTAATGACTCCATCATATTATAATGTTTTGGACAGTTATAACTTTTGAATAAAGCAACTGGCAGCAGTGGAAGTATCCCTACATCCATCAGGACAAATCTACATGTTTTATTTTATAATAAAAGTAACTTAACTACTCTTTTAAGCTGTCCATCTCCAGCAAAGCACTAGGAAACGCTTGGAGAAAGCTGTATGTACAATTTCATGAAGGTCAGTGTAAAACAAAGTCTTTCCATAGATTTATATGTCTCTGTTCCTTCCTTCATTCTCAGATTGAGAACCTGCTGCGATCCTGTCACTGGACCAGAAAGAATAGACTGTGTTCTCATCTTGTAAATTTAGACAAGATATAGAGGGAGGGGTTGGAAAATCAATGAAACGATTACATGGGAAATAAAATAAGATGCGTAAAAAAATCAAATGGATCTCTGGAAGTCTTTGGTCTGCCAACATCCAGGGATGGCAGAGACGTAGATAATGGATAGCTATTAGTCGCCTTTGCTCTGGCCCACTGGGGTGACCCAGCTGAACATGTCCATTGATTTTCCCATTACTTTTTAATGTCGCATATTAAAATCTTTGTATATTCACTCAGCCTCCTGCTTTATTATCTTTAGTAAGGCTAGTGTTCACTGCTCAGGAGAATCGAACTGTGGAACTATAAAATACAAAACTCTTTAGTCAACGGCTTTTTTTAACAATGCCAAGTGTGCAAGCGGAAGCAGACATCCAATAATGTCTTCAGCCTGTCACAAACATTCTCCATATATTCAGCCAACATGAAAAACTCTGAATAGAACATGCTGTTTAGATTAAAATGGATGTAGAAACATTATTTAGGCAAACATTTGGCAAATTGTGAATGACAGATTCTTGTATTTCCAGTGTGTTGCCTTTACTATATTAACTCATTGAATACTAAAGCTGTCTCCAATACATTGCTTCGCAGGTATTACAGCTGTGCTCTTACAAAAGGAAGAATTACTTCCATTTTTTCTGGTTTAAGAGATATTCACAAGCAAAGCTCCCCCCTCCCGCCCCTTTTTCCTAGTGTAAGTCATCTCTTCTCAGATGTGAATCTGGTTGTAAGACCAGACAGATAACAGCAGGGAACAATCTTCTTTGTATGAAAACAATGAAAGCCCTTCCCCCCTTGAAAAGTTTTTCAGCTTTTTCCCTTATCTTAATTGAATATTGTCCCTCTCTGCAGTCTACCTGGGCACCTCCCTTCTGATCTGGCTGAACAGGGGGGAGGGATACTTTGCTTGTGAATATCTCTTAAACCATAAATGTTTGAGAGATAAGACTTATATCGTTCTTCATGTTTTTCTAATGCCTACAAAATAAAATAAAGATAAACCGAAGTATTACTATCCCTTTAAACAGCATTGGTGATAAATCTCCTCCAGTATTCTGGCTGCTCACCCCAATGGACTCCACCCACAAAGTCAAGTACATGCAGAGAAAACAAAAAAAACAGGGGGTGCTAACAGTGCCCTATCACACTATATATAGAATTAAGTTAAAATGACAATTACACTCACATTTAAAAATTGCTGTGTAATAAACATACGCATACACACAGCTATACTAGCATACAGAGAAATTCCTACCATCTCTGTTCGGTTTAATATAGATAAAGTCTAGTGATGAGCGAGCATGCTCGGCCGAAGCTCGGTTCGGCTCGAGCATCGCTCTGCTCGGCACATGGCGGTACTCGTACGAGTACCGCATGTGCTCGCCCGCCATGTTCGGGTCTCCTCCCCGCACGTTTCGCGGCTGCTGCGCAGCCAATAAACGTGCGGGGAGGCTCTGACATCAGTGTAATGCCAGCAGCCATGTTGGCTGCTGGCATTACACTGATTGGCTGGCCAGAACCCGTGATCGGGTGCTGTATAGCACCTGACCAGTGAGTTCGGCTCAGTCTTAGCCAGGGAGAGATGAGGATAGGAAGGGAAAGTCAGTGTAGGGAGAAGAAAAGTGTTGGAACACCATATAAAGACCCAAAAATCCTTTTTAGGGCTGTTGTGTGTGGGGGCAGCAGTTATATTTTGTTTGGGGGGGCACAAATTTTTTTAAAAAAAGTCACATATTCCGTTCACTGTGCCTAGCCGCAGATTAGCAGCACATTCTGTTTAGTGTGCAAAGTTGCAGATTAGCAGCACATTCTGTTTAGTGTGCAAAGTTGCAGATTAGCAGCACATTCTGTGTAGTGTGCAAAGTTGCAGATTAGCAGCACATTCTGTTTAGTGTGCAAAGTTGCAGATTAGCAGCACATTCTGTTTAGTGTGCAAAGTTGCAGATTAGCAGCACATTCTGTTTAGTGTGCAAAGTGTAAAAAATAAACGTCACATATTCCGTTCACTGTGCCTAGCCGCAGATTAGCAGCACATTCTGTTTAGTGTGCAAAGTTGCAGATTAGCAGCACATTCTGTTTAGTGTGCAAAGTGTAAAAAATAAACGTCACATATTCCTTTCACTGTGCCTAGCCGCAGATTAGCAGCACATTCTGTTTAGTGTGCAAAGTTGCAGATTAGCAGCACATTCTGTTTAGTGTGCAAAGTGTAAAAAATAAACGTCACATATTCCTTTCACTGTGCCTAGCCGCAGATTAGCAGCACATTCTGTTTAGTGTGCAAAGTTGCAGATTAGCAGCACATTCTGTTTAGTGTGCAAAGTGTAAAAAATAAACGTCACATATTCCGTTCACTGTGCCTAGCCGCAGATTAGCAGCACATTCTGTTTAGTGTGCAAAGTTGCAGATTAGCAGCACATTCTGTTTAGTGTGCAAAGTGTAAAAAATAAACGTCACATATTCCGTTCACTGTGCCTAGCCGCAGATTAGCAGCACATTCTGTTTAGTGTGCAAAGTTGCAGATTAGCAGCACATTCTGTTTAGTGTGCAAAGTGTAAAAAATAAACGTCACATATTCCGTTCACTGTGCCTAGCCGCAGATTAGCAGCACATTCTGTTTAGTGTGCAAAGTTGCAGATTAGCAGCACATTCTGTTTAGTGTGCAAAGTTGCAGATTAGCAGCACATTCTGTTTAGTGTGCAAAGTGTAAAAAATAAACGTCACATATTCCTTTCACTGTGCCTAGCCGCAGATTAGCAGCACATTCTGTTTAGTGTGCAAAGTTGCAGATTAGCAGCACATTCTGTTTAGTGTGCAAAGTGTAAAAAATAAACGTCACATATTCCGTTCACTGTGCCTAGCCGCAGATTAGCAGCACATTCTGTTTAGTGTGCAAAATTGCAGATTAGCAGCACATTCTGTTTAGTGTGCAAAGTGTAAAAAATAAACGTCACATATTCCGTTCACTGTGCCTAGCCGCAGATTAGCAGCACATTCTGTTTAGTGTGCAAAGTTGCAGATTAGCAGCACATTCTGTTTAGTGTGCAAAGTGTAAAAAATAAACGTCACATATTCCTTTCACTGTGCCTAGCCGCAGATTAGCAGCACATTCTGTTTAGTGTGCAAAGTTGCAGATTAGCAGCACATTCTGTTTAGTGTGCAAAGTGTAAAAAATAAACGTCACATATTCCGTTCACTGTGCCTAGCCGCAGATTAGCAGCACATTCTGTTTAGTGTGCAAAGTTGCAGATTAGCAGCACATTCTGTTTAGTGTGCAAAGTGTAAAAAATAAACGTCACATATTCCGTTCACTGTGCCTAGCCGCAGATTAGCAGCACATTCTGTTTAGTGTGCAAAGTTGCAGATTAGCAGCACATATTCCGTGTAATATGAAGAAGGCGGGTAAAAAGGGACGGGGAAGTGGACGTGATCCTGATAGTTCAGGGCGCGGGTCAGGACGCGTAGAAACTGTGCCTGGTGCCAGAGCACAAGAAAGAAAGACATCCACCATACCTAGCTTCATGTCTCAGTTTACAGGGCGTCGCAGGACATCACTCTCGAGGTCAGACCACTGCGAACAGGTGGTCGGTTGGATTTCAGCTGATACTGCTTCCAGTCGGTTAAGCACCACCCTGTCTTCCACCAAGTCCACTCTCAGTAGCCAAGAGTCTGGTCAACATAATCCTCACCCTGATCATCCTTCCTCCCACCATAGAGGGTCTGGCCAAAGAAGTGATTCCACACTGGGATATAGTGAGGAGCTCGTCTCATCACCAATCCTTCATTTGAACCTCTCTCCAAGCACGCTTGCAGAGGAACATGAGATCTTGTGCCCTGATTCACAACCTCTAGAGGGTACCCAATCACAAGAAGATGACAGAGGGGAACGGCATTTAAGGTCAAAGGAAGTGGATGATGATGATGATGAGACACAGTTGCCATCAAATCAACCACTATTACTGTCTCAAGACCTTGATGAGGAGGATGATACACAGTTGTCAATGACTGAGTATGTGGTGGGATCAAGAAATGAGGAGGATGATCAGAGTGAGGAAGTGGAGGAGGACTTGGTGGACGATGAGGTGACTGACCCCACCTGGGAAGGTGGAGAGCCGAGCGATGACAGCAGTCCTGAGGGTGAGCCATCTGCAGCACTGCAACAGGCTGGAAGAGGCAGTGGTGTGGCTAAAGAAAGAAGGCGGACCGCACCAAACCGGCCCGCAAATGTTCCACGGAGCACCCCCTTGCGTAAATCTCCCTTGCCAAGGGCTAGGTGTTCCGTGGTATGGCGTTTTTTTAAGGAAAGTGCGGACGACAAAAGAATTGTAGATTGCAACCTGTGCCACACCAGAATGAGCCGAGGCATGAACACTAGCAACCTCACCACCACCAGCATGATCCGACACATGGCATCCAAGCACCGTAATAAGTGGGAGGAATGCCCGGATCGCCAATCTGTGTCTGCAGGCCACACCACTGCCTCCTCTTCCCCTGTTTTCGGTGCCGGCCAATCGCCTGTCGAAGGCGCAGGCCCGCATACCTCCCGCCCTGCACCTGTACCATCTGAAGCACCATCAGCGACCACATCCACTTCCCTGTCCCAGCGCAGCGTCCAAATGTCGTTACCCCAGGCATTTGAGCGCAAGCGAAAATACCCAGCCACCCACCCACAGGCCATAGCACTAACCTCACACCTTTCCAAATTACTGGCCATCGAAATGCTGCCATTTAGGCTTGTGGAGACTGAGTCCTTCCGCAGCCTGATGGCAGCAGCTGTCCCTCGGTACGCAGTCCCCAGCCGCCACTACTTTTCCCGGTGTGCCGTCCCCGCATTACACCACCATGTGTCCCGTAACATCACCCGTGCCCTGACCAACGCAGTTACTGGGAAGGTCCACTTAATGACTGACACATGGACAAGTGCTTGTGGACAGGGACGCTACATTTCCCTGACGGCACACTGGGTGAATGTCGTGGAGGCTGGGAGCGACTCGGACCCTGGGATGGCACAGGTGCTACCCACGCCGAGGATTGCGGGCCCTACCTCCATCAGGGTTTCCGCCAGCACCTACGTTATTGGCTCCTCCTCCTCCGTTTCCACCTCCGAATTCTCTGCGCGCAGCGCCACTCACCCATCAGCCGGTAGCTGGAAGCAGTGTAGCACTGCAGTGGGGAAGCGTCAACAGGCCGTGCTGAAGCTGATCTGGCTTGGGGACAAACAGCACACGGCCTCAGAGCTGTTGCAGGGGATTAGTCACCAGACCGAGCAGTGGCTCTCGCCACTCAACCTGCAACCAGGCATGGTTGTGTGTGATAATGGGCGTAACTTGGTGGCGGCTTTGGAGCTCGGCAAGCACACACACGTACCATGCCTAGCGCATGTATTTAATTTAGTGGTTCAGCGATTTCTAAAAACCTACCCCAATTTGCATGATCTCTTGACCAAGGTGCGCCGCGTGTGTGCACATTTCCGTAAGTCATCAACAGCTTCAGCCGGCCTGTTGAAGCTGCAGCAGCGCTTACAATTGCCAGCTCACCGGCTGCTGTGTGACGTGAGCACGCGCTGGAACTCCACCTTCCACATGTTGGCCCGGCTTTGTGAGCAGCAGAGGGCAGTAGTGGAGTACCAGCTGTTACACGGTCGTCGCCTCTCCGTTCAACTTCCTCTAATCAGAAGTGAGGAGTGGGAATGGATGTCTGACCTCTGTGAGGTTTTATGCAATTTTGAGGAATCGACACAGATGGTGAGCGGCGATAACGCTATTATCAGTGTAACCATCCCACTTCTGTGTCTACTGAAACGCTCGCTGCTCACAATTAAATCCGACGCTTTGCATGTGGAAGAGGTGGAAATGGGGGTGGAAGAGCTTACACAAGGTGATAGCCAGAGCACCCTCACTTCGTCTTCTCAGCGACAATTGGAGGAGGCGGAGGAGGAGGAGGAGGAGGAGGAAGACACGGTTGCCTCCGCTACAGAGGGTAGCCATGGAACTTTAGTTCCATCTCTTCAGCGTGGGTGGGCAGAAGAGGAGGAAGAGGATGAGGAGATTGAGAGTCATCCTCCTGGTGAGGACAGCGAAATCTTGACTGTTGGTACTCTGGCACACATGGCTGACTTTATGTTAGGCTGCCTTTCCCGTGACCCACGCGTTATACGCATTTTAGACAACACGGATTACTGGGTGTTCACCCTTCTGGACCCCTGCTACAAAGAGAATTTCTCATCTCTCATTCCTCCGGTGGAGAGGACAAGCAAAATGGTGCAATACCAGAAGGTTCTTGTCGAAAAATTGCTCCAAAATTTTCCATCTGACAACGCTGGTGGCAGAGTACGTGCTACCTTGGCCAACCGAGAAGGGGAGAAAAGGGGAGCACACAGCAGTTCCGACAAAGGCAGGGCAACACTCTCCAAGGCGTGGGACACCTTCATGACACCCCGCCAGCACCCTCACCCTGATGCGCAGCCTAGTGTCACAAGGAGGGAAAAGTTTTGGAAGATGGTGAAGGAGTACGTAGCAGACCGTGTCAGCGTCCTCAATGATCCCTCTGTGCCTTACAACTACTGGGTGTCCAAGCTGGACACGTGGTATGAACTGGCACTCTACGCCTTGGAGGTGCTGGCCTGCCCTGCCGCCAGCGTTCTGTCTGAGCGGGTATTTAGTGCTGCTGGTGGCATCATAACAGATAAGCGTATCCGCCTTTCCACCGAAAATGCTGATAGGTTGACACTTATAAAAATGAACAAGGCCTGGATTTCCCCTGACTTCTCCACTCCACTGGAGGAAAGCCCCGGGTGAACATAAAGTCACTTTAGATATGTTATTTACAATGATGGGAATACTCTGTATTCCCATTCACCCCTTCCACCCAAAAAACGGGTATATGGTTGACTCTCTTCCATATACCCTGTGATATAATTTTTATATAGGGCCAGCTCACCAGCGGGCCCTGTGATATAATTTTTATATAGGGCCAGCTTACCAGCGGGCCCTGTGATATAATTTTTATATAGGGCCAGCTCACCAGCAGGCCCTGTTTGACAACTTTTTGTATAGGTTAGCTCACCAGCGGGCCTTCTTATATAATGTTTTATTGGGTCAGCTCTCTAGCGGGCCCTCTCATATAATGTTTTATAGCGTCAGCTCACTAGCGGGCCTTCGCATATAATGTTTAGGATGGTCAGCTCCGCAGCAGACCCTCACCCATAATGTTTTAGAGGGTCACCAGCAGGCCATTAATCCTAATTTTTCAAAGGTGTGTATGATGCCCTCCTTCATGTGTAATAAAGGGTGTATTGGAGTGACATTGCAGTCTAATTTTTGGCAGCCCTTTCACTTAGTGCATAGGCTTTATGAGTGTTGGACCACTACCTGAACTATTGTACCGCAATGTGAATGAGGCCCTCCTTTTTGTGATATACAGGTTGTATCGGAGTGCCTCAGGTCCTCCCATTGAATTAAATAGGGCTGGGGTGTTCGACAGAGCAGAAGGTAGTTCTTGGCTTCATCCACTAAGTCACTTCGTCACTTTTACTCAATGGATCAGACCCCACTGTTCCGACTATAAATTTTGGACTTAACAAGGGCAAACGGACATGTTGTAAAACCTGTGGTATCTGCGGCCTCCGTTCCTGAATGCTGTACCTTACCCGGGCCATAACCACGTTGAACACCTGCTTTACTCTGCGCATGTTTACCTCTTAATCATGGCCCCAGTTCCGAAAAATCGATGACATTTTTTGCAGAATTTGCAGATGATATACAAGTAAATATACAGCAAATACTGTTTGGTAACAATTTTTCGCCTAAAGTCGTTTTTATCTTCCTTTTTGTGTGTTTTACGGTCAGTCTGTAAAAATGGCGTACTACGGGCGAAACATCATTCCCAGCAGCGACGTTGGAGTCCAAGATGCATCCAGACATCCTCCCTATGCTGTCCCTGAACCATTTCTGTGGTGTTTCCATCATTTTCTGCCCTTTTCCTATGGACCAGGCACCCTCCCCTCATCAGAGCAGGGGGTGCCTGGTGTAATGCTCGAGTCCTCCCATTGACTTCAATGGGGCTCGGGTGCTCGGCCGAGCACTCGAGCCTCCGGGGGTGCTCGGCCAGAGCACCCGAACACCCGAGCATTTGGGTGCTCGATCATCACTAATAAAGTCACTTTTCATTCCAGGAACAAAAATGTCCAAAAATGGTAAGCTTGATCTTCATCCAAGAAATTTTAATAATAAATTAAAAACACTTAAAGGGACTGTAATGCTCCATAAAAACTTTTTATAGCTTTGTAGAGCTCAAGAAAATAAGAAGAATGGTGCATACCCCATCCCTCACACCGCTATGGTTTGAGAGATATTAGCACTGAAAGTTCACCCGCTCTCTCCTTCTCCTGACGTCAGTGTCTAGCTGACAGCAGGAAATTCCGGTCCGGGGACCAACCAGTGGCTCTGCAGCAGAGCCGAAACTGCGGTTTTGTAAAATAATTACTTCACTGGAAATGTCTATAAAGTGTGCTTGCAAACCAGACACACTTTGTAGACATTTCAAATGAAGAAATTCTTTTGCAATACCACAAGTTCGGCTCTGCTGCAGAGCCTCCTTGAGTTGTATGACTCGAATCTCCAACCGTCAGCTTTACAGCTGACATCTGGAGAAAGGGAGAGAGGGGCAAACTTTTAGTGCATGTATCTCTCAAACCATAGTGGTTTGAGAGATAGGGTTTGCACCATTCTTCTTATTTTCTTCAGCTCTATAAATGTATAAAAAATGTTATGGGATATTACTGTCCCGTTAAAATATACCATGAGTTATGCAGCTATAGGCTGTTTCCTCAGGCTTGTGGTAACAAAACAAACAAACAAGTGTGTAGCTGCGAGAGTAAAATAGTCATTTTAACTTCGTTCTACATATAGTAGGATTGGGCACTATTGGTGCTCCCAGTTCTTTTTCTTTTCTGAATTTACTCTTTCTTTGTCTCTCTGGGGTGAATGTATGATGTTGAATGACGACTGAACATTAAATCACACACTTGAAGTTAATCAATTTCAAGGCCATATGCCTGCCTAATGTCAATTACTAGAGTATGTTCACCAAAATCCCTCCTATTAATGTTGCTAGTGCCAATGGGAGGAATATGGGGCAGTTTGTGAGCATTTTGAGGTATGTCTTGTATGATTTGACTCCATTACTCTGAGTATGAGGTTGATATATCAAGCGTATGAAGCCTGCCAGCATTGAAATCTTATCAATGGAGAAGAATTTCCATTGATATGTATTACACTGATCATACACTGCAGTGTTTACCTTGCACTGCAGTAACTAGTGTCAGATACAGTGGAACTGCACTAACACATTTTTACATTTGCTTCTGTCATCACCTCTTTTTTACATACAACACATATATGGATGCATGTACACGCACACACACATACAAACACACGTACACATACTCACTAATCATTTCTAGTCAGGCAAGTGTATTATTAGAGGGACAAGACATGGGTTGAGAGCTGTGAGTAAATTATTGAATATATTGCTCTCTCTCCACAAGATATGAAACAGACTTCATAATATTTAGGATGGTAACAATGTTGATAGAAATTTGGCACAGCTGAAATTCATTACAACCATTTTTGCTTTTGTGAAGGGGTGGTGTGTGTGAGTTTGGGCAAGGAGTCGTGACTCTCCTCTTTGTGTTGTTTAGTGACAATTTCTCACGGACACTTTTTCCTGGTAATGGATGGCTGTCATGTGTGTCCAGCACAAATAGAGACAATTAACCAAAATTATGACTTTTTGGATGAAAGTGTCTTGGTTGCCTTGCCTTCAGGAGGCAGAATAGGATGTAAATCCAACTGTTTCTAAATGCTAAACAATTTACCAAAAATGTGCAACAAGATATGCAAGACCAGTATTGCAACGAACCTTTACATGAGAACAGCAGTGAAAAGCACCATTACATAACATTAGTAGAGTGTTCAGGCCCGGACTGGGACAAAAAATAGGCCCGGGCATTTAAAGCTGAGCAGCCCATTTTTATTTTTTGAGTAGCCCATGGGGGGGGGGGGGCGCGGTCGTTTTTTTTTTTTTTTTTACGCCCGGACCCAGGGCCGGTGCAAGGATTTATGTATACACAGGGCGAAGGTGCATTTTGATGTCCACACCCCCCTCCGACACAATCCCCTGCCCCCGCCCACATATTCACCTCCACACTCTGCCCACCCCATCCTCCTCCCCACACTGTTCACCTCCACAATGCCCCACTCCACAATGCCCCGTTCATCTCCACATTGCCCCTTCCACAATGTCCCCTTCATCTCCACATTGCCCCTTCCACAATGTCCCCTTCATCTCCATATTGCCCCTTCCACAATGTCCCCTTCATCTCCACATTGCCCGTTCCACAATGCCCCCTTCATCTCCACATTGCCCCTTCCACAATGCTCCCTTCACCTCCACAATGCCCCTTCCACAACGGCCCCTTCATCAACTGCCCCTTGATCCCCTACCTTAAATCCCTGGTGATCTAGCGGCGATGCGGCGTACCATCAGGGTGATCTGTGCCTCCTTCGGCACAGAGCTTCATCTCCCGCGCGCGGTTTGCAATAATGCAGAGCGCTGGGAGATGATGTCATCTCCCAGCGCTCTGTATTACTATGGAGACTGGGTCACCGGACAGGCCCACCGGGCAAATGCCCGGTGTGCCCGATGGCCAGTCCGGGCCTGAGAGTGTTACATTAGACCATCATCTGTGTAATACACCTTTACATGAGAAAAACAGAGTATTACAAAATTGTAAAGAACCACTTTATGAAACCAGCAGGGCAATCACTGTAAGGGTATATTGCTCTGCTGGTGGCATATTGTGCTATATTGCCCTGCTGGTCTGACAGAAAATCAGCTCTGCTCTCACATTATCATCATGATCCATAGCTGTAATGTTTTTCCAGATATTGTAATAGTGATGTTATCAGTGCAAATATTTATTATTGACAATGTACGACTTAAGATAGTATTGTAGTCAGTATTAGGGGAGAATTCACACCTCCTAATAATACCCTCTACTTACATTATTATGGACAGAAAATCCTAATGGCCCCTTAAAATTTTCCTTTGTGCTTTTTGTTCAAAATATAACATCTTCAGTAAGTCCTGGATGTCATGACCATGGACAACTGCTGGCAGGTTTTTCAAATTGAAGCTGGCAGACTGCGCCAGCCTACTTAACCTTTTAAAGGTATAGAAATATTTTCACAATAAAAGCAGCTCCAATTATTCTTCATAGTATTTGGGCCATGGAGAGTGTTATTTCATCACGGTCAGAGTTTTAGTTCAAGAGTAATTGAATGATAAACAATCCTTCTCCCCTTTTACTGATGTAACACTGCTCACCTCAGAGCAGCAAGACTGTGCAGATGGATCGCAAAGAGGGAAAATCTTCATTGAGCATAAGGAAAAATCTGTCAAGGGGGGCAGGGTTTTCCTTATGCTCACAGTAAGAAGACTGTGCCTTGCTGTTACCTGTCCAGTACCGGGACCATATTCCACATCTGAGGAGAGGTGGCTTACACTAGGTAAGAGGGGCGGGAGGGGGATACTTTATCATTCAATTACTCTTGAACTACAACTCTGACAGTACTGAAATAACACTCTCCATGGCCCAAGTACTATGAAGATTAATTGGAGCTGCTGTTTTTGTGACACATAACTAACCCTTTAAACATCACACCATCAAAGACCTTCTGGTGACAATACTTATAATGCTGTGCTTTATCACTGTACTATTAACCCTTTGAGTGCCAAGGGGTATGTAACACATTCCTTTACAATGCATTGCGTACCCCTCTGGTGCTCAAAGGATTAAAAAGTGATCACTGGTGCTTGAATCCCTAAATATATCCTTATATTGACACTAAGCCAGAACAAGGATTCTTCTCATTTATTAAATGTTATGAAACTCCCACAGTATACACATAGGTCAACTGGCAAGAAAAGGGGTATATCACCTCTAGAAGCTGAAATAGGGCAGGATAGGAGACCATAGCTTCAAATTCTCAACCAGTGCACAATAAACTAACTGGAACTCCTCACTAACTGACAACAATACACAATAGAACAGGTAATGAAAATACAGGCTATTGTGGATACTTAATTAAAAAAGACAATTGGGGGTTATGGGGAGGGGAGGATTTAATTACAAGGGCTAACCTATTTTTATTTTTAAGAAGAAGAATAAAGGATTAGTAAACCATTTTAATGAAACATACAGCAACTTGTTGCAACTTGTAAGATGTAGAAAAATAAGGAATCACTAAAGAAGCAGACTGTCTTCAAATTCACGATGGGCAATTAATCAGGAGCCATTGTATTCTATGCAGCTACTCAGAATCTCTGTGAAGTGGATGCACTAAAAAACTGAAGCAAGTTGCAATGCATGGGAGACATCTCTTGCATTGGGGTTAAAACCCCATTTTAAAAATGGGGATATGGACATTTGTTTTCTATGGTACGACTGGTTTGCACCAGAATTGCTTGATCTTTCTAAGGCCCATTTTGCATGGTTGACACCAATGCAGCAGTGGTGAATGGTAACATGCTGGACTATGGTGCCTTTCACATATGTGACTATCACCTTGTGGGATCTCACTAAAGCTCAGTGCATCTTTACTGTGGTCCCTCAGAAACACAGTACAGTAAGCAATGTCTTCTTGGTGGCCTGTGGGGACACCTGCAGACCTTACACATGAGCTGAGTTAGAGACTGCGATCATGATTTCAGCCTCTAATTAATGCAAGACCAAAATGGATACTGGCCAGTAATATTGGGTGGAACTTATGTGGGCCAGCTGTCAAACATACCCCTCCTATGTTTTGATTGGTGATGAAACAAAGGAAAGAGGTGAATGAACATATACGTGTGCGACTGAGTTGTTGCAGGTAGCTATGACAGGACTGTCACCCATGTGAAAGAGGTCTTAAAACATTTGCTTTGCCGAGTAGATGAGTGGAAAACAATGGACAGCCGATTAGTCCAAATCAGGCATTTATTTTATTCTGTGCATCTTGTGTGTGCTCCACAGTACCCTACACCATTGCCTCTGGCTTCTATCACTTTGGAGTATGGGAGTGCCTAGCAATGCTGGAGGGTTTTTCTCACACACCTGGAGCTACATTGCTCATCTGTCTGCTTCTGTCCCGTTAGGGCTGAGGATCCGAGGTCTGCAGTATATGTTCATTGCTTGGTGAAGCAACTACTCTCATGTGTGTCGCTCTGAGGCAGTGAGTATATGTCTATGTGCTGATGTGTGTGTGAGACTCTCCTTTAGGGAGTGCTCTCCTTTAGACTTGAGCATAGCAAAGAAAATTGTTTGGTATATTTGTTTATAAACTGCACATTTTACAAAATGGAACAATGCACAAAGCTGAAAAATGCATGAAACTGCAAAATGCCCAAAACTATACAACATACACAAACTGAACAAACTGTACACTTCAAAGACTGCATGCTGCACACACTGACAAACTGCTCACTACATGAACTACAAACTCTGCTTAACCTGGAATGGGTGCCATTTATTTTATCTATTGTAAAAAAAAAAAAGGGATCAAACATTGATTTTTCTTCCCTTTTTGGGGCGTCTAAAATCCACTACTACCTAAGATGGCGAAGTAACCCTGAAAATTACAAGGATGGCACTTAAATGCTTGCAGGCTCTTCCTTGGCTTGGTGGGGCAACCACTGTCATATCTCTCCCTGTGATGCAGTGAGTACACGTCTATGTGCTGGTATGTGTGAGAGAGACTCTCCTATGGGGAGTGCTCTCCTTTAGACTTCCGCACAGCAAAAAAAAAAAGTGTTTTGTCCAAATTATTGGTAACAATTTTTGGATGAAACTAATTTAGTTTATCATCATGTTCAGTTAATCATAATTTTGGTGAACAATTTTGTTGTCAGTCAAAATTTGTTCAGTGATATTCTGAATAAGTCCCCCCTTGTCATGATACTTGCCTTGATGTTGGAAGTACTGCATTGTCCTCAACATCCTGGTCCCCCTGTATCATATGTCAAGTAAAAATGTTAAAAAAAACTAATACCCTGCTGCCACCTTTGCCACCTCCTTAACAAAAAACAAAAAAACAAACCCTGTACTGGCCTTTTCTTGAACTAGAATGATAAAAGATTAATGGGGATTGGCTTTTATACAGCCATCCCAGTTCAACTAAGTTCCAACTCTTCCATTAGCTGGGATTGTGGGGTTACACAGGGCATGCAAGTGATGGAACCTATGATTGGCTAGCTGGAGGGGTGTTGTTGCATGCATCCATGACCTCTTCAGTTAGATGCTGCTTGACTGGGAGGTGAGTTTACTCTAGGGCATGCCCTGTGTTCCCTAGACCAACCGGTTATACCTGTGCAATTACTGTGTTATCCTATCCCATTATAGACTGGAGAATTTTCAGAACTTTGGGCCCAAACCCAGTTATAATGCTCTAATGGTAATGATAGAAGAGGAAGTACTGCTTCCATCTCCAAATACCATATAGTTTGGGACTATAACATCTGGATGGCACAGACCTGTCTGAGGAAAAGAAAGGTGGAGTAAGCTGAGTGCCATAACGGACCAGAGAGAGATGTGCTTATCCAAGACGGCTACATTGTAAGTGTGTTTTTATTGCGTGGATGTATTATGAATAAAAACCTCTGCTTTTAGATTGTTCGTTTTTGCTCCTCTTTCTTTTTAGATTCGACTGGCTGGATATGAGAAAAGGACATATCGAGTGCTGCATAAAGCATGATTTATTTGATTGAACTGTCATCTTCCATCATCCATTATCTGTGTTTCATCTCATTTCATTGTGTATAGATATTCATAATCTTTTGGAACTACTTCTAGGTTTGACCTGAGGTAATATTTAACCCTATAGTGTGCGCAACTACTAATATATGTACATGGCCAGCTTTGTCCGTGCTCTGAGATTGTAGTCAATATTTGTAGTGCAATGCATATTTTGTTATATTTTGACAAACTGCACAAACTGCAAATCTCAATCTTCACAACCTGAAAATGGATGAATTGCCAAATGAACAATCTCAAAAATGCACAACCTATAACCTGCAAAACGCACAAATAGCAAAATGAACAAATTGCAAAATGAGCAAAGTGCACAAACTTCACATTGCACTAACTGCCAAATTCATGAACTGCAAAGTGCATATAAACTATGCAAGGCTGCCCATTTCACAAAATGGAACAATGTGAAATTGCAAAATGCTCAACACTGTACAACCTGTACAACCTAGACAAACTGAACAAACTGTGCACTGCACAAACTGCATGCTGCAAAAACAGCACACTGACAAACTGTACACTACATAAACTGCAAACTCTGCTTAAACTGGAGTGAGTAGGATTCATTTTGTCTATGGAAAAAATCAAGATCATCTAGTCAGGACTATCAAGGACGATGCTTCAAAAATAATCTTCTTCCTCTCTTGTAACATCAACAAGTCGCCACTACCTAAGATGGTGAAATAACCCTGAAAATTACCAGAATGACCTGTATATGCTCTGCAGCTTTGGTAGCCTATGGCTGAAAATGTTTGGAACACTAATTTTTGGGCCTGAATTGGACAAAATCATCAGTCATGTCACAGCCTCACAGGCGGCAAGAGTGTTCTTCTTCTGCACCATCAAGCAGTGTTACTTAGACTTATAAAGGCTCTTCTTCAAAACATGTGGCTTTCTTATTTCAATATGAATGTATGAATGAATTAATATGTTTATTTATATAGCGCCACAAGTGTGTGCAACGCTTTACAATTTAAGGGTTTAAACAATACAGGGTTACAGGTGTTTTGTAGAGTGAAACACTGGTAGGAGGTCCCTTCCCGAAAGCATACAGAATACATTAGGGTCAAGTGCTGAATACAGTACCAGTTCTGATGATGATAGAGGACATCAGTAAAGTAAATAATTTATAAGAGCGTTCATTGTAAAACATCAGTGCCTTCTAGCATGTTAAGATTTTATCCATGAGGTGCATTTTCAAGTGAGATTTGAAGGTTATCAGTGAGGTGCAGTGGCGCAGGTTGGATGGTAGAGCATTCCATAGATACGGAGCAATGAGAGAAAAAGGTTTGATACGTGACAGGGCTGTAGACAGGTTCAAAGAGGAGGATAGGACTGAGTTGTATGTTTTGACAAGGCTGTTAGTGTTAGGATTAATGGGAACAGATGAAAGTCCAGTAGCCAGGGAGGACTGGAGAGCCATGAGATTAAGGGATTTGAGGTTACGCGTGAAGTGGTGAGAGGAAGCAGGGATTGGGGAAGGTGTATAAGTAGTGCTGAATGTTAGAAGATGGTGATCGGATAATTGAAGAGGGGAGATATTAAAATCCAAGAGAGCACAGCCTCTAGTAAACACAAGGTCTAGGAAGTGACCATCCTTGTGAGTACTAGCATTCGTCCACTGGGTTAGTCCAAATGCAGATGTTAAAGAGAGAAAACTGGATGCCCAGGAGATGGAGGGATCATCCACATGGCAGTTGAAGTCTCCCAGAAGAAGTGAAGGTGTGTCTGATGAGAGGAAGAAGGAAAGCCGTTATTCAGATAAGTCAGATAGGAAGTCTGAAGGTGTATATGTGGAGGTAGGTGGGCGATAGATGACTGCAACTTGTAGAGAGACTGGAGCAAAGATACGGACAGCATGCCACTCAAAAGAGGAGAAGCAGTGTGAGGAGGGGGGCAAAATTAGTTTTTAATGACAATGTTCAGAGAGCAGCAAACCCACACCTCCCCCACATCCAGCTGAGCGTGGAGTGTGAGAGAAGGAGAGACCACTGTGGGAGATTGTTGCCTCTAAAGCAGTGTCAGATTGAGAGAACCAAGTTTCAGTAATAGCAAGTAAATAGATGGAGCGGGAGAAAAAGAGATCATGCACAGTGTTATATTTGTTAGTAATGAAGCGAGCATTTCACAGAGCACAAGAAAAGGGAAGAAATTGATGTTGAAGGCAGGAAATGGTGATTAGATTTGAATTGTTCCTATGCTAACTGGAGGTAGAGTGTTTGTGAATGGAGATGGGGACAGGGTTTGGAGAGATATCTCCAGCTGCCATTAACCCCTTAACGACCAGCGGTCGCGGGGTGAGTGGTCCTTTAAGGACCAGATAGAGAATTTCGGCGTGCCGCCCCACGTGACTGATCACGTGGTGCGGCACGCCGAACTGAGGGACTGAAAGCGATCGCTCCGGTCTTGGAGCGATCAAATTCAGTCCCCGGTATTACTCACCGCATTCCTGCAGGAGCGCGGTGAGTAATAGTACGTGACGTACCAGGACCGTCACTGGTCCTTAAGTACCGGACCAGCGTGACGGTCCGGGTACGTCACCGGACTCTAAGGGGTTAACAGGAAAAAAAGAGAGAGACAGGAGATGAGAGAGGTATTTATATGTATTTGGTTTTTGTTTGTGTGGGGTGTGGGAGTGCAGGAGCATAGAAGTGTGAGGAGTTGGTGTGTAGAGATGAGTGTGGATGATAGAAGTGAAGGAGAGATATAAACATGGGGTGGAGGAGATGGTGAAGGGTAGAAGGAACCAGATATTTTACCGAGAACTGCAGCCATAGACAGAAAGAATATTAGGTATTTAGGTAAGAGGGCATGATGTTGAAACAACAGTCCGAATGGGCCAAGAGCACCTTCTCATGATGGAGTTTTTTTTGTAAACAGAGTTCATAAGCTGGTGTTATACAAAGAATCTTGAAGTTTAGGATAATTGCAGAGCTTCCACTTAGATGTTTGCTTCAAGTCCTTTGTCCTTCAAGTCGCCTAGACACCTGCCAGTTGGCTTGCTTCAGCCAGTGGCCAATGGAGAAAGCCCCTGGTCACATCTATCCATTGACCTTATGGTCGAACTCCCAAGTTCATGGGTTGTACAGTCATTCTGACGATTGTGGACAAATTTTCTTAGATGGCTCACTTTGTGCTACTTAAAGGTTTACCATACGTGCAGGAATTGGCGGTGGTATTCACTAAAGAGGTCTTCCGTCTCCATGGCATACCTAAAGTAATTGTGTCCGATAGAGGAAGCCAATTTGTGTCCCGATTCTGGAGGTGTTTCTATTCTCAAATGGGTATCCAATTGGCATTCTCCTCCTTGCATCATCCGCAGTCCAAAGGTGCGGCAGAAAGGTCAAACCAAGCCTTGGAACAGTTTCTCATGTAATGACAAAAAAGGCAGGCTGACCGTAGGCGACTGCCGGCACCTACCTTCCAGGTAGGAGACAGAGTGTGGTTGTCTTCCCGTAACTTGCACCTCCAGGTTCCTTGTAACAAATTGGCTCCTCGATTTGTCGGTCCTTTCTGGGTGTCGCGAAAAATTAACCCGGTGGCTTATGCATTGGAACGTCCAGCCAGTATGTGCATCCATAATGTCTCCCATGTCTCCCTGCTGAGGCCCTTGTTCTGCAACCGGTATACCTCTGCTCCTGTCTGCCCTGCTCCCATGAGAGTTGCAGATCACGAGGAGTATGAAGTTCAAAATATTCTGGACTCCTGTTTGGTCCGAGAAACCCAACAGTACTTTATTCATTGGAAGGAATACGGCCCAGAGGAGCGCTCCTGAGTTCCAGCTGGCGATGTTCACGATCCTGTTTTAGTGCGCAGATTTCATGTGCAATTTCCTGACAAATCCCGGCCGGCTCCACGGAGAGAGGGCCTTTGAGTGGGGGTACTGTTATAGCTTACCTTGTTTCCAGCGCCGCCGCTTCAGCTACACTCGGCATCTTTACATGCGTCATCTGCAGGCGTGAGGCTTCAGAGTGAAGAAGGCCTTTGTTTTACGCCATGCTTCCTGTAGTCTCCTCCTACCTACTTCCTTCCTCTGAGCCTGCTCCTCCTACCTACTTCCTGGGGAGGGGTTTAAAAGGCAATCTGAGTCCTGACTCAGTTGCCTTTGCGTTGTTGTTCAAAGCAGTTCTATTACCTTTGGTTCTGTGTATGACCTGACTTGTCTTCCATGCAACCTGGTGCTGACCTGTGGCTCTGTCTGACTATTCTTTTGTCTATCCCTATAGTGGACACCCAACCTGGTGCAGACCTGTGGCTCTGGCTGACTACCTGAAATGTGTATGACCTGGCTTGTCTTCCATCCAGCCTGGTGCTGACCTGTGGCTCTGTCTCACTACTCTTTTGTCTATCCCTATAGTAGACACCCAACCTGGTGCAGAGCTGTGGCTCTGGCTGACTACCTGAAATGTGTATGACCTGGCTTGTCTGACTACCCTTTCTGGTGTTGACTTGTGGCTCTGTCTGACTATTCTTATGTTTGTCCCTTGTACCTAGCAGACACCCAATCTAGTGCGGACCTGGGGCTCTGGCAGACTAGCTCTGATACTGACTGCAGGTGTGAGTCAGGTATCCATTTCCCTATACTGACCGCAAGCGTGAGTCAGAAATCACTCCATACTGATGGCAGGCATGAGTCAGTATTCTCGCTACATCAGATCAAGATCCTGTGTTCCTGTTCCTGCTCCTGGTTCCTGCAGAGACTACCAGTGGTTGAGGCCTAGTCTCCAGCAGTGTGGTCAAGCATGGCAGCCTACTATTCCTGATAGCAGTGCTTGCTGTCTTGTAACCTTTTCCTGTTGTATTACTTGTGTACTATCTTTCTTATATTATAATAAATTGCATTTAACTATACCGTACTGACTATTGAACAACTTTGGGGAACTGTGACAGTACCCAATTTATTAATTAATTTATCACATGTGCTTCTTTGGTATGAACACTGCTTGCTGAACCTCCGCACAGCAGTTTCAAGTTATTATTCTCTCTCTACTTTTACAATTTTTCCTCACATCGCTCAGCAGATTATCATCAATCAGAGATATTAAAATCTTGTGTGTACTAATACTAAGTATTCCCTCCTCAATGTGTATATTTCTGCTGTTTACTGATCTTTGATTTATTTAATCTCATATATCTGTATTTTATTTTTTTTTTTTTATTTTCTTATGTGCACATTAATTGTATGTACATTATGGGACATGATGTCATTATTTGTCAGTTGTGGCACCTCTCCACTGAGGAAGGGTGTTTAGGGTTATTTATTTGAATTTGTTCTTGTCCTGAGAAAGGTTGCTGTATTTTTCAACCAAAATTGCCAACCCTGACTTATATGGAACCATAGCATTCTATCAATTATGAAATTGTTATTTCATGCCTCAGGGTATTCCAGGAATATATAAGGGGTCTTGGCGTTCTTTTTTGTTTACCAAAGGATCTATCAAGTTTTAAAAAAGTCTAACTTGGCCCCCATGGTTCAACTTCCATGACAGTAATCACAATCACTATATTGAACACTCTGTGATATCAGTGAGTAATTTCTTCAGAGAGTATATAGTGCGCTAAACTTTGTGAGAAATTCAGTACCAGTTAGACATGTATTAACTTGTCCTTTGCACCATTTACAAATTTCCAGTAGCCTTATGAGTGCCCTAGGGTTGAAAACGAATTGTGATAAGACAAGGGCTGTTGGTAGAATCTTAGCTCTAATGAGAAAACTGCAGCAGGGTTAATCCACTAGCCTTGACCCTGAGGGTTGACATACGTACATAAATCCCATCTACACATAAATCCGAAAGGAAGGCCATAGATCTCAACCTTTCCCCTAGCAACATGCTCATCAGTTTAACGACTGAGATAAAGTGTGAACTGAATACAGTGGTAGAAACCACCATTTAATATTAAGGCTACATGTCATGTTCATTTCTATTTCCCAGCATCAGCTCCCATTTACAAGGTAATGTAGGTTTAACCCTTTGAGTGCCAGAGGAGTACGCAACATATCTGGCACTCAAAGGGTTAAGGTACTGGTGTAATTTTATTCAACATATTAAAAATAATATATACATATTAAAATTTTTAATTTTGTGAGCCAGTGGGGGTGTCCACCTTCTTTCACTTTACCTTTATTTTTAACACTTTCAGTAACATTCTCCCCACAAGCTCTAACAATGCTATGATAAATAATCCGATTTATGTAAATAATTAATGGAAACATATGATATGATGCAGTCTTGAGCTTCTGCAGTCTAAGCAGTTTTATATTGTTTGATTGTTTTGTTCAAATCACTTACAGGAACCACAAACTACTTTGGATCCTGTTGTAGTCCATTACTGGCCAATAAGCATAAACATTATATCCATCCTTGCATAACCAAGTAATAATGTAGATCAAGGACATACAGTACCGATACTGGGTTTCAAACAGCCCATAAATCCCTTTTTATACTCTATTGTCCCAATAAGATCACAGTGAGTGAAAACTATGCATGTATGTATATGTACTGGTGCTCAAAGGGTTTGGTGGAAAAACTGTAGTTTATCTGGTCAGTGTTGTGGCTCTAACAGAGGTCCTTTATTAAGATCTTAATAAACTATCTCAGTTACAGCTGAATAGCTGAAGATGGGCAGTTCCTTCTGTCACCAAACCCTTTGAATATCAGTCCATTTATTGAACTAATAGTGTAAAAGACCGTGTACATGGGCGTATCCTATAATATATAAGGCCAGCTCAGTAGAGACTGCCTGAACGCAGCATTACACCTCCCAGCATTCTGTGCATTTGGGCAGTGTCTACTGTGCATGACTGCATCGGACAAAAATACATTTTACTAGTTCATCTTTGCTTCTGACAGTAGCAGTATTATAATCCTACATTCCTCAGTGTATAGGCTCTCAAATGTCTTCTGCTCTGAAATGGTGCTTAGTAGGGATGGGTGAAAATGTTCACATCAAACCAAATCATCGAATATCCTGCTTGGCAAATAATTTCCTGTGAAAAGTTTTTCCACTTATTTTGCCTAGGCATTCCATTGAAATCATTGGGAACATTGAATTCACACACAACACATTGCAAATGTTATTTCATTTCCCAGAGGCATACTATAAAATGGGTATGAGGGTGCCTGTGTTTGTGGAGTGTGGGGAATCAGTTGAACAGGGAATTTTTTGGGGGGGCTGTTTACTGGGATTGAGGTGACTGTTAATAAAAAAAAATAAAAAATAAATACAATTAAAAAAAACCATAACACATTGTATAAAAGGGGTCTGAATGAAGAAGGTGCCTGTGTTGTGGGGTGGAGTGTGGGAAAAGAATCAGTTAAACAGGGAATTTGTTTGGCGGGGTTGTTGACTGGTATTGGGGGGACACAATAAAAAAAAAATAATAATAATAATAAAATAAATTTGTATGTAACGTGACAGAGAGGGACCCCTAATGCAAGCTGTGACTGGGATAGACCAATACGTGACGTGACAGAGTATTTTGCAGAGGATGATTTGTAAGATTTGTTATTAGAGGCACAAGCCCTGAGGAAACATTGACTTGCTAAAGGAAATAAGACTTGTGTTAGTCCCATGTCCTGAGAAAACATTGATTTGTAGGAGGTAGACTTGTTTGGCAAAAGCCCGGAGGAAAAAAAATGCCCTAACTGGCCTAGTGCCAGCAGGTCATGTCATGTTGGCCAGTGGCCACTGGCCATTGTCAAATGCCCTGATGTAATTGCGGAATTTGCTACTGCTGTTTTTGCTGCTTCTGCTGAGTTGTGTAAACAGAAGGATGATTAGGCAACTCAAAGGGAATAGGATCAACAACATCAGTAATATGGGTGATGGAAGGTTCCACTTACCACAACTGCTCCACTGATTGGCCTGAGGCAGAAGCAGCACCATATCAAGCCCCCACCAGGTGTATGTGCAAAAAAGAAAAGAAGTTGACCAATAATGCTTCTCCATTTGCCCCTGCTCCAAAATCATGGGTGTGTTTTTACTAGAAAAGACATTTTTCCCTTGAGAGCAGGAACTGTGCCACTCACATCAGCAACTGCAATGTGCACAGTTTGTGTGGTAAATAAGGGAAGGATTGGGAATAATGGGTACATCTGCACTCACATCAAACACCTGGCATAACTCTATCCAAACACCGTGACGTGTAGGGTCCCCAGTGAGAGATCCCCCAACCAGACACCAAATACTGCTGCTGTTACTATGCCCCTTGACTACACCCCTCAGACTTGCGGACAGTTTAACAGTAATAATGAACCCTCCCTGCCACCAACTTAGCATATGCTCCTCACATGGTGCTTTATGCCCTGCTTGAGATTCTCCTCCACCACACTGCCATGTGTGGTCAGTGCACCACACAGTGTGCTATGGGTGAACACAAACTGCCACATCCTGACATGAAAAGAATGGCTATCAATTGGTGGGAGAGGTAACGATGAATGAGGTAGATTGGCAGAAGATGTAGTTACCCTAGAGCAAGAAGGTGATGGCGATCCAGGTGTTTCACTCTTCATCAAACTTTCAGCCTCTGGCTGGGTTTCTCTATCTTAACTCCTCTTTGATCTCCACCTCGCCTCTTGCTGCATTTGGGGAGAGTCAGGGGTACAGCAACAGCATTGCATAATTTCTGTGGTGAATGTTTGGCTTTAACATGTTTCACATAAATGTCATGGTGTTTTTGTTTCATGTGTGTTATCAAGACGGTTGTGTCAAGGTGCATTCCCTCCTTTCCCATTTTCACAGACTTGTCACACATTGTGCACAGTGCTGTTGTTGATGACTACACTGTGCCTGCCCCAAGAGAAAAAAGAATCCCATGTCTGGGGAGGAGAAATGTGAAAAGAATAGACTCTTTCTTCTTCTACTCCTCCATATTCCAGTTCCAGAGGATGATATTGCTGCTGCAACTGCCTTAGAATCAGCACTGCAACTAGGACCAGGAGTATTGCTTCTGCTGGCAAGTGGAACCTGTGCTAGTCCTACATCACTTGTTAACCTGATTTCCACTGTGTCCACCGTGGTCTGTGGCACACCAGCCCGCTCCACAGCAGCTGCTGCCCTTGAAACTCAGCAGCAGCAGGAATTAGAGCGGTTGCAAGCTCAGCAAATTCCAAAAGCATACTGCTGGTGGTGATGCCCATCCCCATCCCTGTCTCACATTCCTTCTCAGTTTTAGATAAAAAGGCCATTAATGTCTCTTCCACTCCAGCTTCTCCACTATCATCATCATCACCACTACCACCAGTCCCTCCGTTCTGCTGCTGCTCTATTACAGACATCTCAATGGTTGGAGGAGAAGATGACAAATTTGACAGAGGGTCCCCTAATGTCACACTTGTCATTTTTTGTTAATCTGAAGAAGGCAAACTGGCAGCGCTAGTAGCAGGCTGCTGATCTGTGCTCCTGGTGTTGGTGGTAGTATTGCTGCTAGGCAACAATTCTGCCTCTTCAGGATCATGTTCTATCTGGACAATGCCGTGGGGAAATGGGACTCCTAGGGTCACAGGAATTGTGTGGGCTCCCTTGATCACTAGTCTGGATGCTCTATATCACTTCTCCTACCATTACCCTAGAGCTAGTCCCACCAGCTGCTTCACCATCCCTGCTACTATTACTAACACTAACTACATCAATTTCAGTTCCAAAATCTTCCTCCTCACTAATAGTATGATGATCACCCCCTCCTTCACTCCTAGCACTCTGTACAAGCTGTTGCACCTTATTAGTAGTAGTACTAGTGGCGGGACTGCTTGGGGATGCCAAGTGTGACTTAAGGTCCTCGGTTGTCACACTTGGCATCATCTCTTTCCCCCACTGAGAATTACAAGACACACTGGCAGCAGGTTCAGCACTGGCAGCAGGTGCAATACTGGCAGCAGGAAAAGCACTGGTGTCAGCAGGGGCAACACTGTCAGCAGGTGCAGCATTGGCAGCAGGCACAGTCAGCTGACATGTCCTGCCCACACTACTACTCTCTTCTTCCCCCATGAGTTATATTTCCCCAAGATCCCTAAGGGTGATTCAAGGGGGACTGGAAAGCATTGGGTCTGGGGAATCAGGGCATCCAGGCCCTTTCATGTTGGTAGTAGTGGCCACTTCTTCCTCCTCAGACTCACTGGACACATAAGGGTCCTTTCAGCTTCTCCTTTTCTTATTCTCAAACTTGCTCATGGTGATAGCAATTTCTAAGAACCTCTCTTGCCTCAATTTTACTATTAATTTCACAGCACAACAGCCTAGCACGTGTCTCTCGCTCTGTAGCTGCTTGTATTCACTTCCTGGAAAATGGAACATTTTTATAGAGAAAAGGCGAAAAACACGTTAATAAAGGGGTGAAAATCTTCTAGCCATTAAAAAAATAGCAAAGAATTTTTACCAGTGCCAATGGACTAAAACAGAGAAGATTTTAATTGCAATATTTAAAGTGGATTTTTTTCACAGGAACATGACGGAACCTTTTGCCCACCCCTACCTATGGCCCTTTCTGTGGTGAACAGTATGTTCTCCCTGTACAGGATGCTCCACACCAGGGACATGTTCTCCTCGTGAGAGTACATAGGGTCCTGCAGCCTGTCTTCCAATGCAGTTTGGTTTGGATGTGAACTCTGTATGTGGTTTGGTGGTCAGGCCCTGCCTGTACTGTCCCTGGATGTGTATGTTCCTCTGCCGCATCCCCTCTGGTTCCCACTGGCATGTCAGTTCCTGGCTGCTGTGTACCTGCCTGCTAATGGGTATCCCTCCGCACACCTGGTCTCCGTCTCCCCTTTGTTCGCTGTCCGGGGATCCCCTGGTGTCTTTCCTTCTCTCCTACACCTTTCCCCATCCCTTCAGCCTAAACTCCTCCCTGCCATCTTAATACCAGTCACCTAGCTCCCTCACACACCCAGTCACACCCAGTCACTCGCAGAGACACTTGGTCACAATCACTCTCTAGAACTCCCTTCAACTCACTGAATTACACAGTATGAAGTAAAAGTAAAAATGTGTTGTGTGTACAAAAACAAAATATGTGTGCGCTGTTGTTTGTGTGTGTATGAGATGTGTGCACTATGTGCTAATGTGTATTATGTGTATTTTTATAATGCAGTTCTCTCTGCTCCCCACTCCACATCTATCTGTCTCTGATGTGTGCTCCTGTCTCTCTCTCTGTTGCTACGTCTATCTTCAGCTCCCAGTCCCTATGCTGTAGCTCTGAGAACACCCAAACACAGGCAGTGTGTGTCAGTTATTTTTGTATATATATACATTTACTAGTGTAAAAGGCAGTGTACATGGGCCAAGGTCTGGGTATTTTTAACCCTTTGACTGCCAGAGGGGTACGCAAAGCATTGTTTTGCAATGCGTTGCATACCCCTCTGGCACTCAAAGGGTTAAGTGGCTGCTACCTCACTGCTCCACACGATGCAGTCTTGCGTCGCCTCACTCACGCTGTGCAATCATGCTCAGTATAGACTGCCAAACATGGGCAGTCTCTACTGCGCATGACTGCATCATGACAAACATCCTAGCAACTTATTATATAGGATTTGAATGGACTTGATACTTTGGTGTGTGGTGATTGACTATATGATTTTTAACTTGTTTTGACAATGTTTAGCTTTGCCAGATAATGTTGAACGTTACCTACTTTCTTTTGAAGCTGATGTATCTGGAGTTGTTTAGCGACTGAAATGAATGCACAGTGAAGTATAAAAAGGTATAGTGCACATTATCAGGCTACATGTGTTTGTGTGGCCTACAATCGTTGTACATTCTGGCAGATGGCTTATTAAAAGGATAAGCTACAAAGACATGGTTAACGTTCGGCATAGCTTTTCAGCTTACCCACTGTTTTATTGAAGCAAGCCCTTAGTTGTCTCAAAAGCTTGCATCCATAGCCACTCATGGAGCCAATAAAGTTATCATCAACATCGAGTGTTAGCTAGTTTCCCTTGATCTTCTTGCTTCTCATGATATTTATAATAAGTAGAATAGTGAAGTTTGAACAGGATGCATATGGAAAAGCAAACTACAGGGCTGCAATGATTCTTGAGTGGCCCTGCAGAAGGCAATTTTCATAAATGTCCTGCATTATAAAGGAGATCAGTGTCTGGCAATATGTGGATCTTCAATTATTGAGGGCTATAATTCCCATCATCCCCAGCCAGCTGATGCCTTGCTGGGAATCATGGACTGCGTAGATGATAACTTGTAAAGAGCCCCAGCAAGCCCACCTCTTTTCTAGGCACCCTTAATCTCTTGCATAATCGTAGCTGTCATTGTTGACATGCAAGTATCTGAGTACTGTTATAAAAACTGAAATCTGTCAGATACACAATTGAAGCTCATAGTCTGAATGCAAATACCTATAACAAACAGTTTGGGCACACATCTGATATGATATATATGAGCAGAAAGTAGAAAAGAAAGTAAGATGACACAGAGTTTTAAGATAAGGGCGGATAAGTTAAATGTAGTTTTCAGCTGTTGCAGAGATCATTATGTAGCCACTTACTGGGAAGTTTAAGTAAGGATTTTGATGTTTGCATCAATAATTTGTCATTAGCTTTTAATGAATGCAATTTCTTTGTTAGCATTAACTCCCTGCGGCAGTGCTTAAACTGTAAAAATTTAACAAGGGCAGCTCCGGGGAATGGACTGTTAGTATTTAAAACCTTTGCACAGCTACTAATTACACTTTGGAACTGAACCGAATGTGACCCTGCAACGAGGTCATGCCATGCAGAACATCTGGAGAGACAAATCAAGGCTCTTTTCATAAAGGACACATCAGTCAGTGATTTCTAGGCATCGGCACTACACAGGCTACGAGGTGAATTACAAGATGTGGATAGGAAAATACATTTATTAAAAGCAATGTCTAGTTTGTAGACAAAAGACAGGAATAAAGGAATAATAAAACTGAAGTATGAAGAAGAAATGGATCAGTTCTCGAGTAAACCAACCTGCGTCATGGGGAACAAATAAAAATTCCAAATGGTTTAATGGTTTAACCCCTTGAATGCTAGCTATATGGCTCTTTGTAAACCTCAATTATAACATACTAGTTGAACAGCCCGTTACACGGGCCACAGTGCCCTTCGGAGCGCCCAGCTCTGTATCAGCCGCGGCGCGGGCAGTCTGTACTGCGCATGACTGCCTCACGCGCAGCAGTGTCTACTGCGCATGTCGGGCGTTACACACAACTTAGCAAATTATTATATAGGATACTGGTCTTGTTACTCATTACAAGCTTGAATGAACAAACAGAGGTCATATGGCTACTTATAGCTTATTACAAAATCAATAGAAAGAAGAGAGTATTTTTCCAGAAGGGCGTGCAACAGATTGCTTTGTAGTGCATTATTGTACCCCACTGGTCTTCAAAAAGTTAATACATAGGCATCAAATGTGGAACTTGTACACATAGGCCTCAATTCAAATGTTTGTGTTATAATAGCCGGTAGGGCAAAATGGATACTGACGACTAAAGAAAATGTCTAAGTCAGTATTCAAATGTCCTACCAGCCAAAAGCATAATGGATGTGAAGCCACAGAAAAGGCCAAACGTCTGTTTTGTGCTTTAAGTTTACAAAACGCTGCTAAATAGCGGCAATATTGGGAATTTCAAAGGAGAAAGCTATTGACTGACATACTGCCAAGCACCAATCGTTAACTTATATGTGTTACACTTACCTGTTATTACTGTCTGTCTCCTCCTGTCTTCATTCCATATTCTCTTCTTTCTTCTGTCTTGTATCTTCTTTCTTCTCTTCTGTCTTCTTGTCTTCTGCTGTAAAGAAAAAATAAGTGCATTAATTCAAGTGCTGCTGAAATATCCCGCACACTAATACATAGTTTAACCCCTGGAGTGGCAGAGGGGCATGCAATGCATTACAAAGCAATGTGTTTTGTATCTCTCTGAGGCTCAAAGGGTTAAACTGTGTATTACTGTCCAGATGACTATAAATATGCGTCCAATTATTAACATTTTTCAAACTTGGCTCAAAGAATTATTCCAAAATGTTATGAAATACTTAATTTAGTAATCTGTCTCCGCCGTTATGTGTGGCCTCATAGGCGGCGGTAGCGTAGACAGCAATATGTGCCACAGCCCCCCGTACTGTCCCTCATGGTCCAATGCCCATTCCACACTGAGGGAATTTGAACATAGACTGCCTTTATATATGGGCTTTTTCTGGTAAAATTCCTTCACAGCCATTTGCTGGGATGTGCGTAAGCCAAGTCAATCAGTTTAAAGCACAGCCGCACAAAGCTGACTGCACCCTTTATACCCCCTGTAGTTATGCCTCTCACCATCCCACTCACTAACAGACTGTTTCTGCAGACAGCTTCAGTGCAGTTAACACCTTGATTATCAAAGAGGTGTGCTACCTGCTTTGCAAATTTATATGATACTCAAAGGGTTAAACATGCATTTAACTATGTGTCTCACATGCTTTGAGTGCCAGAGGAGTTTGCACACACTTAGCATTCAAAGCATTTAAAGGGATAGTAATACTTAAAATGTAAAAAAATATGTTGTAGGGTTTATCCCCCTGAGTAAAACAAGAGTACTCCCACTGCTGAAAGATGTTTCGTTCAAAAGTTATTAATTTTCAAAGTTGAATTTTTTAGGTGCAATATCACAGTGGCCTGAAATTGTACAGTGGCGCTGTTGCTACACCATCCTATGGAGATTTATGGTCCCGGGACCAGAGCTGCCCATAGGGTCGTGTAGCAACAGCGCCACTGTACAATTTCAGGCCACTGTGATATTGCACCTAAAAAGTTAAACTTTGAAAATGAATACATTTTGAATGAAACACCTTTCAGCAGTGGGAGTACTCCTGTTTTACTCAGGGGGATAAACCCTACAATATATTTTTTTTTACATTTTAAGTATTACTATCCCTTTAACCATTGACATATATGCGTTTTAATTATAAAACATAAATAGAACACAAATGATAGTACCACCAAGGTCCTGGATTTAACATTCCTTATTGATTTCCTCCTCTTTTTCTTTTAGTAACTCTTTCATTACTCGCATACTGAAATACTATTGTTCTTTTACTGCAAATGACTGTTGTAGCTTGTCGGCAGCTAGTGAAGCAATCAGTGTTTGCATCAACTATGTTCTCCTAGAAGTCAGCAGCAGTTCACTGTAGTCTTTCTTGTGTATTACACAGGTGTGGTAGTCACTGCTGCATATAACAACATTGTCTATTTCAGATTCTCTTTAACCCTGCCTGGGAGGTGAGACAGTATAGTATACTCTGGAAATCAAAGGATAAAACTGAGATTTGTGAGTGTGTGTGTTTCTGTTTGTGTTTGCTAATGCCTGACAGAGCAGCACTCAGCAGCAGAGTCAAACGGACATAGTAAGAGGGGGATTTGGGGAAACCTATCCCCCTGAAATAAATTGCTATGCATTGCACACATATAGGGAATGCAAAGGGTTAAAGCTGCAATAGGTAGGAGATGAGAGGGAGAGGAGCACACGGGGTATATCAGGTGAGTTAGGGGAAGTCACTTGTGCTGACTTTGCCAGCAAGGAATTGCACAGACCAAAAAAAATTTAATTAGCATGAATCTTTTTAATAAATAAAATATATCTAACGTGGCATATAGGTAGTTTTACAAGATGTTTTAAAATTGCCTATTTTGTTTTACATTGACAGTTCCACTTTAAATTCACCCATACTTATTGAAATTAAGTTAATTATCAGGAAACATATAAAAAGAATGTGTGTGTATACATGCATGTGTTTGTGTCTGTGTTTGGTAAAACTAGGGCCTCAATTCAAATCACCCCTCTAAAACAGCCGGTAGGGAAAAAATGGCTAATGGCTCATACACAAAATGCCATTCAGGGCCATTCAACTGCCCTACTAGCTATAACCACAATGAACATTGGGCCACAGAACCCGACTTGTGGCCAAACGTCTGTCGTATGTCTTGATACCTTGATATCTTTTGGGCTGTTGCCAGACAGTGGAAATATTGTGTCTTGTCTGGCGCCCTGGAACAAATCCGATTTGATCGGGATGAATACGTTGAGGAAGGAAGGGACAAAGGCGATTGGCTAGTATCTTTGCAAATAGTTTTAAATCAATGTTGAGCAGCGAAATTGGGCAATAGTTTCCACATTGAGTGGGATCTTTCAGAGATTTTGGAATGACCATAATGTTCGCTTCTAGTTATTGTCTCTGGAGATAAACGCAGTGATAAAATTAGCATCTGCATTTGAATCCAGCCCTATGTCTTTTACTAGTCAATCACTGTTGCTCCCACACAGGTACCCCTGTGCTTATTATTTGCTCCACCCCAAAAAGCTGGTGCTGTATACTTCAAAGAGGCAGCTGATGATTACTATTGGCTGAGGTTCCACCTGTCTACACAGCCAATAGAAATGTGGCTGCCAATGTTTGCTTCAGCTTTTGCAGACAGAGTAAAAGAAGCTACTTGCAGAGGTGAGAGTAGTATTGATTAATTAGTGAGATAGTGGGCGTTAACATATTTTTTTCCTTCATGCCAGTTTATGTTTAAATATTAGATAAACTTTAATTAATAACAAGTTCAAAGACAAAAATATGTAAACTGGGTGAGTAGCAGGCAGTTTCCACACTGTAGTAAACCTGGTAGGTTCCTAACGATATAAAAGCACAGATATTGGTACTGCACATAGAAACATCAGGATAGCTAATGCTATTCTCTATGAACAGATCAATTTTTAAGTAGAACAGAGTGAAGTCTTTCACATCTCTGTTCCTGAGTTGGTTTATTGGAAGGAAACTTTTACTACACTGTGGACACATAAGTATCTGCATATATACTTTTTAGCACAAGCATAGAAACACCCATTTATATTCATAATAGAGTGTATCCATTGGTTTTAGCAGTCGTGATTCACTTTTTTTCACATTTCTATATTTTATTATAATTCATTAAAATATATTCTGTGTGTGTGCGTGTACAAACACCCAATTTGTGAAAAGTTTTGAGAAATTATTAAACTAAATCCAAAAAATTCAGAAGTTACCAAAACAGTTTGCTTCATGTTGTTTGAAAGTGCCAAACCATCTACATTGGCTGAAACATGATACTGGAGGAGACTGATTATTTTACATTACAAGCAACAACTAAATAAAATCTGCCATGTTCACTTTCCAATTACTACCCTGAAATGGATGTTACTATTGATTCTTCATATGGAATATACTGTGTGACTGGGCTCCAGGCTTCTATTCTCAACACCTAATTCACATTACAAGTTCAGTCTACAAATATATTAATTGTTAACAACGTCAAAGTAATGTGCTGGAGATGTTTCTAGCATCCAAGGGTTTAAATAAGCACTAAACATTTTTTTGAAAAACATTTGTTCTAGGACTTTTTTTTTGCTGAGTAAAACAAAAACTATAATTGATGGGGGATTTTTGGTTCAAAAGATATTAAAGCTCAAACTTTTCTTTTTTTAGATTTAACTTCAGTTTTCTATTGTGATCACTGGGTGGTGCAGTTTTATCCCATATTATTATTATTGGCACAATGTTATTGGTAAGGCTAAGATGTCAAAAAATTGGAATAATGATTAACACCCATCGAGCAGCCCAAATAACAATTCACCACTCACAGGATCAAGGAAAACAAAATATAAATCTGTACAAAAGCTTAGCACTTTTGTTTTTGTGTTTAATTTTTTGTGTAGTTTTCTGGGCATTTTCTGAAACATATTTTTATTCAATAAAAATATTATATGCTTTAGATATACATTTATAAGTTGTATTGGATGAATACTTTTTACATTATGATCATCAGCCTAAGCACTAAGATTTATATAGATTTAAATGTTTAAGTAATAATCTTTGAATAAAATTGCCCAACCATGGGAGTGACCATGTTTAAAGTAGGAAGAAAATCCCTCTTAAAAATATTTTCATGAAAAAAAAGTTTAAAGTCTTGGCTTGTGATATTTAGAAAAACATAAACCAAGAATTGGCACTCTGCAGTGAGATTAGGCAGCCTTTGGCAAGCTAGAGAAGCTACTGTAGACTACAGTTCCCATTATCCCCAAGTCAGGAGTAGGGATGGGTGAAAATTTCAGCCTCAAACTGAAATCGGCGAAAAATAGCACTTTCTGCTTGGCGATAAATTTCCTGCGAAAAGTGCAGATTTTCTGCTTTTTTTCCACTTTTTTTTGCCTAGCTCATTCCATTGATATCAATAGGAACATAGAAGTTACACATAGCACATAGCAAATATTATTTTATTTTCCAAAGGCATAGTATAAAAGGTGCATAAGGGTTCCTGTGTTGGTGGGGTGTGGGGAAAGAATCAGTTGAACATTGGATGATTTTTGGGGGATGTTTATTGGGATTGGGGAGCAGTTAATAAAAAATAAATCCTAAATAAAATAAAATAAAAACCATAAGACATGGTATAAATGGGTCTGAGGAGGGTGCCTGTGTTGGTGAATGAATGAAACATTCGAACAGGGAATTTGTTTTTGGGGAGGTTTCCTGACTGCTGTTGGGGGGACAGTTAATAAAAAAAAATTTGTATGTAAAGTGATAAAGACAGGAACCCCCTGACATAAGCTGCCACTGGGGTGGACTGATACTTGATTTGATAGAGTATTTTATAGAGGACGATTTGTTTGATTTGTTGTTAGAGGCCTTTGTAGGACTTAGACTTATTAGAGGCCCAAGCCCTGAAGAAACATTGATTTGTAGGACTTAGGCTTGTTGGAAACAAATCCCCCAAAAATTGTTTATTTTTTTGTAGGACTATGTTTTTTTTTTTTTTTTTTCCAGAACACAAGCCCTGAGAAAAAAATAAATATGCCCTACTGGCCTAATGCCAGCAGGTCATGTTGGCCAGTGGCCACTCTCAAATGTCCTCCTGAGTTGCAATTGCTGTTCGTACTGCTGCTGCTGAGTTGTTTAAACAGCAGGATGATTAGGCAGCTGAAAGGGAATGGGATCAACAATAGTAGTAACATGGAAGATGGATGATGAAGGTTCCACTTGCCAAGACTGGCTCCAGTGATGCGCCTGAGGCAGTATCAGCAGAATAAGTAGGTCCCAGTATATGTGGAGAAAAGAACAAGTTGGCCATTAAATCTTTTCCACCTGCCCCTCCTCCAAAATCATCATGGGTGTGTTATTATTAGAATATATTTTCCCCTTGAGAGCAAAAACAGCGGGTCTCATCAGCAACTGCAATGTGCACAGTGTGTGTGTGTGTGTGTGGTAAATAACATCTGGGGGCACAACTGTATCCAAACACCATGACACCTGAAAGCAAGTACTGCCGCTGTCACTATACCCCTTTTCCACACCCGCTAAGGACACATGACAACTTGCTGACAGTTGAATAGTAATGATGAACCCTCCCTGCCACCATCTTAGCATATTCTGCAGGATGGAATCTCCTCAGATGCCACTTGATGCACTGATTGCGATTCTCCTCCACCACACTGGCATGTGTGGTCAGTGCACCACACAGTGTGCAATGGGTAGAGACGACCTGCCACATCCTAACATCAACAGAGTGGCTATCATTTGGCGGGGGAGGTAATGAATGAAGTGGATTGGCAGAAGATGTAGTTACCCTATTACCATTATTAATTATTAATCTTTATTTATATAGCACTAACAAATTCCACAGTGCTTTACAGTAGGGAATAGACATACAGAGGTATTAAATAGTACAATCACATGTGGAGAACAGAAGGATCAGAGGACCCTGCTCGTGAGAGCTTACAGTCTAGAGGAAGGTAGGTTTGACACAGAAGGAGTAAGTAAATGCTATAAGTGCTACCCCAGAAGGTGATGGCGAGCTAGTTGTTTCCCTCGTCATGGAACTTCCAGTCTCTGTCTGGGTTGTTCTATTCCTCCTCCTCCTTGATCTCTGCCTCGCTTCTTGTTGCCTTTCTGGAGAGTCAGGGACAGCAAAAGCGGTGCTTGATTTCTGTGGTGGGTGTTTGTCTTTAACATGTTTGATGTAAATGTCATGGTGTCTGTGTTTCACGTGTGATATCAGGGAGCTTGTGCCAAGGTGTGTTCCCTCCTTTCCTCTTCTCACTGACTTGTCACAAATTGCTGATGACTGCACTGTGCCTGCCCCAAAAGAAAAACAGTCCCACACCCATGATGACTTCTGGGAGAAAGGAACAGATGGAGAAGAATGGCCTCTTTCTTCTTGTCCTCCACATTCCCCTTCATTGTCTGTGGCAACAGATAATCTTGCTGCTGTTGCTGCTACTGCCTCAGAGTCCGCACTGCAACTAGGATCAGGAGTATCGCTACTACTGGCAAGTGGAACCCTTCCTAGTCCTGCATCGCTTGTTATCCTCATTTCCACTGTGTCCACGGTGGTCTGTGGCACACTAACCTGCTCCTCAGCATCCTGCTGCCCTTGCAACTTAGCATCAGAAGGAATTAGAGCAGTTGCAAATTCCTCTAATTCCAAAATGTCACTGCTAGTGGTGGTGGTGGTAATGCCCATCCTCATTCCTTCTCAGTTTCCGCTAAAAAGGCCATCAATGTCTCTTCCACTCCAGCTTCCCCAGCATCATCATCACCACCACCACTAGTCCCTACATGCTGTTGTTGCGACATCTCACTGCTGCTTGAAAGAGGTGAAGAGCAATGTGACAGAGGGTCCACTAATGTCACACTTGCCATTTCCTTTTGACCTGAAAAAGAAGGCAAACTAGCACTAGCAGCAGTAGCAGCAGGCACAGGCAGCTGATCTCTGCTCCTGCTGGTGGTGGTGGTATTAATTCTGAGCCTACTCTCCCCTAACACCAGTTCTGTCCTCTGAAGGATCATGTTCAACGTGGACACTGTAGTGAAGGGAAGGGGATGTCCAGACCCAGAGGAATGGTGTAGGCTCCCTTGACCACTAGTCTGGATGCTCTGAAATGTTTCCCCTACCACTCCGGCTGCTTCACCATTACTGCTACTACTACTACTACTAACAACAACCACATCAAGTTCAACCGCAGAGTCTTCCTCCTCAATCTCATAGTCACTAGTAATATGAGGATATTGTTGATTACCCCCTCCTTCACTCCTAACGCTAACAAGCTGCTGGACCTTAGTAGCAGTAGTACTAGTACTGGCAGGACTGCTTGGGAATGGCAAATGTGATTTAGGGTCCCTTTCTGTCACACTTGCCATCATTTTCTCCTTCCCCACCTGAGTACTACAAGAAACACTAGCAGCAGGCAAAGTATTAGTGGCAGCAGGTTCAGCACTAGCAGCAGGTTCAGCACTGGCAACAGGTACAACACTTGTGGCTGCAGGTAGAACAATGGTGGCACTGGCAGCAGGGGCAGCACGTCTGGCAGCAGGTGCAAAACTAGTGGCTGCAGGTACAGCAATGGTGGTACTGGCAGCAGCGGCAGCACGTCTGTCAGCAGGTACAACACTATTGGCTGCAGGTACAGCAATGGTGGCACTGGGAGCAGGGGCAGCACGTCTGGCAGCAGGTACAACACTAGTGGCTGCAGGAACATCAATGGTGGCACTGGCAGCAGGGGCAGCATGTCTTGCAGCAGGCACAGGCAGCTGACCTGTCCTGCTCTCACTAGTACTACCCTTTTCTCCCTCCCTTCCCATTTCCTTTTCTCTCTCCCTTTTCATTAAATTCCCCAAGATCCCTTGGGGTGATTTAGGGGGATTGGACAGCATTGGTTCAGTTCTGCTAGTCACTTCCTCCTCCTCAGACTCAGTGGACACATAAGGGTCCTTCCAGTTCTTCCTTTTAATATTTTTAAACTGTGATATGAGTCAGTATGAGCCTCTCCTGCCTTAATGTTTGCAAAATATCACAGCAGAACAGCACAGCACGTCTATCTTGCTCTGTAGCTGCTTCTATTGTGTCTGCCTTTAGTGAAAATGTCACGTTTTTATAGCGAAAGTGCGAAAACAATGTAAATCAATGGGCAAAAACTTTATAGCCATTGAAAAAATGGCAAAAGATTTTGGCCAATGGGCAAAAAATGCAAAAATTTTAACCGCTAGTTTTAAAGCATTTTTTCCAGTGAAAAAGCAGATAACGTGGTTTTTGTGAAATTTCTCGTGGTAACACGGTGACAACTTTCGCCCATCCCTAGTCAGGAAAACACACGTTGCTTATGCCTGTTTTTACAGAAATTATATTTGTTTTGTTTCTGCATGATCTGTTTTTGTTTCAAACATCACCAATTTAACCATTTGACTTCCAGATAGGTATCCAAGCATTGCTTCACAAGGTGTTGGATACCACTCTGACACTTAGAGCATTAAAGGGATAGTAATGTTTCACAAAAAAGCAGCTCCATTTAATCTTCATAGTATTTGGGCCACGGAGAGTATTATTTCAATACTGTCAGAGCTGTAGTTCGAGAATAATTGAATGATAAAGTATCTCCCCCCTCTTACAAAGTGTATGCCACTTCCCCTCAGATGTGGAATCTGGTCCTGGGACCAAACAGGTCACAGCAAGGGACAATCTTCTTACTGTGAGCATAAGGAACACACTGCACCCCATGACAGGTTTTTCAGGTTTTTCCTTATGCTCCCTGAAAATTGTCCCTCTTTGCGATCCATCAGGACAGTCTTGCTCTGAGGTAGATATATTTATCCCTTTAAATATAAAACATAATTTGTATCCTATACCAAAGGTAGCCATCCCTGGTCCTCAAGAGCTACAAACAGGGGATATTTTCAGGATAGCCCTGAATAAGCACAGCTGGACCAATTAAAGACAAAGAAACACTGATTTACTTGCTGCTCTGAGGTGAACAGTGTTGCATCAGTAAACAGGGAGGGAGGGAGGGGGATATTTTATCATTCAATTACTCTTGAGCTACAACTCTGACAGTACTGAAATAATATTCTCCATGGCCCAAATACAATGAAGATTAATTGGACCTGATTTTATTGTGAAACATTACTATCCCTTTAAGGAATTGGGCTGGGAAGAAAAGATAAAAAACAATATAACTTTCCTAATTTTTTTTAATCAGACAAAGACAAAAGAACTGCATGAAGTAACATTGTCACTCCACCAAAATAAGTTCCGTATTAACAGGCAGACAGCTTTTCTAATGAGCAAATCAATCCAAGCAGAGAGAGTGATTCACAACCGATAATGGTGATCAAATATTGCAGAAAAGAAAGGCTCTACATGACTAGAACTTGCTATCTCATCTTTTATGACACCACACTTCATTACACCACAAGTTCAAAACAGCAAAATGTCCTGGGCAATGGGGCAATTTATGTTCTGGCAACAAGTTTTCTTTTAACACCTTCTAAATGATAAGATGCCATTATATTTTAAATTCTCCCAATCTAGAAAATAAGGGAAGGAATGAAACCTTTGTTACAGTCTATAAATCATGCTAAATACTATGTGTTTTTTAAAGGGAACTTTACCTCTTGCAGGGATAGAAAACTCTAGTCCTCCTGTGCTACTAACAGTCTATATATTTTGAATTTTACTAGCTGAGTACAGGGGGATTATATGAAGGGAACAAGCTTCTGATTCATCCCCTTGTGCTCATGCAGAGATGTCCAAAATACATGCACAGTTGGCAGCTACTGAAGACTAGGGCTATAGGGATAAATTATTTCTAAATTTAAATGTAACTTAGTTTGAAAAATATATATTTTGCATGTTTTTTCATTTAAGAAATGCTTCATTTGCAAGTCATTGTTGGGGAAAAAATTGGGGGGCAGTATATTCATGGCCTGTTTGATTTATAGGGGTGCATTTGTAATTGCTGGCTTTTTTCTCAAAAGAGTTGGAAAAAGCCTTTTAATTTTTAGCTTTTTTTATCCTGAGTCATGTTATTCCATTATGGCAATGATGTGCCAGTGTTGCAATTTGGTATATATAAAAACTGCAAAAACCCCCCAAAAAACATTGCAAACAGCCTTTATCACATTGTAGCAGGGTAGTGTATACAAGGCTAGCCATTATCACATTGTAGCAGGGTAGTGTATACAAGGCTAGCCATTATCAGATTGTAGCAGGGTAGTGTATACAAGGCTAGCCATTATAACATTGTAGCAGGGTAGTGTATACAAGGCTAGCCATTATCAGATTGTAGCAGGGTAGTGTATACAAGGCTAGCCATTATAACATTGTAGCAGGGTAGTGTATACAAGGCTAGCCATTATCAGATTGTAGCAGGGTAGTGTATACAAGGCTAGCCATTATCACATTGTAGCAGGGTAGTGTATACAAGGCTACCATTTGAGGTAGGACAGGCCTTCCAAAACTCAGCAGCTCAGGAACGCTGAGCCTGGAAAAAAAGACCCATTCTGCCTCAAATAGCTGCAACCACTACAGCTCCCCCTAGTGTCTCCATATGTACCCAACCATCCTCCCGACATTCACAAAGTATACTGACATTTTTTTCGCACTCTCTCATTGAATGGAATATGGGGCTACTAAGGGCACAAAATATGCCCTGGACTAACCTCATCTCTCAGTCAATCATCGATCAGGAGGATTCACATGTTTAATACATGATTCCTTCCGCATGCTGATCAGGGAATAGGGGAAGGTGTTACGTACTGCAAAATGCATATGAATGACACCTTCAACTCATCCTGATTTCATTAGGATGCATAGGTGAGGGCATAGTGTATGCACAGTTGAGGGGATAGTGTAATCCCACATTTCTTTAAAAGGGTAATTTTAACTTTTTTTTTTTTTTACTCAATAGCAACTCAAGTGCCAGTGAAGCAAAATGTAGCCTCCCTGGCAACAGAGGGGTTAATCATGTTTTTGGATGGGAGAGGGGTGCAGGTGTAGAGGGGTTTGTATATGTGTCTTTAACATAGTGATTAACCTCTTAATTGCCAGGAAATTAGATCAGGGGGTTATGCACTAAGATGTGATAAAGAGGTGATAATGTGGAGAAAAAATTTCCAGGGTGTCAGACTGAATAAGGAAATCTGGATCCAAGAAGCTTGAGTTTGAAGCTAGAGTGCGTAGCTGGCATTCATTGCCAGTTGAAATGATTCCCTTGCTGCAGCTGAAGCTGGTAAAGTTGCTGGCCGTGAAGCCAGATGTCCTGACCAGGATCGGAAAAATGCAGAATGGTGAACAATCCATATCCTATCTGCGGAGAACCCCAGATGCAGAATAGGATAGTGTGGGGAAACCAAAACCTCTAACAAGAGGCCTAGAGACTAGACTAGCTTTGGATGCAGAAAAAGGCAACAGAGAAGCCTTTAAGTTATCCAGCAAGCTATAACCTCGAATGACAGAAAGCGAGCCAAAGTAGATGCGGTAGTGGCTAGGACCCACTTATATATCTCCTAACAGATGCACGATGACCACCACCAGGAGACGTAAAGGAGAGGATGCCAAAGGCAGGAACACTGCCCTTAAAGGCCAGCAGGCCAGCCCCGCTAACATGAATTGTAGCAGTTACTGTACTAGGAAAAATGTGCTGAAATCAGAGATGATGGGCTAAGGCCACCAAAAAGCAGGGTAAAGTACACTGCCCCTGAATGCAGCTACAGCTCCTATGCAGGACAACTGTAAAGAGGAGTAGTGGGTTAAGACTGCTGAAGGTAGGTAGAGGATGAATATAAGTGCAGAAGAACTGCTAGGACTTGTAACGGGCTAAGACCACTAGAGGCAGAGATAGAATACTCTGCTTCATAGCTAGTTGCAGTTCTCTGGCAGGAGACTTGATAGAACTGATAATGGGCTAGGACCGCTAGACAAATGGGATAGGAACTCTAAATGTCACTGGGATAAAAAGGAGATGCATCCCTGAGCACTGCTGCTGTTCCCCACTCTCTCTGAGTTAGAGACAGTCGCTGTGACCAGGTGCTGTTCCCAGGAAGGTGACATGCTTAAAAGATAGTGGGCTTGAACCACTAGGGAGAGAAAGTGGCAAGGCTGAATCATCAGGACACCGTAAAGAATATAAGCTGCTAAGTCCTGGTCTGAAACAAGGGATGCAGAGGGAGATTATCACAGTGCCCGTGATCCATTGCTGTCACTCTCGGATTGTGGGCACTCCCATTGGCTGAGCCTGTTTGACCCGCCCATTGTGGCCTTTTTATACCTGGCCTTTGGCACCTGTCAGGTGCCCTTTCGTGGTGTTCCTGAGCCAGTGTTGCTGTTGCTGTGTCCCATTGTTCCTGATTCCTGTATACCGATCTGGCCTGTTTTGACGACACTCCTGGTTTCCTGCTCCGTGATCTGACCCGGCTTGGCTGACGTTCCTGCTTGTGACCCGATCTGGCTTGTCTGAGAATCCTGCTCCGTGATCTGACCCGGCCTGACTGACATTCCTGCTTGTGACTTGATCTGGCTTGTCTGAGAACCCTGCTCCGTGATCTGACCCGGCCTGGCTGACTTACTTCTCCGTGTCCTGAACCGGCTTGCTGCTGACCCTGACATCGTTCCTGCTTCCTGCTGCTTGGTGTCATTGAGGCGACATTCTGACTTGTGTGCTTGTGCTTGTGGCAGGGCTGATCGTGGATTGCCTCCATTAACACTTGCAGAGCCGTGTCTAAGTTTGCTGAGTCTCCATTAACACTTGCAGAGCTGTGCTTCCATTTGCTGAGTCTCCATTAACACGTGCAGAGCTGTGCTTCCGTTTGATGAGTCTCCATTAACACTTGCAGAGCCATGCCTCCGTTTTTTGAGCCTCCGGTTGTACTTGCAGAGCTGTGTGTCAGTTCCCTGAGCCTCCATTAACACTTGCAGAACTGCTGTCTCCATCCTCTGAGCCTCCTTTAACACTTGCAGAGCCGTTGCTGATCATCCGCTGCACCTGCTGAGCCGGTTACGTTTTGAGCCTTTGTGTGTCAGTTCCCTGAGCCTCCATTAACACTTGCAGAACTGCTGTCTCCATCCTCTGAGCCTCCTTTAACACTTGCAGAGCCGTTGCTGATCATCCGCTGCACCTGCTGAGCCGGTTACGTTTTGAGCCTTGTTTAGGCGACAGCTCATCTTGTCTATCTTGCAGTGTAGACGCGGGAGGCGCTATTGGCTCTAGCTCGTACAGTGTTAACTCTCCCTTACATGCCCGGTGGGGCTATTGGCTCAAGCTCTTGCAGTGCAGTTTGTCTCCATTACTACGCCCGTGGGGGCTATTGGCTCAAGCTATTGCAGTACAGTTTGTCTCTGTTACTATGCCCGTGGGGGCTATTGGCTCAAGCTCTTGCAGTGTAGTCTGTCTCCGTTACTACGCCCGTGGGGGCTACTGGCTCAAGCTCTGGCAGTGTAGTTGTCTACGTTACTATGCCCATGGGGGCTACTGGCTCAAGCTCTTGCAGTGTAGTTATCTCCGTTACTATGCCTGTGGGGACTATTGGCTCAAGCTCTTGCAGTGTAGTCTGTCTCCATTACTACGCCCGTGGGGGCTATTGGCTGAAGCTACTCTGCAGTATTCTGGCCTCAGTTCCTGCTCAGCCTAAGCAACTATCTCTGTTTTATGGACTTAAGGTGTTGTTTCATCTAGCAACACTTGCTGCCTCATTACCACCTTGGGCATGCCAAACACCACAACAGAGACTGATTGATTTACATGTACTTTAACCATTGAGTACCATTACTATTCTGTGCCTGTCCTGTGACAGTATATGTATAATTCTTGCATCTGTATACTGGGCCTGAGAAGGCATCTGTAAGCCAATATCTCGCTATTATTCTGTATTGCCTTTAGAGGGCGATCTTTCTTGTTTTGTTTTAATAAAACTGTGTTTTATTCTAAACTGCTGGTCTGAGTGTCCTGTAAAACCGTTACAAAGATACTAGCGATAACAGAGGCTGGTAAGAGAGGCAGATACCCACCAAGAAGTGTGATAGTCATAGGCCACACAAGGCTGCCAGTAGCTCAAATAATCAGGCATGGGAGTGCTGGTAGCAAAAGTCTAAATAGCGCTGTAATCCAATAGAAGGGGAGGAGCAGCAACCAAAGGTAAGGAAAAAGTCAAGGGACAAAATAATGCACAGAGCAAGTCTGACAGCAGCACAAGACTGACACAGTGATATCAGTCTTCTAATTGCTGTGTTATTCTATGGAACCTATGCACTAACAGCTCTCCCACTTGAGGATTATTAGTGCATAGGCTCCATAGAATAACTTAGGAATTGAAAGTTATTCCACTGCAAATTTCATCTCCACGTTATCACCTCTTTATCACATTTTAGTGCATCTCCCCCAAGATATAGCAACAGAAGGGGTTAACAGTGTGTGGTGGGATGTGAGGAGGGTGTTGAATGACATGGAAGAAAAGGCAGGGAAATGGGGCGATATTACCCCCAACCTGGTCTCCCTTGCCTGATCCAAACCAAGGAAAGAAGCCAAAATCAAGCCACTTTCTTTGGGCTTCTTAGTCCCACTTTGGGGTCAATTTGAAGCATATTTCAGCTCTCCAAAATGATTCCAGTTAGTAGTTGGGGACACAAAAGCACACATTTGGCAAAATCTCTTTTGACCTTGCTTGGAATGTGTTTTCAGAACATCTTGAAATATCGGCAAATATTTTTGGGTGCAATGGATTCTAAACCAAAATCTGATGAAGCTTATGTTTTTTTTTTAATGAAGAAGTTTGGAATAAAAGCATACTAAAATAGAACTCAGTAAACAAAGCAACTACAGATAATAATAATAAAAAAGATATAGATTGGGCTGTTGTCTCAAGGATTCCGCCCTCTGTAATTCCTCCTGATAAGTAAACTGAAATCTACTTATAACTATAGGTATAGATAACATTTTATGCAAACCTAAAGCTGCTGAGCAAATGATCCACAATGGCAGATTAATGTTAAAAGATAGACAAAGCTATTTTGAAAAAAAAAAAAATTAAGCAAAATGAATCTAAATAATTTCAGATAGACTGGATTGACATTAACTTTGGCGTGAAAATTGTCCTTTGTGAATACAGGATCTCCTCCCAGAGGATATGGCTTTATGGCCTTTAAACAAGTGCACATCCTATTTATAATCAGTCATAAACGGTGACATTTATCCTGCCATAGTGAGCAAATTATGTTTAAACCATATTCCTTGAAGCATCCGTTAATGCATGTTAAGATCAAACTTACTTCCTTGTTTGCAGGAAGAGCAGGAAGATTATTTGGTTCTATTGAGAGCAACTTTCTGCCCATAAAGGATAAAACTTTGAATGTATTTCTTAATTTTCTCAATGTGTTGCACATTCTTCTGGCACTCGTATGGTTAAAGGTGTTACACATTGAGGCTAATGTAGAGACTAAGGGCCAGATTTAAAGGTCATTAAATTGTCGTTAATGTAAAAAGGTCCAACAACCTGTAATAATAAATGATTTACATCATATTCGAGAGGTAGTCTACAAGAACAGCTAACAAGCGTAGGCCCAACAGATACAAGTAACATAAAAACCTGCGTCACACCTTTGTTCGCATCACTGTGCATCCCAGTCAGCCAATAAAACACGTCTAAAGTCAAGTTTAAACATAACAGCCGACACTGACTAGAAACCCTGATTTCTGGCCAAACAAATTCAAACCCCCAGCCAATCAAAAGACCCCAAAAGTATCAAATATGTTAAAATACACAAATATATATATATATGTATATTGCTTCCAAAAATCGGCACTCACATCTTCCAAAAACAATCGCCTGGGTGCTCGGACATAAAATCCTACAACTTCCCCAAAGACCGGCACTCACGGGACTTATCAAAAACATATATTTATTCAATAGTTTGACGTTTCGGTCCTACACGAACCTTTAATTGTGTTCTTGATAAAGGTTCGTGTAGGACTGAAACGTCGAACTATTGAATAAATATATGTTTTTGATAAGTCCCCTGAGTGACGGTCTTTGGGGAAGTTATTTATATATATATATCTATATATATATATGCCCAAAACACATCTTGTCTGTGTTTCAAGTTTTTGCAAGATAGAGCACAGGACCCAGAAGCAGAGGATAGCTATGGAGCGAGGGAGAGAGGAGTTGACATTTGAGGTAGAAGCAGCTGGGAGTGGACAAACAGTGACAGAGCATGACTGGGAACAAGTGTGTCTGTGAGGGCCTGTGTGAGTGTCTGTGTGTGAGTGGGTGCATGATGGTGAGTAGAGGAGGGTAGGAGAGAGGGATCGGGAGAGTAGCAGAAGAGGAAGAAGGAGAGCAGGGCATCCCTGGTCAGGGTAGGAGTGAGAAAGGGATTAGGTGTTGTAAGGGTGGAGGGGGAGCCGGCCCAGAAGAGGCACACAGAGGAGAGGGGTAGAATTATCAGTGGGATGAGGATTACCTGTAGTGGAGCACCCCACACAGTTAGGGGCAGCGCAGGCAGTACATTCTGGCCATAGCACTGACACCTCTCAGGCCGGAGCTGAGCAGGAGAGGCTGAGGGATCCTCGTTACACTGATGAGGAGAACAGGACCCTCAAGGAGGCTATCTTGGAGAGGGAGAGCATCCTCTTCCCAAGGGAGAGGGTCCCAGGCGTGGCTACTAGGAGGAAGGCTGTCTGGAACCAAGTCTGCAGCAGAGTGAATGCAATGTCCATCTGCAGACGGACCACAGACTCTATAAAAAAAGCAATTGGTAGACTGCAAGAGAGTGGTCAACAGAGTGGGGAGATTGCCCTGCACGCCAGAGTCACCGGAGGTGGTACCCCTGATCACATCATCTTTAACAGTTGGGAGGAGATGCTGAGGAAGAACCTGTCAGCCACGGCTGTTGAGGGGGTCCCTGGAGGATCGGACACAGGGGAAGAAAGCAGCCTCCACAATACCGGTAAGTGCATGATCAAATAACCATACCACATCAACCAACACAACCATCAAACACAAACACAGTTACATCTCAACACATGGCCATCATTGGTCCACACAACTACACCAACACAGCTCCCTGAAGGTTCAAACAAGGACACAATACAAGCACAAATGGGAAGGTTCAACAAGGCCCAATCCTGTCCAAGTCCCAGTTCAGCCCTCTTGTTGCTTTGCTGATCAGTCAGAATCCACACAAACCATGCTTCACAAAACGTTGTCTGTTAAAGATCATTACTGTTTCTGAAAATGTCACCCTTGTACCCACAGGGAAGTTTGCACATAACGCCTTGAGTGCTAGAGGCATCATCAACGTATCGCTCAACAATGCATTGGCAACCCCTCTGGTGCTCAAAGGGTTAACCAACAATAAAGACAAAGTGACAGGGTTATATCACGGTGCCCGTGCTCCCCTTGCTACTATCACGGTGCAGTGATTCCCCTCCTGTCACTCTCACTTGTGCTGCGCTCCGATTGGTTGAGCCTGTTTGGCCCGCCCCTGGTGACCTTTTTATACTGGGCCATTGGCACCTGTCTGGTGCCCTTTCGTGGTGTTCCTGAGCCAGTTTTGCTTTGCTGTGTTCCTGCGTTCCTGATTTGCGGTGTACCGACTTGGCTTGCTCTGACTACATTCCTGTGTACCTGCTCCGTGATTTGACCCGGCCTGGCTGATGTTCCTGCTTGTATCCTGATCTGGCTTGTCTGAGAACCTGCTCCGTGATTTGACCCAGCCTGGCTGACGTTCCTGCTGGTATCCTGATCTGGCTTGTCTGAGAACCTGCTCCGTGATTCGACCCGGCTTGTATGACGTTCCTGCTCTGTGATCTGCATCGGTTACATCTGCCCAGACTACGTTCCAGCTTACCACTGTTGCCGAGGTGACATTTTGACTTCCTCTAACTACTGTCCTTCTGCTGCTGCAGTTGTTAACCCGTGCTGAACTGAGATCCTGCTACCGAGTTGTTCCCTGCTGAGCTGTACTCCTCTTATGAGCCGTTAACCCGTGCAGAGCTGTGTTCCAACTATCGAGCCGTTAACCCGTGCAGAGCTGTGTTCCAACTATCGAGCCGTTAACCCGTGCAGAGCTGTGTTCCAACTATCGAGCCGTTGACCCGTGCAGAGCTGTGTTCCAACTATCAAGCCATTAACCCGTGCAGAGCTGTGTTCCCGGTTCTGAGCCTCCAGTCTGGTACAGAGCGTTGCTATTGTGCTGAGCCGTTTTCTCTCATACCACTATTACTGCTGAGTCGGTCCGGTAGGCCTTGTAGGCGACGGTTCATATCTCTCCTTGCAGTATAGTGAAGTTCGTTACCGTGCCCGGTAGGTGCTACGGCTTTAGCTGCTACTGTGCAAACCTCTGTTAATACGCCCGTGGGGGCTATTGGCTCAAAGCTCTTGCAATCCAGTTGCTTCCGTTCTCACGCCCGTGGGGGCTATTGGCTCAAGCTCTTGCAATCCAGTTGCTTCTGTTATCACTCCCATGGGGGCTATTGGCTCAAGCTCTTGCAATCAAATTTATTCCATTATCACGCCCGTGGGGGCTATTTGGCTCAAGCTCTTGCAGTCTACTTGCTCCGTTATTACGCATGTGGGGGCTATTGTTCAAGTACATAAGGTTCTGGGCTGCAGGTTCCTCTTTGCTGGACAGTTATCTCAGTATTATGAACATTTGGTGTTGAGTCCTCTCCACCATTTACTGTCTATTATCACCTTGGGCATGCCAAACACCACAACTGAGACGGAATGATTACTGTGTTAACCCTTGTATCTCTGTACTCAGTATCTGCTATTTGCCTGTGCTGTTTAAATCTATACCTGTATATTGGTCATACTATTGCCTTCTTGCTGCTACGCAGTGCTGCCTATAGGGGGCGATTCTTGTCATTCATTTTGTTCTTAATAAAACTGTGTTTTATTTCACCTACTGGTCTGAGTGTCTTGAAAACCGTGACAGCTACTTTCTGTCAGTCTACACTGTGCTTTGCTCCCATTGGCTATTCTGTGTTTGTCCCGCCCAGTATGACCTTTATATACTGGGCTCTGGCACCCCTCCGGTGCCCTTTTGTGGTGTTCCTGTACCAGTGCTTGTTCCTGCTCTTAGTGATTCCCAGTGTACCGACTTGGCCTGCCTGACTACTCTGCATCTCGTCTCCTACCTGTGTACTGACCTGGATTGCCTGACCATTCTCCTGTGCCTGCTCCTGTATATTGACCCGGCTTGGCTGACGTTCCTGCTCCTGTGTACCCACCCGGCTTGGCTGACGTTCCTGTGCCGGTGTACTGACCCGGCTTGGTTGACGTTCCTGCTCTGGCTGCCTCTGTGTTGCCTTGGCGACACTCCTATCCTTCAGGCATTTGTGACGCTTCCGGTTGGTTACGACCTCTGGGCGAGTTGCACAGTTGCCCAGTCAGTCTGGTCACAGCAGTGTTCAGTTGTGTCTCTGTTACTGCTCCTGCAGAGTGCAAGTGGCCTAGTCTCCGTTACTGCTACGGCAGTGTGCCATTGGCCTTGTCTCCGTTACTGCTCCTGCAGAGCGCAAGTGGCCTAGTCTCCGTTACTGCTACGGCAGTGTGCCATTGGCCTTGTCTCCGTTACTGCTCCTGCAGAGCGCAAGTGGCCTAGTCTCCGTTACTGCTACGGCAGTGTGCTATTGGCCTTGTCTCCGTTACCGCTCCTGCAAGAGTGCAAGTTACCTAGTCTCCGTTACTGCTACGGCAGTGTGCTATTGGCCTTGTCTCCATTACCACTCCTGCAAGAGCGCAAGTTGCCTAGTCTCTGTTACTGCTACGGCAGTGTGCTATTGGCCTTGTCTCCGTTACCGCTCCTGCAGAGCGCAAGTGGCCTAGTCTCCGTTACTGCTACTGCAGAGCGCAAGTGGCCTAATCTCCGTTACTGCTACGACAGTGTGCCATTGGCCTTGTCTCCGTTACTGCTCCTGCAGAGGGCAAGTGGTCTGTCTCCGTTACTGCTATGGCAGTGTGCCATTGGTCTTGTTTCCGTTACTGCTCCGGCAGAGTGCAAGTGATTTGGCCTCCGTTACTGCTACAGCAGTGTCATATGTTGCTCAGTTCCTGATATTACTCTGGCAGTTCACGTTTGTTCTGCTAACCTATTTCTGGGCGTTATGTATCCTTAAGCTCTCTAGATTGAGTGAGCTCCATCACAGACCTCTCTTCACATGGGACTGTTTACACTCATTGAAGACCATTAACCCATGCAGTACCTTTCTACTGGGAATTCATCGTATTCTGCCTGACATGTGTCAGTATATGCTGTTATGGACTCTATGGTTATACTGGACTTGTGTAGGCATATGTATATGTAACCTGTCGTGTGTCTGTTTTATTCTGCTTAAATACTACAGGATCTGTGAGGGTTATTATATTACTGTGATTTCAGTAAAACTGTGTTCTATCCTAAACCACTGTGTCTGTGTGTCAAACAAACCATTACAGGTTACAATTAAATGCTCCACAGAGGACATTCACTAAATGGTGATAAAGAGATGATGAAATGATGGTAACCCTTCCATATCTTTGCTCCACCAATTCCAATGTTAGTCTCTGGTGAAAATTCAATAAAGTTTCAAGTTATTGAGATTTCAATGCACAGACTCCTTAGAAAAACATAGGAAATGGAGAAATGATATCACTGGAGAAGTCATCATCTCCAGCTCACCTCTACATCATCAACCTTTCATTACCTCTCACTGAATCTCAATAAAGATGGATCAGGTCACACATCACATTGCCACTGAGACTAACTGGGTGTATGTGCAACACACAGGCCTCAAAATATCCAACACTGTTGAATTAATTGATAACCAAGTAGGCCTTTGTATTGTGTATGCAATCATTTGCTTTCGGATGAACTGTCATATCATACATTTGATTGTCACAAGGATCCTCAGGATTGGTTATGTCATGGACGGATGCTAGACCATCCACTATTGCTAGGACACATATAGGAACCAAACATTAACTACTGTAGATTGCTCACCAACAGGCCATGATTGAGGGATATCTCTGATTAAGCATGGCTGGGTCAATCAAAAAGATGGAGCTATCGATCAACACAACAATAGACCTTAATCAGAGAAATCCTTCACTACTGACCTATTTGGTGGCCTTGAGGACTGAACTTGGACAGACCTTATGTACAGGATCCTATCAAGTTCATCAATCTGTGATTGCCAGGGTGGCATCCCATGCATCACAATACATAGGATACTATCATCGCTTACATTACTAATCACACCATGTAATTTCCCCACACAGCATACAGGCGTGCAACACGGCAGGATGCCATGGAGGAGGAGGAGGAGGAGGCAGACTCATCCCAGTGAGTTCCCACTTGTGGAGCAAGACAAGGGGACCAACAGGTGTTCGCCATCCCCACCAGCTCCACTATCCCCACAAGCTGCATCTGCTGCACCGGGATCCCCAGCTGCACCGGCTCCATTAGCTGCACCAGCTCCACCAGCTGCACTGGCTCCACAAGAATACAAGCATCCACCCACCCCCTATAGCGAGTGGATGCATCAGGAGTGGTGCAGCCATCCACTTCTGGACATTACTACATGGCACCACCACCAGGAAGGCACTGGATGCCTGAAATAGTGTCCACACCACAGTACGGGGCATATGGTCCTGGAAGACTCCCCAGCACGGTCCCAGGGGAGCCCCAGTGTACCGAACAACAGGAGGACTTCACTCCCCCACCACATCCACAACAGGAGGCCCTAACATCCATGGCTAGTTCGGAATCCCTGGATGTGGTGGGGACATAGCCATCATCTGGCTTGGCATCTGCTGCAACACAGAAGCAGCTATCCTCAGCAGCAGCCTCTCCATGAGCCCCAGCACCCTCTCCACCATCACCAGCAGCATCCATCCCACCAGCACCAGCATCAGCCACCCCACCAGCAGCAGCCTCACCAGAACAACAAGATGACGTAGGTGAGGCAGCATCACCAGGCACATCCTCATCCACCAGTGTACGCAGCATGGGGATGGAGAGGGAGTGCCTGGTGATCCAGAGGAGGCAGCTCAGGGAATCCTAGAGGAAAAACAGATTATGTGGCAAGGATGTCTCCAATGCATTGCAAAGCAATGCAGTTGACACAACTCCTGCTCAGGTTACTTGCTGGTAGAGTGTTTTAACATGGGTTAGCACACACACAACACACAATGTTGTCCAGTTCCAACACGCAATCCACCACTGAAGCTAAACAACATGACAGTGTTGAATGGCCATGAGGTGGGTTGAATTTGAACAACTGACACCTACCCCTTAGTATAACCAGGGCTCAAAATCTCAAGTCTTTAGCTACTAGCCGTGCCCGAAAAGTTACTCGCCACCAGTTTCACCGCCTACACCCACACATATCCCCGCCTTTAACCCCACATATCTCAAGTCTGTGTCTGTACAGTGTATATGTGGTCCTGGTGTTACAGCACTACAGTTAACCCTTTGTGTGCCATAGGAGTTTGCCAGTTGCACTCCATCCCTGTCTCTCAAAAGGAGTTGGACCCTGGAGCTTAAAGGTATCCTTTTGAATGGTCACATTTTAAATACTGCTCGGCTGCTCGCCGTGCAAAACATGTCGCCTGGATTAAAAGGGCGACATGAGAATGTCGCGCTGCATTCTCATGTAGCCCCTTTAAATGCCTCGTACTTGATATTACTTGTACTGCATGCTTTGTGCACTGAGACACCCCGCTCTGGTTCGGGTGAAGAAAATGATAATGCTTCGCCAAATCACTGGCTCCGTTATTGAAATGGATCAGCAGTCTCATCAGTAATTCTTTGCAGAGCTCAATGTATAAATTGCTGCAGTGTCATGCTAATTTATGCCGTTTATCAGTGCACAAAGAAGAGCATATTTGAATATTGTAGCTATTTTAATGTGTGAAATGACAGACCAGCATGACAATGCATCAACTAATACACTGACCCTTTGAGTGCCAGAGGGGTATGCAACACATTGCTTTGCAACGTGTTGTGTACCCCTCTGGCACTCAAAGGGTTAAGTTCTGCAAAGAATACATAATCCATTATCAATGAGTAGTGGGAGAAGAGGGGTTTCCACAGATTATGCTATATTGCCGCTTTTGGACATACAATTTCTCTCTCCACTTTCACAATTGTTTCTCTCTCACATGTCTCCTCCTCCCCTTCTTCTCTCTCATTTTGCCATAACCCTCTTCTACTTTCATCCCACTGCACTTTCTTTTTTCTCAGTCGTATACCCTGCCCTTGTTTCTTGCCAGCGCATCCAGCAGCAGGCAGAGCCTCGGAGATGTAACTTGAGTCTGCCACTTGAGGAGTGGTGCTCCAGATTCTGCTCTGTCAGTCTGCACGCAGAGAGAGGGAGAGAAAGCCTGGAGCAGTAGAGTGCTCATTTCAGCTTGATCTTAGCCAAGAAAGAGTTGTGAAGAGTTGATGACCTCTCTGCCTGCTCTGTTGTTCTTTTACCTTCATTAAACCTCTGTCTGTTTTCTGCCTTGTTCTTGGGACCAGAAGTCTGCGGCTTCCCTGCTCTGTCTACCGCAGTCATCTCCAGACTCTTTCACTGCTGTATCTGTGTTGCAACCCACTTTGGCAGAGGAAGGGGTCAAGTTCATGTACAATTCCCTTTGCTGGTGCAGTTGGATGCCACCTGAGGGACCCCAGATCTGATATTGTCTCTCAAACCACCAAAAGACTTCCGAGACATGGTATTTGTATGATGGGGGGGGTTAGCGATTCTCCTGTGTACACAGGCCTGTATATGCATCGAGTGGCTGTGTCTATATGTAATACAGATACGTAGGGTCATACGCATCAGGATAAAAAGGTGAAATTTTTCGACAAACAAACAGCACCACATTCCCTATACTCCTATAGAATTAACCCTTTAAGGACCAAAAAAAGGAAACAACATCTGTAAACTCTGTAGTTATGCTATTGCCAGTGCCCACCTTACTCACTGCATAAACAGCTGCTGACTGCAACGTACGCGACCACCTCCAGGGACAGCACAGACTAACTGAAGAGGTTATTGATGCACTGGGATGCGACCACTCAGTCCGCACTGTGTGAGATTCTCATGTCGCTATTTTTAATATGGCAACATGGTTACTGAATCATTTCCTTTTAAAATAATACAGGAACTAGCAACACACGATTGCACAGAAAGAGGGTATTCATTAAGGGCTTCAATTTCCACTTGCCCTCACTCAATTTCTCCTCACCAAATGCGAGTACTCAAGTCGAAATTTTGAGCCCTTGTATAACAACAGGTGCACACTGTGAATATTCAGTCACATCAATTGTTGTGGTTTATAGGGGTTATCCAAACAAATATCTGACTTAGCTAAGTAGCAGGCAAGATAGAACATCCAGCCAAATAGGCTGTGATTCACACTCTGAAACAAAAAACACACATATTGCAATGCTAGGTTGATCATTGGGTAATCCAGTAAGTTGTGTTAATGTTTTGATGAGGTTGAAACTGATGTCTCCAGTGATATCACTTCTCCAGTTAGTCTGTTTGTCAATGTAGCCTATATACTAATATATGTCAAACCAGAGCAATCACAGAACATTGATTAAATTGACCAACATGGGAACTGTGGAAATGAGATTGCTGGGGACTTTATGTCCCCTGTATCACCTCTTTATCTCTCACAACACACCTTATTGTATCACTGCCATCATCTCCTTGTATGAATTCATCACAAAGTACACTCATGGTCAAACAACTAGTGGACTACTGTGATGAAGGCTGTAACTGACCGTTTGCCGTTACTTGGAAGCCTTTTCAGGCCTAAGGAACTGTTGGTAAAAAGAGGCTGAAAATCACGGACATTGGAAAAGTAGGCAGCTCACGGATTGGCTGCCATCACCCAAGTGACAGATTTAAAGGGCCTTCATAGACTTTAAATTGGAAAAGTAGGTGGCCATCTGATTGGTCGCCGCCTATCCATCTAGTGTTGGGCTCTGGTTCCTATTGGTTGAGGAACCGGAGTAGCTTAATTGTGTTATTCAACCATTTGACAGGCCTGGGTAATTCCATCTTCTATGGAGAACAATGGCTCGGGTTCTGGTCAAATGCACTCTGTCACTCCAATTCCTTTTGACTAGGAACTGGAGCAACAGAATTGAATTATTTAAAGTTGCTTTTTGACTGAGTACTGTCCCTTTGTTCCTTAGTTCCTATGTTTACATATCCATTGTTCACTTGTCTATTGTGCCCCACCACCATTGTTCCCCATTGTCTCCTGCTGTATCCAGCCCTTGGTTTATTGTACTAACTCTGTATAAAAGAGCTGAGTTTCACCAATAAAAAGAATTAATCATTTTGCACTAAGAAGGACCCTGTGTCATTATTCTGAATGGTAGAAAGGGGCCCCTTTGCCCCCCATTCAGGAGTCTTCTGTTCCAGTGTTCCAGCATTTCCAGGGGATTCTTCAGCTGCAGATTTCCAGCTTATTTGATCTGTCATTTTCCTCTTGCTTTCTCCAGCCATGCTCCAGTGGTTCTAGCTCTTATGGGGAAGTTACCAAGACCAGCTACCCATCTTGTAGCTGACATCAGGAGAACTATGTTCCAGTAACCAAGCCTGCTTCAGCCATCCATCCTGAGTCACCTGAGCTGCTACCCTTCTGCAGACGCTAGTAGGAGAGAGGACCCCGGCACGACAGCCTAAGTCAGGACAAGGACTTGGGTTCCCGTTACACTGGTGCCAGTGGTGGGATTCTCTCTCCTAAGGGATCCAAATCTCCACTTGGGATCCAACTGGTGAAACATGGCAGGTCTGGAACCCATGGGCTCTGTTGGGCCCAACTGGAGACGGCTAGAGGACTTGTTGTAAATATGATGGATGCTCCTGGGAAGGGATGGAGGTTCTGACCCTGAAGTCAAGGCTCCCTTTGAGGTGTCGGATGACCGGTGGCAATGAGAATGTGGAAACTGCTGCCCCTCCTGGGACCCAATCCATCAGATGAGATGGTGTACCAACTTATGGAGGCAGTGTTGCAGGGTTACAGATGCATACTCAGGGACTCCCATTCTGCGGTCCCTGCCCTGGTGAGTGGGACTGAGGTCCTCACCAGTGGCAATGTTGCCCCTAGCAGGGTGATGGGGTAAATTGAGCTCCTTACCAGTCCCTGTGATACCCCTGCCCTGTTGAGTGGGACCAAGGTCCTCCCCAGTGGCCCTGTTACCCCTGCCCTGGGGAGTGGGACCAGCATCCTCCCCAGTGGCTCTGTTGCTCCTGCCCTGGGGAGAGGGACCGTGGTCCTCCCCAGTGGCTATGTTACCCCTGGCCTGGTGAGGGAGAGTGCAATCCTCACCAGTCCTTCTGTTGCCCCTGCCATTGTGAGTGCGACCAAGGTCCTCTCCAGCAGTTCCGTTGCCCCTGGCCTGGGGAGTGGGACCGAGATCCTCCCCAGTGACTATGATACCCCTGTACTGGTGAGGGAGAGTGCGATCCTCACCAGCCACTCTGTTGTACCCACCCAGGAGAGTGGGACCACTGTCCTGTCCCACAGCTCCTTTGTCCCTGCCCTGGAGAGTGGGACCACCATCCACTCCAACAGCTGAGTTGGTCCTAATCAGGAGAGTGGGGCTGATACCCCGCCAGCCTGCTTATTGTCCCTGACCCGGATCCTTGGTATTGGAAGAAGGGCCATTGGAACCAGCATCCTCCTGGCTTTCCCATTAATTCAGGGGCCCCTTTGCCTCACAGGACTTCCCCCTACATACTGGCCCTGGATCCAGAGCCAATGGCTCCAGACCCAATGAAGACTAACACAGGATATGCCTGGGTAGCTGGACCCCTGCATCCACCCAAACTTTTAATGGCCTTGGACAAGAAGGTGGGAACAACCCTTTAGGTTGCTGCTAGCCACGGACCCCTGCCCCCACCACTCTGTCGAGGACTATATGAACCGCCCACAGACTCTGAACCCCAAGGACAATAGACCCCTCCTACTACCAAGCCAACGTTCACCAGTGTTGCCCCTGGCTTGTAATTCAAAAGGGGGAGAAATGTAACAGACTGTAGGCTGTTACTTGAAGGCCTTTTCAGGCCTATGGAACTGTAAAAAGAGACTGAAAATCAAGGACATTGGAAAAATTATGTTGTATTGCACATGCCAAGATGATGTAGCATGCCTTGGTGGGAAAGTGGATGTACCTGCTGGCCTTGTTTTTGAGGGCTGGCAACACCTGAGACAGTACCTTGAAAAATGTGGGCTGTGATATGCCTTCTGTTGACTGGAAGGCTCAATTTTCCATAAAATGTATTGAACATGAGTTTCTGCAAGCCATATAAGGCATGGTTGTGGATGTACATGGGATCAACCTCAATTTTGATGACCTCATATAAGGCAATGATGCTGTGCGGTGTCAACCTATATCGGTCCATAACCTCATCATCAATCATTTCCAGGAGCATTACCCCTGTGCAGTATATACTGAGACTTGGTGATTGTCTGTGAACCCTATACTGCTCCAGGAGTCCCTGTGACAGCTGGGGAGCATCCTGTTGTAGCAGCTGGGGAGCATTCTGTTGCGGCAGCTAGGGAGCATCCTGTTGCAGCAGCTATGAATCTGCAGGCAGGTGTTGTCCACCAGGTGGAGATGGGCTCCTGTGTGGCTCTTCAGCCAGATCCTCCTCACTTGCAACAGGTGAAGGCTGTTGAACAGGTGTGCTTGGGAGTTGCTGGTGTTCTCTAGACCTTGCACGCCTTCTCCGCAGTCTTCGCATGGGAACATACTTGTTGTTCTCTCTGTCTCTCTCTCTCTCTGTCCCTGAGTGGTCTCAGTGTAAACACACCACATGTGAGTGTGGCGAGCTGTCCCTTTAAGACAGTGTTGGAGCATTGTCCAGGTGTGGTCATGAGGTGAGTGATGACCAATGAGAAGGTGTTTGTTGTCCAGGTAAATGTTTACTGGTGTGTTTATGGTTTAAAATCTGCTGTGTTCTGATTGCTGTGTCTCTGTCAGGTGCGAATGTGAGGTTGGGGGTGTGCAGGTTGTGTCTCAATTGGCTGGTGGTGTTGCACAGGTGATCTTGGTTTGTATTGACAGGTGTACATGTTTTGTGTTACCCCCATTGTTCTGTGCTATATTGTGATGTCTTGTGTTGGTCTGCTTTTTGAAGGCCTTGTCCCTGTGGTGTTGCTAGGTTTTCGAGTTGTGCACAGCAGTTATATGTGGGGTATGAGCACTGTTTATGTGTTATCTTGTCTTTGTAGGGATTAATGTTAACATTAGCACACTTGTGCTATATGTTGTGTGGACTGCTGTTTCTCTGTTGTTTTTTTTTTGTGCAACAGTGTTTTTTTCCCAGTATGTGTTTTACGGATAACAAAACTGGGTCTTAACTTTTGCCCGTTAAATGTTTCAGTTTATCAGTCGCTAGCAGTACCACACTCCTTTAAATGGCTTTGCAGAGCATTGTTCCGTAGGTCTCAATGCACATAAGATTATCGTCCTTAATGATTTTAGAACTGCCATTAGATGTTCATAAGATGAACCTTTAAATGGCTTACCGTACTTACAAAACACTCATCGGTTGTATTTTTTGCTATTGGCTGCCTTTAAATTTGGCCCTAAAAGTTGAGCAATTCTGGAGAAAACCAAGCACACTGTGAAGGTCAAATGAAGTTCCCATTTAGTTAGGTAGGGCTGATAAAACCTTGAACATCCAACACCTTGCTTGGAAATGTGTTGGAGACCTCTCTAGCATTCAAGGGGTTGTAAACCCCATTTAGGGCTCGATTCAATAACCTGAGCTAAAAGAGCAGGTAGGGCAAAAATGGATACCGAGACAAAAAAAATGTCTAAGTCAGTATTCAATGGTCCTACCAGCTAAAAGCACAATGGACCAGAAATGGTCTTGTGGCCAAACGTCCATTTTGTGCATTAAGTTCCCAAAAGGCCGCTAAATAGCGTCAATAATGGGAACATAAAAGGAAAAAGCTAACGATCAGTGCCTGACATACTGTCAAGCACCAATCACTAACTTATCTGTGTTACACTTACCTGTCATCCACTGTCCTTGTCCTTCTTTCTTCAGTCACTTTTATCTTCCTTCTTCTCATTCTCTCTTCTTTCTTCCTTCTTTCTTCCTCTGTTCCTTCTGTCTTCTACTTACCTTGTTGTTCATGAAAAAATAGAGATATTAAGAAATGTTGTCTAAAAAAGAACCCCCACATATATGCATAGTTTAAACCCTTGAGTGCCAGAAGGGTATGCAACACATTGCAGAGCAATGAGTTGCATACATCTCTGGGGCTCAAAGGGTAACATATGTATAGATGTGCTGGTTAGTCAAGTAAATTATGCCACAAGTCTTCTATATATATCAGCATTAAAGATTTCCCCATGACACTAACATTTGCAAAATTTATTTTCAGTGATAATATATTCTATTTCTCTCTTTTTCCTCCACTGTGTGTGGTTGCTGATAAAGGCAGAATAATCACAGACCCCAGTACCTTCTGGGCTAATGCCCATTCCACAATGAGGGAATTTTAACAGAGACTGCTTTTATATATGGGCAGTCTCTGTTCAGATTCCCTCACAGCCATTGGTTTAGATGTGTGCTTATGCACATCCCAGCCAATCAGCTTTGAGAGGGGAATTAAATGAACCTGCACAAATGTTTAGGGAGCACATATGTTACCAGATGATGGTACTAAATGGAAAAAAATGGCATTTTTTTTTATTTACACCCCTTCAAATGTACTACCTTTTTTTTTTTTTAAACTATGGACATTTTCTACTTCATTCATTAACTACTGTTCATCCAAAAAAATGTTGCCCCATTGGTATAGGTTGACATACTGTTATATTGATATACAGCATTCATAAAGTTTTAATCCTATTATTACTGCCATGTGGTACACTGCATAGTGAGCACACTACTATGATTTGCCGGTGAAGTCAGAAGAACTGAACTGAGAGACATTGAAATCTCACAGTTCAATCTCTTTGGTCTGCATGTGCTTCTCCAACAGACACAAGTGAAGGCATTTAAATTCTTACTATAGTTCTGTATTTGGGCTTCATGTGTATCTCACAACATTTGCTGTGAATTGCTGTGAATCACAGACTTCTGGGCTGCATTTCAGCCCTCTGTCAGCTAAGGGGAAATGTTTCCTGCCCCTCTGTTGCCTAAATGGCTTATAGACACTAATATGCAGTCCAGGACTGTCTAGTCTCATCGGAGCAGTCATTAAAACAAGATGATTGCCGTTCTAACCCTTAAATCAATTAACATTTTGGGTTTGTCTATTTGGTTTTTATAGTGTAGTGCAGTGGTAGCTACTAGCTAATTGATACATAGGGAGTTGTAATCTCCAACAGCTAGTGATCCAACAACTGATTACTCCTGGGAGGCATTGCAGTATGTGTGAAAAAGAGGTTATAAAGTGGAGATGACTTCTCCAGTTCCTATGTTATCTTAAGTTGCCTATGCACCAAGATTTTGAAAGTGGGAGAGATCTTAGTGCATTGGCTCCATAGAATAGCCCAGGAATTGGAGAAGTGATATCACGTGAGAAGTAATCCCCACCACCCAGTGTAGCCGGTTTATTTCAGAATGCCTCCATTTTCTTTGTAAATCAGCCTTTTTGTTTCTTCTGCTCAATGGGTTAAGACATGAATTAACTTGGAACTGGACAGCAACACAGGTAATCGATGAATGAACATCCTGATCTTTTTTATTATTCTGATTTTTTATGCCAGTGTGATAGAGAGATTTATTGTTTTGGTTATGGAGGAAAAATCAATTATTCATGTTATAAATTAGAAAATGATTTATGACAGCAAGAAAATCATCAGCAGTTGTGAGGTGAACCTATTAAAGATAAACCATTTTGAAGAAGTGCAGATTTATAAACTGGGGAGCCGTCACAACCCTCCCCTTGTGAAATCTTTAAAAAAAATTATAAGAAAAAACAGTAAAGTGCTTCTGCATTCTGTTTATTATTTTCTGCTTTTTACTTTATTTATAAAACCAGTTTGAATAAGGATGTTCACTGCTTTTTCCTCCTCTGATTAAGGAAGAGATATCATATGAGGCTTAAATGCAAATGCTAATTCTGCTGTTATGAACTTGTCATAATTAAAAATAATACCATAGACAAAACTGTCTGGATCGTGCAGCTACTAATGGATGATCTGCATTTTATTGTTAGTACAGCAAATATCTTTGAATGCAAAATATTTATATACATTGGATAGAAAGCCTCTGCATGCTTTTTTGGCTTATTCTGTTATTTTTTTGTTGTTGTTTTTTTATTAAATAGATTAAATCTTCAGACATGATAGATCAACTGTCTGCTTAACATTATGAATGCCAGTGGGGTCAGCAATGCTTTAAGGCAGTGCTTCACAACATTATTCCTCAGGACATAGATAAGGTTTTCAGGATATCACTCATTAATCCCATGTAGATAATTAATGGCTCAGTCATTGTGATTGAACTACATGGGTGTAATCAGGGAGTTACTTGAAAGGTAACTTGCTGAGGTTCCATAAGAACATGAATTGAGAGTCAATAAGTTCAATGAACACAATAATAATCTGGGCCAATGATCTCAATTTGTACACTGTGATTCAATTCTATGTGAATTAGTTTCCCAAAACTAATCTTTAACTAGTACTGGAGATCATGTTCATAGAGACAAACATTCTTTTTGCAGGAATGTAGGATTCTAAACTCCTCCCACTGAATTATTCTTATGAAGTCTTTAGTAGGAGGAACTCCCAGAAAAGAAACAGCAAGAAGAGGGCCCAATAGTGAAGTATGTTCATACGATTTTTCACACAAGTAAATATTGTTTCCAATATGCTCACATTTAGTGAAGATCAGCAGAAGGGATATTCAATGCTGACAAATAGACATATGGAGATCTCACACCATCTCCACTCGGTGACTCAGGATAAGCTGCTCCTTATGTAACCACCAACAGCCACGTCACTCACAGTCTTGTAGGCAAAAAGATTTTGTTATAAAAATTGTAGCTACAATTTCTGAAGCCAAAAAAACAACAAAAAAGGACATTGTTTTTTTTCAGCTTGAGAAAGCTGCCTAGAACCGTGTTATGCATAGCCGATTGTTTTTATATAAGTTAATATTGTAGCTACAACTTTTATTATAAAATCTTTTTGCCTACAAGACTTTGAGTGGAGGGAATGTTGGTGACTACATAAGGAGCAGCTTATCCTGAGATATCGAGTGGAGATGGTGTGAGATCTCCACATACCTATTTGTCAGCATTGAATATCCCTTCTGCTGACCTTCACTAAATGTGAGTACAGTGGCAACATTATTTACTTGTATGAAAAATCATATGAACATACTTCACTATTGGGCACTCTTCTTGCTGTTTCTTTTCTTGGGAGTTGTTTAAGCCACTGGGAGAGAGCGTGAGCTGGAAGAGCAGCCAGATAGTCCATTGAAATCCTGTAGCTGGGTCAGGTGAATTACACAGCTGGTATGTTTGCTGTTTCTTATATACTTGAAGAACAGCCATTATCCCTGTGAGTACCTACGAGTGTGGTGTTTATGGTGGAGGAATTCAATCCATTGATTTTATTGCATTAGGGCGCTCCCTATTGCTCTCCATTTTAGTAGGAGGAGTTTGGGGTCCTAATGTCTTGCCACTAAAGAGTCATGTCTGCTTCTATAGACATAATGTCCTGTGCTAACTAAAGATTTAAAAAAGTAGTGCTTTTTAACTAATTTTGTTGAACCAACCCTAACAGAATTGATTTATAGTGGTCGTTAGGATTTCCTGCACCGACGTAATGCCCAAGTTAATGTAAATGGGTGTTTATTATAGCAGGTGTTAGTGTTTCTATAATGGTTTCAATATCTGCACTAAAAGGGTTGGTTTTGAGTTTCTACATTTAGAATTAGGCATTGGAGGAACCCAGTGCAAACATTTTTGAGCCCCCAAAATGAAAATGTAAAATATCCATAACTATAACCTATTGGACCCTGGAGCAGATGGGGCTCCCTTGGATGCTGGACCCCAGAACAGCTGCACCCTCTGAACCCCATTTTGTTAAGTCCCTGATCTGGAAAGAGCAAATTGTTTTTATTGGCTAGAAATACTTGGTAAATCATTAATTCTATCACCTACTTTGGTTCTATGGGAAGAACTGGCAAAACTAAAACCCTAGTCTGTATTCCTAGCATAGCTCATCAAACATCTCAGATGATCCAGAACTTCTTATTGAGGAAAGTTGTTGATCACCTACATTCTTTTTGAATCTGCTTTCTATCACAAAGCATGACGTCCTGAATGGTGTCCAACAAATGGTTCTGCAACAGTAGCAGCAGCAGCAGCAGCAGCAGCAAGCTTTATTTCCCCTGGTCACATTTTCCCATGTATGTATGTACACAGCTCTTTATAGTAATAGTACAAAACAAAAATAATACAGGACAGGGATAAGAGCATCAGTCTAAAGTGTGTTCATTGAATTAATAGAAGGGGAAAAGTGCAGGGAAGGGAATCATACATTGGGAAGGGAGCCCTGCCACAAAGAGCATACAATGGAATTGTAGTAAATCATTAATGGAATATTAATGAATGAGTACCATGATCACCTTGCTTCTGGGCTCCATTAACCCCAGCCTCATTGAGGGAGATTCACTAAGTGGTTATAAAGAGGTGATGAAGTGGAGATGACTTCTCCAGTTTATCACTTCTCCAGTTTCTATGTTATTCTATGGAGCCTATTCACTAAGGTCTACAAACTTGAAGAAATCTTAGTGCATAGGCTCCACAGAATAACATAAGCTCTGGATAAGTGATAAACTGGAGAAGTCATCTCCACTGTATCACCTCTAGTCTTTATCACCACTTAGTGGATCTACCCCCTAGACTCCTGTTGCTGGAAGGTGTTTGTGCTCCTTTAGGCTTGCAAAAACAATAATTTCTGCCTCAATGTCCATGCTATTCAGTAATTAACGAAGTTTAATTTGAGGGAACCAGTTCGCACAGGACTGATTAATGGTGGCTCTTAGGATAGTCTGCCCAGGTTACGTTAAGTGGGATTTATTGTTACCAGGTATTAGTATGCCTCTGCTTCCTCATCCTGAATTGTCCTGCTCCTGTTTTCTGAACGTAAGAAGATTTACCAAATCAGATTGTCTGTTTTATTTTCCCTATTGAGTATTATGACTATTATGCATTTCAGCATTTATGGCCAAATAATTCAAGTCAAAGCATTATACTCTTTTATTATCCTATTTTCCTTTAAATACAGTATTAAATAGTGTGTATTTATTCCAGATCGATATGGCTGCCAGATTGTATAAAATGATATTGTTTGACTTACATTTGTTTTCATTTGCTTGTGTTATTATGTGTATCTGCCAGTGTGCTCAAATGTTATCTTACAGTACAGCTGTAAACAGTAGAACAATGAAACATAGAATGGCCTTTACCTACTGCAAGGATAGTCAGCTGCTGTACCTCCCGCTATTGGGAACTACAACTCCCATTATCCCCAACCAGTCAGTTAATATTAACTTGCTAGATAGACCTAAGAGTAGTCATATATTTATGTATATTGCTCTTCATTAAACCTTTGAGTGAAGGAGGGGTATGCAACACATTGCTTTGCAATGCGTTGCACACCACCCTGGCACTTTAAGTGGCTATCCTTTTAAAAAGTCGCATGGAAAATGTAGTGCGGCTAGAAGACGCATTAACTATGTTGCCTTGTTGAAAATGGCAACATGAGAATCTCGCCCAGCATAAAAGCACAAGGTTCTCATGTCGCCTCTTTAATGTTGCTACCTTCGTGCCTACATGCAGCCTTGCCTCCTTATGGTGCTTTGTCTGCACTGTAAATGTAACCGTGTAATGTCCTTTTATTTCTTAAGTGCAACATATTCTGCAATGAACAACGGGAACACTGTGTTCTAATGGAAAACAGGACTTGAAGGCATGCACCAACATGATGTGCGCATGCTGGGGCAGCACCGTGCAAGATTACACCGATACATTTTTATCAGTAGAGCACAGCACTGAGAAGGCACCATACTTGACTCTTCATTTCATTGAAAATGAATTTTACAATTTTACATTGATTACAAAAACATTAAAATTAACTTTCACTGAAACGAAAAGTGAAGTATGGTGCCTTCACTGCCCTGTGCTCTACTGATAAAAATGTATCAGTGTAATCTTGCACAGCGTGGCCCCAGCGTGCGCACATCATGTTGGTTCATGCCTTCAAGTCCTGGTTTAGTTTAGAACACGGTGTTCCCCGGTGTTCACTGCAGAATATGTTGCACTTAAGAAATAAAAGGACATTACACAGTTACATTTACAGAGCAGAGAAGGCACCATATAGAGGCAAGGTAAGGTTGATGGAAGTTGTATGCAGACACAAAGGTATCAATGTTTAAAGAGGCATCATGAGAACCTCACGCTTTTAGCAGGGTGAGATTCTCATGTCGCCATTTTCAACAAGGTGACATGGTTAATGCAGCTGCTAGCCTCACAACATTTTCCATGCAACTTTTTAAAAGTGAACCTTTAAAGGGTTAAGCCCTTGCCAAATGGCATGTCCATTTTTAGTGGTTCCCAAGAAACTCCAGAATATTTGTTGAGTGTGACCTCAACACCAAAGTTTGAGAAACAATCCCTAAGTTATTACAAATACTAACATATAGGTACAACATTTTCTAGGGGAAAGGGGGGCAGTAATGGCACTCTTGTTGAAGAAAGGCATATTGAACCTGTGAGACAACAGCAACACTTGTATTAAAATGAAGTCATCATAACCCTGTTGTGCCTGATTCCTGTGCAGCTCTTACTATCTTTTATATCTGAACAAAAGAATACCAGTTATTTGGCATTCAGAATTTGTTATATCACAAATAAATGATGAAGATTCTAACAACAATAGTAATAATGATAACTTCAATAAAATAGTACTATCAAGAGACAGTTGTTTTGATCTACTTTATCTCATCAGAGTGGGGATACTTGATTGACTCTAGTAAATAGTAAATCTGGTAAAAGGCAATGTTCCAGATAATCAGTTTAGATTTTAGTGAGAAAGAAAGTGTCATACTGTACCGAGAACAATAACTACGGTATATTATACATTTGTGTTTACATTTCCAAGTCTCAAACTGATGATCAGAAAAACTATCTCCAGTATAAAAAATCCAGAGCTTGCAATGTTTCCATTGACATCCCAGATCTTCATTCTCATATGCAGTGGAATTGGGCTTGACAGTAGTGGTAAGATTTGTTGTGGTCATCTATCTTGGAGACTGATTGTCTTTCAAGGGACATTGAATGATTTGGGTTGACACAGATAGACTAGCAGCTCTTTGGAGATCAGCTTGGAACATGCCTGACATTGCGAAGGGGTAGACCAATGCTATTCTCTGGAGATGATGATGATCACAAGCTGTGGTCCTGCACTGTGAAAGAGTTCTCATACGAGCAGGAGATGAAGGCTTTATCATGGCACATAGGAAGACATGGGACAGAGAGAGGGAGGAGTGGGGCAAGAGATGGAGGCTTGGGGCAAGAAAAAAAAGAGAGCGAGAGAGGTTTTGGGGTAGGGAATGATCGACGAATGACTACGGATAATCATAGCTATAGTCCTATTGCAATATGTTGTCCATCTCTGTCCTAGGAATGTGGGAACATAAAGACTATGTTATTTACAAAAAATAGTACCAGCCGGTACAGGACATTTTAATACTGGTGTTACAAATGTTTAGTGAATCAAATCCTTAGATTCAGAACATTGTTTTAAATAGTGAAAGTGCTGAATTATTAACAGTTTCCAATTGTTTTGTTTAATCCATTGAGATTTTTTCCTAAGTGTTTTTCATGTTGTAGACAATCTACATCATCATTTAGAAGGTGATATCTTGTTCAAGCTGATCACAACACCAAGGGAGGGGTGTAGCTGGAAATACAGCTACAGAAAATGCAGCCTCACAAAACGCGCTCACCATGTTATCAGTGACTGCAATGAAACTCTGTAGAGGAAAATTAAAGGAATGTGTCCAATCTCAAAACCAGCCACAAAGTGACACAGCACATGTATCCCAACAGGTTCATGCTGTGAATCAACCCAACCCAAGGATTAAAAGACACGCACCAATTCACTCATTTTACAAGCCTATTTTATCTTTAATTGAGTGATTTAAGTCCTAAGAATTGATGCAATAGCACCAAGGAGCATTTTCTATAGCTGTTGAAGCTGCATTTATCCTTCAAGGTGAGTCAAATACAGTCTTTGGACACAGTGTAATGTTAATGTTTTGCTGAAATTAACATAGTGTAAGAAAGAATAAATCATGACATTTCACTAAATGCATACACAACATAATGCGGGTGCTTTCAAATACTGTATACCATACATTAAAGGATACTTCAGCAGGTAATACTATAAATATATCCGAAAGGAACTAAAAACAGTGCATTAACCCTTTGCATGCCTGAGGGGCACGCAACACATTGCAAAGCACTCTGGCATCCAAAGGGTTAAACATAACTAATATATAAGATTGGCAGAGCAGAAAGACCCTCAGGCTCCCTGGCTGATGTGTTTCATGAGAGCAGGGAGATAAATGCCTGTATACAATTATCAGCAATGTAATATTATTCCTATCTGAAGTACAAAAAATAAATGAAGTGAGTGAGAAATCACTTACAAATATATGAGAGATATTCAGGAATCTAAAGATGAGCAATTTTGGAGCAAACCAAGTACCTGATAGGGAACAAATAAAAATTCTCAAAGTTCCCTTTGCCTTATGTGAGGCTTTTATCATCTTGTACTGATTCTACATAATTTTGTGCTACAATTTGATTTGCTACCCAGTTGAATTTTACCATTTCCATAAGAAAATGCGTTTCTTTTGTAATCCAAAAATACAGTCAAAAACAGCTTTTGCTGTATGTATCACTATATTTTATTGATGATTCAAGGGCAATATCAGAAATTATTTATTTAACTAATGTAATTTTATAATTAACAAACATAACTTTGACAATGGTATCTATGCTCTTGCTTGGTACCATGCATGCTCAGAGTCTGACAGTGAGCACAAAGGGATACATGTATAAATATAAAAGTGAAGGAATTCTGGGACAAAAGAACTCCATGATATGTATAAAGTTAACCCCTTGAATGATAAAGAGGTCTAGAACACATGGTGGGGAGGGGAGAGATGAGGTCGTTCCAGAGGATGGGCAAGGTTTTGTTTCAACTCCCCCTTTTTGTTATGCAACATAAAAGTATTAAAAGAATAGTAAAGTTTCAAAATAAATGCAGCTCAGATTATCCGTTATAGTTTTTAGCCCATGTAGAGCTTTATTATCATACTCTACGATGTGTAGTTCCAGACAAATTGAATCATAAAGTGTCCACCTCCCACCCCTTTTACCTATAAAAGCTGCACAGCAAGACCATCTGGATGGATCACAGCAAGACCATCTGGATGGATCGCAGCAAGGGATAATCTTCCGTGAGCATGAGGAAAAACCTGCCCTCCTCCTTCAAGTGGGCAGGGTTTTCCTTATACTCACAGCCAGAAGATTGTCCCTTGCTGCAAGCTGTCCGGTAAAGTGACTATATTCCACATCTGAGGGAAGGTGGCTTACAAGAGGTAAAATGGGTGGGAGGGGGATACTTTACAATTCAATTACTTTGGAACTACACATCATAGAGAATGATAATACCAATCTACATGGCTCAAAAACTATAAAGAATAATTGGAGCTGCATTTATTTTGAAACATTACTATCCCTTTATGTAAAGTTTTTTTCCCATGCTAGTTGATGCTAGATAATTTTATTAGGAGGGGTTAGTAATAAATGCCATTGTTATTTCCCCTCTGCAACATAGTTTCTTTTTTTTTTTTCCAAAATTCCTCATCTTTTGCTTTCAACACAAGGCCCTATATCTGTACCCATGTAATTGTTGTAATGCTATAAGTACATATTCATTGATAACAGATCTCACTAAATCTTACCCTAAGTGCCTTTGCATGCTATTTTCCTCTTGAGATCTTTGGTGTCTTATGACTGAGGAAATTATAGAGCTCCAGAAAACATTAATTGATTATTTCTGCACAATATCAGATCTGAGACTTGAGTCAAATGACCTGCCTGTGCTCTGATACCTGTAGCTCTATTGAAGAAAAAGAAGGAAGAAATTAAACTGAAGGAGAGACATTAAATCAACCTAATAGAACAGACAATGTAGATCAATATGCAAGACAAAGAAAAATTATTACAAGATTCTTTATTAGTCAAATAAAACCCCTCATCTGTGAATATATAGTACAGTTGCATTTTTATTTCAGTTTCCTGTTTGCAACCATTGGATTGTAGAGAATCAAGGGATTAATATATTATTTTATTTATTTAGGATCATGGAAATATATAGACTATGTCCTGGAGAGTCTGATAACCAATTAAGGAGAAAAAAAAGTTTGCTTTTAATAGGCTAATAATTAAAAAAATAATAAATAAATTATTTACACATTGAGATGAATATAGGGTAGACAAATCTGGATATGATTTAAACCCTTAACAAGACACTGTATTTACCCCTAAAAGATTTCATGTGGGTGCCATAATTCTGGGTTGCAGGGTGGCTGTAGGGAATTTACTACATTCCGGGAGTTGTTGTCCAGCTTTTCTAACCAGTTCTTTATTTCATTGCAGCTCCGTAGCTTAGGAAACTGCAACCCAGCAAAGTAGGAAGGAAGTTTATTTCTCTAGACTATAACACAATATTCAATTGGTTTCTATGCCCATGTCTATATTTCGGCACCCAAATTCCTAAAATTGCAGATTCTCCCCTTTCGAACAATATTAAGCATGAAGGAGTTAATACCAGGTGATCACATGGCATACATTTATACATATGTGATTAATGTATTGTAGGAACCGGGGTGGGAGAGTGTTGGAGGTTGTTTCTAAGAATATAAATGTCATCCCCCTGTCTCTTAACCACATCAGATTACCATCATTGGAAAGATGAAACTCTCTCATTTCCAACAAGAGTATGGAATATTATTGACAAACAAGGTTATTACTTGATCACATTGCAAAATCTATCACTGGATTATCACTCTTGTTTTGTCCTCTTTTCTGCCCTTCTAAGGGCTAGATTCTATTACAGATGCTAATTTTATCACTGCTTTTATCTCCAGTTTTCCCCATAGACTTCAATAGGAAAATATTTGATAAAACGGGTGTTAACATTTAGCACCTGCAACAGAATCTAGCCCTAAGACTGCAGTGGAACCTATTTTCTTGTGCATCTATAAACTGTTATCTTTAATAAGTCATTCCAGACTGTTCAATAATTACACAAAAATATGCTTGGTTGTTGGATATAAAACACTAACTTGGCAGTTCAAATATTTTGCATATGCAAACGTTATTATTGCTTCTCACGCTTTGGATGCTTGATAAGTCTCCAACTCATTGTGAAAGGTTTAAACAGCAATTATGCATGGCAAGAAAGCAAACATTACAACGGCTTTGGAAGTTCACGCATGAATACTTGACTTTAATGCAAATCCAATGTATATACACTGTTAGGGAATTAGGCATAGGTCATCTGCCTGGTGAAAAATTTATAGTCGAGCACTAGTGAGATCCTTTATTTCTCTTGCAGGTATGGGTATGATTTGAGACAGGAGTGAAGATCTCATCTATAGGAGTTTTTTTGATGACTCATACAAGGTTTAATACAAAATAGCACCCACAGAGTTGCATGCTATAACTCACTACACACTTTAGTAAATCCTCACATGAAATGAGAGAAGACGAAACAAAAATGAAAAAAGTCAATTCATCTTATGAAGATAAATCTCAAAATATCCAGCTGTTATTTCCATATTTTCTTCAGTACAGAATCTGAGAGATCTAATCAAATACGCTCAGGATTAGATAATCATTTATTAAAATGGTTTCACTCCTACTTATCAGATAGAACACAATATGTGTCTATTACTAATAATGTTTTCTCCACTCAGAGTTACATATGGGTTTCCCAAAGTTCCATTCTCATCTCCCTTCTATTCTCATTATTTATAAATTATCTGTTCAAAGTTGGCAAAGCATATTCTGTAAATATGTGTGCTGACAACAACATAATCACTAAAAGAGAAAACATATTACAAATTGAGGCTGCATTTCAGGAAGATTTTTCTGAGACTCAAAAATGGATCACTAGAAACAAACTTATCTTAACCCCATAAGGACCAGTGGTCCCAGGGTGTGTGGTCCTTTCAGGACCACATAGCGAAGTTTGATGTGCCAGCACATGTGACTGATCAAGTGTGCCGGCACTCCGAACGAGGAACTGATAGTGACCGCTCTGGTCTTGAAGCAGTCAATTTCAGTCCCTGCTACTACTCACGGCACTCCTGCAGTTGGACTAAGGAGGCTAAAACAGCAGTGATGGTTCTGACACATCACTGGACGTTAAGGGGTTAAACACTGACAAAATGTTTACAATGTTATTTGGTAGGAAGCATAAATTACCTAAATTCCACAATACCAATTTAACCATCATAACTAATTCTAATCGTAACTCAGCAACACATATTTTGGTATGCAGATAGACCCCTACCTTACATTTGGTCTGCATATTGATTAATTACTATCCAGACTTTACCATAAAGTAGGCTCCTTATTTTGTGCTCCAATATAATTATACTACCTATCATTATAATACGTTTAAAGGGATAGTAACACTTCGTTTTAACTTTATTTTATTTTGTAGGCATTAAAAAAACATGAAGAATGATGTAAGTCTTATCTCTCAAACCTTTATGGTTTATAAGATATTCACAAGCAAAGTCCCCCTCCCGCCCCTTTTACCTAGTGTAAGCCATCTCTTCCAGATGGGGATCTGGTTGTATGACAGGACAGATAACAGAAGGGGACAATTTTCTTTGTATGAAAACAATGAAAGCCCTTCCCCCCTTGACAAGTTTTTCAGCTTTTTCCCTTATCTTAATTGAAGATTGTCCCTCTCTGCAGTCTACCTGGGCACCTCCCTTCTGATCTGGTTGAACTGGGGGGGGGGATACTTTGTTTGTGAATACCTCTTAAACCATAAAGGTTTGAGAGATAAGACTTATATCATTATTCTTGTTTTTTTAATGCCTACAAAATAAAATAAAGTTAAAACAAAGTATTACTATCCCTTTAAAGAACTACACCTACCTACACCTTTCTTGTCTAGATTATAACCACTTCACTGGAAAGCTACCAAACTTCCTGAGCAGTGTGCTCAATCCAGGGGATAATAAAAGGGGTTATAAAGAGGAGATAACTTCTCCAGGGAGATATATTCTCTAGTTCCTATGTTATTCTTTGTAGCCCATGAACTTAGACCCCTGCAACTTGAGTTATCTTAATGTATAGGCGGCATAGAATAATGTAGAAATTGGCATGTTTATCACACTAAAGAAGTGACCTTCATTTTATTACCTCTTTATCACACCTGTATATTTCCCCACATCTCTCTACATATTTCTTATAACCTCCAGCAATTCACTTGTGTGTAGATTTGCATTCTTCTACAGAGCTACAAAAACCAGTTTAAAATCCCTAAACATTACTGCTTCTTTGTATTTAAAACCGATATGTAATTGTATATATAAGTGCCCATTTTTTGTTTCTAAATGTGTAGTATTGTAAATGCTCTTCAGGGCACACCTGAAACAAAAGAAATCTCAATGTATTCTTCTTGGTAAAACACTTTCTATAAACATAAATTAAATAAATAAGATATTGTATTAAATACCTTACAGGTGCTCTTATTCAAATCTTTAAATGCGATCAATAACCTATTTATCTTCTGAAATATACAATGCTTGTTTAGTGGTCTATTCACTCTTGGAAATAGATTGCTTATTTTTAATTCATAATTAAAGGGAAGGAGATAGAAAAAGAAAGAAAGAAAGAAAGAAAAAGAATATTCCTATTAGCTGAGTAAGTGGGTGATATAAAAGCAGATAATAGTAATAATCAGCTGTCTTACCTGCCTTGCAAAGGAGAGGCCCAGATGGGACCTGTATTTTTAAGGGCTCTAAATGTAGATTCCAGAAGAAGCGAGTCACTAACCCAGACTTGGTAATCACCACAGCAGTTTATTGTAGAGATACAGTTCCATGGTGCATAGATACAGGTCTAATGTCAGGCCATGGAACATTTTGGGGAACTTGCACTGTCCCCTTCCACAGCACAGAAAACAGGAGACAGGTGCATGAAGGATAGGCATCTCACTGAACTGATGATATACTTCTTTATAAATACACTAGTATAAAAGCCTGTGTACATGGGCCAAGGTCCAGGTGATGTTAACCCTTTGAGTGCCAGAGGGGTACACAATGCATTGCTTTGCAATGCGTTGTGAACCCCTCTGGCACTCAAAGGGTTAAGAGGCTGGTCCTGCTCTTCTTCCTGCCGCCGACGCAGTCATACACTGTAGAGACTGGCTGAAAGCACAGAATAGTCCCAGCACAGAACTCCCAGCATTCCTACACCTCCCAGCATTCCATGCTCCCAGCATTCCTACACCTCTCAGCATTCTGTGCTCCCAGCATTCCTACACCTCCCAGCATTCCATGCTCCCAGCATTCCTACACCTCTCAGCATTCTGTGCTCCCAGCATTCCTACACCTCCCAGCATTCTTTGCCCTCGGGCAGTCTCTACTGAGCATGAGAGCTTCTGACAAACATCCTAGCGAATTATTATATAGGATGTTGAAATAATAGTGCAGTCATAAGATTTGTTCTGGCTCTAAATGTATAATGTTGATACTGTGAGAGGTGGTAGTAGGCGCATTTAACTAGTAAAGAATAAGCTTTAACATTATATAAAAATATTTCAAAAAGAATTTGCTCTTTAAATGTGCATATAAGTTATACCTTAAAGCAGCTTTTTGCATACAGTGCCATAATCACCTTGGTGTGCAGAATAAAAAATATTAAAGCCAGATGGAAACTTCACTGCAGGCATAGTCCATTTTTGAATTTCCAGCTGTTCAGGACTACAACTCCCATAATCTTCAACCATCCAATGACTGGTTAAAGATGATGGGATTTATAGTCTCCAAACAGCCAGAGGTCCAAAGATTTCACTACGCCTGCTCTATATAATAGTGCCTAATTTGTCCTTGGGCTCCACTGTTTTTCACAAAGGAGATAGACAAACACAGCAGTGATATGAATAGTAAACAACACAAAATGAAAAATATAATAACACAAATGAAGCAAACAAAACATGGACCTGTTCTGCAGACTGCTAACCAGATAAAACAGAAAATGAATGTATACCACTTTACCCCTTGGGTGCCAGGGATGTGTCCACTACATTATGGTGTAATACACGGGTCACATTCCTGGCTCCCATGGGGATACAGAAAAGTACAAAGTTACTTTGCAATTTTAACCCCATGTGGGGGGGGGGGTGCATAGTGTCACAGTAGATTGTGTCCTCCTCTGGTACTCAAGGGTTAACTATAAACAGCATTTACTTTCAAAAGGTAATCTCTTACAGCAGATACCTTTAAGCATAGGAGTGTGTACTCTGAAAATTACTTCTGCTTCTTATAGATACATTATGAAGCCTTATGTTGAAAGCAGAAGAGTAACAATTGTAGAGCATACTAACTGAGAATAGAGAAATACAAATTCCATAATTCCCATTCATTTCAATTGAGTTATTAATACCTCGAATGCTAGAAGGGTCTCTAAAACAATGTGAAGCAATACGTTGCTTCTCAATGGGTTAAATCCCCATTTACATTAATAGGGATTTTTACTACAACCCAAAGCACACGTTCTGTAGTGTTGTCGGTTTGCTCCAAAATCACTACTCTTTTGCCTACTGCATAAAGACCATAGCCTTGGTACAGGGTTTCTTGCATCTGACTAGGGTGCATTCCCACCAGGGCCGGATCTGCATCCCAGGCTCCCTAGGCATGTCAGTGTAGGTGGCCTTAGCTCCACCCATGACCTCATCCCCACTCTTACATAGCCCTGTCTCTAGTCCCATCGACTATTTCCTGGTACAGAAAATAAATACTAGCTTTTAAAGGGGTATAAAACTGGTATCTGAACACTGAGATTGCTCTAGTCACACCCACAATTCAGAATGTGGGTGTAAACAGCACATCTTAGGCACAACCCCCCTCACCTCAGTATTTGGACCTTTAGTGGGTTGTTTACTCTTCTTATTGGGAGATCCAGCCCTGATTCCCACTTAGGAAATAAGTCAAAGGACGAACGTTTAGTTCAGATATCCATAGCAACATGACATAATGACATAGTCAATGAGGCTGAAAAAAGACACGAGTCCATCAAGTCCAGCTCATGCCAAATGACCCCTGTTGATCCAGAAGAAGGCAAAAAGAGATAAAAACATTGAAACCATTTCCAACTAAGCCCCAAGTGGGTAAAAAAGTCCTTCTTGACTCCAAATGGCATTCAGATGGTTCCCTGGATCAATAACCTATCTGCTTTGAAGCCAAATGTCATAATTTTCAATATTGTTCCGTGCTAGATAGGTATCCATTACTTTTTTGAAAGCAGTTACAGTATCTGCAAGCACAGCATCTTGAGGCAAAGAATTGGATAGTTTTTCCGTCCTTACTGTAAAAAATTCCTGCCCTTGTTTTAATCGAAAGTACCTTTGCTCTAGTCTTAATGGATGGCCTCTCGTTCTTAGCTCATCTCTTTTGGCAAATAATTAACTGGAGAGTTCTTTGTATTAACCTCAAATATATTTGTAATGGTAATCATATCACTCTTTAGACATCTCTTCTCTAATGCAGTGTTGAGAATGATGGGAGGGGTGGCCACTCCTGGTCTGTAGGGTAATTTGGAGGTAAAATTAGTGGTAAATTTAACATTGGAACAGAATAAAACTCTGTTCTCATGGGCCGCATTAGTTCAGCTTACTGTCTATGGAGTTGTTTACACATACAACAGGGTCCTCTCATGTTGTAGCTCTAATTCAGTATGTTGCAAATTTACTGTGCTCCACCCAGAATACTGTAAAGTTGTACCAGAGCAGATGTGCATGGCAACCTATGGAGCGATTGTGAAGATTGTTCTTATAGACAGTGTATCGTTCCAATTCTCACCTCAACAATCCAATCAGTGCTGACCCATGTGGCTGTCAGCCAATCATATTTGCCTGGTGCTGACATTGCCTGCACATTGATCAACTGTCCAGCATCTCCCATAAGCAGCATAATCATGGGAGGAATGCAAGGACAAAAGAGGTAAATTAACACAGGTTGTGTAATCTGTTCTACATTGCAGCACTGTCATTGTCACCCATGGGAATCTAGAGTAATGCTTTAAGGGCCAGAGAAGTGGGGGTTAACATCTGCATCTCTGATACCCAAAGGGAAACATGTATTATGGTTACAGTTTAGCAAATTTGCAGCAAAATAATAACACCCTATGGATTTGAAGAAAGAATATACTTCAAAGCAAAAGTTGATTTTGCTTCCTTTGATCCATATGGTACAAGTGTTTTGTTTACAATGTTCTAAACATTTGCCTGTGGTGTTGGGTCCTTAAATTATTCATTATCTCTGTTTTCTTTATATGTCTATCATTCAACAAAAAGAGTAAACTGAGGCTGATATATTAAGTAAAGTGGAGCCATTTTGTGGCAAATCAACTACAATATAGGGGACAAATGCACATTCTCATTGATTTAAATCTTTGAGCGCCAGAGGGGTTTGCAACACATTGCTTCACAATGCATTGCAAACCTCTCTGGCACTCACATGGTTAACTAGAGTTTTAAACCCATAGGAAGCTTGAGAGATCCTCAGCGTATTGTGAAGTTATGGACAGGATGAGACCTTTGTAGCTTTCTTTACTTCACATTTACTTAAATGGGAATTTAGGGAATTTTTACTTGTCCACTTTGCCGCTGTTGGTTTGTCCCAGAATTGCTCAATTCTTCTTAATACCTCAGCAACAATAGGAATCAATGAATAAATTGAATAAATATTTAATGTTCTGTCAATGTTGCAGTGCAATTTCTTACTCCTTCATTAGGCCAAGTCTATCATCTATATATGAAAGTCTAAGCAAATCTGATTCACTGTCAGGGAGCATAGCTGGAAAACACTAACTAGTTGAGGAGCCCCCTGCCTCCTTAATCAACCACCACTGCAACTCTGTATAAAAAGTATAGTTAGCCACTGAACCAACAGCTTACAAAACAAAAAGTCAGACCTCTTGTAGGGGCATCAAGACCCCTACTGATGCCCCCAGATACTTATTTCCCAGCTGATTTAGCCAGGAGATCAATAAAAGCGACATAGGGGAGAAAAAGAGCTCTACTGCTTCCATTCTACCTGGAGCATCGGGTAGGAGTGGGCAGGATTAGGAAACCCTGTCATGTCATATCAATGAGGGAGGCTTTGTCTTTTGTAAGCCAAGAATATTTCCTGTGCAAAGGAACATTGGATGGAATAGTCGGTGGGGTCATGTGAGGATTGAGGATGAAACCATGGAACTAAAGGCACCTATGGTGCCTTGCATTGGGCGGTCTGGATTGTAAATCTGGCCCTACTTTATCCAGGAGACCTACATAGGAAAGTTGTTCTGTTAAACACTTTTAGAGACATATGCCTGTAGGTATTGTTCCTCTTTAATACCCTCTCATCTCATACTTTCACCTTCCATGTTTTTGTCATATTATATTGTACCATCAATATAAATTACTTTTCCATCATTAAGCATATATCCGTTTTATTGATAGATCTGTAGGACTTTGCTTTTTTTCTCCAATTCTGTTATACTTCCTTGCCACTGGATTATCCTGTCAGTTTCCGATGTATGATTAGTATTATGCAAAAGGTGCAGGAATAAGGCATCTAACTGCCAATCAGCCTTCTACAACAGACAAAGACATACATATTTACATGGAAAACTAATTTATACATAGATGGTATCATATTCAATCAAGCAAACATTGTTTTATTAACAGGTACACTACTGGTCCATTTAACATGTAAGACAAATGTTTTTGTGATTTTTAATTAAAAGTGTCCCTGTGCAGAGTGGTACTTACATTTCTGAGTATCCAGAAAGAACACACTATCACTTATTGAGAATAAATGGATGTCAATGAATAGTATGTTAAAGCACATAGTGCCCCATCAGCAGATTTTCTCCCCTGGGAAAATAACTACATCAGCAGATTTGCTGATGAGCCTGGTTTGCATTTTGAGTCCTAGAGGACAAACAGGGGTACACAACGTGGGTCTGAAAAGATAACCCCTGTGATCCCCCTGTTAGACTTGCAGAAAACAAATATATTGCCACAAGTGTATGTAGCACGCTACAATTTATGTGGTTTGGACAATACAGGGAGACTGGTGCAAAATGAAATTCTGGAAGTGAGGTCCCTTTTCGAAAAGCTTACATTCTAAAATAGTTAAGGGAGATATACAGAGAACAGAAGCATTTCAAGGTATTCCATTATTTTGTGTCTTTTTAATTCCATGTACTGACAAGATATAGTAAAATTCAAAGTCTTAACAAAGGAGGAGTGTATACTGGTATGCACTTAAGGTATAACATGCATGCACTTGTACTACTGGAAAGTATGCACTTGTGCATTGTGTATGCACTCCTGGTCTTTGTGTGCACTCTCAAATACCCCAAACTGCAGCCATGTGATTGTTAATCTAAACGCAAAGCACAGAAAATAAGCTGTGCTGGTGGATTTGTACATCCTCTCATTATATGGTAACCAAAGTGCTTGTTAATTGCTTTCCAGTCATCACATTTTGTTTATTATATTTAACCCATGAGATCAAGGTGTGTGCAACTCTTTGCATAGTGTTTGAGACCTCTCTGGAATTCAAAGGGTCATTTTGCTTGTTAAATACATATTCTTCCACATTATAGTAATCACCTGTATTTCTGAACTGACTACAATGGTTGCCAAGGCAACAAATAGTGCAGATGGTGCAAAAACTATTAAAAAGTGGGTAAAAAGCAATAAAAATGTCTAAGATGACCAATTCGAATCTTCAGCACTGGATACCACTGACAAATTTTATAATTTAGTAAACCATAAAGTCAAATATTTTTTTTAATCCATTTATAATAAATTATTTCACTGACCTAAAAGCATTCACATAATTATGCCCACGAGAAGCAAACATATCATAAGAAATTACATTTTTCATTTAATGCTGTATTACAGTTCGATTTACCAAGTTGCATTTCAGAATATTACAGAAGTCTCCTCCTTAAAGCAGAGAGCTTTGTTCCGACTTTGCCTTTGGCTACATCTTTCTAGAATGGAGAACTGGGATGCTAAACCAACCAAATTTAGGATTTTAAGCCCAGGGGACGAAAACAGTATTAAAAAAAATGTTAGAACACCTATAGCTATTTGGAGTATATTACAAAAACATGTAAATTGAAAAGGACTGGGGAAACACAGAATACATAGCTAAAATGTGTATATAGATCACAGGATTTCTAAAACTATCTATTTTATGCATTAATCCTAATGACTACACTTTGAAGGCGAAACATTAGATTGTCACATGGGACTGGTTTTCCTTGTAGATGAAGGAGATGAGATGGGAATGAGCAGCTGAAGCAAGATTTCTCAAGGCAATTGTACAGAAATGAGAACTGCAGGAGAAGAGAGAAGGGCTTTCAATCTTTGGGAAAGGGTCAGGATGAGCAGACTAATGAGCAGATACTGTTGAACACTGTTGGGTGTAGTAGTAGGTGGCCAGCATTATTCAACTATGGAAATGCAATAAGAGAGGTGGGGAAGCAATTGAGATACCAATAGTTTTGTTTTCTAGCAATAGGTTATGGTTAGGTAATATGCATTAACCCACTGAATGCCAGGAAGTTATCTGACACATTGCAATGCAATTCACTGGATTCCTCACTGGCACTCAGTGGGTTAAATGCCACTGAGACTGATGTGCTAAGAACTGGATCAATTCTGGACAATACAAAGACACCACAGAGAGCAAATAACAATTGTGAGTTATGTAAGTGGGCTTTTCAACAACTTGAATGCGAGAGAGGTTTCCAATACATTGCCACACAATGCATTGGAGATGTCTCTAGCATTCAATGGGTTAATAGAACACTAAAAACACCTTATAATTACTCCCCACACCTTAATCTGGGAAGAAATTCTAATGGCCACAATGGATAAATTCAGTGTGGATTGGATCCTCATAATTCATTTTAATTACTGGATCTCATGTCCATGGAGTTCTGTACCAACAAAACATGCCTGCTTCCATGGACAATAAACCCAATACAGGAGGCAAACATTTAGTAAAGTTGATACCTTTATTGGCTAACTAAGCAGATTTAAAATGCAGGCTTTCAAGACTTCTTAGGTCTCTTCCTCAGGCATGTTATACAGATTATGAAAACCTCTCTCTTAAATACAAGTACACATTACATTGTTTATAATGGAAATCAGATAAGAACGTTAGTCCAGATACTGATTCTTTGATCAGTCAGACAGCCTCCCAATTTAAAATACTGATGGTAAGGAGTGCCCTGAACAAAAATACAAAAAAGTGGCACATTACCCTGCCTACAAAGTAGGTGTAAAACCTGTGCACACATTTACACCACAGACAAGATACCCATATCAAACACCCAGTTACACCATAAGATCAACAGTAATTTTACATGCAAATCACCCAATGTAATATACCTTATCATGTGTGCAAAATGCCCAACAGCTCTTTATGTGGGGGAAACGGGACAGCAATTACATAAGAGGATTAGGGCTCGATGTAAATGTTGGAGTTAAAACCAACGTGAAGAAAAAAACTGCCTTAGCGAGTTAACCAAGACTGAGTAACATGAGATTCAAATCTTCCTTACCTGGAAAGGTCAATGTTCAACGGCCTACAAAACACACGAAAACTACAAAACTGGAGTCGCCTAAAATCTGACCTCATCTTCGACTCAAAACACACAATAAACACGAGAAACGTCTCGATAACAAAAAAACAAGCAAAACGTCTGACATTACCTAGTGCCCCAGCCAATCACAGCACCCCAAAGTATCAAGTTCAGACGAATAAACTATAAATAGACCCAAAATAACCTACGCACCTTTGTCTGTTATCAAGTTCCAAGAGCTAGATATCAGGACCCAGGAGAGGAGGCTAGTTAAAGAGAGAAAAGGAGTTTAGGCACACACACACAGGTAGAAGGAGCTGGAGAGATTGACAGCACACATAGCGGCACATAATACACTTTTGTACATACCAAATACACGCATTCAAACACACATTCACACACATAGTCCATATTTTTTTTTGTTAGTAAAACACATACACTTTATATTTTTTTTGACAGTGTGAGTCTATGAGTGCAAGTGAGTGAGAAAGAGTGAGTGAGTGAGTGTGTGAGGGCCTGAGTGAGTGCTTGGGTGTGAGTGGGTAAGAGGAATGACGAGGAGAGGAGGTCAGGAGAGAGGGGTGGGAAGAGTAGGAGGAGATGAGGAAGAGGAGCAGGTGGGTATCCCTGGTCAGGGGAGGGGAGGCAGATCCCTGGGGCTGAGGGGCAGCCATGCCAGAGAAGGCACATCCAATGCAGGGGCAGTGAAGAGAGTGGGACGAGGGGTAGTTCAGGTGGTGCACCACACACAGCCAGGGCCAGTGCAGGCAGGTCTAGAGAGCCACAGTCAGGGCTCTCAAAGAACCTCTGGGGGTGAGGAGGAGGAGAGGGCGAGAGAGCCCAGATTTAGCGAGGAGGAGAACCTTGCCCTGGTAGAGGCGGTCATCTCTAGGGATCGGCTCCTGTTCCCCAAGGTGAAGGTCACTGGCATGGGGGCCAAATGCAAAGCTGCATGGTGGGAGGTCCTGCATGCAGTCAACGCAGTGTATAGCTGCTGCCGCTCACAGGAAGCAGTCAAGAAGAGGTGGGGTGACTGCAAGGCCAGGCTGAAGAACAAGATGGGCCAGGAAGCCATGAATGCTGCAAGCACAGGGGGTGGTCCGCCCCTGTGCATCCACTACACAGAGCGGGAGGAGGCAGTGAGGAGAACCCTGTCCAGGACAGCAGTGCAGGAAATCCCAGGGTGGAGTGACACTGGAGACAAAAGGAGCTTCCAGTCCACTGGTAAGTGCCTCAAGGCCTACACACACATCACACAAATCTTGACACCTATCAGACAGAGGCCAACACAGAGACACCTGAACACATGGACAGCATTCCACTCCATAATTCAGCAACACAGCTTGGAAGGATGTCAAACAAGGACAGAATACTTGACAAACCCAGCCTGAATGGTAATGGTCAAGTCTAGTGATGAGCGAGCACCCCAATGCTCGGGTGTTCGGGTGCTCTGACCGAGCACCCCCTGAGGCTCGAGTGCTCGGCCGAACACCCGAGCCCCATTGAAGTCAATGGGAGGACTCGAGCATTACACCAGGCACCCCCTGCTCTGATGAGGGGAGGGTGCCTGGTCCATAGGAAAAGGGCAGAAAAAGATGGAAACACTACAGAAATGGTTCAGGGACAGCATAGGGAGGATGTCTGGATGCACCTTGGACTCCAACATCGCTGCTGGGAACGATCTTTCGCCCGTAGTACGCCATTTTTACAGACTGACCATAAAACACACAAAAAGGAAAATAAAAACGACTTTAGGCGAAAAATTGTTACCAAACAATATTTGCTGTATATTTACTTGTATATCATCTGCAAATTCTCCCAAAAATTTCCTTGATTTTCAGAACTGAGGCCATGATTAAGAGGGAAACGTGCGCAGAGGCAAATTCTCCCAAAAATTTCCTTGATTTTCAGAACTGAGGCCATGATTAAGAGGGAAACGTGCGCAAAGGCAAATTCTCCCAAAAATTTCCTTGATTTTCAGAACTGAGGCCATGATTAAGAGGGAAACGTGCGCAGAGGCAAATTCTCCCAAAAATTTCCTTGATTTTCAGAACTGAGGCCATGATTAAGATGTAAACGTGCGCTGAGCTGACCATCTAAAACATTATGGGTGAGGGTCTGCTGCAGAGCTGACCATCCTAAACATTATATGCGAAGGCCCGCTAGTGAGCTGACGCTATAAAACATTATATGAGAGGGCCCGCTAGAGAGCTGACCCAATAAAACATTATATGAGAAGGCCCGCTGGTGAGCTGACCTATATAAAAATTGTCAAACAGGGCCCGCTGGTGAGCTGACCCTATATAAAAATTATATCACAGGGCCCGCTGGTGAGCTGGCCCTATATAAAAATTATATCACAGGGCCCGCTGGTGAGCTGGCCCTATATAAAAATTATATCCCAGGGCATATGGAAGAGGAGGAGGAGGATGAGAAGATTAAGAGTCAACCATATACCCGTTTTTTGGGTGGAAGGGGTGAATGGGAATACAGAGTATTCCCATCATTGTAAATAACATATATAAAGTGACTTTATGTTCCCCCGGGGCTTTCCTCCAGTGGAGTGGAGAAGTCAGGGGAAATCCAGGCCTTGTTCATTTTTATAAGTGTCAACCTATCAGCATTGTCGGTGGAAAGGCGGATACGCTTATCTGTTATGATGCCACCAGCAGCACTAAATACCCGCTCAGACAGAACGCTGGCGGCAGGGCAGGCCAGCACCTCCAAGGCGTAGAGTGCCAGTTCATACCACGTGTCCAGCTTGGACACCCAGTAGTTGTAAGGCACAGAGGGATCATTGAGGACGCTGACACGGTCTGCTACGTACTCCTTCACCATCTTCCAAAACTTTTCCCTCCTTGTGACACTAGGCTGCGCATCAGGGTGAGGGTGCTGGCGGGGTGTCATGAAGGTGTCCCACGCCTTGGAGAGTGTTGCCCTGCCTTTCTCGGAACTGCTGTGTGCTCCCCTTTTCTCCCCTTCTCGGTTGGCCAAGGTAGCACGTACTCTGCCGCCAGCGTTGTCAGATGGAAAATTTTGGAGCAATTTTTCGACAAGAACCTTCTGGTATTGCAACATTTTGCTTGTCCTCTCCATCGGAGGAATGAGAGATGAGAAATTCTCTTTGTAGCGGGGGTCCAGAAGGGTGAACACCCAGTAATCCATGTTGTCTAAAATGCGTACAACGCGTGGGTCACGGGAAAGGCAGCCTAACATAAAGTCAGCCATGTGTGCCAGAGTACCAACAGGCAAGATTTCGCTGTCCTCACCAGGAGGATGACTCTCAATATCCTCATCCTCTTCCTCCTCTTCTGCCCACCCACGCTGAAGAGATGGAACTAAAGTTCCATGGCTACCCTCTGTAGCGGAGGCAACCGTGTCTTCCTCCTCCTCCTCCTCCTCCTCCTCCGCCTCCTCCAATTGTCGCTGAGAAGACGAAGTGAGGGTGCTCTGGCTATCACCTTGTGTAAGCTCTTCCTCCCCCATTTCCACCTCTTCCACATGCAAAGCGTCGGTTTTAATTGTGAGCAGCGAGCGTTTCAGTAGACACAGAAGTGGGATGGTTACACTGATAATAGCGTTATCGCCGCTCACCATCTGTGTCGATTCCTCAAAATTGCGTAAAACCTCGCAGAGGTCTGACATCCATTCCCACTCCTCACTTCTGATTACAGGAAGTTGAACGGAGAGGCGACGACCGTGTAACAGCTGGTACTCCACTACTGCCCTCTGCTGCTCACAAAGCCGGGCCAACATGTGGAAGGTGGAGTTCCAGCGCGTGCTCACGTCACACAGCAGCCGGTGAGCTGGCAATTGTAAGCGCTGCTGCAGCTTCAACAGGCCGGCTGAAGCTGTTGATGACTTACGGAAATGTGCACACACGCGGCGCACCTTGGTCAAGAGATCATGCACATTGGGGTAGGTTTTTAGAAATCGCTGCACCACTAAATTAAATACATGCGCTAGGCATGGTACGTGTGTGAGCTTGCCGAGCTCCAAAGCCGCCACCAAGTTACGCCCATTATCACACACAACCATGCCTGCTTGCAGGTTGAGTGGCGAGAGCCACTGCTCGGTCTGGTGACTAATCCCCTGCAACAGCTCTGAGGCCGTGTGCTGTTTGTCCCCAAGGCAGATCAGCTTCAGCACGGCCTGTTGACGCTTCCCCACTGCAGTGCTACACTGCTTCCAGCTACTGGCTGATGGGGGAGTGGCGGTGTGTGTAGAGAATTCGGAGGTGGAAACGGAGGAGGAGGAGCCAATAACGTAGGTGCTGGTGGAAACCCTGATGGAGGTAGGGCCCGCAATCCTCGGCGTGGGTAGCACCCGTGCCATCCCAGGGTCCGAGTCGCTCCCAGCCTCCACGACATTCACCCAGTGTGCCGTCAGGGAAATGTAGCGTCCCTGGCCACAAGCACTTGTCCATGTGTCAGTCGTTAAGTGGACCTTCCCAGTAACTGCGTTGGTCAGGGCACGGGTGATGTTACGGGACACATGGTGGTGTAATGCGGGGATGGCACACCGGGAAAAGTAGTGGCGGCTGGGGACCGCGTACCGAGGGACAGCTGCTGCCATCAGGCTGCGGAAGGACTCAGTGTCCACAAGCCTAAATGGCAGCATTTCGATGGCCAGTAATTTTGAAAGGTGTGAGGTTAGTGCTATGGCCTGTGGGTGGGTGGCTGGGTACTTTCTCTTGCGCTCAAATGCCTGGGGTAACGACATTTGGACGCTGTGCTGGGACAGGGAAGTGGATGTGGTCGCTGATGGTGCTTCAGATGCTACAGGTGCAGGGCGGGAGGTATGCGGGCCTGCGCCTTCGACAGGCGATTGGCCGGCACCGAAAACAGGGGAAGAGGAGGCAGTGGTGTGGCCTGCAGACACAGATTGGCGATCCGGGCGTTCCTCCCACTTATTACGGTGCTTGGATGCCATGTGTCGGATCATGCTGGTGGTGGTGAGGTTTCTAGTGTTCATGCCTCGGCTCATTCTGGTGTGGCACAGGTTGCAAACTACAATTCTTTTGTCGTCCGCACTTTCCTTAAAAAAACGCCATACCGCGGAACACCTACCCTTTGGCAAGGTAGATTTACGCAAGGGGGTGCTCCGTGGAACATTTGCGGGCCGGTTTGGTGCGGTCCGCCTTCTTTCTGTAGCCACACCACTGCCTCTTCCAGCCTGTTGCGGTGCTGCAAATGGCTCACCCTCAGGACTGCTGTCATCGCTCGGCTCTACACCTTCCCAGGTGGGGTCAGTCACCTCATCGTCCACCAAGTCCTCCTCCACTTCCTCACTCTGATCATCCTCCTCAAGTCTTGATCCCACCACATACTCAGTCATTGACAACTGTATAACATTCTCCTCAACAAGGTCTTGAGACGGAAATAGTGGTTGATTTAATGGCAACTGTGTCTCATCATCATCATCATCATCCACTACTTCCTTTGACCTTAAATGCCGTTCACATCTGTCATCTTCTTGTGATTGGGTAGCCTCTAGAGGTTGTGAATCAGGGCACAAGATGTCATGTTCCTCTGCAAGCGTGCTTGGAGAGAGGGTCAAATGAAGGATTGGTGATGAGACGAGCTCCTCACTATATCCCAGTGTGGGATCACTTCTTTGACCAGACCGTGTATGGTGGGAGGAAGGATGATCAGATTGAGGATTATGTTGACCAGACTCTTGGCTACTGAGAGTGGACTTGGTGGAAGACAGGGTGGTGCTTAACCGACTGGAAGCAGTATCAGCTGTCATCCAACCGACCACCTGTTCGCAGTGGTCGGACCTCGAGAGTGATGTCCTGCGACGCCCTGTAAAATTACACATGAAGCTAGGTATGGTGGATGTCTTTCTTTCTTGTGCTCTGGCACCAGGCACAGTTTCTCCGCGTCCTGACCCGCGCCCTGAACTTTCAGGATCACGTCCACTTCCCCGTCCCTTTTTACCCGCCTTCTTCATCTTACACAGAATATGTGACTTTAATATTTGAGTTTGAAAACTTAACAGTATTTCTTATTATTCTGCAACTCTGCAGAGTACACAGAATAGGCTGCTAAACTGCGGTGAAACACACTGAATGGAATATGTGACTTTAATATTTGAGTTTGAAAACTTAACAGTATTTCTTATTATTCTGCAACTGTACAGAGTACACAGAATAGGCTGCTAAACTGCGGTGAAACACACTGAATGGAATATGTGACTTTAATATTTGAGTTTGAAAACTTAACAGTATTTCTTATTATTCTGCAACTCTGCAGAGTACACAGAATAGGCTGCTAAACGGCGGTGAAACACACTGAATGGAATATGTGACTTTGATATTTTAGTTTGAAGACTTAACAGTATTTCTTATTATTCTGCAACTGTACAGAGTACACAGAATAGGCTGCTAAACTGCGGTGAAACACACTGAATGGAATATGTGACTTTGATATTTTAGTTTGAAGACTTAACAGTATTTCTTATTATTCTGCAACTGTACAGAGTACACAGAATAGGCTGCTAAACTGCGGTGAAACACACTGAATGTAATATGTGACTTTAATATTTGAGTTTGAAAACTTAACAGTATTTCTTATTATTCTGCAACTGTACAGAGTACACAGAATAGGCTGCTAAACTGCGGTGAAACACACTGAATGGAATATGTGACTTTAATATTTGAGTTTGAAAACTTAACAGTATTTCTTATTATTCTGCAACTCTGCAGAGTACACAGAATAGGCTGCTAAACTGCGGTGAAACACACTGAATGGAATATGTGACTTTAATATTTGAGTTTGAAAACTTAACAGTATTTCTTATTATTCTGCAACTGTACAGAGTACACAGAATAGGCTGCTAAACTGCGGTGAAACACACTGAATGGAATATGTGACTTTAATATTTGAGTTTGAAAACTTAACAGTATTTCTTATTATTCTGCAACTGTACAGAGTACACAGAATAGGCTGCTAAACTGCGGTGAAACACACTGAATGGAATATGTGACTTTAATATTTGAGTTTGAAAACTTAACAGTATTTCTTATTATTCTGCAACTCTGCAGAGTACACAGAATAGGCTGCTAAACGGCGGTGAAACACACTGAATGGAATATGTGACTTTAATATTTGAGTTTGAAAACTTAACAGTATTTCTTATTATTCTGCAACTGTACAGAGTACACAGAATAGGCTGCTAAACTGCGGTGAAACACACTGAATGGAATATGTGACTTTAATATTTGAGTTTGAAAACTTAACAGTATTTCTTATTATTCTGCAACTCTGCAGAGTACACAGAATAGGCTGCTAAACGGCGGTGAAACACACTGAATGGAATATGTGACTTTGATATTTTAGTTTGAAGACTTAACAGTATTTCTTATTATTCTGCAACTGTACAGAGTACACAGAATAGGCTGCTAAACTGCGGTGAAACACACTGAATGGAATATGTGACTTTGATATTTTAGTTTGAAGACTTAACAGTATTTCTTATTATTCTGCAACTGTACAGAGTACACAGAATAGGCTGCTAAACTGCGGTGAAACACACTGAATGGAATATGTGACTTTAATATTTGAGTTTGAAAACTTAACAGTATTTCTTATTATTCTGCAACTCTGCACAGTACACAGAATAGGCTGCTAAACGGCGGTGAAACACACTGAATGGAATATGTGACTTTGATATTTTAGTTTGAAGACTTAACAGTATTTCTTCCTATTCTGCAACTCTGCACAGTACACAGAATGTGCTGCTAAACTGCGGCGAAGCACACTGAATGGAATATGTGACTTTGATATTTTAGTTTGAAGACTTAACAGTATTTCTTCCTATTCTGCAACTCTGCACAGTACACAGAATAGGCTGCTAAACTGCGGCGAAGCACACTGAATGGAATATGTGACTTTGATATTTTAGTTTGAAGACTTAACAGTATTTCTTCCTATTCTGCAACTCTGCACAGTACACAGAATGTGCTGCTAAACTGCGGCGAAGCACACTGAATGGAATATGTGACTTTGATATTTTAGTTTGAAGACTTAACAGTATTTCTTCCTATTCTGCAACTCTGCACAGTACTCAGAATGTGCTGCTAAACTGCGGCGACGCACACTGAATGGAATACGTGACTTTGATATTTTAGTTTGAAGACTTAACAGAATGTGCTCTAATCTGCAACTTTGCACACTAAACAGAATGTGCTCTAATCTGCAACTTTGCACACTAAACAGAATGTGCTCTAATCTGCAACTTTGCACACTAAACAGAATGTGCTCTAATCTGCAACTGTGCACACTAAACAGAATGTGCTCTAATCTGCAACTTTTCACACTAAACAGAATATTTTTTTTTTTTTTTTTTTTTTTTTTCCCCCCACACAAAATAACCTGCTGCCCCCACACACAGTAGTCCTAAAAAGGACTTTTGGTTCTTTTTTGTCACAATTTTTTTTTTTCCTCCCTACACTGCCTTTCCCTTCCTATCCTCAGCTCTCCCTGGCTCAGACTGAGCCGAACTCGATGGTCAGGTGCTATACAGCACCCGACCACGGGTTCTGGCCAGCCAATCAGTGTAATGCCAGCAGCCAACATGGCTGCTGGCATTACACCGATGTCAGAGCCTCCCTGCACGTTTATTGGCTGCGCAGCAGCCGCAAAACGTGCGGGGAGGAGACCCGAACATGGCGGGCGAGCACATGCGGTACTCGTACGAGTACCGCCATGTGCCGAGCAGAGCGATGCTCGAGCCGATCCGAGCATCGGCCGAGCATGCTCGCTCAACACTAGTCAAGTCCATTTTGAACCCCCTTCATGCTGTCCACAACAACATCATGCACAGCACAAAAACAATGCACACCATCATGTGTCAGTCAAAGATATAACTATCATGTGTATCACAATGTCAGACATAGAGTGACAAAGAGGTCAGCACACAACCCCTTGAGTGCCACAGGGATAAGAAATGCATTGTTCAACAATACATTGGCTAGTCCCCTGGCACCCAAAGGGTTACCAGAGAATAGCAAGGAGGGTAATTTGTGTGTTTCCTATTCTATTGTTACTGCATGTCGGGGCTAGGCAATGTACATATAAGTAGTTAGTCCAAGTGGAATAGCCAAGGTTCAGTTTTCTGCATCATATGTAGCCTGCAGAGTATGGATGGCCAGGGGGCATTCCCCGCCATCACCACTCTGCAGAACATATGTGATTCACAAGGCTCAATCGAGATGGGGGGGACATACATTAGGGTGTCAGAAAGAGGTGACAATGTGAACATGACAACTGCAGTGTCATCACACCTGCAGTCTCTGTGTTATTCTGTGTAGCCAATGCAATGAGATCTAGACAACATGTGACATATTGGTCTTAGTCTCCATAGCATAACATAGGAAAACATAGAAGTAACCTCCAATAGTACAGTATAACCATGCATATGTTTGGTGTGTGTTAGGATTTTAGCTATCCTGGGGTATGTTCGTGTGTCCTTCAGCTGATTGTGTTGCTGGGTTCCACAGATCATGTTGGTTGGTGTGCTTGTTGTGTCTGATACTGTTGCTGACATCATTGGTTGGACTCTGTAGTCATTGGTCATCATTGGTGCATTGCTGTGTTTAGAGGTCCTAGTGTGTTTGCTGTTGAGGCCTAGGTGTAGGACATGCAGTGGGTTTGTGTCACTCATGGTGTGATGGTTCAGTTTTGCTCACCACATGGATCCTGATGAATGGGGATTGCAAGGAGGTATACGCCTTACCATCCCCACTGGTCAGGATACACATGATGACCAAATCTACGCCATTGTAGGTTAGTAGAATCAATGTATGTGATCATGTCAAGCTTAGCAATGTGTGTCAGGATGGTAACCAATGCATTGCAAAGCAATGCAATGTAAACCATCCTGCCACTCAATAGTTCACAAGTAAATGTAATAGTCTTGCAGCACTCCTGTCATAGCTCACATCACTGATTACATCATGTCATTTCCCCACATAGCACACCAGGCATCATTAGTGGAGGGCTCTGGAGGCACCTCCTCTGAGGAGGCCACCACGTCCAGGGCGCTACCACCACAACCACCACTGCAGCAGTGGCCTCACCATGGCCCCCAGGGTCCACCTCACCATCCACAGCCACAGCAGCAGATGGCCTACCAGGCCCCACCGCAACAGCAGCAGCAGCTGGCCTACGAGGCCCCACAGCAGCAGCAGCAGCTCCAGTTCAACACTGGGATGATGGAGGTCCTCAGCCACATGCTGGTGGAGATGCGGGTTTCCAACTGAAGACAAAATGAGTGGCAGGACATGGGCCAGCCACCAAAGGAGGGGTCCAGTGATGCAACACCAACCAGCAGTGATCCACGACCCCCCTCCCCACCAGCCACCAGCCCCCCTCGGCTAACCCGCCGAAGTCAGAGGGAATCCACTTCTGCAGCCCCCATCCATACCCTCCAAAAAAAAAAAAAAAAGTAAGGCCAACCTTCTCCAGGCCCTTTCAATAAATATTTGCACTTCTCCATAACATCTGTGTCCATTCATGTTTCCTATTCAAGGTGTTTGTTTGGCAGCGTTGTCTCCAATGCATTGCAAAGCTATGCAGTGAGCACAACTCATGCACGATGAATGACGTCACAAGCTTTTACAGCAGGGGTGAACACACACATCACATACAGACATGCTTGTCCAAGTTCAACTCACAGACATATGAAATCCAAACAACATCAGGGTGTTGTTCCATGATGTGACTTGAACTTGAACAACATGAACACATTAGATATATCATCAACAGATCAACAACACGATCACAATTAAGGAGATAGTAATGCTTAGAATGTTTGAAAAAATATGTTTTAGGGTTCATCCCCCTGAACGAGGGAACTCCCACTGCTGAAGGGTGTTTCATTCACAGGTTATTTCAGCTCACAGTTGTTTTAAATAGGAAAATCACAGTGGCCTGAAATTGTCGAATGGCGATGTTTCTACACCATCCTATGGAGATTCATGGTGCTGGGACCAGAGCTGTCCATGGGATGGTGTAGCAACAGTGCCAATGTACAATTTCAGGACACTGTGAGATTTGATCTATGACATTCAACTTTTAGCTGAAATAACTTCGGAATGCAAAGCGGGGGAAGTTCCCTTGTTTTACTCAGGGGGATGAACCCTACTAGATAGGTTTATGAAACATATTCAGTATTACTATACCTTTAAAACCTGACAGGGGAGGGGTGATCAATGTCACAAGATAGTCATATGTGATCAGATTTATAATTGACATGGACACCAACAGGTGATCCTCATGGACGTGGATTCAATGTGTCACAGGAACAAACTTCTGGACCATGAGGGGTCATTCCATGGATGCCTGCAGAGGGTGAAAACGAGACTGGAAGGTGCACTATGAACACAACAGTCATGCTATTGCTAACCCATCATCATGTCCTTGAGTGCCAGAGGTGTACACAACACATTGGACAGCAATACTTTGGAGACCTTACTGGCACTCCACGGGTACAGCTTGGTTATTTGACATGGAGTGAACAATCCATTGCTTGTCAGGGTGTTTTCTAGCCACCATGACCTTATGGGGTTTGTATCACGGTATGGCAAGCAGACATATGTATATGTGAGTGGGCACACATATCAGTGTGTAAACCAAGACCCATGAGACAGAGGAGCTATTTCATGGATCTCAATCTACATACTGATGAAGTGTGTGCTCAGGGTCCAAGTGACACACATACATATATATGCTTGCCATCCCCTTGATGGACACCTCACATGGTCCTGTCGCCTAGACAAGACATTGACAAGCAATGGAGTGGTATATTCACTGTGCTACACACACACGAACAAGTCAGCATGGCAGACCTTCAGCTGGAGCATGAACAGTTGCAGCAGGTGACAGTTGTTGGACAGGGGTGCTTGGAGGAGGAGGGGGATGAGCACTAGCCCTCTCACACCTTCACCTCCACTGTCGTCTTAGGTACAAGCATGTGTTTATACTGGTGTTGGTCTGTCTCTCTGTCAGTGTCTCTCTCACACTACATCTGAGGAGGGTGGGCTGTCACTGTTAAACTGCAGTAAAGTGTTGTTCATGTGGTCATAATGATGGGACCAAAACAAAGGGGAGGAATCGCAACAGCTCTGTACATAACTCCTTACGCAAGATAAAACTGTAATTAGCTGAAGTGCACTCATAGGGATATACAATGATACTGAAGGAAGAGAAGAAAGGAAGGGGTTAACCAACCGGGGAAAACCACCAGGCACTGCCCCCCCCCCAAACTAGAAACCTAATAACTGATGCACACTCTGGGAGTATACCAAACCAAACAAAAGCTTTATCAGACAATACAAAATTAATTAAGTGAATACATCAAATCAATTAAAAACCATCCAGCACAGGAATATGGAGTCATGAAGAAATTCCAACATTGAATAATGTCTCTATAGACTGAGAGCAAGTATATGTAAAGCAAACATGCAATACCATGTAACCACAAACAATTCAAAGTGGCCCCTTGTTTGTGGATACATGGTATTGCATGTTTGCTTTACATATACTTTCTCTCAGTCTGTAGACACATTATTCAATGTTGGAATGTCTTCATGACTCCATATTCCTGTGCTGGATGTTCTTTAATTGATTTGATGTATTCACTTGATTAATTTTGTATTGTCTGATAAAGCTTTTGTTTGGTTTGGTATACTCCCAGAGTGTGCGTCAGTTATTAGGTTATTTTTTGTTTGGAGGGGGGGGGGCACCACCTGGTGGTTCTCATCTGGTTGGTTAACCCCTTCCTTTCTTCTCTTTTATCTGTGTTATGTGGTCATAATGAACTAATGGTAAGGTGTGTGTTATCCAGGTAATTGTTTTCTGGTGTGTCTGTGGTTAGTGGTGTGATTATTTGTAATTTGTATGTACTAGTGATGATCGAGCACCCCAATGCTCGGGTGTTCGGGTGCTCTGGCCGAGCACCCCCGGAGGCTCGAGTGCTCGGCCGAGCACCCAAGCCCCATTGAAGTCAATGGGAGGACTCGAGCATTACACCAGGCACCCCCTGCTCTGATGAGGGGAGGGTGCCTGGTCCATAGGAAAAGGGCAGAAAATGATGGAAACACCACAGAAATGGTTCAGGGACAGCATAGGGAGGATGTCTGGATGCATCTTGGACTCCAACGTCGCTGCTGGGAACGATGTTTCGCCCGTAGTACGCCATTTTTACAGACTGACCGTAAAACACACAAAAAGGCAGATAAAAACGACTTTAGGCGAAAAATTGTTACCAAACAGTATTTGCTGTATATTTACTTGTATATCATCTGCAAATTCTGCAAAAAATTTCCTCGATTTTTCTGAACTGGGGCCATGATTAAGAGGGAAACGTGCGCAGAGGCAAATTCTGCAAAAAATTTCCTCGATTTCTCTGAACTGGGGCCATGATTAAGAGGGAAACGTGCGCAGAGGCAAATTCTGCAAAAAATGTCCTCAATTTTTCTGAACTGGGGCCATGATTAAGAGGGAAACGTGCGCTGAGCCGACCATCTAAAACATTATGGGTGAGGGTCTGCTGCGGAGCTGACCATCCTAAACATTATATGCGAAGGCCCGCTAGTGAGCTGACGCTATAAAACATTATATGAGAGGGCCCGCTAGAGAGCTGACCCAATAAAACATTATATGAGAAGGCCCGCTGGTGAGCTGACCTATACAAAAATTGTCAAACAGCGCCCGCTGGTGAGCTGGCCCTATATAAAAATTATATCACAGGGCCCGCTGGTGAGCTGGCCCTATATAAAAATTATATCCCAGGGTATATGGAAGAGAGTCAACCATATACCCATTTTTTGGGTGGAAGGGGTGAATGGGAATACAGAGTATTCCCATCATTGTAAATAACATATATAAAGTCACTTTATGTTCACCCGGGGCTTTCCTCCAGTGGAGTGGAGAAGTCAGGGGAAATCCAGGCCTTGTTCATTTTTATAAGTGTCAACCTATCAGCATTTTCGGTGGAAAGGCGGATACGCTTATCTGTTATGATGCCACCAGCAGCACTAAATACCCGCTCAGACAGAACGCTGGCGGCAGGGCAGGCCAGCACCTCCAAGGCGTAGAGTGCCAGTTCATACCACGTGTCCAGCTTGGACACCCAGTAGTTGTAAGGCACAGAGGGATCATTGAGGACGCTGACACGGTCTGCTATGTACTCCTTCACCATCTTCCAAAACTTTTCCCTCCTTGTGACACTAGGCTGTGCATCAGGGTGAGGGTGCTGGCGGGGTGTCATGAAGGTGTCCCACGCCTTGGAGAGTGTTGCCCTGCCTTTGTCGGAACTGCTGTGTGCTCCCCTTTTCTCCCCTTCTCGGTTGGCCAAGGTAGCACGTACTCTGCCGCCAGCGTTGTCAGATGGAAAATTTTGGAGCAATTTTTCAACAAGAACCTTCTGGTATTGCACCATTTTGCTTGTCCTCTCCACCGGAGGAAAGAGAGATGAGAAATTCTCTTTGTAGCGGGGGTCCAGAAGGGTGAACACCCAGTAATCCGTGTTGTCTAAAATGCGTATAACGCGTGGGTCACGGGAAAGGCAGCCTAACATAAAGTCAGCCATGTGTGCCAGAGTACCAACAGGCAAGATTTCGCTGTCCTCACCAGGAGGATGACTCTCAATCTCCTCATCCTCTTCCTCCTCTTCTGCCCACCCACGCTGAAGAGATGGAACTAAAGTTCCATGGCTACCCTCTGTAGCGGAGGCAACCGTGTCTTCCTCCTCCTCCTCCTCCTCCTCCGCCTCCTCCAATTGTCGCTGAGAAGACGAAGTGAGGGTGCTCTGGCTATCACCTTGTGTAAGCTCTTCCTCCCGCATTTCCACCTCTTCCACATGCAAAGCGTCGGTTTTAACTGTGAGCAGCGAGCGTTTCAGTAGACACAGAAGTGGGATGGTTACACTGATAATAGCGTTATCGCCGCTCACCATCTGTGTCGATTCCTCAAAATTGCGTAAAACCTCACAGAGGTCTGACATCCATTCCCACTCCTCACTTCTGATTAGAGGAAGTTGAACGGAGAAGCGACGACCGTGTAACAGCTGGTACTCCACTACTGCCCTCTGCTGCTCACAAAGCCGGGCCAACATGTGGAAGGTGGAGTTCCAGCTCGTGCTCACGTCACACAGCAGCCGGTGAGCTGGCAATTGTAAGCGCTGCTGCAGCTTCAACAGGCCGGCTGAAGCTGTAGATGACTTACGGAAATGTGCACACACGCGGCGCACCTTCGTCAAGAGATCATGCAAATTGGGGTAGGTTTTTAGAAATCGCTGAACCACTAAATTAAATACATGCACTAGGCATGGTACGTGTGTGATCTTGCCGAGCTCCAAAGCCGCCACCAAGTTACGCCCATTATCACACACAACCATGCCTGGTTGCAGGTTGAGTGGCGAGAGCCACTGCTCGGTCTGGTGACTAATCCCCTGCAACAGCTCTGAGGCCGTGTGCTGTTTGTCTCCAAGGCAGATCAGCTTCAGCACGGCCTGTTGACGCTTCCCCACTGCAGTGCTACACTGCTTCCAGCTACCGGCTGATGGGTGAGTGGCGCTGCGCGCAGAGAATTCGGAGGTGGAAACGGAGGAGGAGGAGCCAATAACGTAGGTGCTGGCGGAAACCCTGATGGAGGTAGGGCCCGCAATCCTCGGCGTGGGTAGCACCTGTGCCATCCCAGGGTCCGAGTCGCTCCCAGCCTCCACGACATTCACCCAGTGTGCCGTCAGGGAAATGTAGCGTCCCTGGCCACAAGCACTTGTCCATGTGTCAGTCGTTAAGTGGACCTTCCCAGTAACTGCGTTGGTCAGGGCACGGGTGATGTTACGGGACACATGGTGGTGTAAGGCGGGGACGGCACACCGGGAAAAGTAGTGGCGGCTGAGGACTGCGTACCGAGGGACAGCTGCTGCCATCAGGCTGCGGAAGGACTCAGTCTCCACAAGCCTAAATGGCAGCATTTCGATGGCCAGTAATTTGGAAAGGTGCGAGGTTAGTGCTATGGCCTGTGGGTGGGTGGCTGGGTATTTTCGCTTGCGCTCAAATGCCTGGGGTAACGACATTTGGACGCTGCGCTGGGACAGGGAAGTGGATGTGGTCGCTGATGGTGCTTCAGATGGTACAGGTGCAGGGCGGGAGGTATGCGGGCCTGCGCCTTCGACAGGCGATTGGCCGGCACCGAAAACAGGGGAAGAGGAGGCAGTGGTGTGGCCTGCAGACACAGATTGGCGATCCGGGCGTTCCTCCCACTTATTACGGTGCTTGGATGCCATGTGTCGGATCATGCTGGTGGTGGTGAGGTTTCTAGTGTTCATGCCTCGGCTCATTCTGGTGTGGCACAGGTTGCAAACTAAAATTTTTTTGTCGTCCGCACTTTCCTTAAAAAAACGCCATACCGCGGAACACCTAGCCCTTGGCAAGGGAGATTTACGCAAAGGGGTGCTCCGTGGAACATTTGCGGGCCGGTTTGGTGCGGTCCGCCTTCTTTCTTTAGCCACACCACTGCCTCTTCCAGCCTGTTGCGGTGCTGCAGATGGCTCAACCCTCAGGACTGCTGTCATCGCTCGGCTCTCCACCTTCCCATGTGGGGTCAGTCACCTCATCGTCCACCAAGTCCTCCTCCACTTCCTCACTCTGATCATCCTCCTCATTTCTTGATCCCACCACATACTCAGTCATTGACAACTGTATATCATCCTCCTCATCAAGGTCTTGAGACAGTAATAGTGGTTGATTTGATGGCAACTGTGTCTCATCATCATCATCATCCACTTCCTTTGACCTTAAATGCTGTTCCCCTCTGTCATCTTCTTGTGATTGGGTACCCTCTGGAGGTTGTGAATCAGGGCACAAGATTTCATGTTCCTCTGCAAGCGTGCTTGGAGAGAGGTTCAAATGAAGGATTGGTGATGAGACGAGCTCCTCACTATATCCCAGTGTGGGATCACTTCTTTGACCAGACCCTCTATGGTGGGAGGAAGGATGATCAGGGTGAGGATTATGTTGACCAGACTCTTGGCTACCGAGAGTGGACTTGGTGGAAGACAGGGTGGTGCTTAACCGACTGGAAGCAGTATCAGCTGAAATCCAACCGACCACCTGTTCGCAGTGGTCTGACCTCGAGAGTGATGTCCTGCGACGCCCTGTAAACTGAGACATGAAGCTAGGTATGGTGGATGTCTTTCTTTATTGTGCTCTGGCACCAGGCACAGTTTCTACGTGTCCTGACCCGCTCCCTGAACTATCAGGATCACGTCCACTTCCCCGTCCCTTTTTACCCGCCTTCTTCATATTACACGGAATATGTGCTGCTAATCTGCAACTTTGCACGCTAAACAGAATGTGCTGCTTATCTGCGGCTAGGCACAGTGAATGGAATATGTGACTTTTATTTTTTACACTTTGCACACTAAACAGAATGTGCTGCTAATCTGCAACTTTGCACACTAAACAGAATGTGCTGCTTATCTGCGGCTAGGCACAGTGAACGGAATAAGTGACTTTTATTTTTTACACTTTGCACACTAAACAGAATGTGCTGCTTATCTGCAACTTTGCACACTAAACAGAATGTGCTGCTTATCTGCGGCTAGGCACAGTGAATGGAATATGTGACTTTTATTTTTTACACTTTGCACACTAAAAAGAATGTGCTGCTAATCTGCAACTTTGCACACTAAACAGAATGTGCTGCTAATCTGCAACTTTGCACACTAAACAGAATGTGCTGCTTATCTGCGGCTAGGCACAGTGAACGGAATAAGTGACTTTTATTTTTTACACTTTGCACACTAAACAGAATGTGCTGCTAATCTGCAACTTTGCACACTAAACAGAATGTGCTGCTTATCTGCGGCTAGGCACAGTGAACGGAATAAGTGACTTTTATTTTTTACACTTTGCACACTAAAAAGAATGTGCTGCTAATCTGCAACTTTGCACACTAAACAGAATGTGCTGCTAATCTGCAACTTTGCACACTAAACAGAATGTGCTGCTTATCTGCGGCTAGGCACAGTGAACGGAATAAGTGACTTTTATTTTTTACACTTTGCTCACTAAACAGAATGTGCTGCTAATCTGCAACTTTGCACACTAAACAGAATGTGCTGCTTATCTGCGGCTAGGCACAGTGAACGGAATAAGTGACTTTTATTTTTTACACTTTGCACACTAAACAGAATGTGCTGCTTATCTGCAACTTTGCACACTAAACAGAATGTGCTGCTTATCTGCGGCTAGGCACAGTGAATGGAATATGTGACTTTTATTTTTTACACTTTGCACACTAAAAAGAATGTGCTGCTAATCTGCAACTTTGCACACTAAACAGAATGTGCTGCTAATCTGCAACTTTGCACACTAAACAGAATGTGCTGCTTATCTGCGGCTAGGCACAGTGAACGGAATAAGTGACTTTTATTTTTTACACTTTGCACACTAAACAGAATGTGCTGCTAATCTGCAACTTTGCACACTAAACAGAATGTGCTGTTTATCTGCGGCTAGGCACAGTGAATGGAATATGTGACTTTTATTTTTTACACTTTGCACACTAAAAAGAATGTGCTGCTAATCTGCAACTTTGCACACTAAACAGAATGTGCTGCTAATCTGCAACTTTGCACACTAAACAGAATGTGCTGCTTATCTGCGGCTAGGCACAGTGAATGGAATATGTGACTTTTATTTTTTACACTTTGCACACTAAACAGAATGTGCTGCTAATCTGCAACTTTGCACACTAAAAAGAATGTGCTGCTAATCTGCGGCTAGGCACAGTGAACGGAATATGTGACGTTTTTTTTTTAAACTCTGCCCCCCAAAACAAAATATAACTGCTGCCCCCACACACAATAGTCCTAAAAAGGACTTTTGGGTCTTTTTGTTGTTGAAACACACTTTTCTTTCCCTACACTGACTTTCCCTTCCTATCCTCATCTCTCCCTGGCTAAGACTGAGCCGAACTCGCTGGTCAGGTGCTATACAGCACCCGATCACGGGTTCTGGCCAGCCAATCAGTGTAATGCCAGCAGCCAACATGGCTGCTGGCATTACAGTGATGTCAGAGCCTCCCCGCATGTTTATTGGCTGCGCTGCAGCCGCGAAACGTGCGGGGAGGAGACCCGAACATGGCGGGCGAGCACATGCGGTACTCGTACGAGTACCGCCATGTGCCGAGCAGAGCGATGTTCGAGCCGAACCGAGCTTCGGCCGAGCATGCTCGCTCATCACTAGTATGTACCTGTCAGGGGTGTGTTTTGTCTCCATGGCCTGCTGAGGTTACATAGTTGAGCTTGATTTGATGTTGGAGTGACAGGTGTGCATGTCGTGTTGTGTGTTAACCCCTGTTGGTCAAAGGTGTGTTGGGATGGCTTATGTTGTGCTGCTTTGTGTTCCCCTTGTCGCTGTGGGGTTGCTGGATTCTTATTGTTTGTCTGTGACTTGTTTGTATGATTTAGGCCAGTGGTTCACAACCAGGGTGTCATGTCATGTTGGTGCGCCATGTGCACCAGCTCAGGGTGCATCACTTTTCCCATGCTGTTATGTTCTGCATTAGTGATTAGTTATATTGGTTTACACATTTTTTGGGGAGATGTGTGTATGGGACATTTGATGCACTATATTCTCCTCATTGCCTTTGTACCATGGGACCTGATGTTGGGCATATGTTATTTTTATTTGGGAATTTCATTGTGTCCTCAAGGGGTGCCCTGTAACATCATGTTTGCATGTTAGGGGTGTCAGATGGAGGGATTGTGAACCACTGTTGTAGGCCTTGTTGTTGTATTTGCTAGGCATTGCAGGGGTTAATATCTGACCTCTGTATGCTTGGCTTCTGTCCTTGGATGACCTGCTTCTCTGTTTTATTTTCCTCAACGGTGGTTTTCTACTCTCAGTTGTGCTATGTTGACAAAAAAAAAAATGGGTGTTAGATTTCTGGAAGAATATGTTGCAATTTAACTCGCGTTAGTCCTAACTCCAACATTTTGATGGCCCTTGGCTTTGCTTCTACATTGCTCTCTATGGGCAAGATTTTGATGTTTTGGAGACGGGCGACGTGTGTTTCAGAACTGTCGTTATTTCTTACTAGTGGGAACATTTGCATTGCATTCTTGACATACAAAACTACCGTCGCCAGTTTTTTCTGCCGAAGCCAGCATTTGCATCGAGCCCTTAATTCCCACAGATCCAACATTAACAACAAAAATACAGAGACACCAGTGGGAGAACATTTTTGCCAAAGTGAACACAGTGTCAGGGACATTAGACTGACTGTACTGATGGGACAATTTTGCACTCAGAGGGACAGAAAATTATGGGAGGTAAAATGAATACTACAATTTGATTCTTTGACTTATGGGCTGATTAGAGACAGAGAGTTTCTGTTACATTATCACATTGTGAATAAACTTTTACAACAGTCCCTCTGTGACCATAAATACCTGGACTCAGAGGAAGAATGCAATTTAAATCACATCCTCTACCATTGACTGATCAAAGAATCAGTATCTGGACTAACGTTTTTATCTGATTTCCATTATAAAAAATGTAATGTGTACTTGTATTTAAGAGAGAAGTTTTCATATTTATCTGTATAATATGCCTAAGGAAGAGACCTAAGAAGTCTTGCATTTTAAATCTATTTAGTTAGCAAATAAAGGTATCAACTTTACTAAATTTTTTCCTCCTGTATTTCTACGGCTAACACGGTACCAACTCTCATCTATAATAAACCCAATACACATCAAATATTAATTCTGGAGAACCAATCCATGCAGAATGCATCTCTTACAATTATTACGGTGGGCAAGCAAAACCAGGAGTCAGACGGTATATTTAAGATAAACTTTATTTTGAGAATAATAACAGCAATGCAATGTATCTATATATATCTACCTATCTATATATCGATATATCTATATCTATCTATCTATCTATCTATCTATCTATATATATATATATATATATATACACACACACAGTGGGTGATCGAAAAGGCGAGTACTGTATCAAGAATAGCAGTCTCCCAATAGCTCCACCACACTGTCCGAGACAAGGCTTCAGCCTACTGGAGTCTCGAGGTACAGTAACGCCCAGATCTAGCACTGACTCAACCTGCAGTCAGTCTAGGAGAGGAGCCTATATCGTATGCAAAGTGGAAGCTACTGACTCAAGCCTGCAGTCAGTAGCTAGGAGTCTGCTAGAGCCCCAGGTCAGTACTAGGAAGGATGTCTGAGGAAGGGAACCAACACACGGAGTGAACAGACAGGGCCTTCTAGTAAGTACCAGATAGGATATTCAGATGAGCCTAGGTCATACACGGAGCGGGTAGTCAGCCAGAGCCACAGGTTTGCACCGGATAGGATATCCACTGAAGCGATGGTATGCTGGATGTGCAGTGGACAGAGCCTCAGGTCAACACCAGAGTGGGTAGTCGGACAATCCTAGGTCATACACGGAGCGGGTAGTCAGGCAGAGCCACACGTTTGCACCAGAAAGGATATCTGAGCCAAACTGGGGCACACAAGGAGACTAGTCAGACAGAGCTACAGGTCAACACCAGAATGGATGGACAGACAAGCCAGATAATACACAGGAATCAGGAATACAAGATAATGAACTGCTTAGAACAACAACATAAGGGTAAGTCAGGAATCAGTCTGCCCTTTATACCCCTCCTCAGAAAGGAGGAGCAGCTCAGAGGGAGAAAGTAGGTAGAAGGAGACTAGAGGCCTCAAACACATAAAACATAGAGCATGCTGAAGCCTCGAGTCTGCAGATGACACATCTAGCATTGATGCGTCCAACTGCTTGTGGAAATGATGCTGGAGCGTCATTGTAAGCATTGCCAGAAGCGGCAGCACTACAAGGTACTGTGACAAATATTAAGAGTTACTATTATTAGGGGTTGTTATTAGGAGATGTTAATTTCTCCTTTAAAGCACCATTTAAATCAGTAGGTAGGGCTGTTTAAACACCTCATGAGGTCTCATGTAAAATTATACAATGAGCCCCCCACATAAAGAAATTATTGCCCTGCCAATGGTAGCCACAGATTACCCAAATACAATGTCCCCACCCATCCAGCCTTATTCCACTGCTCACTGGTAGCCACAAATTCCCCAAACACACTGATTACCACTCCCCAGCCTTGTTCTCCTGATCACTGGTAGCAACAGAACCCCAAGTACGCTCTCTGACCCCCCTCCTTCCCTAGCCTTGTTCACCTACCCACTGGTAGCCACAGATCCCCAAATACACTGATACCCCTCCTCCTTACATTATGTTTTCTATAGGTATTAGTGGAGATCAGCTCTCTCATGCTACCTCTGTTTCAAAGAGTACAGAGAGAGGAGTAGCTTCTCAGACTTACTCCATACAAGGTACTTCCGGGACACAATCCTGAAGTATATAGTAAGAGGTGAGCTCATGGAGAACCTGCTCTACTGTGATATTTGAAACAGAGTATCACAGGAGCCCTGCCCTCCACCACTTCCTATAGAAAAAAACTGATACTGTGGTGCCTTCTGGCAGGATGGGCAGCACAATTAAGCACTGGGCTAGCAAGGCCTGATGAGGCCCGTCTGAGCTTATGTTGGGTAAACCCAGACATTGAAATGTCCCTGTCAGTAGGAGTTTGGAACTTTCTATTTGCCCTATATGATGCCCCAGAATTTTTCCCAGTTCCTCATGAGCCACATTGGGTTCAAATAATGTGAGTAACATAATAGCCCTGTGCTTTATTTGCTACTTGCTATAAAAATTAGGGACTTGTTTTATAAGGTATACACGGATGTGTGGTATGGCTTCAGCATCAATCAGGATTGTTTCCAGGTTACCAGAAACCTAGCATGTAACCCTCTGAGTGTCATTAAAAAGGTTAAAGCCACTTAATGCAATATTAGTGCACAGGGCAGCTGCAACATTATTATTGAGACCAACAGAGAATTGCACTATTATATGCCAAGAGCAGGCAAAATGATGTGGGCATTCAGAGGAAACGTAAACATGAATAATAAACCCATCTAACCTAAAGGAATGCAAGTCTGGTATTACAAAAATATGTACTCTATCACTCCCCCGATCCTGCATCGATTTTTGAAGGGTTTGGTGATTGGAATTTGGGTTCTGAGCAGAGACAAACATCCTCACTTTGAGAAGATGGTATCCCTACTGAACATGTGCAAAGGTAAAATTTGCACATTACATTCCAGAGCTGATGCTTGAGCTCCTTCTGTCAGTACCTAACATTACCTCAGTTTGAATTTTGAATATGGACCATTGGAGTCTTTTCTATATTGTGAAAAGTATCTTGAAAAAGTGCTTACATAACTTCATTATCTACAACTGGCCTTTATATTTAATTATAGCAGTAAGTGCCAACATAAGAATGGCACATGTCCTACTGTTGGCAACTGAATGTGAACTACTAATAGATTGCAAGAGCATTACATGAAAGCAGCTCAGACAGGACCTGGAATCTTAGGGTTATTCCTTTCCTCTTTTAGATCTGGAAAAGCTATTGGATTGGTGATGTGATCTGGAAGATGCCAAGGAAGGTGCTAGTAGCTAAAGTGTGTACTAGTTATACACTAATCTGTTTTAGAATAATAATATTCTAATATCACCTAGAATATAAACTCTGCAGTGCAGTGTCTTCTGCTCTGACTTTCTGTTTTTAAGGAGAAGTCTTTCAAATGGATAGTAAACAGTTACATTGCAATATGAGTACATACAGAAGTGGTACAGGTTCCTATATCAATTTCAGTGTTTATTCTTCCTGTTCTAGAACATTGGGGTAGGATAACAAAAATCCCATCCAAGACAATGGGAGTTGTATAACTCATTTTAACATCTCAACTGGTTTTAAAGGAGAAAAAACAACTCTTAATAACAAACCCACACTTACCTTACTACAGCAAGCAAATCCTATTGGCCTTCATGAATTTTGCCCTTGTGTCCTTGCTCAAGTTCTGGATATAATTTTAATGGAGGCAGACATGATAGTTGCTGGTAGTTTTTCCACACTGAAGTAGACAAGGCGCATGAACTTACTTGACCACTTTAGGACCAGATTGGTGTGCAATGAATTGCATTTCACATCCACCTGGTCCTTAAAAGGTCAAGATTGCCATGTATGGTGTCCTGTGGTGTCACTAGCAACAGTCATGTCAGCCTCCATGCAGATTACATCCAGTATGGATTGGAGGTGTTCCCTCTTGAGCAGTGGGATAAGGTTAAAACTCACAGGGCCATTAGAATCTTTTGGTCATAAAAATTAGTGAGAGGTTGTTATTGTTTTCAGTTGTTACTTCTCCTTTAAAGTATAACACATACAATGACACTTGAAACACTTGGATTTGCTGTAGCTGTTTATTACAAACATTCTAATGGTCCTCTTTTTAAAAATAAGAACAAGCCCATGTCTGTGATAAATATCCATCACTTCATACATACATTACAAGATAAAAAATGATCAAGTAGTGTTTTTAACTAAAGATATATTAACGAAGGATGAGGATATATTTTTGAAATTAAACTAAATCTATAAGATTACTTGGTTCTTAATTTCTTTGGATGCTTGCCTCACAAATCTTTGGAAACATCTTACTTTCAAGGAGTTAAGAGAAGGATTTACCTGTATGTGTCCTTGATACAGCAGTCAGGTTATCTATATACTTTGTTGCACTGGAACTTTATTTTGATCTATAGCTGTTTGCTTTCTTTTCATAATCATCTTATGGCCCTTTCATATGGGTGATACCGACGCATTGGTACAGTGTTGGTACAGTGAAAGGTAGCAGGCTGGACTGTGGTGCTTTCACACGACTATCACCTTCTGTGATCACACCGATGACCATCATGCTGCAACTTTACTGAGCTCACTAAGAAATGCAGTTAAGTTTAATTAAGCATGATCTGACTGCATCCAATGCCTGCACACAAACTGAATTAGAGTTTGCAGTGCTCATCTCAAGCTCTAATGACTTGCCATGCACTTGGTGCCAGCCAGTAATATTGACTAGGTCTCACATGGGGAGCTTTCCTGATTGGTGGTGGAACACAGGAGACCGATGAATCAGCTACTCAGGCAATAGTTCTGTCTCCCATTTGAATTGGCTACTGCATAGTTTTTAGTACCATGAATGACATGTTTCCCTGTGGGATTACACTTGGCCTACTGTTTATTGCAAGGCAGTATGGACTGTAGATTAGAAAAGGTTGCATCAAATGTGAGTGATTGCTATGATTCAATAAATAGCTCCTGATATTTCCTAAGACCTGATGTATGGAGGATTCTGAATGGAGAATAGCACCCCCTAACAATAACCCCCTCATTTACTTTATTATGAAAAGAAAATGGCACTGTGGCCCCCATGAAAATTAAACTTGTTCCCCTTTAATGAAGATAAACACTGACAAATGAGTTGCCTCAGAGATATATGTCACATAGATTGTAGCTAGACAAAAGGCTGCTGCACTATTCAGTTTAGAAGCAGCTATTTCTGACAGTTTAGATGCAGATGTAGTACTTCAGTGGTCACTCTGCAATTATCAGAAGCTCAGGCCTTTCAGCATTTCATTATGTAAGCTGAATTGGATAAAGATTAACTTTACGAATCACAACCTACAGAGCCTTGGACGTATAGATAGATCCCAGGTGTCGATTGTCACATGCTGATAGGGTAAATCAGAGTGCATCCTGAGAACAAGCTCCATTTCCATATCAATCAAAGCTGGAACAAAGAACAATGTATGTGTTTCTATTGTGCATCCCACTGTAACCACCTCCTCATCACTATTAAGATGAGTTCTTCACATTATTATTCTTGCCAATAGTCATAAATGGGTACATCAATGGAGAAAACGACAGAACAATCAGGGACTGACTGGCAGCTTTTACTCTAGTGGTTAAATTACTCCTACTGGCCCACATATTACTATTAATAAATCTCAAGCTTTCCCTGAATATATTGGTAGGCTTGAAAAAAGAAAAAACAATAGAAATCTAGTCAGTAGTTCAAAGCTGGGCAACCTGAGGCCCTCCAGCTTTTCAGGACTGCAGCTCTAATCATCCCAAACCAACCACTGGCTGGGTAGGGATGATGGCAAGTATAATCCTCAATAGCAAGAGGGCCTCTGGTTACAAATGCTTGAAATACATTATCATACTCAATCCTCAAAAGTACTGTGGGCTTAAAAAACTTTGGACACCAATCTAAATTCAAAGGATCAATGAAGTCTACTCCTGACTCAAAAGAGGCCACTTAAAGGAGCAGTAAACTTTTTTTTATGAAAACACATATGTTATAGATCGTTTCCTGCTGAATAAAACAAGGCCACTCCCACTGCTGTCAGATGTTCTATTCAAAATGTATAGCAGTTCAAATAATCAGGAAGTGAATTTACTGAATTTACTGTGTTTACTTTCTGATAATTCTGACAGGAAGTGACAGGCAGTTTCTATCACATTCTGTGGGGAATTGTATATCACTGACTTTCCTCTCCATTAGAATTTAACAGAAAAACTAATTAGAATTTGTCCACTAGAGGGCACTGTGAATGTAAAAACCCATGGGTTTAAACTTTAATACAGTGGTTCTCAATCTTTTTTTGCTCGGGGCACCCCTAACACTTAATCTTGAACATTTGGGGCACCCCTAACATATTTAATGTACTTTATCAAAGGCATAATGAAGTGTACAATACATAAATACACAGTATTAGTAGGTCTTATAATCAGAATACCATAACTAAACATATTGTGCATAACAATTTCTATAAATCTTTATTCAAAAATCCATTTTTGTTAGTCTTTATAGAAAACACTGGGCACCCTAAGTCGATGCTCGTGGCACACCAAAGTGCCACGGCACCCTGATTGAGAATCACTGCTTTAATAGCTCTGGAAATATGAATCTCGTGACAGTGGGAGTACCCTTATTTTAGGAAAATCCCTACAATATATATTTTTTCATAAAAAAAAGTTTACTGCTCCTTTAAGGAGAATACTTGCTGCACTGGTTCTACTTCTGTCAGTTGTAATGTGTGCAATATGAGGGGTGCTCCTACCTATCCTAATCCACCCCTCTAAATGTGCATGTTTTCACAACTCATGACATAAACACAGAGGAATAGATTAATGGTTCAATCACTGTTGGGGGCTGAAGACAGATTTTAGCTCCACTATGCTACATGACTGCAAAGGTTTTCTTGCTGTGGGGCTGTAATAGTTTGCTATCGCATTGCAATGGTTCCTATGGATGCACTTAATATGCTACTGAGCTGCAATGATTACTGTAGGGCTGAATTGGTTACTGTGGTGCTGCAGTGGATTTTCTAGGGCTACATTGAGTCTTTTTTTGCAATTTATGGCTGCAGATGTGGATCTACATAAGGGCTGGTATGATTTCTATAGTGCTGTAATTGTTGCTATAAGAAAGTGATGGTACCTATGTGGCAGGACTACAACAATCATAATAAAGCTGCAATTGCTCTCATGATGTAAGACAGCAATAATCCCTGTAATATTTCAGTGGTACTTGCAAATCTACAATGGTTCCTCTGGTTCCTATAGGACTGCAATCATTACTTTGCAACAATAATTCCTATATGGATGTAATCACTGCTACTGTGTGAATGAATCCTATACTGCTTGTATGAAAAGAACCCTGCAATTATTCCCATGGTGCAGTGCTGCCTTGGTCCATACAGGCCTTCAAATGTTCAGATAGCCCTGTAATGATTCTATGGACTAATAGTTTCTATGCTGTATAGCTGCAATAGTTCATGCATTTTTCATGATCAGGATATAAAGAGATGAGATGGCAATGGCAATTCTCACTTGTGCAGAAACAATTCAGTAACTCAGCCATCTTCAAAATCCCTTGGGCTTTTTTGAGAACATCCAAAATCTGCTCTGCTGGAAGGACTTCAGTCACACCCTTTGAAAAAATTTCAACTATACAAACAAAACTGTGATTCATAATACTGCCTCCTAAAAGGTGCTGCAGGTGTAATTAACCCAGATCCTCAAAAATGACGCAACAGTCCAAGGGCTCATTAAAATCAATTGGAGGAGAAAATTTACCCCACCACATAAAAGTTTTCTCTAACAGTGTTTGTGAGAGGACAGAGCAGCATGTTTTTGAGCTAGAGAAGATAGGCAAATAAAGGGGAATTGAAGATTAGTTTAAAGAGTCTTTTAAGGTAGGACATTTGTTCTCTGTATTAGTGGAGTATGGGGGCACTCTGGGGGGAGGAAGGAGGTTTATCTCAGATGCCCCAAAATTCGGTGTGACTGCCTAGCAAGACACAGGCAACTGAGCTCCAATTTGCTTGCTGATCTTGCTGTTATTGTCTCTGTGTTGGGGACATCTGGGGAAATAAGTTGTTGATTTTGTTTTTTAGTTATCATTTTTTTGGGGGGGCAGGCTGATAAGATAGGGTGCACAATTAAAAAAAATAAATAAAATGAAATAAAAAATTAAAATAAAAAAGTAAATAAATAATAAATAAATAAATAAATAAATATATGAAGTGACAGAGTCTGACTGAGAGCCTGACGTGAGCTCTATAGCTGGGTAGACTTGATAGACAGCTGACAACATTGAGAATTTTGTTGAGGGCTAAGACAAGGCATCACACCCCATATCAGTTGTTTACTGTAGAGAGTAAATAACACACAGTAGTTGAGTAATGTCCAGAAAATGCACAAGAGGGAGGGGAAAAGGTAGAGCAGTGCAGGGACATGGGGACGTGGGAGTAAAGTGGTAGTTCAAAAACGTGATTGCAGCAATGGTTGCTGCAGTGTGTGCAATAAATGATAATGATCCCTGTCCTCCTGGGGTGGATGCAGTTTGTCAAGATCCCACCAATCACACCATGCCAGTCCACCACTACCATGCACATCTGTCACATTGTAGGTTGTACTTTATTTTTTTTATCACTTGACATCATCATGAATATGTGTCAGTGTCACTTAAGCAGGAAGTAAGTGTTGTGGGCAAAGGATAAATGCACTCTGCATGCTAACAAATTTTTCAAGATATATGTTGCTGTTGGACTAACAACTTTGACTTTCAGCTACTTATTTCTCCACTACAACCCTCAGAAGAAGCAATATTGTGCTGAAAAATGTTGGACCTTAGGCGAAAAACGTGTCGGGGTGGAAGAAAAAATGTGTTGTATAGGAGAAAAATGTGTTAGAATAGGTGAAAAATTAACTGGAATAGGCGAAAAGGAGGAAAAGTTTGTATTGGAGAAAAGGAGAAAACATTTGCAAAAAAAAAAGAAAAATTTCAAGCTCCATGGGGGGCAGCAGGCTCCATAGGGGTAGCAGAATCAGGTGGGTGGTGTTCTGCACCAACCACATCAATGGTCTCTGATGACCCTATCACATCCCTGGAGATGCTTCTTACTGGCTTGAAGTCTCTGTGGCTCACTCACAAGTCTGAGTTGGAAGTGGACCACCCCAAGTGTGGTATGCGTGCATTCCTCCATACGGATGTGTTTGCAGTCAGCTGATAATTGAAGGTCCCAGTGGTGGGCCATACGACCTGTTTGGCTGTGTCCCCTTCATCCAGCCATGTTGAATAGGTGGAGGTGGTATTAGCCAGTGCTGAGCAAAAGGCAACAACCACTGCTCTGCTGACTGTGGTGGTAGCCACTGCTGGGAGATCCATGTGCTGGATGTGTCAGCTGTGATGCCCAGCTGGGACTGAGGACATGGCATCCAGCTGCTTCCTTTCTGCGAGTCAGCTGTGCTGGGTGCTGTTTAAGTATGTGGCTTCTCCACAGGATCCTGACTCTTTAACACAATGGACACAGTAAGTGACAGATAACGGTTGTGAATTAGTTGCATGGGCAATGACAACATGCTCTAATGTGACATTCATCGTGACCCACTATACTCTATCCTGGACAATAAGATCAATATTATGTGGTCATGCACTTGGTTTTGGGTTCTATCTGTCACATGTTAGGTGTCAAAGGTGATTGGACATCCTCTAAGAACAGGGAAGATGGGCTTCTAATGTCACAATATGTATTATCATGGAGAGATACCATGCCGGAAATCATTGTTCATACACTTGAGTGGGTAATCTTGCCTTTCCAGTTTTTGTGAACCACTTAGAACATCATCATCAAACATTCTTTTTGTGTTGATAGAATATGGTGTCCACAACAACTGGAAGGAACTAGTTTGCCTATGCCTATAATGATAGAATGTTAACTCTGCAGATGATACATCTCTGTAGATATTTGACGGTTTCATCCTGCTGAGCGAAACGTGCTCCCACTGCTGTTTTTGTTGTTTGCCAAGGTTAAATCATCACAGACGTGCATTATATGGGTGCATCACCATCTTCACTCATCATTGAGATCCTTAGTTACATCTTTCTGCACACTTGGATGCTGCTAACCCTTTTGTAAATCTATATCTGCCACTACGTAGTTTGTTTCCAGATATCAATCATTCCACATGATGGGTATCAATGTTACATCTGAGATGAACATGTATGAGCAAAGCAGCAATGAGGGGGTTAACATATTGTTCCATCCCTTTGGGTGCCAGAGGGTTACACAAAGAATGGCAGGGTTATGAGTTGTATACCCCTCTGGCACTCAGGGGTATACACTGAACAAGGCTGTATGGTCTATTACTTTAATGCAGACAGGTGAACATTTACAGGAAGGTTTTACTATGAACGTAGGGTTTCTCACGTGCAGGGATCAGTGATACACATATATAGAATTACTGCTTTGACAACATGTCTAACAGGGTGTTGTTGTGGGGGACGGGTAGGATTTGTGTTTATTACCAGGAGCCAGCAAACATACAGTTCAGGAGATATTCACACTTCCTTCATATACTAATGCACACTAATTGTGGCACTGTGTGTCATTAATTACATTTGTATATGCTAATTAAGCTAATCAGTGACATTACATATGCTAAATAAGCCATATCAGTGATGTGGCATATGCTTATGAAGGTTTCAATGAAGTTTCATATGCTAATACAGCTTTGTGCAGTACCAGGAAGTGTTTAGTTTCACTGTGCCCAGAAATATGTGTGTGAATATTTCCTAAACTATACATCTGCTGGACCTTTGGTTAACATGACATATAGGCAATTTTAATGCAGTTTTTAAATATACAAACATGAATTAAGGTAAAAGTTCCACTTTAATATGAAAATCAGAAACAACCCTAGAGAGAACCCCTACAGGTGTTCTCAAAACCACCCTATTAATATGAAAGATCAGAAAGGGGGATTTACAGGGATGCTTGGCAACCCATTAAACTTAATCAATTATTGCCCACAGGAAAGCTGTCTTAAGAGTCAAGGACTAAAGAGAAACAAAGGCTAAAAGGAAGCCTTCTGAAGCAGTCCTAGGACCAAGTTCATGTCCCACAGAGGAGTGGCATCCCAAAAGACCAGGTAGGCATGAGCACATCCAGTAATAAGATGATACAGATAGAGCAGAGCTAAAACTGAGCACTTTCTGAAGACCATCATGGAGAAATGCTAAGATATCAGGAAGATGGAAAGGGAATAGCTGCAAAAACTGGTCTTCACTCCATTTTTACAACAAGTACTATACCATATGATATTCCTTGAATGACTCTATCTTGCACACCTTCATTATAGTGGCAGAATCAGAGAAAAATACCTTTCTTCCTTGCAATGTTGGCATCAACAGCAAAGACTTAAAATGAGAATCAGCCAAACTCCTGACCATGCGGCTGCATTTCTGTCCCGCCTTGGTGGTTAATAAAGGCATAGTCAGACTGCGTCCTCAATGGCAAACCCTGGAGGGACTGAGACCAGTGCAGCAGAACTAGATTAATTAATCTCTAGCATATTGATGAGCAGACGTTTTTCCACCTTGGGCCTACCTAAACCATCTGAAGGCCCAGCCTGTTAGCCTGGCATCCATAATAACTATTACCCAATTCAGAATTACCATTTGCCAACCCAATGACATGGGAATTCTGAAGCCACCCTCATTGGATCGACTTTGACCGGTAAGAAAGAGATATGACAAGAGAGATAAGATACTGCTGCCTGGACCAATTCCTAAAACTCTCCAGCTGCAGCTCCCGAGTGTAATACTGAGAAAGGTGACCACCTTCAAGGCAGAGATGAGAAACCCTAACACATTCATGTACATTCACACTGTTGCAGATAAGCGGAGTAAGGGTTGAGACACCTCACATGACAATGACTGAATCTTGCCCACTGGCAGAAAGACTCATCCATGAAGAATGTCAAATCTTATGCCGAGAAAGGTACCTTGGGTGAAACAAAGAGGATTTCTCAGAACTGAGTACCCAATTCTGTTTTTTTTTCAGAATAGACTCACATCTGAATCTGAAGACGCAGAGCCTCCAATGAAGAAACCTTTGAAGGGTTAGTAATGTCTTAAAGAAATAAAAAATAATATCAAGGATAATCAAAAAAAAAAAATCCATCGATGCCAGTCTGATCTCTCAAACTGATCCCACTGATGTCAGCTGTAAAGCTGACAGAAAGAGATTTGTGTTGGCCGACTTGAGTCGGCTCCAGAGCCGAAATAGCTCAATCTACAAAAAATACTTAATTGGTTTGCAAGCACACTTTGTAGACTGTTCCAATGAAGTATTTCTTTTTAGATTGTGCTATTTTGGCTCTGCTGAAGAGCCGCCTGCCGATCCCAGGACCAGAATCTTCTTCTGTCAGCTAAAGGCTGATGTCAGGGAAAGGGGAGGGAGGGGGTTACTTTAAAACATTATATCTCTCAGACCATAAAGTTTTGAGAGATCAGGCTGGCATAGATGGATTTCTTTTTTGATTATCTACAATATTATTTTTTAATTCTATATGACATTACTAACCCTTTAACAAAAGATCATGCAGATAGGAAGTAAGAGAGATCCCTAGAGAACAATTGTGAGCAGCCAAGTCTACCAAAACTTTTACAAAAAAAAACATGCTGCACATACATCAACCCAAAAGAAAAGGCAGTGAACTGAAAATGCATATATAAGAATATGCACATAAGCATCCTTTATGTCTATGGGGGCTAAAAAGACCCAGTGGATAGGACAGAGTGCACAAACTCCATCTTGAACCAAGGCATAAGAACAAAATGGCTGGGGCACTTTAAGTTCAGAACAGGATGAAATCCACCATCTTTTTTGGGGAACTATGAAAAGGATGGAATAGAATCCCATGAATCTATTCAGAGGAGGATCAAGTACAAAGACCTGCATGTCCAGTCCATGCAGCTTGAAAGCTATGCAGATGACCTCCAATTGATAGTGGTGGACCAGACCTCTAAGAGTCACACAGAGGTAGACTTGTCAGTTGGGCTCTTTTTGGGTAGGTGTCTTGCCTGTCCAATCCTGTTTGGGTTTTGAGGTAGGAAGTAGGAGCAGAGACCCATACTGGTGTGGGTAAAGAAAGCCATGCATCTTCCATGCAAAAAGGGATAACTTGGTGGTAACTTGATGTTAATAAGAAAGGGAAGAAGAATGTGTTGGAAAAGGTGTATACTAAAATGTTACCGTTATTATGTTGCTTTAACACTTTTAACACTATAATTACAACTTCTCAGACAAGCATTATATTTCAACCATGACCCTGAAATTCAGAATGACAACAATATAGGGCTGAAAGCTAAAGATTGGAGTATGCAAATAGAGGGAAATGGGTCGGAATGGAGCTAGTCTGATCTTCTTTAAATGGATGTAATCACTTTATTATACAATCATCATGGTGCCAATTGGGAGATGTATATGTTATGTGTGGTCTGCAATCAAATTGTGATGTGTACTAACCAATGAGTCTCCGCAACACAACGAACTGGATAAATGAAAGTATCTATTATGTCAACACTAGGTATGGGTTAAACTTTTGCCTCAAACCAAAATTGGCAAAAAATTTCACTTCCTGCTTGCCATTTTTCTGCTTTTTTTTTTTGCTTAGTTCATTGCATTGAACTCAATGGGAAGAAACATTTTTACCAACCATGTGAAAGTTTTTCTATAGCCATATGAAAGGGTGTCAGACTCTCATAGCTAGCCATTCTGTGTTTGTGACAGGAGAAAGTAGCATGTTTTTGAGCTAAGGAAGATAGGCAAATAAAAGGGAACTGAAGCTTAGTTTAGAGAGTCTTTTAGGTAAGACATTTGTTCTCTGTATTAGGGGAGTCTGGGGGCACTCTGAGGGAGAAGAAGGGAGGAAGGAGTTAATCCCAAATGCCCAAAAAATCAGTGTGACTGACTGGCAAGACACAGGCAGCTGGGGTCAAATTTGCTTGCTGATTTTGCTGTTATTGTCCCTGTGCTGGAGAAGTTGTTGATTTTGCTTTTCAGCTATAATTTTTATTTTTGGACAGTCTGTGGTAATATAGGGTGGACAACTAGAAAAATATTATAAATAAATAAATAAAAATAAATAAATAATAAAAAAATAGATAAAAAGATAAATCTATTAAGTGACAGACAACTGACTGGGAGCTTGATGTGAGCTCCGTGAATGAGGAAGACTTGATAGACAGCAGATGACACTGAGAATTTTGTTGAGGGCTAAAGTAAGATAACACACACCATCAGTTGTGTACTATAGAGAGTAAAAACACACACAGTAGTTGAGTAATGTCCAGCAAATTTACAAAGGGCAGCTCTCCAGCCATCATTTGCTGCCACAACAGGGGGGGGGGTCACCAAAGGTATTCCATATCTGTAGTAAAAAAGGGTAGTAGGATATACCCTTGACACCTGCCGGAATCTACCCAGTGTGGCCAAAATCTTAACTTTACTGTCAGTGACCCATCCAATATGGACCCTGCAGCACTGCTGGCTCATAACAAAAATGTTGTAAAATGAAGCAATATTTTAGTAAGTCAAGAAGGAGGCCACCTCCAAAGAAGAGAGAAAGCAGAACAGGGCTAAAGAAAAGTAGAGCTGAATGCAGGAATAGAGATTTGACCTCTCAATCTTGGAATGTGATTGCTAGACAAATGGAAGGCACATACTCACAGGATCTGTGCACTCTGGAATCCTCTTCAGTGTTCAGGCTCCTATACATAATTTGTAGAAAGAGGAGGAAAATGTCTGAAAGAGAAAGCTATCCTCCAGCAGACCCAGCTCTTTAAACAGTCTGAACTCTGGTCCGTATCCACCCAGGAGGTCAGAGATAGGAGCTCACCTGAAGGGGGATTAACAGCCCAGTGTACGTTAATAAAAAAAAGAAGGCCAACTAAGAGAATATTTGCCCTGATGCACCTGTTTGAGGTGACTTTTGAAAGTGAGCATGTCTGGTGGTGGTAAAATGGATTAGGGAGGGAATCTCCACTTCCAAAGATCCTTTTAAGGTAAGTGCCCTATCCTGGCTGTAGGATACTTTAACCCACGTTCCTGTGTTCCACATTTGACCAATGAGAATTCATATTAGTATATCCAATGTAATATAAGGCAGCCAGATATCCCTTTAAATGCAGGATGCTAATAAAAATGTAATTCTACCGTACTTGTTTTTCATAAGTGTCCTGCATTTAAATGGACATCTGGTCACCCTACCCTAATGCTTTAGAACAGGAATAGACTTTCTGTTGCTTTACAGCTGTATTAGACTACAGCTCCCATCATCATCAGTCAGACAGTGTTTTCTTGTTTCTCACCATCCTGAATGAGGATGATAGAATGTGTTGTGCAACAACAGCAGGAGAGTAAGGTACCCAGACATTCCTTTAAATGCAGGGTACTTCTGAAAATGTATTTCTGTTGGACTGAGCTGGAATCAGTGCAGCCCTGCAGTGTTTGTATTTCATGTGGTCTGCATTTAAAGTTATATCTGTTCATCTTACTGGAGAGACACATGTTGTCTTATCCTGCTTTTGAGGATTATAATGGCTGTGATAAACCAAACAGGCCAATGAAAAGATCAAACCCTGAGTGCCAGAGAGACTTGATAATTTAGCAGACCTTCAGATCTGCATCCCTATAGAATCCCCGTTGTTCTGCTCCTGCTGTTCACAGAGGAGATACGGATCTCTGGGCAACAGTAAAAAAGATTGCTGCAGAAAAAAAGCAAGAACTGCAGGATTTATTCACCGATTGTGTTTCACTTCAAATTGCCTAACATAATACATACAGTAAAAATATGTGCAAAACTGCAGAGCTAAAAGAGTTGATATGTTCTCCAGTCACATTCCAAAAATCACCAAATTGTGCAGCTGAAATCACTATTAAGAGGATGCAGTTTGAAGAATTTAATAGATTCCCTCATAACATCAGCTCTAAATGAAATGCAAATCAGGTTCATTTTGCAGATGAAGATCTGTCAATCATGTGGGATTTAACCTGGCTTTCTGACATACACAAAAAGGCTGATGTATTAAGGGAAATTGTACCCTAGGAATAAGTGCCTCTTAATTTGTTTAACACATTGAGGCTGATGTACTAAGAAAGTGGTGCAGTGCTGGGTCAACCTAAATGCACCATATGGAAAAAATAACTTTCATTGGTTTAATTGAGGTTTTAACACATTGAGGTCTCCACAGCATTCCTTTACAATGCACTGAAATCTCTCTAGCATTCAAACTGTTGAAAGCTCCTTTTAAATCAATGGGAATTTGCTGAATATGTATTTGTTCCCTGTGGTGCAGATGGTGTGCTTCAGGACTGCAATACCTTTTTAGTTTATAAGCCCCATTGACTTACTTAGCCAGGCAGGGCCGGATTCACATCTCAGGAGCCTGTAGGCACAGAAATCTGAAGTGCCCCCTCCCCAATTGGCTATCTCCACAATTCTCCAAATCTCCACATTACCCATCCATATTGCCCTCACATTGCCCCCATCAGCTCCAACTGTCTTTCTCCCATCATCTCCAACTTGCCCCCATCAGCTCCAATCTCCAACTTGCCCCATCAGCTCCAACTGTCTTGCTCCCATTATCTCCAACTGCCTTGCCCCCATCAGCTCCAACCTACATCCATCAGCTCCAACTGTCTTGCCCCCATCAGCTCCAAGCTCCACATTGCCCCCATCAGCTACAACTTGCCCTCACATTCCCATCAGCTCCACAATGCCCCCCCCCCCCCCGTATCCATTTCCTACCTCCCTGGTGGTTCAGTGGCAGGAGGTGTCTGTGCTGCCTTCTGCACAGACCTGCAGCTGCTGTTGCACCCCATGCGGTCTTCTCTTTAGGAATGCAGAGACCTGGGAGATGATGTCATCTCCCAGCGCTCTGCATTAGAGCTGACGAGGGGGAGCAACAGCAGCTACAGGTCTGTGCCGAAGAAGACACAGACCTTAGAATGCGAGGGCCGGACAGCGGGTTACTGTGCTCAGCACTATGAATTAAAAAAAAAATAATAATATTTCAATGACAGGAGCCCCTCTGTGAGTTGCACCTGTAGGCAGATGCCTACTCTGCCTTATGGCAAATCCGGCCCTGTAGCCAGGCATCCTTTGTACAGCAGTCATGAATAGTAACATAATAACACTGTAAATTAGGTTAAAAAAAAGTCCTTCAAGCCCAACCTTTGCCTCAAAACCCAGAAAAATTAGAGTTCTGTAAGCTTTCTTGCTACCAAATGTGTTAGTCTATTTACCAGAACTTCCTGATTTACCTATGAATAAAAATGCATCCAGTCATAAATGTATCCATTGCATCTGCCATTACCACAACCTTGAACAAGGATGGAATTTAACATACCTGTTTATAAATGTGTTGCATATAACTGCAGTTTCCTGTAAATAGAGGTCCTTACTGAAGTCTGCTTCTAGGGTGCATCTCTTCACAACAATGGGATTCAAGAGACCTAAGGGATAAACATTGTTATAAAATTGTGTATTGAAACTAGCAGTAGATTAGAACCATGATCAAGTGCAAATAAAAATTGTTAGTCAAAAAAAATGACTGATGCTTCTAAAAAACAAATTAAAAGCCTTTTATTATTAGGTTATAGATAAAAGGGAGCTAACCACAGAAATAAGTGGTTCTTAATTTATCAACTCCACCTCCTTAAATGTTTTTTTTTTTTTTTGCTGTCTTGGCATCTCTAAAGTTTGTCACACACACATACACACACACACACGTTTTAGTAAATTGCGTGTGTGTGTGTGTGTGTGTGTGGTGGGGCGATGCCCTCGCCACTTCCCATTTAATTTTTACTTAGGATGAGCCAAACTCACTGTGGTGGGCTCAATATAGCAGTGTATCTGTAAACTTTTTTGAGACACTTTGTGCCATACTACAGGGTGGCAGGTACATCACAATTTCGATCGCACCTATTAAAATAGGGCATGTGCATGCCCAGCTGCCAAAGCAAATGTTCTCATTGGTTGCAATCTAGAACTTCTTATATGCCTGCTATCCGCCAACTCTGCCTTTTGTCCTCTTAAATGTAATCTTGGGGTGATGTATGCTTCCTGCTTCCAACATCCATGGATCTGGCCTTGAACCTAGCAAATTAGCATACTGTGCAGGGAATTACCATAGAGTGCCACCCTGAGCTACCAAAATGTAAAGGTTCATTTCTTAAAAACTATTTTAAAGAAAAAGATGTTAATACAAACCAGCAGATATTATTTTTGCTTAAAACAAATTAAATATATCAGAGTGACAGGTCTACTTTAATATTGCTTATTATTATGCTTTCCTGAAGCATCAGAACAAACTCTCTTGTACATGGTTTCCTATTGGAATAGCTCTGCACAATGCTATAGACCAAAATAACTCATAGAGGTCTCTTGTCTTTATCAGATTTAAAAACTGGGACTAATACCAGTTGATATGGCCAAAATCAAAGATTATAAAATTATATATATATATATATATATATATATATATATATAGTATTGCATATAGTATTGCAATATATAATATTACCCTTTTTATTGGACTAACATTCAATTATGCAGACAAGCTTTCAAGAACGATGCTCTCTTTTTCAAGTCTAAAGGGAGCATAGTTCTCGAAAGATTGTCTGTATAATTGAATGTTAGTCCAATAAAAAGGTATTATTACATACTGCAATACTCATTCATTTCACTACACTAACATGGCTAACCTAAATTGAATAAATGTATCCTATATAATAATTCGCTAAATTGTGTGTAATGCCGCGACATGCACAGTACACACTACTGCGTGTGCTGCAGTCATGCGCAGTAGAGGCTGCCCGCGCCGTGGCTGATACAGAGCTGGGCACTCCGAAGGACCGCCCTGCTCCGTATCAGCCGTGGCGCAGGCAGTCTCTACTGCGTGTGACTGCCCCGCGACCGGGTGGCATTAGCACTGTGGCCCGTGTAACGGGCTGTTCAACTAGTATTTATATATTGTTGAAGGAACCTACCTGGATAAGTCCTTGTTTAAAGGGATAGTAATACTTCGTTTTAACTTTATTTTATTTTGTAGGCATTAAAAAAAACATGAAGAATGATATAAGTCTTATCTCTCAAACCTTTATGGTTTAAGAGATATTCACAAGCAAAGTTTCCCCTCCCGCCCCTTTTTCCTAGTGTAAGCCATCTCTTCTCAGATGTGAATCTGGTTGTAAGACCAGACAGATAACAGCAGGGGACAATCTTCTTTGTATGAAAAGAATGAAAGCCCTTCCCCCCTTGACAAGTTTTTCAGCTTTTTCCCTTATCTTAATTGAAGATTGTCCCTCTCTGCAGTCTACCTGGGCACCTCCCTTCTGATCTGGCTGAACAGGGGGGGGATACTTTGTTTGTGAGTATCTCTTAAACCATAAAGGTTTGAGAGATAAGACTTATATCATTCTTCATGTTTTTTTAATGCCTACAAAATAAAATAAAGTTAAAATGAAGTATTACTATCCCTTTAAATTTAATTGAGAAACACTTATACCTAGGGCATAGTTCCTCTTTAATGCATCAGCTCCATTTGTAAAATACTTTCACTGAATAGGATACAGGTTGAACAAATCTGTTGAAAATGTCTAAGGTAAAATGACAAACAATTAGTGGAGAAATTGTGGATCAAACCTACTGCATTGTAGAAACAAAAAAATTCTCATTTAATTAAAAAGGGCTTTTAAGTCTTGGCCTAGATTCACTAAAGTTCGAAGAGGGCTGAAAACGTTGATGTCCTGTCAGAGCAGTGTCGAAGGCACATGGACAGTATTCACTTAAGTGTCTTTGACATCACATCACCATATGGAAATGAAGCATAATTACTAATTTCCATATGGAAATGCAGGATAATAGGACATTATTGTATTCATGGTGGGTGTTCATATGTTAATGTGGAACTTCACCACATTCACTAAACTTCGATAGCAGCCTCTGCTGCTGGACTTCACAGTCTCAACTTGGGATCTCCCTGTACTTTCCTATGCAGTAACAGCCCTCAATCAGAAGCAGAGAGGTTTGTGAACTTCTGTCGATGTGGCAGGGCAGTGACAACCCTGAAGTCTGAGAGAATTCTGTCTGCTGCCACACATGGTCATTAGGGGAGAGGAGAAAATCCTTTCAGCACCATGAACGGCATCACTCCCTTAACCTATTAAGTGCCATAGGGATGTGAATTGCTCATCCCTCTGGCACTCAAAGGGTTAAAGAGAAAGTACACCAAGCACTACACATTATCCTCTCACTCTCTATCATATTAGTTAACACATGTTGTGCACTTCCAAGGGAGCTGGGGGGACAGGGACCATCCATGGGGATTTGTGGCTACCAGCTGTCCCCCAGCCTTGTTCCCTTGTTCACTGGCAGCCACAGAACCCCATGGGCACTATCTGACCCCCCTAAACTTTTTCCCTTGCCTACTGGTAGCCACAAATCCAAGGTTGGTGGATAGGGTTGCCACCCAGCCGGTATTTTACCGGCAGGCCGGTCAAAAATTGGCTTCTGTCCAATGTTAAGTCTATGGAGGGAATGCCACAGCCAGTATTTTTTTTTGAAGAAAAGGTGGCAACCCTACTGGTGGATGTCATGTAGTATATATGGGTCTAACACACAATGGTAATGTTCCCCATGTTGTCCCACAATATAAAAATCCGACATTCTGCCTCACAATGTAAAAATCTGACATGCTGCTCCCAACCTATCAACTCTGACATGATGCCCCCCAGCAAACCCCAACATACTGCCCCCCTCCAACATTAGCCACCCCCCTGTTAGTAAACTCTGACATGCTGCCCTCCCAGTAAAATCTGACATAAGGTGCCCCCCCAGTTAACCCTTTAAGTGGCAGAGGGGTTATGCAAAGCATTGCATAACCTTCTGGTGCTCAAAGGGTTAATGTTAAAAACCTATGTGGTCTTTTTTATTAAGTTAGAGTAACAGGACTTTCTATGAATGGGTGATTTGCTCCTTCTACACCAGCATATTGTTGCTTTCTATCGATGGGCACTCACGGAGAGAAATGGGAGCTCATTGAGAGAAAGCTGGCTTGACTGGAGGATAGGAGCTTCAAGGGGAAAGTGCTGTTCACCTTCCTGACCTCTGCATTGATCACCTAGCCTATTGGATAAGCGGTCAATGCCAGGGAAACATCAGGAGGGGTCCTGATGCCCCCCAGAGAGGTCGATGAACATATTTTTTTAACACTAACCCCTTGAGTGCCAGAAGGGTACGCACTGAAATGCACTGCAATTCTTTGTGCACGCTCTGACACTCAAAAGGTTAATAACACAGATATGCAGCAGATCTAACTTAATAAAATGGACCACATATGTTTTTAACATTAACCCTTTGAGTGCCAGAAGGGTATGCAATGCATTGGTTTGCAATGTGTTGCCTACCCCCCGGCATTCAAAGGTTTAACTGTGGGGGGGGCTCCTTATGTCAGATTTTACTGGGAGGGTGGAATGCCAGAGTTTACTAGCAGGGGAGGCCTCATGTCAGATGGGTAGGGCAGCATGTTGGAGTTTGATGGGGGGGCAACATGCTGAATTTGATAGGTGGAGGACAGCATGTTGGAGTTTACTGGAGGGCATCATGTCGGAATTGATAGGTGGAGGGCAGTGTGTCGGATTTATACATTGTGGGGCAGAATATCAGATTTCCATTTTGTGGGGCAGCATGGGGAACATCACCATTGTGTGTTAGCCCCATCTACACTGTCTGACCCTCCCTCCCCCAGCCTTGTTCGCTTTGCCCAGGCAGTGCCCATTTGTATTTGTGACTACCAGTAGGCAAGGGAACAAGGCTGGGGGGTCAGACTGTGTACATGGGGTTCTGTGACTACCAGTGGGCAAGGGAACAAGGCTGGGGAGCAGCTGGTAGCCACAAATCCCCATAGGTTCTGCCTGTCCTCAGCCTTGTTCCCTTGGGAGTGCACTACATGTATAGACAAATATGATGCAGAGCTGAGGGGATAATTGTGTAGTGCTTGGTGTACTTTTTGTAACCCTTTGAGTGCCACAGGGTTGAGCAATGCACATCCCTATGGCAATCAAAGGGTTAAGGGAGTGATGCTGTTCATGGAGCTGAAAATATTCTTGCCACTCCTCTAATGACCAAGTGGGACAGCAGAGAGAATGCTCTCAGACTGCAGAATTGTCGTAGTGTTGGTGATGTGTGAGGGACAGCATGCCTTCCACATCAACAGCACTTTGACAATCCTGTATGCTAATGAGGATCTTCTCCTCCCCTCCCCTTGCATCCTTAAATTTTAGTGAATATGGTGTACATTGAAATGTGCTTTGAACACATTGATAAAATCATATCGACACTGCAACGACCATTAGTGAATATCCCCCCTTGAATGCTAGAGAGGACTCTATCCCATTGCTAAGCAATGGGTTGGTGATCTCTGTAGCATTCAAGGGGTAAAAAAAAAACAGTCAAATCGGTGGATATGATGGGAAAAGTTATTTCTTCCAAGTGCTGCGGTTCGATTGCTCCTGAATCGCTCCAGTCTCTTAGTGCATTAGCTTCCACAGATTCCTTCTCTCTAAAGTACGGGAGGAAATAAAGTTGCTCAGAATTTACTGGGCAATCAAATTCCTTTGGCAATCTGAGTGGCGATTACCTCAGCACTAAAACAAGATAACACTTGCAAGTAATTGCGAGATAAAAAATACACTTTTAGACAAATGCTAATCACATGCCTCTTGTACAGATGGTACAGTACATGCAGTTTCCCAGCATTTATTTGAGTAATTGAAAAGTAACATGTATCTGTTGATGTTTGTTCATTACTGCTTTCAAGCTCAAGCATATAGATAAACAGGACTGCTGTAGCTTTAGTTAACCCCTTGAGGCCCAGAAGGTTGTGCAACACTTCGAAAAGCAATGCTTTATTATATACCCTTCTGGTCTTCAAGTAATTAGTTGAGTGCCGGAGAGGTAGCCAAAGCATCAAATTAACCCTTTGTGTGCCAGGGGGGTAGGCAATGCATTGCTTTGCAATGAGTTGCGTACCCCTCTGGCACTGAAAGTGTTAAATTAGGACTATCACTTTCTAATAAAGTAGGACTATCATCCTATATAATAATTTGCTAAAATGTTTGTCAGAAGCTGTCATGTGCACTTATAATCCACTTATAATCAAGCAGGGATACCCTGAAAACCTTCCCTGCTAGTGGCACTTGATGACCAATGAGCTCAGTCCCTGTGCTAAATCAATTCTCAAGCATATCAGTTTCTCCACTGGTGACAAGTAAACATTCTTTAAATTAACATTAATGTAAATGGGGATTTTAACCAACTGAATGCTAAAGGTCTCCAAATATTAAGAAGCAATGCGATAGTGACCTCTCTGGCAATCGACTGATTAAAAGCCCCATTTAAATCAATGTGGAATTTTATTTGTTAGCTATTTTTCCAATAATTCCTTCAGTTGTTCTCAGTTCATCAGTGTCAGTATCAGTGATTACCCATTGATGTGGTTGTTGCCTGGCACTCCATCTCAGTTATGGTTAAGATGGTCATTAATTCAAATGAAAGCTGTAGACAGTCCTACTAACAGTGGCATGCTGTCTTCTTATTTTATTTGGGGTAATATGGTGGTTTTGGTGGAGGAGAGCCTTATGTGAGTACAAAGTGCAGATTTTTACTCTGGTGTCCAGAGGATTTCCTTGTGCATTAGAGACTTGCCTATTCAATGGCTCGCTCATAACTGCATCAATGAATAGGGGTCAGATACATCAACCAACTCCATATGCCATCTTCAGGCTGGCAGACCCCATAGAAATATATAGGAGCAGTTGCATACACAAACAGAACGTTTAAAGGGATAGTAATACTTAAAATGTAAAAAAAAACACGTTGTAGGGTTTATCCCCCTGAGTAAAACAAGAGTACTTATTAATTTTCAAAGTTGAATTTTTTAGGTGCAATATCACAGTGACGTGAAATTGTACAGTGGCACTGTTGCTACACGATCCTATGGACAGCTCTCCATAGGATGGTGTAGCAACAGTGCCACTGTACAATTTCAGGTCACTGTGATATTGCACCTAAAAAATTCTACTTTGAAAATTAATAACTTTTGAATGAAACACCTTTCAGCAGTGGGAGTACTCTTGTTTTACTCAGGGGATAAACCCTACAACATATTTTTTTTTTACATTTTAAGTATTACTATCCCTTTAAGTCTGTACTAAGAGGAATTGGAGCAAACCAAATGCACTATATGAGAGCACTAAAAACTGCCACACTCAACACTGATTTAACTACTAGAGAGCTATCAAATGCAATGCTTCATAAAGTGTTGAAGAAATGCAACAGATTAACCCTTTGAGTGCCAGAAGGATAAGAATGCACTGCAAAGCAATGAATTCCGTGCCCCTCTGGCACTCAAAGGATTAAAGACCTCATTTATATCAACAGTTTGTCCAAGGATTGCTCCAATTCTAATTAGTACATTATACACAGTATCAGTATCATGGGAAAGACAACATTTGCACAATTTTTTATTGTAATTCCTTGCCTCATATGCACATGGCAGGGAACTACAATCCGTCACTGATGAAAACCCAAAAGTATCCATAAGCGATTGCAGGGATGAGCTGGAAAATAGCAGTGAACCTGATTACCTGGTCTTTGGTTGAATCCCATCTTAATTGATGTATAACAACATGTACTTAAAGGGATAGTAATGTTTCACAAAATCAGCAGCTCTAATTAATCTTCATAGTATTTGGGCCATGGAGAGAGTTATTTCAATACTGTCAAAGTTATAGTTCAAGAGTAATTAGATTATAAAGTATCCCCCTCCCGCCCCTTTTACTTAGTGTAAGTCACCTCCCCTCATATGTGGAATCTGATCTCTTCTTGGCTGGACAGATCACAGCAATGGACAGTCTTCTTACTGTGAACATAAGGAAAACTCTGCCCCCCCTTCACAGGTCTTTTAGGATTTTCATTCTGCTCACTGAAGATTGTCCCTCTTTGCGATCCATCCGGACAGTCTTGCTGCTCTGAGGGGAGGTGTCTTACACTAGGTAAAAGGGGCAGGAGGGGGATACTTTATCATTCAATTACTCTTGACAGTATTGAAATAATACTCTCCATGGCCCAAATACTGTGAAGATTAATGGAGCTGCTTTTATTGGGAAACATTACTATCTCTTTAACTCTGATTGCCAGAGGGGTATTCGGTGCATGGCAAAGCAAAACATCGGATACCACTCTGGCACTCAATGTGTTAATTATTTTGAACATCTAAAGAAATTAAGAGGTTTTTTACTATTTAACTTGGGTCCTAGGGATTTTGACAATACGCTGGAGACATTTCTAGCGTTGGCTGTCATTCTTGTCTATTACACAGACTTGCTATTTTATACAATTGTAAATGAGCAAACTTATTTTCCAAAACAAGCTAGACATGGAGTGTTTTTTTTTTTTTTAATCTCTCCTTTGAGAAATCATTGTCAAATTAAATTCAGTAGGAGAATATAGTTATTTTTCAGTGAACTGTTGCTTCATAACAGAAAGAAAAGACACTCACATGGATTTATTTCGAGATGAAGATTCAAAACAGCACACAGCTAAGACTTCCTGCACCATTCATTATAAAGGGAAATGATGGCCACGGAGAAGACCTTGATTACCACGAGAGAGTTTTAAAACTCCTGCTTTTCAATTCCTTTTGATCCAAATCAAACATTAAAACAAACAGGAGAAAGGTCATTTAACCCTTTGAGAGCCAGAGGGGTGTGCAAAGCTTTGCTTTACAATGCGATGCCCAACCCTCCGGCACTCAAAGGGTTAATGTGTTGCACACCACTTTGGGACTTAAGTGGTTAAACAGTTTTAACCAAAAATAGATACAACACCAGCCAACTAAGATTAATCAGGCATTTGAACACTAAATTGAGCAGTTGGGCCCAGTTTTGGGTGATGCTATTTGTAGTTTTCTCTCCTAGATATAATTATTTCATTTTTTTTCTTTTACAGCATGCATATACATCTATATATGCATTAAAGGGATAGTAATACTTCATTTTAACTTTATTTTATTTTGTAGGCATTAAAAAAACATGAAGAATGATATAAGTCTTATCTCTGAAACCTTTATGGTTTAAGAGATATTCACAAACAAAGTACCCCCCCCCCCCCGTTCAGCCAGATCAGAAGGGAGATGCCCAGGTAGACTGCAGAGAGGGACAATCTTCAATTAAGATAATGGAAAAAGCTGAAAAACTTGTCAAGGGGGGAAGGGCTTTCATTGTTTTCATACAAAGAAAATTGTCCCCTTCTGTTATCTGTACTGTCATACAACCAGACTCACATCTGAGAAGAGATGGCTTACACTAGGTAAAAGGGGCAGGGAGGGGAATTTTGCTTGTGAATATCTCATAAACCATAAAGGTTTGAGAGATAAGACTTATATCATTCTTCATGTTTTTTTAATGCCTACAAAATAAAATAAAGTTAAAACGAAGTATTACTATCCCTTTAACACATCTTTTCTATACACTTCCCTAGTTTGTCTGTCTGTCTATCTATCTATCTATCTATCTATCTATCTATCTATCTATCTATCTATCTATCTATCTCTCTATCTATCTATCTATCTCTGTCTGTCTGTATCTGTCTATCTATATACATACCTGGGTACTTTGTCTTCTATGGGTCCTGGGGGATATAAATGATGTGAGCTGTGTCAAAAATGGATGGGGCTTATTCAATTGTGGGGATAGGGCTTAACACGTGTCATAAAAGTGGGTGGGAAGTGGGAGGAACTGGGTGGGGAAGGAAAAGACGAGAAGACTGTGGGAAATGGGAGAACAGGATGGGAAAGAGCATAAGTGGGCAGATTTTCTTATGAAACTCCCCACTGCTAAAGAATCAGTGCTTGTCCACAGAGACCTGGTAATCAGCTGCAAAAACCAGAGTTTACAGGGGCCAGATATGTCTGTCTCTCTCTCTCTCTACATACAGAGAACATCATCATCATCTTCAGTCATTGTCAGTTAACTGTAGGATGAAGGCCTCCTCAGCAAGCCTCCAACAACTTCGGTCCTATGGCTTTTTTTGCCACTACCAAGAAATCTGGTAATTTCATCTACTCATCCTGTCTTTGGTTTATTTCTTGGGCGTCTAGTATTGAGTGGACTCCATTCCAAAATATGTTTGGTCCATTTACCATAAGGTCTGCTTGCCTACCCATTTCAGTTTCAGGTGCTTTACTCTTTCGATTATGTCATAAACCTTTGTTTGCTGATGAATCCATGCAGTCTCTTTCAGTCTCTTTTTGTTATGTTTAGAATCCACTGCTCCATAATTCTCTGGGTAAGCTTAAATTTTTGTATGGCTTTGGCATTCAGTGTCCATGTTTCACAGCCGTATGTAAGGACTGTGGAGGACACATGGTCATATATATATATATATATATATATATATATATATATATATATATATATATATGTGTGTGTGCATGAATGTCTGAGCATGCACATGTGTCGTGTACAAACCTCCCCATTGTACATTGCTATGCAAATAGTTTACATTTTATAAAGAATACTATTATTTAAAATTATATATATATGTGAACAAGCATATGTGTTTTTGAACATGCATGTGTGTTTGTGTGTGATCTATTCTCAAGTTCTCTATGTGCTTTTATCATGGAAGCACTGTCACACTTCCATAATTAAGATTTGAACAATGTTACTATGATAAATTATAATTTTACAGATGGATAAAAGAATCAATCAATTAAATAATGAGAAATGTTGGCAGTTAAGATCTCAGTGCATAGGTCACAAACTTGGTTAAAATTGCTAAGTTAAAAATAAATAAATAAATAAATAAAATAAAAAAAATAAAATAAAAAAGCAAGGCTCACAAATAAAATCAAGCCTATTATACATTTTTGCCATCAAAGAAATTAAACTGCTTGTTGATCAATGGTACAGTTCCCAAGAATTTAAGATTTGGAAAAATTGTTCTGTGCATGGACAGTAAGTTTTGCAGTGATACTCATTAGAAACTTTAACACGTTCCTTAGATTTTACGTGTGCCATCGGCTGTTGTAAGTGTAGAATAAATTATGTTTTTGTTTATTAGAGGTTTGCTTAGTAGAGACATATTTGGCTTCAAATTGGATATCTAAAAGATGGAAATTAATAGGATATGATATTGTATATTTAAATGAATACATGGATTAAAGCATGTTAGATTTAACCCCTTGTGAACCAGAGATACAATATCTTTTAACTTATGGGCTGCTATTGTTATGAGTATTGAATAATCTGTTTGATTATAATGTTTCAAATTGGGTATAGGTGTTTTCATGACGGTGGTCAGATAGGGATTTCTGTTACAGTCAGAGAAGTGATCAAAACTGTGATCTTACAGTTATAGTGGAGCATTAAGGGTCACACTCAGATGTACTACATATGTTAAATTGTTTATTAAAAACATTCAAAACTGAAAGGAAAGAAATGTAATGAAAGCCAATGTTATTGTTTTCACTTAAGCACATAAACGCTGTGAAAATTGTCATTACGGTTCTCATAAACTTAACTCTGCCCCATGTGCATAACATCAAAATCAATTACATAGCACATTACATCACTGATCATATGACATCGCAACAGAAATGAACTCATTAATAGCAGTAATAAAATGTCATGCACGTTATCATCTGTAAAGGGCTGCTGTAAGAGCTATAATTTACCAGGCAATAGGAGCCACTGCCGCTGGTTTTGCCCTAGAACTGCTATCGTCTGGAAACCTGTTTGAAAACTAGTATCAGATTGGTTGGGTCTTGATACAGTCATGGATCTCCTTACCTTTCTTAATTTTAAACTAAATGACGTAATTAATTAAATTATTTGTCTCAGTCCCATTAACAGAGTGATTGTAGAATGTTGGGAAATATCTCAAATTCTCTCCCAAATGGCCATCTGTAACGTTTTCAGATGAGGAAGTGCCCTTGTAAGCTGCTGGGTAAACTTGACCAGGAATAGGGTCCTGCCGAGAGGTGACAAGCAGCTATTGATACAAAAGATACAGAGTGACACAAGACAAAACTAACTCTATTGGTAGGTAGGCCTCAGAGAGCGAGATGCTAGAGGGTGATGGATAGAGAGAGTAGCTGGGGATCGCGGGCTGCTACAGAGATTCCTTGCTGTGGCCAAGGCCGGTTTTAAAGGTGCAGTCCACTAAGCCTGATGGCAGAATAGCACCCCTAGATACAGACTACTACTCTCTGAGAACTGTAACAGATGTAGATGAACCTACCAGCAACTGAACTCGTCTCGGTTGCAACTCTGGAACTGGCACAGGAATCTTCGACTTATGATGTCACAGGAATCGATGACAAAGAGTCGGAGACTGGATACATTCAGAGTCTGCAACAGGGAGTCAGCAACAGAGAGTCGACAACAGGGAGTGGACAACAGGGGGTCGACAAAAGGGAGTCGACAACAGGGAGACAACAACAGGGAGTCAACAACAGGGAGTCGACAACAGGGAGTCGGCAACTGGGAGTCAACAACAAGGAAGAAATACAAGGGCGTCTTGAGAATAGTCGAGCAAGCGGAGTGGATATCCACTCGGACAAACACAGTACCAAGGAGCAGGCAAGAGAATGGTCTAAGGAGCAAGCCAGGGGTCGAAACTGAGGAGGTATACAAGAGTCGAATCAGCAGACAAAGGGTTAGTCAGGAGTAGCCGGGTCTGTAACACAGGAAATCACTCGCTCAAGACTGGATACAATATCATGGCAAGAATGCTTAGATTGCATGCAGGCACAAGGTGCAGGTGCTAGATAAAGAGTAGAGAGACTGGGCAGGGAAAAGAACCAAGAGTGAGACCAGAAAGCTGGAACCAGAATCCAGTAAGACATGGAAAACAGAGAACCATGACACCATCCATGTTCATAGCAGCCCTTCTGTAAAACCTGGGAAGTATGGATGATTTATAATTCACTCACTCAAATGACTTGATATGGAAAAACATTGATATATACACAAACATATATATGGCACTGGACAATTATGGCAGATTTTGGTCCATTCACTCAGCTTTGCTTGCTTTTGAGCCTTTCATCCTGCAGTAGATTTACAATGGCTGTAGCTTTGATATATCATATATATAATGTGCTTTTTTCTTTGGGTGTCCTTACCAAAACCTGGACTGGAATTGTACTTTTGGAAGTTTTGACCAGCTTCTATTGGTTTAAGCACCCCTCCCATCCCCAGGTGCAATGTTCATTGCTCTAGGACACTATATAATGCCTGTCAGAGAGTCTCTCTCCATTAATGAGTAAAGCTGACCAAAACTCAGCTCTCAGGATAAAGTAAATTAAGGTTAGTAAATGCCTAAAGTAGGAGAGATTCAACTCATAAGACAAAGTATTAAGGTTAGGTACTTGCCAAAATGAGGTACCTTGGCGTTGGCAGAGCCGAATTACAGGCAAGGCGCACAAGGCCCTGCCTAAGGCCCGGTCCAATGAGGGGGCCCGGAGGAAGCCTCATTCCTGCACTCAACGAGTCCTCCAGGAACGCGTGAGAACCCCTTTCCTGCTTGCAGGACTCTGCCAGGCACCGCAACACAGTCAGGTCTGTGTAGCTACAGCGCTCCCTAGTCGCCTCTTTAGTAATGGTCAACATCTCCCAGCGCGCTCTGCATTACTGAAGAGAAGACCACGCGGGAGCTCCAGCAGCTACAGGTTTGTAATGGGGGGGGGGGGCAAGCTGGAGCTGATGGGGGTCAAGTTGGAGCTGATACATATATATATTTTTAAAATATAATTGTTTCTGGTTCACTATCCACCCCTCCCTGGTGCTTCAGGACGGTGTGAACTGTGTCCTCAAAAAAGCACTTTACTTCCCTGGCCACTCCTGTCACTGCACCAGGTTTCACAGGGGTGGAGAGACTCACTTCCATCAACTTGCAGTGGTTCCCCAATGTGCTCAGAGTGCTGAATCCCATTACGAATGCTGTGCAGCATTCCCTAGTGAGTGTATATATATATATATATATATATATATATATATATATATATATATATATATGTATGTATATATATATATATATACACACACACACACACATATATATATATATATATATATATATATATAGAATAAACATTTTAAGTTTCATATTCTATGCATGCATAATGTGTAAATCAAAATAAAGGGTTAGTATCCCTTTAAAAATGAAAGGTTGGAAATACCAGCCATGAATTTGAGTATTGGGTGACAATAATGTTTAGTGCCAGAATTAGCAATAACACAGCTAATCTTGAGTTAGCAGATGCAAAAACAACTTGGATTGATAGTGTGGGCATTAACACAATGGCAGTCTACAGGCCTGTGAGATCGAACCTGTAAGCACAGGATAGAACGGAGGTCGTATAAGATTTTCATGCTTGATGTTTTCAATGAGATTAAACTGAACAAAATCCAAGTACAAATAAAAATAGATATAAAACTCTTCATGCTGCAAACTGGTGAAAATGTTAGGAGAAACATGAAACTTTAAAAGCTTACTGAAGAGGATGCTTTGACTGAAATAGTTATTGTTTTAAAAAGAATAATAAAATGTGAGAGTAAGCACAAGTTTGTATTTGAAATAATAATCAACCTATGTGATTGGCATGACATAGAACAAACAAATATATGGGTTGTCCATTGTCAGTGATGCCTTTATCACACTTCTGTTTTGTCTTTTTAAGGCCCATTTTCACACTGGATACAATAAGATGTTATTTTGGTGATGTTGCCCCTGTGAATGGTACTCAAAGGGTTAAGCGGCCGCTACCTCACTGCTCCTCACAATGCAATCTTGCGTAGTAGAGACTGCCCAGATGTGCACAGTCTCTGCTGAGCATGACGGCTTCTGACATACATCCTAGCAAATTATTATATAGGATTTTATGGTGAGATAGCGCTGTGAATTTATTTTCTTCTTTGCTCTTGGATATCTCTTCTTCTCTTTCTAGCTTTCCTTTTAGTTCCTTTTTCACTATATTCTATTTAATTCAATTATAAATGATACAGAATTAAATATACCTAAAATGTATATATTTGCAATTAGGTTGTTATAGGCATGGTATTTGTCCTTCTGTTTGGCTGGCTTGGCCAATGTCTTTTTGCAATCAAGGTAATATGTAAACCCCACGTGAGTTGCGAGGGTGGGTAGAAAGACCTGATGGAGCTCCGGTCTTCTTGGGCTTCCACCCACTTACTGCAAGCCAGCACTGCTTGAAAGCAGGTGATTCGTATCCTAAAGATATTAGAAATTGTGTTTTTAAATGTTTTTAACTAGGTACTAAATCCTAAGTGTTTATTTACAAGAATTCATCATGGGAATTTTTAACGTAGATAGGGATGATTATGTGTATTAGGTAGGGCTGGCTTGAGATTGGGGAATGGTGACGTGGTAAGCGAGTTTAAACATATTTTGGCCAAACTATGCCACGAAAACCTCAAATTTATATAATATATGTTTTATAGAGGGTGCACATTTGGATAATTTGTGTTTTTTTCCCCTTATGTCTTTTTCATTACATACATTAACTTTACAATACCTACAAACATTAAATCATTGTCAGAAACAATCCACATTCCATTCATGCAAGCATACATCCAAACTAAGAGGCGGAGACAACAACCAGCATCCCAGGAGTCCGGCCATACCTTCATCTAGTTTTAATATCTTAACTACTCCTTTCCAGTCTTAGTCCAAGGGCCCTAAATGTCTATGAATTTCTCATATCTGTTCCTACATATAAAATATCCCTTCTCCATTAAGTATTGTTCATTAATCTGGGCTATAAATTCCATCCATTTTATATACCCCTTCCTTCCTCCAATTCCTTGCTATAACTAATTTTTCTTCTGATAGAACATGAATAACCAGCTGCGTATTACTACAAGATATCTCATTCATGTTCATGTGTAGCAGTCTACACTGTGGGGAACATTTTATTTCCTGTCTCACCAAGACAGCTTTAAGTTCAAAAATTTTCTTCCAGGTCTCCTTTACCTCCTAACATGTCCACCACACATGTAACATATGGCACAATACAAGAAATGTTCGCATCTGATAAAGGCATTTTTGTGCGCAGATAGATTTTGCGCATGTTCTAATCCAGGAAGATGAATACCGAACGCTTCTTGAATTGAGCATAAAAAATTCCTTTTTACGACAACACTATGCAGATGTATAAATTCATTCGCAATACCACTTCCTGCATTAGGCGCATTCGCTATTCCACTCAAACAGATTCCTTTATCCTGGCCACGCTCACAAAAAATCTTGATTTTTTCATGCGCAATTCAACAAAATCATGTGCAAACCTATTCCCTAGTGATTTTCACACGGGAAATAGAGATTGTGCATGTTTCTTGCATTGCGCCATATTACACCTCTCTTTTTTACACCACCAGCAAATTTCAGGTATATTGCTCTTTATCTTATTAAAGGAGCAGTAAACTTTTATTTATGAAAACACATATTTTATAGAGCATTTCCTGCTGAATAAAACAATGTCACTCCCATCACTGTCAGATGTTTTATTCAAAATTTATAACAGTTCAAATAATCAGGAAGTGAATTTACTGTGTTTACTTCCTGATAGTTCTAACTGACAGGAAGTTATGGAGAACTGTATGTCTCTGACTTTTCTGACTTTCCTCTCCATTAGAATCTAACAGGAAATCTAATTAGAATTTGACCACTAGAGGGCACTGCTAATGTAAAAAAACATGGGTTTAAACTGTAATAATTCTGGAAATATAAATCTCTCAGCAGTGAGAGTACCCTTATCTTACTCAATAGGAAAATCCCTACAATATATATTTTTTCATAAAAAAAGTTTACTGCTCCTTTAAGTTTCTGAGGTGTATTGAACCATCTGTTTAGACATTTAAAATGGACTTCCTGCAGGTTTAAAGAGTTAATACATTTGGATCATTTGCATGGAGGAACGCAGGTCTGTTTTTTCATTTTATCTATTGTTGTTAGGCCTGCTGGCTCATCCCTTTCCCATGATCCTACTGTACAGATTGGTACCTCACTGAAGAACTGCAAAAACACATAAAAATATTGTATAATGTTCTGAAAAGAAACTGTTCCGCAAACAGGACTAATTTCATACAAACCTATATGTAGAAAACTTGAGTGGTTTTTCACTTTCAAAATAATCCTGTACATTTGAGAATAACAGCAATTTAACTTTAGAAAGCTAAATGTATAAACTCCACAATTGCACTAAAATGTGCCAATTACGTGTGAAAGTAGCTGTAATCTGTTACTCAGAATGCTGAGGATATACAATTTGTCTGCATATCAGATCAATATGAAAACAAATGGCACCTTTAACATTGATTCCTTCTGTTTACCTACATACTTTATTGTGAATGTGATTTCTCAGAAAACTCCAATAGCTGCTTATCAGAGCAAAAAAGCTAAGTAGACTAAAAACAATGCACCCAAGATCCATTTATTAGAACACTGGTTCTAACGCAGACATGTCAAACCCAGGCGTGGACTAGGATTATATTTGTAACCCTTTGAGTGCCAATGGGGTACCCCTCTGGCACTCAAGGGGTTAACATATCACTCTAAATTGGGCTATTACCATCTGACTTGTATAAACTATAAAATATGGACAGAAATTGCATTATAAAACCAAAACATTTTAGCAAGTTAAAGAAGCAGTACATCTTAGTGAAAAAATGTAATTTTTTAATTATTTTCCTTATGAGTAAAAAAGATTATTGTACTCCAGCAAAGAAACTTTGTTTCTTTTGGTAGTTAACCCTTTGAGTGCCAGAAGGGTGTGCAATGTACTGCTTACTCCTCTGGTACTCAAAGAGCTAAATTGAATTAATTTCTGTTTGGTCAAAAGATAATGCTAGTCCTCTAAGACACACGTTGGCACTGTTTAAAGTGGAACTACCACCATAGTTAAAGTCGCCCTGCAATAATTAGGCAGATGGCGACTAGCTTAAAGAAGCAGTAAACTTTTTTTTATGAAAACACATATTTTATAGATAATTTCCTGCTGAATATAACAAGGGTACTCCCATCGCTGTCAGATGTTTTATTCAAAATTTATAGCAGTTTAAATAATCAGGAAGTGAATTTACTGTGTTTAGTTCCTGGTAGTTCTAACTGACAGGAAGTGACAGGCAGTTTCCATCACATTCTATGTTGAACTGTATATCTCTGACTTTTCTGACTTTCCTCTCCATTAGAATCTAACAGGAAATCCAATTAGAATTTGACCACTAGGGGGCTCTGCTAATGTAAAAACACCATGGGTTTAAACTGCAATAACTCTGGAAATATTAATCTCTCAGCAGTGGGAGTACCCTTATTTTACTCAATAGGAAAATCCCTACAATATATATTTTTTCATAAAAAAAGTTTACTGCTCCTTTAATAATAGTTAGCTTACCTCTCTGAATGAGCGGATTCTAAAGAAATCCTTAATCTTCTGAGACCGGAAGCCAGGCATCAGAACAGACATCTTGTCTGCACTCCTGCTCTGTCTGTCCCGGTCTCCATTAAGAAGCATTGCACTGTGCGGAAAGGCACAGGAAGGGACTGATGGCGCAGGCACGCAGACTGCACTAACATAGCCATCAGTCTCAGAAGATTAAGGATTTCTGTAGAATCGTGTCATTCTGAGAGGTAATATAAGTATTATTAAGCTAGTCGCCACCTCCTTAATTTACTTATGTGGTAGTTCCACTTTAACCCTTTGGGATACAGAATTGTTCATGGCATTATAGCATAATATCTTGGATACCTCTCTGACAGTCAAAGGGTTTATAAAAAGAGATACATTTTAACCATAATCATTTTTTAAGGAAAAATCTGTCAGCAAAGGGAGATCCCTTGTTTTACTCAGCATTAAAGTCATATAATGTTTTCATTAAAACATTTATTACTTATGTAAAGGGAATTGTCCCTCTCTGCGATCTATCAGGACAGTCTTGCTGCTCTGTGGTAGGTATTTTATCCCTTTAAATATTAAACATCATTTGTATTCTATCCCAAAGGTAGCCAGTCCTGGTCCTCAAGAGCTACCAACAGTGAATGTTTTCAGGATAGCCCTGAATAAGCACAGCTGGACCAATTCAAAGAACTACTCATTTATCCACTGGTGCTCCAGTCAGGATATCGATGCACTGCTGATAGCTCTTTTAGGACTAGGGTTGGCTACCCCTGTCTTATACAGAAAAGCCCACCCCAAATAGAATACACAATGCACCCAGTTCACCTAGTGAAAATATTATCCTATACAGAACACCCCTCACAAACACATTCCATCACTTACTGTAAAATATTATCACCATGTATTTATTGACATACGGGTTGCATGCAGTAAACAGCTAATGGGTTAAAGGGATTCACATAGTAAAACATACTCTTTAATAAGACACCATCATGCATCTGACAATTGGATCTAAAATCTCTGTTATATTAATTTTTCACTGCTTGTTTCTCAGTCGTGTTCTGTCACGGTTCCCAGAAAAGTTCAGACTCGATCCAGGAAAGTTAAGACCTACTTTTTTTTTACTTGAGTCCCTTATCGGCTGTTTAAACAGCCAACGCAGAAACCTGAAGTAAAAAAAAACAAAGTCCTCAGTGAATGTATTGATATGGGGCTCTAAGCCCCATATCAATATATCCAAAGTATGGAAATGTGTCAAAAGTTAGAAGAATTAACCCTATGAGTGCCAGTGGGGTATAATTACCCCGCCTGCATTCAAGGGTTAATCCGACTAAGTTAAAAAAAAATGCATTATAAGTAACACTTACCATTACTACTGATGCCCTGCAGAGTCCTCAACTTCCTGTTCATCTTCTGTCCTTCTCTTCAGTCTTCTCTTTCTTCTATTCCTTCTTCCTATAAAATAAAAAAATATCAGTAATACAAAGCATTAACATTGATATCCTTTAACTCTTTGAGTGGCAGAGGGGTACACAACGCATTGCACTAAAGGGTTACCGTGTATTGTGCCATACTATTCTAAAATGTAAATGCCTCCATGTAGTGTCCCAATGTTTAAATATTCCATAGAAATAATATATAAATATAACAGAGAAATATTTAACGCAGCAATGCTAAGTAAATTAACTTAGCTCATATTTAAAAGTCTCCAACGCTCGGTGCGGCCATGGAAGCTGTGGTGGCGAAGACACAGAGCAGCCGCACCAATTCCCCCAGTCCTGAATGGGCCGATGCCCGTTGCATACTGAGGGAATTAGAAGTGAGCCTGTCTTTATATATGGGCAGGCTCATTTCCATTTCCCTCGCAGCCACTGGCTGGGATGTTCAGCCAATTGGCTGGAATGTACAGCCACTTGAATCTGATTGGATGGCATGTGTGTATGAACATCCAAGCCAATGGGTTGAAACATTCATTAACTGAAACAGAAACAGCTGTGTAGTAGGAATACAACTGGGTGAGGTGTTAACAAGGTGAGGTTGCTGAAGACAGTTTAATTTCAAAAGTCATACACCAAGGCAGGACTGAGCACAACAAGACGAAAGGTATTTATACTGCATCAGTGCATCAGCAAGGTCTCTTCAAGGCAGAAATTTCAAGACAGACAGGGGTTTCCAGATGTGGTGTCCAAGCTCTTTTGAAGAAGCACAAAGTAGAGTGCAACATTGAGGACTTTAGTATCATGGTGCAGTGATTCCCCTCCTGTCACTCTCACTTGTGCTGCACTCCGATTGGTTGAGCCTGTTTGGCCCACCCCTGGTGACCTTTTTATACTGGGCCATTGGCACCTGTCAGATGTCCTTTCGTGGTGTTCCTGAGCCAGTTTTGCTGTGCTGTGTTCCTGCGTTCCTGATTTCTGGTGTACCGACTTGGCTTGCTCTGACTACGTTCCTGTGTTCCTGCTCCGTGATTTGACCCGGCCTGGCTGACGTTCCTGCTCATATCCTGATATGGCTTGTCTGAGAACCTGCTCCGTGATTTGACCCGGCCTGGCTGACGTTCCTGCTCGTATCCTGATCTGGCTTGTCTGAGAACCTGCTCCGTGATTCGACCCGGCTTGTATGACATTCCAGCTCCGTGACCTGCACCGGTTACATCTGCCCAGACTTCGTTCCAGCTTCCCACTGTCGCCGAGGCAACATTCTGACTTCCTCCAACTACTGTTCTTCTACGGCTGCAGTTGTTAACCCATGCTGAGCTGAGATCCTGCTACCGAGCTGTTCCCTGCTGAGCTGTACTCCTCTTATGAGACGTTAACCCGTGCAGAGCTGTGTTCCAACTATCGAGCCATTTACCCGTGCAGAGCTGTGTTCCAACTATCGAACCGTTAACTGTATTCCTGGTTCTGAGCCTTCAGTCTGGTACAGAGCGTTGCTATTGTGCTGAGCCATTTCTCTCATACCACTATTACTGCTGAGTCGGTCCAGTAGGCCTTGTAGGCAACGGTTCATATCACTCCTTGCAGTATAGTGAAGTTCTTTACTGTGCCCAGTAGGCGCTACGGCTTTAGCTGCTACTGTGCAAGCCGCTGTTATTACGCCCGTGGGGGCTATTGGCTCAAGCTCTTGCAATCCAGTTGCTTCCATTATCATGCCCGTGGGGGCTATTGGCTCAAGCTCTTGCAATCCAGTTGCTTCCGTTATCACGCCCGTGGGGGCTATTGGCTCAAGCTCTTGCAATCCAGTTGCTTCCCTTATCACGCCCGTGGGGGCTAGTGGCTCAAGCTCTGGCAGACTACTTGCTCCGTTATTACACCCGTGGGGGCTACTGTTCAAGTGCAGCAGGCTCTGGGTTGCAGGTTCCTCTTTGCTGGACAGTTATCTCAGTATTATGAACATTGGTGGTCCTCTCCACCATTTACTGCCTATTATCACCTTAGGCGTGCCAAACACCACAACTGAGACGGATTGATTACTGTGTTAACCCTTGTATCTCTGTACTCAGTATCTGCTATTTGCATGTGCTGTTTAAATCAATACATGTATATTGGTAATACTATTGCCTCCTTGCTGCTACGCAGTGCTGCCTATAGAGGGCGATTTTTGTCATTCATTTTGTTCTTAATAAAACTGTGTTTTATTTCACCTACTGGTCTGAGTGTCTTGAAAACTGTGACATGTGGACGCAGTGGTCGGCCAAGGAAACTTAGTGCAGCAGATGAAAAATACATCATGATTACTTCTTGTTGCAGTTGGAAGATGTCCAGCAGTTAAATCAGCTCTGGTTAGAAGTGGTCTTTATGGAAGACTTATGGCCAAAAAGCCATACCTCTGACGTAGAAACAAAGCCAAGCAACTCAACTATGCATGAAAACACAGGAACTGGGGTGAAGAAAAATGCCAGCAGGTGCTGTGGACTGAAGAGTCAAATTTGGCTTTAGCAGAAGACAGTTTGTTCACTGAAGGGCTGTAGAGCAGTATAAGAATGAGTGTCTACAGGCAACAGCGAAGCATAGTGGTAGTTCCTTGCAAGTTTGGGGCTGCATTTCTGCAAATGGATTTAGGTATTTTGGTCAGAATTAATGTTCTCCTCAATGCTGAGAAGTACAGACAGATACTTATTCATCGTGCTATACCATCAGGGAGGCATCTGATTGACCCCAAATTTATTCTGCAGCATGACAACGATCACAAACATACAGCCAAAGCCATTAAGAACTATATTCAGCATAAAGAAGAACAAAGAGTCCTGAAGTGATGGTACGGCCCCCCAGATCCCAACATCATCGAGTCTGTCTGGAATTACATGAAGAAAGAAAAGCAACTGAGGCTGTCTAAATCCACAGAAGAACTGTGGTTAGTTCTCCATGATGACTGCCGATTTACTTAAAAAATTGAATGCAAGTGTACCTAGAAGAATTGGTGCTGTTTTGAAGTCAGTGGTCACACCAAATATTGTTATGATTTGGATTTTTCTTCTTTGCACTCACTATGCATTTTGTTTATTGATAAATTTAAATTATTAATAAGTCTATTTTTAAAGCATTTTTGCTTTACAACATTTTGTCACATCTGCCTAAAACTTTTGCACATTACTGTATATAAATTTTTTTTTTCAAATAAACAAAACAGCACTCATAAAGAATGGATACATTAAAATGAATAACCCCCCACTACTGATGGAGGTAAATGGTGCACCTCCCTAACAAAAACAAATGTACTTTGGGTGGGAGCCCTAGGTATAGTCTGAAGCAGAATACATCAACTGCAGAACTGTAGAATGAGAAGAGAGACTTTAGTAGAAAGAGAAGAACCTTTGGGTTAGTTTCTTCTATTTCTACCTCAGTGGATGTGTGCTGTCTTGAGGGAAGTGTAATACTGTCCTTCTGCTATAGTAAAGACTATTGCAGGTGATAATTGTTAACACCCGTTTTATCAAATATTTTTCCTATTGAAGTCTATGGGGAAGCCTGGAGAAAAAAGTAGTGATAGAGTGATCGATTCAAATGTTGTAGACGGGTGCTTTTTCTGCTAACAGCATTTTTTCAAGCACTGTAAGCAAGTCAAATGTCTGTGCTGTGAAAAAATACCGGCAAAAAAAGAGCTGTCGGGTGATAAAGTTAAGAGGTGTTTTCATCCATTGAATATAATGAAAACACTGAAAATATCAATTCAAATGCCTGCATTAGCCATGAAAAGCTGATAAGAGACTCAAGTCATCGCAGGAAAGTTAAGACCTATTTTTTTTTTAATTTGAGTCCCTTATTGGCTGTTTAAACAGCCGTCACGGAAACTTGAAGGAAAAAAAAGTGTAAAAAAAAACCCCCTAAGTCCTCAGTGGATGTATTGAAATGGGGCTCTAAGCTCCATATCAATACATCCAAAGTATGAAAAATGTGTCAAACGTTAGTAGAATTAACCCTATGAGTGCCAGTGGGGTATACTTACCCCAACAACATTCATAGGGTTAACCCAACTAAGTAAAAAAACATAACATTAAAAGTAAGTTACCATCTGATGTCCAGCGGAGTCCTCAGCTTCCTGGTCATTTTCTGTCCTTTCTTCTCCTCTATCTTCTCTTCTGTCTTCTTTCTTCTTTTCTATCTTCTTGCTGTAAAAAACAAACAAACAAGTATAAGTCAAAAGCATAAATACCCGGGACATGAATACATAGTTTAACTCCTTGCAGAGGGGTACACAACACATTGCAAAGCAATGCATTGTGTACTTCTCTGGGACTCAAAGTGTTAAAGTATGCAGTAGTATGACGGGTTGGTAATATATAAATGCCCCCATGCATAGTAAATGTTTCGAAGTTATGCCAATAAAATCGTATTCCCATAAGTAAACATGCCAAAATTATACTTAGCATTAATATTTGTAATAGCTGTCTCCTCCACTATGTACGGCCGCTGAGGCAGCGGCGGAGACAGAATCATGCACCATACCTCCCCCTCCTCATGTCCATGGGCCGATGCCCGCTCCTCTCTGAGGGAATTAGAATTGAGACTGCCCTTATATATGGGCAGTCTTAGTTCTAATTCTCTCACAGCCATTGGCTGGGATATGCTTACGCACCTCCCAGCCAATCAGTTTAATGCACATCCGCTCAAAGCTGATTGGCTGGGAGGTGCATAAGCATATTCCAGCCAATGTCTGTGAGCGAATTAGAAGTAAGACTGCCAATATATAAGGGCAGTCTCAATTCTAATTCCCTCAGAGCGGAGCGGGCATTGGCCTGTGGACATGAGGAGGGGTGTGGTGTGGTACATGATTCTGTCTCCACCGCCGCCTCAGAGGCCACACAATGGCAGAGACAGTTATTACAAATATTAATGCTAAGTATAGTTTTGGTATATTTACTTATGGGAATACGATTTTGTTGGCATAACTTCGGAACATTTACTATTCATGGGGGCATTTATATATTACCAACCCATCACAGAACTGCATACTTTAACCCTCTGAGTCCCAGAGCGGTACGCAACACACTGACACTGAAGGGGTTAAACTATGTATTAGTGTGTCATGTATTTATGCTTTTGACTTATACTTGTTTATTTTTTACAGCAAGAAGGTAGAAGAGAAGAAAGAAGATAGAAGAGAAGAAAGAATGGAGAGGATGACAGGTATGTGTAACACAGACTAAGTAATGATCGGTGCTTGACAGTATGTCAGGCACCAATCGTTTGTTTTTTTTCCTTTGAAGTTCTCAAAACTGAAGGTATTTAGCAGTGTTTTGGGAACTTAACGCACAAAACGGACGTTTGGCCCCAAGACCAGTCTTAACGTCCACTGAGCTTAATGCCGGTAGGACATTTTAATACCGACCAAGACATTTTATTTTGTCGGTCTGTATCCATTTTGCCCTATCGGCATTTTTAACTCCAACATTTGGATCAAGCCCAAAATTAGCACCTGGTGTATTAAACGGCAGTGTTCATTTGCATGAAGTATATATTTATAAAGGGTGGGTTATTTCCCATTTAGAAAACCACACGATTTATTAATTTAAAAGATCTCTAAATTAAACTGGGTTTTATCATTTTAACAATTGTATTTCCAGCTGTCACCTGTATAAATTAAATAATTAATTTTGTTACAAACCTAAAATCTAATCTTAAACTTGTCTCTGTAATGAATGTGTAGTCTGTCTTATGCAGACACTGTTTTGTTAAGTCTGTTTGTGCAATTTTTAATGGGAGATAAGAGCTAATGCAGTTATTTTATTGAGATTAATACCTAGTCGTACTCACTGCCTTGTATTCACAAAGGATGTTGCATTAGCTCAGTCTATTTATGGACAATATTACACTATCATTTCTGAGACACTTACGAAGGTTGCTATGGTAATGGCTCAGAGGGAGCCCTGGCAAAGAGAGGAATAGCGTCTCCTACAGAATATATGTGAAACTAGATTTTGGGCCACAGAACACAGAGAAGCTCTGTGAATGCTGTCATGGAGTACAGGAAATGTATATATCCCCAGATTAATTTTATGTATTAGTATTCCTTTATGAAGACTATAAAACAATGAATAGAATGCACCTGTTTTTATACTACCCATTTCTACCCATTTATCCTTAAAAAAATAAGATTGCTCTTTTTTTGAGGCTGGATTCACTCACACAGAAATTAGCAAAGGAGGTATGGGAAACATCAAGAACTTGTGACAAAAAGACCTTCTGTGCTATTTTGTGAAGCCCATGGAACAAAAGTACTCTCTTGTTACAGTAGAATACTAGATAATATAATGTGTGTAGGTGCATCGCAATTCATTGGGTAAAGCTTTTAGGGATCTAGCTAAATGCACCTTGCTGATACCTAGTATATATTATACTGTGAACTTGTAATACCTCTGGTGTCATAACAAAATCCAGATTGCAGTGATAATATCAATCTATTTACTGTACCACCAGTAAATGTAATCTAGAGGGCATGGCTTCATTTTAAGCATGATGACTACAGTCTTTTATTCAGCAATTAAACACATAAGTCACCCTCGGCCAATGGAGAATGTATTTGTGGCTCTGTGATTACCAGTGAACAGTGATGTCATTCTGGAGTGACAGATAGTTTTATGTGTGGTTCTGCGATTACCAGTGGACAGTGGAACAAGACTGGGTTGTCAGACAGTGTATGTGTGGCTCTGTGATTACCAGTGAACAGTGATACCATGCTGAAGTGACAGATAGTGTATGTGTGATTCTGTGATTACCAGTGGAAAGTGGAATACGGCTGGATTATCTAACTGTGTATGCATGGTTCTGTAACTACTAGTGAACAGTGAAACCATGATGTAGTGGTAGACAGTGTATATGTAGTTCTGTGATTACCAGTGAACTGTGAAACCATGCTGCAGTGACATATAGTGCATGTGTGGTTATGTGGCTAGCAGTGGAAAGTGGAACAATGTTGGAATGGTAGACAGTGATTGTGTGGTTCTATGATTATCAAACATGTCACATTGTAGACTTTTTGTTTTGCTGTAGATTTATGTATTAATGCATATTAGAAACAATACATAGTAAAATAGTAATTTAGGTTGCAAAAAGACTTGCGTCCATCTAGTTCAACTCTTTTCCTATTCCTGTTTACCATTGTTGCCAAAAGAAGGCAAAAAAACCCCTCAATTCAGCAATTTCCAATTCTGCCTTGAATGGGGGGAAAAAATTCCTTCTTGATTACAAATGACAATCAGATTTCTCTTTGGATCAATAAGCACTAACTAAATATTAATCCCAATACTAACGTTCATAGCCCTCTATGTTCTGCTCTTTTAAATAAGTATCCAGGCCCTTTTTAAAGGCATCTAATGTATTCCATAGCAACACCTCCTCAGGCAGTGAATTCCACACCTTTATTGTCCCTACCGTAAAGAAACCCTTCAGCTACTATAGATGAAATGAAATCTCCTTTCCTCAAGTCTAAGCATGTGGCCCCTTGTCCTTTGTACTGTTCTGTTAATGAACAGGTCTTTGGAGAGCCCTTTGTATGGGCCCTGAACATATTTATATAGTGTTATCATATCCCTTCTAAGACACCGTTTCTCTAGTGTGTACAAGTTTAACTTTTCTAGCCTTTCTTCATAACTAAAACTTTCCATTCCCCTTACTAGTTTTGTAGCCCTTCTCTGCACCTTCTCTATTTCCATAATGTCCTTTTTCAGAAAGGGTGCCCAGAATTGAACAACATATTCTAGGTGGGGTCTTATAACGGACCTGTAAAGAGGCATAATAATATCTTACTCCCTTGAGTCAATACAACTTTTAATACATACCAATATCTTATTGGCCTTTGCAGCTGCCAGCTGGCATTGCACGCTACTGAAAAAGAAGAGGACCCAAGACAGATCCCTGAGGTACTCCACTTATCACGTTTATCCAATTGGTGAACTTGCCATTTACTACCACCCTTTGCATTCTATCTTTCAGCCAATTTCCAATCCATGCACAAACATTTTCCCCTAAGCATGGACTTGCGTCCATCTAGTTCAACTCTTTTCCTATTCCTGTTTACCATTGTTGCCAAAAGAAGGCAAAAAAACCCCTCAATTCAGCAATTTCCAATTCTGCCTTGAATGGGGGGAAAAAATTCCTTCTTGATTACAAATGACAATCAGATTTCTCTTTGGATCAATAAGCACTAACTAAATATTAATCCCAATACTAACGTTCATAGCCCTCTATGTTCTGCTCTTTTAAATAAGTATCCAGGCCCTTTTTAAAGGCATCTAATGTATTCCATAGCAACACCTCCTCAGGCAGTGAATTCCACACCTTTATTGTCCCTACCGTAAAGAAACCCTTCAGCTACTATAGATGAAATGAAATCTCCTTTCCTCAAGTCTAAGCATGTGGCCCCTTGTCCTTTGTACTGTTCTGTTAATGAACAGGTCTTTGGAGAGCCCTTTGTATGGGCCCTGAACATATTTATATAGTGTTATCATATCCCTTCTAAGACACCGTTTCTCTAGTGTGTACAAGTTTAACTTTTCTAGCCTTTCTTCATAACTAAAACTTTCCATTCCCCTTACTAGTTTTGTAGCCCTTCTCTGCACCTTCTCTATTTCCATAATGTCCTTTTTCAGAAAGGGTGCCCAGAATTGAACAACATATTCTAGGTGGGGTCTTATAACGGACCTGTAAAGAGGCATAATAATATCTTACTCCCTTGAGTCAATACAACTTTTAATACATACCAATATCTTATTGGCCTTTGCAGCTGCCAGCTGGCATTGCACGCTACTGAAAAAGAAGAGGACCCAAGACAGATCCCTGAGGTACTCCACTTATCACGTTTATCCAATTGGTGAACTTGCCATTTACTACCACCCTTTGCATTCTATCTTTCAGCCAATTTCCAATCCATGCACAAACATTTTCCCCTAAGCCTATTTCATTCAATTTGTACAGTAACCTCTTGTGTGGAACCGTATCAAATGCCTTGGCAAAGTCTAAATAGATCACATCAACCGCCACTCCCACATCTATATTTTTACTCACTTTTACATAAAATGCAATCAAGTTAGTTTGACAAGACCTGTCTTTCACAAAGCCATGTTGGCTCCTGCTAATAATATTCCTGTTCAAGCTGAATTCTTGAATATATTCCCTTAGCAATCCTTCAAACAGCTTCCCTACCACAGATGTCAAGCTTACAGGTCTGTAATTTCCTGGCTGCGATTTTGATCCCTTTTTAAATATGGTCACCACATCTGCTTTAAACCAATCCGTGGGCACCATACCGGAAATAAAAGAATTCCTGAAATTCAAAAATAACGGTCTGGCCTTGGCCTGGCTTAGCTCTTTAAGTACCTGTGGGTGTACACCATCTGGCCCCGGGGCTTTGTCTACCTTAACACCATTCAATTGTTTTAACACTTTTTCTTGTGTTAGCCAATCCCATGCTTGCTGTGACTGTTCTGTAAAAGTAGTTTGCAGATTCTTGTCCACTGGGTCTTACTTTGTAAAAACAGAAGAAAAGAAATTATTTAAAATATGTTCTTTCTCTCTGTACCCACTGACCATCTCACCCGTTTCAGATAACAAGGACCAAACATTATCAGACTTTAATTTTTTGCCATTAATGTATTTAAAGAATTTTTTTTGGGTTGCTCTTGCTCTCCTTAGCAATAATTTATTCATTCTCCAGTCTAGCTAATTTAATCGCCTTTTTACAGGTTTTGTTGACATTTTTGTATTCTACAAATGCCTCTGCTGATCCCTCAGCTTTATAATGTTTAAAAGTGAAAAAAATCCACCAATCTTACTCTAAAAATATTACTATGTAAAGGTCAGCAAGAAATAAAAACTAACACCACCACTCTATGTGTTATAAAGAAAATCACAATTACATAAATATTTCTGCGCCCAAAATAATATATAAATCATCTAAATCAAAGAAAAAAATGAAACAAAATGTATCCCAATAGAAGTTATTCTATGAATGATCGGAACTATTATTTATAACTTGATCAATGAATATATATCAAAGCGGAGACTTAAACAGCATAGCAAATTTTCTTAACAAAAGTATCAATATATATCAAATAGAGGACTCGAACAATGTAACAGATATGTTACAGGCTGGTTGTATTGAGTATTTTACCTCAATCCTTTATAATGTTTAATACGTTTTTATTGGCTTTATCGTGTTGTTAATTCACCGGTGGGAAGGATGATTCATCTACCGCTGTGGGTGGTGTAACGTATGCCTAATTAGTTGGCATTTTGGGTTCCCTTGATGGTAACCGTAGTACGCCATATTTTGGATTGTTGTTTCTTTTTCTAAACCACGTGCGGGGGCTGGTTCACTTTCTCTGTTGTGTGTGTACAACGTTATAAAGTAAAGATCCGTGAAAGTAAAGATCGGTGGTGTGTATTATAGTCCTCCTCAGATGTCGGGTGAGTTTTTCCGGCTTCTGGGGAGACTTTGTGTGCAGGTTATTTATCTCTTACTGGTATCCCACATGGATATAGATTTTTGCTCCTCCATCGAGAAGCGCATTAGAATTTTTGGTGGAAGCGGTGAGGTTTTTTACTTTTTCTTCTATGTGGTGATCTTTTTGTATTGCCACATATAGGTGAGTTTATGCGCTTCCGGTGGTGAAGTAGATATTTTTGTTTAGAATATCTGTTACATTGTTTGAGTCCTCTATTTGATATATATTGATACTTTTGTTAAGAAAATTTGCTATGCTGTTTAAGTCTCCGCTTTGATATATATATTCATTGATCAAGTTATAAATAATAGTGCCGATCATTCATAGAAAATAATACGGTTACCATCAAGGGAACCCAAAATGCCAACTAATTAGGCATATGTTACATATGTTATATGTAGCAATCCTCTCGCCAACTCATGTATATTGTTGTTGCAGGAGTGGTTACTGAAAAGATAAGAAAAAGAAAAAGTTTGACAGAGATCAACAGGATCATGAAAAAGGACTGATTTATGTTTGGAACAAGAAAAGACCTAGATATACTAACAAAGCAGATTTGGATAAATTTCTTAGTGAATCTTCAGCATCTGAGTCAAGGCAATCTGATAATGACCAAGTCTCGGATAGAACTCACCCTTCCCCTTTTTTAAGGGGAAAACGACGCCCACATTGCAACAGAAATCAAAGAAATCCATCAGACGGGGTCGTAAGAGAATTGAGAAACAGAGACAAGTGGGCATACAAACGGTCAGATCAGACTTAACAGAGATTCCTATTTCTACAAGTACAACAGATCTGCAGATCATTAATCTGTCTGAGCATATACTTACAGATATGCAAGTACAGGTCTTATCGAGAGGTCTGATTTTCTCTCCAACAGTCTCTTTGAACAAATTTGAGACTATTATTGATTTACAGCTTTTTACACGTAAGCTACTCCTTCAAAAGTGTTTTAGGGACAGGGAGAGGTCTGGGGCCGAAATAACCCCACCACTTCCCTTGTCTTGCTCAGAAGAAGATGTAGATCTTGATAGTCTTAAAATGAGAATCCCAAACATAGAATGCCTCTACCACCGAAACCAAAGTCCACTTTTATACCATCAAGCAGTATTTGTCCTGCAGTAGAATAATATTATATTCTAATATTATGACCAATAGGAGTCTGAATACAAATGAATATAAAGCTTTGTCAGATGTGAGTAAGTGGGAGGATGTGGTCATCAAACCATCAGATAAGGGTGGCAATATTGTCATATGGCTGAAGCAATGAAACAATTAAATGACACTAAATGTTATAAGAAATTATTTGGTGATCCCACTAAAGATTTGAAGGAGATCTATAATAGAATAATATCTGATTCTTATGATAGATCCATTCTCACCAAACAGGAATCCAATTTCCTACAGGTGCCATGTCCCAGAACACCTACATTGTATCTATTACCAAAAATTCATAAGAATGACAAACAACCTCCAGGGAGACCAATAATTTCTGGTAATGGTAGCCTTACAGAAAAAGCAAGTCAATACATTGATTATAACTTACCAAAACATGTGTATAGCCTTAGTTCATATGTTAGGGATACTGGAGACATTATCTCTAAGATTGAATTATTACCTATTTCATCTGAAACATTATTAGTGACATGTGATGTGGAATTGCTTTACACATCAATAGATGCCACTTTTGGTTTAAAGGCAGTGAGCTACTTTTTGGATAAAGATGGCACATGCAGTGATGAGAAAAAACAATTCCTCTTAGATACACTTAATTTTATTCTTAGTAAGAATTTCTTTGTTTTCAAGGATAGTTTTTACTTACAAACCCGGGGTACTACTATGGGGAGTGCTTGCGCCCCCACTTATGTGAACTTGTACCTCGGGTGGTGGGAGGAAACCATTGTGTTCTCAGAATCACTGGAACGGTACACTACACATGTTTTGTTATGGCTACGGTATATAGATGATCTTTTCATTTTATGGGACGGACCTGAAGGTTTGTTGGTTGAATTCATAGAGTATTTGAACAGAAATCCTATGAATCTTAGACTCACAATGACCTGTAGCTCTGATTGTGTGGATTTCCTTGATATCACAATAAAGAGAAACTCTGATAATTGTATTATTACTGATCTATACAGGAAACCTACAGCTACAAATAGTCTCTTACACTACACTAGTCACTAGTATGAAGAGGAATATTCCAGTAGGTGAATTTTTACGCCTCAGGCGTAATTGCAGTACCATTGAAGATTTTAAACTAAGATCTGAGGATCTTAAGAACAGATTTTTACAAAGAGGATATAGCAAGACAGTGGTAAAAAAGCCTATAAAAGAGCTTTATATAGCTTTTTTTTGCTATACCACCAAAAAACTACAACAGAAGATTACAAAGCATGTTTGATATCCACATATAATTGCCAATGGGAGGAGTTGAGAACTATTTTTAATAACCATTGGCATATATTAATGTGTGATGATGACTTACAACAGATTTTGGGTGATAAAGTCTCCATGTCTTGCAGAAGAGCTCCCAATTTAAGAGACAGATTGGTACATAGCCATTTACAGAACAAAGCCAAATTGGTTGTTTCAGGATCTCACCCATGTGGACATTGTGTGGTTTGCCAACACATGGTTACTAAAAAGGGAATAAGTGATAGATTTGGTCAATATCATGCCATTAAAGATTTTATCACATGTCAAACTGAGGCAGTAGTATACTGCCTAGAATGTCCGTGTGGCATGTGGTATGTGGGAAAAACCACGAGAAAATTAAAGATAAGGATAAGGGAACATGCAACTAGTATTCAGAGAGCTCCACAGGAATCGGGCATTATTGGCAAACAATTCACTTTGATTACAAAACATTTTTTGCATCATCATAATGCAAATCCAACTTATTTAAAATCATGGGGTTTACAGCGGATCAGATTGGGTATACGTGGAGGAGATTATAATCGGGTCCTCCTCAGAAATGAAAATTGTTGGATTTTTCTATTGAATTGTATGGCACCAAATGGCTTAAATGAAGAATGGACAATCAGTGCTCATCTCTAATAGCCACTTTTGTGACTACTGTCCCCTTAGACATATTCCAGAATCTGAATTTCATTAAACTTTATTTAATGATTGTGTAGTGATATTTAGAGAGTATATATATGGAATTTCTTTGATATATTCTCTATATTTATAATACATTTTGTGGCATGTATGTGTAACGGTTTGTTTTGACACTCAGACCAGTAGGTAAAATAAAATAATCTTTTATTGAAAGAAAATAAATACAAATGATCGCCCTCTACAGTTGACAGCAACAATTGCAAGCTATAACACAGTACACATAGCTTTAATAATATGGATAGAAGGCACCCAATAGGAACAGCGAATAGGGAACTGGCCCCTAAAGGGTGAATGAGAGTAAATTGTCAGTCTCAGCTGTGGGGTTTGGCACGCCCGTGTGGTGTATTGATCAAGTGAGCAAATGTGCACAGCACAGAGTTCATAAAAAGATGGGTCGTAGATGTTCAGTGACCAATGTGAGTGATAGCAGCACAGTAACCCAAAATAGCCCCCACGGGTGTTCGTCAATAGACCACTGAGCCTGCAAGTGCGAGAGTATGTAGCCCCCACGGGCGTGATCGAGACTAGCCTGAGATGCGAAGCTGGCATTTTAGCCCCCACGGGCGTATAACCGGAGACCAATGTGAGCACAAAACGAGCCAATAGCCCCCACGGGCGTTTACCTACGGATCTAGCAAGAGCTTGGAGCCTAACCTTGCCACCTATAGCCGCACCGGACACCTCCGTTGATAACCGTGAGACCAAGAGCCAAAGATGCCCAACCGGCCTAACAGGATAGACTACTCTGCAAGCGTGATCGGGAGTCGCCGTCCAAGTAGCGGCCAACTCAGCAGCAGTAGACTTACAAGGCAACGGTTCTGTATTTAGAAAGGAGGTCCGGTCAGAGAACAGCGGCAGTGCAAGGGTTAAAAGGTACGTTTGAATCTCCCAGGCTCGGTATGGTAGCTTAGCTCTGCAGCGTGTATAGGCTCGGTACAAGAGGCACAGCTTACGCAAGTCAGCAAGGGACTCTGCACTGATGGATGGGTTAACCGGGAGGGTAATGGTCACATTCGATTGGCACAGCGATGCAGGATTCAGAATGTCGCGGCGGCGACACCAACCAAGCAGGCCGCGATGATCTTTAAGCAGGAAGTCGGCCAGCCGGATCATAGCACGTAGAGGGTTCTCTGACAAGCCGGGTTGTAACACGTAGAGGATTCTCAGACAAGCTGGGTCGTAGCACGTAGAAGATTCTCAGACAGGCCGGGTCGTAGCACGTAGAAGATTCTCAGACAAGCCGGGTCATACACAATCAGGAACACTGGAGAGTAGTCAGAACAGGCCAAAGTCGGTACACAGGAATCGGATACTGGAACACAGCAACAGCAAGTCTGGCTCAGAAACACCACGAAAGGGCATCTGACAGATGTAAGAGTCAGGTATAAAAAGGTCACCAAGGGGCAGGCCAAACCAAGTGAACAAATCACAGTCTGCCACAGAAGAGAGTGACAGAAATAATCACAGGCACTCTGATAGTACCCCCCTCTCAAAGACCCCCTCTCCCAGCTGGAGGCTTAGGTTTCTGAGGGTATTTGGAGTGGAAATTGCGCACAAGTCTGGGCGCATGGAGGTCCTTCTGGTCAATCCAAGAGCGCTCCTCCGGGCCATAGCCCTTCCAGTGGACCAAGTATTGCAACTTCCATCTAAGTCGCCTAGAATCAACAATGCTCTGAACCTCATATTCCTCTTGCCCCTGGACGTCCACCGGCCCAGGAACCACCGGAGTGGTTGTGTAACGATTGCAAACCAGGGGTTTTAACAAAGACACATGGAACACATTGTGAATGTGCATAGACGATGGAAGTTCCAACGCATAGGAGACAGGATTAATTTTGCAAATAATTTTAAATGGGCCAATAAACCGGGGAGCCAACTTATTGAAGGGACTTGCAGGTTGAGGTTTCTGGAGGAGAGCCATACCCTATCCCCAACCTGGAAAGAGACCGCTGGCAGCCGTCTACGATTGGCATATCGCTGATGACGCTGGAAAGACTGACTGAGGGTCCTTTGTACCTGTGCCCAGGTGGAACGGAGCTGCTCCATATGCTCATCCAAAGCCGGAATCTGTTGAGACTGGACGATGAGTTAACTGCACAGTTCCTGGCAAACTCCGCCCATGGCAACAGGTCGGCCCAATTGTCATGATGATCAGTGATAAAACAGCGCAGGAACTGTTCCAGTCCCTGGTTGGCACGCTCAGCGGCTCCATTGGTCTGGGGATGGTAGGCGGAGGAGAAGGACAATTGAATGCCCATAATGCCACAGAATGCCCTCCAAAACCTGGACATGAATTGACTCCCACGGTCGGAGGCCACCACTCTGGGTACCCCGTCCAAACGAAACACTTCTTTAGCAAAGACCTTAGCCAATTCCTGAGCCGATGGAAGCCCCCTGAGTGGCACAAAATGAGCCATTTTGGAGAACCGATCAACCACCATAAGGATAAATGTATACCCCCTCGAGATTGGCAACTCTCCCAGAAAATCAATAGATATATGAGACCAGGGCCGTTCTCCACTAGGCACAGGTTGAAGCAAGCCCACTGGGAGATGCCTGGGGGTCTTAACACGGGCACATGTGGCACAAGCGGCAGTAAAAGCGGAACAATCGGCTCTGAGCGTCAGCCACCAGAATAATTGCGAAAGAGACCATACCAGCTGATCCCTGCCGATGTGCCCGGCTGCCCTAGAAGAATGATAGGTCTCCAATAGACGAGTGCGAAAAGGCTCATCTACAAAGCATTTACCAACTGGAGTCTCAGGTGGGGCCCTAGCTTGAGACCCCAAAATCTCCTCTCCCAGAGGTAAGGTTATACTAGTGCGAATAGTAGCCAATATACGGTCGGGCTGAATAATGGGTACCGGTGCTTCCTCCCTGTCAGTGTCCGACGCGAACTGACGAGACAATGCGTCTGCCCTCACGTTCTTAGACCCTGGGAGGTACGATACTACAAAGTTAAACCGGGACAAAAAGAGTGCCCACCTGGCCTGTCGAGAAGACAACCTCTTAGCCTCAGAGAGGTATGTCAAGTTTTTATAATCGGTCAGGATCAATACTGGGTTCTTGGTACCTTCCAACAGGTGACGCCACTCCTTTAGTGCCCGAATAATAGCCAATAACTCCCTGTCACCAATCTCATAGTGGCTCTGTGCGCTGGACAATTTCTTAGAAAAAAACCCACAAGGTTTCAAGGTACCACCTCCCACAGGACGCTGGGAGAGTACTGCCCCAACCCCAACCTCAGAGGCGTCACCCTCCAAAGTAAAAGGCAGGGAGGGATTGGGATGGGACAGTACTGGGGCAGATGCAAAGGCAGATTTTAAGGTCTCAAACGCATTATCAGTGGCCTCGGACCACTGAGAGGGAGTAGCGCCCTTATGAGTTAAGTCAGACAAGGGTTTCACAATAGTAGAAAAGTTACGTATGAATTTTCTATAATAGTTGGCAAACCCTAAAAAGCGCTGAATCGCTTTTAACCCTTTAGGGCGAGGCCATTGTAATACAGCTGCCAACTTGTCCTGGTCCATAGCGATTCCATCTTTGGAGATTACGAACCCCAAGAATGGTACTTGTGACACATGGAATTCGCATTTTTCCAATTTGCAAAACAGCTTATTCTCGCAGAGCAGCAACAACACTTGCGTGACATCTTTAATATGTTGGGAGAGAGTGGCGGAATGAATCAATATATCGTCCAGATATACCACTACGCAGGACTGAAGCATGTCACACAAGATATCATTAATCAGCTCCTGGAATACCGCAGGTGCATTACGTAAGCCAAACGGCATTACCAGATATTTGTAGTGCCCAGTTCTGGTATTAAAAGCCGTTTTCCACTCATCACCTTCTCTGATTCTGATTAGATTGTAGGCGGCCCGCAAATCAAGTTTAGTGAAGACAGAAGAGCCCTTCAATCTGTCAAATAACTCGGTGATGAGTGGAATAGGGTATGCGTTCTTGGGCATCAGCTTATTAAGCCCCCGGTAATCAATACATGGCCTAAGTTCGCCATTTTTCTTCTTTACAAAGAAGAATCCGGCACCAGCCGGAGAAGTAGACTTGCGAATAATTCCCCTACCAAGGGCGTCCTCAATGTACTCCTCCATTGCCCTGTTCTCTTCGCATGACAGTGGGTAAGTTCGACCCCTCGGGGGAATCACACCTGGAGGCAAATCAATAGCGCAATCATAGGGTCTATGCTCAGGCAATGCGCTAGCCTCCCCTTTGCTGAATACGTCACTGAATTCCCCATATTCAACTGGCACAGCAGGAGAGGTACACAGAATTTTGACAGGAAGGGATAGGCAGTTTTCTTTACAGTAATCGGACCAGGCACGAACCTCACACTTTTGCCAATCAAATTGAGGATTATGCCGAAGCAGCCATGGAAACCCCAATATGACTGCATGGTGAGGTGAGCGAATAAATTGAAACTGAACCTCCTCCTTGTGGAGTGCCCCAACTGACATAGAAATAGGGATGGTCTCCATTGTAATAAAGGCAGGTTCCAATGGTCTGCCATCAATGGCCTCTACTGCCAATGGAGATTCTTTTTTGCATAGAGGAATATTGTGCGAAGCCGCAAAAGATTGGTCCATAAAGTACCCGGCTGCTCCAGAGTCCACCAGTGCCAAGGTTTCTGCGCCCTTATCGGCCCAAAAGAACGTCACCTGGATGGTGGGTTTAGCAATGTTAGAATCTAGGGACTGTTGTACACCACCTAGGGCCTGTCCCCCAAGGTACCCTAGGTGCGTGCGTTTCCCGGCCTCACAGGACAATTGCGCAAAAGGTGCCCCTGTTTGCCACAATATAGACATAGGCCTTGCATTTTATGAAAAGACCTCTCTTCTTTGGAGAGTCTAGTAAAACCCAGCTGCATTGGCTCTGCTGCCTCTCCTGGACGCTCAGTAGGAAAGGGTGGAGAGGGTGGGTCAAAGGAGCTGTCCTGCCCATGTTTTCTGGAGGTTGCCCTTCGTGCCAACCGTCTTTCCTGGATACGAGAGTCAATGAGCATTACATAATCAATGAATTCATCCAGGTCACTAGGTACATCTCGGGCAACTATTTCATCTTTAATTGTTTCGGAGAGCCCTTTAGCAAAAGCTGCCAATAATGCCTCATCGTTCCAGCCCACCTCAGCTGCCAGGGTCCGGAATTCTATCGCATAACTGCCCAATGTACGTTCGCCCTGCTGTATCTCCATTAGCCTTTTGGCAGCGGAGGCCACTCTGCCCGGAACCTCAAATACACGGCGGAACTTCTTTACAAACTCATTAAAGTTCAGCGTGCAAGGTCTGGCACTTTCCCACAAGGGGTTTGCCCAAGCCAAAGCTTTGCCTGTTAGTAGCGATATCATGAATCCGACCTTGCTTCGGTCGTTAGGAAAAGCTTGGGGCGTTAATTCCAAATAAATCTCTAACTGATTAATAAAGCCCCTGCATAGGGAAGGTTCGCCATCATATCTCAATGGTAACGGCGCAGTAGCCGTTAAGCCTCTGACACAAGTAGGAGGAGCTAGAGGCGGATTGTCCGGTGTCAAGACTGGGGAGACCACCGGATTCGGATTAGGCTTGTCTAGGTGTACCATACGCTCAAGTAGGGTTTGTAGAGCCAGTGCCAATTGATCTAAGCGTTGCTCATGGACATCCATTCTCCAATGGATGTTTTGTGTGTTACTTTCACCCTTACTGTCTGAGGTCATGGCCCTTTCGTACTGTAACGGTTTGTTTTGACACTCAGACCAGTAGGTAAAATAAAACAATCTTTTATTGAAAGAAAATAAATACAAATGATCGCCCTCTACAGTTGACAGCAACAATTGCAAGCTATAACACAGTACACATAGCTTTAATAATATGGATAGAAGGCACCCAACAGGAACAGCGAATAGGGAACTGGCCCCTAAAGGGTGAATGAGAGTAAATTGTCAGTCTCAGCTGTGGGGTTTGGCACGCCCGTGTGGTGTATTGATCAAGTGAGCAAATGTGCACAGCACAGAGTTCATAAAAAGATGGGTCGTAGATGTTCAGTGACCAATGTGAGTGATAGCAGCACAGTAACCCAAAATAGCCCCCACGGGCGTTCGTCAATAGACCACTGAGCCTGCAAGTGCGAGAGTATGTAGCCCCCACGGGCGTGATCGAGACTAGCCTGAGATGCGAAGCTGGCGTTTTAGCCCCCACGGGCGTATAACCGGAGACCAATGTGAGCACAAAACAAGCCAATAGCCCCCACGGGCGTTTACCTACGGATCTAGCAAGAGCTTGGAGCCTAACCTTGCCACCTATAGCCGCACCGGACACCTCCGTTGATAACCGGGAGACCAAGAGCCAAAGATGCCCAACCGGCCTAACAGGATAGACTACTCTGCAAGCGTAATCGGGAGTCGCCGTCCAAGTAGCGGCCAGCTCAGCAGCAGTAGACTTACAAGGCAATGGTTCTGTATTTAGAAAGGAGGTCTGGTCAGAGAGCAGCGGCAGTGCAAGGGTTAAAAGGTACGTTTGAATCTCCCAGGCTCGGTATGGTAGCTTAGCTCTGCAGCGTGTATAGGCTCGGTACAAGAGGCACAGCTTACGCAAGTCAGCAAGGGAATCTGCACTGATGGATGGGTTAACCGGGAGGGTAATGGTCACACTTGATTGGCACAGCGATGCAGGATTCAGAATGTCGCGGCGGCGACACCAACCAAACAGGCCGTGATGATCTTGAAGCAGAAAGTCGGCCAGCCGGATCGTAGCACGTAGAGGGTTCTCAGACAAACCGGGTCGTAGCACGTAGAAGATTCTCAGACAGGCTGGGTCGTAGCACGTAGAAGATTCTCAGACAAGCCGGGTCATACACAATCAGGAACACTGGAGAGTAGTCAGAACAGGCCAAAGTCGGTACACAGGAATCGGATACTGGAACACAGCAACAGCAAGTCTGGCTCAGAAACACCACGAAAGGGCATCTGACAGATGTAAGAGTCAGGTATAAAAAGGTCACCAAGGGGCAGGCCAAACCAAGTGAACAAATCACAGTCTGCCACAGAAGAGAGTGACAGAAATAATCACAGGCACTGTGATAGTATGTCTCTTTAAATTTGAATGAGAGTCTAAGATATATATTTCTACCATTTTTCTTTTTGAGGAGTGCATGTCTATTTAATTTGTTACGAGACATTACTGGTGCATAGACTTCATTATATGCATATTTGAATTATTTTTATGTCATATGTAGTCTTCTTTTTTCTCTTTTTTCTCATTAATTTGCAGGCCTGATTGGATATTTAGGTTGTCAATCAGGCTATGTATGTCCTCTGTTTCTTTGTCTCTCCTTTTGATTGACATCATTGTATCCCCAATAACAATTTTATTGGATTTTTGGTGATGGAATTGATTGGTTTACGTTTTGGGCCAATCATGGCCTTTTCACACACTTTAAAAAGAGGCTTGTGATAGTACCTTGCTGTTGACAACGCGGCCAGAAGAAGTGCCGATGAAACATGCGTCGGGTAGTATTGTTCATCTTTGAGCCCGTGTCTCGCCCGTTCCTTTTTCATTATACTAGGGCTTGCACATGTGTGGATGATTCCGGGGAGTTTTGAATTTCAGCAAATTCTCTCCCCTGTTATCACCCGCTTTACATATCACCCTGCATACAGATGACTCGCAGTGCAATTTGGATTGTAGCAATCCTTTCGGCGACTCACGTATATTGTTGTTGCAGGAGTGGTTACATGTGTAGCAAGCATTTTATCAGGATATTCTAGTAAGTGAGACCCGTGGCATTTATATCAATAGTGCTTTATATATAGGACCTTTTCAGTATCAGATTTACCAGCATTAGAGATTTCTTTAGATTGGTCTACACATATGTGGATGAGATCGGGGAGCTTGAATCTTAGATAATTCTCTCCCCTTTTATCATTCGTTTTTGCACAACACTCTCCACTGGTGCCTCGCAGTGCAATTTGGATTGTAGCAATCCTCATCGATTCGCCTATATTTCTAGTGCAGAGTGGTTACATTTGTTGCGGACACCATTTAGTAGCACTGTTCATTTTTGCTAGTTTTTAGACGTTCTTTAGTTATCTTCCTTTAAGAGCTGGTTAGACAGACGTCCTTTATTTGCAGTTTTTGATATTGGACTATTTCCAGATAGGAACTGAGATTGCTCACCTTTTTGGTTGGTTACTCATCTCGGCTCTCCTGTCTAAGATAGATCTGGAAATATTAGCAGTTAATATTCAATTCCATCCTTTTATTTGTGTATGGGTTTTTATTTTGTTTAATAAAGGTTAAATTTTAATCACAATTGTGTCCTGACACATGATACCGAGGGATTTATCAGATCTTTATAAGTGTGCTATTTTTGCAGGGTTCTTTTTTCTTTTCTTTTCTTTTTGTCATATGTTACACCACCCACAGCGGTAGATGAATCAACCTTCCCACCGGTGAATTAACAACACGATAAAGCCAATAAAAACATATTAAACGTTATAAAGGGTTGAGGTAAAATAATCAATACAACCAACCTGTATCATATCTGTTACATTGTTCGAGTCCTCTATTTGATATATATTGATACTTTTGTTAAGAAAATTTGCTATGCTGTTTAAGTCTCCACTTTGATATATATTCATTGATCAAGTTATAAATAATAGTTCCGATCATTCATAGAATAACTTCTATTGGGATACATTTTGTTTCATTTTTTTCTTTGATGATTTATATATTATTTAGGGCGCAGAAATATTTATGTAATTGTGACCTTCTGTGTTTTTCCCTGAAAATATTCTATCCCAGTCAATGAGACCAAGGGATGAGTTAAACCTGCTAAAGTTGGCCTTTTTAAAATTCAGTGTTTTGGTGTCACCCATACCAAATTGCTTTTTTGAATTAATCTCAAGCAATACCATGTTATGGTCACTATTCCCCAAGTGCTCCCTTACTTGGATGTTAGAGATAAGTTCTTCAATGTCCGTTATTACCAGATCTAGACACACATTCCCTCTGGTTGAGGTTTGCACTAGTTGAGACAAAAAAATTGTCATTCAATAAGTTCAGAAACTTACTGCTTTTAGCAGAATTAGTTGTTCCATTTTTCCAGTCTATTTCTGGATAATTAAAATCCCACATAATTATAGTTTTCCCTATTTGAGAAGCCTTTTCTATTTGCATTAACAGCTGTGATTCTTCAAGGTCACCAGTGTTTGGTGGTTTATAACAAATACCCACTAATATTTTCTGGGCAGTTTTACTCCCATTGACTATTTCAAAGTAAAAATATTAATACAAATTAATTACCTGATTGCTGTTGCATATTAATTGTAGCCTAAAAATCTAGTCTTCAGTTGCTATTAACAACAAACATTCAAACACATTTGATATTAATACAATGGATAATTCAAGGGGATTGTTTTGAAACAAAAAGGGTTCCACCACAGCAAACTATCCCTTGTAGTCCAGCAAGGTCTTCAACACGTTGAAAAACAGTTTGATGCAGAACTCTCTAGCATCTAAGGGATTAAATCAGATGTTCAAAGCAACTACATTTATTTCTAGAAATGACAGTAGTTTAAGTCTGACAGCTATCATACTATTACAGAGGAGTTTAGTATAGGAGCTTTCAGATTCACATTTCCAGTAAACCTCATAGGATTACAAATTATCAGTTTCCCACAGGTGGGAAACTATGTCAACACAGTTAAACATTATTATTTTATGCTAGAAAGATTCAATTTAAATGAGATGTGACACCTCCTAATAATACAACTCCTCCACACAGATAGATTACTATGTCTAAAAAAATCCTAAAGGTCCTTATGAATTTTGTGGGCAGTTGTAGGCAGCTTTTTCAAACTGAAGCAGCAGAACATGTGACCCTATTTAATCCTTCAAGGCTATGAAACACATTGCAAAGTGATGTGTTGCACAACCTTCTTATCCTTAAAGGGTTAAGATCTCAATCTGAAGTGAGTAGAATATGATGTTCTGTGTTCTGAAAGCAACTGTGATGTCTATCTCCATGGACCTGACATCGAAGAGTGATTGAAGATATTATCTCTTGAACAAAGGAACAAGGGCAAAACTAACAGGAGCCATTGGGATTTTCTGGCCATAAAAAGTAAGTGATGGATTATTATTATTTTATTAGTTAAATTGACCAGCACCTCCCTACATAGATGTGATTTTGCCTTTAAGGAAGGTATAAACAACTTTTTTTTTGCTCACTAGGGGTTGCTCACAACAGAAATTAGATAGTATCACTGCTTTTTATTTGCATTATACTAAATGCATGACATGAGGCAGATAGAGACTTGCTTAGTCTGAGATGCCTTGATTTGGTAGGTAAGCTAAAATGCCTTTTTGGCTATAAACTTGTTTCTAAACCAAATTGCTTATTATTTATAGTAAGCCTCTGCTGTGATGGGGGCGATAGCTCAAGTGGTTAATGCACCCGCTACATAGTTTGTTTGAAACCTCAGGGTCACAAGTTCTAGTCCTGGCAAGGTCAACTCAGCCCTTTACCCCCCTGAATTAGATAAAATGAGCACCCAGGACATACTGGAAAACAACAGACAATCTCAATGTATTCTTCCTGGTAAATTGTGTATTTAGAGAACATATGTATATACTAGCAATTTGGGATGACGTTGCCCATCTCTTTGGTTATTTTTTAAACAATGTTTAACAGTTTAAGTGTCACCGGGATACGCAGCACATCGTAATGCTTTGCATTCCCCATTTGACAATGAAAGGGTTAATGTGAGCCTCAGTGAGGAGTGTATGTATATATAATGTATATTAATGTACAGACTGTACACACAGGAGTACAGTCTGTATGTTAATTTAAATTATATATATATATATATATATATGTATATATATATATATATATATATATATATATAACCCCTCTGGGATCACAGTGATTTCTGCTGCCACTGACTATCCTGCAGTTCCTGCGGAGTAGGCAGCAGATGGAGAGCTCTTATGCACATGGATGGATATTCAGGACTCCATTTTAGTTTGGAGTTGGTTTTAGAGCTGGGTTGAAGTGAGTGAAGGAGCCTTTTCTAAGCAGGGAATGCTGATCTGGCTGATTCAGTGATGGAGGATCCTGAAAGAAGCATTCCAGCAGACAGCTGTAACCAGACCAAGGCACATAACTGATCCTGTCAGGGAATGATGTGAAGAGTGCAGGAATTCCAGCAGCAGTTAAAGGAGCAGGCGCTCCCCTTCCTGAACTGACAAGATTGCAGACTGTGGAGTGGTAAGCTTGAAACCTATCCCCCTGTTTCCCCACAGGGTACTTGAATCTGATTACACAATTAAAAGACCTTGCTCTATAGATTCTCTGATCATTGGAAGATTACAGCATAACACAAACCATAATGTGGATTACAATTACTCTGGGCCCCAACTATGTGCACCAACTAATGGTATCCAACTGCCACTAGGGTGAAGCCTAGGGTGGGCCGTAGTATTTGTTGTGTGTGGGGGAATGCCATATTGACCATTGCATTCTTGAACTGTTTTACTGTATTATATTCATGTATCTGTTATATTCCTGCATATCTGTTATATTCCTGCATAGGGTTTTCTTTCTGTGCAATACAAATTTCGATTTAAGATAGTTCTGTGTCAGTTTTATTGCTCACTTAAATATGTTCCCAACTGGGCCCCACATCCATACCCTGGATGTCCAGCTGGGTGGAGGCACTGCCGCAGTCATGTACTCCAACTCCCAGGTAGCGGAGGCTCAGGATCGGCCTGCAGAGCACAAGGAGGTTTCTGGGGTAAAGGACCACAGGGGTGTCTGTGGGCCTACTCAAAATCCCATTACAAATGGAGGCACTGCTGAGATAAATTGGGGTACAACCAGTGAAGATACACTAATTCCCAGGCCCACACTCCCCTTTGCAACAGAGTGGGCCCAGCTGCAGAAGGTACCATTACATCATGCTGTGATGATATGCCAAGAACCTCCCTGTAGTGAGATGAATCGTGTCACCAAGTGTGTAGATAATATACTGGGAATAGAGATGCTACTGTCAGGAATATCTGCAGGATTCAGACGGTCAAACATACAAGTTAATATACTCCCATGAAGGTTTGAGAGGCCTGGGGAGGCCTACACCTTCTTTGAGCAGCACCTGAAGGATGACCCTTAGTGTACGCTCTCCCTGACAAGGAGGAAGGGGTTACACCGCAGCAACCCTCCAGTATAAACCCTATGTCAGAGAAACCCACCTGGAGATTACTAGTTACATCTTTAGAGACTGGGGCTATCCCCAAATGAACTGTCTTTTTTCCCAGAGAGCAAGGGACAACTACCCCTAAGACCCTAGGTATCGTATGTCCCTCATCTCCAACACCACCAAAGCCAGGCAACCCCTCATTGATTAACACAATTTAAGAGGAAAGTAACATACCTGAAATACTGAAAAAACTCTCAGAGGCTATGGTGACAGTTACCATAAGCTGAAGGTGTTTTCTGGGATCAAGCCTGTTTCTGCGGGAGAGGAAACCTTTAAGGCCTGGAAGGATAATGCTGTACAATTGTTGGAAGAATGGTCTTGTGTGGATATCATAAAGAAACAACGGCTAGTGGAGAGTCTTCATTTCCCAGCTATGGACATGATAAGGCTGTTCAGGAGAGTGAATGGGCAAGCTACCTCACAGGATTACCTGCAAGTCTTGCAGGATGCTTATGGAAAATCAGAGGACTCTGATGATCTATTAGTCAAGTTCCTAGCCACCAAGCATCAATCTGAATATATCATTCGATTACAACTGTTACTAGGAAAACTATTTCATAAAGGAGCAGTCACCGCATCTGAGTTTGATACTCGGCTATCCAAGCAAATTTAGAAGGGAAGCCTTAGCAGTGACCCAGTCATGATCATGTTAAGAGTTAAGCTGGATGATCAAGTCTTGTCCTATTCCACTCTGATCAACAAAGCAAAAAGACTTGAGGATCAGATGTGCCCTCCTCCTCCATGCAAAGGGAATAGTTTTGAAGCAGCAGAGAAAGAGGATATGGAACTGTCAGTCCTTAAAAAGAAGGAAGCTGAATTAGAGTTGTTGTCCAAGCCATTGCCAAGAAGGACAGATTCTTCTCCTATAAGGAGGCAACCCCACAGGGATACCCTGGGAAGGTTGTTCCTTGAGGATTTGTCCCCCTGAGGGAACTGTCTTAAGCGTGGAAAATCAGGGTATTTCAAGCGGGAGTGTCCCACCAATTCATCAGAGACAGATGTGGAAGTGCTAGTTATCGAGCTGCAGGAGGCCCAAGTTACTAGTCCTTCCAAGAAAAGGAAGAAAAAAACATGCATCCAGTTTATCTGTGGGGGCCAAGATTGGGCCCAAATCTCTGATACACTTGCTAGTAGAGGGTATTCACGCATTAGCCTTGCTAGAAACTGGGTCCCAGGTCACCATCATTTATAGAGACTTCTATGACCATCACCTAAAACATATTCCCCTGGAGCCTGCAGGAGAATTGCAGTTTTGGGGAGTGGTATCTCAGGCCCAGCCTGTAGAGGGATGCATAAGAGTGACCATAACCATCCCACAGTTAAACACTGGAATGATCTGCCCTATGGAATTGGAAGCTCTTGTATGCCCTGTGGCCAAAAAAACATGCGCCCCAATAATTTTGGGTACCAACGTCAGAATGGTGCAGGATGTGTTCAGGGCCTACCTCACCGAAGTGGAAACGTATCTATAGCTCGACTGATGGAGGTCAGCCTTGCTCTAGGGGAGGAGTGTCATCGACTAGCCCTACAAGCTAAACCAGGGTCATGCCACTATTCAGGGAAAGAGCCTGTATTTGTGAAGCCTGGGGAGACCAAGACTATATGAGCCGTAGCTTCTATGCACCATGAAATATCAGGAGGAACCAGGCAGTACTTTGTTGAGTCCTTGCCTGAGGAGAATGAAAAACAAGGGTGGACCCTCATACCTGAGGTGAAAGACTGGAGGAATCACTTGTGTAAATATTTTCCCATAATGATACAGAATCTAACACCCACAGAGGTCAGAATCGATCGCCACCAGAAGATTGAAGGACCCATAGCTTTTTATCTGGAAGATTCCTCTACCACAAAAGTGGAAAGATAGCCTCGGATCCAAACTAGCTACCCGAGAGAAAGTCTTCTCCAGGAAAGAAATGGATGTGGGATATGCAAAGAGTGCCACACATGCTATCAGACTTTCTGACTCTGCTCTTTTCAGAGAGAGATCAAGGAGAATATCCCCTCGAGACGTGGAAGATGTCCGTGATGTATTCCAACCAGTGGAAGAATCTGGCATTATTAAAGAGTCCAGAAGTCCATACGCTTCATTCATAGTGGTGGTTAGGAAAAAGAATGACACAGCCCAGCTCTGCATAGACTATCACACTCAGAACAAGAGGACTGTGCCAGATCAATACACGCTGCCATGGATCTGTTGAATGCCCTTTCGGGAAGCCAGTGGTTTAGCGTCCTTGAATTGAGGTCTGGGTATTATCAGGTACCCATGAAGAAGGAGAATCAGGAAAAAACAGCTTTCATCTGTCCTTTGGGCTCTACGAGTTTACTAGGATGCCCCAAGGGGTCACAGGAGCTCCTGCCACATTCCAAAGGCTGATGGAGAAGACTATAGGGGGTATGAATCCCAAAGAGTGCCTAGTGTATCTAGATGATCTCATAGTGTTTGGAAGGACCCCAGAAGAACACGAACAGTGACTGCTGAAGGTGTAGGATCGACTACAAGCAGAGGGTCTGAAATTATCGATAGACAAACTAGAATTCTTGGCACTCAAGTGGGCAATTGTGGACAAGTTACATGATTATTTATATGGAGTAACATTTAAGGTAAGGATGGATAACAATCCGCTTACCTATATTCAAACTACGGCTAAGCTGGATGCCACAGGGAATAGGTGGCTGGCTGCATTGACGAACTATAGTTTCAGCCTTAAATACAAGCCAGGCCCCAAATATGTCAGTGCGGATGCTTTGTGCAGCAGACGTGACTCCCTCCTCATGCAGTAAAGGAGGAATGGGAAGAAATCCCTGGGCCTTAGGTAGGAACCCTTTGCCAAACATATGTGGTGCCGAGAAGCAGGATGATTTCTCCGAACTTAGAGGAACAGATTCCATCAGTCACTCCCCAGAAGACGTACCAGAGATATTGTGCGCTCCAGCCATGCTCCAACAGTGGTCTCATATAACCACTGAAGACAAGAAGAAAGCCCAGTCCCAGGACTGGTAAATAGGGACAGTCCTCAAGGCAATAAGAGCCAAGAGCCCTAAATTACTGAACTCCCTCCCTGTTGGACAAAGAGACTTGTACTGGAGAGAATGGAGTAAACTACATCTGTAAGATGGGATCCTTTATAGAATTATCAAATATCATGACCACCCTGGTTGAAAGCAGCTTGTACTACCTCACAGATACCGGGGGACTGTCATGAGAGCCCTCCACGATCAACATGGGCTAGACAAGATCTACAGCCTGGTACAAGACCGGTTCTATTGGCCTCGCATGAGGGAGCATGTTGAACATTATGTGAAGACCTGCAGCAGGTGTATTCAGAGAAAGACCCTGCCTGTGAGAGCTGCCCCTATGGGCCACCTGAGAAGTACAGGAGCCTTGGATCTGGTGTGCATGGATTATCTATGTATTTAGAACGATACTACTGGAATCGGGAATGTTCTGGTGGTAACAGATCATTTCACCAGATACGCTCAGGCCTTTCCCACTAGACCAGAAGGCTGTGACTGTAGCCAAGGTCCTCTGGCAGAAGTATTTCATGCACTACGGTCTACCCAATCGAATACATTCTGATCAAGGTAGAAACTGTTGGATATGTTACAGATTCTGAAGTCCAGAACAACACCCTATCACCCAGAGGGTGATGCTCAGCCTGAGCGTTTTAACAGGACTCTTCTGGACATGCTTGGGACTCTGAAACAAGTGGAGAAGCAGTCCTGGAGTAAGCACGTGGAAGCCATGGCCCAGGCATATAACTACAGGATTCTCACCCTACTTCTTGATGTTTTGAAGGGAAGCCCGACTACCAATAGATGTTCGGCTGCGGGTGTGTCCAGACGGGACAAATTCAGACTCACACTTCCAGTATGTGAGGACCCTCAGACAAAATCTTCACAGGGCCTATGAGTTTGCCACTCAAGCTACGGCAAGAATGGAGGAACGGAACAAAAGAAGATACGATACCAAAGTGAAGTACTGGGAAATCCAGGCAGGAGACAAGGTTCTTCTCTGGAATCTAGGGGTACCTGGAAAACACAAACTGGCAGACAGATGGAAGGATACCCTGTTCGAAATTGTGTCTAAGCTAAAAGGGCTGCCAGTGTACAACATAAAAGGGCCAGAAGGCCGGATAAAGGCTTGGCATAGGAACCATTTACTACCAGTAGCCTATACTGATGATGAGGAAGGGAGTAGGAGTGAATTGGAGAAAAGCTCAGCAGAGAGTCCTAGAAGTGGGACAGAAGAGACCAGAGAAGCTCTCAGTGCTGATGATCAGTGGTGGTCTTCTCCTGCTGAGGAAACACAGCAGATGCTTTCTTCTACCCCTGAGGTACCTCATAGTGTTAGAATCCCTACTGTGTCACACAGTTCTCCAAATTTGAACCCAGAAAGCCTGTGCTTTGTGCCTGGTACCACCTTTAGAGACTCTAGTTCTATGGGAGAGCCAGGGCCTCAAGCCAAAAACAAAGTTTTTCCCCTTAGTGCCACTTATGTCAAGGGGAGGACAGTGGAACAGTTTGTGAGTGTTTTAATGTGTTTCTTTCCTCTATGCCTTGTTTGAGGGAATGTACTAAACAATACATAGAAGAAAAGGCATACATCTATGCAGTTTCCCTGCACATGCTAACAATGATGGAGATGTATGTTTGTATGCACTACAGTGATCATGCATTATAGTGCATACCCTGGATGTAGCCATTGACATTAGAAGCTAATACCAGTGCAGACGCAATGGAGAATTTGAACATTTCCCAAATGACATATTCACAGCTCAGTCACGATAGTTCCTCTTTGACAGATCTGCTGCACTGGGAGCTGAAGGACCTGGATTGTGTAGTCCCTTTGTACAGCCAAATACAGCCAAATGTTCCAACATTTAACCCTTTTGATGCTTGAGATGTCTCCAATGCATTGGGAAGCCAAATAAATACTTACCAATATTTAACTCCTTGGATGCTTCAGATGCCTCCAATGCAATAAAATATTGTTGTTTAAATGTTTTATTGTTCCAGCTAACAATAAGAGCACCAGAAAGTAAAGACTTCTACTTCTTGTCTGCTACATAAAAGAATTATTATCTCTTACTAATAACCCCCTCCCTTAATTCAATATGGCCAGAAAATCTTAATGGCCACTATGAATTCTGACTTTGTGGTTTTGTACAAGACAATGGTTAATCATCAGTCATGGATATCAAGTACATGTACGAGGACATGACAGTTGCTGGTAGGCTCACTGGAAGCAATCTCCACTTGACACACATGGTGATATTTTCCCTCCAAGAACCAGAAAGGTATGTTTAATTTAGCCAAACAGGCGAACAAACTATACCTGCTTCAGCCTGAAAATACTGACAGGAACTGTCATGTCTGCCTCTACAGATATTACACCCAGGATTGGTTGTTGATGCTATCTCTTGAAAAAAGCACAAGGATAACATTTGTATGGGCCATTAGGATTATACCTTGGAACTCTCAGGGTTTAACCCTGATACTCAGGGTTTTGACCCAAATCTCAGGGTCTCAGGTTGAAGGGCCAAACTTCACTCAAAATAATTTATATTTGTTTTGTTTGGTTTCAGTTAGTGAGCTCTCTAAACTGTAGCAGGTTAACCCTTAGAGTGACAGAGGAGTGTGCAACGCATTGCTCTGGAAAGCGTTAAGTACCCTTCTGGCATTAAAAGTTCCTTGAGGACTGATTGAAGTACCTCAGGGTTAGAGTAAGCAGGTACCTCTCTCCTACAATCTATGTTCTGGGGAACATTAAGGGTTAATGAATGTTCCCAGGTATTATCAGGATTTTCTGGCCATAGTACAGAAAATAGGGGCTATTGTTAAGAAGTGTTAGCACTCCTTTAAGATTTATACTTGCTGCGGCAGCTTTACAGGTTCAATACTGTATGAAAGAGAAATCAGGAACCAAAGAGTAAAGAAGAGACAGTGAGAGTTTAAATTTAGCTTTCGTAAGGGATTCATGAGCAGGAAGATGTTGCTTATCTCTTATTATGAACAGGGGCTGAAGGATAATTTAGTGTCAGGTGACACCCATTTGGTTAGGATGTAACTGAAACACTTTGATAGACAGTGAATTAAATTGATTAACCAGCTACAACCACTTAACGCTAATAAATCTTTAAAATATTTAAGAGGAAGAGACTTGGGGTACAATTCTCTCAAGGTAACAAGTGCACACAAACTGCATGTATACAGTTTTATACTGTGGTTTAGAAATAGATGTATTTATATAGTGTTGCACTATGCCTGCAGTGCCTTACAGGAGAGATACATTATAAACACAACAGAGAGCATAGGGGTGATATATAGTAAGGGAGATATGCACAAAAGAAATGTGATGCAATTATGGATCATACCAACTGCCCCGCAGGGGACAAATAACATTTTCCATTCATTTATAATGTGCTTTTAACCCCTTGATTGCTCCAACTCATTATGAAGCAATGTATTACAGAGTTCTCTAGCATTATGGGAGTTAATAACCCTTTGAGTGCCAGAAGTGCATCCAATATTTTGAGAAGCCATGAATTGAGTGCCCCTCTTGCACTCAAAGTGTTAATAGCCCCATTTAAATTAATGAAAATTAGAAGAATATGAATGATACAGTTCCGAAAACCTCCTATGAGTAAACCAAAGGGGTGCAGTTCTGCAGCAAATTAAATGCACTTTAAATTTGTAGGGATTTTAACTTGCCCTCATGGTACATTTTGCGCATATTTTGATTACTGTATGTGGCCATAGCTGCCTTAAAGCAAATGTTTGGAGACTGATAGATAACAAAGAAATATATACGTGCTAGGTTTTCAAAAATAAGGTATGTTGTGAATACAAAAAGTTGCAGAACCTGCCCTATACTATAGGGTCAAAATACACACTGCACTACAGTGTAGAAGCAGACAGGCATAAAGGGGGAGCAGAAGTTGCTTCATTTAAGGCGTACTGCTGCTAGCCAGTTATCTGTATGGTTACGCAGAGTGTGGGTGTGATTTTCAAACCGTGGCACTGAGAGTGACAGGTAAAGTCAAAATAAACAATTAAAAAATAAGTTTGAATAATAGGTGACAAAGACACATAGGAGATCCTATTATTACACCTGAGCAGAGACTGAGAGTGACAGTGATAGAAACATACATCACACATTATTTTTGGACAGATTAATCATCAATCCAGAAGACAATAAAGGGGCGCAAAACCCTTTAAGAGTAGCATCTGTTACAAACTACGCGTGGCTCCTATCTAATGTGCTTGTACTCACTCAACGGCAGATGAAATCGGGCACATAAACATTGAACCGAATGGTCAGTCAGAATGACTGAGCTGTAGATTTCCAGGTATTCCTCAGATGTTCTTATATGTCACACTGGCCTCACATGGAGCAGATATTACAAAGAGTTCATCCTTAATATATGGGTTGGAGCAGATATCACAGAGAGTTCATCCTTAATATATGGGTTGTCAGGGAATAAGCCCCAACGTGGCAAGATTTTATTAAAGCCAAAGAAAAACAATAATATAGAAAAAAATATATATATATACTATAAAAATGTACATGAATATGATCTAAAAAGGTTATACAGTTATACACCACTCCCTATGCATTTTGCTATATTGTCACTTCATCAGGGAACTAAATAAGGTGTGCATTCATGTTTTATTTATACATTTCATTAGAAGAGACATACCTCCAGCTTTCTCCACATTCTTGCCACGAGTGCTATGAGCGGCCACAAGTATATGGAACACTATGCGCATCCATCAAAACCTCATTCTAAACAATGTATCAATCAATCAATCACAATGGAGTTTAGAAACTATGTAGCCACTTCTGAAGCTCAGGCAGAGCAGTCTGCCGGAGATATTAGAGTCAATAGATCAATAATATTCTATTCAGCCAATTTCACTGTTTACTTAGAAATTGCAGTAATGAGGAAGACTACATCAGAGAAAGTGAAATTTTAAAGAACCAGTTTCTGGAGAGGGGCTATTCAAGTGCTGTGGTAGAAAAATAAATGAACAGAGCACTAAAACTTGATAGACAACACCTTATAGCCTCAAAAACAAGAAACTGATCAAAGATAAGAGACCACTTATGATTATCGCTCAGTCAAGTGGTCTATGGGAAAGCTAAAAACATATGTGTATATGTAGCTCTTAGCCACCCAAAAGTGGAAGTAAAGGGATCGTATCAGGAAAAGAACCAGGGCATCTTTGGTTCTTCTATTCCTACTGGCAACTACAGATGTTTACATTCTAAATGTTCTAACTGTGTTGTCATTCCTAATAAAACCAGTCATTTGGATAGTAACACTAGCGGGAAAAGATTTCAGATTAAACTCTTTATTAGAAGACTAAAAAGGGGGGTATTACTGCGCCTCCTATTTATGCAATTTTTTCTTTCTTTGGACAGATCTATGTGTATTTGGGTATTATAGGTATGTTAATACTCATATTTAACTCATATATACTATAAGAGGGAGGCCAATGTATCTTAATGCATCTGTGTTAAAATAACCAATGAGTGGTGTGATGACCTGTTGATTACATATATAATTTAAAGATATAATTCACAATTCACAATTCACAGTCCTCTCAGTGTATAACCACACTTTTGCTTCTAGCAGAAAATTGCAATTCACTAATATACAACACAAGTGATAATGGTTGTAGAGAACTGGCTTAACCTCTATCTTTCCCTATAGGTATAGTTTGTTATAATGTGCCCCGTTTTCACAGTTCCTATTGGCCGCTTGTCTCCTTGACTTAGTTGCACTTTAATCTTCAATAGATCACCATGAAACAGAAACAGAAGAGGGATGGGGTGAGACAGCGCACAGGAAAACGATCTAAGTGTAGTATTTTATTAGTGAACTTAAAATTACATAAATAAAATAGGTGTACACTATCAAGCTTAAAATTAGCAAGTATACAATATTTCCGTACAATAAAACAATAAGACAATAAGATGAGCTATAGTTTCTAGAAGCTTGTCATTTCATGCAAGCAGTAAAATGTTCATACAGTTAGGGAAAACATTATTTTATCCCCTTCTGATTTTGTGCGTTTGCCCACTGACAAAGAAATGATCAGTCTATAATATTAATGGTTTATTTGAACAGTGAAAGACAGAATAACAACAAAAAAAATCCTGAAAAACTAATTTCAAAAAAGTTATAAATTGATTTGCATTTTACTGAGTGAAATAAGTATTTGACCCCTTTGCAAAACATTACTTAGTACTTGGTGGCAAAACCCTTGTTGGCAATCACAGAGGTCAGACGTTTCTTGTAGTTGATTACTTCTTTATTACATTGAGAAAACTAGAATTACACTTTACACCACAGCAATAGATCACTTCTGATGTCACTACCAGCTGCAGTCCCGGGCTTCAGACACAAAGAACGGTTGCTGGTTCACTCGCTGGGTCCTTAGATCTGCTCAACATGTTTTGTACAAGAGTACTTCGTCAGGGGTCAGTTAATGAACCACAACCGGCCCATATTTAACATTATTGGCTGGTTTTAATCTCTAATAAAACAGTTTCAATCAATATTTACATTTCAGCTTAAAGGTATTAGGCTCTTCATTTTAAAAATCCATTCTGTTTCTCGTTGAGATAATTTTTTAACTAAATCTCCTTCTCTCCAATTTGGTTTTACCAAATCAATTGCTGTAAAAGACAAGACACTAGGATCACAGTTATGAGCTTTCTTAAAATGTTCTGAGACAATATGTGGTTTAGCTTGAGTCCTAATATTCCACATATGTTCATTGATTCTTGTATGTAGTGATCTAGTGGTACGACCAGTATACTTCAGTCCACATGGACATTCTAACAGATACACCACATTGCTACTACTACAAGTCATGAAATCTCAGACTTCAAATGTTTCTTTTGAATTATTGGAGTGAAACTGTTAGATAGATCTTGTTTTCTGAATACTGGTTTTACAGGTTTTACACTTCCCGTATCGAAAGAATCCTTTAAGATGTTTCTTAAAATAAATTTCCTTTGGCTCTTTCCTTACATAACTATGTACTTGTCTCTAATATTAACTGCTCTCTTAAAGACCAGTTCATGTTTATCTGGTAATATCCTCCTCATATCTTTATCTTTTAACAGAATCGGACAGTATCTTTTTAGAATGTTTTTCACTTCGTGATGATCTTCACTATATTTGGTAACAAACGGAATTCTCTCTTTCATTAATGTACATTTCTCTTTCTGCTTGCTACCTTTTATTAACCCTTCTCATTCCATAAGTGAAACTGCTTCAATATTTTCATTAAGGATTTGTTCAGGATAATTCCTTACTTGGATTCTCTTTTTAATTTGGTCAGCTTGTTGGAGAAATACATTATTTTTAGAGCAATTTCTTCCTGCTCGTATTAGCAGGCTCTTGGGGACATTGGTTAATCAAGGTCTAAAGTGACAGCTACTTAAAGGGATATAGGTGTTGCAATCCATAGGTTTGCAATATACTTTTGATTCCAAATAATTTTCTTCTATATAGATTGTTAAATCCAGGAAATTCACTCGTACTTCCCTTATCTCACTTGTAAGTCTTAGATTATAATAATTTATATCTAAGTTCTTTAAAAATATATCTAATGAATTCCTATCACCTTCTCAAAAAAGTATATAGTAATCTATGTATCTTTTCCACAGTTTTTAACCCCTTATCCTCTCCTATCAATGGGGCAATAACCTCCTCCTCCCACAGTCCCATTCATAAATAAGAAGGAGGAGGTTATTGCCCTATTGATAGGAGGGGATAAGGAGTTAAAACTGTGAACAAAAGTTACAGATTGTAACACCTTTATCCCTTTAAGTAGCTGTCACTTTAGACCTTGTCCCCAAGAGCCAGCTAATATGAGCAAGAAGAAATTGCTCTAAAAATAATGTATTTCTCCAACAAGCTGACCAAATTAAAAAGAGATTCCAAGTAAGGAATGCAATATCGATCCCCAAAAAATATTTTGAGGAGTTTTGGAATAGGTGTGAGCAGATTTATGTGAGTATTTGTGTTCTATTAATCAGCTTAATACAGGAGTTATCTGTAGCCACTGATTCTCTTAACCCTCTCAGATTCCAAGACTGACAGAATTGTCCATAAGTCTGCGCTTCTATTTTTGTGGTTTTACATTTAGTTCCCAGACGTTTTAGCGGGTGTAACGTTGGGGGATTGGAAAACTTCAAAATTATGAGAATTGAACATATTTCTGAAGGAGAACACAATAGGTTTGCCAAGTTATGTAAGAGGGAAGCCTACTGGATTTCCAGTTACAGACTCTAAGTCCAGAGGAGTTAAATGAGGAATAGTAAGTAAGTAATGTTTATGATAATTTTTTATGAAGATATCTAATGTTGTTTTTTTAATATTTAATATTCACAATAAATGTTCATATTCTTCCATCATTCCTCAGTTCTTTGTATAATTCCCCTCTTGCCTTACTAGATTTTTCTAATTCAGCCTCGTAGACTAGATCGGTTCCTTGCTGCTTTCTTGTCAGCAGTGTTTTGTACGTAAGTTTCTCTATGATTAATGTAAAAAGTTTGTTTTTAACAATATACACATTTATTCCTATATTTCAAGAAGGATGTATGTGTATGCATATTTGAAATATCTGCAAAGTATGCTGCTTTACGAAGATATCTACATCATCTTTTTTTCTCTGTGATTTCCTTACAGTGTCAATCCATCTTTTATGAAAATGAATGTTTCCACATTCACAGATTTTATACTCTCTACTTTTATTATTTATCATTTTTTATTGGTAACTAAGAGCATTAATGTGGATATGTGTCCTGTTTTTTGGACTGATATTCCTTTTATGTATGTATATAAGATGTTTTTGACTGTATGATGGAAGATATTCCGTTGTCTCTATGATCGGACTGCACAGAGCGAGCTTCAGAAGCAGCCACAGTTTCTAACCAATCTCCATTGTGATTGACTGATACACTGTTTAGAACGCGGTTTGGATGGATGTGCTTAACGTTCCATACACTCGTGGCTGCTCATAGTGCTTGCGGCTTGGATGTGGAGAAAGCTGAAAGTATGTCTCTTCTAATGAAAAGTATAAATAAAACATTTAATCCCCTGATGAAGTGATAGTATCACGAAATGTGTAGGGAGTGGTGTATAACTATATAACTGTTTTAGATCATATTAATGTACATTTTTTTAGTATATATTTTTTTCTATTTTATTATTTTTCTTTGGATTTTGATATCCATTTAATAAAATCTTGCATTTGGCATGTTAGTGTTTATTCCGAGACAACAAGGTGGTGATTCCCCTGGGTAACCCATATATTAAGGCTGAATTCTTTGTGATATCTGCTCCATGTGAAGCCAGTGTGACATCTGAGAGTGTCTGGGGAATACCTGGAAATGTACATCACATTCCCTAGTGGAATCATTCTGACTGACCATTTGGTATAATGTTTATGTGCCAGATTTCATCTGCCATTGAGTGAGTATAAGCACATTAGATAGAAGCCATGCAGAGTTTGTAACAGATGCTACTCTTAAAGGGTTTTGACCTCTTTGATCTTGTTCTGCATTAGATATTTCTGTGGAGGTGTAACTGCACACACTTGAAAAGAAGTGGTAGCCCTAAAGAAAGTATAAGACTGTTTAAAGGGATAGTAATACTTCGTTTTAACTTTATTTTATTTTGTAGGCATTAAAAAAACATGAAGAACGATATAAGTCTTATCTCTCAAACCTTTATGGTTTAAGAGATATTCACAAGCAAAGTTTCCCCCTCCTGCCTCTTTTTCTTAGTGTAAGCCATCTCTTCTCAGATGTGAATCTGGTTGTAAGACCAGACAGATAACAGTAGGGGACAATCTTCTTTGTATGAAAACAATGAAAGCCCTTCCCCCCTTGACAAGCTTTTCAGCTTTTTCCCTTATCTTAATTGAAGATTGTCCCTCTCTGCAGTCTACCTGGGCACCTCCCTTCTGACCTGGCTGAACGGGGGGGGGATACTTTGCTTGTGAATATCTCTTAAACCATAAAGGTTTGAGAGATAAGACTTATATCGTTCTTCATGTTTTTTTAATGCATACAAAATAAAATAAAGATAAAATGAAGTATTATTATCCCTTTAAGCTCCAAAGACTTAATTTATCTCTATTATATTGTATTGGTGTATGCAGTGGGACCTATGTGCATTGATTCTGACTGTTGAAACATCACTCCACATACTAACAGCTTTGTAAGTATACTTTAAAGTAAAAATCAACATTAGCAACAGTGTCCAACAAATTATCTTTATCATCATCATTATCACTATCATAGTTTCCAATTCCACCCCCAGTACACTCACTATTATTTATTAAGCAGCAATGTAAATCAACAACATCCACATCTATAGCTATGTGCTTCTCTGCTGTATGAACTGAGGTACCACCAAAATCTAGTCCTAGTACTATTGCAACATCTAGCTCCAGTATTAGCAGTAGTAGTGACAGTAGTCCTTCAAGAGACCCTCAGTTTATGTGACCAGGGGGAAGCAGTATCACATCTAGGCATATCCTCAATGAGAGCCTACCTGAAGCACATACATAGGTCTGATTGGGAGGCACACCAGCAGCACATTAGGGGTGTGATGACTAGCAGCAGTGGTAGCACTCTTAAAAGTGTATTGGGCCAAGAGAGACATAATAGTAGTTTTGTAGGTGTCTCAGGGAGTCAGGCAGTAATGGAGAGAAAAAATATATCCAGAAAAATGAGTATACTAAACCTAAAATAGGAGTTCAGTGACAGAGCAGATGCTATAAGATGAACTCGGTGATTAAAAAAGATACTGTCATGCAAAACACTTAAACTCTTAATTATGCATTGTATATTAAAATTTATGTTTCTTATAACATGTGATAGAAACCCTGAGGTACATGAAATCATATAAATGAAGATTATAGTCAGACCTCTGACGTAGAAGTGCTTATGCAATCCTAGAAAAAAAAAAAGCAAAAGGTTAGTAAAAATGTTATGAACTAGTACTTTATAATGTGGCCTGTTTTATTCAATACAATGAACCAGTTTGAGTATTAAATAGGTAAGTCAGTTTCCACATAAAGATTAAATCCTTGGATATGCAACTGAAGAAGAAAATTAGTTAATGAGCAACATGTTCTTCTAGAGAGCTGTCTACCTTTCCCAGTGCCCCATCAAGAGCTTGAATGGGTTATTGTGATGCAGTGATATCATTGTGTCATTCTGAACCTGTCATGATCAGGTTGGGGGCACTGGGAAAGACAGAAGCCAGTTTGGGAAGGTGACCCCACCAATTACAACAATAATGTACAGATTTGTCTCTTTTAGTAAAAGATCCATGCGTTGGATCCAATTGGTAAGCGGGCCATATTTTATCCTCCTCTGTTTTAGAGGCACATGCTGGGAGAGTTGAACTCATTGTATGGATTATGGGCACGCAGCATTGACTTTCATAACTGGCATTTCTCAAATCTATTTCAGATACCAAAACGTAACCCTGTCTCTTTCCGAGGTGGCAGTAAGGCAACCAGGAGAGCCACCTAACTAATTTTACCTTTGTATGTCGCAATATTTGTAAATGGTTGTAATGTTCAGTCTTCCCTTGCTTCATTCAAAGAGATGTGAAGCTTGTGCACACATTTACACCACGGACAACATACCAATTCCAAATACCCAATTACACCATAAGATCAATGGTACCTTCACCTGTAAATCATCCAATGTAATATACCTTATCATGTATCAAAATGCCCAACAGCTCTGTATGTGGGAAAAACTGGACAAGCACTACATAGGAGATTTAATTCCCACAGATACAGTGTTAATAGCAAAAAGACAGAGACACCAGTGGGAGAACATTTTTGCCAAAATGGGCACAGTGTTAAGGATATTAAGTTAACTGTATTGATGGGACGGTTCCGCACTCAGAGGGACAGAAAGGTATGGGAGGTAAAATTAATGTTAAAATTTAATGCAATTTGTAGTGGTTTGAACAGGGATAAGGAATTTGTATCAAAATACAATTTAGTTGATTGACCTTTCCAACAGACCCAAGAGCATCGTAAATACCTCTAAAGCCTCAGAGGAAGAGTGCAATTTACCATTGACTGATCAAAGATATCTGGATCTGGACTGCATTCTGTTATCTGATTTCCATGCTAAACAATGTGATGTGTACTTGTATTTAAGAGAGATGTTTTCATATTTATCTGTATAACATGCCTGAGGAAGAGACCTAAGGTCTTGAAAGCTTGCATTTAAATCTGCTTAGTTAGCCAATAAAAGGTATCAAAAACTATATTTGCTTCCTGTGAGAGGAAAGAGCAGCATATTTTTGAGCTAGAGGAGATAGACAAATAAAGGGGAATTGAAGCTTAGTTTAGGGAATCATTTAGGTAGGACATTTGTTCTCTGTATTAGGGGAGTCTGGGGCCACTCTAGTTGATAAGAAGGGAGGAAGGAGGTTGACCCCCAAATACTGCAAAATTCCATGTGACTGACTGGCAAGACACAGGCAGCTAGGGACCTATTTGCTTACTGATCTTGCTGTTATTGTTTCTGTGCTGGGTGGGGAAATCTGGGGAAATACATTGTTGATTTTGTTTTTCAGTTATAATTTTTTTTTTGACAGACTATTATAAGACAACAGGGTGGACAACTTAAAAAAATAAATAAAAAGAAAATAAAAATAAAAAAGAATAAAAAACTAAATATCTTAGGTGACAGTAACAGACAGCTGACTGGGCTTAGGCAAGGCATCATACAGATGCATCAGTTGTGTTGTGTACCGTACAGTAAAAAAAAAACCACAATGTAGTTGTGTAATGTCCAGCAAATGCACAAAGGGAAAGGGGAGGGGTGGTGCAGTGCAGGGATTTGAGAGTAAAGTAGTAGTTCAAAAACTGACTGCAGCAATGGTTGTTGCAGCGTGTGCAATCAATGATGATGATCCCACTACTGCAAGTGCCAGTAGAAATAAAGAACCATATAAGAAGAACACTAAAGATGACAACAAGTCGCATTCAAGTGTTGATGATGCTGGCCGTAGCATAACAGAGGAAGGTGTAGCAGCTGAAGCGCTGAAGTGACAGTGAGACACACAAGGACAAAAACACCCATCCTCAAAGTAGTAGGGAACCTTGTTACAGTGAAAGTAAAAATAAATTGTTTGATACTTCCAAAAGCTTAGAGGAATATGAGGATAGTAGTGGGCAAGAACTGTCAAGGGATGCTGAAGCTGCTGAGGATGACCTAATGATGAATCAGCTCTAGAATATATCACTCCAGCATCCTTCTCTTTTTCAGATACAGATGAAGTTGAGAGTGAGGATGGTGAAAGGGCTATAAGATTAGCAGAAGGTCAGAGGCTGAATCTTCCACCACGTTTAAGGAGCACTGTGCCTGTCTATAAACTGTTTGAGAAAGCCAATGGAGAGTCTGACCCTAGACAAGCACAGATGTCAAAAAGCACACAGTCACCCTATCAGTTATCATCGGCATCATCGCCTCTTCAAAGTCCAAGTCCTACTCAGCCACACACCTGTTTTGAGTACCCAGCAACAGCAACACAGGTTAACATCCGCAGTGTTATAGATGACGAGTACCTCTGGTGCTGCTGCTGTAAGTGCTGCACCTTTGACACCTAGTAGTAGTGGCAGTAGAATTACATCTCGTAGTAGCAGTAGCATAAACCACACATGACAGACAAAGCCAGGACAAATATATTAACAGCAGCACAGATGAGGAGGTGGAGGACAGATGGGACCACTGCTATAACCGATAAGTAATGTGTGTCATGAATCTGAGACGGAGGATAGAGTATGACAATGGTAAAAATACATACACAAATCACACCATGCCAGTCCCCCACCACCACCACCACTAAAATACATATCTACCACATTGTAGGTTGTACTTTTTTTTTTTATTACTTGATATCATCATGAATATGTGCCAGTGTCACTTCAGCAAGAAAGTGTTGTGGGCAAAGGACACATATATTCTGCATGTTAACACATTTTTCAAGACATTTTTTGCTGAAGGCCTCACAACTTTGACTTTCAACCTCTCATTTCTAAACTTCAGCTCTCAGAAGAAGCAATATTACAGTGGGAAATGTAGTACCTATAGAAAATATAGGCTAAAAATGTGTTAAAATAGGCTTAAAAATGTGTTAACATAGGTGGAAAATTAGTTAAAATAGATTAAAAGGAGGAAATTTTTGTATAGGTGGAATGCCAAAATTTTTCGCGGGAAAAGCAAAAAATTGGCACATTTTCGCGAAATTTTTCACAGGAAATTTTTTACATTTTTCTCCCAGCCCTATCCACCAGCTGAAGTCCTTTGAAGCAACCTTTGATTGGTTGAATTGTACAGATCTCTGTTGAAGAGGGTAGATGAATCAGGTACCCAAAGGCTTTATGAAATCACAGCATTAGACTCTGGCTCTCACTTAAAAATGTCACCAATATTCCACAGTAAATACACAAACATCCTCTTATTTATAATTTACCACATACTTAGTATATTCTTTTCCACCTGAATCATCTCTCATATTTCAATTCTAGTGTCACAATGTAAAAAAATGACATTTGTAAAGAGGAGGGGAAAAAATTGTTGATTAAAATGAGTTATTATTTATAGACTTTTAAAATAGTGTGCTAGGATCCAGCTGGTGTTCTCTATTCAGCTGCATCAGAAAGATGCTACATTGTCATAATCACTATGGGAATAAAGATTACTTTTAGAGAAATGTTACCTTAGGGCAAGAATATGATATTATCTATCAGTAACCTAATACCTAAGCTTTATTATGTGCTACAATAGCAACAAAACTGAATGTTGGTTTTAAAACATTTCTAATTGTTTTGATTTATAACCCACCTGCAGTTAATAAATTCTTCAAGCGTAATGTAACTAGATTGCAGAGAAATGTATTTTTAAAGATATGTGCACCTGCCTATGTAACTGACTTGCATTTGAAATTATTTGAGACTCTGAAATAACAAGCAATCAGCATCATGACTGCCTGAACAACAATACCCTTATATATTTTGGGAATTAGTCACTATAGATGAGGAATCATTGCACAGCATAAAAACAACAACTTCATTTTCACATTATTGTTCCTTTATATGAGTAGAAAACCTTCATTATGAGAAAAATCATATTATAGGGCTTGACCTGTTGAGTAAACAAAGAGAAGACAAGGCATACTGTTTTAGAAAGCAGATAACCTGCCACATCAAAAGAGGAGTCACTTACATTTCTACCCCTAGCCAGGAGTGAACAAATATTACCAGAAGATGACGCTCATGGAAAAAAAATACACGTAGTGTAGCTCCTAGGATCAGTATAACTGTGCACTGAGGCTCGAATGCTCAGTGTTTAAATAGGCCAACAATGTTGCACATCATCACTGTTGGTACTGCGCTATGACGTGCTGTCCAGCATATCATGGGCCGTGCAACAGTGAGACGCGCATGTGTATGGATGCTACCCCATCGCCCATATGCTGGGGACAAAGCTGATGGCCAAAACAGCTGTGAGACACCGGATGTGCTTGACTGCCATAATGGCGGTAAGGCAATGGATTCGGCCAATGGCTGTGGTGTTGTGACAGCAGTTCTGCTCATGAATTCCTAGTAATCAGATTTGGTTATGCTAGTCAAATGAGACCCACTTGTCAGAGTCCTCCCATGAGATGTCATGCCCCTCTCCACAACAAGAGACCGACTGTCCTGATCATCTAGCCATTCCAGGTTCTGCTACTCAACATGATACTCATGGCCAAACTAAAGCCCACCACAGTCAGGAAGCTTGGGAAGAAAGCTGTGGTAACACCTTGGAGACCTCTCCAGCATTCAGTAGGATAAAATTTCCATTTATATACTTGTCCCCATGGTGTAACTGGTTTTCTACAGAATTGCTCCAGTTCATTTTAGTACATCAATGTCTGTTTAGTAATCTACAGAATTTCTATGTTTGCCGAGGTATGCAGCAGTGTGGACGTGGCAAGAAATGCTTCCACTGCATTTGGTTAACACCATTAAAACATTTGTAGCCTGCAAAGGTACAAAACAGATAGACACCAGAAAGACTTTAAGACACATAGAGCTCGATGTAAGTGTTAAGAAAAAAACAGGTGTTGTTGTTTTTTTAAGTCAGATTTCCATATTCAAATCCCCAGGTTGCTAAAATATTAAAAGCGGTTTTCCTACAAACCGCCAGTCAAAGAATAGCCCATAGGAATCAACTAAAAACAACGCGCAAGTGGCATTCAAATCTATGCACTCAGTTTTAACTCGTGTTTCGTGGAAACAATCCTGACAGGAATCCTGCACCTCATAGTTGAGGCGTATAAGCCACAACAATAGCTTCAAAACCATCGTTGTTCCAACAAAAGCAATGTAGAATACATACACGCATGCTCTCTAAGGACAAAATGAATGGAGAACTGTCAAATAAACCCCTGAAAGAACCTGAACTAATGGAGAACTGTCATCCTAAAAACAAAGGGAAATATTTGGTGCTCTCCAGATTAATTACCTGTATTAAGTATCAGTGCTAATTGTGAAGATGAAGAGGTTCCCGATGAGTAAAATATGTATAAATATAGGGGGGGAGGTGAAAATGATAAATGATAAAAGTTATCGGAGAACCCTAAAGTAACTGTAACACACTGCTTGATAACTCCAATGTGATATACCTTGTTATAAAGTACCCAAAATTAATAACATAGAAATTAATTACAGCAGATATCACAGTAATTCAGAGGTCAATAAATGACAATCATATAGATATTGATGTAGAAAAAAAGGGGGTTCACACAATAGTTCGGTTAGTTGATCACAGAGATGGATGTAATGATAATGGGATGGAATGAAATAGATGTTGTTATGATTAAAGTTAGTATATGAAATAATGTTCCATCCTTTCTTTTGCAACAATGAAATGAATGGTAGAGTGAAGATGTCTTGTGAATCTTTGTTGGTTAGATGAAGAAATGATGACTGAAGATATTGATATTTTCTTGCTGGGCTGCTATCAAATCAAAGCACCAGGATCTCCAGGTGTGAATAAAATTCTTGTAAACAAAGGGGTCAAATGCTCCAAAGCAAGAAGTATGAAATAGATAAAATAAAGTAATAAAACAGATCTAAATGTAGTATTGAAAGGTGATGTGCATGATAAATTAGCATGTAAAATCTTTAACACAGCAAACTAGGGTTAAATACAGTAAAAAATGTATGGTCTCATAAGAATTTAACAGATATCATTAAAAATTAAAAATAATATAAAATATACACAGAAAAGGTGCTCTTAAAATTCAAATTATCAGATCGATATTAAGTAAAACAAGTTTCTAGTAAAATAGGTGACTAGAAAAATATATATATTTAAGTCTTTTTAGGAGGATTTGTGGGGTGGTTAAATATCAACAACTTGCTTTAAACAAGTGTATAGTCAAATCTAATTACCCCGTTTAAGAGTATTAAAGACAGTTGCTAATAATCACTGCAAGTGAGTTCAACCAATCCACACTTGTTGTAGTCTGCTTACTGAATATTTTCTTTAAAACTTGCACTTCATTAAGCTGAGTACTTGTTGCCTGTGCATTCCGATCCTGTACCTCGACTGTCCGTTCGCTTGTGGTGTCTCCTAGATGTTGGGTCCTCTGGCCGGCATGTATTCCTTGTGCAGATGTGTGTGTATTCTAACACATTTCGGGAACTTAACAACATCAATTTTCCCTGTAGAAGGTCTTTAAACGCGTTGGAATACACACACATCTACACAAAGAATCAGTAGCATAACAATAGGGCCCTGCGAATGGGCTTGTCATTCCAGGGGCCCGGCCTCCCTCTGTAACCCCACCATCTGGAGCCCGCAACATTCTGATAAGTGGATCTCCCTCCGGCACTCTAGTAATGCAGGGCGCTGGAAAATGACATCATCTCCCAGTGAGACAACTGTGCGGGAGCTCCATCTGCATAGAGTTTTGTACAGAAGGAGGTACAAACCTCTTCTGACTCCTGCCATGCCACTGGACCACCAGGAAGGTAGGAGATGGGCAATGTAGAGATGGAGGGCAGTGTCGTGGGAATGCAGAGATAGGGGCAATGGAAGGGCAATGTGGAGATGGGTGGAAATGTGGTGGCAATGTGCAGACTGGGGGCAATGTGGAGCCAATGTGGAGATGGGGGACAATGTGGAGGTGGTCAGTGGAGAAGGCCAATGTGGTGCAATGTGGTTGAGAGGGGGCAATGTCATTGGAGGGGGGCCCATGGTAGTTCTTGCACCAGGGCCCTGTGGCTTCTAGTTACGCCTCTGCAGGGAATACAAGCTGGCCAGAGGACCCGACATCTAAGAGACTGAAATTGATCCTTTTGTGGCTTGTGATTAGCTGGGGCTTGTATTTGCCCTTTCTAACGCTTAACTGGACCTTAGACATTGACGTTTAGCATGCTTTATGATGCGGAACTTTAACGCATCGTTGAATAAAAGCAGACAACAACATTTTTGTTAGTATGGCAACATGTGCTTTCTACTCTGGTTTTGTTTTACCGTGCTTCTACACTTGAGTAGCTGTAAAACGCATCTTTGCAATTTACACAGTGCTGGTTTTTACTCTTCAGCCTGTAAACTCCAACATTTGCATCAAGGCCATAATGCCCTTTTGTATGAAGGAAAATGGAGCTATTCTTGGATAAACCAACTGTACCACCGGGGTGAAGTAAACATCCCCATAGAGTTGAAAGGGATTTTTAACTCCTTGTATACATTTGAGATCTATCGTTAAAGGAGTTCAAAGCCCCATTTAAATCAATGGACAATCTGGGGGGGTGCCCAGAAATACTCCACTTTCCTTTCATCATAAACGTATAACTTTGTAAAAGTGTTTACAATTTTTAAAGCATACACTTAACTCTTTGAGTGCCAGAGAGGAATTCAGGGTATTCTGCAATGTGTTGGATACTTGTGTGGCACTCACTAGGTTAAGGATAGCCAAATATTAGCTATAACCTGGCTCCATCTGAAAGAAACAAAAAGTCACAGAAGTATAACTGCTAAACATACTACAACATCCTTTTATTGTAACAACTTGTGCTCATTGTTGAAAGTTAGCTATGCCCTGTATTGCTCTTTCGAAGGTCCCCAGATTTGCCAAAGAACACCATAGCTTGTGTTGCATTACAGCAGGATAGTTACTATAAGTCAATATTAGTTTGCTTCATAGAGGTACACAATCTCCTTATATATTGGACTCACCATTTTTTTTGTAAAATAAATAATTCTTGGGAAATTAACCATAATGTTTTGGTAGAATAGTGGTGTACTTAATGTTAATTCACTGCAGCGTATGCTAATTAGTCCTGTTTGAGGGTAAACATATACCTTGTAGTACTATTATACTTCACCCCAGTATGGGGGCTCTGTCTACATCAAATACATTCAAAAGCCACACACATTTAACTCCAAGGAGAGCCACTACAGCGACTGCTCGTATATATATATATATATATATATATATATGTCCAAATTTGAAAGCACTCTCTACATTGCCAGGTGCACAATCCCTATAGATATGTACAAATAGTAGAAAAGGATGGGGCAGCACCGTGGGACTTTTTAATGATGCTATTTATTGGATGAAAAGGACAGCAATAATGGTCAACGTCTTGAGAAAGGTCCATAAACAGGACCGAAATGTTGACCATTATTGTTGTCCTTTTCATCCATTAAATAGCATCATTAAAAAGTCCCATGGGTGAGCCCCATCTTTTTCTATTTATCTCTCTCTCTCTCTTTCTCTCTCTCTCTCTCTCTCTCTCTCTCTCTCTCTCTCTATATATATATATATATATATATATATATATATATATATATATGTATCTTGATCACTCACAGGCTTTATTTGAAGACCAATAGTAGTGCAGATTTATTGAATAAACATTTCAAACCACATCACCAACAACTGTAGAATTCAGTATTCGTTGGTGTTATAGTGGGGTATTTTTGATCCTGAAACTGAGTATGTGCTTTTTGTCTATAATAGTCTGAAAATTCAACTCCATGCACATTAAGGTCAATCCCCCATTATTTAAGTCTCAACAGATTATGATAACTATCAGTGGGTACGTTCTTGTCCTGCTGATTGATGGCCTCAGAGAATTGTCCTCATTCCAATAGATACTCACTTATGAAAGGTAGATTCACTGTAGTACTGGTGGATGTACACAGGTCTTCCATGTCCTGATATGATCGTTGGTATTCAGGAGTCTTGGGGGCTTAGGTAGCTTCAGGGGTAACTACAAGGGTGTGATCCATAATTGATTTCCGCAATATATTGATAGCGGTGGCTGCACCCACAACCACAGGCTACTATTACCTGGTGAATGCCATGCAGTGTGGTAAGATACTCTCCTGAAAAAGCAGCATTCTTCAGGATGCTTTCATAGTGCTTATCCCTTTGAATGCCAGAGGGATAGCAATGCGTTGCGTACTCCTCTGTCACTCAAAGGGTTAATTCAACATTTGAGCACTACTATTTTGCCTTTTTTACAGAAAACCTAACAGTGCTCCTAAATACAAAATGGCTGCAGGACCCCACAATCCTACCTAGTCATATACTACTTTCTCTCACTCATTCCAGTTCTACCCTTTTCTCTCTGGCTCTATCAAGCCCCCTCTCCCTGAGTTCTTCTTGTCCAGGGTACCCGCTATGACTTTTTCCAATCTTAGTGCTCTCCCTACCTCAACACTCATGTCTCTGTCTCTTGAGTCTCTTCCCTGGCACACACACACACACACAGTCTGTCTTTCTCCACATCTCAAGGTCTCTGACTCCCTCAGAGAGGACTTTCTGCCCATTTCTCCTCTAAATATACTCTCCCTTCCAGTGCTCTCACTAAGCAACAAACACAAATCTTTTTAAACATTTACAGTTTTTCCTGTCCAAACAAATGCAGAAGACCCTCCTATCCAAGAAAGTTCACCCACCACATATAGGTGCCCATCCTCCCAACACCACCTATAGACTTGCATTACATAAGAGGAGGGAAAAAAAAAAGAACCAGTGGAGACGAAGTAGTGTATTAAGCAAAAGTGGTGAAATTCTGTCGTAAATCAACTCTAACATTCCCATTGCTTTAACATAATGCTTTGCAATGTGTTGGAGAGCACAAACATTCGTGTGGTTTTAAAGCCTCATTTAACACATTGGGGATTTGCTGAATGTTCATTCCCCTCATGGTGCAGTTGGTTTGTTCCAGAGCTTCTCATCTTTAGCTTGATGAGTATGGCCCACTTTACATTGGAAGGACGAAGGCTGATGTACTAATCATAAGTGGTAGAATTCTTAGGCACACAAGGTATACCATAGAAATAAAATGTCCATTGCTTTAAATGGTTCTTTTTAACCCCTTGAATGCTAGATATGTGTCAAAAGCATTGCATTGCAATATATTGGAGATCTATCTAACCTTTAAATCAATGGGGATTTAGGTAATGTTCATTTACTCAATATGGTGCACTTGGTTTGCACCAGAATTGCGCAACTGTTCTTTAGTTTCTTTAGTATATCAGTCCTAATGGCATTACAGAACTTAACAACATGTACAGCTCTATAACATCTACATTATCTAGGGAATAAAGTGCCAAGGATGATCTACTCTAGCACTCATATGCATCTGTCCGCAGTATTTGATAATTAAAACACCCAAATAATCTGCTGTAGCCTGCACTAGCATGCACCCCTGCACCTTCCATTCCTGTTCTGTTCAGCATGCAGCTATTTCTTACTGTAGCCTCTCCTCACTCTACACACTTAAATTACATGCCTGACGGTTGATGTTAGTAAATTGACTTTATCTCAGTAGAATCTAGCCGCTACCTTAATTATCTGGATGGATCATGCCAGCGGCCTGAAAATTTTACTGCCTGGGTTTCAGGACCAATGAAACAAAGACAGAGCTAGAAAACTGGACATGTTGCACCCTAGGGTAAGGTAAGGAGGATGTGTGGGGGGGAGATACTGAACTGCAGGACATTTTTGAAAAATGTCTCTCTATGAGAGCCAGAAGTTAGCAGACAGTTGGCCATATGTTGCCCAAAGACCACATATTTGACATGCCTGGTCTATATTCATTTATAATACAGTGTGTGGCAATATTAGCCCATTACATAAATGTAGATGACATTTAATGTAGATAAATGTAAGGTTTTGCATTTGGGCTGTAGAAACAAACATGCTATATTCTCTAAATGGGAAACAACTTAGGGAAGCCTCATTAGGGAAAGATTAGGAGTACTGATAGACAATAGACTTCACAGTAGTGTGCAGAGTCACTCAGCTACTGCAAGAGAAAATAGAGTACTAGCCTGCATAAAAAGAGGTGTAGAAGCAAGGGATGCTAATATTATCCTACCTCTGTATAAATCCTTGGTTAGACCTCATATAGAATATGGAGTACAATTTTGGGCACCAGTTCTTAAAATTGTTGGACTGGAAAAAGTGCAGATATGCAACAAAACTGATAAAGGGATTGGATGATCTGAGTTATAAAGAGAGACTAGCCAAACTGAGTTTGTTTACATTAGAGAAGACACATCTAAGGGGTGATATGATTACCATTTACAAATACATTCAAGGTCAATACGCAAAGAGCTGAGCTAAGAACAATAGGTCATCCATTAAGACTAGAGGACAGGCACTTTCGACTAGAACAGAGGCAGGGATTTTTTACAGTAAGGGTGGTAAGGTTATGGAATTCTTTGCCTCGGGATGTTATACTTGCAGATAATGCTACTGCTTTCAAAAAACAATGGATTCCTATCTAGCACAGAACAATATTGAAAATGATGACAGTTAACTTCAATGCAGATAGGTTGTTGATCCAGGGAACTATCTGACTGCCATTTGGAGTCAGGAATTTTTTTTTTTTAACCAGTTGGATCTAAATTGGAAATGGCTTCAGAGGGCTTATTTTTTGCCTTCCTCTAGATCAACAGGGGTGTTTTTGGCATGGGCTGGACTTGATGGATGCATGTCTTTTTTCAGCCTCATCAACTGTATCACTATGTGACTATGTTACTAATTAGCACTAAGTGCTACTCTGTGTAACCAACATATAAAGGCAGCTAGCACAACATATAGGCAGGTTTGTAATTTAAAACATACTACATTTTTCTTTCATAGCCAGACTAACTTGATGATGAGCATTAACCTAATGCTTTTGTTTAGATTGAGATTTGTCAAATCTAGTAATTTTGTCTCTCTAAAAAAAAAAAAATCTGTGATTATAAGCAGTTTATTTTGTGTTCATTCATTATAGTGCTGTATTCATTCTAAAAAAGTCAGTAAGTCCTTTATTTGTTGCTAAATATGGGGAGAGTAGGAGATAATATTCTTGCATTAGAACATTAATTATCAGTTGTTGGATCCCAGCTGTTGTGGAGAACAGCTACTGTCGTCCCCACTCATATAGTGGCTAATTGGGGATGATGGGAGTTTTAGTCCCCAACAGCTCGGGGGAAATGCACTAGAGGGAAATAAGGTTAACTATTCTGTTTGGCAATGGTTAATTTGCATATGGAAATTCACTTTATTCAATCATTGTCGTATTTATGTGGGTGTGTTTATATGTCAATCCTCTGAGTGCCAGAGGGGTACACAACGCATTGTGTTGTATACCCCTCTGGCACTCAAAGGGTTAAGGTGGCACATAGCCACATGCACTGATTTCTGAAACCAGCCTTTTCCGTCAGTGTTCACAGTCCCAACATTGTCAGTCTGAGGATGGAGATGTTGGGCTCTCTCTGTAGCTTTCTGTGCAGCTGCAGCCACTGTCACAACCCCTCCTTAATTCTTTGGGTCCCAGGGGTGTAAGAAAGACATTGCACACCATGTGTCTTTGCCAAGCAGCACCATTGCCTTGCGCAGTGCAGTCAAATCTGCTCATTGCTCATATCACCAGGGAATGATCCCCAAAACACCACTCTTGCAAAATGTAAAACTTGTTTATAAAGGGAGAAAAACCTCACCAGCTAGAAAACAGACTGGGAGCTTTATTAAATAGATCAAAACCCAGACCACCAGTGCATGCTATTCCTCAGAAGGGCACTTCCCCCCCAAAAGTGAAAAGGTACCCATCCGATTGATTCCTCTGGCAACAAAACGATTACAATTGCTATGTAACTAATGTGCAGTACTCCTCCTATTCCTACCCTCTAAACCTGTCTCTAGACTGTAAGCTTTCATGAGCAGGGTCCTCTGGTCCTTCTGTTCTCCACATTTGATTTGTACTATTTAATGTCTCTGTATGTCCATTCCCTATTGTACAGCTCTGCGGAATTAGTTGGTGCTAAATAAATAAATAATAATAATAATAATCCCCGGTAACAATAAATCCTAGCAGCCAGTGACAAAGTTTTGCTGGGCTCATTGAGGCACTCATCATTTAAATGGGAGCTGCTGCTTTCCTTGGTACTGAAGTCTCTCTGCATCTTCTCTGCACAACCCTGCCCTCCCTAACACAGTGATGATATGCTAATGATCGCAGACTCTCTTTCTCTCCTTGAATCCCTAATTCTTAGTGTTTTTGGCGATGTGTGTCTCTATCGCCAAGGCAGAGTGCTCACCACACATCACCATAACATTTATCTTTAGTGCATCTCCCCCCTGGAGATCTCACATATTACTATTCCTGCATTATAACAAAGGTCTTTATCTATAAATGCAAATTGTATCAATTCTGGAGTAAAGTAAGTTCACCATACAGGCAAATAAACATTCCCATTGATTTAAATGAGACTTAAACCACTGAGTGCTGCAAAAGTCTCCAAAGCTTCACCTTGTAATGTATTGGAGACCTCTCCAGCATTGAAGTGGTTAAAAGCCTTATTTAAATCAGTGACATTTTATGGAATTATTGTCTGCTAAGGCTTAGTTGGTTATCTCCAAATTTGCCTTTATACATAAGGCCCAGTTCATGTCATCTAGTGTATTTTATGGGATAGTCATGTTCTTAAAGTGTTAGTAATGTCCAGAAATACTTTGTAATAGATTTGTAGAGGGTAAAAAAATAATCACATTGCCACAAACCCAATCTCTCAAAGCACTATAGTTTGAGAGATATTATCAGTCAAAGTTCCCCCCTCCCTCCCCATCTCTTGATGTCAGCTGTAATGTGACAGAAGGAGATTTGTGTCGGCCGACACGATGAGGCTCTTCAAGAGAGCCGAAATCCCGTTATTGCAAAATAATTACTTCATTGGAAAGGCCTACAAAGTGTACTTGCAAACCAGGCACACTTTGTAGACCTTTACAATGAAGTAATTCTTTTGCAATAAGGTGATTTTGGCTGTGCTGCAGAGTCACTGGCTAATCCCCAGACTGGGATCTCCTGCTGTCAGCTAGATGCTGATGTCAGGATGGGGGGAACTTTGATTCCGAATATCTCTCAAACAGTAAAGGTGTGAGAGATGGGGTTTGTGGCAATGCGATTATTTTTTTACCCTCTACAAATCTATTACAAGTTATTTCTGGACATTACTAACACTTTAAAATGAAAGTAACAACTTATGGCAATTTACCTTGGTTTTAAAGAGATTTTGAAATCACCTATATGTTGTATTAAACTATATTTAAATAGTAAGTTTTGAGATATTTAGCTTTATTTATTTGTCAGTTCATGCAGCTTAGACAGACTAGTTGGCATCCAGATACTAACACACTGCTCCGCCTCCTATCTACCATTCCCTCAGACTCTGTCCCTCAAACAGTTAAAGTAAATGTAGTGTTTTTTTATTGTAGAGAGCTGTCTTATGAGCCCCTCTCTCTAGTTACTAAAATAAATAGGAGGAATAAAGAAGAGCATGAGGGAGAAGCAGTTGGGAGGGAGAGTAGTGTAGAATGTTAGCAATAGGCACATGGTCACATCCACACCTGGGGATTCTCAGGGTTTGACTCTGAACTCAGGGTCTCAGAGTGCAGGGACAAATTCTCAGCATACCAGCCAACAGTCCCGGTTTTAGGGGCCAAACCCACTGTCCTGCCGCATTTAGGGTTTGTCCCGCTTTCCTGACCTCTTCCCCACCTTTTAAATATGACTGTACTGCTCCATCATCCTTAAAATCACCACCACGTGAGCCGTGTTCAGTGTGTGTGTCACTTTATATGTGCACCCTCATGAAGTGCTCTACCTTTGCCAGCCGCCCTGAGCAATTAGAAATTCTCAGTCTGAGCAGCACATGATGATGCCGGCGATACACGGCTGAGAACTGTGGTCCATGCCTCTCCTGATCATCCTCCTGTCTGACCTGAGTTGCATGATGGGGGGGAAGGATGGCCACGGGGTGAGTTGCAGACTGCCTCACTCAGTGCCTGGCCACGTACGTAGTGACACGGAGGCAGCACTGAGGATGTCAACTGAAATGTTCATTAGTCCTAACTAACAGCCAGCCTCATGCTGTAATTCTGGGTCTTGGCTCAGCTGGCTAGAGTACTCAGGTGACTTTTTTAAGACACTGGCACTCAAGAGATACGCAGCATTTTTAAATGGTTAAGTAGCTTCACATCTTGCTCATTAATACATGTAGTTGCACTATAATTATTTTAGGTTAACTATGTTGCAATGGAATCAGTCACTCTTTAACCCCTTGAATGCTAGAGATGAATGTGCACATTCAAGGGATTAAAGGGGATTGATCTCAATGCAAGATAGTTAACCTAAAATAATTATAGTGCAACTACATGTATTAATGAGCAAGATGTGAGACTACTTAAACGTTTGAGAACGTTGCTTATCTCTCTGACACTTAACCCTTTGAATTCCAGAAATTAATCCAATGCTTTGCAATGTATTGGATTCTTCTCTGGCACTCATAGGGTTAAAGGATACGCAGATCTGAGTAGAAGAGTTTTGGTGTACGTCAGAAGTGATATATGTCCTTTTTTGAGCCCCAAATCCCTCTGTCCCTCCCTGGTGTCCCTCTGTTTAGGAGATCAGACTGTGCGGGTTGTATAAAAGTGTATCACATTGCTCCCACTGTAATAAAACTCAGTATATGTGATTTTATTTTAATCTGTGTAAAAAAAAAAAAATCTTTGGGCTTGTTCTAAATCATTTATTCAGTTCCACAAAGATTTGTCATGAAATAACCTAAAAACTCTGGGCAAAGCCCTGCCCACCAGCCACACCCCCAACAACATCACCTAAACACAAGTGTCCTTCTTTGGGCATTTGAAATGTTGGGAGGTATGTCCAATGTTTTCTGCTATATGATTTACACCAATGTACTGCTTATTTAATGTTCAGATTAGTGGCATTTCTATCAGAAAGGCAGAGGAAGAAGTCCTGCTTGTCTGGTTAGTGTTTACCCTTTGAGTGCCATAAAGGTATCTCATTACTGGAGCATGTTAAAATAAAATGGATAATATCTAATGTATTTTGAAAATTCTTTCAAATGAACCTACGTTGTCACTAAGGGTTACTTACACTTTAACTTTGAGTACCAGAGAGCTATCCAAAGCATTGCAATCCAATGGTACCCAAAGGGTTAATGAAAAGAAACTGCATAATATCAATGGCTCTTTGTTTGAAACAGTTCAATCAGACCACTGATTTTTAACCCTTTGAGTGCAAAGTAATGCATTACATACCCCTCTGGCACTCAAAGGCTAAAATTGTTTTGTATAACTGGTTCACTCACCTTTATTACAACAAATCCTAAGGCTGTTTGTCAGAAGCCGTCATGCACAGTAGAGATGGCTGTGTGCACTGCAGTCATGCATAGTAGAGACTGCCTGCGCTGCGGCTGATATGAAGCGGGGAGCTCCAAATTCAGACCGGAGTCCTCTCTGCGCACCTTCCTGGGACCGCTACTGTGCATGACTGCATTGGTGGCACTATGACCCGTGTACACGGGCTTTTCAACTAGTAATCTATAAAACAGGTAGACGTTAGTTATTTGTTTTTAGTCTTCATTAAATAACTACATTTTTAACTTTTAATTTTTGTCTTGACTTCGCAGTAATTATATCATATTTTTGAGATAAGTGCAGCAAATGATGATGACACTGTCTTTTATTTCTAAGAAAACTCAATTGTTGAGTGGGTGAGTAGCTTTTTGTACCCTTGCCAGGGTACGGAACATCTGTTTCTTGTATTCAGTCGGTTCAAGATGAAATGACACTAACTACCAAAATAATCTTTTTTTTTTTCTCCTTTGTTTTCTGTTAAACAGACAAAAGAAAGGTTACTTAAGTAGACATGTATTGTGCTTTCATCATTTTTGGAAGCAGTGGAGCAAGATTAGGTCTGAAGTGTGGCCTGGAAAACACTTACATCTTCTCTACCACCATGTCTCAATTTATCTTTGCTGCAGGTAGAGTTGCATTGAGAGTGGGGGCTTGAAAAGCATAAGGCAAATCAGTATGAGGACAGATCTGGTTTCAGAATGAAAGGGAAAAAGAGATAAAGGGAGAGATCAAGAATAGCAATGCAGCAATACTGCTTTTAGTGATAATTAATAATTAACATATCTAATGATGCCGGGCGACAGGAAGAATTTGGAAAAGAGCTGAGGGCATGAGGTGACACAAACATCCAAGATATTGGCACAAGGGAAAAAATCCAATCAGTTTACTAAGCCAATTGTTGTGTGCATCAGAATAAAATGTTTACAGCCAGGGCTGAAGATTGGTTGGAACATTTAACTCGGTGACATTTATCTGCATTTAGAGAAGGATAACATATTTTAGGTTTGCTAATGCTTGAGGATGGAACAGCAGGAGATACAATTTACACATCTATATCAATATTAACTCCTGGAATGCTAGATATATAGCCAACACATTTCTTTGGAATGTGTAGCAGCCATCTCTGGCATCTATGGGGCTAGAAATTCTGTCCAGACCCATTGTTGCCTAGTCTAACTTCATCAACAGAGATAAGCAAACTAGCTATGGTTCATTTCCTATGCCAACACAAAAAGTTTTGTGTTTCTTTCTAGTTCTTGCAGCTTGGCAAAGATCAAGAAGATGCCAGAAACATTGTGTGTTATGCCCTTGGTGGTGTCTTACCTATAGAAAGATCTGAGCATATATTTGTAAAACAGGTGACCTTGGAGTTGACTGTGTATTTATTTTAAATATTCCATACTGTTTTATTTTTTACATATCTACATATCTACTGCATGAACAGTTTGTTAGGATAAGAGTCCCACACATAAAATGAATGTGCTAAAATGAATCACAAACTCTGTTCTAGTATAAGCAAGGAAGATGCAGTGGCAGAGAGTACTGGCAGTTAACAAGGGCTTAAGCCAAGAATATCTGGGAGAAGTAAGAAAGTGACAAAGAAAGAATTGTATCTCACACAAGGCCTGGATTCCACTGAAGCTTAATATATTACATTCCAGTTGATACCATTTATGAACTACAATGTATTCTAGGGCTTAAAGACATAAATCACTTAAAGACTGGAAGAAATTAAGATTTGTTTGAAATGAAGGAGAACCCTATCTACAGATATATGTATCACTTAATTAGTATAAATTACCTAGAAACATTTAGAATGACATATATATGTATATTGACTTTTACTCATGGACAGTGCTTCATTCAGAGATGATTGCAGTTCAAATTCCTTCTAATTTAACTCTTTGAGGGTCAGGATGATATTCATCTCCTTGAGTTGAAATGCATTGGATACCTCTTTAGCACACAAAAGGTTAAATTGCATTTTTCTGTAGCACACAAAGAAAATAAAACAGTATGCTCCCAAGCTTGATAAAAAAGTAATACTATCCTTGTCCTGGTGCACCAACCCAACCAAATGTGTGCAAAGTAAAAAAGTTCAACAAATATGTCCATGTCCTTAGGAAGGACTGTAGAACAAAGTTCTATTCCAATCTTCACCTTGTTGTGAAGGCCACCTGAAATTCTGTGGCTAAGTTCGCAAGGAAATCTGCTCATTACATTTATGAGCTCTTATGTCTACCAAAGAGCTCGTCAGAAATGCTAAACTAGGAACTAGCCTGCTTTAGAATTTAGCAGGGTTTGTAGGAAAATGGTCATACCTAGGATGCAATCTATTTTAGCTCCCTAGTGCCTTGCACAGAGAGGAAATATCCTAGAGCACATCAGACTGATCCTGAAAAAAAATTGCAGTCCGGCCACAAAGTGCCAGTCAATACCTCTATGAAAAAGAGAAGCAGCCATCCCCAGATGTAAGTTTCAGCCTTGCTGGACCTTGTCAGTGAGGTGCAGATGATCTCTGTAGGCATTGTGATCAAGGGGTCCACGTCAGCAGGTTTATTTCTTATTGTTATTTCTTATTGTTAGCCCTGAGGAAGAATTGATTTGTATGATTTAGCCTTTTTTTTAGAGGCCCAACCCTTAGAAAACTTGATTTGTAGGACTAAGACTTGTTTGGCACAGTCCCTAAAGAAAGCATTGATTTGTAGGACTTAGACTTGTTGCTATAGGCACAAGCCCTGAGGAAACATTCATCTGTAGGACTAACACTTGTTAGGCAAAAGTCCTGAGGAAACATTGATTTGTAGGACTTAGACTTTTTTGGCCCAAGCCCTGAGGAAACATTGATTTGTAGGATTTACACTTTTTTGGCAATAGCCCTGAGGAAACATTGATTTGTAGGACTTACACTTATTTGGCACTAAAGTCCTGAGGAAACATTGATTTGTAGGACTTAAACTTGTTAGGAAAAATCCCTGAGAAAACATTGATTTGTAGGTCTTAGACTTGTTGTTAGATGCCCAAATCCCAAGGAACAATTGATTTGTAGGACTTAGACGTGTTAGGCACAAGCCCTTAGGAAACATTGATTTGTAAGACTTTTTCTTATTGTTAGAGGCTCAAGCCCTGGGGAAGAATTTATTTGTAGGATTTAGACTTTTCGTTAGAGGCCCAACCCTTAGAAAACATTGATTTGTAAACCTTAGACTTGTTGTTAGAGGCACAAGCCCAGAGAAAACATTGATATGTAGGATTTAGACTTGTTAGGCCCAAGGCCTGAGTAAACATTAATTTGTAGGACATTGGCTTGTTAGAGGCACAAGCCCTGAGGAATCAGTGATGTTTTTTGGACTCAGGCTTGTTAGAGGCGCACACCCTGAGGAATCAGTGAGTTTTTGGACTCAGGTTTGTTCTAGGAACAAGCTCTGAGGAATAAGGGATTTTGTGGACTCAAGCTTATTAAAGGCACAAGAGAAAGGGAGGCAGTACAGACTTTCTAAGCATAGCAGTCTATTAATAAAAAGTGCCGACTTGGTCAAGTTTTCCCTCAATCAGTACACTATCACAGATACCTTAGAGGCCTAGTTACCCTGTGCTTCTTTCCTCTGTGGTGTGTGGGCCGGCATAGTTGTGGCCACCTCTGCAAATGCTGACATCATGAAACAGGCACTGGCTAGGATGCCTGTTTATGGGCCTATTCTGTGTAGCCTAATTGGGTCCCGACTTCTCCTGCTCCTTTATAAACCTCCCTGGGCCTGGGAGTCATTGCCTTTACGTGGTGTTTCTGATATTGTGTCTTGTGCTCCGTTGTGACCTGTGCCTTATCTAAGAATCCGCACCGTGTATGACCCCGGCTTGTCTGACTACCCACATAGGTTCTGACCTGTCGTTCTGGCTGACAAACTCGCTCCATGTATGATCCCAGCTTGTCTGACTACCCACATTGGTTCTGACCTCTGGCTCTTGCTGTTTATCGCTCCGTATAGTCCCTGGCTTGTCTGACATGGGGCTCTGGTTGGCTACTTGCTCTATACCCTCCGAACTTGACTGACCATCAGTCTCAGTGTTTCATGGTTCAGGTCTGCTCTCGCTCCCTGTTGCCTCTCATCGCATGACCCAGGGTGGAGACTTGTGCCTCAGTTACAGTTCCCTCTGGTGTTCCTCCCGCACCTTGGTCCTATCTCCGGTATCTCACAGTAGTACTGTGCGCAGCACAGTGTGCAGCTCCAGTTAGGAGCCTGGGTCCTATCATCCTGTGTTCTGGATTTGTGTGGGCTATACTATTATTACTTTACTTATTAACCCCTTAAGGACCGGCCGCGCATGCGGCCGTCACGTAAGGACCAGGGGCCTATTTTTTTTCAGAATCCGATTCCGGACTCCCCGAACTGCATGCAGCCGCGTGGTGTTATGGTTTTATTGACACTCAGAGAAAGTAAATTAGGTAAAACACAGTTTTATGAACAAACTTAAAATGACAATAACCCTCACGGGTCCAGTAATATATACACAATATAGTACTGACACAGGACAGGTTACAGTAGTAAATACCCACATGGGTCCAGCAATTGTACAGACAGTAATAACAATATACTGACACAGGTCAGGTGATACGTGTGATTCTCAAACGAGGCAGCAGTGAACGGGTTACTAATAGGCCAGGAAGACTGACAGGCCCTATTAGCACGAGGCCCTTAAATTTGGGAGGGAGAGTATCAACAGTGAGTAATGCCACAGGAGTAAGCGAAGGCCCTTACTAAGCTTATAGACTGCCGTATCAGTAGCGGAGGACAGACTGTATGCCCAGAGGATGCCCAACGGAGACTACAATGCCAACAACCGGTGGAGAACGGCCCATTCCCCCGTGGGGATAGACGAACGCTCAGACCAATTTCGACTGCCGAGGTGGATAGTAGCCTGAGGTGCCCAAGGAAGACCAACCTCAGCTGATGGCAGGAGTATAGGTCTAGCGTACCGTGGCACAGAATGGAAGGCTCACACCAGAGTGTTGCCTGCGCGACACGGAACATAACCGAGACCAGGCTGCAGGAATAATAATGCAGTAGGCAACACTGCCCGGATGCCAAGCCCAACGAGAGCCACAGAATGAGCAGCAGGCAATCCTGGACAGATAGTGAGCAGAGGCCCTACGGGTCGGTACACAGAACAGGAACAACAGCCAACCAAAATCCGTACACCAAGCAGGAACGTCAGCCAATCCAAGTCGATACACAGAGCAGAAACGTCAGCAGGGCCGGGTCAGTACACAGAGCAGGAACATCATCCAATCCGAGTTGGTACACAGAGCAGGAATGTAAGTCGGACCAGGTTGGTGCACGGAGCAGGAACGTCAGCCAATCCGAGTCGGTACACAGAGCAGGAACGTCAGTCGGGCCGGGTCAGTACACAGAGCAGGAACGTCAGCCAATCTGAGTTGGTACACAGAGCAGGAATGTCAGCCGGGCTGGGTCGGTGCACGGAGCAGGAATGTCTGCCAATCTGAGTCAGTACACAGAGCATGAGCTGTGCACTCATGGATCTTAAGTAAACCTTTCATATGGAAGCTAGCCATGTTTCAATCCACAACTAGGGATCTTTGTCAAGCCATGCATGCAATAATATATATATATATATATATATATCTATAGAGAGAGAGAGAGAGAGAGAGAGAGAGAAAAAGAAAGTAAAAAGGGAAATACTCACCACGAGAACCAAAAAACTGGAAAAGTGTAGGTGATTAGTACAAAAACAGAGAAGAAAGCCATGTAGAATGACCAGTAGCCCCAGAGGAACGACCTGAGTGAATGACCCCCAGTGGAAGGAGCTAAAAAGTATAAAGAACATTTTCAAATGAATAGGTAGCAACAATTTAATGCAGATGAAAAAGATAATTAAATAAAAAAGAAACAAAATACAAAAATGATACCATAACTAGTGACCAAGTAGTTAAAGGAATACAGTACATCATAATAATAACCCCCACCCTTTCCCATTTACCTTCATGTAGCCAGAATAACTTAATAGACCATATGAATGTTGTCCTTGTATGTATGTTCAATACACAATCTCTTCAATCAGCTCTGGTGTCATGTGTTAGGAGGGAGACATCACAGTTGTTTGCAGACTTTTTAGACTGGAGCAGGCAGAGAGTATGACCCTACTTAACCCTTTAATGACATAGGGATATACGATGATATGAAGCAATGTACTGCACACCATTCTGCTCCTGAAAGGGTTAAGATGACGAGGGGTTTATGAGGTGTTACTTCTCCTTTAAAGCTAACATAATAACAGCTGTAATGCAACATTATCCACCTTGTCCACTTGTCAAGATTCAGTCTTAGATTTCTAATTCAATGTAAATTACATTTGAACCAAGTGAATCTTGAGCTGAAACCTATTATAATTATTAAAAAGGGATTTTAAAATACTGATTTATGTTTGCAAAACAAAATGCTACATTTGACAAACAATAATTACAAATCTTTGGTAAGTTAGTAAAAATGTTCTTTCTCTCAAGAAATATATTTTATTTGAATGCATCTTGTTATACACTGTATTCTAGAAAAACTGTTTTAAAGGAAACCTGCCACCTTATAAAATTATATTATACAGACAGACAGACAGACCGATAGATAGATAGATAGATAGATAGATAGATAGATAGATAGATAGATAGATAGATAGATGTTTAATACTACTGGCCAAAATGTTAATGCAATAAACACACATGTCATTCACCATTAAAAGATCCTGAAATTGCTATCATTCAACAAAAACCTGCGTGCGTCGATTATTTTGATGTGCACCCAGGTCATATGTCCCTTCTACAGTGAGTGCATCCTATATCACACTTTAAAGCTAACCCATAAAATCTGATGTGGTCTTTAAGGTGTTCAAGCCTAGTCCTTAATGGGTTAAATCAATGGAAGTGTTGGTAATTTGTGTTTGTTCCCTATGGTGCAGTTGGTATACTCCAAAACTGCTCCAATTTCTTAGTACATTAGCCTCAGGGTTCCAAGAAAAGGAAGCTGACAACAAACCCATCAGAGTCCCAAGGATTAGTTCCATTCAGGGAGCAATCACTGTACTCAAACTCAAAGAGTAAATGATAATTCATTAGTACAGTCACTGTAGCATACAGTGCATTGAATGTGAAATTGTCCTGTGATCTCAAAGGTTCGTGCTCTGGGACAGAAACGTCACTTCCCAGAAAACTGCAGAATGATATTTTGTTACACTGAATGAGAGATTGCAAAGTGTTTACAGTGTACTAGCTAACAATGCAGTGCTTGTAAAAGTGCATTTTAAATGTAAGTCTTTGATGCACATGAAGGTTTTAGCTCATTAGCATATATTAAGTATTCAACACAATGAACTTCTAAATTTTTGTGGCACACAGTGCTGGCTATAAAGAAGGCATTAAACAACACTATTTCATGCCTCTAGTACTGTCCTTGGAGAACAGCCAATATTTTAGCTAAATTCCCTGAGGTCTGGCTTGAGTCTTACAAGTGAATGGAGAGTAACATAACCATATGGTTCCATATTCAAGGGGCATTTTTGTGCAAACTTTCCTTTCAGCTCTCATTTTAAAGCTGATGAATTGGTGGCAGTGATAATTTCCATACAGTTTCAATAACCTAGAAAATGAATTCTTCTTGTTTCTTTTGCCGTTCACAAAAGGAAATATTGCAAATTACATACATACATATTTATATATCATTGTGACTTAGCTACATTTGCTATGTTGGCAGATTTTACATATTTAAGAAACTGCTTCAAAAGCTTTTGTGTCTACATAGTAACATTTGAAAAATAAAATAAAATAAAAGACCACTGGTGGCAGAGACGGGGAATGAAGTCTAGTGAATCTTCCCAAAACATTGCTTCTTCTTTGTATGATGTTGACATACTTTGTAGTTAATTGGATAGCAGATATAGATTATTTCATGTGAACAACCCAGATTATTTATGGTAACCCAGTTGTTACATGCAGAGAGGTAGTATAATTCATTCACAAAGCATATTTGAAACCACCTTTTTATTGTAGATATCTTACATATAAAGATTACAAATAAATTTATGCATTGAAAGAATAACTGGCTAAAGATTAGTATATACAATGTAATTAAATGTCATCAGATCCAATAGAATAGTGTTTGCCAGGTAACACATTTGTGTAACTCTTGAATGGAAAAATTGAGCAATGAGTATGAATAAGAGATTGGAGATAATTAGATGAAGGAAACATATAATATACAATCATCAATTATACAGTCTTCTCTCTTGACCTTGATCATGCAGCTATTTGATATAGCTATTTGATATTGTAGTCTTGAGCCCCCATGAGGTTCATTACTAGTAACAAACTAAACAGCACACAGAGACAAGAAAAGAAGAAAAGCACTTAACATACTATAATAACAAATAATATGATTGATATGCACTCATATGGCCCATCTTTTGGGCTAATTACTCCTCAGAGTCTTTGTCTCTATATGCCACAATACTGTCTCCCTTGGTAGTCTGTCCAGACCTCCTCTAACAATTGGATGCTTGTCCTTAGGTCCATATAATGACTTGCTGCAGACAGCAATAACTCTCCAATTATGGTATTCTTAGCTAACTACAACTGCATTTCAGTGCAGGAGCTAATCAGCTGTAACATCTACTGGGGAAAGCGTTTTCCACGGGAGGCAAAGACTTGTACACTCCAAAGAGCACAGTGATCCCAGAGATAGCATTAAAGTACACAATGCATTAAAAACATATTAAAATGTACCCATTTCTGAAGACACATCCTATTTTTTCTCCTGTTCTAAGCACCTGGAATTGGTGAATTAAAACCAGCTACTTGTTATCTCTTCTGTTCCCTCTCTCATGTTTTTACCCAAGAACCACCCAATACTCACGTCCTGTGTATTTTTTTCCCTGTTGGTCCTGTCAGAAAGATGTCTATTTAGGAATTTTATTCTCTGATTCATTAGTTCATCCCTTCCCCCTATTACAAGATAGACTCTCTCTTCCCTCGTGTGAAATATGACTATACCTTATGCTTACACATTTTATACTGTACCTCCGATCGCCAAGCTGCATTACATCTACCGACTCCATTTGAAAAATGATGTCTCCCCACAGGTCCATTTAATAGATTCTTGGGTAGAATTTACTACATACTATTACAGCTTCCTCAGCTTACATCCCCTGATACATCACTGCTTGGGAAAAGGAACTGGGAATCAATTTATCGCAGGAATATTGGCTTGCTATTTGGGAAACCACAGCTTTTTTGTCCACCTCATCTCAAGTTTTAGAAACAAACTACAAATTTTTGTACAGATGGTACTATACTCCTATGGTTCATAATATTTCCCGTTCCACAAACTCTCTTTGCTGGCGCTGTTTACTCCATATATGTACTGATCTTCACTTCTGGTGGACCAATTCATGGATTCAAAGTTTCTGATCACAATGTATATCCCATACTGAATCTTTTCTTTATATTTCTCTTCCTTGAGAACCCCTACCTCTTTTGTTCTTTTGGGTTTGCCTACATTACTTCTCTTGCAGAAACACATATTATTGTCCATGCTGACTTCAGCCAAATAATACCATCACAATGGTTGTATAAGAACCCCCCACTCTTACTCTGAGTGGCACTTGAAGGTGGGTGTTTACTTTCTACTTGCTAGACTTACCAGATTAAAAGGGGGAAACGATTAGAATTGCATTACTTCCTTCCTTAGGAGGTGGAATTCCTCTTGTGCAGATGCTGATGATGATTAAACCTCTCACTATTACATGATCATTACTCAAACCACTCTCTCTCTCTCTTTCATTCTTTCTTTCTTCCTAATTTGCTTTCTCTCTCTCTCACTTTCCTTTTCCTTCTTTCCTTATTTCCCCCCCATCTCCAATGTTTTATTCTTGCTCATTTATTTCACTATTCATCTGTTCATCTTCTCAACCTCCTCACTCTCCTCCCTGTCCTACCCTCTGTCCCTCCCTTTACTCTACTTCCCTTAACTTCTCTATCCTCATTCCACACACTTTTAACATTCATGAACAGGTATTTACTCAGATGTTATCTCAACCGCTATGACCAATTTATTGTACTGTTTACTGCTTTTCTTACAATGTCCCATTTTAATGATTTGTATTTTGTAATACCATGCACTGCTGATTTCAATAAAAATGTAATTAAAAAATGTATTAAAAATTGTATACTCTATGCATGCCGTGGGTCTCTGCCAACTTCTTCAGGGATAAAATAAACACTTCGGCTTTACTTTCTCAGCCCCTGAAATACCTGTTGTACACCTTGCTAGCCAATCAAATCAGGCCACTCAAGGAATCTCATGCATATGACTGATTAATTAGTACCTCAAAGCATCCAGGCAAAGTAGCAGTTCCACTTTATTCAACTAAAAAAGCTAATAATTTACAATATATCACAAATACCCTAATACACGTTGGGGGAGATTCATTAAGTGGTGATAAAGAGTTGATAAAGTGGAGATGACTTCTCCAGTTTATCTCCTCTCCAATTCCTGTGTTATTCTATGAAGCCTATGCACTAAGATTTCTTCAGTTTTGGAGATCTTAGTGCATAGGCTCTATAGAATAATATAGTAATTGGAGAAGTGATAAACTAGAGAAGTCATCTCCACTTTATCACTGCTTAGTGAATCCCCCCCCCACAATATCAGTGGAAAATTAGGAAAAATGTTCTTAACCAGCCCTATCATTATATTTTCTATGATTCTTTACTGTCGTTCTATATGACAATATCCCACTAAACAGTTAGATTACTAAAACAAAAACAAACTAGGTCGATAAAAATACAATTTGTACACTAAAAGTTAAAATGACAACTCCCTCGAAAATCCCTTATCAGTTTAATATAGCACATTCTTGTCCTATATGCAAGACCCTATAAAGTTTAAAAGTTGCAGTGGGGAGAAGAGTGGTTCAATTTTCTTTGCTGCTCTGGGTCACAGGGGTCCTGAGAGTCAAACAGAGCTACTTACTAGCTGTTGGCGCAGTTTTCTGGTACTGCTCTATTTCTGTGTTTAAACCCTTTGAGGTATCCAATGCATACTGCAATGTGTTGGATACCTCCCTAGCACTCAAATGGTTAAATTTGCATAATAAAGCAGAAAGAGTGCTTATCTTAATTGTATGATTCTATTTACTGGAACACTATAAAGAGGGCAGGACGTTGCTGATGTCACATTTGCCTCATGTTGCCAGTGAAGAGCAGAGAGCAGTGTACATAATAATCTATGCAATAGACAGAAGGCATGTTCTTAGTCCCAATCACCTCCTACTCACATATATCTACTATTATTCCTCTCAGGAAATATATATTGATAATAACAGACTGAGAGAAAAAGGACAGCCAATGATGTAAAACTGAATTTATTCCTACCACTTCCTTTCTATCTGTAACTAACCATAATATTATGTGTGACTTGCATACAATGCTTTGCTTACATATAAAAACATTTATGTAATTAGCTGCTTATGATCAGTCAGAAAATATGCTGATCTACTAAGGGCTTTCACATAACTGCAGTGACAAATTCAAATGGAAAACTCTATTATTAACAAAAAAAGAAAAGCAGCTCCAATTAATTTTCATAGTATTTGGGCCATGGAGAGTGTTATTTCAATACCGTCGGAGTTGTAGTTCAAGAGTAATTGAATGATAAAGTATCCCCCTTACGCCCCTTTCACTGATGTAACACTGCTCACTAGGGGTGAATGAAAAGTGCGAAAAATTTCCCGCATGACTTTCCGCCTATGCAAAAATGTCCTCTTTTTCTCCTATTTTAACAAATTTTCCGCCTATGTTAACACAGTTTTTAGCCTATTTTAACACATTTTTCACCTATATTTCTATAGGTACTACATTTCCCACTGTAATATTACTTTTTCTGAGGGCTGAAGTTTAGAAATAAGTGGCTGAAAGTCAAAGTTGTGAGTCCTACAGCAACATATGTCTTGAAAAATGTGTTAGCATGCAGAATGCATTTGTCCTTTGCCCACAACACTAACTTCCTTCATAACTTACACTGGCACATATTCATGATGATGTCAAGAGATTAAAAAAAAAATAGATCCTATAATGTGGCAGATGTGTATTGTAGTGGTGGTAGTGGGGGACTGGCTGGTATGGTTGTGATTTGAGCATGTATATAGTTTTTACTATTGTTATTTTTGCATCAAATCTCTATCCTTCTCAGATTAGTGACACACATTACTTGTCACTTATAGCAGTGGTCCCAAGCTGGGTAGATGGTGGCAACCCTTCTTCACAGCCCTCCTCCACCTCCTCATCTGTGCTGCTGTTAATATATTTGTCCTGGCTTTCTCTGTCATGTGTGGTTTCTGTTACTGCTTCCACTGGAGCTGGATGTTGATGTAATTCTACTGCCACTACTGCTAGGTGTAAAAGGTGCAGCACTTACAGCAACAGCACAAGAGGTACCCGTCATATCTAACACTGTGGATGTTAACCAGTGTTGCTGTTGCTGGGTACTCAAAACAGGTGTGTGTGGCTGAGTGAGACTTGGACTTTGAAGAGGCGATGATGCTGATGATGACTGATAGGGTGACATCTGTACTTGTCCAGGGTCAGAGTTTCCAATGGCTTTCTCAAACACTTTATAGACAGTCACAGTGCTCATTAAAAGTGGTGGCAGATACAGCCTTTGACTTTCTACTAACCTTATAACCATGTCATCATCCTCACTCTCAGCTTCATCTGTATCTGAACAAGAGAAGGACGCTTGAGGGATATATTCATCATTAGGTCATCCTCAGCAACATCAGCATCACCTGACAGTTCTTGCCCACTACTATCTTTATATTCCTCAAAGCTTTTAGAGGTCTCAAACAATTTCTTTTTACTTTTACTGTAACAAACTTCGCTACTACTTTGAGGACAGGTGTTTTGGTGATTGGTTGTCTCACTGTCTGATGCAGCAGGCGGTTCAACTGCTACACCTTCCTCTATTATGCTGTTGCCAGCATCATCAACACTTGAATGCGACTTGTTGTCATACACAACACAACTGATGGAGTTGTATGATGCCTTGCCTAAGCTTAGGCAGCTGTCTTTCACTGTCACCTGAGATATTTTGTTATTATTCTTTTTTGTTTATTTTTATTTATAAAAATAACCCTGTTGTCTTATCACAGTCTGTCAAAAAAAATATTACTGAAAGCAAAATCAATAAACATCTTTCCCCAGACTTCCCCACCCAGCACAGAGACAATAACAGCAAGATCAGCAAGCAAATAGGTCCCTAGCTGCCTGTGTCTTGCCAGTCAGTCACATGGAATTTTGGAGTATTTGGGGGTCAAATTCCTTCCTCCCTTCTTATCAACTAGAGTGCTCCCAGACTCCCCTAATACAGAGAACAAATGTCCTACCTAAATGACTCCCTAAACTAATCTTTAATTCCCCTTTATTTGTCTCCTCTAGCTAAAAAAAATGCTGCTCTCTCCTCTCACAAACACAGAATGGCTGCTGTGAGAGCCTGACACCCTTTTATATGGCAGTAGAAAACTTTTGTGTGGTGGAGAAATATTTTTATTCCCTTTGATTTCAATAGGCAGAAAAGGTGGAAAAAAGTGGAAAAACTGCACTTTTCACAGGAAATTATTCGCCAAGCGGAAAGTGTCATTATTCGCCGATTTCAGTTTGAGGCGAAAATTTTCGCCCATTCCTACTGCTCACCTCAGAGCAGAAAGGTGGTGTCCAGATGTTTTGCAGAGGGACAATCTTTAATTAGCATAAGGGAAAAACCTGAAAAACCTATCAAGTGGGGTAAGGTTTTCATTGTTCTCACAGTAAGAAGATTGACCCTTGCTGTGAGCTGTCTGGTCTTAAGGCCAGATTCCACAACTGAGGGGAGGTGGCTTACACTAGGTAAAAGGGGCAGGAGTGGGATACTTTATCATTCAATTACTCTTGAACTACAACTCTGACAGTATTGAAATAACACTCTTCATGGCCCAAATACTATGAAGATTAATTGGAGCTGCTTTTTTTGTGAAACATTACTATCCCTTTAAATAGAGTTTTTTTTTTTTTTTTTTAGGGAGCAGCAAATAAAATAACATAGAAATGCATGCTTGTTTTAACTGTATTCCCCTTATAAGGATTTACACAGTAAATTGCTACGTGGGATTGGAAGGGTTTAAAAATACCCCATGTGGTAGGAACCCCTCGGCCACTGAAAGTGTTGTCTCTTTGAGTGGAAACGAGGAATGTACTGCTATAGGTCCCAGTGCCAAAGATATATCAAATGTATTGGAATGTACATGTTAAAGACATAGTAATACTTCGTTTTATCTTCATCCTATTTTGTAGGCATTAAAAAAACATGAAGAAAGATATGTCTTATCTCTCAAACCTTTATGGTTTGAGAGATATCAACAAGCAAAGTTTCCCCTCCCGCCCCTTTTAACTAGTGTAAGCCATCACTTCTCAGGTGTGGAATCCAGTCTATAGACCAGACAGAAGGGGACAATCTTCTTCCCATGAGAACAATGAAAGCCCTGGCCCTCTTGAAAATGTTTTCAGTTATCTCCCTTATCTTAATTGAAGATTGTCCCTCTATGCAGTCTACCTGGGCACCTCCCTTCTGATCTGACTGAACAGTGTTACATCAGTAAAAGGGGCGGGAGGGGATACTTTGTTATTGAATTACTCTTGAACTACAACTCTGACAGAACTGAAATAACATTTTCCAAAGTCCAAATACTATGATGGTTAATTAGAGCAGCTTTTATTATGAAACATTACTATCCCTTTAAGCCTTTCAGCGAAAAAGAGGTATCCAATGGAACAGGTCCTTGTAAGTGAAATGGTTAACCCTTTCACTGGGAGAGATCTACCCAACGCACTGCAATATATCAGATACATCTCTGGCAATGAAAAGGTTGGGGAAAAAAGGGTTAACCTTTTCACTGCCAAATAGGTATCCAATGCATTGGATAATTCTCTGACACCCAAAAGAACACAAGCACACACACACCATGCATTGGGAAGGTGAAGTGGGGCAGGTGGCATGACTGGGGAAGGTGCAATGGGATAGGGGGAGAAGCAGCATGACTGCGGAAGGTGTAGGGGATAAGTGGAGGGATGGCATGAATGGGAAGGGTGGGGCTGGAGGGCATATGAATGGAAAAGGTGGGATGGTGACAGAAGAAGAAGCAGCATTTACGGGGAAGGTGAGATGAGGCAGGAGAAAAGGCAGCATGAATGTGGGAAGGTGGAATGGGGAAAGGAGAGGTAGCATAAGCAATGATGGTGGGATAGGATGATGAAGAGGTGGAATGAACTGGGAAAGTAGGATTGGGCAGGGGTGAGGCAGCATGAATAGGAAAAGTGGGATAGGTAGGGGGAGAATGGGCATGAACAGGGAAGGTGGTATGGGGCAGCAGGAGAGGTCGCAAGAATGGGGAAGGTGCACACACACACACACACACATCCCTCCTCTTCGTAAGTATGTATGTATATCTTTATTTATATGGCACCACACAGTGTAAGTGGTGCCTTAACTAGATGTAAGTTACAATAAATAGGTGTCACATTCATAGGAACAATAGGAGAGAGGTCCCTACCCCAAGGAGCTTACACTCTATGTGGGTAATAGGAGACATACAACAGAGTATGAGGGTGTCAAGTGCTGAGATTACAAGTGCTGAGTTTGCCCAAAGGTAGTGCATGGTATTAGTGCTCCAGAAGATAAGATTTCAGGATAGACTTAAAGACAAAGGGGATTGTTCAAGATATAAAGAGAGAGGTATGGAATTTCATAGACAGTGAGCAGAAAGTGAAAAAGTTTGAGACGGGAAGAGGGCAAAGGGTGTGGATGGTGCAACAAGAAGAGCATTGTGTGCTGAGTGAAGGAGGGGGCCAGGAAAATAAGAGGAGATGAGGGAAGAGATGTAAGAAGGGGTAGCAGTGTGGAGAGCATTAAAGGTGAGAAGAAGGACTTTGTAAGTGATGCATTGCTGTATAGCGAGACATGTCAGATGTCTAAGAATGATGTGAGCAGGTTCAGTTTTTGGGAAGAGTGTGGTGATTTGTGCAGCTGAGTTTAAAATAGATTGCATGGGGGAAGGATGGGTACCAACTATAATGGTGAAGCTATGTGTTGGTCTTGGAAGGAAAATGAGAAGTTCAGTTTTGGAAATGTTTATCTTCAGCTGATGGTGGGCCAACCAGGTGGATGTGGCCAAGAGGCAGTCTGAAATTTGTAACTGGATTTGAGATGAAAGATCAAGAGTGGACATTTAAATTTGGGCATCATCAGCATATAGATGATACTTGAAACCGAATTAATTAATAAGTTGACCCAATGAACTGGTGTACAGTGAGAAAAGTAATAGACCGAGAATGGAGCCTTGAGGCACCCCCACAGAGAGAGGGACTGCAGAGGAGGTGCTATTGCCATAAGACACAAAAATGGAATGTTGTGAAAGATAGGAGAAGAGCCATGAGGCAGCTTCATTTCGGAAACCAAGTTTATGGAGAATTTGTTTCATAAACAGAGGATAAGTCGAGTAGTGTAAGTACAGAAAAGTGGCCTTTCAGTCTGGAGATTATTAGCCACTCTACAGAAAGCTGTCTCAGTTGAGTGACCACATCATAATCCAGACTGCAAAGGGCCCAAAAGATTGTTAGAGCTGAGGAATTTGGTTATTTGGGAGAAGACAAGACATTCTAAGAATTTTGAGGTAAGAGGTATAAGTGTGAAAGGTCAATAGTTACAGAGACTGAAGGGGTAGAAAATATCTATCTTGAGTCAGGGTTTAAGTTGTGCTTGTTTGAATGAAGAAGTGAAGGTGTCTGTGGAGAGAGGTGTTGAAAATGTGTGTGTTAATATAGTGGTTTGAGTAAATGTGTGGGGGGAGAGGGTCCAAGGAGCAGGTAGTGAGGTGGGTAGATAGGAGAAGCTGAGAAACTTCTCCCTGTTACAGGAGTAAAATGATCAAAGTATGATGAAGGGGATTTGGAGAGATAGAGTTCAGAGACAGATGTAATAGCAGGAGTCTGTTTTTGAATAGCTTCCACCTTGTCTTTGAAGTGCTCAGCAAAAGCTTGTGGTGAATGTATGGGGTGAGATGAAGCCGTAGAAGGATGGAGCAAGTAGACAAAGGCTGCAAGGAGACAGCGAGGATTAGATTTGTTGTTGATTAGTGTGGTGTAGTATTCCTGTTTAGCCTTTGATAAGGCAGAATGTAGGCAAGACAGCAGAAATTTAAAGTGGATGAAATCTTCACGTGAGCTTGATTTCCTCAGCAGGGAGAATGTGTAAGAATGTGTAAGGATGTAGGAAGCGGGTATGGAAGTTAAGCAAGGGTCGTAGATTGACTTAACAACCCAGATGTTGTTTCAGAGGGGCAAAGGATAGGATAGGATTGAGTTGTAGGAGTTAACAAGAATGTCTGTATCAGAGATGGACAAGATAGAGGAAAGGTTGGAGTTAAGCGAGGTGCTCATCCCATGGAGATCAAGTAAGCGGGTATCCCTTATATATCTGTTATGGGAGGGAGGGGGAAGGGGCAGAGTGTGAAAGAGAGAAGGATATAAGATGGTGGTCTGATAGAGGAAACTGTGAAAGAGGAAATATCCAGTTTCTTAGTAAAGACAAGATCCAGTCAGTCCGCTGCCAGAAATCAACTGAGGAGGTTAGCTCTAGAAGACATGAAGCCCGGGGAACAGGGGTCATCAATCTGACAGTTAAAGTCACCCAGAATAAGGATAGGATTGTCAGTAGAAAGAAAGATGGAAAGCCAGGATTCAAAATCTGAGAGAAAGTTTGAAGGAAGAGTTAGCAGGTGGTCTGTATTTTACAGCCACGCGAATAGACAGAGGGTAATAGAGCTGCACAGTTCCCCTGCCTCAATCCTACCCGAACTACCACGTAGGAATGGGACGCATCGGGAAACTCTTATGTGAATAAGGGAGAGTTTCCTGATCAGCCCCCTTCTTCCCGGTAGTGCAGGCAGGATGGAAGCATAGGAGCCCTGTTGCTCCCCTGTGTTGTCTCTATTAATCTCCCAGCTAAATTGGCTGGGAGATCAGTAGCTGGTGGGCATCAGGAGGTGTCCTGATGCCCCACCACGAGGTCTGACTTTTTTAAAGTGGACATTTCATTCCATAGTAATTACAATTCATTTTAGAGAGAAATAAAAACTACCTTTATACTGTGCTAGTCATTTATTTGTAATATAACAGTTTTGGAGAAATGAACAATGTTTACTAGTGGCACAGTATGGCATTTTATGCTAGTTAGTTTAAGTAATGAGCCAATATTAGCTAAGAAGTAGTGATGAGCGAGCATGCTCGGCCGAAGCTCGGTTCGGCTCGAGCATCGCTCTGCTCGGCACATGGCGGTACTCGTACGAGTACCGCATGTGCTCGCCCGCCATGTTCTGGTCTCCTCCCCGCACGTTTCGCGGCTGCTGCGCAGCCAATAAACGTGCGGGGAGGCTCTGACATCAGTGTAATGCCAGCAGCCATGTTGGCTGCTGGCATTACACTGATTGGCTGGCCAGAACCCGTGATCGGGTGCTGTATAGCACCTGACCAGCGAGTTCGGCTCAGTCTTAGCCAGGGAGAGATGAGGATAGGAAGGGAAAGTCAGTGTAGGGAGAAGAAAAGTGTTGGAACAACATATAAAGACCCAAAAGTCCTTTTTAGGACTGTTGTGTGTGGGGGCAGCAGTTATATTTTGTTTGGGGGGGCACAAATTTAAAAAAAAAACGTCACATATTCCGTTCACTGTGCCTAGCCGCAGATTAGCAGCACATTCTGTTTAGTGTGCAAAGTTGCAGATTAGCAGCACATTCTGTTTAGTGTGCAAAGTTGCAGATTAGCAGCACATTCTGTTTAGTGTGCAAAGTTGCAGATTAGCAGCACATTCTGTTTAGTGTGGAAAGTGTAAAAAATAAACGTCACATATTCCGTTCACTGTGCCTAGCCGCAGATTAGCAGCACATTCTGTTTAGTGTGCAAAGTTGCAGATTAGCAGCACATTCTGTTTAGTGAGCAAAGTTGCAGATTAGCAGCACATTCTGTTTAGTGTGGAAAGTGTAAAAAATAAACGTCACATATTCCTTTCACTGTGCCTAGCCGCAGATTAGCAGCACATTCTGTTTAGTGTGCAAAGTTGCAGATTAGCAGCACATTCTGTTTAGTGTGGAAAGTGTAAAAAATAAACGTCACATATTCTGTTCACTGTGCCTAGCCGCAGATTAGCGTCACATTCTGTTTCGTGTGCCTAGCCGCAGATTAGCGTCACATATTGTTTAGTGTGCCTAGCCGCAGATTAGCGTCACATATTGTTTAGTGTGCCTAGCCGCAGATTAGTTTTTATCTTCCTTTTTGTGTGTTTTACGGTCAGTCTGTAAAAATGGCGTACTACGGGCGAAACATCGTTCCCAGCAGCGACGTTGGAGTCCAAGATGCATCCAGACATCCTCCCTATGCTGTCCCTGAACCATTTCTGTGGTGTTTCCATCATTTTCTGCCCTTTTCCTATGGACCAGGCACCCTCCCCTCATCAGAGCAGGGGGTGCCTGGTGAAATGCTCGAGTCCTCCCATTGACTTCAATGGGGCTCGGGTGCTCGGCCGAGCACTTGAGCCTCCGGGGGTGCTCGGCCAGAGCACCCGAACACCCGAGCATTGGGGTGCTCGATCATCACTACTAAGAAGGCATCTATGGAGAATCCACACAATAGGGGCTTTTCTAACAGCACAGAGAGTGATAAGAGAATTAGCATAAAATGTCACACTGGGCCACCAAAATATAAAGGTTAATTACTTAACTAATTAATTGTTTTACAGAAAAATGGCTAGCACAACACAAAACACACAGGCAGATTTTAATCATTATAAATAAAACTAAACTCATTTTATGGTGACAGGTGCTTAGAGGGTTAGGGGAAAATTCAGCAGATGACATCTCCAGAGGAAGAGAGACTGAGAGCAATTATTCTTTCCCAATGCCATAGCAAGCTTGATAAACCACTTTAGAATAGTTTTATGTGAATAAGAAATTTTCTGACAAAATAAAATCATAGATCTCTTTTGTTTTCTTCTCTAAATATGTTACTGCATTGATTTCAGTATTGCATTGAGGCATAGGAAGGCTATCTTTCAAATACAGCATCACTAGACATTTATATTTTTCCTCTGACTAAATGTTGCCAGTCAGTCTGTGAAATGAGATGAGATTATTTGTGCCTGCTTGCATAAAGTAGAGGCCAGTGGGAAAGTATAATCGTTTTAGAGCATTTCTTTCTTTTGCATTTTTTTTACACTATGCATTAACAAGGCACAGGTGTAACTGTACTCCAGCTTTCCCTGAATGCAATTGGGCAGGCATTTGGGTCTAGCTGTCATTATCACCTACAGAAAGTTTACATTGGTATCCATTACAGTGATCACACACTCTAGCATACCAAGTAATTTAGTCACAAGGAGTTGGAAATCCCTTAAAACTAAGACAAGAGCAATAGGATATCAGGAGAAATGGGATATGAGTAGGGATGGGTGAAAGGTCTCTCCATGTTCCTGTGAAAAAATCCACAAAAACACTTGGTTGTCTGCTTTTTCACTGGAAAATCCACTTTAAATAGAGCAATTAAAATCTTTGCTGTTTTCGCCCATTGACAACATTTTTTCACTATTTTTTAATTACTACAAAGTTTTTGCCCCTTTATACATGTTTTTCACCTTTTCTCTATAAAACATGCCATTTTACAGGAAGTGAAACACAATGCAAGTAGCTACAGAGAGAGGGAGAGAGAGATGGGTGCTAGGCTGTTGTGTTGTGTGTTAATAGCAAAATTGAGGCAGGAGAGGCTCATAGTGACTGCTATTACAATGCGCAAGTTTAATAATAATAAAAAAGAGGAACTGGAAGGACCATTGTGCATTCAGTGAGTCTGAGGAGAAGGAAGTGACCACTACCACCAACATGGAAGGGTCTGGATGCCCTGGTTCCCCTGACCCAAAGATGGCCAGTCCCCCTACATCAATATTAGGGATCATGGGGAAATTTGTCTCATGGGAGGAACAGGAGAATAGTAGTAGTGTGAGCAGGACAGGTCAGATACCTGTGCCTGCTGCCAGTGCTGCACCTGCTGCCAGTGAGCCTTGTAAGTCTCAGGAGGAGGGGATGAGGAGATGATGCCAAGTGTGACAACAGGGGACTCTAAGTCACACTTGCCATCCTCAAGCAATCCCACCACTAGTACTGCTACTACTAAGAAGGTCCAGCAGCTTGTACAGAGTGTTACTAGTGAGAGAGGGTGTGGTCATATTACTAATGAGGAGGAAGTGTCAGGGACTGAAATTGATGTGGTTGGTGTTAGTAGTAGTAGTAACAGTGATGGTGAAGCAGCTGGTGGGACTAGCGTTCAGGGAGTGATAGGGGAAGTAATGCAGAGTGGTAAGACTAGCAGTCATTGGAGACCCCGACATTCCCCTGACCCTAGGAATCCCCTTTCCCCCACAGCATTGTCCTGGTGGAGCAATTATCCTGAAGAAGGCAGAATTGTTGCCTGGCAGCAATAATACCACGACCACCAGGAACACATGTCAGCTGCCTGTGCCTGATGCTAGTGCTGCCAGACTTCCTTCTTCAGGTCAACAACAGGTGGCAAGTGTGATATGAAGGGAACTCTCTGTCACATTTCTCATCGCCTCTTCCAAACTTTGAGATGTTTGTAATAGAGGGACTGGTTGTCATGATGATGATGGTGGAGAAGCTGGGGTGGAAGAGACATTAATGGCCTTTTTAGCCCAAACTGAGATGGAATGGGAGACACCACCACCAGCAGTGCATTTTTGAAATTTGCAGAGTTTGCAGCTGCTCTAATTCCCGCTGCTGCTGTTGCAAGAACAGCAGGATATTGAGGAGCAGGCTAGTGTGCCACAGAATGGGGTCCAGTGATCCTCCACTTGCCAGCAGCAATACACCTGGTCCTAGTTGATGGGCTGAATCTGAGGCAGTAGCAGCAAGAGCAGCAACATCATCCTCTGCCCCAGCCAGTGAAGAGGAATGTGGAGGAGAAGGAAGAGGCCAATCTTCTCCACCTTTCCCCTCCCCCCCGAAGTCCTGGGTGTGGTACTACTCTTCTCTTGGGGCAGACACTCTGCAGTCATCAGCAACGGCACTGTGCACAACTTGTGACAAGTCAGTGAAAAGAGGAAAGGAGAGAATGCACCTTGACACAACTGCCCTGATAACACACATGAAACACAGACATCATGACATTTATGTGAAACATGTTAAAGCCAAAGAAATTGGGCACCGCTGTTGCTGTACCCCCCTGACTCTCCCCAAAGGCAACAAGAGGTGAGGTGGAGATCAAAGTGGGGGAAGAATAGAGAAACCCAGCTAGAGCCTGAAAGCGAAACATTGCCTCTCCATCACCTTCTTGCTCTAGTGTAACTGCATCTTCTGGTGATCCACCTCTTTCATCATTACCTCCCCCACCTGATGATAGCCATTCAGTAGATATCAGGACGTGGCAGTTCATGTCCACCCATTGCACACTGTGTGGTGCACTGACCACACATGGTAGTGTAGTGGAAGATAATCGCAACCAGGGCACAGAGCAGGATCTGAGGAGATTCCATTCTGCAGAATATGCTAAGTTGGTGGCATGGAGGGTTTATCATTATTATTAAACTGTATGCAAGATGTCATGTGTCCTTAGAAGGGAGTGGGCATAGGGCATAGTGACAGCAGCAGTACTTGGTTTCTGGTGGGATGATTTCATATTGGGAATCCTAAGTGTCTTGGTGTTTGGTTACAGTTTCATCAGGTGTTTGACGTGAGTCCAGATGTGCCCATTGTTCCCAGTCCTTCCCTTAGTTATCACACACACTGTGCACATTGCAGTTGCTGATGAGAAGCACAGTTGTTATATTCTAACAACACACCCATGATTTTGGATGAGGGGCAGGTGGAAAAGAATTATTGGCCAACTTCTTTTCTCCACATGTACCTGAAGTGGTGGGGGCTAGTTATGGTGCTGTTACTGCCTCAGACGCATCACTGGAGCTAGTCGTGGCAAGCGGAACCATCATCATCAATGTTACAGCTGTTTTTGAGCCCATTCCCTTTGAGCTGCCTAATCATCCTGCTACTTAAATAACTCAGCAGCAGCAGCAAAAATAGTAGTCACAAATTCCACAACTACATCAGGGCATTTGACAATGGCCAGTGGCAGGGGAGGGCTGGGAACTTGTGGCCTGGGGGGGCAAATACGATCTACTAGCCCATTTCTTCAGTTGCTCCAGCCCAGTGTGCCAGCCCATTACCTTAGATACTTTTAATATTGGCATTAATGCTGTAAAGTAAGTCAAACGAGACCACATAGCCTACAGCTGAAATGAGGCTACACTAATGATACCACAAAGCTTACAATTTAAGTACAGCTACATGATTGATACCATAGATCTTACAAGGGAAATTGGTTATGATATTAATGTAGCTCTATTAGGATTTTAGCTCTGTAGTATCATTTGTGTAGTTCCATTTCAATTGTAAGCTCTGTGGTATCACTAGTGTATCTCCATTTACAGCAGCAATTGGGAGACTGAGTGAGGCAGTGGCCCGTTGGCCCAGACATGTAACCAGCCCTGGGGGCAATTGCCCCTCTGCCCCCCTGGCCAGTGGCCACTGGCCACTACAAAATGACCTTCAGGTACTAGGGCAAGCCTAAGTCCCACAAATCCTTTTTTTCTTATGGCTTGTGCCAAACAAGTCTAAATCCTATAAATCAAGGTTTCCTGAGGCTTGTGCCTCAATTAAGTCTAAGTCCTACAGATCAATGTTTCCACAGGGCTTGGGCCTAACACAAATCTTATTTCCTTCAACTAATCAATGTTTCCTCAGGGCTTGTTCCTCTAATAAGTCTAAGTCCTACAAATCAATGTTTCCTCAGGGCTTGAGCCTCTAACAACAAGTCCTACAAATCATCCTCTGCAAAATACTCCCGCCCAGTTGCAGCTTACATCAATTTCTTATTTTATTTTATTTTTAATTTTATTTATACATTTATTTTTATTAACTGTTCCCCTATACCAGTCAACAAACCCCCCAAAACAATTCTCTGTTCAACTGATTTCTCCAGACTCCACCTACAAACACAGGCTCCCTCCTCAGAGCCCTTTTATACCATGTCATATGGGTGTTTTTTTAATTGTACTTATTTTTTAATTTTTTTAACTGTTTCTCCAATCCCAGTAAACAACCCCCCAAAAAATCCATGTTCAACTGATTGTTTCCCCATACTCCACCAACACAGGCACCCTCATACCCCTTTTATACTATGCTTTTGTGAAATAAAATAACATTTGCTATGTATTATGTATAAATTCAATGTTCCCATTGATGCCAATGGAATGAGCTAGGTGAAAAAAGGCACTTTTCGCTAGAAATTATTTGCCAAGCGGAAAGTGCCGTTATTCGTCAACTTTGGCTTGAGGTGAAAATGTTCACCCATCCATAGATATGAGATGGCAGATACATTAAAAATGTAGTTTTATCCATGATATACTAAGAAAACAACAGTGACGTGCTCGGCAAACAGATAATTACAGGCAAAACTTCCAGCATGTGCTTGGCTTACACAGAGCAAAGTCCAAAAGATTCTGGAAAAGGTTAAGGAGAATGACAAGCTGACATACACCCAAGGGTATGAAGGGAGCTTAGTTCAGTAATAGCAAGGTCACTAATCTTAATCATTCTTTATTGATTCACACTCATCAGGCATAATGTCATGTCTTGGAAGAAAGCAGCTCTTGTATTAATACAAGGTTCAATAATTAAACCTAGAAATAATAGACCTGTAAGTTTCACACCCATTGTAGAAAAGATACTACAATGGATCCTAAAGGATAGTGTTAATGGTTAACAATAATATTATTATTTGTTACATTATTATGATGGTAGGTCATATCAAGAAAATCTGCTTGCATTTTATGATAGAGTTGGTAGTAACATAGACAAATGTATTGCTGGGAATATGGCATTCTTTGCTTTTGTAAAAACATAAATAAAATAGGCTACTTCAAAAATAAGATCAGGGGAAGATTCACTAGGGTGTGATAAAGAGGTGATAAAATGGAAATTACTTCTCCAGTCTATCAATTCTCCAATTCCTATGTTATTCTATAGAGTCAATGCACTAAGCTTTCTCCAATATTGGAGATCTTAGCGCATTGGCCTCCATAGAACTACATAGGAACCGGATAAGTAATGTTACTGGAGACGTCTTCTCTACTTTATAACCTCTTTATCACCTCTTTATCATGCATTAGTGCATAAACCTCCAGGCCGTGGGAGAATATATTTATACTTATCTACAAAATTAGAAAAATTGTAAAGTAAAGAGAAATATAAATGGAACCTTTTCAAGTTGGTTAAACCTTGTAAGTGAAGTACCTTAGGGTTCAGTTCACAGCTAAATTCTAAATTCTGGCACAATACAGTGAATATAAGATCAGAAGAGTCAGAAAGCCAGAAGAATAAGTAGACAGCAGATTGAGATCAAAACCATGGGTGTGATACCAGAAAAGTCAGGGGTATCATAATAATGATGAGACAAGAGTGAATGTGAAAGATCAGGGGCTGGATTCAAATGCATGAGATAAATGTTACCTCCCATTTTATCAAGAAATAGTGTAAAAGCCTGTGTACACGGGCCAAGGTCCGGGTGATGTTAACCCTTTGAGTGCCAGAGGGGTACGCAACGCATTGCTTTGCAATGCGTTGCATACCCCTCTGGCATACTAAGGGTTAAGAGGCCAGTCCTGCTCTGCATCCTGCCGCCGACGCAATCATGCACTTTAGAGACTGCCCGAAAGCACAGAATGCTCCCAGCATTCCTACACCTCCCAGACTTCTTTTATCCCAGAATTCCGTGCTCCCAGCATTCTGTGAATTCAGGCAGTCTCTACCGCGCATGACGGCTTCTGACAAACATCTTAGCGAATTATTATATAGGATGTTCCTATTGAAGTGTATGGGGATACCCGGAGATAAGATTATCTCCTGCATTTGAATCCAGCCCAAGAACGTGTATGACAACAGCAGAGTAAGCATGGGACAAACAGAGTAATTGTGAGATCAAAAGAATGAATGTGAGACCAGGAGGGACTGGAGACAGCGAAAATAAGCAGGATAGAAGAATAAATGTAAGATCAGCAGAAAAAGAATACAGTAAAGAAAGCATGATATAAACAACATGAGGATACTGCAGAGAGGTACAGATTGCTCAATTTAAAGGGAAATCCCTGAAGGGGCAAAAATATCCCACAAGGTTTTTGACTAGGAATCTGGGTCCCCTGAGAAAAAAGGATTATTTTTCAAACTATTGGCCAAGCATTTTCCTATAAATAGCAGCAAAGCATCATTTGTGCCCCCATTCTGACTTCTGTAATAAGAATAGGGTGTAAAACTAACATGCCTTCGATCCTAAGATAGTATGTGTCTGCTTATATTGCTGAAATTGCTAAGTGATTGTATCAGTTTATTAACCTGCTCACATACATGTTGCCTGTTCTAAAATTTTGCACCCCTGCTTATTATTTATAAGTTCAAAGAGGAGGCATTCTGGGGCAAAACAACTGCACCATAGAGGAAAAATGAAAATTCCACAAATTCCAGTCGGGTTCTTTAACCCCCATTACAATTTATTTCTAAATGTACTCATCCCCTATTGTGAAGCTGTTTTTTCCCCAGAATTATATTACACATAAGATCTATGTTTTCTTCATGTTAAAACTGTTGAGGCCCACTGGCTATTCTCTTGTCTACTAGCACTCATCTCAGGGGTCATATACACATATATAAATACTGTATGAGCTGTAAAAGACCACCAATCTATCCACCGCATTAAGAAGAACAAACATTATGTACTATGAGCTTTTGCTAGAACCAATCAAAATATTTATTGTTTGTGACCAATCAGGGACAATGAAGGTGTTATTTGTGGACAGTTATCTGTTTAAAACTGACCACTTATGAAAGATGCATATTACTGGGTTGCACGGGAACCATTACAGCCCTAGAGCACTTGTGAGACACCTTTGATCCTCAGCTAATTAAAGGTGAAGATGAAAAACTGTTGAAAAGTTATAGGCTGCCCTTTCCTGTAGTATACATATTTCATAAGTGGTCAGGATTAAAGTGATAAGGTGGCAATCCTAAGTGATACTTGGAATTATTGCTATTGGTTTGAGACTTTGAGGCAAACCTACTCATGTGTTAGCTTTATTTTAACCTATGAATGAGAAAATTGTGATGGAAGCGCAGAGAGTGGGAAAAGTTTCTGCTAAAACTGACTTTAAAAGATAATTATCCTGTTTTACTAAGTCTGCTTCTATGGGAACAGACTTGGTAAAAAGTTTGCCCCCAATTGGCTCATTTCAGTGATTCAAGGTTAGAAAAACTGAACTTTTGGCTAGAACACAACCTGAAAGTATATAGCTCACAACCACAAACTTATCAGGTTGCGTTCCCAGCCTTCATAGACCCTTTGTGTCTGACTTTAAAGCCCAAAACAAAGGGTTTGTGGAAATGTATTGCTCAAGATAGAAAACTGAATTGTGGGACTTCAGACTTTCAGTTCAATATTTTCTCATGGGACTAATGAAGAAGTCTCTTATCAGACCTCTGTTCCACTCCCCCTTTGGTCTGCTGGGGTTTACTATGCAGCCCAGATTCATATGGAGATCTGGTCCCACAGGGGAGGATTTGCAGACAGGGCACTATTAGAGTGATAATAAACCTTTAATTAGCGCTCACGTTGTGAAGTGTAATGACTCTATTGAAAGGATTATTTTTTATTTATTTTATTTAGAAAAATGTTTTACCAGGAAGAATACATTGAGATTTCTCGTGTTTTCAAGAATGTGCTGGTGTTTTAAGTATGTTCTGGAGATAGCAGATGACTGCCTGGTTTTATTATGGGTGTTTACATAGGGATGACACTTACTGGTCACACAGAGAGAACACAGTTGCACTTAAGAATATCACAACTGTATAGTGTATGCTGTTGGCTGCTATCTCTAATAAAGCAGATGTTTTGATTATGAGAACATCTGGCACCAAATAGCTATTACCATAACCACTTTGCAAACTTAGAAGTCAGGTCAGAACTGCAGATCCATGCTGAGCTTCAGAGTAGGCAGTTATCTGTCGATGGGTAGAAATACCTAGTGACTAGTGAAGTGTGACTCAGATGTGATTTATTTCTTGGACTGATTCTACAAAATGATCCATGCTTATGTGGGATAGTTTTAATCCTTTGAATGGCAGAAGGGAGATTAATGCATTAAAAAGCCATTCAATGGGTTAAAAAAAAGCCACCGCTGGAATTGTTTTGTTTTTTGCTCATGATTGATTCATTAAGAGATATATCACTCCATCAAATGAATCAGTGGAAATGAACAGGGGCATTATTGCCACCAGCTTAAAAATACAGAAATAAAAGACTATCTGATTGAAATAAAATTTACTGAAACTAACAAAGCACCTGCAAAGAATGAACCTATTATTAATCAGCTCATATTATATCAATTTTGTTGTAAACAAATCAGTGTTTCAACTTATTGAAACAATTCACTTACATCTACTACTGACAAGACTAATATTTCCGATAACTAGCTTCAACAAAAAATTGTTCCATTAGGCATAACATACTTTAATGCCTTAAAAACGTAACTTTAAACTCCCAGTTTCAGAGGAAATTTCCTGTTTGAATGTTGGCCATAGGAGTAGTATACATTTTATATATGTTTCTCTAAAGCCAAATCTGATTATCTCTCCTCATAATTTTCTCCATTCTACTGAGTTGAATGCTTTCTGAATCTAGGGTAGTGATTCTCAACCATGGTGCCATGACACTTTGATGTGCCATGAGCATCCACTCAGGGTGTTCTATCTTTTCTATAAATACTTTGATAAAATGTGAATACTGAGTTTCAAATGTCTGTTTTCTGAATTTTTTTCTGCATGATATGCTTATTTATATTATTTTGATTGTGAGACCTAAAAAGAGCTATATATTTATTAATTTGTATCTTCCATTATGTGCTTGACAAATGACCTATAAACTGTTAGGTGTGCCCTGAAACTCCCAGACTGCATGTTAGAGGTGCCTTGAACAAAAAAATTGTTAAACTCCAACGTACCAAAATTTTATGAGACATCTGAAGGATTATTAACAGATGCCTGATGTTATGAGATGTGGATTTGCAAAGCATAAAGCTGGTTTGATCCGGGTGTACTAGTTAAGATATAACCTTGTTTAGTCTCAACATCAGTGTTTTTGTCAGGATTTTAGCATCCATGATCAATAGCAATATAGATTTATATGATTCACAAAATAGTAGATTTTTTTCCTGGCTATTAGAGAAGCAACAGTGAGAAAATATTATGTGTCAGTGCATCATGAAATGCACTAATTAAATGGGGGACAAAAATATATGCATGCTTCTTGTACCATGAGGGCTTTCACCCCATTAGGTAGTATTTTTATAGTTTCTATCACTTCCTCCACTAAAATAAGTGCATCTTGTGTTTGGGCATACTCTAACAATACTGTTGGAAGACTACAGTCTGTGAGGAACTTCTCTATATCAGAATCAGATTTATGGATTCTAGAACTGTTCAGTTTCCTTTTTTATTGCAAGTTCATCTGTCAGTATGAGTCCCTGTTCATCTATAATAGAAGTCATGGCAGAGGAGTCTCTACTATTTCCAACCAAGGCCATTATTTTCCCACTTTGTTGCCATTTTTAAACAAATTATGTCTGTCTAAAGAATATGCTTGTGGCATTAATTTCAGAGACTTTTAGATTGAGGAGTGAGGTAGCTTGCATAAATTTGATATATGAATCCCTATCCCCCTTTTATATGTATTCCTTCTTGGCCTACATAGTCTTTTGTCATAACTCATCCTCCTCCTCCCTCATTTTTATGTGAGGAAACAAGTAAGATAAGAAACCCCTTAGCAACTGCTTTTAACAGCCTCATACACCACATCCTGGCCAACCAAGTCAGAACTGAATTCAAAATATTCAGTTATATCAACACTATGTTGACTGGCTACAGATTCAACAGACAACAACATAGGTCTTACACTCCATGTTAAGGGATGTTGTGTGCCTCCCACATGGTTGACAAGCAAAAGGAGACAGTGATCAGATACCACCCTTGGTATTAATGCACATTCCTTCACATTCAGCCATACAAATCTCAATATGAAGGTGTAGTCAATGGAGGTTATTGGAGAAGCAGGAATAACCTCTGGTGTATGTGTGCAAAGAAAGCCAAGTATCAAACCCATGTCATCCACTAGCCCCTGGAATCTATCAATCAGTGTATTATTAAGAGCAGAAGTAGTACCCGTACTATCCAAATCTACATCCATCACTGCAATAAAATTCCCCATGCAAATCACCTGACAATTTGGTTGGCCGAGATATAGCTGAGATATAGTTAAGAGTCTCCTGCAAGACCAGGAGCATGAAAGGGGGAGGGGTATAGATATTAAGCAGAATAAACAAAGTCTTATATAATTTACTCATTAGAAATATATATATATATATATATATATATATATATATATATATATATATATATATATCTTCCCTTCACATCTTTTTTGTTATTAATTTCAAATTGCACTGACTTGCTTATTAATAGCTAAACCCCCCTAGCATATGTGGAAAATGACAAGTGATAGTGACTACCCACCCAGTGTTTTTTCAGTGACATAACCATACCATCACACAAGTGATTCCCTGAAGCAGCACAATGTCTGGACTGTGTTACCTCAACATAACAATCACAGCCCCGACCCTGACTCCCTGTCTCCACCTCCCCAAATTATTGGAGACTTACAGCACAAATTAGAGGATGTTCCTAGGAAACACTTACATAGGTAAAACAGTTAGCAAGTAAAAAACATTCGCTAGAAGTTCTGCACTATTCATAAGATAAGATACACAATGTTTCAATTAGCATATCATCACTCTTAACCCCTGCCCCAATTTACCTGATCATCATAAAGTTATCTGTTTGAGCAGCACGAAACTGCACAAAGTTGTGAGTATCCATCATACACCTTTAACAGGTTTTCTACAGTCCAGATCACTCTCGCCACCTACGCTGCTCACCATCCCCCACCCATCCAACACTATCCCTCCTTAATTTTTAACATAAGCTGCTCTCACCATTGCAGTTATACATTATCCATTGAGATAGATTGATGCACCAAGTGTGGAGAAAGCAAGTGTTTTACTTCATACAGTCTGTCTTGAAGACCATTTTAGAGTAGTCCATCTGCCACTATTTTAAGAAGGACAACTGGTAAACATGACCCCACTTCAAGTTTACCAGAATGATGATAATATATGTCTAGTTATTTTTTAGCTAGAATTATTGTAAAGTGACTGAGGAAGTGAAATTCATAAGCCCATCGGATTCAAATTGTGCGTGGCAAATATTAGGCATCCTGTCTCAGAGTTCAGTTCGCGACTTCATATCTCATAAATAGCAATTCTTTGTGACTGCTGGCAACTTGCGACAGACTAAAGGCTGAAGTACATAATACCGCAGAAATGACAGTCATGAACATTCATCAAAATAACTTAGTCCTTTTCCAATTAAGAATGAACAAAAATTTTCTCCTAACCCCCCCCATAATCAGCGAATAATGGCACTTCCTGCTTGGCAAATAATTTCCCAGTGAAAAGTGCAGTTTTTCAGCTTTTTTCACCTAGCTCATTGCTCTGAAATCAATGGAAACATTGAATTTACACACAACACATTGCAAATGTTATTTTATTTTGCAAAGGCATAGTATAAAAGAGGGTCTGAGGGTGCCTGTGTTGGTGGAGTGTGGGGAAACAATCAATTGAACAGGGAATTTTTTTGGGGGGCTTGTTGACTGGGATTGGGAGGACAATACAAAATAAATAAATTAAAAAAATAAAATAAGAAATTTGTATGTAACGTAACAGGGAACCTACTGATGTTAGCTGTGACTAAGGCAGACTGATATTTGATGACATAGAGTATTTTGTAGAGGATGATTTTTAGGACTTAGACTTGTTATTAAAAGCCCAAGCCCTGAGGAAACGTTGATTTGTAGGACTTTGGCCTGTTAGCATCACAAGCCCCTCAAAATATTTTTTTAGTGTTCCTTTGTCTCAGAGTTCAGTTCGGCAACTTAATATCTCATAAATAGCGTTCATTGTGACCGCTGGTAGCATGTGACAGGCTAAAGTCTGAAGTACATAATACAGTAAAAGTAGATGATTCCATGCTCTGCATCACAGCGGCATGAAGACAAGGATGAAACAGTCCTCAACATTTATCAAAAGAACTCAGTCTTGTTCCAGTTACGGATGAGAAAAAATGTTTGCCTCAAACCAAAATCAGCGAATAATGGCACTTCCCGATTGGCAAATAATTTCATGCAAAAGGTGCAGTTTTTCCATGTTTTTCATCTAGCTTACTGCTTCGAAATCAGTGTGAACATTTAATTTACAGACAACAGATAGCAAATGTTATTTTATTTTCCAAAGGCGTAGTATAAAAGGTGTCTGAGGGTGCCTGTGTTGGTGGAGTGTGGGGAAAGAATCAGTTGAACAAGGAATTTTTTGGGGGTTTGTTGAGTGGGATTGTGGGACAATAAATGAAAAAAAGAATTGGTACGTAATGTAACAGGGACCCCTGATGTACCGTAAAATCTCAGGTATAATACGCACCTATGTATAATACGCAGGTGTAAATTATACCCAAGATTTTACAAAAAATTAAAGTACCTATGTATAATACGCACTGCCTTTCTGCCCCTGTACTCAAAAACACAGATCAAAATGTTTGCCTCCCTGTGACTGCTTCCTTTGGGATCTATTCCAGCGTCAAAATCATTTTACCTGATGTTGTTAGCAGTACCAGGGATTAAGCCCCTGTGAACACAGCCTGTAGATCCATTCAACAGGTGGCACGCTTATCTTTGCCGCCCGCTTCCTCCGGTGCTTATCTCCCTTCCAAGATCCCCGGCGCTGTAGAGACTGGCAGAGTGCATTATGCCGCCCGCTACCTCCCGTGCCTCTCTTCCCTCCAAGATCCTCGGCACTGTAGAAGGTGCCTGAGTGCCCTGTTAGGACCTTCGTATTTGCGTAGGTCCTAACAGGGCACTCAGGCACCTTCTACAGTGCCGAGGATCTTGCAGGGAAGAGAGGCATGGCAGGAGGAATAATGCATTGTGAAGGTCCTAACAGGACCGGCAGTCTCTGGGGATCTTGGAAAGAGGCACGGGAGGAAGCGGGCTGCAAAGACAAGCATGCAGCCAGTTGAACGGGTTCACGGGGACTCCGTTTCATATTTACTTTTTTTTTACTCCTGTATAATACGCACCCCCCACTTCACATATGGTGAAATGGGGTAAAAAAGTGCGTATTATACCCGAGATTTTACGGTAAGCTGTGACAGACTGATACTTGACGGCATAGAATATTTTGTAGGGAATAGCACAAGCCCTAAGGAAACATTGATTTGATGTAGGACTTAGACTTGTGTTAGGCCCAATCCCTGAGGAAACATTGATTTGTAGGACTTTGGCTTGTTAGCGTCACAAGCCCAAAAGAACCAGTGATCTGTAGGACTTAGGCTTGTTAGAAACAAGCCTCTAAAAATGTTTTTTTTTTTTTTTTTGTAGACTTCTGGTTTATATTGAAAGAACAAGTAATGAGAAAAAAAATTCTTTCTGGCCTAGTGCCAGCATTTCATGTTATGGTGGCCAGTGGCAAATGCCACAGTGTCATTGCGGCATTTGACAATGCAGTTCTTTCTCCTGCTGCTGAGTTGTTTAAGCAGCAGGATGATTAGGCAGCTCAAAGGGAATGGAATCAACAACAGCAGTCATATGGGGGATGGAGGATCATGGTTCCACTTGCCACAAATAGCTCCAGTGATGCGCCTGAGGCAGTAGCAGCACTACAACTAGCCCCCACCACTTCAGGTATATGTGGATAAAATAAGCTGGCCAATAATGCTTCTCCACCTGCTCTTCCTCCAAAATCATGGGTGTTTTATTGTAATAGAAATTTTTCCCTTGAGAGAAGGAAGGAACTGTGTCTCTCATCAGCAATTGCAATGTGCACGGTGTGTGGTAAATAAGGAAAGGACTGGGAACAATGAGCATATTTGCACTCTCATCAAACACTTGGCACAACTCTAACCAAACACCATAACGCTTAGGGTCCCCAATGTGTATTCATTCCACCAGAAGCCAATTACTGATGCTGTCATTATGCCCCTTTCCCACTCTCCCTGAAGGACAAGTAACAACTTGCAGTTTCAATAGTAATGATGAGCCAACCCTGCCACCAGCATAGCATATTCTATGGGATGGAATCTCCTCAGATACAGCTTGATGTCCAGGTTATGATTATCCTCCAACACATTGCCTTGTGTGATCAGTGGACCACATGTTGTATAATGGGTGGACACGGAATACCCAATCTTACATCTACACAATCAGTTGGTGAGGGAGGTAATGATGAATGAGGTGGATCACCAGAAGATGTAGTTACATGATCTTCCCATAGCTGGACCCTAGAGCAAGAAATTGATGGCGAGCTAGGTGTTTCATTCCTCATTAACTATCAGGCTCTGGCTGGGTTTCTCTGTTATTCCTCTTCTTTGATTCACACCTCATGTCTTGTTGCCTTTAACATGCTTCATATAAATGTCATGGCGTCTGTGTTTCATATGTGTTACGAGCGAGATTGTGCCAAGGTGTGTTCCCTCCTTTCCCCTTTTCTCTGACTTGTCACAAATTATGCACAGTGCCTTCTCTGATGACTGCACTGTGCCTGCCCCAAGAGAAAAATTGTCCCACAACCAGGACCTCAGGGGGGAGAAGAAAGGTAGAGAAGCTTGGCCTCATTTTTCCACTTTTTTTTCAACTAGCTCATTGCATTGAAATAAATGGGAAGAAAAAATGTTTCCCCACCACATGAATGTGTTCTCTACTTTTCTACAGCCATATATAAGGGTGTCAGGTTCTCACAGCATGGCATTCTGTGTTTATGAGAGGAGAAAGTAGCACATTTATGAGCTAGAGAAGAGAGGCAAATAAAGGGAAACTGAAGCTTAGTTTAGGGAATCTTTTTGGTAGGACATTTTTCTCTGTATTAGGGGAGTATGGGGCACTCTGGGGAAGAAGACAGAAGGAAGGAGGTTGACCCCAAATATCCCAAAATTCGATGTGACTGACTGGCAAGACACAGGCAGCTGGGGTCCAGTTTGCTTGCAGGTCTTGCTTTTAGTGTTTCTGTGCTGGGGAAGTCTGAGGATAGAAATTGTTGATTTTTTTTTTTATTCACTGTGACTGATAAGATAACGTGGACAACTTAAAAATAAATAAATAAATAAATAAAAGAATGATAATAAAATTGAATACAAATAACAGATTTAAAAATGTAATACAGAAATAATTAAACAAATATATTAGGTGGCAGACAGCTGACTGGGAGTCTGGTGTGAGCTCTGTGACTGAGGCAGACTTGATAGACAGCAGACAACATTGAGAAGTTTGTTGAGAGATAAGCCAAGACATCACACTCTATCAGTTGTGTACTGCAGAGAGTCAAATCACACACAGTAGTTGAATAATGTCCAGCAAGTGCACAAGGGGCAGGGGGAATGGTGGAGCAGTGCAGGGATGTGGGAGTAAAGTGGTAGTTCAAAAACTGACTGCAGCAATGGTTCCTGCAGCATTTGCAATAAATGATGATGAACCCTCTCCTCCCAAGGTAGATGCAGTATGTCAAAATCCCACCAATCACCACTACTACCAAACACATCTGCCACAGTGTAGGTTGTACTTTTTTTTTATTCCTTGACATCATCATGAATATGTGCCAGTGTCACTTAAGCAGGAAGTTAGTGTTGTGGGCAAAGGATAAATGCATTCTGCCTGCTAAGAACATTTACAAATGTATTAGAATAGGAGGAAAATGTGTTGGAATACGCAAACAATTCACTGCAATAGGCGAAAAGGAGGAAAATTTTGCATTGGAGAAAAGGAGAAAACTTTCATGAAAAAAGGGAAAAATTGTCTGTTTTCCATGAAAAGTCATGCTGGAAATCTTTCCCACACCCTATGCCAATACAGAGAGAATACAATCTGTGGAAAACAAGTTTGGATATAACTTAATCGAAATTTCTACCCAGTTTCTGCCATGTGGGCTACCAAGGGATTTATTTCACTCCCTTTAATCATAATCTATTGACCTATGTTGAAATATCTGTCTCGGATGTATAGAGCATAGAATTCTGGATATTTTTTTCTTTCAAGTGGTTTTTAATATTCTGATATTTCCATCACTGCCACTGAACACCTGCAGAGAAATTCAAGTAGATGAAGATATGATAGTTCTTATTGGTAATCTGACCTTTAAGAAGAGCCAGACTCAAGACTGCATCCCAGTCCCTATAATTAAGAAGTTTTGCAATCATTGGTCTCGGTGGAGCACACGGTAGGTGTTGGTCTGTAAGTATTCTGTGGGCCTTTTTCTATCACAAAATTTACTTGACATGCCATCTGCTCCAAGGGAATCTTCTATCCAAATTTCAACAAATGTTTCAGTGTAATGTTCATGGAGCCCCACAATACAAATATTAATCATCTCAGCTATATTTTTTAGCAAAGTTTTAACTTGTTGCTGTAATGTGCCTCCCGTTTCCAGCATAGATGGCAAGGCATCTTCCACTGCAGACATTCTGTACTGTGTGTGCCCACCATTTTTTCTCACATAGTGCGTTGGTCAGCCCTTAGCAAATTGAGTTAAACAGTTAAACAGAGTTAAAGTTAAACAGTATCAATTTTATTTGTGAGAACAGAATGACTATATGTGATTGCAGCTGAAAATTCTGGAAAATGAGATTTGGTAGTGTGAACACGCAGTGAGCTAGAAGTGGATTGTCCTGCAATAAGAGACTCAGGCCTTGATTCAATTGTCCCCGTAAGGCTAAAAAACCTCCGACAGCATTTTTTCAAGCACTGTAAGCCATTCAATTCACAGTGGTATAAAAAAAAATCCCGGACAGAAATTCCCTTGCCAGGAGATAAAGTCAGAGGCATTTTGTCTATGGGATTGGTTAGCTGTTAAGATCCACTAAGGTACTCACTTTAGTGCTTAAATTTAAGACCTAGTATTTTTGTGACTAAAGTACCTTATCAGATCTTTAGTCAGCCAACGCAGCTTATGAAAGTTAAAAAAAAAACCTAAGCCCACAGTGGATGTATAAGCCTCATATCAATACATCCAAAGATGTATTGGCAGAATTGGCAGAAAGCAGTGGAACTCTGGTACCCATCTACTGTCCAGAGACACCTGGTCTGAATTGGTCTTTATGGAAGATTTGCAGCCAAGAATCCATACCTCCAATGTGGAAACAAGGCCAAGCGACTCAACTATGCACAAAAAAACACAGGAACTGTGGTGTGGTAAAATGACAGCAGGTGCTCTGGACTGATAGTCAAAATTTGAAATATCTGGCTGCAGCAGAAAGCAGTTTGTTTGCAGACGGTTGGAGAGTGGTACAAGAATGAGTGTCTGCAGGCAATAGTGAAGCATGGTGGAGGTTTGTTGCAAGTTTGGGGCTGCATTTATGCAAATGACATTGGCGATTTGGTCAGGATTAATGGTCTCCTCAATGCTGAGAAGTACAGACAGCTATGTATCAGTCATGCAATACTACCAGTCAGGCATCTGATTGGCCCCAAATGTATTCTGCAGCATAACAACGACCCCAAGCATACAGCCAAAGTCATAAAGCACTATTGACAGCGTAAAGAAGAACAAGGAGTCCTGGAAGTGATGGTATAGCCCCCACAGAACACTGATCTCAACATCATGGAGTCGTGCCTGGGATTACATGAAGAGAGAGAAACAACTGAGGCTGCCTAAATCCACAGAAGAACTGTGGTTAGTTCTCAAAGATGTTTGGCACACCTTACCTGCCAAGTTCCTTAAAAAACTGTGTGCAAGGTTACCTAGGAGAATTGATGATGTTTTGAAAGCAAAGGATGGTGACACCAGATATTGATTTGATTTAGATTTCTCTTCTTGTTAGTTGATAAAAATAAACTTTTAACATGTCTATTTTTCATAGTATCCTTACTTTACAACATTTTTCACACCTGCCTACAACTTTTGCACATTACTATATATATATATATATATATATATATATATATATATCTCAAGAAAGCATTGAAGAACAACAACAGGAAAGCAAAAACTTTGGCCTGCAGATGAATCAACAAAAAAGCACTAAAAGTAAATATAAAAGATTACAATTACAAATCATACATACAAAGGAAAGTATGCATGCATGAGTAGAAGTAAAAGTATAAAATAAATGTGTTGCTCTCACACGCAGGTGCACCAAGATGGAAATACTCCTTGTGCACAAGGGCAATGAGGCAGAGAATGAAACAGGCCAAATATGTGGTAAAAAATAAATATACTAACAATAAGAGTATATGTATAATACAAACACAATAAACAGGCTAAAGACAAAGAAAGTGGTACAACTATAAATTAAAAACTAGATGCTGCAAATGAAAGTAAACTGAGATATGGGATAAGACTGTGATGATGGAAATCCTCAGAGATCCTTAAGAACTAATTTAAAGTGTAACAAGTTTACCACGCCAAGGAAAATCCCAGTAGATGAACAAGAACTAGAAGAAAAAGTATGTTTACTTTGGAAAGGATATGCCAACAGATGGAAACACCATGATGGAAACTGATTGACAAATAAAACTAGGATGACAAGCATTTGGAAAACTTTAAGACAAAACAAAACAGTGTGTCTGTCCAGTTCTTACATATGGCTGTGAAACATGGAAACTAAATGCCAAAACCATACAAAAACTTAAGGTTACCCAGAGAAGAAAGTAATGCTGAATTTGAACATAACAAAAAGAGACCAAAAAAGTTTGCATAGATTTGTCAGCAAATAGAGGTTTATGACATCATTGAATGAGTAAATTTGAAATGGACAGGTCACATAGTAAGAAGATAAATGGATCAAACACATTTTAAAATGGATTCCATTTCTTACTTAAAGACCAAGAAGAAGACCAAAAACAAGATGGTTTGATGAAATTACCAAATTTATTGGTGCTCAGTGGCAACAGAAAACACAAGAACATGATTGTTGGAAATTTGCCAAGGAGGCCTTCATCGTGTAGTGGACTGACAATGGCTGGAGCTGATTATATATATATATATATATATATATATATATACATATATATATATTAAACAAACAAAACACAAAATTAGGGAGAGCACCATCTAATCACATACCAATAATAATTTATTAAAATATAAAAACATACCACAATGTAAATGATGTCAATAGTACAAAAGCGCTATATAATCATATCCTATATAATAATTTGCTAATTCGTGTGTAACGCTGTGACATGCGCAGTAGAGACTGCCCGCGCTGCAGCTCTATATCAGCCGCGGCGCGGGCAGTCTCCACTGTGCATGACTGCCCCACCACCAGGTGGCAGTGGCATTGTGGCCCGTATAACGGGCTGTTCAACTAGTATTGATATAAAATATCGACAATGCTCTGGAGATCTATATATCAATAAAATATCTAAAGATCCCTGACAGATATTATAAATCCCAAAGCTGGATATACTCTTTAGCCGATGAAACAGAGAATATCACATTCAAATGATACAGTACAGAGAATCTTCACACTCTTATATCCAAGTGCCTCGAAATACACACTCCTAATGATAATCAATGTATAAATGTATTCGGGTGCTACTTGTGATTCAGCGGGCATTTAGACGGTGTGTTACTGCAGAACTCTCAATCTCACGGCACATATATATTGACACAAAACAGGATTTACCTTGGGTCCATAGCTTGTCAGCATCCGCTATTCATCTATGCGGCAGTCCCAATCTCCTTAACAGGACAGCATAGAAGATGAATATCCAAATACCTGTTTGTGAGTCTGCACCCAAAAACTGCCTCTTCCGGTGCGTGCCGAGCTCTTCTCGAGTTCCCTTTACACACCTGAACCTCCAGTCTTCTCCTTACTCTGTAGCTCCCGCTATTCGCACCCTTGAAGTACCGATGAACTTATTTCAATGACACACTGTATCTTTTTGTTTCTTTATTCTCAAATTCTTCTCTAGTATTGGTATATCCTCCAACTTCATTCTGGGATCTTGAATGATCGCGCTATATATTCTTAACATAATTTTCCTTATAACTTTTCCAACATGTTTCGTACCCTCTCGGCACTTTTTCAAAAATATGATATTTGTTTGCCCCCAAATTGCTCCACTTTTGTCTTTATACATATGACTCAGAGTATACAGAATTATAAGTGAAAATAGTACAGTTCTCTTTCGACTACCAGTGCAAGCAGTACACATGCATGGGACCAAGCCAAGGAGGGGGCTTGCCTCTTCATATGACACAAGCCCTCATTGGCTCCATAATACAAATAGACACTTCCATTATTGGCTCCTTACACAAGTAGGAGTGGCTGGTCAGGCAGAGTCTTAATAACTACTGCAACTTTCCTCACATGATTCTGGAAAAAGAAAAGGGAGTGTATTTGCAATGAGAGCAGAGCGACAAAGGCACCTTTTGGCAGAACAGGATGCGCAGCTAACAGACAAGTTTTAAACCAATCCTAAATCAGTGGTATGGCATGTAATGTAACTGCTACTACAGGGAATGCAGACTGGGTGTGACCCATGAAAAGCAAAGAGAGGCAGGGCTGGCCTTAAGGAGTGCTTTAATCTGTGTGACTGCAAAGGGCACAGGAACAAAATGGAAGGAACAAAGTAGAGAGTGCAGGACATTAGACAATAAGATGTACAAATCCCTTTGGCAGGAATAAGAAACAGGCTGGTGTCTTACTGGGCCATGAACTGATGAAGGTAATTTTAACCCATCTCAAGTCGTGGCAGCAAACAGCTGGTTATCTGGTAACATTTTCCACTATCAGATATGAACAGACAAGCAATCTGACATGACAGAGCAAATGGATATGAATAAAGTAAATTTATTTGTACATACAATGATGGAAAAAAAGCCTATTGTGTGGTAATATTCAACATACCAATATGATGTTTCTTATCATTTTGATATCAAATTGCAGTGAAAGTTACTGGCTAACTACGGTTTGCGGTTCAGCTGGAGATGTAGTAAAATTACCTCCAAGAGTGAATGGACCGGTGAGTCTTTGGTGCCACAGCTCATAGGAGCAGGGTAAATATTTTGTTTCTCGCTCTTGCCCTAGTGTGTTTGGTACATCTTATTGCCTGTGTACTGCACCTTCTACTTTGTTCCTTTTCTTTTTTGCAAGTTTCATTGACATGTGGAAGAATCTATCAGAAAGCAGAGACTGCCAGTTATGGAGATACTGCAGAAATGTGTTATGGGACATGGTTTGATTGAAGTCTGATTGGGAAAATACATTTATCCCATGTGCCCTGTGATATTACTGTGCAACAGTGTATTCCATATGGGTTCCTTTTGAATATTGTTTTGGTTAACTGTATTACACTATTGATGCCTCCTTCTTCCTTATTTCCTGTGATGGCACAGGACAGCACTCTAAGAGGGCACCAAAGCTGAGGAGCAGAGGGTAGTGCAGGAGATGGGGTAGAAGCAGGACAGGAGGTGGAACACGAGGAGAAGGTCCGGGAAGATGGGGACCATGGCTTTAGTTTTATAATGAGCCCCAACATTTCTGATGGGAGCCCTGTGCGTGTGTATGTGTGTGAATTCACAGATGGCTGCATTTGCCTTCCACAAAAATTCTAAAGGAGTCAACTTAATAGACAAGTGGTATGTCAAGGTCTGAATTTTAAGAACTATTACAACTGGCCCCTAGAATGCTAGGGAGGTTTCCAATGCATTGCAATGCAATCTTCTAGAAGACCTCTCTAGCATTCAGGGGGTTAAAATCCCATTTGAGTCCATAGGACTTCTGTGAATTTGTATTTGCTCCTATATCATGCAGTTTTAACTTGTCCCCTATATTTCCTATATTTTATTGCAGTTAGTTTTTCTTTCATTCATCTTTGTACATCATCCTCATTGAATCAGGCATATATAACCATGAATGGGACAGCAAAGATACTTCAATGTATTGACTAGGGATGGGTGAAATTTTTCACCTCAAACTGAGATTGGAGAATAATGGCACTACCATCTAGGCAAATCATTTCCAGCGAAAAGTCCTGTTTTGCTGCTTTGTTGTCCTAGCTCATTCCATTGAAATCAATGGGAACATTGAAGTTACACGCAACACATAGCAAATATTATCTTATTTCCCAAATGCATAGTATGAAAGGGGCATGAGGGTGCCTGTGTTGGTGGGATTTGAACAAGGAATGTTTATTGGGGGGGTTGTTTAATGGGATTGGGGGGGCAGTTAATAAAAAATAAATCCTAAATACAATTAAAAAAACACATAAGACATGGTGTAAAAGGGGTCTGAGAAGGATGCCTGAGTTAGTGGGTGGAGTCTGGGGAATTAATCAGTTAAACAGGGAATTTGTTTTGGGGGTGGTTCCTTGACTGGTATTGGGGGGACAGGTAATAAAAAAATAAAATAAGAAATGTGTATGTAAAGTGATAGAGACAGGAACCCCCTGACATAAACTGCCACTGGGGTGGACTGATACTTGACTTGATAGAGTATTTTGTAGAGGATGATTTTTTATATATGTTGTTAGAGGCCCAAGCCCTTAAGAAACATTGATTTGTAGGACTTGTTTATTTGTTTTGTAGGACTTTGTTTTTTTTTTGGGGGGGGGGGTGGTTGTATTTTTTTAAAGCACAAGCCCCTAGAAAAAAAAATGTCCTACTGGCTACATGTCATTTTGTCATTTGTAAATCCTGTTTTGTGTCAAATGTCCTCCAGTCCTGAGTCCATAATTGTGGAATTTGCAATTGCTGTTCTTGCTGCTGCTTAATTGTTTAAGCAATAGGATGAACAGGCACCTGACAGGGAATGGGATTAACAATAACAGTAACATGGGAGATGTCTCATGAAGGTTAAACTTGCTACAACTTGCTCCAGTGATGCTGCTGAGGCAGTAGCTGCACAATATCCCCCAGTATATGTGGAGAAAAGAAGAAGATGGCCAATAATTCTTTTCTACCTGCCTATCACTGTGCCCCTGATCTTTCTTGCTGGCGACATTACTACTTCCTGTGTTAGTCCTGCTGGGTTCTTATTGGCTGCTGGTGTCTGTCCTGCCCAGCTCTAGCCTTTTTAACCTCAGTCCTGTCATTCCTTTGGTGCCCTTTGTGGTATTCCAGTACCTGGCGTTTGTTCTGATGTTGGTTCCTGCTCCGTGTACGACCCAGTTTTGCCTGATCTTGCTTCTGTCTCTTTGCTCCGTGATCCATTGCTGACTAGAACTGGCTGACTACCGCTCTGTGTACCGATCCCAGCTTGGCTGACTACCCAATCTGTTGATGACTAGGACTGGTTGACTACCGCTCTGTGTACCGATCCCGGCTGTGGCTGCCTACCCGATCCGTTGCTGACTAGGTTTGGCTGACTACCACTCTGTGTATCAATCCTGGCTGTGGCTGACTACCCGATCCTTTGGTGACTAGGACTGGCTGCCTACTGCTCTGAGTACTGTTTCCGGCTGTGGCCGACTACCCGATCCATTGCTGACAGAATATGCTAAGATGGTGGCAGGGAGGTTTCATCATAACTATTAAACTGTCAGCAAGTTGCCATGTGTCCTTAGAGGGCTCTGGACAACGGGTATAGTGACAGCAGCAGTACATGGGTTCTGGTGTCACTGTGTTTGAATACAGTTGTGCCAGGTGTTATTTACCACACACACTGTGCACATTGCAGTTGCTGATGACAGGCACAGTTCCTGCTCTCAAGGGGAAATTATATATCCTAATAACAACACACCCATGATTTTGGAGAAGGGCAGTGTCACGGTTTTATAAGTTATAAGTTTTATAAGTTATGATGAAACCTCCCTGCCACCATCTTAGCATATTCTGTGGGATGGACTCTCCTCAGATGCCGCTTGATGCCCTGCTTGAGATTCTCCTCCACCACACTGCCATGTGTGGTCAGTGCAACACACAGTGTGCAATGGGTGGACATGAACTGCCACATCCTAACATCTATAGAGTGGCTATGTTTTGGTGTGGGAGGTAACAATGAATGAGGTGGATTGGCAGAAAATGTAGTTACCCTAGAGGAAGAAGGTGATGGTGAGCTAGTTGTTTCGCTCTTCATGGAACTTCCAGTCTCTGCCTGGGTTTCTTCCTCCTCTTTGATCTCCATCTCACCTCTTGTTGCCTTTCTGGAGAGTCAGATGGTACAGCAATAGCGGTGCTTGATTTCTGTGGTGAGTGTTTGGCTTTAACACATTTGACATAAATGTCATGGTGTCTGTATGTCGTGTGTTATCAGGGCGATTGTGCCAAGGCACGTTCCCTCCTCTCACAGACAAATTATACACAGTGCCTTTGGTGATGACTACACTGTGCCTGCCTAAAGAGAAAAATAGTCCCACACCCATGACTTCAGGGGGAGGGGGAAGGTGGAGAAGAATGGCACTGGCAGCAGGGGTAGCATGTCTGAAAGCAGGCACAGCACATCTTACAGCAGGTGCCACACTTCTGACAGCAGGTGCAGGCAGCTGACCTGTCCTGATCTCACTACTACTACTACCCTTTTTTGACATTAATTTCCCCAAGATCCCTAGGGGTGATTTAGGGGAACTGGACAACATTGGTTCTGTAATGCTCACTTCCTCCTCAGACACAGTGGACACGTAATGGTCTTTCTAGTTCCTCCTTTTATTACTTTTAAGCTTTCTCATAGTGATAGCAGTATTAGCAGTCATTATGAGCCTCTCCTGCCTCAATTTTGCAAAAAAGATCACAGCAGAACAGCACAGACCATCTCACTCTATAGCTGCTTCTTTTGTGTTTCCCTTCCTGGAAACCTCACGTTTTTATTAGGGGTGGGCAAAGGTTGTCGCCGTGTTCCCGTGGGAAATTTCGAGAAAACCACATTGTTATCCGCTTTTTTGCAGGAAAATCCGCATTAAAACTAGTGGTTAAAATTTTCGCATCTTTCGCCCATTGGCCAAAATCTTTCTCCATTTTTTCAATGGCTAAAAGTTTTCATCTATTGATTTACATTGTTTTTGCACTTCTGCTATAAAAACATGACATTTTCGTTGAAGGCAGACACAATAGAAGCAGCTACAGAGCAAGATAGATGTTCTGTGCTGTTCTCTTGTGATATTTAGCAAAAATTGAGGCAGGAGAGGCTCACAGTGACTGCTATCACTATGAGCAGCAAAAAGAGGAACTGGAAGGACCCTTATTATGTGTCCATTGAGTCTGAGGAGGAGGAGATAGTGACTAGCAGTACTCAACCAATGCTGTCCAGTCCCCCTAAATCACCCCAAGGGATCTTGGGGACTTTAATAAGAGGGAAGGGAGAAAAGGGAATGGGAAGGAAGGGAGGAAAGGGAAGGAAGGGAAAAAAGGGAATGGGAAGAAAGGGAGAAAAGGATAATGAGAGCAGGACAGGTCAGCTGCCTGTGTCTGCTGCAAGACTTGCTGCCCCGGCTGCCAGTGCCACCATTTCTGTAACTGCAGCCACTAGTGTTGTACCTGTTGCCATATGTGCTGCCCCTGCTGCCAGTGCCAACATTTCTATAACTGCAGCCACTAGTGTTGTACCTGTTGCCAGAAGTGCTGTCACTGCTGCCAGTCCCACCATTTCTGTAACTGCAGCCACTAGTGTTGTACCTGTTGCCAGACGTGCTGCCCCTGCTGCCAGTGTATCACAGTGCCTGTGATCCTCCTGTCACTCTCATCTGTGGTATACCTTGATTCGCTAAGTTGGTTTGGCCCGCCGCCTGGTGACCTTTTTATATCTGACTATGACAACTGTCAGATGCCCTTTCGTGTTGTTTCTGAGCCAGTCTTGCTGTTGCTGTGTTCCTGTTCTGGATTCCTGTGTACCGACTTGGCCTGTCCTGAGTACGCTCCAGTGTTCCTGATTGTGTTTGACCCGGCTTGTCTGCGAACCACCTCTGTTACCTGACCCGGCTTGGCTGACGCTCCTGATCGTGTATGTACTGGCTTGTCTGAGAATCTCCTACGTGCTACAACCCGGCCCTGGCTGACTTCCTGCTCCATGATCGACTACGGCCTGTTCCAGCGAACTGCGTGTTCCTGTTGTCGCCGCTGCAACATTCTTACTCCTGCCGTGCTGAGTACCAGTACCAGTGTGACCATTACATTCCGGTATTGCCTTTGTCCAGTGCAGAGTCCCATGCTGATTTGCAGAGCTGTGTTCCCTTTACTGAGCCTCCGTACGCTTGCAGAGCTTATTCACCATATTGAGCCTTCGATTGTTAAACGTACCTTTTAACCCCTGCAGTGCCACCTCTCTCCAGCAGAGCCTCCATTCCCCGGTATAGAGCCTTTACGTTACTGTGCTACGTCTGCTGATTTGGCCGCTAGCGTGGACGGCGACTCGTATGATACAACTGCAGAGTAGTCACTTCTTGTCGGTCTTTGTCGCCTTTGGCTCACAGTATTACGTTGGTTACCGGAGGTCTCTATTGCGGCTATTGGTTCTGAGAGGAAGCAAGGGGTAGGCTCCAAGCTCTGGCAGTTTCTGAAGGTATATGCCCGTGGGGGCTATTGGCTCAAGCTACGCTCACTGTTGGTCTCTGGTTACACGCCCGTGGGGAATAAACGCCAGCTCTTGCATTTCAGGCTATTCTCCGTTTACGCCCATGGGGGCTACATACTCTTGCACCTGCAGTATCAGTTCTCTCATTGGGTACGCCCGTGGGGGCTATATTGGGTCACTGTTCTGCTTAGGCGATTGCTGGTCACTGAACATCTATTACCTTACCAGCTTATGAACTCTGTGCTGTTCACATCTACACAGTACCTCACTTCACCATTTGGGCGTGCCAAACCTCACAGCTGAGACGGACTGATTGTTCAAATTACCCATTTGTGTCCATTTTGCTATTATCTGTATTATTATATAGTGTGCTCCCTATTTCTGTATTTGGGCCTTTGAGTACATTTGTATATACGGTGCAATCATTGCTGTCACCTGTAGAGGGCGATTGTTTGCATTATTTCTTATTTAATAAACAGTGTTTATTTTACCTACTGGTCTGAGTGTCCTAAAACCGTAACACAGTGCCACCATTTCTGTAACTGCAGCCACTAGTGTTGTACCTGTTGCCAGATGTGCTGCCCCTGCTGCCAGTGCCACCATTTCTGTAACTTCAGCCACTAGTGTTGTACCTATTGCTAGTACTGAACTTGCTGCCAGTGCTGAACCTGCTGCTTGTACTGAACCTGCTGCCAATGCTGAACCTGCTGCCACCAAAACTTTGCCTGCTGCTAGTGTTTCTTGTAGTACTCAGGGGGGAGGAGAAAATGATGCCAAGTGTGACAGCAAGGGACCCTAAATCACACTTGCCATTCCCAAGTAGTCCTGCTACTGCTAGTACTACTGCTACTAAGGTCCAGCAGCTTGTTAGCCTTAGGAGTGAAGGAGAGGATAATCAACAATAGCCTGATATTACTAGTGACAGTGAGACTGAGTAGGAAGACTCTGCGGCTGAACTTGATGTGGTTGGTGTTAGTAGTAGCAGTAATGGGGAAGCAGCGGGAGTGGTAGCGGAAACATTTTACAGCATCCAGACTAGCGGTCTAGGGAGCCCACACCATTCTTCTGACCCTGGGACTGGGAATCCTCCCCTTCTCTTCACTACAGTGTCCAAGTGGAACATAAACCTGAAGAAGCCAGAACTGGTGTTGGGGAGGAGAGCAGGCTGAGAATTAATACCACCACCAGAAGGAGCACAGATTAGCTGCCTGTGCCTGCTGCTATTTCTGTTAGTGCTAGTCTGCCTTCTTCTTCAGGTCAAAAGGCAATGGCAAGTGTGACATTAGGGGACCTTCTGTCACATTGCTTGTCACCTCCTCCAAGCAGCAGTGAGATGTCTGGAATAGAACAGCAGCAGCAACAACAGCATGTAAGGACTGGTGGTGGTGGTGGTGATGATGCTGGAGAAGCTGGGGTGGAAGAGATATTGATGGCCTTTTTAGCAGAAACTGAGAAGGAATGGGAGACAGGAATGAGGATGGGCATTACCACCACCACTAGCAAGGACATCTTGGAATTAGAGGAATTTGCAACTGCTCTAATTCCTTCTGATGCTGACATGCAAGGGCAGCAGGATGCTGAGGAGCAGGATAGTGTGCCACAGTGCAGGACTAGGACAGGTTCTACTTGCCAACAGTAGCGATACTCCTGATCCTAGTTGCAGTGCTGACTCTGAGGCAGTAGCAGCAACAGCAGCAACATTATTCGCTGCCACAGACAATGAAGGGGAATGTGGAGGACAAGAAGAAGGAGGCAATTCTTCTCCATCTTTCCCCTTCCCTCTGAAGTCATCATGGGTGTGGGACTATTTTTCTGTTTGGGCAGGCACAGTACAGTCATCAGCAATGGCACTGTGCACAATTTGTGAGAAGTCAGTGAGAAGAGGAAAGGAGGGAACACACCTTGGCACAAGTGCCCTCATATCACACATGAAACACAGACACCATGACATTTACTCCAAACATGTTAACGCCAAACACCCACCACAGAAATCAAGCACCGCTTTTGCTGTCCGTTACTCAGCAGAAAGGCATCAAGAGGCGAGGCAGAGATCAAAGAGGATGAGGAATAGAACAACCCAGGCAGAGACTGGAAGTTCCAGGATGAGTGAAACAACTAGCTCGCCATCACCTTCTAGGGTAACTACATCTTCTGCCAATCCTCCTCATTCATTACATCCCCCGCCAAATGATAGCCACTCTGTTGATGTTAGGATGTGAAAGTTCGTCTCCACCCATTGCACACTGTGTGGTGCACTGACCACACATGCCAGTGTGGTGGAGGAGAATCGCAATCAGTGATGGTGGCAGGGAGGGTTCATCACTGGTATTAAACTGTAAGCAAGTTGTCATGTGTCCTTAGCGGGTGTGGAAAAGGGGTACAGTGACAGCGGCAGTACTTGGTTTCTGGTGTCATGGTGTTTGGATTCAGTTGTGCCCCCAGATGTTATTTACCACACACATACTGTGCACATTGCAGTTGCTGAGGAGACCCACTGATCCTGCTCTCAAGGGAAAAAATATATTCTAATAACAACACACCCATGATGATTTTGGAGGAGGGGCAGGTGGAGAAGATTTAATGGCCAACTTGTTCTTTTCTCCACAAATACTAGGGACTACTTATTCTGCTGCTACTGCCTCAGGTGCATCACTGGAGCCAGACATGGCAAATGGAACCTTCATCATCCATCTTCCATGTTACTGCTGTTGTTGATCCCATTCCCTTTCAGCTGCCTAATCATCCTGCTGCTTAACCCCTTAATGACCAGGGAAAATCAGGCTGATTTCACTTAAGGACCAGAACAGTTCTGACCATTTTGACTATGTCTTTGTTCAACAGTGTTTTCTCTCTAAGTACTTTATTTTACCCATGAAAATTATATACTGTTTTTTTTACACACAAATAGGGCTTTCGTTTGATACCATACTTATATGGATAGCCTACCATTTATTTTAGTAAAATTAAAGAAAATGGTAAAAAAAATGTAAAAAAAAAAGCCATTTTTTGGGATCATTTGGGCACAATGGGTTAAATTTTTATGGACACTGCATGAAAGGTATGACTGGTCAGTCATACCTACAAAATGGGCAGATTTAAGTGGTTACTGTCCCCGCTGGGTGAAAAACCCCATATCCCTTTTTCCCACCCTATTTTCCCACTTTTTTATTGCTGACATTTGGTGATGTGTATAAAAATATTTCATGGCTTCACAACAATGACACTTCCTGTTTTGGTAATTGACATTTTTTTATTTAAATAACATTTTTGTTAAAAAAAAAGTGTTGTGCCTCCAGCAGAGCAGTGAAGGGGTTAATACCCCCAGCTGCTGCATTTTATTTGTCCACTAGCTGTCTCCTCTCTGCTTCTCTGTCCCTTACTTTGATAGAAAGGGGCAGACGGCTGAGAAGAGACACTAGAGGCAGTATAGAACACTGCCCCATTCATTCTTTCACAATGCCAGTACATGGGATCGTTGCTGCAGCGATCCCATGACCCAGCACTTGTGAAAGTGGATGAGACTGAATGCTTTGGTCCTGGAGCATTCAGTCTCAGACGGGAATTAATGTTAGCAGTGTGCATGGAGGCGCTCTACTATCATTTAACCCAAGATGTTCCAGGATGTCATGGGTCCTTAAAAGGGAACTACCACCCCACAATAAGTTTATATTATTCAATTCTTCATCTGGCGACTAGCTGCTTAGTAGCGCTAGTCGCCAGAAATATTACCCGGTTTACAAGATATTCCACTTTTTCGGAGGCTCACAATAGCAGGAAGCTCCAAAAGGGACTGACATTGCAGGCGCACGGACGTCACTATGATGAGATGTCTGTGCTTCCTGCTACTGTGAGCCTCCGAAAAAATGAAATATCTTGTAAACCGGGTAATATTTCTGGCAACTAGCGCTACTAAGTAGCTAGTCGCCAGATGAAGAATTGAATAATGTGAACTTATTGTGGGGTGGTAGTTACCCTTTAAGGCAAAACAACCCATGACGGGAGTTAAACAACTCAGCAGTGGTTAAACAACTCAGCAGCAGCAATACGAACAGCAGTTGCAACTCAGGACTCAGGAGTACATTTGACAGTGGCCATTGGCCAACATGACCTGCTGGCATTAGGCCAGTAGGGCATTTTTATTTTTTTCTCAGGGCTTGTGTTTTTTTTTTTTTTTTTTAAATAAATAAAAACTAGTCCTAAAAAACAAATAAATAATTTTGTGGGTTTGTTTCTAACAAGCCTAACTCCTACAAAGCAATGATTCCTTAGGGCTTGTGCCAAACAAGCTTAAGTCCTAGTAATCAATGTTTCTTCAGGGCTTAGGCCTCTAATAAGTCTAAGTCCTACAAAGACCTCTAACAACAAATCATACAAATCATCCTCTACAAAATACTCTATCAAGTCAAGTATCATTCCACCCCAGTGGCAGCTTATATCAGGGGGTTCCTGTCTCTGCCTCTTTAAATACAAATGTCTTATTTTATTGATTTATTTTTTTATTAACTGTCCCCCCAACAGCAGTCAAGAAACCCCCCCAAAACAAATTCCATGTTCAATTGTTTAATTCATTCACCAACACAGGCACCCTGCTCAGACCCCTTTATACCATGTCTTATGGTTTTTATTTTATTTTATTTAGGATTTCTTTTTATTAAGTGCCCTCCAATCCCAGTAAAGAACCCCCCAAAAATCATCCCCTGTTCAACTGATTCTTTCCCTACATCACACCAACACAGGCACCCTCATGCCCCTTTTATACAATGCCTTTGGGAAATAAAATATTATTTGTAATGTGTTGTGTGTAACTTCTATGTTCCCATTGATTTCAATGGGCAAAAAAGCAGAAAAAAAGAGGAAAATCTGCACTTTTCAAAGGAAATTTTTCGCCAAGTGGAAAGTGCCATTTTTCGCCGATTTCAGTTTGAGGTGGAAAGTTTCGCCCATCCCTAGATTTTATAGAGAAAAGGTGAAAACACATAAATCAATGGTCGAAACTTTCTAACCATTGAAAAAATGTCGAAGAATTTTGGCCAATGGATGAAAAATGTGAAGATTTTAATTTCTATTTTTAAAGTGAATTTTCCTGTGAAAAAGAGAACAATAACGTTTTTTTTTGTTTGTTTTTTTCACGGGGAACATGGCAGGACCTTTCACTCACCATTGATCCTCAACAGTCATAAAGGATATTAGCAAAGTAGATGAATGTCATTGCTTACCTTGTTTCCAGCGCTGCCGCTTCAGCGCCGCTCAGAGTCTTTCCATGCTTCATCTGCAGGCACGAGGCTTCAGAGTGAAGCAGGACTCTGTTTTATGCCATGCTTCCTGTAGTCTCTTCCTAACTACTTCCTTCCTCTGAGCCTGCTCCTCCTACCTACTTCCTGAGGAGGGGTTTAAAGGGCAGTCTGAGTCCTGACTCAGTGGCCCTTGCGTTGTTGTTCAAAGCAGTTCTATTACCTTGGGCTCTGTGTATGACCTGGCTTGTCTTCCAACCAGCCTGGTGCTGACCTGTGGCTCTGTCTGACTACTCTTTTGTTTATCCCTATAGTGGACACCCAACCTGGTGCAGACCTGTGGTTCTGGCTGACTACCTGAAATGTGTATGACCTAGCTTGTCTGACTACCCTTACTGGTGTTGACTTGTGGCTCTGTCTGACTATTCTTACTTTTGTCCTTTGTATCTAGCAGACACCAATCTAGAGAGGACCTGGGGCTCTGGCAGACTATCTCTCATACTGACTGCAGACGTGAGTCAGGTATCCATTTCCCTATACTGACTGCAGGCGTGAGTCAGAAATCACTCCATACTGACAGCAGGCGTGAGTCAGTATTCTCGCTACATCAGATCAAGATCCTCTGTTACTGTTCCTGCTCCTGCAGAGACTACCAGTGGTTGAGGCCTAGTCTCCAGCAGTGTGGTCTAGCTTGGCAACCTACTTTTCCTGATAGCAGTGCTTGCTAGCTTGTAACCCTCTGCTTGTTCCTGTTGTATTACTTGTGTACTACCTTTCTTATATTATAATAAATTGCATTTAACTATACCGTACTGACTCCTGAATATCTTTGGGGAACCGTGACAAGCAAGTCAGTTTGAAGTGAGGAGAGAACAGGCAGCTGTCATGTTGCAACTTATTTGTTTATGATATGGACTAATGTCCTTCACCAAACAGGGATTTGGGGGTTAACAGCTCAGGGCTATTTTATATTAGCAGTATGCTGTGCTCACCAATATATCTAATTTTCCATGGCTGACATGTTGTCATATTACTGTAACGCTGAGTGGATGCAGATCCTGTAGCCTTATCATTGCAGGATATGGGTTGGAGAGTAAAAATATATGTATATCAGCAAAACCCATCAAGAATTAGCTATCTACCAGCATGATATTTAACCCTTTAACCATACTTTCCAATATTTCCAAAAAAATTACCAGGGAAAAACTTCCTCTAAGCCGTCACATGAGAGAGCATCACTAATGACCCATAGTACAGCATAGAACAATGTCAACAGGAAGCCTTACATAACATAATTAACCCTTTGAATGTCAAAGGGGTATGCAACACATTGCAAAGCAATGCTTTGCATACCCCTCTGGCACTCTATAGAGTTAAAACTGCACTTGTACATCAAAATAAACACTACCAATGACTATTACACTAAATCATATTAATTAACAATATTAACATGAGCGGAAGATTAGAACCTACTTGGACAAAGGGATATGCAACACATTGCAAAGCAATGAATTGAATACCGCATTCGGCACTCACAGGGTTAAACTATCAATGACAAGAACACAGAATATGGGGTTGAGACTCAATTTCAAAACCAGGAACATAATGTAGGGACTGTCCCTGGAAATTAGGGTTAGTTGGCACATATGCCTTTGCATGCCATACGAAGTGCCCAATCCAATCTTGCAAAATCTCTTTCAGTGCCTGCAGATGTGTCCAAATCTTGTTTAACCCATAAAATTCCAGAGGTGTCTAAATCTTGTTTAATTTTTCAGAGGATATGTACAAGCTACTCTTGGATACCCCTTTGGCACTCAAAGGATTAAATCATCCTATAACAAGGACCAAGCCTGCACTTTCCAATGTTTTTTTTGCCAGTCTCCAGGAGAAAGTCACACCTCAGTGCATACTTATGAGGAAGAAACATTCATAAAATCCTGTTATCTCCCTATTCCCCCCCTCACCACCTTCCGTTCTTTGCTTATATCCCTCCTCCATCCTTCATGCCTTCCAGCCCTAATCCCAACCCCATTTTCTTCAGTATAAATAGAGAATAAAAAGAAAAAAAAAAAAACACCTTCTCTTCTACTTATTGTCGATGTCCCTAGGTGAAGAGGTTGCCATGCCCCTCTTTACCCAATAATCCTGAAGGTCACAGGAGTCTCTGGATGAACAATATAAGATTTTAAGGAAAATAAAGCATCTAATATTTTTTTGCTTCCTATTGATCTGCTTTCTGCTGCCTGAGATTCCACTGCAATTTCCAGTTGTAAATCACAGTACAGGGACAAGCCTCGCCCAGCCACATGCTATTGGCTTTTGCATGCTTCTCATTTGCATGGAGCTGTTTTGATTGGTCTGCTAGTTACACAAGACTTTACATAAGCCTGGCAGCTCTGTTAGAGTTGTATAAAGCAAGAGAGGGTACAGGGCTGGTCAAAGCTTGCTGGAAAACTTGTGAACTATTTAACATCTAACTGTTTGGAATGGGTCTGCAGGCAGATTTCTTTGTCCCTGTAAGTACTACTGTTTATCTTGCTACCTAATCAAGCTAATAAAAATACAATTTAATAAATAAAGCTAATACATAATTTGCATTTTTTATATACTATATATATATATATGTATATATATATATATATATATATACATATATATATATATATATATATATATATATATATATATATGATGTATTCATGATTTTATTTTAATGTACATATATATATACCTGGAAGAATGCATTGAGGCACTATATTTTATGTGTCCTAAATATAAGCTCTATAGAAAAGCTTGTGTGTTGCTGTTTGTTGTTGTTAGTTTACACAGAAGATCCCTGCCTGCTATATTGACTGGGTAATCTCTGCATTTGCATTGAATGAAATAATTCATTGTTGCAAAGAGCAAAGGGGAAGTGGAGTGTGATAAACTATTGCTGTCCACAAGGAGCACGCTGTACATGCTGTATGTAGTGCCGGTTTCACATCAGACAGTCAGAATACCTGGACAGCATGTAATCCACAGAATGCATTTCTTGGTTGCGGGACTCTGTGAGGCTGATGTACTAAAACAAATTGGAGCAATTATTGAGCAAACCAAACACAGCACAAAAATTCCCTTTGATTGAAATGGAGCTTTTAACATATTGAATGCCCAAGATGTCTCCAACACATTGCACAGCAATATAATGGAGACATCTCTGGAATTCATTAGGGTTAGATGCTCCATCTCTATGGATGGAAAGCTGGGGAATTTTATTTTTTCTACTATTCTTCAATTGGTTTGATCCAAAATTACTTCAGTTCCCCATAGTACCTCAGTCACTTAGCAATCATGAAACATAATGGATATGATTCGTATGGCAACTAACTAAAAACCAGTTAAGTGTCTAGCTTGGCCAGCATAGTGGCTGATTGGGGTGAATTTGGGGTTATTTGTCTAGACTTGTGCCAACATAACCTTCCCGTTGTTAACCCTGTGACTTCCAGAAGGTGCACTCCCCTCTGCCACTCAGAGGGTTCACAGAATACATCACAGTGGTGAAGTACTGGGAGGGTTAGGTCTGCCATTAATGTTATTTTCATGTAACGAATGTTAATATTTAATTGTACAATAATTGCTTAGTGCTGGAGGTGAATCAGGAAGCTGCGGTTTGACTGTCTAAATCACAGGTAGATTCATTACAGTGCATCCCCCTTGGATATCAGCACAGGACAACAGTAACATTATTAAAAGTTCTCATAATGAGCTGATAAGCTAATATAATAGGACACTGAGGGCTAATTTCTATTACAGGTGCTAATTTTATCACTGATTTTATCTCCAGTTTTCCCCATAGACTTCAATAGGAAAATGTTTGATAAAACGGGTGTTAACATTTAGCACCTGCAATAGAATCTAGCACTGAGGCAGATGTACTAAGAGGAACTGGTGAAATTCTGAGTCAAACCAGCTGCACAACCAAACATCCCCATTGGTTTAAATTAGGCTTTTAACCCCCTGAGTGCCAGAGAGGTACGCAACGCATTGCAGTGCAATGCGTGTGTACCTCTCTGGCACTCAAAGGATTAACTCGGAAAGCTAGAGGTCTCCAGCTTATTGAAAAGCAATGCATTGGAGAGCTCTCTAGAATTCAGTGGCTGGATTTAAGTCAGCGGGAATATGGGGAATTATTATTTTCCACTGTGGTGCTGTTAGCTTGTTTCAGAATGACGGTAGATCCTTTTAGCACATCATCCTATTGTGTCCTTTCAAATCCCAAAGTCCTGGATGTCTTGTTCTCTGCTATCAATGCTGTAGGCAGCACAGGAGTGTGCAATTCACCGCACAGCAATGTGTTCCACACTCCTCTGGTCCTTAAAGGGTTAAGATGCTTTAACTGAACGCACAGGAACATTAACATTTCCTCATTTGCTTCAATCCTCCCATGATTTGGGGAGACAGCATCTTGTCATAGAGGTATGCAAAATGTTGCTTTCTATGACACTAAAAGGTTAAAGTAACATTTCACCATTTGCCAAACTATTAACCTATTGAGTGCCAGAGGGGGTATCCAACTTTGGATACCCCCCCCCCCCGTACTCAGTGAGTTAAGGTATGGCATAGAGAAAATTAAGCTGTTGGAAATATGGAGCAAAAGCAACTGCGTCGCAGGGGACAATTGCACATTTCCAATGATTTTCATAGGGTTTTAACCTCTTGAATGCCAGAGGGATTTCAACACATTGCAAAGCAATGCTTTGGAGACCTTTCTCGGAAAAGAGGTTTTAAAAATCCATTTAAATCAACAGGATTTTTATTTATCATGTATGATGCAGGTGGTTTGTCCTAGAATTGCGCCTGTTTCTTAGTAAATCAGATTCACTTTTATGCTCATTTTAGCAATAAACTACATTTATTTGCAATATACCAAGGTTTCCTTCTTCACTGTGATATATCTGATGATTTGATTTGTTAACCCTTTTCTGCTCAAGAGCTCTGTAAATGAAGTACAGTGCACTGAATATTTAACTAGACTTCCTTCCTTTTATTGAAATATATATAATAGTTGAAGAGCCAGTGTACACGTTCCACAGTGCCACCCAGCAACGGCTGCGGTGCAGTCATGCACAGTAGAGACTACCTGCACCAGTCTGGGGGCGCTCCAAATTCAGACTGTAGTCCTCTTTGCGCAGGTCTGAATTCAGAGCACCTCACTCCGTTATCGGACGTGGCGCGGGCAGTCTGTATTGTGCATGACTTCAGTGCGTGCAGCCGCCTCTACTGTGCATGACAGCTTCCGACAAACACACATTTAGAGAATTACTATAGAGGATATATATATATATATATATATATATATATATATATATATATATACAGGGCTCAACATTTCCACTAGCCAATAGCAAGTGAAAATTTAGCCCTGGCGAGTAGGAATTCAGCCCTGGTGGGTATGTTTTGGCTTGCAGTGGCGAGTAACTTTTCAGATCTGGCTAGTAGCAAAGGACTTCAAATTTTAAGCCCTGATTTTATATATATATATATATATATATATATATATATATATATATATATTTATGCTGCTGAGATGCTTTATTCAAAAAGTTATTGCAGCTCAAACTTTAATTTTTGAGAAGCATTTCTGCCATGGCCTGAAATTTTACAGTGGTGCTGTTGTTACAGCATCTTGTGGAGGTTTGGTCAACTGACCATAGCTGTCCATAGACTGCTGTAGGAACAGGCCACCATAAATGTTAGACCAAGGAAGTATTGCATCCATAACTGCAAGTCTAAGTTGTAATAACTGTTGAATTATTATCCCTTTAACCCTTTGAGTACCAGAAGGGTATGCAACACATTGCTTTGCAAAGCGTTTTGTATCCCTCTGGCACTCAAAGTGTTAAGACAAGGGTGGAAAATCTCAGGATCCTAGACTACTAAAATTTTACTCTTCACTTTTAAATGTCTTGAATTATTGTATGTTCATCTGTGTGGCTCCTTACTGTTTAATATTTTTGATAATCCTAAACTGAGGTACTTGTATGGTAGATTAGTTGCAGGGAGGGTATGGATTCTAGGCCTCTGTAAAGGGACATCATCTCAAAAAATCAAAAGGGCTCAAGTATGCATGCACGTATCTTTATTTATATAGTGCCATACATGCACACAGTGCTTTATAGAAGTTGTAATAGTATGATACAAAAATACAGAACTGGGTTAAGAGCGTCAGGCTAAATTGCGATCATTGCATTATTTGCGAGGGAGGGAAAAGCACAGAAAAGGGAACATACACTGGGAAAGGGACCCTGCTTCAAGGAGCTTACAATCTAATCCATTCAAATTCCAAGTTATCTTAGCCAGCGTTTATAAAAATGATTTCATAGATCAATACATTCCAAGTTACCTTATTAACATGCTTTTCCTGTTCATATGGAGACAGTTGTGCATCAGGACCATTTGTGCATCATTTGATTATACAAGTGATAAGGGCAATGTAATGCATAAATAAAAGAGAGATAAGTCTTTTCGGTGATCAGAACTGAACTGTGTGGTCTTAATCGCTAAACAATTATACCTGGTTCTGATTTCATATATATTTTAACAAACTTAATAACAAATGGTCAAAAATTGCCACCTTTATCTTGTATTTTGAAAAAATGCTGTATAGGAGCATATAATATTGTAATGCCTTTGAACCCTATTCATTTGTGGATGGTTATAGCCCTTTAGCACTCCTGTAGTGTCCATATCTGATCACCCTTCACTTCAGAGGACAAATGCATTATATCAGTGAATTGTGAAAGAGTATGAATGTATTGTCGCTGGCTTTTGCCAATATTTACTTTGAGTAATGGATGTCCTCGAAATGAGATGATTCTGGAATGCGACTTTATGAAGGTTGAAGCTGTGGTCTGAATTGTTCTCTCTGCTACTAAACTGTTGGTGCTAACTCCAATTCTTTCTGTGTCTGAGACAGCAATGTCAGTATGGATGGTGCAGGACACAAACAATGGGACGTTTTTAGCAATATGTTCAGTGAGGCCAACGTATTAAGCAGAACTGGAGAAATTCTGGAGCAAACCAACTGCACCAGAGGGAACAAATATAAAATGTCCATAGATGTAACCCTTTGATTGCTGCTTTGCAATGTGTTACACACCCCTAAAGCACTCAATGTGTTAAAAGGGACTTTTAACCCACTAAATACTAGAGAGATCTCAATGCATTAGTTTGCAATGCGTTGTAGACCTCTCTAGCATTTGAGAGTTTAAAAGTCCAATTTAAATCTATGGAAATGTTGTGCATTTTGATTTGTTTCCAATTGTGCTGATGGATGCCCCCACAATTATTGCTGTTCCTCCTATACATCAGGCTTAGTCCTGTTTACTGGCAGGTATGTGGCTATACATATTTTATGAAATCCTGTAAATAGTTAAGTGTTACTGTATAAAACATTTACAAGTGCATGGGTTTCATGCAAAAGTGCTTCACAAAAATGTATCCAAGATTTAATAGATCATTGTAAATACCATGCACATTCATGCAACAATAATGGCTCATTTGAAGACTTACATGATCCATTAGGCATTGATAGTGATCTCCAGATAGAGGATTTTCATTATAATGGTTCTGTTTAGCAAAAAGTAAATATTTGAATGGGGTGGTTTATAGGAATTTCCTAATCTATTTATCTCTTTGTCTCAGGAGACTCTATCATTCTCATAGTGGTTTAGCACTCATGTAATTAAGTACTGCTCCTATCTCATTTATAACTATCTGTAATTTTTATGGACATGTACTGTAAGTAGGTCTGCAGTTCTGTGTAATATATATAAAGTGGACCTGTCATCCTAATATAAGTTCAGAGTGCTTGTACATTAAAATATGCCTCCATGTTGTACTAACCATTTTTCTGTAACGTGAAGCATTTTTCTTACTATAACCTTTTTGATTGTACAGTGTGGCACTGTATGCTAATTTTCTGCATAGTATGTTCTGTTCAAGGCCAAATTAATCTCTCACTATGCTATTAGAAAGGTCCCAGTGTGTGGGCTCTGTCTAGATGAATTCTTAGAACAATACATTAACTAATCAGCATAAAATGCCACACTGTATCACCGACAAATCGAGTCCAATCTCTCAAAAATGATAACTTACTAGTTAGAGTAACAAAAATAAAAGCAAGCATTTATTAACCTTTTTAATCCCTTAACAATGGCATCCTAGCGAGTGGATTCCCCTTAAGGACTGCTTTATTATTATATATATATCTATATAATATAGATACATATTATCTTTTTATATATTGACCATTTTGTTCTCATTCAGCAAACCGGCACCCATGACTGACCATGTGTGTGAGGGTCTTGGAGAGGTCAGTTTCAGACCCTGGTAACGCTCGCAGGAATGCCAGGACCATGATTGGTCCTTATGTCAAATTCACCAATAACGGTCCTAGCACGGCATTGATCATTAACCCCTTAAGGACCGTCCATGTGCGTTCACAGCAGACACTTAAGGACAACGGAGCATTTTTGTTTCCTGGATCTGATTCAGGGCTCCACGGAAGGCGTGCAGCCGCGCGGGGAGCCCTGAATTCCATGACAGGCGAGGACCATCATGGGTCCTTATGGCCATACCTGGGAACTCTCCGGTTTTGCCCCGGAGACTCCGGATTTCACAGTGAATTACCGGGTCTCTAGGGCAGTCGTTCAGTCTCTGGATTGTTCTCCATCCTGCCCCAGTTTCTCCCATTCCCCGCCCTCTTACCCTCATTCAACATATATTTTGCCTTTTTTATTTTTTTGTCCCACCACCCCTCGACTAAGCCCCACCCTCTTTATGGCGCAAACCACGTAATTTCCCTCCCCTATTGCGCTGGCAGGGATGCCCTCCCAGAAGCCCTGCCTGTCAAGTTCCCAGGTATGCTTATGGCAAGTTTACCCATGATGGTCCTGTCACATCATGGGTCCTTAAGGGGTTAAATCACATTCACAGATGACGGTTATATGGTCCTTAAGAGGTTAAAATGATAGTTTATGTGACAATTAGATTTATTTATTTGTCAGTTAATGCAAATGAATAAATGCCTCCCAGAACATCCCACACTGAGCCCCATCCCATGTATTAGCTAATTTGCATAAACTGACAAATAACTAGAGCTCAAAACCAAAATCTCAAAAATGATTGTTTGAAAAAAATGACGTATAATATAAATAAAGGTGATTTTGAAAACACTTTCAATATCACCTGTTACAAAATGGTAGGTCCTCTTTAAAGTATGAGGTCTAATTTAACCCTTTGAGTGCCAGAAGTATACAGAACGCATTGCATAGCAATGCGTTCCGTACCCCTCTTGCACTCAAAGGATTAAAGGGAAATTCACAGAGGCAACAAAAGTTGTTTTACAGACTTATGGAAACCAGTGCAATCATAGACTTCTTTTCTGAATCTGAGACATGCAACAAACCTCAGATAATAGATTCAAATCTATCTGGTTAAAAGTGATACTTTGTTATCTGGTTTTCCCCCACTTTTAACTCCATGGGATTAGTAAGAAGAAATAAGGGCAAGATAGAAATAATGAGTATTTGCTCAAAGAAGAGAACGACACTATGTAATTTATACTGCATAAATATTGGCCTAGTCATGCCTGTCTGGTAGTGTGATTCTTTCCATGCAAAAGACAAATATGGCATTTTTTTCAAAGATATTTTATTGAAGTGGATTCTCTCTATAAAAAGACACATATTTATAATGATGGTAATGCTATTTCACTACAATAGTTTATTCCGTACACCTTTTACTCTGCTGGTGCAAGATGTACATGAATTTGGGGGTCTTCACGCAGCTGCACGCCACTTGGGGATCTCTGAATTGGTTTAAAAAAAATAAAAATAAAAAGTCCGTGGTCCTTAAGTGCCGGCTGCACCACAGCCAATTGGATGGTCCTTAAGGGATAATAGGAAAAGTATACCTAAACATATATTAAACTAAATAATTATCCAAAAAGGCGTAGTCTCCCATGTTGTCAACTTATTGGTATTTTTCATGCAATCCACTGATTTTTATGAACAATTTCACTAAAGTAAAGGTACACTGGCAGATTTCAATTGTAACAATCAACAATCTGATCACTGAATGATCAAACTGCATTTCTGCCTCACTCACGGTATCTCATAGAAATGCAATCTATCCAGTACTTCATGGTTCAGATTGCCTGTGTTGTAAAGACCCAGTCTCACAATCCCTTTAGCAGATCACTGGACATTGGTCTATTGGGCCCACAGTTAGGTAAGTCCCTCTGTTGTAGAAATTAATAGATGGATGGGTGGATTTATCTGACTGCTGTATATATGATGGATTCCAATATAGTTAAAAAAATCAGTTCTTTCAGCTATGGTCTGCATGGCCCTCAGTCTTAAGTTGCTCCCCAAGCCCAGTAACATGCTTGCCCCCTTGTGCTGACAGTGTGTAATATAATATAATATAATGAATCTGATTTCTTCCTTTGGTCAGTCAGCCAAATCTTCTCTGATGGTTCACTCCAGATCATTTCCCCCCTGCTCCCCAGTTTAATAACCTGTTGTTTTTTTCTGAAATATTCTTCACTTTCCCTCTTCCATTCACAACTCCTTCTCCCTCCTATACCATATTCGATTCATATGATTTATCCCAGCCCTCCAATTCAAGTATCGCCAACTTATGCCTTTGACCTGGTAATATGGTACTAGACCCTAATGGGTCCCCTATCCTCTTGTGTCTTTCTTGATTCCTTTCATAGAAAGAGTCCCCATGCCCCACTCCCCTCGTTCTAAACTCTGATATGAACTTTAGCTTTTGGTCTTAACACATTGCCTTTAAACCGTCAGACTGCCATTACCTTTGTTCATGTCTGGTCATATGTTCTCATTCCTTACTGATGTATTACATTCCTTTGTAGGCATGTATGCATTTATTCTATAATAAAGCCTTAAAAAACAATCAGCACTATATCAGCACTGCAAACGTACAAATTATCCTATATAATAATTCGCTAATGTATGTTTGTCAGAAGCTGTCATGCACAGTACAGATGGCTGCGCACTGCAGTCATGTGCAGTACAGAATGCCCTTGCCGTGGCTGATAACGGAGCAGGGAGCTCTGAATTCAGACCGTGGTCCTCTCTGCGCACCACAGTGCCACAGCCGTTGCTGCCTGGCACTGTGGCCCATGTACACGGGCTGTTCAACTAGTATATATATATTTCTCAAGTGGAATTATGAACATAACAAAAAGAAATAAAAAAACATGTACATGGAATCATCAGCAAACAAAGGTCTATGACATCAGTGAGAAAGTAAAGTGCCTAAAATGGAGATGAGCGGGCCACATAGCAAGAAGACAAGACGGTAGATGGACAAACACATTTTGGAAAGGATTACACTCATACTTCTCTCAGTAACCTTGAGTTTTTGTATGGCCTTGGCATTTAGTGTCCATGTTTCACAGCCATACGGAAGGACTGATGGGACACATTGGTCAGAAACCTTTCACTTGAGGCAGAGTTGTAAATTTTCCTTAAAGTTGATATAAAGTTGCAGTCCACTGCATGATGAAAACCTTCACAGCAACCCAAACTGAGGCTATAGACTGTAATCTGCACGCTGTCCAGTGCGTGTAGGATATAAATAAATATATATATATATATATATATATATATATATATAAACTATAATTATTTGTATAATATCTGCAATGATCAGTATTTACTTTTCCCCATTTTAGTTTGTGTTTTTATGTTGTCAAATAAAAAAGAACAAAAACAATTGACTGTATCAGTGTGAATGAGACTACAGATAGAGAAGAAGTCCTGTATATGACCCTTTGGAATCATATAAACATTTTAGATGGCAAAATGTCAGCATCCAGCTACAAAGTGCAGCAGGATTTAAATGCTAAAAACTGTTACTCAGTATAAACAGATTTTGCTAAATGAAAGACACCTAACTAGGTAAGTTGTCTGTTAAATAATTAAAAGCATATTATTCCATCTTTAAATGGAATTAAGCCTAATGTAATGTTTGCTTATATTTTCCCTTTATCCCTTTTATTGCTAGAGGAGTTCCTAATGCACTGTAGAGCAATTCATTAGATGTACCTCTGGCACCTGAAGGATTAGCACCATGGCTGATAGGTAGGTCTCCAGCACATTGGGATATGATAAAGCTGTAATAAAGTCGAGATGACATCTCCAGTGACATCACTTTTCCAGTTCCTATATTTTTCTATGGAGCCTATGCACTAAGATCACCAAAGCTGGAGAGATCTTAGTGCACTGCCTCCATAGAATAACATAGGAACTGGAGAAGTGATATCACTGGAGAAGCCATTTCCACTTCATCACCCCTTAGTGTATCTCCCTCACTGTGTGCATCAAAGGGTTAATTTATGATGTTTGCTTTATTTTTCAAAGACTGTAAGTACCAGATCGGAGTGCCTGACAATTGTTTGTTGCCCACCCTCTCTGGTACTCTAAGAGATACATTGAATAAGCAAACAAGGTGCAATTTTAGTGCAAAACAAGGCATTTTTGACCTCTCCAGCATTCAAGATATTTAAAACCCCAATTTATATGAATTTGAATTTACATTTGCATTGCTCTAGTGCTTCAATAGGAAGAAATGGAACAATTCTGGTGGAATCCAATTGCACCACAGCGGAGAAATAACCATTCTCATTGACTTTAACCCTTTGAGTGGCAGAAGGGTACGCAACGCATTGCTTTGCAATGCGTTGCATACCCCTCTGACACTCAAAGGGTTAATGGATCCTTTTTTAAAAAATTTTTTAAAGTTTTATTGAGGGAAAAAGAAGCATACATACAATTGGACATGTATCATAAAAGTAGGATAGTCATAACAAAGTACAATGAGATACTGCTCAAAGCGGCTAGCACTGGGTATGTCCCAACAACAGTAATGTAAAAAGAAAACAAAGGCAATCCACAGTATAAACAATGTACCCAAAGAGCCATGTTCAGAAGTGGGGGGAGTGTGAGATAAAATGATGTTGAATGTAGAAATAGAGAAAGAGAATAGAGAATTAAAGTAACGGAGAAGAAAACTAGAGGGGAGAAAGAAGAAGGAGAGAAAAAGAAGGTTGAGTAAGAAAAAAGGAGAAGAAGAAACAAAGACTAAAAGAACGAGATGGAGGATGGGAAAAAGGCAAAGTGCAGGGGTGGTGCTAGGAGGAGAGAAAGGAAGTCAAAAGGGTTAAAGAAGCAGTAAACTTTTATTTATGAAAACACATATGTTATAGAGCTTTTCCTGCTGAATAAAACAAGATCATCCCCATCGCTGTCAGATGTTTTATTCAAAATTAATAGCAGTTTAAATAATCAGGAAGTGAATTTACTGTGTTTACTTCCTGATAGTTCTAACTGACAGAAAGTGACAGGTTTCTATCACATTCTATGGAGAACTGTATGTCTCTGACTTTTCTCTCCATTAGAATCTAACAGGAAAACTAATTAGAATTTGACCACTAGAGGGCACTGTGTTAAACAGTAATAACTCTGGAAATATAAATCTCTCAGCAGTGAGAGTACCCTTATTTTACTCAATAGGAAAATCCCTACAATATATATTTTTTTTCATGAAAAAAATTTACTGCTCCTTTAACAACTTGCTCACCAGCGGGGTATGCGCCATATTGTAGAGCAATGCGATGCACAACTCTTTGGCACTCAAAGGCTTAAACCTCTGGATGTTAGGTTTTCAGCGCATTGCTTTCAGTGGTTTTCAAGCCCCAGTTTAATTAATGGGAATATGGGACGTTTCTTATTTGTTCCCAAAAGTATAGTTGATTTAGTCTATAATTGCTCCAGTTTTCCCAGTACAGCAGCCTGTATGAGTTAGGGCTAATTTGAGATGGCAGTGTTATATGGGGAACACATTAGTGACCTTGCACAGTAACGACGGTGATGTAAGGAGCTTGTTTTTCTGTAATTTTCTATATGCCACATTCTACATTATCACATGCTGCTTGGTTTCAGTTAATAAGAAATTGATTTATTTCTAATATACTCCCATTTTCTTTGTCCTTTTCTCTTTCAATTCTGTTATCAATTTGTTGTTTCTAGTTAGAATCTTACTTTCAGATGCTTCTGCTGATGAGATACTATTTTTTTATAATCTCCTGAATTTACAACTCAGAAAATGTGTTGCAGTCACCTCTTCATTCTACATGTTCCCTGATTAATATTTATTCTGCTTCACTAATTGTGCATATATATATTAAAATAACTACAGTACTGCATCTGCATCTTAATTCAGTGAATCACATGCAGGATCCTGTTGTATATTTTCTCTCACAATTTTGTTAACTAAGTCTCCAATGTAAAATAATATTTTAATTTGCATAGCATCAGTATTAAAAAAGCTTATAAAAACCATTGTTTGTTACAGCATTTAGATGTCTTTTGAAAGCTCCAAGTCAGACATTCTGTACTGTATAAGGTTATGTTGAATATAAAACTGACAAAAACACTCAATCAAATAGAGCATGCAGTATAAAATGCTATCCCATCCAAGACAGTTCCCAAATGTTTTACACATGCCTCTCATAGATAATTAATTGGGAATGACACCTTTAGGAATACTTAGTGCTTAATTTGTTTATCAGAAAAATGTCCTAAGTACGCGTCCTTCATACAACAGTCAAGTATATCGATATAATTTTTATATTGGAATTATGTGGCAGTTTAAAGCTGCATTGTGGCATGATACTGTCTGAATATGCTTACGTGGTTCTTAATCCTTTGAGAGCAAGAGGGGTGTGCAATGCATTGTGAAGCAATGAGTTGCATACGCCCTGACACTCAAAGGGTTGAGGATCAAGCATTATCTCTGACTGTAGGAATCCTCTGTCTGTCAGTAGAGCTCTCATACAAAAATCGGCAGATAGAGTGTGAAAAAAAACATGTAAGAACAAATGCACACACATATAAAAATGATTTACTGATTGGACGTAGAATGGACTCCAGTGTCCTTATTTTAACCCTTTAAGTGCCATAGAGGTTTCAACGCATTGTGTTGCAATGCGTTGGATACCTCTCTGGCACTCAAGGGGTTAAGCTAAAAGAGACTTTTTTAAATGAAAACATATGTGTTATTGAGCTTTTGTTGTGTAAAACAAGGGCACTCCCACTGCTATCAGTTGCTTCATTCAAAAGTTAAAAAAGTTCAAATAATCATGAAGTTAATTTACTGTGTATTTACTTCCTGATAGTTCTAACTGACAGGAAGTGACTCAGCAGTTTCTATCACAATCTATGGAAAACTGCATGTCACTGACATTCTTCTCCATTAGAATGTAACAGAAATACTAATTGGAATTTGGCCACTAGGGGGAGAGCAATTTTTCCATTAAGGTTTCTACATATTCCTTTAACCCCTTAATGAACCTGTGACATGCCAGGACCGCCAACATTTTTTTTTCTTAAGGACCAGTGATGGTCCTGTCATGTCATGTACTTTTTACTTACAGCGCTCCTGCAGGAGCAGTCTCTTTCAGACCCCGTTCGGCACGCTGGCACACGTAACAGGTCACGCATGCCAGTGCGCCAGCATAAACCAAAGAGATCCTTAAGGGAAGGTGACTTCCTGGGACTGCTAATGATTAAATCAGGGAAGCTTATGAAAACTTCCTTCTATAGGACTGCACAGGGATCAGTATACCCTTGCAGTGTTTGTTCTTTATGTGTCCCTGATTTAAAGGGATATGTGTTCACCTTAGCCTTCGTGGACATGACATCTAGTACTGATTGAAGATGTTATCTCTTCAACAAAGGCAAAATTCCTAGCCATTAGGATTTTCTGGCGATAGTAAGGTGAGTGGTGTTTATTATAAGGAGCTGTTTCTTCTCCTTTAGGTTAAACTTTCTCTTTAAGCTCTTGAATACTAGAGACTTCTCCAGTCCATTGATAAGAACTGTCTGACATCCAGAGGATTGAAAACATTAGTTTTGTGTACAAAGGTTTCATTCTGGAAACACAACTCACATTCTATGTCCTTGAAAATAAAATATATTGTAAAAGAGTCAATTATATTTCAGAATGTTTTTTTAACCAATTAAGGGCCAGTGAGGTGCACAACACTCTGTAAGACAATGCATTGCATCCTGTTCTGGTCCTTAAAGCGTTAACCCTCTGAGTGCCAGAGAGTTATCATGTTGGATACCTCTCTCGCACTCAAAGGGTTAAATTGCTAACTATTCAAAGAAAGATGCAGGCGGCACTCCAGACGAAAGCAAGGCGTGTCAATAAAAACTGGATACTTTATCGCAATCCAGATTAGAATTGACATGAAGACCTCACAGAACATCGGTATTGAGACACATACAAAACAGGACCCGGACAGTCTAACGCATTTCGCGCTTTAGATAGCGCTTACTCATAGACATAAATTGCTAACTAGGACTTTCCAAGATTGACTTAACTCACCCAATATAAGAGTACAGTGAGGCTGTTATAATAAGGCAAACTGGAGCAATTCTGGGGCAAACCAACTTCACCATAAGGGACAAATAAACATTCCCCAAATTCATTCTGATTCAGGTTAGGCTTTTAACCCTTTCATTGCCAGAAATGTATCCAATGCATTGCACTATAATGCATTAGATACCTTTTTGACACTCAAAGGGTTAACACCCCGACCGCTAACTGGGTGGAAAGTATGCTTTGGAGACATCTCTAACAGTCAAGGGTTTAACACTTTGAATGCCAGGGGGGTACGGAACACACTGATTTGCTTTCCATACCCCTCTGACACTCAAAGGGTTAAAAGCCCCATTTAATTAAATGTGACCAGTTATTTGTCCCCTATGGTGCATTTGGTTTGCTCCAAAAATGTTTCATTTTCTTAGTATATTTGCCTCAGTAATACTCTAAATATATATTGACTTCTTTAGTGCTGGGATACAGAGCACTGCATTCATTTATACCAACTGTGATGTCTTGCGATGCCCTGTTATATCCAGCCGCTTTCATTATCATTTTAATCAGCCCGGGTACAATTTGGTCCATATAGGCTCCCAATTACTTTATGCATTTGCTTTCATTATATATATATGTCAGGTCTAAGTCCCAAACATCTGGCAGCAGAGATTGGTTTAGAAGCGTTAGACTTATTTGTTCCAGTTGCTCTCATTGTCAGGCAGGAGATTGCTATTTTGCCACATTAATGCCAACACAAGATGATGCCATCCAAAGTTCACATATTTTCCTCGAGACTTGAAAGGTCCCAGATGGCATTAGTACTTGACATCTGCAGTTTGCTGGGCTCCTTTGATTTTAACTTGTTTTTGAATGGTCGGCTAATTTCATTATTGGATAGTGATTATTTTTTTTAACCTATCCACATTAAGACTGACATGCTAAGAAAACTAGTTCAGCTCAGGGCAAAAGTAGCTACACCAAAGCAGACATATTTTCATCAATGCAAATGGAACTTTTAACCCCTTGAATGCATTGGAATCCTCTTTAGCATTCAAGAAGTTAAAAGACCGAGATAACCATTTGAGTGCCATAGGTGCACAACCCTATGACACTCAAAGATTTAAATGAGCAGCACAGTTTTTATTTTAAAAAAAAATAATATTGAAGGGTTTTTCCTGTACACTGTAAAACAAGTGATTCCCACTGCTAGGAAATGCATATTTCCAGATTAACCCCTTAAGGACCGGCATGTGCGGCCGGCACTTCAGGACCATGGGCCTTTTTTTTTTAAATTCTGGTTCAGGGCTTCCAGAGCAGCGTGCAGCCTTGCCGGGAGCCCTGAACTCCATGCTGTGCCAGGACCGTCACCGGTCCTTAAGTGCCGGACCACCTTGACGGTCCTGGCACGTCAGTGGTCCTAAAGGGGTTAAGGATAGTTTAAACTGTTGTTGATTTACATTAACAATGCCCTCTAGTGGTCAGATTTCAATTATTTATTCTGTTGCATTCTATGAGAGAGATGAGTCATTCACAAACAGTTCTTCATAGACTATGAATTTGCAGGGAGCAATGACACTTTTACTTATTTACTGACAATTAGAATAGTTGTAACTTTTGAATAAACAGCTGCCTGCAATGGGAGAACCATTGTTTTAGTCAGAGGGAAAATATCTAGGTTATCACAGAAAAGGGTATGGCTTCTTTAAATCGGTAGCATTTGGGAATTTTGAATTACCCCTGTGGTATAGTTGGGTTGGTCCAGAATAGCTCCAGTTCTTCTCAGAACATTAGCCTTCCTGGGTGTTATTTGCAAATCCACCAATGCAGCTGATTGTCTTTGGATGTAGGCACACCCAGGTATGTGCTAGAGCAGTGATCCTCAGAATTAGTCCTTGGAGCACAGCAATAGTTCACATTTTCAGGATAACCAGGCTTGATCACAGGTGGGTAATCAATGACTTACTGTAATTAAGCTAACTGTGCTTAATTTGGGATATCCTTAAAACCTGATCTGTTGGTGTGCCCCGTGGACTGGAGCATACCACTGAACTAAAGCAAATAATCATTAAGTCTTTAAAGGGATAGTAATACTTAAAATGTAAAAAAATATGTTGTAGGGTTTATCCCCCTGAGTAAAACAAGGGTACTCCCACTGCTGAAAGGTGTTTCATTCAAAAGTTATTAATTTTCAAAATTGAATTATATAGGTGCAATATCACAGTGGCTTGAAATTGTACAGTGGCGCTGTTGTTACACGATCTTATGGACAGCTCTGGTCCTGGGACCATAAATCTCCATAGGATGGTGTAGCAACAGTGCCACTGTACAATTTCAGGCCACTGTGATATTGCACCTAAAAAAATCAACTTTGAAAATTAATAACTTTTGAATGAAACACCTTTCAGCAGTGGGAGTACTCTTGTTTTACTCAGGGGGATAAACCCTACAACATATTTTTTTTTACATTTTAAGTATTACTATCCCTTTAAAGGGATAGTAATACTTGAAAAAAAAATGCAGCTTCCTATAAAGAGGGTGATGTAATGCTTTATTTAAATATTTTCTGATTTGTAGTTCAAAAAGTAATTAAATACAAAAGTATCCCCCTCCCATCCCTTTTAGATCCTGTAATCCACCCCCCCCCCCTTAGATGTGGAATCCAGTCATGGGACTGGACAGTGCGTAACAAGGGACAATCTTCATTCACAGTGTATAAGGAAAACCCTGTCCCCTTGACAAAGGATGGCAGGATTTTCCTTATGCTCAGTGAAGATTATCCCTCATTGCGCACTGTCCGACCAGCTGAAAGAGGCAGCATGACGTGAATAAAAGGGGAGGGCGATCCTTTAGCATTTAATTATTTTTGAGCTACAACATGGAAAATATTAAAATACAGCGTTACATGACCCTCTTTATAGGAGGATCAATCGGAGCTGTATTTTTTCCAGGCGTTACTATCCCTTTAATGTGAGCAAGTCCTGAACACCTCCCCTCTAGCATGCACAGGAAAATGGAGTAATTTTCCCTGAGCCTTGTTAGTACATGGCATTTAACAAGACACAGTACAGTGAAACAACCTGGAATGCCCATACTCTGCACCTCTGCATCCCCTTTGCAGGAGCCATAAATGGGAATTTTTGGTGTTGATGGCATAGTAGTTAGGTGATAAGCAGACTCGGAACCAACAAATCGATAGTAGAACCAATTTTATTGCTGAACCTCATTAGTACACCCTCCACACTCTGTTCCTTTACCTTCAAGCTTGAAAGGTCCAGATGGTATTAGAAAGTAACATCTGCAACTTCGCGGATGCAGTTGATTTTAACTTCTTTGTTGATAGGTCATTGAATTTCATTAAGGGATGGTAGTTATTTTATTTTAATCTATACGCAATGTGTTTTTTTTATTCCCATTTCAGTACATATGGTCTAGTCTGTTACAATTTCATATCGAAGCTGCACAGTTAAACACGCTGAATAAAACAAATCTGTTCAATGGAATATTTAGCAAATACAGCCGTTTAGTGCACTTTTAATGAGTAATGATTTTCCATAGCTTATGTAAATAACTAAAAAGAACATGCTGAAATTACATTGCCTTAGCACTAAAATGATATTAATAGAGATGCATTCATAAAAGGCAGTTTATTTGTAGAGCTGTTCAAAGATTTGCAAGTTGAAACAAAATCTACTAATTTGCAAAGAACGGAAGTCAATATATTTTCTAAGATTCTTTATTACTTAGCTTGTTGTAGGTTTTTTATAATTCCATTTCATTATTTATGTAATCATTTGAGTTGCCATACATATTGTTGGTGCCAGAGTGGTATCCAACGCACAGTGAGGCTGATGGACAAAAAATGGGTGTCAACCAACTGTCTCATAGGGAACAAGTCTAATACTCCATTGATTTAAATACATACCTCCCAACATTTCAGATTGCCAAGGAGGGACAATTGTGTTTTAGGGGGTGTGGCTGGGGGTGTGGCCGGTGGGTGGGGCATTCACGAGAATTTTCAGGCTGTTTCAGGACCTATTGACACCTCCTTGTGTTACCTAATAAATGACTAATAACAAGACCAAAGTATTTTATTTAAGCACACTAATTTATAAACACATATACTGACGTTTAAAGAAACAATAATGTGAGTTTTATTGCTGTGGAGCAATGTGATACACTTATATACACACCACACAATCTGATCTCCCAAAAAGAGGGACATCAGGGTGGGAAAGAGGGACAGTGGGATTTTGGTCTAAAAGAGGGACTGTCCCTCCTAAAGAGGGACACTTGGGAGGTATGTAAATAGGACTTTAAACCCCTTGAGTGCTTAGTGGTCTCTAGTGCATTGTGAAGCAATTCCATCCTATTTAAATCAATGTGGATTTTTAATATGTCCTCTATGGTACAGAATTGTTCTAGTCCTTCTTAGTTTATCAGCCTCCAGAAGCTCTCTATAACCCATGCCCTTCATCAAGGATTAACAACTGGCAGCTATTAGCAGTTGTTGGAGTACAATTCCAGTCATCCTCATCCGGCTAATACAGATGGAGGATCTAAGGCTAGCCACCACCAGACCAATATTCATTCATTCATTCATTCATCTTTGAGAGGAACTGTATGAATTTATTTTTCAGGTTCTAGATTCTAGTTATTATGCTTTGCTGAGGATATTAAAATAACAACTCTTATTGTATAATTCATATTGAGCTTAGTATTCAAAACACATTTACAGTATAAGAGGGTTGATCTGAAAGTTTGACTTTAGCACCTCATGGAAAAATGTTTCACCTACTTCAAATCTTTTATGAAGAATTTTTAAAAAATCAAAATGAAATAGAAACTAAAATATAATTAAATCTAAGTGTGGTATCATCTTATATTGAACAGTGTAGTGGGCAGAAAACTGATAAAAATATAGCCACTGTAATTTATCACAGTACATATCCTATATAATAATAATATGGTGAGAAGAAGGAATACTGGGCAGAGGATTAGAGCTCAACTGAAGATGTTTAGTTCTAGATTTTAGCCTTGACTTGTTATCCACAACCACAGAGCAGCGTTTATCAACCCTTTCAGTGAAAAGTAAACTCTGTATTTTCTATCAGTCAGTTCATTTATACTGAATTATTATGTAGAGATCAGCAGAATCCCATCATCCTATATAATAATTTGCTAGGATGTTTGTCAGAAGCCGTCATGAGCAGTAGAGACTGCTGCTCACGGAGCAGTCATGTGCAGTACAGACTGTCCGCTATGCAGTCATGTACAGTCATGTACAGTACTGACTGCCCAAATGCGCCGCAGCTGATACGGAGCGGGTGTTCTGTATTCAGACCGGAATCCTCTCTGCGCACCTTCCTGGTCTGAATTCGGACTGCCCCACTCCATATCAGCCACGGCACATTCAGCCAGTCAGTACTGCACATGACTGCAGCGTGGCCAGTGAGAAGAGAGGATCCAGTCACCAGCTGAGGTTGCTGGGTGGCACTGTGGCCCATGTACATAGGCTTCTCAACTAGTATATATATAAACAGGTGTGCATATATGTACATATCCGAGACAGATTTGCATGTTGCTGGATGGAATTTTGGGAATGCAGTTTAAACATTGAATTATTTGTTGGTGATTTTTTTAAATTTGTTTCAGCCATGTAAATGTACACACAAGTGTATTATATAGGTATTCTAAGTTTGAGAAGGCTATTTTTGCTTTTCGGTACCATGTATTGTGAAAGCAAATGCACTATTTTATTAAAATTGAATTATTTCTGATTCAAAATATTTATACAAGAAGTAACTCTAGTAAAAATATTAAAGCAACATTTTTGTTTGTACAGATAAGTGTAAAAAAATGATATGATTATAAGTAATTGGCAAAGGTGTTCGTTGCTTAGACTATAGACCAGAAGTATGTGTTAAAATGTTACATTTCATTCCAATAGGTGGAAAATAAAAATAAGCACTGTGACAAAGTTTAGGCAACAACATCCATGCTAGTGGCAGTATCCTTCTTTGAAATTAGACAAGTTGACGTAATTAGCTAGTAATTCTGCACTTCTTACATTTTAATTGTTTTTCAAGATCACCTTGGTTATTATAATTTTTGATTTATTCTTCTGTTTCTGAGGGAACTCTGTTAAAGTCTGTCCTATTTTTTAAGTCCTTGAATAAATCAAAGGACAAACTACAATCTAAAGAGTATATTTTCTCAGTTGGAGGGTTGGCTAAAGGAAGCTTTTACTATCAACTTACAGTTTGTGAGTTGTAGTATTCTGTGTTTGTTGGACTATAAAACCCTAAAACAGGTGTATAGACTTGGTTGCAGAACACATTTTAGAATAAGAGAGTAGTTGGTACTATAAACATTTGTTTTATACGGATTAAGGTTGAACTACTTTCTATCTGAGTTAATGCGATCCTGTGTTTCCCTACTTTTATCTCTGTGATTTAGTAAGAAGATAAAAGATCAAGACAGAAATAATGAATATTTGCTCTGCAAAACAAGAAATACTTATTTGATTTATACTCCATACATATTAGCCTAGTCATTTCTTTCATCCTAATAAAATATTATACAATTGGTGATGTGACTGAGGACATATAGAATAACTATAGTTATTCTTAACTACAATACGGTGTTGAACTTCATTAATATACAGGACAACACCTACTTGTAGTTGAAGTTTTGCCAACAATAGAACAGCTGTTTATCAGACTTAAATTGATGTTTAAAAATGACAGATATTCTAGAAAATGATTGTGTTGTCAAAGTAATGAAAAGTCACAGTTATTCAGTGCTATTTTCTATGCTTTTCATTTTTTCAAATAAAATAAAAAGTACTTTTCTCACTTGTGCCTATGTATTTTTATCATTTCTGATGTTTTTTTATTTGGCATTTCACGGATATTTGTTTTTCAGATTACCCATGTTAGATTGCAGTATTAACATCCATTGATCGTTAACCCCTTAACGACCCTTGACGGTCATAGTACGTCATGGGTTGATCTGAGTTAACGACCCATGACGTACTATGACTGTCATGGAATTCCGGGCTCCTCCCTCAGCTGCATGCCATTCGGGGAGTCCGGAACGGGAAATTTAAAAAAAAAAATGCTCTGTGGTCTTAAAGTGACCGTGCCGTGCCGCCAGTCGCTAAGGGGTTAAACAGAAACAAAAATGCAAGTGGAGCTAATATGGGGTATATAGCCAGATCCACTACAAAAGGCAATGTATACAATATATAGTATCAGAGCGCTATATTTCCAGTGGTCTGAGAGTGGACGGACCACGAAAAACAACAAGATACAAAAAATTAGGAAAAAGCGTTCTGTATAACTATAAAAATACAAATTTATTAAAAACACCAAACATAGATACAAAATGAAATATCAAATATCTAACACTGGCATATTACGCCAATGTTAGATATTTTATATTTTATTTTGTATCTATGTTTGGTGTTTTTAATAAATTTGTATTTTTATAGTTATATAGAGTGCTTTTTCCTTATTTTGCATATCCATTGATTGTTTTATATGAAAATAAATCAGTTATTTTAAATTCTTCCTAGTTTTAGCAGATCAAAAATATATTTTGTTTGGTTGTAATGCAGTATAAATAAATCTGACGTCTGCATGATAGGTATATAAAATAATGCATGCATATGGGAATAATCTCACACTGAAATTCTCACAGCTCAACTAATTATCCATTACTATTACATTAATAGTTCATTTCATTAGTTTACTAATTTAGGAATTGTAATGTATATTCAAATTTTTCACGAGACCCAATATTCTATTTAAGTTCTTAAAATTGAAGAAAAAAAATCTAAAAATATTGAGCTTATGTTGACTTTACATGTGAACACTCCAAAGTTTACTATTACATTCTGGGAACATAGTTTTATATATATATATATATATATATATATATATATATATATATATATAGAGAGAGAGAGAGAGAGAGAGAGAGAGAGAGTTACGATTGTAGCCGTATTAGTCCAGTGATGTAGAAACCATCTCCTGTATTTTTCCTTTCTTTCTCCCCCCCCCCCACTCTACTTTGCACAGGGTATTTACGACCCTCTTCAAGAAGAGTGTGGATTTTCTCTTGGTCCTTGTCTTATCAGTAGTCCCTTAACCCCAGCAAACAACACAGCTTTGAATTCAATATATTAACTGTTTTAACTGTGAATTCTGTGTCCTTGTGCTTAGAAATGCTTTAGACTTGAGAAAGGGAGTTTATCCTGAAAGCTTGTCAATCCAAAATTCTGTTAGTCCAATAAAAAAGGTATTACAAGATATTCATTTTGTTTGTTATTTTACACACACACACACACACACACACACATATATATATATATATATATATATATATATATATATATATATATATATATATGTATTGGCTTTATTTATGTGTCCCCTATCCTGACCAGAACTCTATAAAGTACTTGACCCTTATGTACTCTGTCTCCCATAACCACATTAGATTGTAAGATTTTTGGCACTTCCAAACCCTTAAATTGTAAAGTACTGTGTGCATTTGTGGCACTATATAAATAAACATATTTATTCAAATGGAGAGTATACCCCAAAATGAGGCCTGGATTATATTGCAGTTCATACATTATTACTGGTTTTATCTACAAATATCCCTACAGACATCTTTGCGATAAATCAAGTAATATGATGTAAACCCTGCAATGTAATCTAGACATGTTAGTCTTACAATAGTGTACCATCTTTGCTTGGACAATGAGTTATTCCTGAGAAGTAATAATTGTCTGATGTTTATTTGGAATGTAACTATAATGCACTGGTGTTGCTATGTTTGGAGAACAGATATGGGGTATTTTATTCAGTGTGTTAACCTCTAAATTTTAAGAAGATATGAGAAATCTATTAAAAATAAATATGTTAAAGCTCAGTCTTTTGTTTCTTAATTGCCTAAACTCCCACCTCTGGGAGTAGAAACATAAAAAAATTGTATCCCTAATTATAGAGGTCTATCCCTCTATACCATTCTGTAAGATGTGAAGCTGCCAATACAATCTTATTCCTATTAACTTAGCAAGTGCTTGTTATGTCACAGCAGCCAGTATGAATCATTAGCTGACTCTATAGACCTCACATCATCATCATCATCATCACTTGGAAGGAGAAGGCCAAGGGAACTGTGTTCTGAAGAATATACCTTTATAATACTGCTATTTACGTGGGACTAGCAATATAAGCCTCATGCCTATTGACTGTGCAGTTGGATATAAAAGCAGCCAATTGGAATCATGAGCTGTATCTCTGGAATGTACAGCACCAGCTTATAGGGAGAGGAAAAACAAGGGGAACCTGTACATTGAGGTCTGTAAAATCCAATGCTGCTACTGCTAGAGGTGGGAAAAGTAGTAATTAATGAGTAACAGAATATACTTTAACACATTTTTTGTTTTATTTTTTAAATAATAAGAATATATTCTGATTGACTGAAAAGAATGCATCATTAGGGGCTAGATTCTATTACAGGTGCTAATTTTAGCTCTGCTTTTATCTCCAGTTTTCTCCATAGACTTCAATAGTAAAATGTTTGATACAACAGGTGTTAACATTTAGCACCTGCAATAGAATCTAGCCCTAGGTGTGCTTTAAACATCAGAACAGAATATAGATGTAGGGGTTTTTTTCCATTGTGTTTGTACTACACTGATCTCCACTGAAGTCTGGATTTAGTTCACACAATAGATAATAGACATGAACACCCAGAATGCCAAATACCTAAATAAGAACATCAAACAGAGATATTAAAGGGTCCAGCTATTAAGTGCTGCAAACCTCCAATATAAAACATATACTAATCTGCCTGAGCTATGTATGAAGGACTCCTACTTAGGTAAATCATTATGTTAAGCAAATTAAGAGGCACTTATTCCTACATTGTTTCCAATTAAAGTGGAACTACCACGTTTACTAAAGTTGCCCTGCAATACTTAGGCAGGTGGAGACTAATAATAATTGTTTTACCCTCTTGTAAAGTAATCCTTAAGCTTCTGAGACCGGAAACCAGGCATTAGCACAAACATCTTGTCTGTGTGCCTGCGCTGTCAGTCCTAGTCTCCCTTCAGAAGCATTGAACTGTCCCGAAAGGCACCGGAAGGGACTGATGACGCAGGCGCTCAGACTGCACTAACCTGCCCTTCAGTCTCGGAAGATTAATGATTACTTTACAAGGGGGTACTTTTGAGAGGTAAAATAACTATTATTAAGCTAGTCACCACCTGCCTAAGTATTGCAAGGGCGACTTTAGTTAACATGGTAGTTGCGCTTTATTATGTATGTGTGTGTACACACACACACACACATATATATATATTAGTGTTGAGCGAGCGTGCTCGGCCGATGCTCGGATCGGCTCGAGCATCGCTCTGCTCGGCACATGGCGGTACTCGTACGAGTACCGCCATGTGCTCGCCCGACATGTTCGGGTGAAGAGGATCTGTGCCGGAAGAGGCACAGATCCGAAGACGCTCCGCTGGACCACCAGGGAATGGAGGTACGGGGGCATTGCGGAGATGAAGGGGGCATTGCGGAGATGAAGGGGGACATTGTGGAAGAGGGGCATAGACTCTATGCCCCTCTTCCACAATGTCCCCCTTCATCTCCGCTATGCCCGTCTTCCACAATGTGCCCCTTCATCTCCGCTATGCCCCTCTTCCACAATGTCCCCCTTCATCTCCTATGCCATAGAGGAGATGAAGGGGGACATTGTGGAAGAGGGGCATAGCGGAGATGAAGGGGGACATTGTGGAAGAGGGGCATAGACTCTATGCCCCTCTTCCACAATGTCCCCCTTCATCTCCGCTATGCCCCTCTTCCACAATGTCCCCCTTCATCTCCGCTATGGCATAGGAGATGAAGGGGGACATTGTGGAAGAGGGGCATAGCGGAGATGAAGGGGGACATTGACCAGGCACCCTCCGCTCATCAGAGCAGGGGGTGCCTGGTTTAATGCTCGAGTGCTCCCATTCATTTGAATGGGGCTCGGGTGCTCGGCCGAGCACTCGAGCATCAGGGGGTGCTCGGTCAGAGCACCCGAGCACCCGAGCATCGGGGTGCTCGCTCATCCCTAATATATATATATATTTTAAATATATATTTACAGATTAGAGTAAGCAGGCTAAGACATATGCTATTTAGAGCCTATCCTCCGCCTCTGCGTTCCCTCTCCTACCTTTGGTAGTCTAGTGGATTGCCCTTCCCATAAATTTTGCCGTAATGCTTTAGTGTGATGATGTCCTTTATGCAACAGGATTCCCAGGACAGAGGGGGTCTGCCAGAGAGTGAAACCTTCAAACAAAGTAAACTTTTGTCCTTGTTAGTAACCCCTTTGCCGGTGTTCACGTCCTTAGCAGTTTTTGGGTAGATGTTCAGGATGTGGACAACCATGGCCTTAACAGCAATGTAGTTAAAGGTGAGATCACAAAACACAGTAGCCTTCATGATGTTCAGATCACTAGCAGCTTGGTTGGACTTCCCATGACAGCTGTAATCACACAGCTATGGGACTTCAATTCCTCATTTGACAACAGATTTTTTTTCTCTTTGATTTGAACTATTAAGACTGAAATGTCTCTTTCTCTAAAAATAGGAATGCTGTTAGGGAACCAAATGGCCATATGATTATTTTGTATGCTAATCTCTTTCTTACTTTTTTTAACACATCCAGAGCTGAAATGAATCCTTTAATGCACTGATCTTTTTGTTCTTCTAATCCTAATGGACATGACCCTACATGCTCTATGATGCTTGTATATCCATCTATTTACACAACACCTAAGTGTCTTCTCTAATGCCTTTATTAAGTTATGTTAATTTCATTCATAGTAGAACTTGCTTTTTGTTGAGAAAGGGAAGGTTTAACCCCCTGTAAGCCACATTTGTCTCAATTTCCCTTTCCTATAATGGGAGAGCTGAGCCTTCACATCTCTACAGCTGCAGTCTTTTTGGTACACTGTTTCTCATATCACCCACTTTTTCTCCGTTAAATTCCTTTCAAAGTGTACTAGGAATAACAAAAAAGTTAAGGTTGATATTGGTCCTCTTAGGACTGAGACAGGTAAATTGATTAGTGAGGATAAAGCTATGGCTGACACCCTACATAACTTCTTTGCTTCAGTATATACAAAGGAAGCAGCAATGACAAGCTATGGGCAAACAGACAAAACCACCGAATTTCCTCCAACATCTACATGGCTTACTGAGGACAAGGTCCAGAAGACACTGGAAAGGGTTATAGTGAATAAAGTGCCTGGAACGGACGGTATACACCCAAGAGTACTTAAGGAACTAGGTTCAGTAATAGCACAACCATTATATTTAATATTCATTGATTCACGTTCATCAGGAATAGTGCCCTGTGATTGGAGGAAAGCTGATGTAGTTCCATTGTTTAAAAAGGGAGCAAGATCCAAACCAGGAAATTATAGACCTGTGAATTTGACTTCCATAGTGGGTAAGATACTAGAAGGGTTATTAACTGACAGTATTCAGAACTATGTGAAGACAAACAATATCATTAGTAGGAATCAACATGGTTTCATGAAGAACAGATCATGTCAGACTAACTTACTTGCATTTTATGAAAGAGTGAGTAGTAATTTGGACAGGGGAATTGCTGTTGTTGTAGTATACTTGGATTTTGCAAAAGCCTTTGATACAGTGCCTCACATCAGGTTACTGCATAAATTAAAAGGCTTCAGTTTGGGCGGTGTTATCTGTACATGGATTGAGAACTGGTTAAATGATAGATGGCAGAGAGTTGTTGTAAATGGAACTTTTTCAGATTGGCCTAAGGTTATAAATGGGGTGCCGCAGGGTTCAGTCCTGGGACCAATGCTTTTTAATTTGTTTATTAATGATCTAGAAGTGGGAATTGAAAGTAGCATCTCAATCTTTGCTGATGACACTAAGCTATCTAAGGAAATACATACAGAGCTGGATGTTTTTTCCCTATTGAAGGATTTAAATAAACTAAGTGAATGGGCAGAAAAGTGGCAGATGTCATTTAATGTAGATAAATGTAAGGTTATGCATTTTGGCTATAGAAACAAACATGCTACATATACTCTAAATGGGAAACAACTTGGGAAATCCTCATTAGAGAAAGATTTAGGAGTACTGATAGACAATAGACTTCACAGCAGTGTGCAGAGTCACTCAGCTGCTGCAAGAGCAAATAGAGTACTAGCCTGCATAAAAAGAGGTGTAGAAGCAAGGGATGCTAATATTATCCTACTTCTGTATAAATCCTTGGTTAGGCCTCATCTAGAATATGTAGTACAACTTTGGGCGCCTGTTCTAAAAATAGACATTACTGAACTGGAAAAGGTGCAGAGACATGCAACAAAACTGATAAAGGGATTGGAGGATCTGAGTTACAAAGAGAGACTAGCCAAACTGGGTTTGTTAACATTAGAGAAGAGACATCTAAGGGGTGATATGATTACCTTTTACAAATACATTCAAGGTCAATACAAAGAACTATCCAATTAATTATTTATGCAAAGAGCTGAGCTAAGAACAAGAGGTCATCCATTAAGACTAGAGGAAAGACTCTTTCTCCTAAAACAAAGGCAAGGATTCTTTACAGTAAGGGCGGTAAGGCTTGGATGTTGTGCTTGCAGATAATGCAACTGTATTCAAAAAAGCAATGGATGCCTATCTAGCACAGAACAATATTGACACTTATGACAGATGGCTTCAAAGCAAATAGGATATTGATCCGGGGAACTATATGACAACCAATTGGAGTCAGGAAGGAATAATTCCCCCCACACACACACACACACACACACTTGGGACTTGAATGGAAATGGCTCCAGAGGACTTTTTTTGCCTTCCTCTGGATCAACAGGGGTGTTTTTGGCATGGGCTGGACTTGATGGACGTATGTCTTTTTTCAGCCTTATCTACTACGTTACTATGTATGTACTGTATAGTTATTTTTTTCATTCCCATCCATTGCTTATCTAATGTTTCTCACCTTCACTCCTTCCCTTTCTTTTACACGTCTCTGTCTACTAGATAACCAAAAGTTAAAATATAGTATTGTCAGCTGGTGAATGATTTTGCCTTGCTACACACAGAAATTGGAGCAGAGCTACCTTATTCAAAGATGTTAACACATTATGTAAAAAATATACCGTATATTGTAGGGTTTGTCCTCCTGAGTAAAACATGGGTTCTCCCACTACTGAAATGTGTCTAAATGTTATTGCAGTTCAAAATTTTAATTATTAGAAGCAATATCTCATTGTCCTGAAAAGTTACAGTGGCACTGTTACTACACCATCCTTTGAAGATTTATGGTCAACCGCCAAGCAATCCATTGGAGACCTTTGTAACAGTCAATGTATTAAAAGCCCAAATTTAAGACAAAATGAATTGTTATCTGTAACAAGTATTTAATTTGGTTTGCCCTAGAATTCGCCTTAGTACATTAGTCTCAGAATGTAAATAGTAAATAATTGCTGTGTTTCTTTTCATTACATAATGACCCCATTACCTTCAATCTACTCTAAACAGAAATACAATATTTCACTCTTCAACTACATTTTTGCATAGGATTGTCATCCCCTTGGATGCTAGAGTAGTTTTAATTTCATTTAATTACATTCATGAGCTTCATTTTCAGGGAACAATGCTCTTGAAATTAGTGGTCTAAATTTGTTTAATAGAAGGACTTTGCTGTAGTCCGTAACCGAGCATAGACAGTAAACAAAAGCACTCAAGACCTAAAGTGTTCAACAAAAAAAAAAATCAAATACTAAAATAATTATATATTAGTACTGTAGAAAAGAGTCCAAAAACAAAATTAAGATACAAAAACAAAACAAAAAAAAGTAAAGTCCTAATGATGAATAGAGTAGTCCCAATGATAATATTCAGAATGGTGCTGATCATTTAAGGTATGTAATCTCGCCTACCTATCACAAATACTGTAACTCGAGAAAAAAGAAAACAAAGAAGCACACACACACACACACACTCTAAATGTAGGATTAACCAACTGGAATGTTACTTCAACCATACACACCCTTAAAGTGTATTCTCACTTATTTGAGAGATGCAACTGTAACGGTTTTTCAGACACTCAGACAGTGGATTAGAATAAAACACAGTTTTATTAGAAAAAAAAAATAAGAACAAGATCGCCCTCTAAGGGCAGCACAGTAAATAGCAGAATATAGGCTACATATGCCTTCACAGGACCAGGATACAGAAACAGGGACAATACATATACTGTCACAGGACAGGCATAGAACAGCGACTGGCAATGAATAGTTAAATACAAAGAATCGTCAGTCTCATATGTGGTGTTAGGCACGCCCAAGGTGATAAGAGGCAGTTATAGATGCTAGATCACACAACACCTTAAGTCCATTAATATAGAGATTGCTGCTTGATTGAGCTGAGACTGAGGCAGGAGCTGCAGGGTAGTTGGTAGATAACCCCCACGGACGTATAACGGAGACCAACAGTATCGAGATCGCTTGAGCCAACAGCCCCCACGGGCAGATACCGGAGAATGCTGTACTGCTAGAGCGTGAGCCAAATAGCCCCCACGGGCGTATACTGGAGAATGCTGTACTGCAAGAGCGTTAGCCAAATAGCCCCCACGGGCGTATACCGGAGAATGCTGTACTGCAAGAGCGTGAGCCAACTAGCCCCTCGGGCTTATAACGGAGACCAAAAGTATTGTGATAGCTTGAGCCAATAGCCCCCATGTGTGTAAAACGGAGACCAACAGTATCGAGATCACTTGAGCCAATAGCCCCCATGGGCGTATAACGGAGACCACCGGTTGCTGCAAGTGCTTGAGCCAATAGCGCCTCCCACAGGCGCGTTAACGGAGACCTACTGCTCTGTTTAGGTGACAATACGAGCCGCCGACTAACCAAGGCCCACAATGCGGCCGGCTCAGCAGAAGCAGTGGATAAGGTAACGGCTCAGCAAGGTTAACAACAGCAGCAATGGTTGAGGAGTAAGCACCACAAGTGATCAGAGGCTCAGTGAGTAGCGGAATAGCACAGCAAGTGCCAAGGAGACTCAGCTATAGGAGTACAGTGCACAAGAGAAATGGAAGGCTCAGCTCAGGAGACACGGCTCAGCATGAGTTAATGCTAGCAGTCTCGATCGGTTCTGACACACATGCTGCAGCGATCAGAATGTCGCCGGGGCGACAACAACAGCTGTAGACAGGAACAGTAGCAAGCCGGTGCAGGTCACGGAGCAGGAAGTCAGCCAGGCCGGGTCAGATCACGGAGGAGATTCGCAGACAAGCCAGATCAGCAAAGAGCAGGAACGTCAGCCAGGCCGGATCGGATCACAGAGGAGATTCGCAGACAAGCCAGATCAGCAACAAGCAGGAACGTCAGCCAGGCGGGGTCGGATCATGGAGCAGGAACACAGAAGCGTAGTCAATACAGGCCAATTCGGTACACAGGAGATCAGGAACGCAAGAACACAGCAACAGCAGCACTGGCTCTGGAACACCACGAAAGGGCACTTGACAGGTGCCAATGGACAGAATAAAAAGGTCAACAAGGGCGGGCCAAACAAGCTCAACCAATAAGGGAGCAGCACAAGTGAGAGTGACAGAGAGATCACGGGGACTGTGATAGCAGCCTCTCGTTATAATCACAGGCACTGGCTTGTACCCCAGTAGGTATAACAAGTAAAATATAGCTGATACATGAAGATGAATCCCACCCAGTCCAAACAGAAAGTATATATCTTCTCTGTGTCTTGTAGGTAGGACATTTGTTTTTGGTGTTAGGGGAGTCTGGGGTACTCTGGAGGAGAGTGGAGAGAGAAAGATGGTTGCCTGAGAGAGGCAGCTGTGATCCAAGTTTCTTCCTGATCTGTCTGTTATATCTGTGCTAGGGGAGTCTAGTGTGAGAAGGGAGGAAAGGAGATTTACCCCAAATACCCCCAAATTTTGTGACTGACTAGGAAGACACAGTCATCTGTGATCCAAGTTCCGTTCTTGTCTGGCTGTTCTCTGTGTTAGAGGAGTCTGGGGGACTGTGAAGGGAGCAAAGGAGATTTACCTCAAATGCCCCAACATTTTGTGTGAGTGACTATGAAGACAAAGGCAGCTGAAATCCAAATTCCTTCCAGATCTGGCTGTTATCTCTGTATTAGGGAAGTCTGGGTTTGTGGGAAGGGAGCAAAGGAGATTTATGCCAAAAACTGCAACATTTTGTGTGATTGACTAGTAAGACACAGGCAGCTGTGATCCAAGTTCCTTCTTCTTCTGGTAATTATGGGCCTGGGTTGTGAGAATGGATATTTAGCCCAAGTACCCAAAAATCTTGTGTGTCTGACTGGGAAGACATAGGCAGCTGTGATCCAAAGTTCTTCTGATCTGACTGTTTTTTCCATGTTAGAGGAGTCCGGGGGAAGAAGCAGTTGCACTGGGTGTGTGTTTTTGTGGATCCTAAAAGGGGAAGTTAGTAAAGAAATATATAAAATATATAAAATGTAAAACTAAAATTAAAAATTGTTTGATAGGTGACAGTGACCTTGATGTGAGCTGTGACTGAGACAGACAAGAAGACAGATACTAGGGGCAAGATTCTATTACAGGTGATAATTTTATCTCTGCTTTTATCTCCAGTTTTCCCCATAGACGTCAATAGGAAAATATTTTATAAAACCGGTGTTAACATTTAGCACCTGCAATAGAATCTAGCCCTAGAAGAGTTAGAATATTTTGTAAAGAGCAAGGCATCCCACACACAATCAGTTATGTTGTGTACTTCACTGTTAAATAATGTCCAGCAAACATTTAGTGGCAGGGGTAAGGTGAAAGATGTAGTAGCGGTGCAGAGATGTTTTAATAAAAGTGGTAGTCCAAAAACTGACTTCAGCCATGGTTGCTGCAGCATGTGCTATAAATGATGATAATGATGATACTTCTCCTCCTGAGGAGGCAGTTTGAAAAATGTCCCATAAAAAGTTCCAACACAACCAGTAATATTAATAAAACCATCTAAGAACACTGAAGATGACAATGCGTTTCATTGTAGTGCTGATAGTATGATGGAGGGAGGTGGAGCAGTTAAACCAATTGCTGTGCCTGAAAGTGAGAGTAAAAACACCAGTCCTTAAAGTAGCAGCACTGAGGAGGAGGAGGAGGGTTGCTGCCATAAACCACTGTTGGGACTACTACTAAGACCAATGATTAATGTTTATGAATAATATAGTAATAATGAAAGGTTAAATTGGAATTGATCAATGCGTTTCATGCTCACTGAGCTTACTCATGAATAAGCACAGTGAGCACAAAAAAAGCATTGATCAATTCATTTGGCTTACACACTTCTGTTCTGTGCCTGATCTATAAGTCTCTCCACTTGTCTGATTCACAGACTTTCAACTTTACAAGACCTTCAACTATACAAGGTATTTTATTCCTGTTGTTTGATCTACAATAAAGTGTTTTTGATAATCTTAACCATGTTATTAGGAGAACATAGAGACGCTCCCGTACTGCACATATGGTTGCTCTTCAGCTTTAAACACACCACATGAACTTAATTACCAGCAGACTGACATTATATTGTTGCCATTTGATCTATAAAACCACACTTCTATTCATATGGTCACAGATGGTGTGGGAAGTAAGAGCTGCTGAACTTTCCTGTTTGATGGCTTTAAAGGGATAGTAATGTTTGAAAAGAAAGGCAGCTCCAATTAATTTTCATAGTATTTGGGCCATAGAGAGTGTGATTTCAATACTGTCAGAGTTGTAGTTCAGGAGTAATTGAATGATAAATTGTCCCTCTCCCGCCCCTTTTACTGATGTAACACTGCTCACCTCAGAGCAGCAAGACTGTCCAGATGGATTTCAGTGAGGGACAGTCTTCAGTGAGCATAAGGACAACCTGAAAAACCTGTCAAGGGGGCAGTGTTTTCACGTAAGATTGTCCCTTGCTCTAATCTGATACCACATCAGAGGGGAGGTGGCTTACACTCGGTAAAATGGGCGGGAGGGGGATACTTTATCATTCAATTACTCTTGAATTACAACTCTGACAGTATTGAAATAACACTCTCCATGGCCCACATAATATGAAGATTAATTGGAGCTGCTTTTGTTGTGAAACATTATTATCCCTTAACATTTCAGGCCATTGAGATATTGCACCTAAGATTCAAGTGTGAGCTTGAATAACGTTTTGAATAAAACACCTCTCAGGAGTGGGAGTACCCTTGTTTTACTCAGGAGGATAACCCTACAACATATGTGTTTTGCATATTAAGTGTTAGTACCCCTTTAAAGGGTTTTTTCCTTCAACAGGTGGATTTATAGCATGGGCTGAACTTGATCAATACACATCTTTTTACATCCTCATCAACTATGTTGTGATGTTACTATGTTTTATGTTTATTATTATTATCCTTGAGCATTTTTTCTGTTGATATTCACTTATGTGTGTAGTCTATAAATACATTCATGAGGGATATATTTGCCATCGTAAACAATGTTTTTATTTGTCTCTTTATAATATTTTTCATTTTCATTAATTGTCTTTTTCTGTATTAAGCAAACTAATTGCTTATATTATATCATGATATATATGTATGTGTATATATATATATATATATATATATATATATATATATATATATATATACAGTTGTAATCAAAATTATTCAACGCCCATTGCAAATCAGGTTTATTGTCAAAATTTACAGACTTTCAGCTGTTTGCAATGTACAAATCAAACAAAAGCAATTGAAATAGCTCAACACAACGAATGCTTCAAGTGGTTTCCCCAAATTCCTCATGGGCAATAGCCACCAGTTCAGTAATATTCTTTGTGTACTGCAACCGCCTTCTTCAAATCCCACCAGAGATTTTCTATGGGGTTCAAGTCAGGTAACTGTGATGGTCACTGTAGAATCTTCCAGGACTTCTTTTTCAACCAAGCCTTGGTAGAATTTGAGGTATGCTTGGGATCATTGTCCTGTTGGAAAATCCAATGACACCCAAGCTTCAGTTTCCTCACAGATGGCATGACGTTTTCGCCTAGGATTTCCTGATACTTCAATGAATCCATCTTGCCTTCCACACGCTTCATGTTTCCAGTGCCAGAGGATGCAAAGCAGCCCCATAGCATCGCCGAGCCGCCACCAGAGTGTTCTTTTCAGCGTATGCTTCATTCTTCTTCCTCCAGACATACTGATCCATCGGGCCAAAAAGTTCCAGTTTTGTTTCATCGCTCCACAGAACAGAATCCCAAAATGTCTCTGGCTTATTTATATTATTTTGTATGATTTTGAGCATATTGGAGCCGACTATTCTTGTGCTTTTGGGCCTGTAGTTACGTCTTAGAGTACTTGCATAGAAACCTTCTGCGTTTAGTATGTGCCTTACTGTGCTCACTGAAACCTCAGTGCCTGTTGCCACCAAGTCTTGCTGCAGGTCTTTTGCAGTCACTCGAGGGTTTTTCTCAACCTGCCTTCTCGGAAATCTGGTTGCACTGTTGATAGCTTCCTTTTTCTGCCCCATCCAGGTAGTGAGGTAGTATAACCATTGTTCCTTTGACTTTGAACTTGTGAACTATGATTCCAACAGTGTCTCTAGGAACAGGCAGTGCCTTCTCTATCTTTTTGTATCCTGTTCCTTGTTTGTGAAGGGCGATGATCTCTTCTCTTAACTTTTTGGACCATTCTTTTGAGGTAACCATATTTCTAACAAGCAGTCAAACTCAACAAACCCATAGCCAGTTCAGGTATTTCACGTGTTTCAGCTCAAGCACACCTAGTGCAACTAATGAAGCCCTTGATTAGTTGCATCAGGTGTTCTTGAGACAACAACTGTTTTGCATATTTGTGCTGGTGTGAGGGATTCTATTCAGGGGGTTGAATAATTTTGAGACTGGAGAATTCATTATACGTTGCATTTTCAGTTGAATTTGGGGCACCATTTAAAGCATCATTGTGTTGAGCTATTTCAATTGATTTTTTTCTTCATCTTGGGCATTTAGTATCAAGTGGAATCCATTACAAAATTTGTTTGGTCTTCTTGCGTTGTGGCCTGTCCAGTTACATTTCAGGCATTTTACTCTTTAAATGATATCATAGAAATGTGTTTGCTGATGAATCCATGCACACGTTTTTTGGTCTCATTTTGTTATGATTAGAATTTGCAGCACCATACTTCTCTCTGTAGGACTAGGAGGACACATTGGTCAAACACATTTTGCTTATGGGATGCTTGCCATCCCAATTGCATTTGTCACTCAATTTCCATCATGGTGTTTCATCTGTTGACATTTCTGGTCCAAGGTAAACATACCTGCCAATTTCTTCTAGTTCTTGTCCATCTACTGTGATTTTCCATGGTATGGTAAATTTGTTAAATATTACATTCATCCTTCGATCAAAATATTTGCTTTCCTGTTGTAGCTTTTCAGTGCGTTCTTACAGATGGCACATATATCCCAAATCCACAAAAAATGCATATATATATATATATATATATATATATATATATATATATATATATATATGACCAAAATATTTATTTTCCTGTTGTAGCTTTTCAGTACGTTCTTACAGATGGCACATATATCCCAAATCCACAAAAAATGCATATATATATATATACATTTAGATAGATAGATAGATAGATAGATAGATAGATAGATAGATAGATCAATCGATAGATAGATAGATAGATAGATAGATAGATAGATAGATAGATAGACAGATAAGCGATTATCAACTCAGATCAGAAAAAAACATATACTTTTTATATCTGCCTCGTGTACCTGTATTATATTTCTTTAGTTGATAGGAACAGGAGTAAGAAAGAGGTGTGTTTTGTTGTTTTATACATATAATAGTTGTGACTTTGATTTATACACTATTGTTCTCTAGCTCACAGTAGCCAAACAATTGTCTTACTAAAATTAGTAATATTACAACAATATTTTGCTTATGTAATAGCCTACACAAAGAAAAAATAATAATAATAATTCACCTTTTCTGCTAACAGGTGCTCATATTCTGATGCAGGATTCATTGTTCTTAGGTGTTATCTTATACTCTGTTTGTCTCCACCACACATTAGTGTGTGTTCATTGCGCCACATAGTGTGCAATGTGTGGACACATATTACCATATTTGTGCCTGCACAGAATTGCATTCTTGGGGGTAATGGCGTTGGTGGAGGGATTTGTGGGTGAGTGGGATCATTTTGGACTTGTGTGGAAGTTGAGGGAGGAGTCACTGGTGGGGGTTGCTGCAAAGGCTGATTGGGGGTGTCTTTGCAGCCACTTTAGTCTACTTAGTGGTGGTTTTCTTGTGTCCATGTTTTTTGAAGTACAGGCAGGGTCAGTAGTGGCATGGTAGTGGGACTTATTATTTTTTTATTTTGTCACACCAGTTATCATGCCTATGCTGCATATGTTTAAGTAATGCAAATGTGCCAAGGTGGGATCCCTGCATTCCCCTCTTTGCTGTATGATCATACAGGGTGCATAAAGCATTTGCAGTTTCCTGCACTTTTCCAGACCCCAGTGAGAAATATTGCTGCACCCAGGACTTCAGTGCAGGAGGAGGAGAAGATGTTGCCAAAATACATGCTGCAGGGCCTGACTCTGACCCAGCACATGTTGAACATTGGGTTCTGCCTCTCTGATTTTTCCTCCTCAACCTCTACAGCTGCTGCCACCAGTCCCACCACTCACAGGTACATGCCCACTCAAAAGAGCCCGCACCTCTCTTCCTGCCCTTCAACAAGAACCTGCCCCATTTTCTACCCACTCACAGCCATAAGCTCCACCCCTTGCTCCTAGCCACTCACAGGATCCTGCCCCTCTTCTTGCAGATTCACAGCCAGAGTCTGCCCCCATAACAGGAACCTGCATCTATTCTTCCCCATTCACAGGATCCTCCATTATATCCTCCTTGTCTCCACTCACAAGATGATCTCTCTCCCCTAACAGAGGCCAATGGGAAATTAAGGGGTCTTTTTCAATGAGGTGGGAATTTCCTTCCTCCAAAAATCGTATAAGGTGGCAGAAAAGTCTATTTTGCAGGAAATTCCTGCCTCAAACAATTGATAGGGCACAAATGCACCAGCAATAGTTTTGCACAAATTTTCAGCCAGAAAACAGCAAAACTTATTTTTTTTACATTTCCTGTTGGATAAAAATGGGACATTTCACCCATCACTAATAAGTTATAACCTCGCCAATACATCCATGCTACAACTCAAAACCTTCCTAAATTTGATGTGTTAGGTCATCATGTGGTCAGGAAGACAGAAAATATACAACCACCATAAAAAAACAAATGTTAAAGGTAACATATCGAAAAAAAAAACATATTCCCAAATCCAAAAAGGGACAAATGGTTTGATTCAGTCATACCCTTCATCTCATTAACATGCCACATGGAGAAACAGCAGACGAGAGCATAATGATCCAAAAAAAAAAAAGAAGATTGGTATTATGTGAAGAAGGTTCATATATTTGTGCTGTGCTACTACATTTATATGATATTTACTCACCTTCTTTTATGTATTATCTGTTTCAGCTGGATGGGATTCATCTTCATATAGCAGTTATACATTGCTTGAATTACCATTGCCTGAGCTTATAACGAGAGGCCATACACACCTCTCAAATAAATGAATGTATACCCTAAGGGTGTTTATGGAGGCAGTGTCACATTCTGATTGCTTACTGCTACGTTGATTGCACTTTCATTTTTCTTCTTTTCTTTTTTTTTTAATCTTATTGAGACTAATAAATAGAGATTTTTGCATTTTCTCCTTTCTGAGGAAAAGGAGCTACATTCTTCCTTTCTGCAGACATTCCTGTGAGGGATGTATTCCCATGCCACATCATGTTAAGGTTTTATAACATTCCCATGGTGACATCACGATACTTGTACTTACACATTATCCTGCATACATGAATATATACACACACTCCTTTTCTCGGTGTGAAAGAGGTTGGCAGAAAGGGCACTTCCTGTGACAAAACCTATTTTCACAGATTAATTCCTGCCAAGAAAAATAACTAAAATAAAGTCTGTTGCATACTGTGTGACAGTGCAAGTGAAATACAGACCTGAAATGATGACCAAGAGATCCAGGCAACTGCATATATTATGCAAAAAAAATATAGACATAGATAAACCAGATGGATGTATAAAGAACTCCTACCTAGGTAAGTGCTGCATTTAATCACAATAAGAGCCACTTCATTCCATAAGTAGTTTCCATTTAACTGCTAAATACCCATTTAAGTTGCATCTGCCAATGATTTGTCCTTTAAGGGCTTCATTTACTTTAGCACATAGGTTAAATGCCATTTCATCTCCTATCCTAAGTTTTATCTTCATACTCTAGTTGTAACCATTTATTTCTCATTTTCTGCTACCTCTGTCTCAGTCTGCATGTTCGCTTCCACCATTAGATCTTCAACTCCAGGGAGATAAAAGGAAATCAGGAAGAGTAGCTGGAGGGAAGACTTCTGGAGAGATGCGATAGGACTGTTGGTGATTGACATAATATATTCCATTGGTAGGGCAAAGAAATATCTTTTTGGTGTCACAAGAGGAATGGTTCTTGGGCTCTGTAGGAAGTTTTTATCATATAGAAGTGTTCAAATTCATGTGACATGGCAAAAAGAAGAACTGTACTGAGCTTACAGTTATATTTCACTCTGGTTGCAATATACCCATAATATGCTATTTTAATCAACTTTAATAATTAAAATGTAAATTAGGTTTTATTATGAAATAAGTATATGTTGCAGTGTTTTTCCTGCTGTGTAAAACAAGGGTCCTATTTTCTATTGCTGTCTATGGAGCCATCTCTGACCTTAGCCAAGTTACCCTGTATACACTGCAGTAATAACTGTGTTATCTGATGACCTGTATACAAACTGCAGTTTGCTTTAAATATATAAGTAAAAAATCAAGTTTGAGCTAAAATGACCTACTAACAATATAATTACCCTTGATTAACTCAACAGGAAAACACTATAATATATTTATATTAATAATAAAAAAAATTATTTAATCACTTGGGTGCTAGAGATGTCTCCAAAATGACAAGCAATGCATTGAAGATTCATGCACCAAACGTGTTGCATGCTTTCTAAAGCTACTCAGTTATCCAGTATATGTATAACTTTAAGACCCCTTTCACATGGGTGACACCAATGCGCTGCATTGGTTATGTTATCTATGGTGTGAATAATGCAGCTGGTCTATTGCATTTATATGAGCAATAATCAGCATGAACACAGCAATATCCAGCAAGCTGCATATTCACTATATTCACAAACATGGAAGATCTGCATGGTGGCCTCTGGGGCCTCCAGCAGGACATTCACTTGAGCAGGGTAGTAAAAACCATGCTCAACACAACCTCCAATAAAAGGTTAACCCATGCAGGTGTCAAATATTCAGCTGGTGCTCGTGTGGGCTGGCCATTAGGCATAATCCTACTGTTAGGTGATCATTGAGGGGCTGTAGAAGAAAGGCGAGTTCAGAACATTGGTGATAGATTTGTAAAAGGGGGCTGCTACAGTTCTGTCTCCAGTGTGAAAACATCCTATCTCTACTTATCTCCAGCAAACACGGTACCACCTGTCACCTATTTGTATACACTAACAACAAAATGTGTGATTGCTTATACAAAACGAGTAGTAAACAAGGGGAAACTGTGAACAAAACAGGTAACTGTAAGTTAGGAATAAGTGGCTCTTATTTTGCTTAACAGATTATCTGTATACAGTGATCTCTGAAATCTGCCTTTACTTCACTTCTCCTAACTATAGTGGTCCTGACCTGACTGGATTGTATGGGTCAGTTGTCTTTATTAGATCATGACTGAGACCTTCAAGCTCCCCCTGGGTATCAATGTGGGATGGAGGTGGGAGTAACCAAATGGTGAAATTCATGTCATAATGTGGACTGGGATTAACTGATGTAGTTGGAATTAGGAGGTGGAAAGCCATATAGTTTGCATTGAAGTGGGCAGAACTGGCCAGGATCATGCTAGGAGTTAGCAGGATTACATGGGAACTCTGCAAGCCAGAGAATAATCCTCTGTCCCAGGAGACATCACAATTAAGTCTGGACAGGTATGTGTTAGATTTTAAACTGGCCTAACAAGGAGCAGACTACACCCAGGACCAAATGCAAGTAAAAGAGGGATATACCTTACTTCAAATTGAAGGACACCTTCATAGGTTAGTTCTACAGTAAAACAAGAGCTAATGTATTTGTTTAACCAATACAGCAGCCAAAAACAGAATGCTATGTAAAAAAATCATTATAATTCATACCAATGATATTTTGTCTGGTAGTTAAAGACCAGCTCATAAGCTAATATACTTAGCGGCAGAAGTACTAAGTAAATGGAGCAATTCTGGGGCAAATCAATAGCAACAAATGGCATGTAACATCTCTCACTACACCCCTTCCTGCCATATGTGTTCTTCCAAATAATTCCTTCTGTCCACTCATTACACAACTCAAGCCATCTATCAGCTTCAATCATTTTCACTGGCTGCCCTTCAACTTTGGAATGCCCTCCATATCACCATTTGCTAAATCCTAAAAATCCACCTGCTCAAGGAGGAATCTAAGTAACAATATTCCTCAATATTCACATACAAATCATTCTGCACTTCCCTACAAAATCCTTATACTTGTATGTATCCTCCTTCTCCTACTGTCTCCGTATGTTATCACAATTAATAAACAGATTGTAAGCTCTTTGGAACATGGTTCCCTTCCAAATGTATAATTCTCTCTGCTAGTAGTGCAATGATCACAAATTAGTCTGATGCTCTTACCTTGTCCTGCATTATTTTTGTATTGTATTTTGATTTCTGTAAAGTGCTGTGTACATGTATGGCACATACAAACATACATTGTAGGCCAATAGGGGAAATGGAAATCCCTATTTATTTAAAAAGGGATTTTAACCCCATGGGTGGATTCAATAAGCAGTGATAAAGAGCTGATAAATTGGAGATTACTTCTCCAGTTGATCACTTCTCCATTTCTTATGATATTCTGTGGAGCCTATTCACTAAGATTTCTTCAACTTTGGAGATCTTAGTGAATAAGCTACATAGATTAACATAGGAACTGGAGAAATTATATCACTGGAGAAGTCATCTCCACTTTATCACCTCTTTATCACCGCTTAGTGAATCTCTTCCAAGGAGTTAAAAGCCCTATTTAAATTATTATGTAGCTGCGGCATTTTATGTGTACATTATTATGAAGTAAATTAGTCCAAAAATGTATATTTGTTTGCGCTTGTGGCCATTGCAAGACAACTTTATCTATCAAGGGGTTAAAATCCCTTTTAAATCAATTGAATTTTGGGCTAATTTTATTTGTCCCCTATGGTACAATTAGGTTACTCTACATTCTATATACAAGGGATGTGGGATTGTGGACAATAGAGGAATATGTGAATATGCCTAATAGCTCTGTAGAATCTCTGTGCACGTTTCTATTATTGTGCATATAGTTTTGTTGGCTAATACACAAGAAATATCCAAAGGCCCTTTAAAATCACTAAAACATCCTGTGCATTCATTTATTAAAGAGTAATAAAATATCTGTAATGCACCTTACAAGCCCTTATTGACATTTGAATTTGTAAAGGTTTTCTTTTTATAAACATTTTTCCGTCTTAACCACAAAGTAATGTGTTTGGAACGTCTATAGCCTCCAAGGGGTTAAAAGAATAACCCACCTATATGTTAACCCTTTGAGTGCCAGAGGATTGTGTTAACCCCTTTAATGTTAGAGAGGTTGCCAGTGCATTGCAAGAGTCCTCTCTAGTATTGAAAGGAAAAGAGTAATTATGGATCAAACCAACTACGCCATAGGAAAGAAATAAAAACTTTCATTGATTCTGAATACCTGAGAGGTCTCCATTAATTGCTTTGAGAAGCCCCAATCACATCAGTGGGATTTGGAGGAATTTCTAGCCTATGGTGCAGTTGTTTTGCCATAGAATTGCTCCTGTTTATTTTTACATCACACCTTCCTGTATGTCCAAAGCATCTGTTTCTGCATTGTACTTTGCGCTGGTATGCAGCAGTATTGTATAGGTGGTGGACAACAACTGCACTGACCCATTAAAGGGCTGGACATGCTTCCATTGTTCTCTGACTATGCACAAAACAAACCCTGTGTCATTATGCAATGCTAATGTGACAGGCAAAGACTGAGCGCAAACACAATGTAGAGGATTAGTAATGCTTAAAATGAGTATTTAATTGTTAGTCCAATAAGAAAGGTATTACAAGATATTAATTTTGTTTGTTATTTTACATCTACAGAGCAATACCTCTCCCATCCTTATAAACGGCTCATTATGTTGTGAAGTAACTCCGTGCTGTTACTCGTTGTAAAGTATATCAGTATTGTACCTCCCGTCCGTCTTGGGGTGTAGATGGTCAGTGCAGATGCCAGTATCTAGAAGCACAATATCCACAGTGTTTCGTACCTAATAAGGCACTTCTTCAGGGATGGTTTTCAACAATTTTAGTATCTTTGAATTGGTTGAAATGAAAAAAAAAAAAGAAAAAAATTCTTATAGCTATGGAAATAACTGTGCACACCAGCTTAGGGCAAAAAAAGGCAAAATACCCTTATTGGATGCAGATGAATGTCTACTTTCCAAATGGTATGCTTTGCATACCTTTCCATCAAATCTCTAATAATTAGAGCCATTTTAGTACAGGCAGCCTATTTAAGAAAAGGAAACAAATAGGTGTCATTGTGTGCTTCCGGCAGCCCCTGCTGTATGTCCACCCATACTGATGGTGTACCATTTTGCTTGGTGGAGTAGAAGCTAACGAATGTGTGTAAGAAATTATATAGTTTTCAAAGATTTTAGTATATTTAAAGGGGTGGAAATTTAAAAAAAGGCCTAGCTATTCTTTAGATCGATATATATCCCTTGAGTATGACACTGCTGCAAGTGTCAGCCCTGGAATATTACAGGGAGTGCTACAAAGAGAAAAACATAGTAACAATATACAATGTATACAAAATACAGTACACAATTGCATATTCTCATAAATAATCCTTCTAGAGGATTCCAAAAGTTCTCTGAGGTCCTTTGCAGCTGTATAGTGGGTAGGGACTCCCAACGATATAACTAAAAAAAAAAGCAAAGAAAACAGTGCAAAAAGTGTCCTCTAAGTGTAGTATTCTCCAATTCTTGGTCCTCCACCTTCACCACGTGCTCTAAAAAAGGTGTTCACTTTTTCGAGAGGTTTAGCCTGCCTCTCAGTAATTACAGCATGTCTGGTTTAAACCCCAGGTATGTTTACACCTCTCAGCTCTCCAGGACTCCTTCACAGATATTCCCCTCTTTTTCCGATAACTTTACAGTGGGATTGTCTCCTCCCTTGGGGTACAGCTTCCTCCACTGGATATCACTTGGCTATTTATCGGTGTACTCTGTATTTGTTTTCCTTACTTCTTAATAGTACTAAAGCACTGGTTTAGATATCACATATACATTTATTACAAACAATTAAAATAGCAATGCTAGTATAACATAACATAAAAACTGTTATACTAGCATTGCTATTTTAATTGTTTGTAATAAATTTATATGCTGATACTTAAACCAGTGCTTTGGTACTATTAAGAAGTAAGGAAAACAAATACAGAGTACACCTATAAATATCCAAGTGATATCCAGTGGAGGAAGCTGTACCCCGAGGGAGGAGATGATCCCACTGTAAAGATATCAGATAAAGAGGGGGATATGCGTGAAGGAATCCTGGAGAGCTGAGAGGTGTAAACATACCTGGGGTTTAAACCAGGCATGCAGTAATTACTGAGAGGCAGGCTAAACCTCTCGAAAAAGTGAGCACCTTTTTTAGAGCACGTGGTGAAGGTGGAGGACCAAGAATTGGAGAATACTACACTTAGAAGACACCTTTTGCTCTGTTTTCTTTGCTTTTTTTTCTAGTCTTTCTTTAGCACCACATTCTGGAAACATTTGTGAACACCAGGTTAGGGCTACTAATGCAAATGATCTCTCATTTGATGTGCTGGGTTATCTTCTTTCAAAAATTGTACGCTTTATCTTTTCTTCAATTCTGTTGTTGGTACAACAGTTTTAACACAAGCAAGTCATGTCTGAAAAAATGCAAGAAAAAGAGAGCTTGCAGATGGTGTAGTTTGGAATTCTACTACCCCTAAAGTATTTCACCTCACACCAGTGGGGTGCATTTTTTTTGTAAGAGCAGTAGCTAATGAATATAGTAGGAGTTCCATTGTTTTCATAGATTTCAGTGGTGGAAATGTAAAAAATTGCCACCTCACATTTGTGAACACAAAGCTAGGGGTAGCTTCATTTGATGCAGTGAAATTTTTATTTTAGGACAATATATAGCTTTATATAGATATTTATAGATATTGAGCTGTTTTATGGCAGTTTTACCATGTAACCAATGGAATATGTGTTTTAGTCCATAAAGTTGAAAATACAAATTTGTGTTCCTGTTAATTAGGGTCTGCACAGGCCATACGTAACTAAACATGTTTGCTATTTTTGTACTCAGGAGGTTAGAGGCTTTTAAAAATAATTTAAAATTTCACTACCTTCATAAATGTTTTTGATATATAGTTTATGAAAATGTCAAAATAATAAGTATTTTTTTTACATATGTTTGTATTTATGACATCATAGCTTGTGACGCAAGACAAAATTTAGTTCTTGTGAGGTACTATGAAAAAACTGAATTAATTCTGACACAAGATATATAGTTTTCTGTAAAAATGCTAAAAAATGTGTCCGTTCAGCAGGGTACAACCAATTCCCCAAGTCTCTGGCACTGAAGGGGGTTAAATGTACACTGAAAAATATATTCATGGAAACCTATGGTAACCTAATGCTAGGTATGAACTATCTAGAGAAAAAAAGTGGTACTGTGTTAGCCAGTAGAGTAGATGGGATTCAATATATCCCTGTAACAAAGAACTCACAGGAGTAATATAAAGGCGGTATCTTTTAATGGCAAACTGAGGACATAGAAAGCACAAACTTTCAGGACACTATGCTTCCTTCTTCAGGCATGCATATCTAATTAACCCTCTAATTAACCCTTTAAGAGCCAAAGAGCATGCTGCACATTCATTTGCAATGTGTTGCGCAGCCTTTGGTCCCTAAAAGGTTAAGAATAAATAATACCCAGTTCTTACTGAAGTCTTCAATATCATATTTTTATTATAGAACAGAGTCAAAAACATAGATCCAAGGAATCTTAAAGTTGCCAGACTGGTACTGTTTTAATCAGTTGTACTTTATACAATATATCACTACTTCTAAGAGTACTTCCTACTGAAGTTCCTCCTCTTCAACCACTAGATTGGTATTTTCAGTCCAGCTATTTAGATAGGCATTAAACACAGTCACAATTTTTGCTGCCATAGGCATTCAGCAACTAATCATAGAAAACTGCAGAAATGCACATTTTTGTCAAAATCCTATAACTGGCCTTTTTTTTCTTTCTTTTTTTTCCCCTGTCTTTTCTCTGTGCAACTGACCTTTAGTTATCACTGCTAAGGAACTGCTATTTTTGCATTCATGATTGCGTTGATGCTTGTTCTGTTCCAGCAATATTTAATGCAGACATAAAATGGTAGATTGCTTTTTGTTTGAGAAATTTCCTTAAATATTCTTTCTAGATTACATTATAAATGCTGAAATATCTGTGGGAGGTTTTCGTACGTGCTTAATGTGCAAAAACTCTGAATATATTTTCGATACATTTTTATAAGTGCTTTTTTATTTACTTAACTGTTTGAGGGATGAACAACACACTAGCGCTCAGAATTGTTAATCTTAATTTTGATAAAATGATTAACCCCTTGGATAGAGACATCTCCATTGTTTCACGTTGTATTGGGGACTCCTCTGGCATCCGAGGGGTAAACCTTCTCAGACTGGTGTACTACTGAACCGGAGCAGTTCTGGAGCAAACCAGCTGTACCACAGCAGGGGAAATATAAACATTTCCAAAATTCCCATGAATTTAAATGGAGCTTTTACTAGGGACAGGAGAAAGGTCCTGTTGTGTTCCAGCAAGAAATACCATGAAAACCTAGTGGTTGTCCAGTTTTTCACTAGACATCTGTCCTCCGTAAAAACCTTAAAGGAACAGTAAAGTCCCATAAAAATATTTAGATTTAGGTAGATATTGAAAAAATAAACTATTTGCAACAATTTGCAACCACTATGGTTTGAGAGATATAGGGATTCAAAGTCCCCCCTCCCTCTCCCTCTCCTGATGTCAGCTATAAAGCTGACAGCAGGACAATCGAGTCGTACAACTCGAGGAGGCTCTGCAGCAGTACCGAAATCATGGTACTTAAAAAGAATTAATTCATGTGAACTGTCTACAAAGTGTGCATGGTTTGCAAGCACACTTTGTAGACCTTTCCATAACGGTTTGAGAGATAGGGTTTGTTGCAAATAGTTTATTTTTTCAATATCTACCTAAATCTAAATATTTTGGGGGGGCATTACTGACCTTTTAAAAATGTCTCCTCTTTGCCTACACCAAAAATATTTTTGCTATGTTTTTCAATGGCTACACACTTCCGACCTGTTTACAATGTGTATTTCACATTTTCGCTCAAAAATGTGACATTACCAGGAACTGAAACATAAAAATAAGCAGCTTGAGGGATAAAGGGTGATAAAGATGATTTCCTAGCATTTTATTTAGTGAAATAAGGTTAGCAGGGGCTCATAGTGTTGGCTGGAAGTATTGTGATGCATCGAGTGAGTCTTGGAGCCGTGATTCTCCTGACCCAATGATGTTCATCATCCCTTGAGATCTGGAGGAAAATAGTGTCATCATCATCAAAGCAGGCACAGGAAGAAGTGGGTAGCAGTGTGAGCAGGGCAGGTCAGCTGCCTGTGTCTATTGCTTCTGCTTCCATTATGCCTTGTGAGGAGGAGGAGGAGATAGCAGGGGACTCTAAGTCACACTTGTCATCCGCAAGTAGTCCCACTACTACTACACAGCAGCTAGAGAGTGGTGGGGGTAAGGTTAGGTGTGGTGGGGATGGTGATTGTGAAGCAGCAGCTTGGAGTAGCGTGAAAATTGAGTCTCCTATGCCAAGGTGAAAGGAGAAGTGATGAGCTGCCAGACTAGTGATCAAGGGAGCCCCCAACATCCCCTGACACTGTGATTCCCATTCCCCATTGTTCCTCTGGGACATGATGATGAAGAAGGCATAACTGGTTAGCAGTATTAGCATCAACACACATCAGTTACCTGTGAATGCTGCCAGTGTGCCTTCTTCACCTGAAGAAGAGATGGCAAGTGTGACAGTAGGGGACCCTCTGTTACATTTGGCAACATTACCAACCAGTTCAACTCTCATAGAGTAGAAGCACCAGCAAGGCACTGGTGGTGATGAGAGTGAGGACGATGGTGGAACGTCTGGGGTGGAGGAGTGAATGAGGGCCTTTTTAGCTGAAATTTAAAAGGAATGGGAGACAGATACGCAAATGGGGATGGACACCGTCACTACCTGCAGTGACATTGCAGAGTTTGCTGCTGCTGTAATTCCTGTTGCTTAGTTTCAAGAACCAGATGTTGATCTTTCTCAGCATCAGGCTGATGATAAGCAAACTAGTATGCCAAAAACCACAGTGGGAATGGGTTCCAGCAGCAGTGATGCAGAAATAGGGCAGGTTCCACTTGCCGATGCCAGCAATAATCCTAGTCCTAGTTCTAGTGCTGATTATGACAGAGCATCAGTAGCAGAAATATTTGCCCCAGCCAGTGAAGCAGATTGTAGAGAAGAAGAAGGAGGCTATTCTTCTCCAACTTTCCCCTCCCCTCTAAGGTCATGGGTGTAGGGCTATTTTTCTCTTGGGGCAGGGATAGTGCAGTCATCAGTGACGGCACTGTGCACTATATGTGACAAGTTAGCGAAAAGGGGAAAGGAGGGGACACACCTTGGTATGGTGGGCGTAAATTCAGTTTTATCATTGATTTCAATGCAATGAGTTAGGCTAAACAAGCAGAAAAACCAATATGAAGGAATTCCCATTTTTCTCCTATTTCTCTTTTGAGGAGAAAACTTTTGAACATCCCTACTAGGGACCACCCTTTAATATTAGAGGAAAGGAGGTTTCAGCTTCAGCACAGAAAGATTTTTTATAGTAAGTCTGTTGAATTGTGGAATTTCTTGCTGTCACGGTATTCAGGCAAAGAAGGAGAGACACAATATAAAAATGAACCACCTTTATTAATATGTTCAGCAATAATAATATAGCCAACACAACCTCAGACCACAGGATGATAGGACCCAGGCTCCTACACTGTGCTGTGCACTGCACGATACGGAGACTAGTAAAGAGACTCCAGTAGACAGAGTGAGCAGTGTATAATGCGTAAGTCACCACTCCGGGTCTCGTGACCGGAGGCAACTGGGAGCAAGAGCAGGCCAGAGCCATGGAACACAGGGGCTACAGGTCAGGCAATTTAGGAGTGCACGGAGTGAGTAGGCAGCCAAAGCCACAGGTCAGACAAACTGGGGACTGCATAGAGCAAGTAGCAGCCAGAGCCAGAGGTCAGACACACCGGGGACTACACAGAGCGAGTCAGTAGCCACAGCCACAGGTCAGACAAACCGGGCACTACACGGAGCAAGTCAGTAGCCATAGCCAGAGGACAGACAAGTCTGGGTCTACACAGAGCGACTGAGTGAGCCAGACATACAGGTCAGAACTGATGAGGGTAGTCACACAAGCCGGGGTCATATATGGAGCAAGTTAGTTAGCCAGAGCCACAGGTCAGAACCGATGTGGGTAGTCAGACAAGCTGGGGTCATACACGGAGCGAGCAGTCAGCCAGAGTCACTGGTCAGAACTGATGTGGGTAGTCAGACAAGCCAGGGTCATACACGGAGCAGATTCTCAGATAGGTACAGGTCACAACGGAGCGTAAGAGATACTATCAGAAACACCACGTAAGGGCAATGAGTCCTAGGCCCAAGGAGGTTTTAAAGAAGCAGCAGAAGGAGGGACCCAATTAGGCAAAATAGAATAGGCCCATAAACAGTTGTCCGTGCCAGTGCCTGTTTCATGACATCAGCAATGCGGACGTAGCTGAGATCATGCCGGCCGACAACCCCACAGAGGAGGGAAGCACAGAATTGCTTAGGGCTGTAAGGGAGAGTGTGATACTTGCCCAAGGATGTGGTAAAGGCATGTGACATATGGCAAATCAACATATTTAAGAAACTATTAGATTAATTTCTTTAAAGAGGGAACATACTGGTAAAATAGGAAGGTCCCGAAAACGCTAATACTCATTTAGCAGCAGGAAAGCTTATATAATTCTAATTTATCTGGGTTATCAGGTAAAGGTTACTCAAATGGTTAAATCAATTTAGAGTGTTTCTGGAGCAAGTCAGCTGTACCATATGAAACACATAAAAAAATTCTCCAAATGCCCATTTATTTTAAAAGGCCTTTTTTACCCCTTGAATGCTGAAAAAGTATCCAACTCACTACGAGGCAATGTGTTTGGAGATCTCTCTAGCATCCAAGGGGTTAAAGCCCCATTTAAATTAATGGGAATTTTTATTTGTCCAGAATTATTTTTTTTTTTAACATTAAGCCAGAAGTTTGATATTTTCCCTGCTCCCAAAACCCATACACAAAGTAAACCTAAACAGGGACATCATGCCAAGCACAAGCTGGAGCCCATATGTTTCCCTGATGTGAGTTCCTTAGTGCCAACCAAAAACATGTAAACCTTCTAACCTAGCCTATAATGCATTGGATCCTTGAAATATACTTCTAAAATAAAGTACGTCTTTGAAAACCCATGAAAAAAATCATGTTTATTTCACTAGATATTAGCTTAGCTTGAACAAAAGAGGTCTTTTGCAATAGTCGATTATCAGATTACTGTGTTCTGTAGCAATTTGGGAAGGACTATAATCCTGAATTATTAAAGCTGAGTTAAGATTTTGTGCATACTGTTGAATATTTGTACCTGCTAACTGTTTAGATTGCATTGCCTTGCAATTGTACCATCATATTAATAATACATGACACAGATTGTGTTGGAGGCTACTTTCACGATCACATTTCTGCATGCTATGAGAATTTTAATGTCTAATAAAACATTATCCTCTCTTTTAAAATAAAGCGAATTACACCACTTTGTAATTAGGGATTTAATTCCTTCTTTTATAAATATAAAACATTATATCAGATTGGATCATGCCTTGCAAAGAGGTGGATGAAAAACCCCAAGTGAGCTGGAACTGTCCTTATGCAATGCATTGGAGACCTCTCTAGCATTCAAGGTGTTAACAGTAAGGTCATAGGAGTAATGAGTTTTCGCTGAATGAAACAAGGGTATGTCCCCTGCTGCTAGATGCTTCTTTCAATTGTTATTATGGCTCAAACATAATTTTTGGTTAATGCAGTTTTCTATATTTGTCACCAAAGGGGTAGATGCACTAAAGGGCAACTCAATGGCAAAGTAAGTCTGTCACTGTGTGGTGATCACTTCACCTTGGAGAATATGACACACCTCACCACGTGCACTAAGAATTTGCTATACAAACATAGTAACTTATGTTGAAAAAAGACACAAATCCATCAGGTTCAACCTTTGCCTCATAACCCAGAGACATGAGGATTGTATAGCTTTCCTGCAACCAAATAAGTTAGTCTTTATCAGACGATCCTGATTTACCTACTAATACACAGTATAACCCTGTATGTTCCATTTTAAAAGAAATGTATCTAACCTTCTCTTAAATGTATACATTTGTCATACTCGGTGCCCTTACCTCTGACAACCGCCGTTTCACGCAGGAACGCTGGGAGGATCGTGGCCATTTCTGGGTTCTGCCGACATCAAGAGTCATGATGTCTGATGTGCTTGAGGCCTACAAGACGCCAATCTTGACACCTTGAGTGCTATAGTATCAGAGTGTGTTTTGTGCCCCTTTGCTCGGTAGTTTCCTAATTTTACCTGCCTACCGGTTTTTGACCCCTGGATCTTGCCTCTCTTCATGTATCTTAGCTGCCAGCCCTGTCCTCAGTTTTTGTCTGATCGTGTTGCTCCTATTCAGCCTACCCCTGACCATTGGCTTTCCTCCTCGTTTTTTAACCATTGCTGCCGGCCCTGACCATTTTCCTTGTCCCTGACTCCTCTCTCATTTTGTCCTCATCGGTAACATGCTCCTGTCCTTCTTTTCATGTTTTCCGGGCTTTCTTTTTGTTTTGTTTGCTCACTGGCTTCTTCCTTCATCTTTCATATTATTTCAACAACCTGCTACCATCTGTACTATCTCTATTGTACAGTTCAGTTTTCAGGCTCCTAACAACATTGTATCTTCCATAACCACATTCTTGGGCAAGGAATTCCATAATTTAACAGACCTTACTGTAAAAAAAAAACCTTCCTCTGCTGAAGTTGAAACCTCCTTTCCTCTAATCTCACGTGGTGGCCCCTGGTTATTAGATCAGGCCTTGGAATTAATAGTTTGCCAGAGAGGTCCTTGTATTGACCTCTCATATACTTTTACATTGTGATAATATCTACTCTTAGTCATCTTTTCTCTAGAGTAAATAAACCAAGTTTGTCTAGTAGTTCCTCGTACATTAAGTCCTCCATTGCCTTAATTCATTTTGAGCTCTTTGCTCTACTCTCTCCAGTTCTAGAATATCCTTTTTCAGAACCAGTGCCCAAAACTGCACTGCATATTTGAGGTGAGATCTTACAAACAATTTGTACAATGGCAAAGTGATGTTATCCACTCTTGCTTCAATACCCCTTTTTATGGAAGACAGGACTTCATTTACAAGGGAGGGAAAAGAGAATTGAATCTTTAGCATGCAGGGTTGACATTATGCTGGTGGTGAGTTAGGGGGGGCATGCAGGAGAGGTGGAGAAAATGTTCTCAGACACCACACCACAAACAACACCATTGCTCCCATAACCAGTTCAGTGCCATAGACATGTGCATTGTACAGCCCTATGTCACAGAAAGGGTTCCAACAATGAAAGCTACTGCTGTCATTAATTTCTTCAGTGAGAGACTATGTTACATAAAACAGCCTTTCTGCCATTCTGTACTTACTGAATCAGCTGTTCAGTGGTCTGTCCACCGATCAGCTGATTCTGGTAAACAAAGGACTTACAAGGCACTCTTTTGTGTAAGCATTGTCCAAGTCACAAATGAAAGTGTTCATGTTGTACTTAAACATTATACAAAAGTTTTTTTTTGTTATTATAAGGATTTCTGTACTGATGGATTTGTAACTAATCTGAATGAACTCTCATATCATGTCTCTGTGTCTTGTCTCCATGATACATTTATAGGCTGAGTGTCTCTAGGATGCACACTTTCAAGACAACTAGGTCTCTTCTTCAGGCATAATAAGATTGAAGGCTGATAGCACAATACATGACTTTAAAACGTATGCACATTATTTTAACATTTAAATTATACTGGCAGTAATATTCTCATCAGTATGGACAATAAATATTTCATTGGGCTTTAGTAAAGTCTCTTGTGAGTGGACTAGAAAATTCAACCAAGATGAATTACCTTTTTGATGCACCAGGGAATTCCAGTAGTTATCTAGAGATGACTAAATCTATAGAATGCATGAGTTAACCCCCCCAAGCGCCAGAGGAGAAATGCATTGCTATTGTTTGATGTGATAAGGAGTAGCAGGTAGCATCTCCACAGCATGTTTTACTAACAGATCAGTCTTCCATCTGGCTAGTAGCTAAATACATTTGGCCCTATTCAAGCCTGTCAATCTTATAGCAGAATAATTCCCACACATACACACAAACTCAGGGATGAATATAAAAGTCACAAGTCACCATGTCTAATGTATTAAATGCCTCTTGATTGTTCACATTCTCTGAATTTGTAGACCTGTTTAACCCTGCCAGACAGGTATCCAAGTAATTGAGTTGCAATGCCTTGGATACCTCTCTGGTAATCAAAGAGTTAATAATGAGATATGAAACTGTAGGAAACAGAGTAGCTCCACCTAATGGTTCAGTCAGCCTACATAACAAAGTAGAATTTCTAACAAACAACTTAATGGATTGCTGCTGATTCAGTGGTGTTAAATGATAATTAAGTTAGGCGACTATGTTTATGCAGAGTAATCACTGTAGGACAGGGTGAATAATCCGAGTCCCTCAAGCTGTTGTGGACTACAATTCCTATCATCCCCAGACAGCATGCGGCTGACTGGGGATGATGGGAATTGTAGTCTACCACAGCTGGAGGGCCTCAGTTTACCCAAATATGCTGTAGGAGAAGGTCTGGAGAGCCATGTCATCATGAGATCAATACTGAATCAGTATAAAACTGGATACATGTGGAACCTCTTTTATTATTATTTATGGATTTATTGGTTTGTAATTTTGTTATTGTCATTTAAGACATGACTAATTATTAACTAGATCGACATATTCAGGATTTTTTTCTAACATCATGAAACTGCAAACTGTTGAAAGCTAAAGAAGATTAACTATTCTTCGTGATAGGAATTTCTATCTTCTTCACCTCTGACATAAAAAAGCAACTGTTTTATTAAGGGAAAGAAGGTTAATTACCATGTTAATTTAGTTGGTATTTCAAACAGTCTTCCATCTGAAAAAGCAAATTAATTTCACTGCAGAAGATCCAGGTGGGTAGATGGGGGAGAATAAACACGCTGTCATTATTTGATCAGATCGACACTGAAAAACTCATTGGTGATGTGTAGGGAATTTTCCAGGTACAATTATGAATTTTGATTATTTTTTGGATTCTTTTAAGTAGATAATTATCCTGGTAAAGCTCCAAAGTAGCTCATTTCATAGTAGTCTCTAGTAAAGGAGAATTCATACTCCTAATTATTGGAACACCTCAAATAATAACCCTCACTTGACTTACCGTGGCAATAATCGCTGCACGCCGCTCGGGGACCCCTGAATCCAATGGTGAAAAAAAAAGCATTGTGGTCCTTAACTGAGGCCGCACGTCCTTAAGGGGTTAACCATTTAAGGAACAGAGTGGCGCACGCAGTGCATTGCTACACAATGCATTGATCACCCCTCTGGTCAAGCAGACTCTTGCACTCTGACTGCTTCAATTTGGAAAAATAATAATAATAATAATAAAAATAATAAAACAAAACAAAGAAAAAAACCCGTCAGTGGCCATCATTTCCATCCCCATGGGCATGCCATTCTGCATCTTTTGAACAAATGCACAAATATAACATTCCTAAGGGACTTTAAGCTTTTCTGGCTACAGTAAGGTAGTGGAGGGTTATTATGTGGTGATAGTTCTCCTTTAACAAATGGTTTTGCTTGATATTAAGCTTGATATTAAGCTCTGTTATCCAGCATCATGACAGGCTGTTTGATACCATAGATAAAGATACAAACATGAAGGGATGAAGTCACATTTCAGGCTGCACCTTGTGAGACCACAGAGATCTAAACACTAGGAGGAAAAGTACCCATCAACTGACTTGAGGAAAAAGTGACACCTAGGTTGGCCTACAAGAAAATGTCCATCAAGCCCCAAGAAGCATAGCATGTCCATAATATTTATATATATAGATATGGAAATATAGAAATATATGTGTACATATAACTACAATCCCAGCGTAATGATTTTATTAAAATGACAGTATGCAACAGCATTATACTATGAGAAAATGATGTTGCAGCATCTGTTTTGGAGTCAGGAAGTAGGGGCTTAGTTCTCCCTCAGGTGTGTAGAACTCTGCAGGCAAGATATTTTATTTGTAATTAGAATTCAAGGGGACTGGATAGACTCAATTATGTGTCAGATTTCAATTTATGAGTACAAAAAACTACTCCCAATATAACTAAACACAATGAGGACCAAAGGGTTGTGCAACTCATTACCTTGCAATGCATTGCACACCCCTCCGGTCCTTAGGAGTTAAGTGGAACATGTCATTTTATTAGAATATTGTTAATGTCGGAGTCATTATCACAATCAAACTGCATATGTCCCTTTTATCTCAATGTTTTGCATTCCTACTGTGACCTAATCAATATCATGTAGGAAATGTACAGTGCAAGAGGCCCAGTCCACAAGAATTTTGACCATATATATTTGTATCATGCCCACATGGGTCAGCCTTTGGATTAATTATTAAAACGAGTACTGCAAAAAATCCATTAAATCATTGAATCCTCTGAACAGCTGCACTACTGCTTCAAAGGCTGCTGTGTAGACCTTCAATGATGGACCTTCCCAGTTACATTCTTGTGGGTTGCAGCATGCTGCATCTGTTGTATAAGCCATTGTTGGCTGATGCAGCCTCCTGTGTGAACTATTCCATAGTGTGTAGTGCATTTCAGGTTTGGGTAACTGCATGGTGTCACCTCAGCACTGCCATTTATGAGAAGGACATTCTAAAATTGCTGTCCTTCCTAAATATTTTCCTGTGTGCATAAATTCTCACACAGTGTCCTCACTATCATCTCAATTAGGAGGAAGATCACTTTTAAATCTCTGCCAGATGTGGATGCTGGAGTTTAAGTTTAAAATTCCAGAGTGTCATTGGTTGACCACAGCCATTCTAGACTGTAAGCTGTGACAGTCAGAGGGTGGATCATTTTTTGAGACCTAATCCTTCTAAACCAGACAACTCTCTGGAATATGTTAGCTCTTTTTAAAGAAGATGAGTAACCCTCCAGCATACCTGTGAACTTTCTATTTTTGTCTCAGCGGAGGGGAGTCCTCTGGTGCAGTAGGGGGTTAAAAAATTATTAAAATTGTGTCAAAAATGGGCGAAGCTTGATGTGAGTTGGGGGGTAGGGTTTAAAAGTGTGACAAAGATCTTAATAGAAGGCTGGGGAAGGAGGGACATAGGGGGAAAGAGCAGAAGTGGGCAGAGTTTCAATAGAAACTCTCCACATCAGCAGGACTCAGCCTCTGCCCCGGAGACCTGGTAAAGCATTGTAAAAACTGGAGTCTCCGGGGCAAATCCAGAGAGTTCCCAGGTATGCCCTCCAGTGACTGTGTTATGGCCCCTATCAAGGCCCTTGTGCCTTTATTCAAGACATGACATCTTCAATCAGTTTTGGATGTCAGAGCCATTGTTAAGGTTTTTTCAAGCTGAGTGCTTAAGCCTACTTAACCATTTAACCTTCTGAGTACCAGAGAGGCATCCAACACATTCCGTTGAATACCTCTCTGGCACTCAAAGGGTTAAGGACTTGAGGTGTGTACAGATCCTTGTGAAGCGATGTATTGCAGATGCCCTTGGTCCTTAAAAGGTTAAAATTACCCTGAACAGTAAGCAGACATTGAAGTTGTGTTATCACTTAATCGAAGGCACAAAATGCAAAATCCATATGAACAATCAGGATTGTATGGCCATAGTAAGGTAAATGTGGTTATTACTGGGAAATGATAGTTCTCCTTTAAAGTTATTGTAAACCTTTATTTAGAATATACATATTCTGTAAGTACTAGTGATGATCGAGCACCCCGATGCTCGGGTGTTCGGGTGCTCTGGCCGAGCGCCCCCGGAGGCTCGAGTGCTCGGCCGAGCACCCGAGCCCCATTGAAGTCAATGGGAGGACTCGAGCATTACACCAGGTACCCCCTGCTCTGATGAGGGGAGGGTGTCTGGTTCATAGGAAAAGGTCAGAAAATGATGGAAACACCACAGAAATGGTTCAGGGACAGCATAGGGAGGATGTCTGGATGCATCTTGGACTCCAACATCGCTGCTGGGAACGATGTTTCGCCCGTAGTACGCCATTTTTACAGACTGACCGTAAAACACACAAAAAGGAAGATAAAAACGATTTTAGGCAAAAAATTGTTACCAAACAGTATTTGCTGTATATTTACTTGTATATCATCTGCAAATGCTGCAAAAAATGTCATCGATTTTTCGGAACTGGGGCCATGATTAAGAGGGAAACGTGCGCAGCGTAAAGCAGGTGTTCAACGTGGTTATGGCCCGGGTAAGGTACAGCATTCAGGAATGGAGGCCGCAGCTACCACAGGTTTTACAACATGTCCGTTTGCCCTTGTTAAGTCCAAAATTTATAGTCGGAACAGTGGGGTCTGATCCATTGAGTAAAAGTGACGAAGTGACTTAGTGGATGAAGCCAAGAACTACCTTCTGCTCTGTCGAACACCCCAGCCCTATTTAATTCAATGGGAGGACCTGAGGCACTCCGATACAACCTGTATATCACAAAATGGAGGGCCTCATTCACATTGTGGTACAATAGTTCAGGTAGTGGTCCAACACTCATAAAGCCTATGCACTAAGTGAAAGGGCTGCCAAAAATTAGACTGAAATGTCACTCCAATACACCCTTTATTACACATAAAGGAGGGCATCATACACACCCTTGAAAAATTAGGATTAATGGCCTGCTGGTGACCCTCTAAAACATTAGGGGCGAGGGCATGCCGCTAAGCTGACCATCTAAAACATTAGGAATGAGGGTCTGCTGCTGAGCCGACCATCTAAAACATTATGGGTGAGGGTCTGCTGCGGAGCTGACCATTCTAAACATTATATGCGAAGGCCCGCTAGTGAGCTGACCTATACAAAAATTGTCAAACAGGGCCCGCTGGTGAGCTGGCCCTATATAAAAATTATATCACAGGGCCCGCTGGTGAGCTGGCCCTATATAAAAATTATATCACAGGGCATATGGAAGAGGAGGAGGAGGATGAGAAGATTAAGAGTCAACCATATACCCATTTTTTGGGTGGAAGGGGTGAATGGGAATACAGAGTATTCCCATCATTGTAAATAACATATCTAAAGTGACTTTATGTTCACCCGGGGCTTTCCTCCAGTGGAGTGGAGAAGTCAGGGGAAATCCAGGCCTTGTTCATTTTTATAAGTGTCAACCTATCAGCATTTTCGGTGGAAAGGCGGATACGCTTATCTGTTATGATGCCACCAGCAGCACTAAATACCCGCTCAGACAGAACGCTGGCGGCAGGGCAGGCCAGCACCTCCAAGGCGTAGAGTGCCAGTTCATACCACGTGTCCAGCTTGGACACCCAGTAGTTGTAAGGCACAGAGGGATCAGTGAGGACGCTGACACGGTCTGCTACGTACTCCTTCACCATCTTCCAAAACTTTTCCCTCCTTGTGACACTAGGCTGCGCATCAGGGTGAGGGTGCTGGCGGGGTGTCATGAAGGTGTCCCACGCCTTGGAGAGTATTGCCCTGCCTTTGTCGGAACTGCTGTGTGCTCCCCTTTTCTCCCCTTCTCGGTTGGCCAAGGTAGCACGTACTCTGCCGCCAGCGTTGTCAGATGGAAAATTTTGGAGCAATTTTTCGACAAGAACCTTCTGGTATTGCACCATTTTGCTTGTCCTCTCCACCGGAGGAATGAGAGATGAGAAATTCTCTTTGTAGCGGGGGTCCAGAAGGGTGAACACCCAGTAATCCGTGTTGTCTAAAATGCGTATAACGCGTGGGTCACGGGAAAGGCAGCCTAACATAAAGTCAGCCATGTGTGCCAGAGTACCAACAGGCAAGATTTCGCTGTCCTCACCAGGAGGATGACTCTCAATCTCCTCATCCTCTTCCTCCTCTTCTGCCCACCCACACTGAAGAGATGGAAATAAAGTTCCATGGCTACCCTCTGTAGCGGAGGCAACCGTGTCTTCCTCCTCCTCCTCCGCCTCCTCCAATTGTCGCTGAGAAGACGAAGTGAGGGTGCTCTGGCTATCACCTTGTGTAAGCTCTTCCTCCCCCATTTCCACCTCTTCCACATGCAAAGCGTCGGTTTTAATTGTGAGCAGCGAGCGTTTCAGTAGACACAGAAGTGGGATGGTTACACTGATAATAGCGTTATCGCCGCTCACCATCTGTGTCGATTCCTCAAAATTGCGTAAAACCTCACAGAGGTCTGACATCCATTCCCACTCCTCACTTCTGATTACAGGAAGTTGAACGGAGAGGCGACGACCGTGTAACAGCTGGTACTCCACTACTGCCCTCTGCTGCTCACAAAGCCGGGCCAACATGTGGAAGGTGGAGTTCCAGCACGTGCTCACGTCACACAGCAGCCGGTGAGCTGGCAATTGTAAGCACTGCTGCAGCGTCAACAGGCCGGCTGAAGCTGTAGATGACTTACGGAAATGTGCACACACGCGGCGCACCTTCGTCAAGAGATCATGCAAATTGGGGTAGGTTTTTAGAAATCGCTGAACCACTAAATTAAATACATGTGCTAGGCATGGTACATGTGTGAGCTTGCCGAGCTCCAAAGCCGCCACCAAGTTACGCCCATTATCACACACAACCATGCCTGGTTGCAGGTTGAGTGGCGAGAGCCACTGCTCGGTCTGGTGACTAATCCCCTGCAACAGCTCTGAGGCCGTGTGCTGTTTGTCCCCAAGGCAGATCAGCTTCAGCACGGCCTGTTGATGCTTCCCCACTGCAGTGCTACACTGCTTCCAGCTACCGGCTGATGGGTGAGTGGCGCTGCGCGCAGAGAATTCGGAGGTGGAAACGGAGGAGGAGGAGGAGGAGCCAATAACGTAGGTGCTGGCGTAAACCCTGATGGAGGTAGGGCCCGCAATCCTCGGCGTGGGTAGCACCTGTGCCATCCCAGGGTCCGAGTCGCTCCCAGCCTCCACGACATTCACCCAGTGTGCCGTCAGGGAAATGTAGCGTCCCCGGCCACAAGCACTTGTCCATGTGTCAGTCGTTAAGTGGACCTTCCCAGTAACTGCGTTGGTCAGGGCACGGGTGATGTTAAGGGACACATGGTGGTGTAAGGCGGGGACGGCACACCGGGAAAAGTAGTGGCGGCTGGGGACTGCGTACCGAGGGACAGCTGCTGCCATCAGGCTGCGGAAGGACTCAGTGTCCACAAGCCTAAATGGCAGCATTTCGATGGCCAGTAATTTGGAAAGGTGTGAGGTTAGTGCTATGGCCTGTGGGTGGGTGGCTGGGTATTTTCGCTTGCGCTCAAATGCCTGGGGTAACGACATTTGGACGCTGCGCTGGGACAGGGAAGTGGATGTGGTCGCTGATGGTGCTTCAGATGGTACAGGTGCAGGGCGGGAGGTATGCGGGCCTGCTCCTTCGACAGTCGATTGGCCGGCACCGAAAACAGGGGAAGAGGAGGCAGTGGTGTGGCCTGCAGACACAGATTGGCGATCCGGGCGTTCCTCCCACTTATTACGGTGCTTGGATGCCATGTGTCGGATCATGCTGGTGGTGGTGAGGTTTCTAGTGTTCATGCCTCGGCTCATTCTGGTGTGGCATAGGTTGCAAACTACAATTCTTTTGTCGTCCGCACTTTCCTTAAAAAAACGCCATACCGCGAAACACCTAGCCCTTGGCAAGGGAGATTTACGCAAGGGGGTGCTCCGTGGAACATTTGCGGGCCGGTTTGGTGCGGTCCGCCTTCTTTCTTTAGCCACACCACTGCCTCTTCCAGCCTGTTGCGGTGCTGCAGATGGCTCACCCTCAGGACTGCTGTCATCGCTCGGCTTTCCACCTTCCCAGGTGGGGTCAGTGACCTCATCGTCCACCAAGTCCTCCTCCACTTCCTCACTCTGATCATCCTCCTCATTTCTTGATCCCACCACATCCTCAGTCATTGACAACTGTGTATCATCCTCCTCATCAAGGTCTTGAGACAGTAATTGTGGTTGATTTGATGGCAACTGTGTCTCATCATCATCATCCACTTCCTTTGACCTTAAATGCCGTTCCCCTCTGTCATCTTCTTGTGATTGGGTACCCTATAGAGGTTGTGAATCAGGGCACAAGATGTCATGTTCCTCTGCAAGCGTGCTTGGAGAGAGGTTCAAATCAAGGATTGGTGATGAGAAGAGCTCCTCTATATATCCCAGTGTGGGATCACTTCTTTGGCCAGACCCTCTATGGTGGGAGGAAGGATGATCAGGGTGAGGATTATGTTGACCAGACTCTTGGCTAGTGAGAGTGGACTTGGTGGAAGACAGGGTGGTGCTTAACCGACTGGAAGCAGTATCAGCTGAAATCCAACCGACCACCTGTTCGCAGTGGTCTGACCTCGAGAGTGATGTCCTGCGATGCCCTGTAAACTGAGACATGAAGCTAGGTATGGTGGATGTCTTTCTTTCTTGTGCTCTGGCACCAGGCACAGTTTCTACGCGTCCTGACCCGCGCCATGATCTATCAGGATCACGTCCACTTCCCCGTCCCTTTTTACCTGCCTTCTTCATATTAAACGGAATATATGCCGGTAATCTGCGGCTAGGCACACGAAACAGAATGTGACGCTAATCTGCGGCTAGGCACACTAAACAATATGTGACGCTAATCTGCGGCTAGGCACACTAAACAATATGTGACGTTAATCTGCGGCTAGGCACACTAAACAATATGTGACGCTAATCTGCGGCTAGGCACACTAAACAATATGTGACGTTAATCTGCGGCTAGGCACACGAAACAGAATGTGACACTAATCTGCGGCTAGGCACAGTGAACGGAATATGTGACGTTAATTTGTGAATTTGCACACTAAACAGAATGTGACAATAATCTATGGCTAGGCACACGTTTAAAGGGATAGTAATACTTAAAATGTAAAAAAAAATATGTTGTAGGGTTTATCCCCCTGAGTAAAACAAGAGTACTCCCACTGCTGAAAGGTGTTTCATTCAAAAGTTATTAATTTTCAAAGTTGAATTTTTTAGGTGCAATATCACAGTGGCCTGAAATTGTACAGTGGCGCTGTTGCTACACCATACTATGGAGATTTATGGTCAATTGACCAGAGCTGTCCATAGGATCGTGTAGCAACAGCGCCACTGTACAATTTCAGGCCACTGTGATATTGCACCTAAAAAATTCAACTTTGAAAATTAATAACTTTTGAATGAAACACCTTTCAGCAGTGGGAGTACTCTTGTTTTACTCAGGGGGATAAACCCTACAACATATTTTTTTTTACATTTTAAGTATTACTATCCCTTTAAAATGGCCCTTTTTGTCGCTGCGTTGTAAAATCATTGGCCCTGTGCACCTAACAGAATATGTCAGCTTGTCACTGCACTGTGAAATATTTGTCCCTGTGCACCTAGTACAATGTCACCTTAGAACATGTCCCCCCCCACAAAAAAATGAAATTCTGCCACCCCCAAAAAAAATTAAATGCTGCCCCCACACACAACAGTCCTAAAAAGGACTTTTGGGTCTTGAAAGAGTTTCAACGATTTTATTCTCCCTACACTGACTTCCTGTGCATCTAGTATTATATGTCACCTTACAAATATCCCCCCCACAAAAAAAAGGAAATTGTGCCCCCCCAAACAAAATATAAATGCTGCCCCCACACACAACAGTCCTAAAAAGGACTTTTGGGTCTTGAAAGAGTTTCAACAATTTTATTCTCCCTACACTGACTTCCTGTGCATCTAGTATTATATGTCACCTTACAAATATACCCCCCACAAAAAAAAGGAAATTGTGCCCCCCCAAACAAAATATAAATGCTGCCCCCACACACAACAGTCCTAAAAAGGACTTTTGGGTCTTGAAAGAGTTTCAACAATTTTATTCTCCCTACACTGACTTTCCCTGCCTAAGCGCATCTCTCCCTGGCTAAGAATGAGCCGAACTCGCGCGTCGGGTGCTATACAGCACCCGATCACGGGTTCTGGCCAGCCAATCAGAGCCTCCCCGCACATTTATTGGCTGCGCAGCAGCTGCGAAACGTGCGGGGAGGAGACCCGAACATGGCGAGTACGAGTACGAGTACGAGTACCGCCATGTGCCGAGCAGAGCGATGCTCGAGCCGAACCGAGCTTCGGCCGAGCATGCTCGCTCATCACTAGTACATAATATGTACAGCCAGACAGAATGCTTATTATTATTTTTTTGTTCCTCTTCACTTATTTTTTATGTCTTTATTTCTCTTTTGTCCAGTATTGAACACTGGACCCATGGGGTAAAGTATCTTCTGCATTCTCTGAATGCAAAGACTTCCTCCCTACTCCACTTTACCCCACCAGACATGCTCAGTTTAAAAAGTGAACTCAAAAGAGGTGTATCAGGGCAAAGATTATCATAGCTAACCTTTTGTTTCACTAACTTGCATGGAGCTTTGTAATCCCCCGTTAGATGGGAGATGGGACCCAATCTCTGATCCCCTTAATGGGTAGTGAGGGACCAGGGTGTAGACTTTTAAGAGAACTGGGTCTGCTATAGGGTGGCTTTTACCTCAGCCATCCTATCCCCCCTTTCTTCTTGGTGAAACCTGAGCAAATGAAAAGAAAACATTATGAATATGAACCTGAAGAGGATTCCATTATCAGAGGGCACAGGTGCCGTGAGTATGACCTCTTGTCTGTCTGTTTGCCTGTCTGTCTAGCAGCCAGTTTCTGAAGTCTGTGGAGAAATTGCTAGTTCTGAACTCAGGTTCCCTCCAACAATTACTTTTTTTTCCACAGAAAACTGGTAAATGCCCAAGGTGACTATTCCTACATCAGCCCAGGTGTGTCCTCTCCCAAAACCCAAACAGGCTTGGGCAGGCAGCAAGCCTACACAAAAGCTGCAGGCTGGCAAGCCTATCTCTGCATGAGTTGCAGGGGTACGGTCCATCTCAGGCACTTGGAGTTCATCTACATTTCTTTCACAATTCCTGGATTTTCCATGGCAGACCACTGGATTTTGAGGATGATCATGGAAGGGTATCTTATATATTTCAAATCCCTTTCTGCAAATTGCTCCTTCATGTCCAGAGTTCTTTGTGTTCCGGTAAGGGACCATCTATTTTTAGACACAGTTTCTTCCCTTGTAGACATGCAGGTCTTAGTACTTGTTCCTCCTGAAGAAAGACTAATGGGATTCTACTCCAACCTTTACATAGTTCCCAAAATAGATGGCAGATGCCATCCTATTGTGTACTTAAAGATTTTCAACTATTTTGTTCTTTAGCCCTTGTTCAAGAGGAAGTATTTGGGTTTTGTCATTAACACTATGTGTCCAGGGGAGTTTTTAGCCTCCCTAGACATGAACAATGCTTATCTGCATATTGCCATCCATGCAGATCACCATCACCTCCTTTGGTTTGCCTTCTAGGCCATCATTTTAAGCTTTTTCTTTTAGGCTGGTGTCTGCTCCTCTGGGTTTTTAAAAAAGGTCTTGACAATCTTGACTGCTCACATAACTCAGGGTCCTCTGCATCTCCAGAGGTGGAGAAGTTGATTTTGATGACTTGGTTCATGAAGCCAGCAACCTGAGCGACAAAGGTGTCATCAAAGGTGTACCTTTTGGTCCTTGTTCTATAACTGGTATGAAGATCAAGAATTGTGACCACTCCTTTTCTTCTTCTGGTTATCTTAGCCTTTCTTCAGGGTCATCTTCAGCAGTGGTTTAGTCTTAGCACTATTAAGGTGTTGATTTCTACTCTATCTGTATATTTTTAGATTCATATTGCCTTATTACTGAATATGCACCCTTTGTGCAGTGGGCAGCTCATGTCTACACAGTCTTTTGGGATTCTTTTAGAAGTTGTATCTATTCCAGTTCCTCTTTGTTAGAACTGGTCTGTGTTCTGAGGGGTTTTTCTCTCCCTCCCAGGAATCTTGTTGGATAGCTTTGGTATATCCCCAAGGTTCCTGTGTCCTACAATGTACACAAGAGAAACAGAGATTTTTTTGTACTTGCCTGTAAATCCTTTTCACTTAGTCCACTTGGAATACAGGACTCCCCTCCAGGAGAAAAACAAGTTATTTGAGTTCTGTACAGGGAGGTCCTTTGGTTCTCTGGTTCAGGGGACCGGGACCCCCTTCCTGCCTTGCTCCTGTTTTTGATCTTTACTATTTGTTAAAGCAGGACATGTCTGGTAGAGTTAAGTAGAGAAGGAAGGTAGTCTCTGCCTTCAGAGAGCCTTTTAAGGCAAGTGACCTATCCTGGCCAGAAGACACTTTACCACTTGGTTCCAGATTCCACATGGACTAAGAGAAAATTATTTATCTGTAAGTACACAAAAATCCTTTTTCTCTTAGTAACCTCCATGGATCTCTGATTCCAGAGAGTTTACTGGCCAGTAATACAGTGTAACACTATCTCAGCAGCACCAAATGCTCTGAATGTGACTTTATATTCCCTAACATAAATCTCTCTGCAAACAGCTCCAGAGAGCTTATTGTCAGGGACATAAAATGCACAAAGAAAAAATAAATAATATATATACAATAATTAAAGAGTATAGGCAATGTGATTGTACATATTGTGCACTTGAAATTAAAGTGTTTCTATCCCTTTAATAATAGTATTTCATACTTTGGAAATAGATACAGAATTAAAAGAGTCAGCTGGTTCCTGAGTTAATTAGTTGGCTTCACTTTTCAGGCTGTAGTCTCTTGTTTCTGGAAAAATACAATACTAATTCACCTATGAACCTTGGTCTTGAGGGATATCTTGCTGTAAATGGGAAGTTTTTTTTTTTTTTTTTTATTGATCCAAGACTATGCAAAGTGGTTTTGTAAATGATCAGATGTTTAAGTAAAAAAATAATAAATACAAAGAAACTGCATACTTAATCAGACAGTACAAGGACAATATGTACAAAAATTGCCCTTGATTTAACCTTTTGTCTGCCAGAGGGGCACTCAAAGGGTTAAATAGTGATTTTAACCCCATGAATGCTTTGTAATGCATTGCAGACCTCTCTAGGTGGTGGGGATTTTGAGGATTATATTTGTTGAATATGGTGTAATTTATTTGCTGCAAAATTGTGTTTCCTCTTTGTACATCTGACCCTTAGTGTTCCCATACTGCATGTCACAGTGATTCTCAGCTTAAGTTCGCGGACACATCAGCAGGTCATGTGTTATGGCCATCACTAATTAAGCACAGGTGGATTAATCACAATAACTGATTACTCACCTGTAATCAAGAAGGGATATCCTGAAAACGTGCAGTGTTTGTGTGCCCCATAGGATAATATTGAGAAAAACTGGTCTAACGGATGAGACCAACAACAATCCTATTGATTTAAATGAGGACTTTAACCTTTTGAATGCTGCAGAGGTCTGCAGTATATTGGAGAGCTCTTATTTGTCCCTTACGGTGCAGCTGGTTTGTCCAAGAATTGCTCCACTTTCTTTTTACATATATCCCAAAGCATTTTTTTTTATTCTTCACAAGATGGAACTGAAGCTTAAATACGACCATTTAAAATTCCTACATTTTTTTTTATAGCTTTTCTTCTATGAGCAATGTATAAAGATCCTACCGTGCGCCACAAGCATTATGTTTGTCATTATCTCTCTGTGTGCTGTGATTACCATTCCTTCCCTTTTATATCATTTTTCAAGTCAGTTAAAGGCATCCTATACATTTCTTGGGCAAACGCTAACCGAATGAATATCAGAGAAGGGTGCGCATTGGTACGCCTCTGGCCTGTCTGTAGGCTGTATGCACAAATAACAAATGGACCAGAGTGCCAGGGGCAAATTATCTGTACCATAGTGACTAAATAAAATTTTCCACAAATCACCACAGATTTACATTTAATTATCACATAATACTTGTGTGATACTGTGAGCGCAGACAAAGTAAAAAGGACCTGGGCTGCACTGTACACATACCTTGAAACGTTTTGTCCCAAGTCTCTGGAGATACACTAAGGACTGGGGTGGGAATGTCCATTTGATGCAAATTGCCTTGATAATATACTTATCCATAGGTTCCACATTAGGAATGAAAAAAAGAGCATATTCTGCATAACAATTTCTAGAAATACTCATTTGAATCTCTACACTTACATTTTTGTCAAAGTCTTCATAGAAAACAGTTGCAAAATGTTGGTGTGGATATTTTACTCAGAGAGGCAGAAACCAAAGATGATGATAGTGGTGGAGGGGACTCTATTATTAAGAGGGGAGACAGGGTAATGTGTCTCCAGGATAATGAATGCCAAAAAGCATGCTGTATTCTGGGAGCTCAGGTTTATCCCGGGTGATCAGGTTCAGCATGTAGTGTACAGGGCATACAGATTATTGGTAAGGGCTATAAATGATACTGATGGGTTGGTATTTATTGGTACCAATGACAAAGTTGCAATTATATAGAGGTTCCTAACACATGCTTTAAGAGATTTAGGGTGCAAGCTCAAGGCAAGGCCTTCCAGGGTAGTATTTTCTAAATACTACCAGTGCCATCCATCAGGTCAGGGAGACAGAGACAGCTCAGTGACTTTAAAGGAGCAGTTAACTTTTTTAAACCTATGTTATAGAGCTTTTCCTGCTAAGTAAAATAAGGGCGCTCTCACTGCTGTCAGCTGGTTTATTAAAAAGCTATAACATTGCAAATAGGAAGGCAACTTACTGTGTGTTTACTTCCTGATAGTTCTAACTGACAGGAGGTGACTCAGTGTCATGTTCCTTCTACCTTTCCTTGTTTTCCTGGACTATGCTGCCAGTTATTACCTTTTGTTCTCAATTCCCTTTCCCCACCCTGTCTCCCTGACCCTTAATCTAGCGATGTTTCCTTGTACCTGCATGAGATCTAAACGTTCTTGCTGTGACCTGTATCCAGTCTTGTTCGAGTGTTTCAAGCATTCCTGACCTGGCTATTCTTGATTTCCCCTTTGATATCTGATTTGGCTTCTAGTTTAATGTTTATCGGTATTGATCCTTGGCTACTCTTCTGCCTGCTCCTTGACTGCTTCATTGTCCTTCTGGTTCTTCAATTCCAGCTTGCTTGACTTCCCTACACCTCACCCTTGATACTGCCTTGCACGCTAGTTACCAACTCGGACTGTCAACCATTCTCTGCCTGCACCCTTGTAGCCTCTTCTGTCCTGCTCTTGGTCGAGTTTGACATGCCCTTCCAGTACTCTGATCTTCTGACTCCCAGTCAAGCCCATCAGACCTTACAACTCCCACTCGAGCCCATCAGACCTTCCGACTCCTATTTGAGTCCGACTAGTCATATACTTCTGTGTCCGACTCTTGGTTTGTCGGTTCTAGTTCCCTCAACTACTGCTGAGTCTACCGCTCGACCCCCAAGTGTCCGACCTCTTGTTGCTATGCTTCATTCCTGTTTTTGTGTGACAGAGACAAATCTAATTGCGGGTAGGTTTGAATCTCTGTTCCAGTCTCAGTGAGTAGCCGTCCAGATGTGTCATCCTGCTATCAGGCTTCGTGGGCTGCATCTTTAATTTGACCTTGGCAGCAGCAAGGAATCTCTGGAGCATCCTATACTCACCAGCCATGCACCCCATTCAGAGCCTCCAGATTCTTGCTCACTGAGGCCTACCCAGCAATATACACTAGTATTGTCTTCTGTTGCTTGTTATTTTTATAATAATAGCTACCTGTCCCCTCTCGGTGGAGTTCCTCCTCTACAAAGTTTTCTCTAGCAGCTTACAAGGGTACTTCCGGACCTGAATGTTACACTCAGCAGTTCTATGGAGAACTGTTTGTCACGGACTTTCTTCTCCATAGAATATAACAGAATAACTAATTAGAATTTGACCACTAGAGGGCACTGCTGATGTAAAAAAACAAGGGCTTCAACTGTAATAACTCTGGGAATGTTAATTTCTCTGCAGTGGTAGAGCCATTATTTTTCTCAACAGGAAATGCCTCTTATTTTTTTTCTCCTAAAAAAAAAGTTTACTGCTCCTTTAATGCATGGCTTAAAGGGATAGTAATGTTTCCTAATAAAAGCAACTCTAATTAATCATCATAGTATTTGGACTTTGGAGAGTGGTATTTCAATTCTGTCAGAGTTGTAGTTCAAGAGTAATTCAATGACAAAGTATCCCCCTCACTCCCCTTTTACTAATGTAACACTGTTCAGCCAGGTCAGAAGGGAGGTGCCCAGGTAGACTGCAGAGAGGGACAATCTTCAATTAAGATAATGGAAAAACCTGAAAAACTTGTCAAGGGGGTCAGGGCTTTCATAGTTCTCATCTGAAGAAGACTGTCCCCTTCTGTTATCTGTCTGGTCTGTGGACTGCATTCCACATCTGAGACGAGATGGCTTACACTAGGTAAAAGGGGCGGGAGGGGAAACTTTGCTTGGAAATATCTCTCAAACCGTAAAGGTTTGAGAGATAAGACTTATATCGTTCTTTATGTTTTTTTAATGTCTACAAAATAAAATAAAGATAAAACGAAGTATTACTATCCCTTTAAGTATTGGTGTAGAAAGAAGGGTTTTATGTTTTTAGAGCACTGGGCTGACCATGCTCTTGGGGAGGGATGGGTGAAAATTTTCGACTCAAACTAAAATCGTGAAAAATGGCACTTTCCGCTTGGCAAAAAATTTCCTGTGAAAAGTGTATTTTTTTCTGCTTTTTCCTGCTTTTTTCGCTTAGCTCATTGCATTGAAATCAATGAAAGTTTTCTACAGCCATATAAAAGGCTGTCAGGCTCTCAGAGCATGCCATTCTGTGTTTGTGAGAGGAGAGAGCAGCATGTTTTTGGGCTACACAAGATAGGTAAATAAAGGGGAATTGAAGCTTAGTTTTAGGGAATCATTTAGATAGGACATTTGTTCTCTGTAGTAGGGTGTGGCAAGACACAGGCAGTTGGGGTCTAAATTGCTTGCTGATTTTACTTTTATTGTCTCTGTGCTGGGGAAGTCTGGTGAAAGAAGCTGTTGATTTTGTTTTTTAGTTATATATATTTTTTGGGCCTAACTGTGATAAGATATGGTGGAAAACTTAAAAATAAATAAATAAATAAGAAAAAACATAAATAATTAAACATATAAATATATTAGACCGCTGACTGGGAACTCTGTGACTAAGGCAGATTTGATAGACAGCAGATGACATTTGTTGAGGGCAAGGCAAGACATCACACTCCATCAATTTTGAGTAAAAATACACACAGTAGTTGAGTAATGTCTAGCAAATGCACAAGTGAGGAGGAAGTACAGGGAAGTGGAAGTAAAGTGGTAGTGCAAAAAATGACTGCAGCAATCGTTGCTGCAGCATGTGCAATAAATGATGATGATCCCTCTCCTCTCGGTGTGGATGCAGTTTGTCAAGGTCCCACCAATCACACCATGACAGTCCCCCACCACCACTACCATAGACATTTGCCACATTGTAGGTTGTACTTTATTTTTTTTTTAATCACTTGACATCATCATGAATATGTGTTAGTGTCACTTAAGCAGGAAGTAAGTTTGTGGGCAAAAGACAAATGCACTCCGCATGCTAACACATTTTTCAAGGTATATGTTGCTGTAGGACTCACAACTTTAACTTCCAGCTACTTATTTCTCTACTACAGCCCTCAGAAGAAGTAATATTGTGCTGGGAAATGTTGCACCATATTAAACATAGGAGGAAAATGTGTTTGAGTAGGAGAAAATGTGTTCAAATAGGAGGAAAATGTGTTAGCATGTGTTAGAATAGGAGAAAAATGTGTTAGAACACTTTTCACCCACCCCTACTCTTGTGTACAATATTTATAGCAGCGATGGATTGCACCTAATTGGAAAGGGAGCTGCTCTGCTAGGGTATGTAATGCTTAGAAATCTGGAGGAACTTTTAAACTAATTAATGGGAGTGGAGAGTACATCCATACAAAATGGGGTAGACAGTGTAGATAGGAAGTGGTGTCAAGTACAGGGTCATAGAGATGAAGAAGGGAATGATTAAATATAATTAACAATGATGAATCAATTTTAAAGTTGAAAATAGAAAATAAGGTATGCAGCTGACAAAAATTCAAATGGACCCATAAGTTAATTGTATGTTTACATTGAGTGGTAGGTAAAATAGAAGAGCTGAAAATGATAGCAAATGTGTGTTTTGGCATCATTTGTTTAACTGAAGATAGGATGATACAAATTCTGAGCTGTAGATATTGAGGGCTCTTTCCCATTTAGGTAGAATCAAGAGATGCTGCCTGAGACCATATCTGAAGCCAAGCTTAACAGAAGATATTTGTGAGGAAACTAGTTACAATGTGTAAACTTTTCGCTGGTGGTGTAAAAGGTAAAAATTAGGGATGAGCGAGCACCCCGATGCTCGGGTGCTCGGGTGCTCTGACCGAGCACCCCCTGATGCTCGAGTGCTCGGCCGAGCACCCGAGCCCCATTCAAATGAATGGGAGCACTCGAGCATTAAACCAGGCACCCCCTGCTCTGATGAGCGGAGGGTGCCTGGTCAATGTCCCCCTTCATCTCCGCTATGCCCCTCTTCCACAATGTCCCCCTTCATCTCCTATGCCATAGCGGAGATGAAGGGGGACATTGTGGAAGAGGGGCATAGCGGAGATGAAGGGGGACATTGTGGAAGAGGGGCATAGAGTCTATGCCCCTCTTCCACAATGTCCCCCTTCATCTCCGCTATGCCCCTCTTCCACAATGTCCCCCTTCATCTCCTCTATGGCATAGGAGATGAAGGGGGACATTGTGGAAGAGGGGCATAGCGGAGATGAAGGGGCACATTGTGGAAGACGGGCATAGCGGAGATGAAGGGGGACATTGTGGAAGAGGGGCATAGAGTCTATGCCCCTCTTCCACAATGTCCCCCTTCATCTCCGCAATGCCCCCTTCATCTCCGCAATGCCCCCGTACCTCCATTCCCTGGTGGTCCAGCGGAGCGTCTTCGGATCTGTGCCTCTTCCGGCACAGATCCTCTTCACCCGAACATGTCGGGCGAGCACATGGCGGTACTCGTACGAGTACCGCCATGTGCCGAGCAGAGCGATGCTCGAGCCGATCCGAGCATCGGCCGAGCACGCTCGCTCAACACTAGTAAAAATGTTTGAGTATAAGATCCAAATCACCAAATATTGCTGATAAGAATGAGGCCCAACTATTATTGCAAATTTAAAAAAAAGTGTATCTTGGGCACACTCTAATTATGGGAGATTTTAACTATCCAGATATAAACCTAAGTAGCGAGACTTATCTAACAGCTGAGGGTTTCAAGTTTGTGAGAAGTGGCATATCTAGTCATTGCAGGGCCCTGGTGCAAACAATTTTTTGATCCTCAACACAAAAATATTTTCCATGAGGTATAATTGGACCATATTGAGATCTAGGACAGAGGTGCTACAGAGCACTGGGGCAGATGTACCCCTTCGGATGATGGACCCCATCACAACTATACCCTCTACACCCCCTATAGTTATGCTTCTGTATGTAAGCAAGTTTAGGGATAGCTACACATCACATATAATGGGAGTTCCTTCAAGAAGTAATCACTTATTGGACCTAGTGATAACAAATAACATAGACATGGTGTCCACTATTCAAGTAGGTGAACAGTTGGGAAACAATGATCACAACATGGGTTATTTGAGATTAGTATGAAAAAAGGACACTTTATGGGTTCAACCAAAAGTTAATTTTAAAAAGGATAACTTGATTAGGTTAACAGTGTCAATGCAACATACATACATGAATGAATAATTAAAAGGAAAAAATACTGAGGAAAAATTGTTAGAATTCAAATTTATAGCCCTGGGGCACAATTTTTTTAAAAAGTAGATAAACTATGTGGTTAATGTAAATGTAAATCAAGAAGTGTCAAGAATTGTCAAAAGGCTTTTAGATTTCATTTTTAACTCTAAAATACGTGAAGTGCACCAAAGAGTGCAAAAAGTCAATTAGGTTAGCAAAAATAGAAAATGAAACTTGAATTGCAAACAAGAGCAAGACTAATCCAAAACGTTTGTTTGAATACATATATATCAAACAATAAATAAAAAATAAAGAAGAGCATTGTGTATATATTTCTTTAGTATTATTTAGGGCACGGAGATCAGTTGAGGGAGAGGTCATCTCCAAGCTATACTTCTTTTTGTGCTAAATAATGGTAGTGGTAACCCAAAAAATAGCAGGTACAACCATACCATTATCTGTTACTGGATCAACACAATAAGAGCTTATGAAAGACAGGACAAAATTAAGACTGACAGACTTCCTGGTCCTGCTGGTGTACATTGAAGGATTCTTTAGGAATTTAGTGTTGCTTTAGCAAGACCACTCCTTCAAATCTTTAAATACGCAATCTCTGCAGGCTCAGTGCCACAACCTGTGTAAAGCAATTGTGGCTCTTTTATTTTAGAAGGGAACTAAAGTAAAATTTGACTTTGGTAGTGGGGGAATTGCTTAAGGGATAATAATGAATTATATTCAGGAATATAGTGAAAAACAAAACTATCTGCTGAAACCAACATGGTTTAATTAGGATGAGAAATAGATTTTACCAAACAGATATATTGAGCTTTTATAACAAAGTATGTAGGAACTTAGATAATGGTTAAGCTGTAGATGTAGTATATCTAGATTTACAGAGAAATGTGATACACTGCTGCACAGGGGGCTGGTTTATAAAATAATGAAAACACGTCTAAGGGATAACATTTGTAATTTGTTAGGAAATTGTTTTAAGGGTAGAAAACATTATTACTGTGAACTGAATATTCTCATATACAGTTAAAGATGAGAGTGACATTTCTCAGAGTCCAGGACTTGGTCCACTCCATTTTAATATGTTTATAAATGACCTGTAAATAGGTATAGAAAGCAAAATTTCAGTATTTCAAGATGACACTATATTATGCAAGGTAATAAACTCAGATTAGTATATTTATTTTCTACAGAAGGAGATACATAAAATGACATATTGAGCAAACAAATGGAATATGAGATTTAACCTAGGAAAACTTAAAGCTATGCTTTTAGACAGTACATATAAGCATTCTACTTATGAACCTAATGAGATCATTCTTGCAGACTCATTGCTTGAGAAAGATCTGGGAATACTACAAACTTGATAATAGTGCTACTTATTAACTCAGTGGAATTATTTAAGAGAACTCATTGCTAGAGAAAGATCTGGGAATCCTTGTAAACTACAAACTTGGAAGCAGTGACCAGTGTCAAATAGCAGTAGCGAAAGCCAGCAAAATCCTGTCTTGCATAAAAAGGGGTATTGAAGCAAGAGTGGATAACATCTTTTTGCCACTGTACACATCATTGGTAAGACCACACCTAGAATATTCAGTGCAGTTTTGGGCACTATTTCTGAAAAAAGATATTCTAGAACTGGAGAGAGTACAGTGAAGAGCAACACAATTAATTAATTAAGGGAATAGAAGACTTGACACATGAGGAACATTTAGACAAACTATTCCTATGGCAGATACAATGGATACTTTTAAGAGAAAAATAGATACATTTGTTTCAACTGGGAACATGCAAGGTTATACTGTGTGATATCAGAAAGTTCAGATAAAGACTAACATTTGGCAGCAGGAAAGCTTGTATAATTTTCCTTTTACTGGATTATGAGGCAAAGGTTGAACTCGATGGACTATTGTATTTTTTCAACCTAATTTACTAAGTTACTATGTTACTATGTAGTGATTAGTGTCAAACAGCAGTAACAAAAACAAACAAAATATGGTCCTGTATTAAAGGGGTATTGATGCAACAGTGGAATGCATCTGTTAGCTACTGTACAAGTTGCTGATGAAACCTCACATGGAATATGCAGTTCAGTTATAAAGGATATTCTAGAATTGGATAGAGTGTGGAGAAGAACAACAAAATCAATTCAGGGAATGGAGGATCGACATATGAAAAACATTTATCCAAACTTGGTTTATTTACTCTAGGGAAAAGATGATATTAGGGGATTGTGTTATATTGTGCAAGTATATGCAAGTTCAATTCAATGATCTCTCGAGTGAACTTTTCATTCCAAGGCCTGATCAAATAATTAGGGGGGGTCATATCTTAAGATACTGAATGTGTAAGTAGATTAAACAGGAAGATAAGATAAATGGACTAACACCCACCCTGGAGTCAGGAAGGAATCTTTATTTCTCATGTTCTAGGTATACTGTACCAAAGGTTGAACTTGATAACCTGAACCTAATTTGCAACTGTAAATATAAGCCAATGACTACTGCACACTTAAGTGCAATTGGTCCCTGGTTGAGAACCATTGACATATGCGCAGGGCCGGATTTGTCAATAGGTAGACAATTTTCAGGGGCGCCTGGCAATGACTTTGTCACGCCCACCATTACAATTTCCGCCCCAGGATGCATAATAATAATGCTATTGCTGTGCCCCACACTGCCACTTAATTTGATGATAACGCGTGCTGTGCACCTGTGCTCGCTCGCTCCTTCCCGATCCTTGTATTTTGTGCCTGTGCCGCTGGGGCTGCCCCATGTGACCCACTGCTGCCTCTGTTCTCATTGGTCACTTCAGGATCTCATGTGACTTCACAACGCTGCCGATGGTCACACACTGATGTAATCAGAGGCATCCGTGCAAGCTACGCTGAAGACAGAATATAAAAGGCACAGGAAGAAGCCTAGCCATAGATTTGGAGGAGGCTGTTGGCTTGAGTGGGTGAGCGAGCGAGCGAGCAAGCGAGGGAGGGTAGAGTGTTGCCTGGTTGTGGTTCGGCTCCGTCAGTGGAGTTACACAGTTGTTGGTGGACGGGTTGGGTGGCAGGAGCAGCATGCAGTAGGCTCAGGCTTGTATGTGTTGCCCTTTATTATTTGTAATGTACTGAATGTAGTCAGGACTTATGAATGATCAGCACAATATAATAAAATGTCACCATTCTTCGTGTGATTTAATCATCAACATATATATTATATATATATTGCCATGTGGTGACGTTAATTTTATAATGTCATAATCATTTCAAATAAAGAAGAGATATACCAGAGCTATTTCTAAGACTCTACATACAACTCCATTAGACATAGAAACATAGAAACATAGAATCTGACGGCAGATAAGAACCATTCGGCCCATCTAGTCTGCCCAATTTCCTGCTGAAAAAAAAAAAAAACACAACCTCAAACCTTTTTTGGTCCTTGGTCTTTTCTTATGTTAAGGACAGTGTTATACCTATCCCATGCATGCTTAAATTCTGTCACTGTATTGACATCTACCACTTCTGCTGGTAGGCTATTCCACTTGTCTACTACCCTCTCAGTGAAGTAAAACTTTCTTACGTTACATCTAAACCTGTGTCCCTCTAGTTTTAGACTATGGCTTCTTGTCCTAACATTTTTACTCTTTTGAAATATACTTCCATCCTGTACTTTGTTGAATCCCTTCATGTATTTGAATGTTTCTATCATATCCCCTCTCTCTCTTCTCTCCTCCAAGCTATACATATTCAGATCATTTAGTCTGTCCTGATATTTCTCTCTTCTCTCCTCCAAACTATACATATTCAGATCATGTAGTCTGTCCTGATATTTCTTTTCCTGTAGACCAGTCACCATTTAGTAGCCCTTCTTTGAATTTTCTCTAGAGTATCAATATCCTTCTGGAGATGGGGTCTCCAGACCCACATAAATAGTGTAGTACTGAGCACTCAGGGCCCAAAAGCATAACTAGGTATAAAACATGGAGGAAAGGCTAAAGATAAGCCACTTTTACACACAGTAGGTCTCTACAAATGAGGCACTGGATTGGGATTAGCATATGGGAATACTAACATCCAATTTATGTACATTTATTGTTGGATGAATTACATTTACATGTCATATGGGTTGATATGTCCACAGTTTTTCTAGGTTCTTGCAGCATCCCTCTCTATTAGTGTTTTTACATGTTTTCATTTTACCCATTCTTGATATTTTGTAGATTCAATTACTCCTGAGTTTGAGTGCCTCATTTGTAGAGACCTATTGTGTGGAAGAGTGGCTTCTCTTTAGCCTTTTTCCATGTTTTGGACATAATTATTTAAAATGTGATTTACGTTTAGTGAGAAATACGCTACTTGCCTACATTAAACAACATTGTGGTGGTTTTTTTTTATAAACTATAAATCGGTCTACAAAAGGTTTTCGTGCGTGAGTATACCCCGAATACATGCACCATTTATGTGACCAAATAATTTACATACATAACTCTACATGGGATAAAACTAAATCTGATATTCATGGGTGATTGGGCGTGATTGTACACAGAGTGAAATAAGCAATAATGCCAGTAAGACCACATTACAGTGCATTTTGATTGTACAGACAAGACACACCATACACTACAGGAAGATTGTATAGTGGTCAGTGGACACATACACCAAATGAAAAAATACAGGTGAATGGTATCCTCCTCATGGACCATAATGATGATGATACCATTCATATTTAATTCCTCTATAAAATCACCTGTATTGTCATGTGGTATATGTGTCCATTGACCATTATACAATCTTCCTGCAGTGTATGGTATGTTTGTCGTCTGTACAATCAAAATGCACTGTACTGTGACATTACTGGCATATGTTCCCTCTGTACAATCACACTGTAGTGTAATGCAGTATATGTGCCCTCTGCTCTGTCCACTCACTGACAATATAAAGAGGTGATGGCATATATGGCCTGTGTATAATAGCCTGCCCTGCAGTTTAATTTGGTGTATGTGTCGACTTGTCTGTTCAATCACTTGCAGTGCAGAATAAAAACAAATCTAAAAATGGGTGTGACCACAATAGGGCATGGTTAATGGAGGGTGTGGCCAAGTGAGAGGAGTGGTTGGGGTGAGGCACAGGTGAGGCTAGGGGGACCGAAGGGTGTTGTGCCTAGGGGAGCCTGAGATGTAAATCTGGCCCTGCATATGCATTAGGCAGATGCAGCACATAAAAAAATGATTCCAGTTCCTATTTTAGTACAGAATCATATTAGAGCATCCCCCTCTGCCCAAGTGGTGTGTGTGAGTGTAGAGAGCAAGTATGTCCTCTTCTTGCTGTACCACGGAACAGACCCGGGTCTCCAGAAATACCCACTGAGAGCCTGATGTAGACCCAGGGCAATCTGCTATCCACCTCTGGTTGCTCCTTTTTATTATTTTGCTAGGCTATCAGCATCCCTCTCCCTGTCTTTCTATCTCATACTGCAACCCTTTTGCAATTTTTTTTTGCTGATGCTCCATTATTGCTTCCTTATGTTTCTTGTCTTGTCCCAGTATATCATATGTCAGAATAGTTGCAGTAGACAACATACTGATAGGAGACACCCGCTGCTTTCTGTTTCCTTCTGTGCTTTCTTCATCCCATGTTAAAAAGATCACTTCAGGATCTCATGTGACTTCACAAAGCTGCCGATGGTCACACACTGATGTAATCAGAGGCATCCGTGCAAGCTACGCTGAAGACAGACTATAAAAGGCACAGGAAGAAGCCTAGCCTTAGATTTGGAGGCGGCTGTCTGCTTGAGTGAGTGAGTGAGCGAGCGAGCAAGCAAGGTAGGGTAGAGTGTTGCCTGGTTGTGGTTCGGCTCAGTCAGTGGAGTTACACAGTTGTTGGTGGATGGGTTGGGTGGCAGGAGCAGCATGCAGTAGGCTCAGGCTTGTATGTGTTGCCCATTATTATTTGTAATGTACTGAATGTAGTCAGGACTTATGAATGATCAGCACAATATAATAAAATGTCACCATTCTTTGTGTGATGTAATCATCAACATATATATTATATATATATTGCCATGTGGTGACGTTAATTTTATAATGTCATAATCATTTCAAATAAAGAAGAGATATACCAGAGCTATCTCTAAGACTGTACATACAACTCCATTAGACAATGAAACATAGAATTTGATGGCAGATAAGAACCATTCGGCCCATCTAGTCTGCCCAATTTCCTACTGAAAAAAAAAACACAACCTCAAACCTTTTTTGGTCCTTGGTCTTTTCTTATGTTAAAGACCGCCTTATGCCTATCCCATGTATGCTTAAATTCTGTCACTGTATTGACATCTGCCACTTCTGCTGGTAGGCTATTCCACTTGTCTACTACCCTCTCAGTGAAGTAAAACTTTCTTACATTACATCTAAACCTGTGTCCCTTTAGTTTTAGACTATGGCTTCTTGTCCTAACATTTTTACTCTTTTGAAATATACTTCCATCCTGTACTTTGTTGAATCCCTTCATGTATTTGAATGTTTCTATCTCTTCTCTCCTCCAAGCTATACATATTAAGATCATTTAGTCTGTCCTGATATTTCTCTCTTCTCTCCTCCAAGCTATACATATTCAGATCATGTAGTCTGTCCTGATATTTCTTTTCCTGTAGACCAGTCACCATTTAGTAGCCCTTCTTTGAATTTTCTCTAGAGTATCAATATCCTTCTGGAGATGGGGTCTCCAGACCCACATAAATAGTGTAGTACTGAGCACTCAGGGCCCAAAAGCATAACTAGGTATAAAACATGGAGGAAAGGCTAAAGATAAGCCACTTTTACACACAGTAGGTCTCTACAAATGAGGCACTGGATTGGGATTAGCATATGGAAATACTAACATCCAATTTATGTACATTTATTGTTGGATGAATTACATTTACATGTCATATGGGTTAATATGTCCACAGTTTTTCTAGGTTCCTGCAGCATCCCTCTCTATTAGTGTTTTTACATGTTTTCATTTTACCCATTCTTGATATTTTGTAGATTCAATTACTCCTGAGTTTGAGTGCCTCATTTGTAGAGACCTATTGTGTGGAAGAGTGGCTTCTCTTTAGCCTTTTTCCATGTTTTGGACATAATTATTTAAAATGTGATTTACGTTTAGTGAGAAATACGCTACTTGCCTACGTTAAACAACATTGTGGTGTTTTTTTTTTTATAAACTATAAATCGGTCTACAAAAGGTTTTCGTGCGTGAGTATACCCCGAATACATGCACCATTTATGTGACCAAATAATTTACATACATAACTCTACATGGGATAAAACTAAATCTGATATTCATGGGTGATTGGGTGCGATTGTACACAGAGTGAAATAAGCAATAATGCCAGTAAGACCACATTACAGTGCATTTTGATTGTACAGACAAGACACACCATACACTACAGGAAGATTGTATAGTGGTCAGTGGACACATACACCACATGAAAAAATACAGGTGAATGGTATCCTCCTCATGGACCATAATGATGATGATACCATTCATATTTAATTCCTCTATAAAATCACCTGTATTGTCATGTGGTATATGTGTCCATTGACCATTATACAATCTTCCTGCAGTGTATGGTATGTTTGTCGTCTGTACAATCAAAATGCACTGTACTGTGACATTACTGGCATATGTTCCCTCTGTACAATCACACTGTAGTGTAATGCAGTATATGTGCCCTCTGCTCTGTCCACTCACTGACAATATAAAGAGGTGATGGCATATATGGCCTGTGTATAATAGCCTGCCCTGCAGTTTAATTTGGTGTATGTGTCGACTTGTCTGTTCAATCACTTGCAGTGCAGAATAAAAACAAATCTAAAAATGGGTGTGACCACAATAGGGCATGGTTAATGGAGGGTGTGGCCAAGTGAGAGGAGTGGTTGGGGTGAGGCACAGGTGAGGCTAGGGGGACCGAAGGGTGTTGTGCCTAGGGGAGCCTGAGATGTAAATCTGGCCCTGCATATGCATTAGGCAGATGCAGCACATAAAAAAATGATTCCAGTTCCTATTTTAGTACAGAATCATATTAGAGCATCCCCCTCTGCCCAAGTGGTGTGTGTGAGTGTAGAGAGCAAGTATGTCCTCTTCTTGCTGTACCACGGAACAGACCCGGGTCTCCAGAAATACCCACTGAGAGCCTGATGTAGACCCAGGGCAATCTGCTATCCACCTCTGGTTGCTCCTTTTTATTATTTTGCTAGGCTATCAGCATCCCTCTCCCTGTCTTTCTATCTCATACTGCAACCCTTTTGCAATTTTTTTTTGCTGATGCTCCATTATTGCTTCCTTATGTTTCTTGTCTTGTCCCAGTATATCATATGTCAGAATAGTTGCAGTAGACAGCATACTGATAGGAGACACCCGCTGCTTTCTGTTTCCTTCTGTGCTTTCTTCATCCCATGTTAAAAAGATCACTTCAGGATCTCATGTGACTTCACAAAGCTGCCGATGGTCACACACTGATGTAATCAGAGGCATCCGTGCAAGCTACGCTGAAGACAGACTATAAAAGGCACAGGAAGAAGCCTAGCCTTAGATTTGGAGGCGGCTGTCTGCTTGAGTGAGTGAGTGAGCGAGCGAGCAAGCAAGGTAGGGTAGAGTGTTGCCTGGTTGTGGTTCGGCTCAGTCAGTGGAGTTACACAGTTGTTGGTGGATGGGTTGGGTGGCAGGAGCAGCATGCAGTAGGCTCAGGCTTGTATGTGTTGCCCATTATTATTTGTAATGTACTGAATGTAGTCAGGACTTATGAATGATCAGCACAATATAATAAAATGTCACCATTCTTTGTGTGATGTAATCATCAACATATATATTATATATATATTGCCATGTGGTGACGTTAATTTTATAATGTCATAATCATTTCAAATAAAGAAGAGATATACCAGAGCTATCTCTAAGACTGTACATACAACTCCATTAGACAATGAAACATAGAATTTGATGGCAGATAAGAACCATTCGGCCCATCTAGTCTGCCCAATTTCCTACTGAAAAAAAAAACACAACCTCAAACCTTTTTTGGTCCTTGGTCTTTTCTTATGTTAAAGACCGCCTTATGCCTATCCCATGTATGCTTAAATTCTGTCACTGTATTGACATCTGCCACTTCTGCTGGTAGGCTATTCCACTTGTCTACTACCCTCTCAGTGAAGTAAAACTTTCTTACATTACATCTAAACCTGTGTCCCTCTAGTTTTAGACTATGGCTTCTTGTCCTAACATTTTTACTCTTTTGAAATATACTTCCATCCTGTACTTTGTTGAATCCCTTCATGTATTTGAATGTTTCTATCTCTTCTCTCCTCCAAGCTATACATATTAAGATCATTTAGTCTGTCCTGATATTTCTCTCTTCTCTCCTCCAAGCTATACATATTCAGATCATGTAGTCTGTCCTGATATTTCTTTTCCTGTAGACCAGTCACCATTTAGTAGCCCTTCTTTGAATTTTCTCTAGAGTATCAATATCCTTCTGGAGATGGGGTCTCCAGACCCACATAAATAGTGTAGTACTGAGCACTCAGGGCCCAAAAGCATAACTAGGTATAAAACATGGAGGAAAGGCTAAAGATAAGCCACTTTTACACACAGTAGGTCTCTACAAATGAGGCACTGGATTGGGATTAGCATATGGAAATACTAACATCCAATTTATGTACATTTATTGTTGGATGAATTACATTTACATGTCATATGGGTTAATATGTCCACAGTTTTTCTAGGTTCCTGCAGCATCCCTCTCTATTAGTGTTTTTACATGTTTTCATTTTACCCATTCTTGATATTTTGTAGATTCAATTACTCCTGAGTTTGAGTGCCTCATTTGTAGAGACCTATTGTGTGGAAGAGTGGCTTCTCTTTAGCCTTTTTCCATGTTTTGGACATAATTATTTAAAATGTGATTTACGTTTAGTGAGAAATACGCTACTTGCCTACATTAAACAACATTGTGGTGGTTTTTTTTTATAAACTATAAATCGGTCTACAAAAGGTTTTCGTGCGTGAGTATACCCCGAATACATGCACCATTTATGTGACCAAATAATTTACATACATAACTCTACATGGGATAAAACTAAATCTGATATTCATGGGTGATTGGGCGTGATTGTACACAGAGTGAAATAAGCAATAATGCCAGTAAGACCACATTACAGTGCATTTTGATTGTACAGACAAGACACACCATACACTACAGGAAGATTGTATAGTGGTCAGTGGACACATACACCAAATGAAAAAATACAGGTGAATGGTATCCTCCTCATGGACCATAATGATGATGATACCATTCATATTTAATTCCTCTATAAAATCACCTGTATTGTCATGTGGTATATGTGTCCATTGACCATTATACAATCTTCCTGCAGTGTATGGTATGTTTGTCGTCTGTACAATCAAAATGCACTGTACTGTGACATTACTGGCATATGTTCCCTCTGTACAATCACACTGTAGTGTAATGCAGTATATGTGCCCTCTGCTCTGTCCACTCACTGACAATATAAAGAGGTGATGGCATATATGGCCTGTGTATAATAGCCTGCCCTGCAGTTTAATTTGGTGTATGTGTCGACTTGTCTGTTCAATCACTTGCAGTGCAGAATAAAAACAAATCTAAAAATGGGTGTGGCCACAATAGGGCATGGTTAATGGAGGGTGTGGCCAAGTTAGAGGAGTGGTTGGGGTGGGGCAAAGGTGAGGCTAGGGGCACCGAAGGGTGTTGTGCCTAGGGGCGCCTGAGATGTAAATCTGGCCCTGCATATGCATTAGGCAGATGCAGCACATAAAAAAATGATTCCAGTTCCTATATTAGTACAGAATCATATTAGAGCATCCCCCTCTGCCCAAGTGGTGTGTGTGAGTGTAGAGAGCAAGGATGTCCTCTTCTTGCTGTACCACGGAACAGACCCGGGTCTCCAGAAATACCCACTGAGAGCCTGATGTAGACCCAGGGCAATCTGCTATCCACCTCTGGTTGCTCCTTTTTATTATTTTGCTAGGCTATCAGCATCCCTCTCCCTGTCTTTCTATCTCATACTGCAACCCTTTTGCAATTTTTTTTTGCTGATGCTCCATTATTGCTTCCTTATGTTTCTTCTCTTGTCCCAGTATATCATATGTCAGAATAGTTGCAGTAGACAGCATACTGATAGGAGACACCCGCTGCTTTCTGTTTCCTTCTGTGCATTCTTCATCCCATGTTAAAAAGATAAACAAAAAGAGTATTTGCACGTCAAATCTTTGTACTTTACACAGCTGAATTTAAGATGTGGACTCCTTTTTTTAAGGCAATAACTCAGTTTTCTATTTCTTTCAACTGCTTGTTGTCTGCGTTATAGCCATTTCTGCATACAATGCACTTATAGGCATTACAGTCATCTTCCTAGTGATATAAGGTGTGTAAGGGAAAACAAATACAAGTGACAAGAAAATAGATACCTACAGTATAAAACAATATTTAATACACACTTCTGGAATAAACTTGAATTGTGAAATATCCCATAAGCACATTTATAGCTAAAATCATTGTATAGAAGTAAGCATGCATTCATTTATATGCAATATATTCTTTTGTTTGTCAGTCATGTAACTAAATCCCCATTCAATATCCATCAGTTGTCAAAGAACTGAACAACAGCTTGCAATTTATAACTGGTGATAGTGAAACTTTCAATATGCAACCTGAGTTTTTGTTTATGTTAGCACGTTAACTCATTTATGGATCTGAATTTATATTTCAGGCACTTAGGCCAGGCACTGAAAAGGTTTTAGGTCTGCAAATGGCCACAGTCGCACTCCTCTCTTGGCTCCTCCTCGGTCACCAGCTATTCTTGCATAGCACATAAAGTACTCTTAGCCTGTAATGTTGAAGCATAAAAATGGTCTTGATCCCTTGGCTACCAGAGAGATCTCTAACACATTGCTTCTTTAGTTTCCATGGAGATACGTTCCGGTCAATAAGGGGGTATATAAACTGGTAATTCTGCTGCCATATTTAATTTATGTGATTGGTCTTATTACACTCACAGCTCCGAATGTGGGCTTTGCCAACATAGCTGTGGCTCTTTGCTTGGTGCCCTTCTAGGCAGTTATTTCCTCTGCCTAATGAGAAATCTGGACCTGCCCTTCTAGTGCAAGAAGAGAGTACAAAGCCAGACATCCTAAATGTATTCACCTTTTACACACCCCTTTGGCATTCAGAGGGTTAATATATTTTTAATTTCTGTGACTTTGGGAAACTTCAGGAGAAAGGGGTGTTAAAGGAACACAATACTTTCATGTCATTAAAGGCGTATTTACTTGCGGATATAAAGTTGGCACTGAAAACAAGTAATTTGTTTGCTAAATGTTGCCCCATCTTTATTTATCACTTGCTTGTGAAAGTTGCATCACTGATGGAGATACACTAAAGGTTGATGGTGTGGCGACATGATTTTGTTGATATGTTCAAAGCACTTCAACTTTTCGATGTACACACACATCATCATATATACTAAAATTTAAGGATGCAAGGGGAGGAGACGTTCCCCATTAGCATTAAGGATTGTTGAACTGGATACCCTCCCTTGCACATCACCAGCAGTAGAAAATCCAGAACATTCTCTCTTATTCCCCACTTGGTTAGTAGGAGAGTAAAGAGGATACTTTCAGCACCAAAAATTAGCATTATTCCCTAAATCCTTTGAGTGCCATAGGGATGTGCATTGCACACCCTTGTGGCACTCAAAGGATTAATAAAAGTACACCAAGCAGTACATAATCATTCCCTCAGTTCTGTATCATATTTCATACACGTTGTGCACTCCCAAGGGAACAAGGTTCGGGTCAATTAGGCAGGTCCTGTGGGGTTTTGTGGCTGTCAGCTGCCTTCCAGCCTGTTCCCTAGCCCACTGTTAGCCTAGAACCCCATGTACACTGCCTAATCCCCAGGCTTGTTCTCTTGACTACTGGTAACCACAAATCCCCATGGACACTGCCTGGGCAAGGGAACAAGGCTGGGGGGTGTCAGTCAGAGTATGTGGGGTCACCACACAATGGTGATGTTCCCAATGTTGCATCACAATACTTATGTTCAACATGCTTCTCCACACAGTTAATATTTGACATAAGCTGACCCACACAGTCAATATCTGACATATGCTTCCCCACACAGTTATGAGAGATGCCATTCGTAGTGCTGAAAGTATCCTCTCCACTCCCACATTGAGCAAGTATGGAAGTAGAGAGAACTCACTCACACTTTAGGGTTGTCTACTGATGGTGACGCATGAGGGAGAGCATCACTTTCACATTGTCACCAGTTCGACAATCCTCCATGATTATAATTGATTGAGGGATGTTACTGCATAGGAAACTACAGCGAAATCCCAACCTGCCAGCCTCAGTTAGGTGAAGTTGAGACTATAATCAAAGAGAAAATGGACAATAAGGAATGAGAAAATATATATCTCTCATTGCTCAATTGTAGATATTTGTGGGGCACTTGATTACCAAACATATCACCCAGTGTATAAGCGGTAATTGTGTTGGTAAAAGTAACTAAAAAGTTACATTTATTAGATTCATTAAAAAATAAAGGATGCAAATTTTTTTTGTAAAGTTGATACCTTTATTGGCTAACTAAACAGATCTGTTTAGTTAGCCAATAAAGGTATCAACTTTACAAAAAAATTTTGCATCCTGTATTTCTACGGCTAACACGGTACCAACTGTCATCTATTATTAAAAATAAAGAAAACAACATTTTAAAAAATAGTTTTCTCTAAGCAACGTTTAACTCCTTAAGGACCCATGACATGCCAGGACCATCATGAGTAAACTTGTGTTAAGGACCAGTGACAGTCCTGGCATGTCATGGATTTCAGGTGTCCACTCAGATGCTGTTTTGAAGGCAAAGGGTGGTCACACCATATATTGATTTGATTTAGATTTTTCTTCACTCACTATGCATTTTGTTCATTGATAAATATAAACTATTAACATGTTTATTTTTGAAAGCATTCTTACCTAAAACTTGCCTAAAACTTTTGCACAGTACTGTACGACATATATATTTTTTATTCATATAGCCACTTTAAATGTAGGCTTTCATTAATTATTTTCCTTTTCTCTTTGCTGATAATCATGTAGATATGGGAGCATGGTATATAGATTGACTATTATGCTGCATTTCCATAAGGAAAAAGCCCATTGTTGATGTGATGAAGAGTGAAGATTCGTAAATATGTTGGATTGATGTCAATGTGGATAGATTTTTATCAGATTGATGTGAATATGATGTATGACACTTTTGTGCACACTGCCGATGTGCCTTCTACACTGCTTCAACAAGACATTTACATCATGAACCCTCTTCAACCTTTAGTGCATCTCCTCCATTTTGTCCTTGAGAAGGAAAAAAGAAGAGAAGGGTGTTTGATAATGCTTATATCAACTAGGATATGTGACAAGTTATTCACACTTGTAACATGCAGGAGAGAAGAGGTCTCAATACACACATGCTACTACTATTGGCAACCTGACAATTGCTGGTATTAGGCTTACACAGATTTCTATAGCCACCCTCCCCACAGTGGACTTGTATGGATCTGCGCGCCAGAGTCCTTCTGATGAATCCACAGAAAATTAGCAAAGAGGATCATCTTGCGGAATAAAATGTTTTTATTAAGATATTATAAAATCAACAAATTATACCTAGTCTACTTGTTTCTGAAAGGTCTGTTCATTTCCTAAGGATTTCAAGAGGAATAAAGAGCCATTACCTATAATACACCCTGTTCTGTTGATCTCTCACTTAGGGCGAGATGTTTAGAAAGTGGTGGTCTGTAATCAGAATAAAAAAGTTCTTACACCATGATCCGTCAATTCTCAGACATGTTTCCATCATTTTTTGCATCCAATTCCGCCATCTCCATCAAAGAGAAAAAGCTGTCTTAAAAGTGGGCGTGGTTTAATCTACCATCCTATTGTAAGGTATTTTCAGAAAAAAAATATTCTTTTCAACATCACTTTTTTGTCTGAGTAACGTAATCTTTTCCCGGTAAAATAAACTTGGATAAGACAAATTAAAGTACTGTTAGCGGGAGTGAGAAGCAATTTGTCATTTCAAAGACAAAAAAATGTCTTTCTTTTAAAATTTTCGTTTCAAAGACAAAATCAAAGACATTTTTAACATCAGAATTTTTAAAGGCAATGTTCATCAAGATTTTCTTACCGTCATTTTTAATTCTTTAGATGCATTTTCCAACGTGACAGATTTACTTCTGAAAATATTGTGCTACTTTTACCACCAAGTCATGATCCAGCAGTTTTTTCATTATGACAACTTTTTGAACATCTTGTCCTTAATGTATGGATTTCATTGGTCCACTGCAAACTTACTCCCACATGGTAATTAATCCTATTCTCACCCAATTATCACAAAAATAAAAACAAATATGTAACCAAAACAGTAAAAGTGTCATGTGAGCATTATGGTAGTGGCTAGATTCTAGTAGACTAAAGCACATTTTGGGACATCACCAGTCAGTCATGTGACCACAGTTAATAGGAAGGGGAGGAGCACAGGAAGAGAACGATAGTTGCAGACTCAAGATAGATCACTATATGGGATTCTGCTAACCCCTGTCAATAATTGCCTTAGTCTGCTTACTTGTACTTATTAGACTACACATATTAATTCCATCAACTCCTTTCATTGACCCCTCCAGGATATTACCCATAGATGTTTGGTCTAACTCTGACTCTCCAATTTGTTCTCATTTATGGAACTTTTTTATACTTTACATTTGTTGCTTACCCTCATGTAAAGTCCTTTTATTTTTTTAATTAGATTTGTGATATTTTCCTGATTTAACTTATACATATCTTATGTCAAAATAAATCTACACTTAGAAGTTGCTTGGCTCTTTCACTTCTTTATTTTTCATGTATCAAAACCTGAATTTATATTGGCCTTTAGACATAGTACCATGAAGGGAACAACTTGTGAGACAATATTCATACTCACATCAAAATGCTAAATAGTGAATCCAAACTAATTTTCATCAGACAGACTTCATCTCATTGATTCATTCATATCTTATCTCATTGATGCCCCTGATAAGAATTAGTATCCATCATTTTTATTGCTTATGTTGTCATTCCTACCCTGACCATGAACTAATGTTTTACTTATTATAATAAATCTCATTGATTTTCCTCATCTGGTAGCCCAGACAAGCTTTCCATATTAATATTTACAAATGATTTACTTTTAATACCCACCTTGAATATGCCAGTGGAGTTATATTAATATATGAACTGAGAAATCAGCATCAGAGATACTTAGAGGACCATAACTTTCTCCAAACATCCAATTTTCTCCAGACTGTTTTATGCATAAAGGAAATGATTGTCTCAAAATACACTAGCTATGATTAAGTTCACTTATGTATATTGTTTAATGCACTGTTGAGCTATCATTGTACCAAGCATAATCTTGTTACTTTGACCTCTCTGATCCTGTATCAAGCATATATGAAATTTACTCATTTGGTGCCTTTTGTCATTCTCCTATGAATTACATATTCCCTGATTAGTCATCATTTTTTTTCCTTTGGGCTCTGACATAGACATATTAACCCTGCAAATGCTTTAACTCACAGTAATCCACCTGAGTTGTGGTAGGGTAACTTCTATATAAATATATATTTGTATATAGGCAACCACATTGTTGTCATACTAATGTATTTTGGTTTGTTGCACTATTGACTTTTTATTGTGTCGAGTATAAATCTGTTATTCTGTCCTCTCTGTTAGTAAAACTAGGATATGTTCTTTTTGACTGGCGCTTTATTGAAGAAAAAGGGATTACAAATTGCAAACAAGGGGGGGTGCAAAAATTGCAGTATCAGTACAATATATATGCACAAATAATAATGAAGGATGTATTACATGCGCAGTATATAAAAAGAAAAAAAATACAAAGTCCCAAAAGTGTATGATTAGAGGAAGGAGTGGATGCTCATAAGGTCCAGTATTTTATTGAAAAGTTTGGGAACCCCTCAGTGTGGGGAATCTAATGGCTATGTGTGGTATGAGGTGGTGTAATGTTAGTGAATATTATGGTACAGAGGAATTGAGGTGGAAGAGCCATCCAGGACAGGGCAGCTCTGTGATGATATGAAAGGTCAAGTGTGGGCACTTCTCTTATCTCGCTAAAATTGGAGGAGGGGGGGGAGAGGGAAAGAAAAAATATAAATTATACACATATAAACAAAACAAAGCAGAAGGGAGGTCTGTGCCCAAGATATGAAGTGAAAGGACATCATCAGAGTGTGGGCTGAGAATCACATCTGCCACCAACACATGATATGTGGGTCAGAGTCTTTATGGGTCCATCAGCGTCAGAGACAGCTAAGTATAGAGGAGGCTAGATATTTAAAAGAAGCTATAAGTTCCAGGGTTGTGGAGGGGTATGAGTCAAACAAAATAAGAGACAAGGGGACCAGCGTGCTGGAATTGAGGGATCGAGGATGTCGAGATAGCATAGCATCTCTCCATTGAGCTCAGGGAGTGAAAGCCATAATGAAGAAGGTAGCAATGAATGTTGGTGCCAGAAAAGGGGGATGAGTGCTTTTGCCACTGTCAACATGATCCTTAAGATAGACCAGGGAATCAGGGGAGTTGTTGGAAAGTGTAAAAGAAGGAATAGCAGTGGATTTTTTGTCAGGGGGAACTGAAGGATCTGGTCCAGATAAGTAGAGATCTAGCAGAACATGACCACCAAATGTGGAGCATCGTGCCATGTTCACAGTGGCATCTCCAACATAGATCTGATGAGGATGGAGATAGATGAGCTAATTTAGCAGGAGTCATGGAGTCATGTACCATTGAGAGAGTACTTTATAATTCAGTTCTCTAAGATTGGAATCCTTAACTGCAGCAGCATTTATCAAGAGAATAGTCTACCAGTCAGCATCTGTTAGTGAGAGATCTAGTTCCCTTTCCCAGTCACAAATGAAGTAAAGGGATGCAGGAGATGAATATGGCTATAGAATAGTATAACAAAAGGATAGGGGTCTGAGCATAGGTGGTGGATGAGAGATGAAAGATTCAAAGTGATTGAGGGAACGTGCAGAGTATCCACAGGAGACTGCAGAAGTGGCCCAGTGTCTAACTTGTCGGTAAGACAGCCAAGATACTTTATACGGGTGTAGTGTGTCAGCAATAGAGGTCAAAGAAGGTGTCAGGAGATCTGTACAAAGTAGGAGTGTACGCTGCGTGAAACCAAACTCTAAGCAGGGAATACTGCGTAGAGAACAAGCAAGCAGCCAGAGAATAATATACAGATGAAACACCCCCACAAATCAAGTGTGAAGGATACCGTTAGCAGGTTAGACACATATATATCTACATATAACAAGCAAATATATATATACGATATAAACTGTGTACCTGCCTGGGACCCAGGAGAGCGGACTTCCAGAACCACTCCGGAGGAAGCAGGAACAAAGGGTTTGGAGAGCTGGAACTGGAGAAGATGCAGGAAGAAGACTGAGCTTCAGGTGACAGGTGACCATGGAGGAAGATAAGTCCAGAGAGACAGTCAGTAAGGAGGGAGTTGAGACCTTCCAAGGACCACGGTATCAAGATGGACTGTAGGTAAGTAGCCTGGCAACAGGGTCAGGATGCAGAGCAGGTAAGTAGCCTGACAGCAAGGGCAGGGTGGAGAGCAGGTAAGTAGCCAGGCAACAGGGTCAGGATGCAGAGCAGGTAAGTAGCCTGGCAGCAAGGGCAGGATGGAGAGCAGGTAAGTAGCCAGGCAACAAGGTCAGGGTGCAGAGCAGGTAAGTAACCTGGCAGCAAGGTCAGGATGGAGAGCAGGTGAGTAGCCAGGCAACAAGGTCAGGGTGCAGAGCAGGTAAGTAACCTGGCAGCAAGGTCAGGATGGAGAGCAGGTGAGTAGCCAGTCAGAATGGTCCGGATGCAGAGCAGGTAAGAGGACCGGCCACCACAAGGCTTATGCTGGACAGCCTGAGGACCGAACCTACAGGAGCTCAATAGAACACTGAGCACCCTCCGAAGCGGGCGCTCAGTATTTAAGAGGTTGGTGGATGACGTCAGGAAGACAACGCACGACGCCGACGATGTGGTTGCCTAGCGACGACACGTCGTGCGGGGAGGCGGCCGCCTGACAACCCGGCTCCATTCATCCGCGGCAGGGACCGACGCCGACAGTAGGGAAGCTTGATGAAGGAAGTAAGGTGGCTAGAGTATCTATCTGACATTCTTTCCAAGTTGAGAAGAGGGACAACGATTACCCATCAGCAAAGTTTGCATTACCTGAAATTGATCCAAATGAGATGGCAATGAAGTGAGGTGCGGGGACTTGTTTACGGTCTTCCAGGAAGTCAACATATGACCTAGTATAATATGTTTGTGGCAGAGAGTAGAGTGTGACTGTGGCAGGGACCATACGAGTTGTAGGGGTTCAATGAGTCTCAGAGTATCTTGAAACAAAGTGGTCCAATATTTAGGGTGAATGTTAACAGCATTTGCTTTCCCAAACCAAGGCAGATTAAGTCACGACCAATCAGCTACATCTGACTCAACTGTTTTCAGCAATCTAGAAAAGATAATCTCATGTAGGACTATTGAGGAAAGGTGAATACCCAGATACTGTAAAGAGTCTTTAAGATGCTCACAATCCGTCGAGTCTGACAGGAGTGTCAGGTTCCTTACACACGGTAGCTCAGCCGAGTCATGTAAAGATAAGGTAAAGGAGATTGGGGAATGGTCAATCCAAGAAGCCATTTCGATTCTTGTTGTTTGTAAATGATGCAATAAAGATTGTGACTTGAAGAGGTAATCAATTCTGATATAGGAGTTATGAGGGAAAGAGAAATGAGTGTAGTTCCTATCTTTGGGGTGTGTGTCATCCAAGCATCAATAAGCTGCAACTGGGAAAGTTTGGAATGGAGGTGGCACAATTGGGATAGTTTGAGATGGGACGTACAGGTGGAACTGTCGACGCTAGGATCTAGAGCTACGTTAAAGTCTCCTCCTAGTATGATCGGGTAATCTGCAAACTCGTCAAGGTCAGAGAGAAAGCGGGACAGGAAGGAGATTTGATTTGAATTGGGGCCATTTATATCAGCGATGACAATGGGTATGTCTGACAATAGGCCTTTAAGAATGAGAGTCTGCCCGGCTTCATCCTTTTTTTCAGTCCAGTAAGGTTCAAGATAGGGGTCCTGGAGGAGAATACTGACACCTCTTGTTTTTTTATTAGTTGAAGAGGAATAGGAGAAAGGAAATTTGCGGCTGCTAATGGAATGTGGGAAGAGTCTAAAGGATGGGTCTCCTGTATAAGGACAATATCAGCTGCAAGCCTATCAATTTCTTTAAGGGCTGGGGAGCGTTTTTGGGGGAATGGAGACCTCTGACATTGATGGACAGAATTTTAATAGGAGCCATAAATCAGCATGTACCCAGGAACGCATGAGACCCTAGGCCAATGCAGGCATACAGAACAAAAGTTAATATGTGAAAAAAAGGGGGAAGGGGGGAGGGGATGAGAGGTGAGATAGAGGATCTTGAGGAATACCATGTAGGTACATCATGTGAAAGAAAAAGTAAAGTAAAGAAGCGAAAGAAACCAGAGAAAAGTGAGGATGCCATAAAGGCCTGTGGGAGAGGAGATATTGTGGGGTGTATTTTGTACCAACCAAAAGTGGTAGGTGAAATGTGTGTTCTATGAGATGGGGTAGTATAAACAAAAAACAATATATAAAACTTATGAGAATAATAGCCGGTCAAGAGTTTATGTTGAGAAAAATGTGTGGAGTGATTAAACATGGTGAAAGAATAGAAGTGTAATGGTGGTGGGGAGGAACTAGTGGGTATGGGGTAGGGGTATGTGATACTAGTCAGTTGTCTACACTGGCATGTGTATCAGGAGTACAGCTGGAGGCCCATCTTCCCATGTAGGGAGGCATTAAACATCTAGGAATGGGGTATAAAACCCTGAGGATGAAGGAGTATACGAGTAGGGGATCTGTTGTGTTAGCAGTGGGGGATTGGTCAAATATGCCACTGATCATATGGTACAAATCCCAGCAGAAGATAAGTGTGTGACTAGCGGGTACCAGTATGTCTGGGGAATGCCAACAGGTGATGTGGGAGGGGACCCAGAGTTGACTAGCATAGGACAATGTATCAAGAGCCACATCAGTATCTTATCCATACTAGATAGGCCTGGGGAGCACAACACAAAAATGGGAAACACAATAGAGATCTATTAGGGTCTATAGGCCCACAGAGAGGTTTCAAATTCAGTAAATCTAGCTGAATATACTCAACAAAAAAAGAAAAAAACATCTGTAGGCTGAGATATCTGTAGATCCCGAGAGGGGGAGAAGCGGGGGAAACATGCAAGGAAACATTATCACGGTGCCCATGCTATGCTGGCGACATTCTGTCAGTTTCCACTCCTGCTTACGCCTATTGGCTGAAGTGATTTTGTCCCGCCCAGTATTTGTCCTTAAATACTGGGTCTTGTCACTTCTCCGGTGCCCTTTCGTGGTGTTTCCATTACCAGCGCTTGTTCCTGTTTTCGTGTGATCTCTGTGTACCGACCCGGATTGCCTGATTACTCTGCATCTCATTCCTGCCTGTGTACCGACCCGGACTGCCTGACTACTCTGCAACTCGTTCCTGCTCTGTGTACCGACCTGGCCCGCTTGACATTCCTGCTCTGTGTGCCGACCTGGATTGGCTGACCTTCCTGCTCTGTGTACCGACCCTGCCCGGCTGACATTCCTGCTCTGTGTACCGACTCGGATTGGCTGACGTTCCTGCTCTGTGTACCGACCCGGCCCGGTTGGACTCCTTTGGCCGTGTATCTCTCATGCTGATGCCCCATCCGGTCCTCAGTTGGGGTTGTTATCCAGGATCCTCTCTGTCTCCGGACAGTGACCCTCAAACCACTATACGCTTGCAGTCTAGTCTCTGTTATCTGTCGGTGTCGCCCAGGCAACATTGCTGGTGTGTTTCTTCCATTCGTGCACCACGATACGCTTGACCTTTCTTCCTGCCATACACTCTGAAGTTGGGCTTACTCTGGGAGCCTCAGACAGTTCACCTGATCGAGCAATCGACATTGGTCTGAGCGTTGTTAACCCCTTCAGGGTAGGTGCCAGTCCACCAGCTATCTAACAGTGCAGTCTCCGTTTGGGTGCCTCTCCGGGCTTGTTGCCAGTCCTCCGCTACTGCTATGGCAGTTCACAAGTTGTTCTGGTCTCCGTTGTCTATTGGGGCGTTACTCGATATTGTGCACTTTCTGCAGAGTGAGAGTCTTAAAGGGCCTCATGCTATTAGGGCCTGTCAGTCCTCCTGACCTAATAGTAACCCATTCAGTGCTGCCTAACTTGAGTATCACACGAAAGTTACCTGACCTGTGTCAGTATATTGTGTTACTGTACTTTGCATATACTGGACCCGTGTGGGTATATATTACTGTAACCTGTCCTGTGTCAGTACTATATTGTGTCATATATTACTGGACCCGTGAGGGTTATTGTTTTCTGCAACTGTTCAATAAAAATGTGTTTTATCTAAACCTACTGTGTCTGAGTGTCAAACAAACCGTTACAAACATGTAGTGAACTACGAGATCATCTGAAATTAAAAATGTATGGATCCCTGGTCCTGACAGATGTACCAGTCAAACAGTCCAGTTACAAGAAAAGGTGGAAGGAGCCATCAATAGGAGCAGCCACTGGGTCCAAACAGGAAGGTGCGAGCGCAAGTGTTGCTCGTAATATAAGTGAGGTGAAAATAGCGCAGATGACAGTAATAATCAATGTAGGGGGGTGCTCAAGTATAGTGTTCAAACGATGATGTGTGCAACATGTTTGCAACATGAACATGAAATATGCTGCTGTACGATGATAGAACCGAAAAGGGTGTGTTCAAAGTCAGAATGGTAAGGCCTTCCTGTTGGGTATCCAGTGTATGCTCCATATTCAAAAGTAGTTGCGTAGGATACAGATAACAAACAACACATGTAAATATACAGTAATTTAGAGGTTAAAGGGATAGTAATACTTCGTTTTAACTTTATTTTATTTTGTAGGCATTAAAAAAACATGAAGAATGATATAAGTCTTATCTCTCAAACCTTTATGGTTTAAGAGATATTCACAAGCAAAGTTTCCCCTCCCGCCCCTTTTACCTAGTGTAAGCCATCTCTTCTCAGATATGAATCTGGTTGTAAGACCAGACAGATAACAGTAGGGGACAATCTTCTTTATATGAAAACAATGAAAGCCCTACCCCCTTTGACAAGCTTTTCAGGTTTTTCCCTTATCTTAATTGAAGATTGTCCCTCTGTGCAATCTGCCTGGGCACCTCCCTTCTGCTTTGGCTGAGCAGTGTTACATCAGTAAAAGGGGCGGGAGGGGGATACTTTGTCATTGAATTACTCCTGAACTACAACTCTGACAGAACTGAAATAACACTCTCCAAAGTCCAAATACTATGATGATTAATTAGAGCTGTTTTTATTATGAAACATAACTATCCCTTTAAATCTCTGATAAGAGACGGTGGGGTGCACTTGGGTAAGTCTAAACAAGTGTACAACGGTTCTGTCAAGGAAGGTCCTAGACAACAGGGTCTCCAGAGGAGAGGCCACACAATGGGGGAAAGGCTGTTCAGCTACCAACATGAAGGTTGATTGCTGGGATGAAGGGCAGCTGATATGGAGGCCGTGATGTATAGCTTAACTCAGAGTTATGAAAATTAATTAAGAGATGTTATGTCACCAGTGCCTGCCCAAGGACACTCAACTAGTATGCAGGAACAGCTCCAGGAGGGGAGGGATCACGGTTAAGAGTGGTAAACCTAGATATCAGTGGATTTATGGATGAGAGGTATCTATGGTGTTATAATTAGAGGCAGAGATAGTAGGAGTTAATTGTAAGCAACTTCCTAAGAACTCAAGGTGCACGTGGAGATCTACTGGGGAGTGCCCATGTGAGGGAAACATTCACAGTTCAATTTAGTCCTCTCAGGTCCATGAGGCGACTGAAGCCTGTTCATCGGTGCAGGGCAAATCTAGCATACATTGCTTCTTTTTCTTTGCCAGCGAGCCCAATGATCAGTCAGCTAGTTTGTTGGATCTTTGCTGTTGTGGAGGTTCAGTGGACATATCTACTTCAGGAGGAGATATATCAGGATCGCACAGAATGAAGCAACATCAGCAGGAACATAAAGGTCAGCGGTATTTCCCTGGTGGGTGGCATGCAGGGAGAATGGGAACTCCCAATGATATTTTATTTGTTGAGCTTGGAGTAATCAGTCGAATGCTTGATAGATCTGCGTTGTTGCAGAGTCCTCGGTGACGGATTGTTAAAATTTTGGATTTCCGCACCTGAAAAGTGAATGGGCCTGATATCTCTACTCCGTCTACTCCTCCGTCTTTAACCTCAAATTGGTGCACACAGACAACCACATCTCTGAGGATGTTCCTGGAGGGATCCCTAGGTTTGGGGGCGCTATGAGCCCGTTCTACAAGTATCAGCATAATATTGGAGTCACCCAAGATTTGTTTAAATAAGGCTGAAAACACAGATTTTAAGTCTTGGGGGAGAATTGTCTATGGAAGATTTTTGATCCTTATGTTTGATATTCGGCCCAGATTATCAAGGTCATCAGTGCGGTGTTGCAGGTGGAAAATAATATCCCGCTGGTCCATGACTACATTTTCAAGGTGGATAGAATGTTCTTTAATGGTGTCACGTTCTTCTTCCAGTGTCACCACTCTTTGATGTAATATTGACAAGTCAGATTTAACTGAAGCAAGTTCTGCTTTGAAAGTCTGCTTAATGTCTTCAGTATATACTCTGATGTCATCTTTAGCGACAAGTAAAGTAAGGAACTCAGAGAGATCCGATCTACTGAGAGGAGGTTCCATCGCCAGGTAATCTGTGTCAGCAGTAGATGGAGACTGAAGATATATTGCTTGGGAAGAGACGGTAAGTGTTTTTCCATGCAGAAAGTAGTGGCGTAGTAGAAGTGGTGGTGGTTATGAGTGAAGAGTTTTCACTAGGCCGCTGAGGGACGTATCTGAAAATATCACCAGAAGTTGACGGAGGTTTGTCCTTCCGTTTTCTCCTTGAGGTGTGTTGCGGCATGAGCCAACTATGGGTATTAAATCTAAAGGTCAAGCTTGTGAGGAAGCTATTAAACCCCGAATATCTCACTGGAGCTCACCTAACGTGCAACCAGTGCCATTCGCAGTTAGGCCACCTTGATTGGCTCTTTTTACCATTTACCAAGGAATTAGTTTACATATTCCCTGATCATTATTAATATATTTTTTTGGGTTTGTTCCAGCCTGTCTTCTTTCCTTCTTGGTCTCTGACACAGACATGCACTAACTCAGCATATGCTTTGACTTATACTAATCTACTTGAGTTATGGTACCTTCTACACAAATGTGTATGTGAGTGGCCATGGCTTCAGTCAGTTTTTCTAGTATGACTTTACTACCACCAACACATCCATGCACTCCTCCTACTCCTCCCCCCTAGCACATTTGGTGGCTATAATAACACTATAATATATCAACAAAATAGTGAAGTTTACTGTAAAGTACATGACAGAGCTGTTGGCCTGTGGAGTAATGTTTTGATACCTCTATATAATATATGATGTATTTGTCACCCCCAGCCTCAGATCAGGTGTAGGATCTGTTAGTTTGACAACTATCAGTCAGAAGTTGTTTTAACCCCTTAATGACCCTTGACATGCCAGGACTATCACGCTGGTTCTGGTGCTTAAGGACCAGTGATGGTCCTGGCATGTCATGGAATTCTGGGGTCCCTGGTTCATTAAGACACAAAAATGACCCGTGGTCCTTAACAGCCATCCTTGCTCCACTTTGGCTGGTCGTTAAGGGGTTAAACTATCCCTATCTGTCACTATCAGTCTCACTGTCTAAAAATCACACCCACATTCAATACAACTGCAAGCAACTCCATCTCCCCCTCTTTGCCTGATCTCTCTCTCCCATGGATTACAGTTTTAATTTTTAAAGTACAGGACAGACCAGTTAGCTTTATAATCAGTGTCTTGCAAGGATTAAGAGCACAGAAACTGATTCAGCATCACCACTCAGTATTCTTGTCTTTCTTGTTCTTGCAGATGTAGGAATGATGTGTATAAGTAACACAGTATGTCAAGTTGCACCTGCCTTGAATATATGATGTATTTATGTCTGTGTGTCAGGCTCAGACAACCAGATCAGGGAGGAAGGATCATATGCCTGAATGACTCTGTAACTTGTCACTTAAAAGGTTTTTTAAATTAATGTGTTAATTTAGTTATTTTAATACAACTTTCTCCATTCATACCCCAACCAGAGATCAGCTGGTTACAAACAACAATTCTATTAAGTAATTTCAGTTGCTTATCTTTCCTGTCTGCCTATACTAGCTGGCATCAGAAATTCAGCTCCTTAATCCCTCATTCAAGCACAAACTGATGTCATGAAGAAAACTGATACACCCTTTTATATAGCAGGAATATATGTGGGAATCTCCACATGTATGTGTGGAGGAATATAATATTATTGTTTATTTCAATGCAATGAAAAAGGCAGAACAACTATATAAAATACAGCAGTTATAAAACTTACACCTAATGTGAAGCTTAATGATCTTTCCATACATTGATAATGCGGGAAGTAAAGAATGACCTATTTCTGATTTCCTATAATTGATTTCCTAGTCATATGCTCCATCTCCATCTATCTATACCGATAGATCACTAGATCAAGCCCAACAAATGGGTCATGTATTCGTAATTATTGTCAGAATTGGATTGGAGATGAAGTATGAGTGGATCAAACACACTGACTGGCACATATAGTCCCTCTGAATAATCATATATGTCAAAACATACTTGTAAATAATATATTCAATAACCTATGTTGTGCATCCACAACTCTGGTATTCTTCCATCTATAGTATCTCATGTAGCCAGAGCAACGTTAGAAATCCATACGAATATGTCCCTCCTATATCTAACAAAAAATAAATATATATATATATATATATATATATATATATATATATATATATATACATTTATATATAAAACATACAATCAGTTGGTATAGGCACTCACGTGCAACACCGATCTGGGTCACCGTCCACCCACTGGGTGCAGCTCCTCAACAAAGAATGAATATGAAAGCACTGAACGCACTTATATAAGGTCACCTAGGTGTAATATTGTTTGTCTTGATAAAGGCCCTCCAGGGGGCCGAAACGTTGACACAATAAATTAACACTTTTTTAGCACAAGTCCTGTGTGTGCACTGGTTCCATGGCTTACACCATTTCATTTTATATGAATTGATTAACCTAGTAGCACCCAGGCAGTAGTTATATTTTTGTCATATTAGGAGTGCCCTAACTTAACCTTTTATATATATATATATATATATATATATATATATATATATATATATATATATATTTGCTGGAAAGTAGCACTCACGCTTAGCAGAGATGATTGCCTGGGTGCTATGATTCTTGTGGAGGTGGAGGGTGGATCAGCGCAATCGAAGAAAAGAAGGAGAAAAAAAGAAAAAAGGGAAACAAAAGGAGAAATAATAATCACGTACTAAGTGTAGTATGGAGAAAAAAATATATTGTACAAATGCAACACAAAAATGGATAATAGAATAGGTGGGAAATGAGGACACAGGACTAAGTGATGGACTAATTGGGAGCCCAGGATAGCAAATAAAAACAGTGGACAAATAGTCATAAGATCTGTAAATAATGATGTGGAATAAAATAAATATGCCCTTACTGGAAAGATGTATATGTATTGGTGCAGCCAAATGGTATATAAATCAGCAGTACAACAATGGCGAAAATAATATCGAGTGGTACAGATGTACCCTTACTTGATATCTTCTTTATGTGAAGCCCGTAGTGTAGAGGCAATAGGACCGGTGGTCGGCAGAGGATTCTAATGGGATCTTCCATCCAATGGATGGTCTATACCGCCCTTTGTCTCCTAGATCAATCAGTCAGGATTCAGATTGATGAATGCTGAGTGGCTGTCGCTTCAATAAACTCCACGCTGCAGTAAGCTGTGCGGAGCAAAGCTTTGCGATGTCCTGGAGATTCCGAGATGCCGAAAGTCTTTTGATCCTTGAGAAAGGCGCGACATAGTAGCGCCGAAACGCGTTGGATATAGATACATTTTGTCACTTCTAACTTTGACACTGAGTTTGTTTACTCAAAACGTCCAATAGTGCTGCTGCACATTGCGGACCATTATTTATTCGAGACATATACTTCAGCCTGACTTTCGGCATCTCGGAATCTCCAGGACATCGCGAAGCTTTGCTCCGCACGGCTTACTGCAGCGTGGAGTTTATTGAAGCGACAGCCACTCAGCATTCATCAATCTGAATCCTGACTGATTGATCTAGGAGACAAAGGGCGGTATAGACCATCCATTGGATGGAAGATCCCATTAGAAGCCTCTGCCGACCACCGGTCCTATTGCCTCTACACTACGGGCTTCACATAAAGAAGATATCAAGTAAGGGTACATCTGTACCACTCGATATTATTTTCGCCATTGTTGTACTGCTGATTTATATACCATTTGGCTGCACCAATACATATACATCTTTCCAGTAAGGGCATATTTATTTTATTCCACATCATTATTTACAGATCTTATGTCTATTTGTCCACTGTTTTTATTTGCTATCCTGGGCTCCCAATTAGTCCATCACTTAGTCCTGTGTCCTCATTTCCCACCTATTCTATTATCCATTTTTGTGTTGCATTTGTACAATATATTTTTTTCTCCATACTACACTTAGTACGTGATTATTATTTCTCTTTTTGTTTCCCTTTTTTCTTTTTTTCTCCTTCTTTTCTTCGATTGCGCTGATCCACCCTCCACCTCCACTTGTTTACTGAACTCATCGACGGAACTGAGTCCCTTGGGATTAGCAGCAGCGATCAAAAGAACACTATATTTTTCTCCTGCTTTCAAACAGGGTGCTTCTATCACTCTTTTTTTCTCCCCTTTTCATATATAGGCACATGGTTATATAGGAGTTGTGCGCAGGCTATTATACACCTATTTGTTTGCTATGATTCTTGCCAGATGAATGTAGAATAATTATAAGTAGAAAGAAACACTCTCAGGGTTTGAAAATATGTGAAAAAATAGCACCATTTGTTATTCTCATATCAACTTTTCGGCTATCTGATTATGTTGATAATTTCATCAGTTCTGTCTATGTGCATTCTTTGAGCCTTTTGCCTTTTAAAGCATGTAGCTTTTGTAATAATACAAGTTTTATATATTTTTTTGGATTTTTTCCTTATTATGACTATAATGGGGTGACCTAAGCCTCCATAGGTATAATAACCTTAAATATAACCTGGTGGGGGAAGCTACTGATATGCAGAGTATAATCTGTGGGTATAAAATGGTGCTACATAGGGGAATTAGGCATCTGGTTTGTGGTAACCCTTTATATCTTCACATGTTGTGTGTTAGTAAATAAGACCTACAGTATCAATCACTTACTGCTATTACATTCTTAAGTGTACTTGCTTGCTCAAAATTTACTTTGTACTTTTATCTTAGGTATCACACCTGTCAGAATAGTATCTTGCCTCAGTAATGGCCAATATTTATCTAAAACTGACCTAATGTATCTGTGGGTCCTGCAGTATTTGGTAATAACAGCTACTAACAAATAACCCTCCATTTCTGGAACATTCTAAATTCCTTTTATGATTCTTTTTTGCAACATACAAGGTAATTTCTCATTTTCCATAAATCTCTTTTAAGTGCGTTATCAAGCAAAAATGAAGGATATCCCTTTTCGTGAAATATTTTATTAATTTTCACATCCCTAATTTTGTTGTATGTATCTTTATTTATACAACACCATACATGTACAGACAGCTTTATAGAAATTGCAATAGTACAATACAAAAAAAAAAATACAGGGCAGGGATAAGAGAACCAGGCATTTGAAAGGGGGCCCTACCCCAAAGAATATACAATCTAATAGTAATCATGACAACACACAGAGACAGTAAGAGGGGGATGATAAGTGTGGGTACAATGCTTTTGGAATGAAAGTGCAGAATGACTTATATGAATGTCAGTGTGCACAAGAATAGTTTTGGTGATTATTCTCTATGCTATCAAAATTTCTGGGAAGGCATAGACACTGACTGTCAGGGAAATTGCCAATCTACTTTCTACTAAGTAGGGATGGGTGAAAATATTCGCCTCAAACTGAATAATCGAAATTCCGCCTTGGCGAATAATTTCCCTCGAAAAGTGCAGTTTTTCTGATTTTTCCCTCATTTTTCACCTAGCTCATTGTGCATTGAAATCAATGGGAAGAAAATTTTTTCTCTACCACACAAAAGTTTTCACTAGTTTTTTACAGTCATATAAAAGGGTGTCAGGCTCTTGCAGCATGCCATTCAGTTTTTGTGAGAGGAGAGAGCTGCATCTTGTTTGAGCTAGAGAAGACAGGGGAAATGAAGTTTAGTTTAGAGAATCTTTTAGGTAGGACATTTGTTCTGTGTTTTAGGAGAGTCAGTGGGTCATTCTGGGGAGAAGAAGGGAGGAAGAAGGTTGACCCCAAATACCCCAAAATTCCACTTGACTGACTGGCAAGACACAGGCAGCTGTGACAGGGATAAGACAGGGTGGAAAACTTAAAAAAATAAAAAAGAAGAGATAAACAAAGACCTAAATATATTAGGTGACAGATAGCTGACTGGGCTTAAGCAAGACATCATACTCTATCAGTTATTTGTGTATTGTAGAGTAAAAGTTCACACAGTAGTTGAGTAATGTCCAGCAAATGCACAAGGGGCAGTGGGAGGGGGAAGGGTGGAGCGTTGCAGGGACATGAGAGTAAAGTAGTAGTTCAAAAACTGACTGCAGCAATGGTTGCTGCAGCGTATGCAATAAATGATGATGATCCCTCTGTACAGTTTGTCAAAGTCCCACCAAAACTTCCAGCAGCACCAGTGCCAGTGCAAATAAAGAACCATATAAGAAGAACACTGAAGATGACAAGTCACATTCAAGTGATGATAATGGCAATGGCATAATAGAAGAAGGTGTAGCAGCTGATCCACCTGCCTCGTCAGATAGTGAGACAAACAAGCACCAAAACACCTGTCCTCAAAGTAATAGCGAACTTCGTTATAGCAAAAGTAAAAAGAAATTGTTTGAGACCTCTAAAAGCTTAGAGGAATATAAGGGTAGTGGGCAAGAATTGGCAGGTTATGCTGTGTTACGGTTTTCTGACACTCAGACACCGGTAAAAGGTAAAAACACAGTTTTATTGAAATAAAGATAAAGAACAGCGCCCCTGGGGGCCAGGACAGGTATAGTTGGTAATGACAATATACAGGCCCAAAATATGTATAGTGAAAAATATACTGATCAGGATAACATACATTCAGGGGTTAATGTAGAGAAACTGAACAGTCTCAGTAAAATAAATTAGCCAACGCCCAGTAGGTAATATCAGTCTCTTGATGGTGCAGAGGAAGATGTATTGTGTGACTGAACTGAATTACTCTCAGATAGCTGTGCAATAGAACGCCCCAAATGAACAGCAAAATTGACCAGAGCTGAGCCAATACCACCTTAGTGGGATTAAAAGGAGGAAGGCCACTGTAGGAGCTAATGGGACCAGAACCTGAATCGCCCTCAACACTCTCACGGAAGTAACCCTGCGCGTGCCAACGGGACCAGAGCCCTAGACACCCCTTGGGTGCCAGAACGGAGCAACACTGCACAAGCAATTAGCGAGCCAAAACACTGATAGTGCGGTAGATAGAGTAACACATTGAGCACTTGGAGACCAGAGCCGGGACACCCTTCCGGTGCCGTACGGAGCACACACTGCAAGAGCAAACTGGAGGTACCAACACCAACCGGTGCAACCACGGTGCTACCTGAGCACCGGAACGGACAACTGCTCTGCTAGTGTGAATGGGTAGGCTAGGTCTATAAGGCACAGGCTCAGAAAGTGTTTAATGGCTCAATCGGGACACACTGGCTTGGCAAATGTACGAGGACAGGCTCAAATAACGGAGGCAACCAGCACAGCAAGGGTTAATGCAGGTTCGGTAATGGAGACTACAGCTCAGCAGCGCTATGAGGATAGGCTCAGTGCACAGGAGGCAACAGCTCGGTATTATAGAGAGATGATTAGTCAGAGTGACACAAACACAGTTCAGAATGTCACTGGAAGGCGACCGGAGTCACACGGGAACACAGGATACGATCACTGAGCAGGAACATCAGCAAGAACCGGATCAATACACGGAGCAGGAACGTCAGCCAGAGCCGGGTCAATCACAGAGCAGGGTCGTCAGCCAGAGCCGGGTCAATCACAGAGCAGGAACGTCAGCCAGAACCGGGTCAAATCACGAGCAGGATCAGCAGAATGGTCAGACGAGCCGGGTCAGTACACAGGAACGCAGGAACACAGCAACAAAGTGCAGGATCAGGAACACCATAAAAGGGCCTCTGACAGGTGCCATAAACCCAGTATATAAAGGAACATCCTGGGCGGGCCAATCAGTCTCCTCTAATGCACAGGTAACAACAAGAGAGATTGACAGGGAATCACGGGGACCGTGATATGCTGATGCTGTTGAGGATGACCTAATGATGACAGATGATGATGCAGATCTAGACTATATCCATCCAGCATCCTTCTCTTGTTCAGATGCAGATGAAGTTGAGAGTTAGGATGATGATGGCATGGCAATAAAGTTAGCAGAAAGGCAAAGGATGAATCTTCCACCACTGAAAAAGAGCACTGTGTCTGTCTATAAATTGTTTGAGGAAACCACTGGAAAGTCTAACTCTGGACAAGCACAGATGTCAGAAAGTACAGAGTCACCCAATCAGTCATCATCAGCATCATCACCTTTTCAAAGTCCAAGTCCCACTCAGCCACACCCAACTGTGTTGAGTACCTAGCAACAGCAACAACAACAGCACCATAGGTTATTGTTATGGACCAGGAACCAGACAGGACACAAAAAAGGTAAAATACAAAATACCTTTATTAAAGTAACAAAAAATAAACAAAACAGAATTGTGACCCAGGAGCATAAACCAAATGACAAGCCAGGGACAGGAACCAGGACAGGTACTCAGCAAAGCTGGAGTCAGGAGCACAGAAATCCATGAAGTCAGGAACAAGCCAGTGGTTCTGGAGCCAGAAGGGTCATCAGAGGAAACCAGGTCATACACGGATAAACAGGAGCTCAGTAGAATCACAGCAGTCAGCAACAAGGTCAGCAATAAACACAAGGACAATGGAGAATTGAGCCAAGCTGCTTTAAATACCCCTTTGATACCCAGTATTAATGTCAGAAGAATTGCATCAACACCTATCCCCAGTAGTAGTAGTAGAAGCATCACCTCAGGAACCCCTCAGTCCATGAAGTCCACAGTATTGAGATACTTCATTCAGGATTCTCAAGCTAAGCATGTTGCTATCTGTTGTCTATAAAAAGCACTTAAATGGATAGTAATGTTTCATAATAAAAACAGCTCTAATTAATCATCATAGTATTTGGACATTGGAGAGTGTTATTTCAATTCTGTCAGAGTTGTAGTTCCAGAGTAATTCAATGACAAAGTGTCCCCCTCCCTCCCCTTTTACTGATGTCACATTGTTCAGCTTGAGCAGAAGGGAGGTGCCCAGGTAGACTGCAGAGAGGGACAATCTTCAATTAAGATAAGGGAAAAAGCTGAAAAGCTTGTCAAGGGGGGCAGGGATTTCATTGTTTTCATAGGAATAAGAGTGTCCCCTTCTGTTATCTGTCCAGTCTATGGACTATATTCCACATCTGAGAAAAGATTGTTCACAGTAGGTAAAAGGGGCGGGAGGGGGAAACTTTGCTTGTGACTATCTCATAAACCATAAAGGTTTGAGAGATAAGCATTATATCATTCTTCATGTTTTTTTAATGCCTACAAAATAAAATAAAGTTAAAACAAAGTATTACTATCCCTTTAAGCAGGGGAAAGCAGGCTCACACCTAGACACCTCCTCTATGAGATCCCACCTGAAGCACAACCACAGGCCTGACTGGGAGGCACATTATCATAAGACTAAAGGTGACACACTAGCAGCAGCAGCAGAAGCACTTTAAAAAGTTCCCAGGGCTCTAGGGCAGAAAAAAGAAGCAGTGAAGTGTCAGATAGTGTTCTACTGCCAGTGCCAACAGTTTGTTCACTCCAAGTAATACCTATGGCTACTGCTGCAGAGGAATATGATGACTCTGGCTTTTCTGTAGGAGATGGCAAGAGTCATAGAGTTCCCACACATGTTGCCTCCCTTAGTCATGTTGTTCAGCAATAAAGTCCCAAGGTCCTTCTGCTATGTCCTTCTGCCAACCCATACTGACTGAGTTTTTGGGAAGGAGTCAAAAACTTCACAAAAACAATCCCAAAGTATGCCTGTCGAATGGCAAGGTTGCCAAGATGTTGGCAGTGGACATGCTGCCATATTCTTTTGTAGAAAACCGAGGTCTCAGAGAACTGATGTCAGGTGCAGATCCACTCTTGAATACCGCAGGCTGCAATTATTTTTCCAGGATGGCTGTGTCTGAATTGTACAAGCAGGTGGTTAGTGTGGTGGGAAAAGGCATGAAAAGTGCGTATGGCAAGAAAATCCACATGAAAACAGATATGTGAACAAGTGGGAAGAGCACAGGCTATATGACTGTGACTGCTCATTGAGTTTCCCTCCCAGCACCAACAATGGACATCATTAGCTTACAGCATCAGGTGACAGCCAGTAATAGTGCATCTGGTTCAGGCAGTGTGATTAAAAGGTGTCAGCAGCAGCACCAGGATAGCCCATACAATCTTCACACCACCTTGTGCATGCAGAGTTTTGAGAGACTATCCCACAAAGCTGTAGATGTTTTAAGTAAGCTAGAGCATGTGATAGAGGAATGGGTTGTACCCCATTCCTTAAAAGCTGGTTTTGTGTCTGCTGATATTAGATCCAACATAATCGCTGCTTTGAGAATAGGTGGTATGGTGCATGTGCCCTGCTTTGCCCATGTGCTAAATTTAGTTGTGACCTGGCGGAATCCAAAACCCTCAGAGAGATGCTTACTATTGCCTGCAAAATTGGTGCCCGTTTTAATCACTCCTACAGTGCATGCAACTCTCTCTATTCCATATAAGAGCGTAATAACCTTCCCCATGACCACCTGAAAATAAAGGTCTCTACCAGGTGGAATTCCACGATTTTAATTCTAGAGCAGTTGTACAAGCAGAATAAGGCCATTAGCGAGTACACCATGAAAAACTGGATGGCTTTGGAGGGAGCCTCTTTGTCACCTGGCCAATGGCAACTTATGTGCAATGTATGTGAGCTGCTGAAACCCTTTGAGAAGGCAACCATGCTGATGAGTTGCATTGGGGCTGAAATTAGTGAAATTCTACCACTGATATTTTTATTGCAGAAAAAAATGAGGAGCATGGCTGAGGATTCTTACAACACAGACATGCACCAGCTGATAAAGGACATGTTAGAGTGCTATGAACAAGATCCTTCGCTTCAAACACAACATTTCTGAATTTCTGCCAAAGGGCCAGCAGATGTTTGTTACAACAAGGAGTCATGACAATCAGCAGCAACTCTCTGTGGAATCGGATTCTATCAAGGAATATTGAGATATGCTTATTGATCGAGTGGAGGGATGCATTGTGGAGGATGAGAGGAAGAAAATGAGGGCACAACAAACATCTAGACAGTATAGTGAAACGGAAGGCAGCAAACATTTCAACTAGCAGAAGCAGCTATATCATCAAACAGAATATCCCATTCATGAACACGGGGCAATTCATGGGTTTCAGCAGGGGTGGCAAAAAATCAACATTGATAGTGGTGACACATGTCTTTGGGACTTACTCCCTGTGTATGGCTTGGTAACTGACACACAGGAACACCATGTAGCTCATAGAAGTGGTTGCACTGCATGTGAGATGGTTTCTGCATACTTGCAGGATAGCTACGTTCTAGGCAGAAACAATGACCCCATGGACTGCTGGCAAACATAGCAGTGTGTGTGGCCAGCATTGACACGTACTGCAGTGGGACCCTTAGTTGTCCTCCAGAAAGCGTTGAGTCTGAGAGGGTTTTTAGTGTGGCTGGTTACTTTGTCATTGAGCGCAAGACATGGCTATCAAGCAGAAATGTTGGGAGACTAACATTTTTAAAAATGAACCAGCATCTCATACCATCTGAGTATCAGGTAGCAAAAACCACACATGACAGAGAAATCCACAACACATATATTAACAGCAGCACAGATGAGGAGGTGGTGGAGGGATGTGAAGAAGGGTTGCCACCATCTACCCCACTTGGGTCCACTGCTATGACCGAAAAGTAATGTGTTTCAATTATCTGAGAAGTAGGATAACGATTTGACACAAACATGACAATGGTAAAAACTATATACATATACAAATCACAGCATACCAGCCAGTCCCCCACCACCACCACTACAATACACATCTGCCACATTGTAGGATAATTTTTTTTTTTTAATCTCTTGACATCATCGTGAATATGTGTCAGTGTCACTTAAGAAGGAAGTTAGTGTTGTGGGCAAAGGACAAATGCATTCTGCATGCTAACACATTTTTCAAGGTATATATTCCTGTAGGACTCACATCTTAGAACTTTCAGTTACTTATTTCTCCACTACAGCCCTCAGAAGAAGGAAAATTGTAGTGGGAAATATAGCGCCCATAGGAAATATAGGAAAAATATTTGTAAAATAGGCGAAAAGGAGGAAAATTTTGTATTGGTAAAAAGGAGAAAACTTTTGCAAAAAAGCGAAAAATTGGCAAGTTTTCACAAAAAGTCACATGGGAAATTTTTCCCACTTTTCGCCCACCCCTACTACTAAGACAACTAGCATACTCCAGGTAGGTGGATAGTGTTAACCTTTTAGAAGTGGATGTTTGTGTTAATCCCCATACTTGTGCCTATAAGCAACTCTAGATCTAAAAACAATATCCTTTCCTTACTGGTGTTATACATGAGCTGTGGGCCACACTCATTTCTATTCAAATTATCCATAAAATTGAGTATTCCCTCTGGATCTCCCTTACATATGAATAACAAATTATAGATGAAGATGTGATGGAAAACCAGGATTGTGCCAAAGTTATGCCCTTGCCAAAAATTATAATCTTCAAAATAACCCATAAACAGGTTGACATAGTTGATCCTTGCAGCTCCATGGAATGAGTCAGCTATGAGTATGATAAGAGCTGAATCCTATTGCTGGTGATAAATCTTATGTTTTAGTACACATAAATTAAAGTCTATGGGGAAATCTGCAGATAAAATCTGAGATAACCTTATTACCTCTAATGGAATCCAGCCATAATCCAGGCTTTAATTTGATTATTCATGTCAGGACCAGAAGTAATAGTATTTTATTTCTACAAACATTGTCTATTCTGTAGCTGATTATGTATATTCTATACAGATCATTGTGGCATACATCCAGTATTTTGAAAGGAAATACAGTATAATTCTTATTAATGTTATTTCTTTATGTTTTTTACTTTCAAACTCCTACCACTGTAAAATCTCTTTTTCTTCTATTTTCATGCATGACAAATTGATAAATACACTAAAGTATCCTAACAACTTTGTATGCCTGATCATTTTCACCCTCCAACCATCAGGTCTGATACTGAAGTGTTCAATCACCTGCAAGTATAGAGAAAACTACCTCTAACCCTTCTGCTCTCCACATTTGACTGTATTATTTAATACCTCTGTATGTCTATTCCCCATTGTACAGCGCTGCAGAAATTAGTTGGCACTATATATATAAGGAATAATAATAATAATAATACGTAACTCTGGCATGAAATATTTTATGCTGTGCCATCCATTGGTTGTAGAGAGTGATCTCAGTTTTGTAATGGACAAAGAAAATTAGGAAGTTCAATAAAATAATGCTTATGAAGTCCAGAATTCAGGGATATTTCAGAGGTTTAAAGGGGCCTCTTAACATGAACATGCAACGTGATGCAATAGATAGTTGCTTATTGGTTATTAACAACAAAAAGTTGCCATTAAGACTGATGTACTAAGAACAGGATACATTCTGGAGCAAACCAACTGGACCATATGGTACAAATACACATTTTAACCCCTTGGATGCTAGAGAGATGTTTAATGTGTCGGAGACTTATCTAAAATGTAATAAGGTAAAAGTCAGTGGGAAATTGGGACATTTTAATTGGTCCCCTATTGGTTTTCTCTAGAATGACTAGTTCTGCTTAGTACATCAATCTCATTGTTTCTTTATGTTTTCCCTAAGATGTTTTCTTTAAAGGGATAGTAATACTTTGTTTTATCTTTATTTTATTTTGTAGGCATTAAAAAAACATGAAGAATGATATAAGTCTTATCTCTCAAACATTTATGGTTTAAGAGATATTCACAAGCAAAGTTTCCCCTCCCCGCCCCTTTTTCCTAGTGTAAGCCATCTCTTCTCAGATGTGAATCTGGTTGTAAGACCAGACAGATAACAGCAGGGGACAATCTTCTTTGTATGAAACAATGAAAGCCCCCCCCCCCCTTGACAAGTTTTTCAGCTTTTTCCCTTATCTTAATTGAAGATTGTCCCTCTCTGCAGTCTACCTGGGCACCTCCCTTCTGATCTGGCTGAACGGGGGGGGGGATACTTTGCTCGTGAATATCTCCTAAACCATAAAGGTTTGAGAGATAAGACTTATATCGTTCTTCATGTTTTTTTAATGCCTACAAAATAAAATAAAGATAAAACGAAGTATTACTATCCCTTTCATTTTAACTTTTAACCCTTTGAGTGCAAGAGTGGTACGCAACGCATTGCTTTGCAATGCGTTGTGTACCACTCTGGCACTCAAAGGGTTAAAAAGTTGAACTTTAGGTGATACCTGTCTTAGCATACCCTGTTGGTTGAACCTGTACTGCATCTATTTCCAAATAAAGGTTCATTGAATGTTATATGCAGCACAGGTGTTGAGCCAACAGTGTGTGCTATAGAGTACAACATGTAGACTCCTCTAAGCACAGACAGCAGGGAGGTCATCCAAAGGTAAGTGTTTAAAAGTTAAAATAAAGAAATGGTGTATTTCATATAAAAAAAAACAATTAAAATGTACTAGTTAATTAGGAAAACTATTTTAGGTGTCAGGTTCACTTTAAAGGGGTAAAAAAAAAGCATTACACAAAGCATGTATTCCTATGTTGTATCTGTTTATTCTTCTTCATTAACCCTTCCTTAGTGCATTAAATCATCATTTAATCATCATCATCATTTTGTACTTCAAAATGGAATTTAAAAACATGGAGGTGGGGAGTTTTAGTACCCAATGATTATTTCTTTTATTATTCGCTTTGGAACTGCAACAAAAGCTGAACGTTGGTTCAGAGTGCCAGAGACTTATCCAAATCATTGCAATATGTTGATTAACTCTCTGGCACGCAAAGGGTTAAAAACAAACAGCTCACATTCAGAAATGTGAATTGTGTGTATGCATTTTTTTTTGCTGCACAGGGAATGCTGTGTCACTCTTATTATTTATCAATAAATCTCTTTCGGGCTATTTCACATGAAAATATTGGTGCTTTTTTGTGCTGCAGTGTATCACAGTTTTCCCAGCATCACATTCTTATTCAGAATGAACATAAGTGACAAAGTTGCCAGAAAAATGTACATTTCAATATAATTCCATTTAAGTTCCTACTACAAATATGTAGCTGCATCAACGCACTGTCAGAGAGAAATTGCAGCATGCTGCTTCTCTTTACGACAAATGCAGTGCTTGTTACATTTGTAAAATGCTCCATGGGACAAAATAATTCATAACTCATTTTTTTCAATGTGTAGCAGTTGCTATGATATGATATGCACTATACATGGTGCACATTTGAATAATTTGTTTGGAGGAGCTCAGGTCTGTTTTTTTTCTGTTTTAGCTCTTGCCTTGGGTTTTGGCCCATTTTGGAGAATCCCTTTAGTCCATGCTGTCCTTCATACCTTATCCGCTTGGGTTCTTATTTCTATCTTTTATATGTCCATATTATGGTATGTTAGCACTGAGTTTTTCTTTAATTTTTTTTTTGCATATTTTTCTCCTACTCATTCTAGCTGCTTCTTCACTAGTTATAAAGTATGAGTGAAATGCACCTAATATTTATATTGGCACCTGTGTTATTCAAGGGGAGTTTTTTTAAAGGCATGGTGTGGGACCATAAGTCTGTCCTGTATGTCCTGTATCTATAAGCAATTAAGGTAATATGCAATCCCCATGTGGTCTACAGGGGTAGTTGGAAAGTAATCTCTCTTGGGGTTCCACTGGTCTGATGCGGGCCTGCATTGGTTTGCAAAAGATGAACCTAATCAAAAGGTTTTTACATGTTTTTAATTAGATATTTCTAGGCTTATATATTTATTTACAAGACTTCTTTAGAGTGATTTTAACTTTAGATAGGATCAAGGCCTACGCATGTATTCAAATGATTTCTTCAGAGCTATATTTTAATTATAGATAGGGACTGTCTTGAAATGAGGTACCTTGATGGGGTGAGCGGGCTTAGACATGCTGCAAACAAAGTCTATTTTTTAAAAATATTTATTTACACAGCGGTATAATATTTGCACTATACAGGGTACACATTTGAAGATGCCATGGAGTTTAACAGCATTACGGTAAAACATTAGTGGATGGAACATTACGAATTATGTACAACTGGAGTTTAGACAGGTGATTATGGTGAGGAGATTAACAGATATCACATAAATCTAAATTTATAGTAACTTTTTCAAGCTGTTTTTCTAGAGTTTTCATAGAGCAACAGCTTAATTTGGTGTTTTTATGAGGGAAGTTGAGCAATTATTTTTCATTTTTATAACAGTTTACAAATACCTCAGCTACAAAGTATATCTTAATCCCAAATTCTCTGTTTTGCCCGTTGTTTTCAGAATACACAAAATAGTTGATTTTGCTCTTATTATATTTATGTGCATACAAACGTGTTGTAAATAAAATGATGGAACGTTTGCATAGTCCTATAAATACTTTTATGACAGCAGTTCTTTCCAAGCATAAACTTGGTTTCAAATCACTGTGACTCTCAACTATTCAGCATTGCACAGACAGGTGGAGACAGGTAAAAAGAAATTTCTTTGCAGGGACCCTCTATTTGAAATCTCCTCAGTCTGATTCAGGCAGCTGAACCTGTCTCATTTCCTGCAGCACCAGAAATTATCTATACAGAAGCACATATAATCCCCTCTCAGGAGAGTGACAGCTCTCTGTTTATTTTAATTCTAAATGTCACTATCAATCCTACCTAAGATAGCTGTATCTAGCAGGTATGTGAAACCTGTTGGACTACTGCAGTCCTCTAATTGGTGCCTGGGGGAAGTGTGGGAGAAGGCACCAATAAGAGTGTAGCAGTGCTCTTTATGTGTCAGTGTCAGTTTCTTATTTGTAATTTTCAAATTGTTGTTGGATTATAACTCCCATCATCCTCAGCTAATGACTTGCTGAGGATGATATAATCTGTACTGTAGTAATATACAGTGGTTCACATGTTATACAACCCTGCTGTAGATCAAATTCTGGTCTATGATGGAAGACAAACAATTAAATTATTTTTGGGCTTAATCCCAGGATAAGAACTATTTTGCTCACCAGCTGTTGGGTATTATAACTGCCATCAATATCTAAACTAGAAAACAAAATAGGGGTTCTATAGCACAGGGATGGGGAAGAGAGAGGAAAGAAGAGTGAACTAAGTATAGTATGACTTAAATATTAAGACTGCAATAAAAGTAATTATTTATAATATTAGCCACTGATACACTTAACAAGACAAAAGTGAAAATGTAAAATGTACATAAAAGTAGAATAATAAATGGAATACTAATAAAGTCTAATAAACAACTGGAATACAATGTACATAAAATCTACTAGTATAGGAAAATATTTAAGGCTAACTGAAAATATAGAAACACATACTCAAATGGCAATATAATAAGCTGGTCCAGATGTACCCTTACTTTCAATGCAGCAAATGGGAGCACATCAAAAACCAAGGGGATATGAGTGACATAGGCATATGGATTTCACACCCCTAGAGAATGACAGAGAAGCTATATATCATAGATTCTCTGACCATCTCTACTTACTGAAACATCTGAGTGGGCTTTCTGCCACTGCAGTGTCTTGAAAGTCCTGTGTTTACTAGTGTTGAGCGAGCATGCTCGGCCGATGCTCGGATCGGCTCGAGCATCGCTCTGCTCGGCACATGGCGGTACTCGTCGAGTACCGCCATGTGCTCGCCCGCCATGTTCGGGTGGCGGGGATCTGTGCCGAAGGAGGCACAGATCTGAAGACGCTCCGCTGGACCACCAGGGACTGGAGGTACGGGGGCATTGCGGAGATGAAGGGGGACAGTGTGGAGATGAAGGGGGACATTGTGGAAGGGGGACATTGCGGAGATGAAGGGGGCATTGCGGAGATGAAGGGGGACAGTGTGGAGATGAAGGGAGACATTGTGGAAGGGGGACATTGCGGAGATGAAGGGGGCATTGCGGAGATGGAGGGGGACAGTGTGGAGATGAAGGGGGACATTGTGGAAGGGGGACATTGCGGAGATGAAGGGGGCATTGCGGAGATGAAGGGGGACATTGCGGAGATGAAGGGGGACATTGTGGAGATGAAGGGGGCATTGACCAGGCACCCTCCCCTCATCAGAGCAGGGGGTGCCTGGTGTAATGCTCGTGTCACCCCATTGAAGTCAATGGGGCTCGGGTGCTCGGCCGAGCACTCGAGCCTCCGGCGGTGCTCGGTCAGAGCACCCGAGCACCCGAGCATCGGGGTGCTCGCTCAACACTAGTGTTTACCTTAGTCAAATGATTAGTGGATAGACCGGTCATCTGGTTCAGTCAGTACAAAAGCGCAGATGTGCAATCCACATCCCTATTTCACTGAGAGGGTTAAGGGAGAGCAGTTGCTGTCCCCACTCTTTAGCAGAGACTGCAAACTGTCCTCTGTTTCCAAATACAGGGATATCCCAACATCACCAACCTCAGTTGGCAATGTTTGGACTGTGAACTCCAAAAGCAGAGGCAGCTATCGGAGCTTAGTGCATGTGGTAAACAGTCATATTAACATATAAAAACATCCATTTGAATATGACTGGCTCATTAACCTACATTTCCATATGCAAATTATCCATTGATAAAATAGTGCAAAATAATAAAACTGTCAGTCATGGAAGATTCATGGCAATATTGGTGGATGGTGGCAGATTTGTGGCTGATTCACAGGGATATAATGGCAAAGACATCTTGGTGCATACTGTCGATATGCCACTGATGCAAATTAACCACCATATCACCATTCTGGGCCCTTATCATGGAGACTGTTGAAATCCCAACCTATATGAACTTGTAGAAACAAATAAACAATTCTGATACAAATATATCCTTAGAACTAAGTCATCAAGTGCAAGTGTCCCTAGAAGAGGAGAATTAGCTAATTCCGTGGTGCTGTGTTGATCCACAATGTTCTTCCCAGCTGATTGCTATGAGTTTGGGTGGCCAGGTCAATAGAACATTTTTTTGGTGTGTATCCTTTTTCTCAGTGTTTGTGTGTGTTAAGATGTAGTTACCGTAATTTCCAAATAACGATCTTTAAAACAAACTATTGATCTGGTCTACAGTAATCCGGTACTGACCTCAATTCTGATCTGTTTTCTTGGGTAGTTCCAGAATCACCTTCTGTCTCATCTACTGTGCTTCCTGCAGTCATGTTGTGGTTTGATCCACCCCACAATCCTCTTCTGTGTGAATTTCTATTCAAATGAATCTTTGAGGCCCCAGGTGCCCTCTCTGTCCAGATCTGTGTCAGGTACCTCGTGCGGCGGCTGCTTGAGCCGACCGCATTTGTCTCCAGCGACTCCAGCCGCATGATCCGTCCTGTGTTGTGCCTCCGTTGAGGTAGGTTCATTGTGTGGTTGCGGCTCAGCCGCCTCTCATGCTGGCTTTGTGTGTGGCCTTCAGTTTAGTTAGATAAACAATCTGGTGCAGGCTTGTGGCTCTGGCAGACTCCTTCCTGTTGCCTCCCTAGTTGCCGGCTCTCCCAGGTGCGGACCTGGGACTTTGGGTTACCCTTATATCTGTCTGGCTTCTCCCAGGTGCGGACCTGTGGTATTGCAGACTCTCCTGTTCCATTGGTGGGACACGGTTATCTAGAGAATCACATGGTAGCAGGCTTCTATTCCTGGTAGTTGTCTCTTGCTCCATTGCATGCTTCTCTTTAATCTTGCATATTGATTTACTGTCTTGTGATATTCCTGTATTGTTGCTGCCTTAATAAAATTGGTGTTACCTTGAAGTACTTGTCCTGTGTTTCCTTGCTGGGGCCGTGACAATCTGGAAGTATTAGTCACAACAAGAACACAACTGAGTGTATCTATGATCCCAAGCCTCTCACCTTATTCTGTGCACTCCAGCATCAGTAGCAGCCTGATTCCCAATCCTAGTAATACAACCAATCAGATCCAGACACATCTATAGATGCTCAGAACAGTATACCATCTACAGTGCTTTGAAAGATGATGTTTTGTAGGTTTTTTTTTTTAAGGTAAAACACTTGGAGCTAATTGATTTTTTTTAATTTTTTTAAATGATTTCTGTTTGCTGTGGTATTGAAGCCTTTAGATGTGTATCCCCCATCAGAATAAGCCAATGATTCCTGATTAGTGATGAGCGAGCATGCTCGGCCGAAGCTCGGTTCGGATCGAGCATCGCTCTGCTCGGCACATGGCGGTACTCGTACGAGTACCGCATGTGCTCGCCCGCCATGTTCGGGTCTCCTCCCCGCACGTTTCGCGGCTGCTGCGCAGCCAATAAACGTGCGGGGAGGCTCTGACATCAGTGTAATGCCAGCAGCCATGTTGGCTGCTGGCATTACACTGATTGGCTGGCCAGAACCCGTGATCGGGTGCTGTATAGCACCCGACTCGCGAGTTCTGCTCATTCTCAGCCAGGGAGAGATGCGATCAGGCAGGGAAAGTCAGTGTAGAGAGAATAAAAGTGTTGGTACTCTTTCAAGACCCAAAAGTCCTTTTTAGGACTGTTGTGTGTGGGGGCAGCATTTATATTTTGTATGGGGGGGGCATAATTTCATTTTTTTTTTGATGGTGGGATATTAGTAAGGTGACATTGTACTAGGTGCACAGGGACAAATATTGTACAACGCAGCGACAAAAAGGGCCATTTTAAACGTGTGCCTTGCCATAGATTATTGTCACATTCTGTTTAGTGTGCAAATTCACAAATTAACGTCACATATTCCGTTCACTGTGCCTAGCCGCAGATTAGTGTCACATTCTGTTTCGTGTGCCTAGCCGCAGATTAGCGTCACATTCTGTTTCGTGTGCCTAGCCGCAGATTAGCGTCACATTCTGTTTAGTGTGACTAGCCGCAGATTAGCGGCACATATTGTTTAGTGTGCAAATTCACAAATTAACGTCACATATTCCGTTCACTGTGCCTAGCCGCAGATTAGCGTCACATTCTGTTTAGTGTGCCTAGCCGCAGATTAGCGTCACATTCTGTTTCGTGTGCCTAGCCGCAGATTAGCGTCACATTCTGTTTAGTGTGCCTAGCCGCAGATTAGCGGCACATATTGTTTAGTGTGCAAATTCACAAATTAACGTCACATATTGTTTAGTGTGCAAATTCACAAATTAATGTCACATATTCCGTTCACTGTGCCTAGCCGCAGATTAGCGTCACATTCTGTTTAGTGTGCCTAGCCACAGATTAGCGGCACATATTGTTTAGTGTGCAAATTCACAAATTAACGTCACATATTCCGTTCACTGTGCCTAGCCGCAGATTAGCGTCACATTCTGTTTAGTGTGCCTAGCCGCAGATTGGCGGCACATATTGTTTAGTGTGCAAATTCACAAATTAACGTCACATATTCCGTTCACTGTGCCTAGCCGCAGATTAGCGTCACATTCTGTTTAGTGTGCCTAGCCGCAGATTAGCGGCACATATTGTTTAGTGTGCAAATTCACAAATTAACGTCACATATTGTTTAGTGTGCAAATTCACAAATTAACGTCACATATTCCGTTCACTGTGCCTAGCCGCAGATTAGCGTCACATTCTGTTTCGTGTGCCTAGCCGCAGATTACCGGCATATATTCCGTTTAATATGAAGAAGGCGGGTAAAAAGGGACGGGGAAGTGGACGTGATCCTGATAGTTTAGGGCGCGGGTCAGGACGCGTAGAAACTGTGCCTGGTGCCAGAGCAGAAGAAAGAAAGACATCCACCATACCTAGCTTCATGTCTCAGTTTACAGGGCGTCGCAGGACATCACTCTCGAGGTCAGACCACTGCGAACAGGTGGTCGGTTGGATTTCAGCTGATACTGCTTCCAGTCGGTTAAGCACCACCCTGTCTTCCACCAAGTCCACTCTCAGTAGCCAAGAGTCTGGTCAACTTAATCCTCACCCTGATCATCCTTCCTCCCACCATAGAGGGTCTGGCCAAAGAAGTGATCCCACACTGGGATATAGTGAGGAGCTCGTCTCATCACCAATCCTTGATTTGAACCTCTCTCCAAGCACGCTTGCAGAGGAACATGAGATCTTGTCCCTGATTCACAACCTCTAGAGGGTACACAATCACAAGAAGATGACAGAGGGGAATGGCATTTAAGGTCAAAGGAAGTGGATGATGATGATGAGACACAGTTGCCATCAAAACAACCACAGTTACTGTCTCAAGACCTTGATGAGGAGGATGATACACAGTTGTCAATGACTGAGTATGTGGTGGGATCAAGAAATGAGGAGGATGATCAGAGTGAGGAAGTGGAGGAGGACTTGGTGGACGATGAGGTCACTGACCCCACCTGGGAAGGTGGAGAGCCGAGCGATGACAGCAGTCCTGAGGGTGAGCCATCTGCAGCACCGCAACAGGCTGGAAGAGGCAGTGGTGTGGCTAAAGAAAGAAGGCGGACCGCACCAAACCGGCCCGCAAATGTTCCACGGAGCACCCCCTTGCGTAAATCTCCCTTGCCAAGGGCTAGGTGTTCCGCGGTATGGCGTTTTTTTAAGGAAAGTGCGGACGACAAAAAAATTGTAGTTTGCAACCTGTGCCACACCAGAATGAGCCGAGGCATGAACACTAGAAACCTCACCACCACCAGCATGATCCGACACATGGCATCCAAGCACCGTAATAAGTGGGAGGAACGCCCGGATCGCCAATCTGTGTCTGAGGCCACACCACTGCCTCCTCTTCCCCTGTTTTCGGTGCCGGCCAATCGCCTGTCGAAGGCGCAGGCCCGCATACCTCCCGCCCTGCACCTGTACCATCTGAAGCACCATCAGCGACCACATCCACTTCCCTGTCTCAGCGCAGCGTCCAAATGTCGTTACCCCAGGCATTTGAGCGCAAGCGAAAATACCCAGCCACCCACCCACAGGCCATAGCACTAACCTCACACCTTTCCAAATTACTGGCCATCGAAATGCTGCCATTTAGGCTTGTGGACACTGAGTCCTTCCGCAGCCTGATGGCAGCAGCTGTCCCTCGGTACGCAGTCCCCAGCCGCCACTACTTTTCCCGGTGTGCCGTCCCCGCCTTACACCACCATGTGTCCCTTAACATCACCCGTGCCCTGACCAACGCAGTTACTGGGAAGGTCCGCTTAACGACTGACACATGGACAAGTGCTTGTGGCTAGGGACGCTACATTTCCCTGACGGCACACTGGGTGAATGTCGTGGAGGCTGGGAGCGACTCGGACCCTGGGATGGCACAGGTGCTACCCACGCCGAGGATTGCGGGCCCTACCTCCATCAGGGTTTCCGCCAGCACCTACGTTATTGGCTCCTCCTCCTCCGTTTCCAGCTCCGAATTCTCTGCGCGCAGCGCCACTCACCCATCAGCCGGTAGCTGGAAGCAGTGTAGCACTGCAGTGGGGAAGCGTCAACAGGCCGTGCTGAAGCTGATCTGCCTTGGGGACAAACAGCACACGGCCTCAGAGCTGTTGCAGGGGATTAGTCACCAGACCGAGTAGTGGCTCTCGCCACTCAACCTGCAACCAGGCATGGTTGTGTGTGATAATGGGCGTAACTTGGTGGCGGCTTTGGAGCTCAGCAAGCTCACACACGTACCATGCCTAGCGCATGTATTTAATTTAGTGGTTCAACCTACCCCAATTTGCATGATCTCTTGACGAAGGTGCGCCGCATGTGTGCACATTTCCGTAAGTCATCTACAGCTTCAGCCGGCCTGTTGACGCTGCAGCAGCGCTTACAATTGCCAGCTCACCGGCTGCTGTGTGACGTGAGCACGTGCTGGAACTCCACCTTCCACATGTTGGCCCGGCTTTGTGAGCAGCAGAGGGCAGTAGTGGAGTACCAGCTGTTACACGGTCGTCGCCTCTCCGTTCAACTTCCTCTAATCAGAAGTGAGGAGTGGGAATGGATGTCAGACCTCTGTGAGGTTTTACGCAATTTTGAGGAATCGACACAGATGGTGAGCGGCGATAACGCTATTATCAGTGTAACCATCCCACTTCTGTGTCTACTGAAACGCTCGCTGCTCACAATTAAAACCGACGCTTTGCATGTGGAAGAGGTGGAAATGGGGGAGGAAGAGCTTACACAAGGTGATAGCCAGAGCAACCTCACTTCGTCTTCTCAGCGACAATTGGAGGAGGCGGAGGAGGAGGAGGAGGAGGAAGACACGGTTGCCTCCGCTACAGAGGGTAGCCATGGAACTTTATTTCCATCTCTTCAGCGTGGGTGGGCAGAAGAGGAGGAAGAGGATGAGGAGATTGAGAGTCATCCTCCTGGTGAGGACAGCGAAATCTTGCCTGTTGGTACTCTGGCACACATGGCTGACTTTATGTTAGGCTGCCTTTCCCGTGACCCACGCGTTATACGCATTTTAGACAACACGGATTACTGGGTGTTCACCCTTCTGGACCCCCGCTACAAAGAGAATTTCTCATCTCTCATTCCTCCGGTGGAGAGGACAAGCAAAATGGTGCAATACCAGAAGGTTCTTGTCGAAAAATTGCTCCAAAATTTTCCATCTGACAACGCTGGCGGCAGAGTACGTGCTACCTTGGCCAACCGAGAAGGGGAGAAAAGGGGAGCACACAGCAGTTCCGACAAAGGCAGGGCAACACTCTCCAAGGCGTGGGACACCTTCATGACACCCCGCCAGCACCCTCACCCTGATGCGCAGCCTAGTGTCACAAGGAGGGAAAAGTTTTGGAAGATGGTGAAGGAGTACGTAGCAGACCGTTTCAGCGTCCTCAATGATCCCTCTGTGCCTTACAACTACTGGGTGTCCAAGCTGGACACGTGGTATGAACTGGCACTCTACGCCTTGGAGGTGCTGGCCTGCCCTGCCGCCAGCGTTCTGTCTGAGCGGGTATTTAGTGCTGCTGGTGGCATCATAACAGATAAGCGTATCCGCCTTTCCACCGAAAATGCTGATAGGTTGACACTTATAAAAATGAACAAGGCCTGGATTTCCCCTGACTTCTCCACTCCACTGGAGGAAAGCCCCAGGTGAACATAAAGTCACTTTAGATATGTTATTTACAATGATGGGAATACTCTGTATTCCCATTCACCCCTTCCACCCAAAAAACGGGTATATGGTTGACTCTTAATCTTCTCATCCTCCTCCTCCTCTTCCATATACCCTGTGATATAATTTTTATATAGGGCCAGCTCACCAGCGGGCCCTGTGATATAATTTTTATATAGGGCCAGCTCACCAGCGGGCCCTGTGATATAATTTTTATATAGGGCCAGCTCACCAGCGGGCCCTGTTTGACAATTTTTGTATAGGTCAGCTCACCAGCGGGCCTTCTCATATAATGTTTTATTGGGTCAGCTCTCTAGCGGGCCCTCTCATATAATGTTTTATAGCGTCAGCTCACTAGCGGGCCTTCGCATATAATGTTTAGGATGGTCAGCTCCGCAGCAGACCCTCACCCATAATGTTTTAGATGGTCGGCTCAGCAGCAGACCCTCATTCCTAATGTTTTAGATGGTCAGCTTAGCGGCATGCCCTCGCCCCTAATGTTTTAGAGGGTCACCAGCAGGCCATTAATCCTAATTTTTCAAGGGTGTGTATGATGCCCTCCTTTATGTATAATAAAGGGTGTATTGGAGTGACATTTCAGTCTAATTTTTGGCAGCCCTTTCACTTCGTGCATAGGCTTTATGAGTGTTGGACCACTACCTGAACTATTGTACCACAATGTGAATGAGGCCCTCCATTTTGTGATATACAGGCTGTATCGGAGTGCCTCAGGTCCTCCCATTGAATTAAATAGGGCTGGGGTGTTCGACAGAGCAGAAGGTAGTTCTTGGCTTCATCCACTAAGTCACTTCGTCACTTTTACTCAATGGATCAGACCCCACTGTTCCGACTATAAATTTTGGACTTAACAAGGGCAAACGGACATGTTGTAAAACCTGTGGTAGCTGCGGCCTCCATTCCTGAATGCTGTACCTTACCCGGGCCATAACCACGTTGAACACCTGCTTTACGCTGCGCACGTTTCCCTCTTAATCATGGCCCCAGTACCGAAAAATCGATGACATTTTTTGCAGAATTTGCAGATGATATACAAGTAAATATACAGCAAATACTGTTTGGTAACAATTTTTCGCCTAAAGTCGTTTTTATCTTCCTTTTTGTGTGTTTTACGGTCAGTCTATAAAAATGGCGTACTACGGGCGAAACATCATTCCCAGCAGCGACGTTGGAGTCCAAGATGCATCCAGACATCCTCCCTATGCTGTCCCTGAACCATTTCTGTGGTGTTTCCATCATTTTCTGACCTTTTCCTATGAACCAGGCACCCTCCCCTCATCAGAGCAGGGGGTGCCTGGTGTAATGCTCGAGTCCTCCCTTTGACTTCAATGGGGCTCGGGTGCTCGGCCGAGCACTCGAGCCTCCGGGGGCGCTCGGCCAGAGCACCCGAACACCCGAGCATTGGGGTGCTCGATCATCACTATTCCTGATGATGTGGTGAATGGTTGTGCTAGCTGAATTGAAACATATTATGAATGGCACTGATGGTGTATTATTGCCACTAATCTTGTCCCATTTGGGTTTTTGTGATCCAAAAGAAAACTTCTGGGGATTTATCTGGTCTTTTTCAGGGTGGAATCAATCATTTGCTCTTGTAGTGGTATGTTTTAGAAATTTGTTGGTCAACGAGGTAAATTGTTATTCAGAATCACTGCTGTCAGTACAGTTACTTCTGATTCTCTGTAATGGGCTGTAAGGGATACTGGTTAAACATCTAAGATGATGTACGTTTGAGGCTTCTATATAACTGTTGACATCAACTTCCTAATAGACTGTGTTTAGTGATCTGATTTTTATTATTGATGCGCAGGACTAAACCTAAGAAACTATGGATGTGTGATGGTAGTTGACTGTGAGTTTGAGCCCCAGGTCATTATTATTTATTTAAATTATGTTCTCATTTCTAGCAGAGTGTCCTCTTCACCTGCTCAAATGATTCTGAGCTCATTAATATAGTGAGTATAAAATATAGGTTTGGCACCACAGATATGATTGTGATGTTTTTCTTCCCAGCATCCCACAAATAGCTTAGCGTTGCTGGGTGTGTGAACCGCACTTTTGTATGTAATGAATGTTGTTGAATATAAACCTTGTGGGCTGTATAATAATTTTGTTGTATTAAATGGAAACTTACATTTACCTCTGTTGGTCTTTGTACTCACTCTGAGTGGTTGTTAATTGTTTCTTTCATTAATCTCTATTGGTCTTTATCGGATGGAGCGAATGGTTATTATATAATGTTTCAGAATGTCATTAGCTTTGTATGTTGGGGGATGGCTACTCCCATCTGCTTTGTGATTGGGAAGTCTTCCTACAAACAGGCATAGCTTAGAGGCACCCTGGTTTTGTCCCCTTGAGAAAGATGCAATCTCACAGCTTGAAACTCGTTGGTGACAATAATGACTACACTGTGACACACATTGAGAAAAGGACGATGCACCAAGAAGATGTTCTGTTGACCCAGCAACCCAGACAGGTATCAACTCAGAAGAAAATTGTAGAGTATTGCAGAGCACCACAGCAAAGGCTCATTTTCTTCTTCAAGAGACACTTGTGTTCAATGACTTTAAGGTAAGGGAACACAAGTTGCATACAAGATAATCTGTGTTAGGTTTTTTAATGTTGCCTTAACATTTCATTCATACTACATTTATTGCACTATGTCAGGTTCCTGCATCATGTCATTCTGTTTAGTGAGAAATAGAGAATGCACTATATTTTTGAGCTAGAGAAGAGAGACAAATAAAACAAAACTGGAGTATAGTTGAGGGAGTCTTGTAGGCAGGAAATTTGTTCTTTGTCTTTGGGGAGTCAGGGGGGCACTCTGGGTGAGTGTGAAGGGAGAAGTTAGATTTTCCCAAAATATCCCAAAATCTTGGTTGACTGAGACAGGCAGCTGTGATCCAAGTTCCTTCCTGATCTGACAGTTTATCACAGCTTACCTCGAAATGACGCTTCGGAGTTAACCCGCACGTTGTTTTGGGCTTTGGGTCTGGGCGCGCTTGGTGTCTGTGGTGGCCGCCCACGTCATCTGGCTAGGCGGTTCAGCGACTCTAGATGACGTGTGATGGGAGCGGGCGTTTGACTCATCTCAGCTAGATGCGTCAGTTAGGGGCGCGAGACTGCGTATTTACACAGGCCTCAACTTTATACAGGAAGATCTGGTCAGTCCCCTCCCATCTACTTCCTGGCTCTTGATATTTAAGGGAACTGGATTTCTATCCAGTGACCCTTACGTTGTTGTTCAGTGCAGTTGTATCTAGCTTGTATTCTGATATCCTGTGTATGACCCTGGCTTGTCTGACCATCCATCCTGATGCTGACCTGTGGCTCTGTCTGACTCTTCTTAGTGTGCTCCCTATCTGTTTGGACATTCAATCTGGTGCAGACCTGTGGCTCTGGTTGACTACCCACTCTGTGTATGACTCTGGCTTGTCTAACTATCCAGCTACTCTCTGTGTTGCCTCCTGATTAGTGGACATCCTAACTGGTGCAGACCTGTGGCTCTGGTAGACTCTAGCTTTACTGACTGCAGGAGTGAGTCAGTAGTCTCCCTTGTTGCCTTCCCTTTCGGGACATGGCCTTATCCTTACTGACTGCAGGCATGAGTCAGTCTTCTCCCCGGTTACCATCCTTAGGGGAGACCGTTTGGGTCTACACTGTTTCTGTCTGGCATATGAGACTACCATTTGCTTCGGCCTAGTCTCTGCAGTCTGGAGACTTGGAAGCATCTTCCTATTTCTGATACAGTTCCTTCCTCTTTGGTTTCCCTCTACTCTATCCTGAGATTTGCGATATATATATATATATATATTGATTTTCATTATTACTATTCTAATAAAGTTGAATTTTAATATACTGTCTGACTCTTGTCTTGCTTGCAAACCGTGAAAGTACGTAAGGGTCATGACAACAGACGGTAATAGTGATTCACTTTTCAGAACATACTGGACAGGATGCAGTATCAAGACCAACTCATCGATCATTTGTCCTTTGCATTGCAAACCTTGCTTAGCCATACGACTCACTTGGAGCACTCTTCACTGCAACCGTTGGCCACCCCAGCTCCTTCCCTGCCACCGGAAGTTCAGACAGCCTCTGATGCAGGTGTGGACAGGGGGTTGTCTGGATCCATTCCACTCCCACAGAGTTACAGTGGGGATTGTGAGATGTGTTGCGGCTTTGTGAACCAACTGGGCATATACCTAGAAATGATTCCGTATGCCTTCCCTAGTGAGCACAGTAGGGTTGGCCTGATGATTTCGCTTTTGTCTGGCAAGGCATTGGCATGGGCGAATCATTTTTGGGAGACGGACAAACCCATATTCTACAACTATAATGAAATTGTGGCCTCTTTTAAACGTGTCTTTGATGTGCCAGGTTTTGTGACCTCGGCTTCAAACAACTTTTGACCATCCACCAGGGCAATCGTACAGTCGCGGATTATGCAATTGAATTCCGGACCCTGGCAGCCAAGGTCGGGTGGAATAATGAGGCTCTCGTAGCCACCTTTTCCCAAAGGCTTGGTGACTATATGAAGGATGAGATTGCTGCCCGAGATTTACCTAAGGGGTTGGATGACCTGATATAATTTATTATCCTAATAGATACTCGGATTCATCAGAGACTCTCATTTAAGGAGAGACTGTGGAGGCATCCTTCCAGAACGACACCTCACTTTACTTGCCCACCCAGTCCTCCCTCACCTCCCATGCCTCCTGGTACTGACTCAGGGGGTGGTGAAATGATGAATATTGGGGTCACCTGACTTTCTGTGGAGGAGAGGGCCTTTTAGAGGACGGAGAGACTGAGTCTGTACTGTGGGAGACCTGGACACCTATTAAGGTCATGTCTGGTACGTCCGGTAAATGCCCGCACCTAAGATCCTGTCGGGGGCAGATCTTAGGTGGTATCTCTCAGTCCCCTGAGGCCACGCAGGATAAACCAGTGCTTGAAGTGGTTCTTACCTGGGCCAATGAGTCTGTCTCAGTTTCTGTGTTAATAGACTCTGGTGCTCCTGGGTACTTTATGGATGTGAAATTTGCTGCTCAGAATTGTATTCCATTACAGTCACATACCTCTCTTTTGGCCACGGGGGGCCTCCATAAAGAAACACTGAAGTTTCAGGTGATCAATTCTCCTCATTACGCCATCATCCTAGGGTTTCCTTGGTTGCAGACGCATAACCCTAGGATTGATTGGAAGACTTGCAAAATATTGTCTTGGGGTCCACAATGTGACAAGTCTTGTCTATAGCTACCAGTTCAACGGCATGTGCCGAGTCTTCTGGCCTACCTGAGTTCGCTGATGTATTTAATAAAGTCCAGGCTGGGATGTTACCTCCTCATAGGCCTTATGATTGCTCGGTGGAGATACTGCCTGGTACAACCCCTCCCAGGGGCCATATATACCCTCTATCTGTGGAAGAAAACAAGGCCATGGAAGAATACATCTCTGATGCCCTGGAGAGGGGCAACATTCTCAAATCCACATCCACAGCCGGGGCTGGATATTTTTTTTTGTAAAAAAGAAAGAATGAGAGTTGCGTCCATTTATCAACTTACGTAGGTTGAACAAATTGATGGTTAAAAACGCTTATCCGATTCCTCTGATTACGGAATTATTTGAACGTCTTAAAGGTTACAAGATATTCACGAAGCTTGATTTGAGGACGTCTTACAATCTGGTCAGAATAAAGGAGGACCAAGAATGGAAGACAGCATTCAACACCCGGAGTGGGCATTATGAGTACCTTGTCATGCCCTTTGGTCTCTGCAATGCCCCTGCTGTCTTCCAGGAATTTATCAATGACGTGCTGAGGGACCTATTACAGAGTTGTATAGTGGTCTATCTGTATTATATCCTCATTCATTCTCCTACACTGGAGACTCATCATTCGGATGTATCTAAAGTTCTGCAACTACTGAGAGAGAATGACTTATTTTGCAAGTTGGAGAAATGCTAATTTCACAAACCTCAGGTGACCTTTCTGGGGTACGTTATTTCCTCATCTGGGTTGGCCATGGACCCCCAGAAATTATCCGCAGTATTGCTATGGCCTCGTCCGGTGGGACTTAAATCTATTTATATTTATAAAGAATTTTTCAACTATTGTCAAACCTAAGGATATGACCCATAAAGGTGCTAGGGTCACTGAATGGTCTCCCAGTGCGTTGCTCACCTTTGAAGACCTCAAGGCAGCATTCACAGCAACTTCTATTTTGGTGCACCCGAATCCCGCCCTGCCCTTTACCCTGGAAGTTGATGCATCTGAGATTGGAGTAGGCCCTCCTTTCTCAATGCTTGGCCCCAGGGGAGGCCTTACGCCCTTGCAGCTACTTTTTCAGAAAACTATCTAAGGCTGAGATGGTTTATCAGGTTGGGGACAGAGAATTACTGGCCATCATACTGGCATTGAAAGAATGGTGACACTTCTTGGAAGGTACCAGTTCCCGATCTTGATTCTTATGGATCATAAGAACCTAACATACTTATCTGAGGCTAAATGCTTGTCATCCCGTCAGGCTAGATGGGCATTGTTCCTATCCAGGTTCAATTATATGGTTTCCTACCTTCCAGGCTCTAAGAATGTTAAGGTTGATGCCCTATCATGCCAATTTTGCAATTTATCCAAGGAGGAGGTCCCTCCCATACCAATTATTCCTGCCGGTTGGATTCTTCCCCTATACGTACATGTATTACGTCTCCTCTGGGAGAGGAGATATTGGCCTCTCAAGCATCCGTTCCGGCAGAGAAACCTTGCTGGAAGTGCTTTGTCCCCGCTCAGTTGCGCATTAAACTGCTTGAGACTTACCATGCTTCCAAAATTACCGGGCACGTTGGGTGAGATCAACTGATTCGATCCTTGTCTAGACTGTTCTGGTGGCCAAGCCTTCGATCAGATCGTGCTGCTATTACAGCAGCATGCACTACTTGTGTGCAGACATTTGCCGGTCGGTCTCCTTCAACCGGTGACCAACGGGGAACGTCCCTGGTTTCATCTGTCCATAGACTTCATGGTTGATCTTCTGGCATGTTCAGGCTTCATGGTCATCCTGATGATCATAGACAAATTTTCGAAGATGGCCCACTTTGTACCACTTAAAGGCCTACCATCCGCACAGGAATTGGTGGTGGTATTCGCTAAGGAGGTCTTTCGACTTTATGGCATACCCAGGGTTATTGTCTTGGACAGAGGTAGCCAGTTCATGTCTCGGTTCTGGAGATGCTTTTGTGCCCAGATGGGGATCCAGCTTGCATTCTCCTCCTCATACAATCCTCAGTCTAACGATGTGGCAGAATGGTCTAACCAAGCCTTAGAACAATTTCTCCATTGCTATATTTCTGACCACCAAGATAATTGGGCTACCCTGTTACCTTGGGCGGAGTTTGCTCGTAATTGTGCCATGAACTCTTCCTCACAGAGTTCTCCGTTCTTGATGAACTATAGGTTTCAACCCTCTGTCCTTCCCGAGGTCTTTCAGGCACAGGAAATTGAGCATTTGAGGGCGCTCTGTTCCTCTTGGGTTCGGGTACAGCATACCCTACGTGGTTCCGTACAGCATCAGAAGAGGAAGGTAGACCGTAGGCATTTGCCTGCACATACCTTCCAGGTGGCGGAGACGGTGTGGCTGTCATCCTGGAATCTTAACCTCCAGGTTCCCTGTAATAAGCTGGCCCCTTGATTTGTTGGTCCATTCCGTGTGCTGTGCAGAATTAACCCTGTGGCCTATGCGCTGGAGCTTCCAGCCTCCATGCGCATTCACAATGTGTTCCACGTCTCCTTAATGAAACCTCTGATTTGTAACCACAAGTACAGTCCGGCCAGCTCCTGTCAAGGTCAATAATCATGAGGAATATGTGGTACAAAACATTCTGAACTCCAGATGGGTCAGAGGGAGCTTGCAATACTTGCTACATTGGAAGGATTATGGTCCAGAGGAGCGCTCCTGGATTTTTAATTCTTTAGACACATTTTCAAATGTGATGGATTTACGTCTGAAAATATTATGCTTTTACCACCAACTCATGATACGACAATTTTTTCATTATGACGACTTTTTGAACATCTCGCCCTTAAAGTAGAAACACTGTTGAACAAAAACAGTCAAAAATGTCAGAATTGCTCCAGTCCTTAAGTGCAATCCACCTCAGATTTTCCCAGTCCTTAAGGGGTTAACACTTTGAGTGTCAGAGGGGTACTGAACACACTGCAATGCGTTGAGTACAACTCTGGCACCCAAAGGGAAAAAATAACTGTTTTCTAAAAACCAAGAAGAGGTTAACACTTTAAATAAAATTCTCTTTTAAGTAATAACTTTTTCAATTGGTACAAAGTAGTATATATATATAAAGCCAAAGTCCTGCAATTAAGGGCAAAAATAACATTTCTATTGATGCAAGTTGTACTTTTAACCCCTTGGATACTAGAAAGGTCTCCTAATGCATCGCTTTACAATTTCTTAGAGAGTTTTCTAGCACCCAGTAGGTTAATGTTATAAATACCAAGTAGAGTTTTGCCTTACATTTGCTACCCTTTTGTTTTTATACTTAATTATTAATTTATGCATTATTAACAACCCTTTGGTAACTCCATTCGTCAGCATCACTGATGTATTTTATGAAGCTAAATGGTTTCCTCCTTAAAATTACTTCACCAATAAAAATCCTTATTATTGTAATTTGGTAGAAAATAAAATATGACAATAAAGGCTACACGTTATTTCAAGTGAGTCAAGCATTTTGGTGGGACTTTTTCTTTTCAAGAATATCAATATTGATATCTTATCTAGAACACAGATGGGTTAGTCAGAATGACTGAACTGCTAATTAGGCCATCTGTGCAATTTTAATTTATTGTTTTCATAAGGTATATTTAGATCACATATTATTTTACTATACAATGCTGGAATGTAGATTACCATATTTTTGTAATCCCTTGGATGATAAAGGTATCTTCCATGCACTAATTCACAATTTGCTATAGATGTCTCTTGTATCCAAGGTTTAATTACTCCAGAGATCTAGAGTTGAACATTTTTGATCTAAGCCAGCTGTCAAAGTAAAGGTCTGCAGCCCAGATGAAGGAAAAGGGATACACTCCTATTTATTATATAAGACAGTGCAGTCCGACTTTAGTGCTGTGGGTGATTCTTTTCTTCTTGAGGGACAGACCCAAAAACACTGGGTATCAAGGGCCACCCCTTAGACCTACCTCTGATCAGTGGCCCAGAGCCTGACATTACTAGTGTAGGGCAAACAAATCTATGGATTAAAATAAAAAGTATCATATTCACTCAACACAGAATCTGTGCAGCTGACGTAAGCACTATATACATTTTCTTCATTGACTTAAAATTAAACATGATGATAGGATTGTACTTAGATTTTAGGAACACTAACCCTTTCTAATAATAAACCCCACTTCTTAGGCACCCTTAGACACCTACAACAAAGAATAATGCCTGCTTCCTTGGACATGACATTCAATAATAATTAAAATTTATTTTGGGGAACTAATCCATGCAGGATCGGTTTTCCAGATTAACATAAGTGGGCATTTATTTTTAAGAGGTGTCCCTTTAAACTTGAATTAAGGTGAGAGAAACAGGAGCACACACTTTGTCTTACAAAATGCAAAATAGTCTTGTTAAACAGAATTTACTGAATAATTTCACTGACCCATATCTTCAATCCAATATAATAAAGTGTGTTTTGATAAAATATGTCTCATCCTATTGTTGTGCTTATTAAACATTTGAGTGCCAGAGGAGTATGAAAAGCATTGCAGAGCAATGTGTTGTGTGCCCCTCTGGCACTCAAAGGGTTAAGAATGACTGCTTTTAGCAGTGGTATAACCAGGACCGAAGGTTTTCCCCAGGGCCAGCTGTGCACATGTGTATGCATTAGGTATACCCAGTCATTCATTTCTAAAATGCACTCCTTCAATTCCTATATAATAATTCACTAATGTATGTTTGTCAGAAGCTGTCATGCGCATTACAGATGGCTGCGTGCGCTACAGTCAGACGCAGTACAGACTGCCTGTGCAGAGGCTGATAATGGACCGGGGAGCTCCGAATTCAGACCGAAGGTGCGGAGAGAGGACTGCGGTCTGAATTCGGAGCACCCCGCTCCATTATTAGCCGCAGTGCTGGCAGTCTCTACTGTGCATGTATACCCAGTCATTCATTTTTAAAATGCACTCCTTCAATTCCTATATAATAATTCACTAATGTATGTTTTTCAGAAGCTGTCATGCGCATTGCAGACGGCTGCGTGCACTACAGTCACGCGCAGTACAGACTGCCTGTGCCGAGGCTGATAATGGAGAGGGGAGCTCCGAATTCAGACCATAGTCCTCTCTGCGCATTATCAGCCGCGGTGCAGGCAGTCTCTACTGTGCATGACTGCACCACAGCAGTTGCTGCCTGGCACTGTGGCCCATGTACACAGGCTGTTCAACTAGTATTAAATAAAATAAAGTTGTAGGTAGATTGTCGGTAGCTGGCCAAATTGGTATACCCAGCCAGTACTGCTTGTGGCTGTCCTAGATTTTATATTTTCAATTACATTTTATCTCAGATTTGTTTTGTGTTTAGAAGTTAACTTTATGAGTTCCAGAGGGGTATGCAATGTGTTGTGTACCCCTCTGGCATTCATAGGATTAAACAAACATTAGAACATTCACCTCAGCTGTATGTGGCATGACTCACCACTGCCAGGGCTCTGCTGAGTAGAGATACAAGCTCCCTAATTCTCACAGACAAATATCTAATAGTGAAGAATTCCAAAGCACTTTGAGTGAATAGATACCTTTACAGTGAGTGCATGGCAAGCGTAACAGGATAAAATGAAAAATTTTAGATACTCGGTGGAACTTTATCAAGTCAAAGTTCGATTGTAAAACATTACCATTCTTACCTGTTGTTACACCATGGAATTTTCAATAAAAATCCCAGGAATTAATGTATGGATTTGATTCTGCAGTAAATCAGGTAGTGGAATTGATTTAATAGCCCTATGTCTGCCTGATGGTAATTTACAAAGCTACTTACTTTGAAATGCCTCCCTTTAATGCCACTAGATCCAAGAGGAGGGCAGTGGAGTAGTATCTTGCTGTTTCAGGGCATTTCTTTCCTGTAATACTGTGTACTAAACAAGATAAATAGGAAAAGGTATGAATTAAGCCATTTACCTCCTGTATGCTTTGGGGAAGTGGTAAGGAGCATGCTGGCATCAAAGCTTAACAATGACAGAGTGTGCGAACTCCTATGTATAAGTGATCATCTGCTGTATTGCAGGGATAATCAACTGTTCGAACATCAGCTGTTGGGGAATACAACTTCCCATCAATCCCAATCAGTTGATGGCTGGTTGGTGATTATGGGAATTGTATTCCCCCAACAGCTGGAGGTCTAACGTTTGACTAAACTGGTGCAGTGCATACCCAATGTTAATAGAGGCTAACACTTTAGTATCAGTGGTGTGCAATTCTTCAGTTGTGTACAAAAGTAAATCTTACACTATTGTCATAATTTCTCTATGTGTATCTATAATAAGTACATTTGGTTTAATTACAGGTATCAAAGATGATGCACCTAGTATGTCTCTTTTCAATAATAATCTGCTGTGGAGGAGCTCAACGTTCAGAACCAATGTTCACAGCTGTGACCAACACTGTCCTCCCGCCGGACTATGAAAGTAACCCAACGCAACTGAACTATGGAGTGGCCATCACAGATGTGGACAATGATGGAGACTTTGAAATTGTAGTCGCTGGGTGAGCACATAATTTACAAAACATTATACTGTTTGGATAATAGAATTTTATATATATATATATATATATATATATATATATATATATATATAGTGATAGAATGCATCGCTCCCTGTGAGCGTAACCGCACACGCACAGTAGAGACTGCTGTTCCAACAGCTCTACTGTGCATGTGTGGTTTCGCACACAGGGAGCTTCGCTGTGAGCCGTCTGGAACTCCCCATCAAGGATCAGCTCAGTTGGCGGGAGACTTGCTGAACGCGCTGATGCTCACCGTCTGTCTCTGCTCCGGGGTCGCTGGGTGCACTTTAGCCCATGTATACGGGCTTTGATACTAGTATATATATATATATATATATATACATATATATATATATCAGGGCTTATAATTTTAAGTCCTTTGCTACTAGCCAGACCTGAAAAGTTACTCGCCACTGCAAGCCGTAACATACCCACCAGGGCTGAATTTCTACTCGCCAGGGCTAAATTTTCACTTGCCATTGGCTAGTGGCGAGCGGAAATTTTGAGCCCTGTGTATATATATATATATATATATATATATATATATATATATATATATATATATACAAACAACAATGGCACTCACAAGGTTAAACAGCTATATTATACAGGTGCACGTCCCATAGAAAAATTGCACTGAATATACAGGTATACTCAGCCTGGGAAGAACTCCATATCATTGTACAAGACAGCACACCGGATTCAGAGCATAGCTTGAAAAAAAATCTTAATTTATTGCATCCATGCAGAAAGTTTTCGGTCCTGTTTGGACCTTCTTCAGGACAAAATGAAGAAGGTCCAAACAGGACTGAAAACTTCTGCAAGGATGCAATAAATTAAGATTTTTTTCAAGCTATCTGCTGAATCTAGTGTGCTGTCTTGTACAAGGCTATGGAGTTCTTCCCAGGCTGAGTATTTCTGCATATATATGTCTATGAAATTAGACTTGTCCTCCTACATACCTCCCAAATATCCTGGCTTTAGGAGGGACAGTCCCTCTTTGAGACCCACATCCCTCTGTCCCTCTTTTCTGCCCTGGTGTCCCTCTTCTTAGGAGATCAGACTGTGTGGTGTGTATATAAGTGTCTCACATTGCTCCACAGCAATAAAACTCACATTAATGTTTAGTTAATCTTTAGAATATGTGTTTGTAGATGAATTTGTATAAATAAAATACTTTGGATTTGCTCTATATATTTTATTCAGTTACACAAAGAGGTGTCAATAGGTCACAAAGTACCCTAAAAATTCTCAGCAATGCCCCGCCCACCTGCCACATCACCAGAAACATCACCTAAAACACAAGTGCCCCTCTTTGTCCATTTGAAATGTTGGGAGGTATGCTCCTGTGAGTCAACATCTCCTAAATAATAATTCGCTAATTCGTGTGTAACGCGGCGACATGTGCAGTAGAGACTGCCCGCGCCGCAGCTCTATATCAGCCACGGTGCGGGCAGTCTCCACTGCACATGACTGCCCCGCCACCGGGTGGCAGTGGCACTGTGGCCTGTATAACGGGCTGTTCAACTAGTTACTAGATATTAGAATAGTGGTGGTATAGATGAAGCTCTCCAGCTGCTGAATGATGGCTATTGTACTCTGGCAGCAGCTGGTGGGCCTCATGTTGCCCATCGCTGTGTTAGAAGGTGAAGCTAAATATAATTTTAATGTGTTATAATATTTATTTGAAATCTTTTCAGTTGCACCATCACGTACGTGGGTTTTATCTAGAATTTGTTTGATTATGATATTAATGTCAAAACTTTTAAAATCTTATTTAAGAGAAAGAAATAATTTGGAAAAATTCTCATTTGTATTGTGATAACAACAGGAGTGTTGCTTGGTATTGACAGAGGTGGGATAAAATCCCCAGGTCTTGTTGTCAGATTGGGGTTTCTAATGGCACTAATCACAACACCAGCAATAGTACAATTGGGCTGCATTAGGTCAGTCTAGGCCTCACGGATCGTTTTGTGAAACAATAATCTTCTCTGAATAACAATAATGAATGTCTAAGTGAAAAAAGGAATGAATACACTAATTTGCTTAATTATAACACTGTACATTTAGTACCAGAAAGATTGTTTTTGAAGGAGACCTAAGAATTTGTAATAACCCCAGCTTACCTTATCATGATGCCCATGCTTTGTGCAGCAGGCGGCGACATTCTGACTGCTAGTTTGCATTGCTGGTTATTGATTGGCTAACACCTTTTGTCGCCGCCCAGTGATGGCCTTTATATACCCTGGCACTTCCTCAGGATGGCACCCTTTCGTGGTGTGTTTGTTCCTGCATTCTGATCCATTATTGTTGACTGTGTATGACTTGGCCTGCCTGACGACGTTCCTGATTCTGCTCTGTTGCTGACTGTATCCGGTTGAGAACCTGCTCCGTTGCTGACCTGGCCTGGCTGAGAACCCGCTTCCGTTAGCGACTGCATCTGGCTGAGGACCCGTTCCGTTACCGACTGTATCCGGCTGAGTACTCGCTCCGTTGCTGACCTGGCCTGGCTGAGAACCCGCTTCCATTACCGATTGTATCTGGCTGAGAACCTGCTCCGTTGCTGACCTGGCCTGGCTGTGAACCCACTTCCGTTACCGAGTGTATCTGGCTGCACCGCTTCCGTTACTCGGTGCTGGTCAGTGTACCGGTCCTGTATCTGACCCCTTGGGCTGCCAGTTGCCCTGTGCGCTTCCTTGTGTCTGGTACTGGGCATTTCCAGCTTACCACTGTGGCCTCATTGTTACCTCCGTTATGTTCAGTGGTTGCTGTATGTTAACCGGTTGCGCCTCGAGGTGCTGTATCTTGTCGACCGTTAGCTAGGCTTAGTGCCTAGTCTCTCTCCATACCACTTTAGCGGAGTGTACAAGCGAAGTACCGATGCAGTGTTCTATCACTGACTGTGTTACTCTGATCTCTCTGTGTCCACCTATCATACCTCGCTGGGCTCACTCCCTCTGGGAGTTGCAGTATTCTGGGCGTTACCAATAGACCCTTGGTGTATCTGGACTTCCAGGTAGAGTGTTGCTTATCTCAGCTGCAGGAGCCTCCAGCTCAAGAGCCGGCGTTACGTTGCACCATCCTCATAGAGGGGACATTGGTTGTTTCCACCATTATACGTGCTGTGCTGAGATCCACCCCTAGCGATCTAGGGATATTCTGGGGGAGTTATTTCAGTCTGTTGCCATCCAGTGCCAGGGTCAGGGGTGCCTTGATCCTTGGGTTCTATACCGCCCAGGCGTCTGGGTTGTGCCAGTAGTGTTGCCTTACTCCTTGGGTTCTATACCGCCCAGGCGTCGTCCAGTAGTGTTGCCTTACTCCTTGGGTTCTGTGCCTCCTAGGCATCTGGGTGTGCCAGCACAGTTGCCTCACTCTTCTGGGTCGAGCCAGTCACCCTCCTCTGGACCACCTCGATCTAGGTCCTGGGGTCAGTCCGCTGCCTACCAATCCTGCCAGCTGTTCTGATCCATGCCAGGACCTCTACTGCCTAGAGATTGTCATTTTCATCACATGTAATTCCTTTATTGGCTTATACTGGTATATTCACTTGCCTGTATATCTACTCCGTTGTATGGGCCATAAGCCTATCTATGTCTTTGAACTTTTCTTTAATAAAGTTATTTTAACCTTACCAAACTGTTCTGAGTGTTCATCAAAAACAGTGACAACCTTACAGTGGACAGAAAATCCTGATGGCCACTATGAATTTTGCCCTTGTGCTTTGACTTAAGAGATAACACCTGCTAGATATCATGTTCGTGGAGGTGTACATGAGTCTCTGGCAATGTTATTTCTGGACAATTTACTATCTCATAAGTGTTCAGCTTGTTAATAAGTACATTTTTAGCATGCTTTTGACCTTGGTCTGGTCCAGTATGGTTAAAGGGTTGGTAATGTCTAAAAAAAACTATTCTTCATTTTGAACAGGTTAAAAAGATGGCTTGAATGCAAAAAAAAGTATCTCTCAACACGCTATGGTTTGAGAGATACATGCATTTAAAGTTTATAATTTCCTGCTATCAGCTATAAAGCTGTCAGCAGGAGATCTGTGTCGGCCGACATGGAGGCTCTGCAGTGGAGCCGCAATCATTGACAATGAATGACTTTATTGGAATGATCTAAAACGTGCGTTTGGTTTGCAAGTACACATTTTACACCATTCTAGTGAATATATATACAAAAGAAAAGAAAAAGATCCCTGATTTACTAGCACACCTATAAGCCCCCAAAAACCAATAAGGTCAATAAAGCAAAAAGGGACAAATATCTACACAATGTTAAAACTTAACCTTTATTATGATTAAAATGCTAAAATAAAAAAGATATAAAAGGGTATGTATTTACCGGGGCAAAAAGCCGGCTTGCCACTTAGTATAACAAAAAGGATTGTCAATTGAGAATGAAAATAACAAATTCAAAAGGACTTCAAAGAGGCATATAGCAACTTCTCATCCAAGCCGCAATTAGACACCTGATCTAGTTGAATACCTTACACAAAATTCAAATAAACTCATCAGGGGTTAACTGCTATTGTTGGCTTACTACCAACCGCTTCAGCAGCATACACCGATGAGGGTTCTTTTTTTTTTCTTTTGTATTTATATTCTCCTTTCCCTGGAGCACCCTATACCCATCTCTAATTATTGGTCTTAATGGTGGTCCGTTGAGTTGGGGTTGCACGATTCTTTTTCTTTTTACCATTCCAGTGAAGTAATTTGTTGTCAATAACGCAATTGTGGCTCCACTGCAAAGCCTCCATGTCGGCCTCTCTGTGCACCTTCATGTGCAGAGAGGACTATGATCTGAATTTGGAGCGCCCGCTCCGTATCAGCTGCGGCGCGGGCAGTCAGTCCTGCACATGACTGCAGCGTGCTCAGCCGTCTCTACTGTGCATGACGGCTTCTGACAAACATCTTCTAGAATGGTAGAGAGGTTTCCAGTGCATTGCATCATGAAGAGTTAAAAGCTCAGTTTAAATCAATGGCAATTTTTATTAGTTCAACTATGATATAGTTGATATGATACTGAAGTACTCCTTATAAGAGTCTTAGGGCACACACTTGCTTTTGTTAGTGTGACAATGTGCAGCCTCTCACACTTTTTCTGACTAGACCTTGTCTGGGTGTGACTGCACTGCCAGCTGAGCATTGGACTATCACATGTCCATGAGAGGTATGTATCATTATGTTATGTGCATCTGTATGTCAGTGAGTCCATGGTACATGTTACAACATCTCTCCACAGTGGTCAGTCTGCCTGGGCCTAAATATGTCTCTGAAATTGTGTTTAAGGAAGATAAGGGGAATAGAATTGAGAAAAGCAAGAATGAGATAAGGTGGTGAAATAAAATAGGGAAATGGAAAATGTGAGAGCTTTCAAGTCATGGTGACTCAGAACAGTTCTTCTTGGAAGCTGTAAATGTAATATGACCTCTTGATAAATATATGTAGTATAATAAAATTATACTATTTAGCACATTTCCCCCACAATAACTCAAAATGCTTAGTGCATGTACTTGGAGGTAACTGGTAAATAGTTGATACTATTACCCAGCTCAGTGTTGCTTATTTTATTTCCCTCAGAAGATTGATGAGCTGAGTCAAACCTAATGCCAAACACACTTGCCCCCTCCAAATAAATATAGGGGTTGGGCAGGTTGATCTGGAGTCATATTGTGGCCTTGCCCCCCCGCCTTCACTGGAAAAATATCTATGGATGCCTATGCGGCTAAAGCCTACAACCCCACGCTTGAAACATATACTATTGTTAGTATATTAACCAAATGAGCTATTTAGTCTGTAATAAAAGAATAGAGAGGGGTCAGAAGTTCTGGGCTTCAAAGCAAGTAAACAGTAGCAAGAGACACATATATAAAGAGACTGGTATTGTCATTAAAAGGAGATAAAAGATGTCTACCACTGTCATAACAATAAGAGTAGAAGATACAGAGGTTTTAATAGGAAAGAGCAGCTGTAAATGCAGAGACGTATTTAATAAACCAAGTGTCAATAAAAGCAAAAGGCCTTATGGAAAGGTCATAATCAGAACAAAGTTTGCTGCATAGAGAACTGAACTGAATGGAAAAGAGTTCATGATGGACAAGTGGTGAATTTTTAAAGGACAACAATCACCAAGATAGTGCCCTACCAGCCAATTTGTTCCAGAGGGGCAGACCTTTCGATAAAGCTGAGGCTGCAGTATGAACTCCTGCAGACCATCAAGGGATCAGATCAATTTTTCCTAGGGAAGAGACTGAAACTGTTGACTTGGCAACTTATTCATTTAGTACCATTTCATTACATTATTATCTTTATTGTCATAGATAAGACAAAATGGCTTTCTGAATAGAAAAAGGTTGGTACTGCTATAAATAAATTAGTTGTCTTACTCTTGTCTCTGATTTTGAGCTAAGCTCCAAAACAAATTAGCAACTAATGTTTATCAAAACATGAACAAACAACAAACATAAAATAATACTTCTAGTAGACGATGAAGGACATGAAGGGTCTTTGCCTTTTTGAGCGCCAAGGGCATGTACATCACGTTATGTATATAACTATAATTAAATCGAAGGTAGACAGCACTCTCAGATTTATCAGCATATACACATAACTTTTATTCAGCCAGGTCAACGTTTTGGCCCTTACTAAGGCCTTTATCAATACTATATACTTAATTGCTTACATCCCTTTTATACCTTTTCAAACAAAAATGGACTTCAGTATATTTCCTGTGATGTACAATAACTAAAACGAGGATAACCCCCATATCACTAACATGTATTAATAAAAACCTAGTGCAATGTAATCTGACTACGCTCCCATTAACCCTTTAACTGCTAAAAAATACACTTGATATCAGCCTTTTCTTGGTTCCTTTATTAATAAACCTCATAGTTATTAGCCTTCAGATACCTACATTCTCGATAAATAACCATGAGTAGTTTATCAGTTACTACTCTTCTTGAAGGGAACACACTTCACCATATGCACTAAGAATATCCATGCAAGGGGAGGAGTAGCATGTACGGTTGGAGTAATACTGGTGGTGTTAGGGAGGGCTAGTGGGGCAGTGGAGAGGATGCGCTCAGTCTTCAAAACCAAGAACGCTGCCAGTACTCCATTAACCTTTTTAGTGTCATAGGGATGAGCAATGGACAATTCTGAGATGCTGAAAGAGTTGCAACATTAAAATCCCTTGTCCAGAATCACAGTTCCTTCAGTAACAGTGAGAACTGGCAAATCAGTTATTATCTGTAACATCTTCTCTGCTAGTTCTTACATGAAACAGCTGATCAGCAGTTTATAGTCCACTATCATATGATCAGTTGATTCATGTAAAAAAAAGATTCTCAAGGCACTCTGCAAGGCAAACTGAGTTCATGGTGAGTCTTCTGTTTACATGAATCAGCTAGCAGCTGATCAGCTGTTTCAAGTAAGGATAGAACTGGCAAAGAAGTTATTAGATGTCACAGCTGCTTTGTCGGTTCTCCCATTTTTTTAATTAACTGTGGAGCTGGGCAATACACTTTTAATGGTTAAAACCTTACAGTATCACAGGGGTGTGAAATACCAATCCTTATGGTGATCAAAGGATTTATGGGAGTGCAGTGGCTGTCTCTGCTCTTCAGCTGAGATGGTGAATTGTCCTCTGGCACCATAGAAAACTAAGAGAAGATCCCAAGTTAAGTTTGTGAACTCCAGCAGAATATGCAGCTATTGAAGCTTGGTGCATGTGGCTAAGTGCCACATTATCATATAAACATACCCAGTAATACGACAATGTCTCATAAAGCTGCATTTCAATATGCAAATTAGTCATTGTTGAAGCAGTCATTTTAAAATCGTAAACCTGATGAAGCCTTGGGGATGCTAGAGTATTTGTGTCATAGTGATATGATGGTAAAGACATCTTAGTGAATTTGTCAAGATATAATCAAAGCAAGTATGTCACAATATGGAAAACTTGGTCCTTTATGATATAACAGTTATTCTGTGTCATTCTATGGGAGAAGTGAGCTTCTGGCTACAGTTGTCCATAGAATGGGAAAGCTCCATCCCTTCCAGAAAGTTTGAAGGTTTATAACTTTTCAATAGCATAACTACCAGCAATGGGGGGTACCCTTGTTGTACTCAGCAGGATAAGCCCTATCTTCTTAATTGTAAATACTTTCTGCTCCTTTAAAGCAGGACTCTGAGGAAAATTTTATTCTGTAGGGCTGCAGGAGTCAGTAGAACCATGCAGTGTGTGTGTGTGTGTGTGTGTGTGTGTGTGTGTGTGTGTATGTGTGTGTTTTAACCCTATAAAGACAAGAGGGCTTGTGCAATGCATTGTAAAGAAATGTGTTGTATACCAGTCTGGTCCTTTAAGGGTTAAAGGGGGTAAATGGTGATATTATACTACTATAACGGCATGTACAGGGACTGTGAAAGCACTAGGCAAAATAAAAATTTAGAAGGACAGAAATGGGGGGTCAACAGCAGGGTTCAATTTTGTAAGTGGCCATATCCCACCTTTCTTGCACTATTTCTCTATGTTGTTATGTGTGTTTGTTTGTGTGCTTGCTTGTTTGTTTTAACCCTTTAAAGACCAGAAGTCTGGGGAATTTACCTTCCCTTATGGACCGTTTTGATCGTTGTCGGAACACCGGCACACATGACCTGTGATGTGTACTGACGCACTGAACGGGGGTCTGAGAGAGTCCGCTCCAATCTTGAAGTGGTCAATTTCAAAGCCTGCAAGAGTGCTACAGCAAGAGTGCTACAGCAAGAGTGCTGTAAGTAAAAAGTATATGAAGTTCCAGGACCATCACCAGTTCTTCAGGGGGAAAGTAGTGATGGTCCTGGCACGTCACCGCCGAGGAATTAAGGGTTTAATACAATAAATGTATTTTTAATTTAATTTTTTTATCTGAAAACTCATTAATCCTTTCAATGAGGAGCAATGAGTTGGAAGCCTCTTAATCACTGAAAGGTTAAAGAGGGAGCGGGTTGTAAGTGAGATTATTCTGGGGGCTGCCAGTTTGAAGGTTTGCCTAGAAAGCTTTGTGTTGGATTAAACCGTGACACCTCGGTGATAAATAGGAGCTGTGGTGTAAGATGGTGTTAAGGGAAGCCAGTTTGTAGGTTCATCTAGTGCAGTGGGTGTAAGATGGTGTTAAGGGAAGCCAGTTTGTAGGTTCATCTAGTGCAGTGGGTGTAAGATGGTGTTAAGGGAAGCCAGTTTGTAGGTTCATCTAGTGCAGTGGGTGTAAGATGTGGTTATGGGAAGCCAGTCTGTAGGTTCATCTAGTGCAGTGGTTCCCAACCTTTGTAACTGTAAAAAGTAAATTTCTGTGACATATATGAGGAGGAAATACAATATAAGTGCATGAATATATTTGGAAATGTATGACACATTATGCTTGGTGCTGCAATGCACCTGTTGGTAACCACTGGCATCAGGTGCCAAGTAATCTTGCATTGGCCCATATGTGTGTGCCAGATGAGAACATTCACATATACTTTGTTGCAGTCTGTTCTATGGATTCCTCATCCAAACCCACAGCAGCTGCCTGTGCACAGAGTGTGTCTGCAGCTGCCCAGCCCTGGCACTGGAGAAAACAACTTTTCACCCTAATTGTGGTGCTAAACACACATCCACCTGATCCGCCCACCTGTGGACTCTCTAGGAAGCCTTGTAAAACAAAGCACAGAGAGCTACACTCATCGAAACAGAACATACAAATAAACAGGCACACACACACACAAAAGCAGGGCAGAGACACATAACAGATAGACAGGAAGGTATAGAATTATAAACAAAAGAGCAGCAGCCTATTCAGTCCTATAGGAAGAAAATGGGAAGTTTACCATGGAAACGATATTGCATAACTTTATTTTCAATTAAGTATTTACTTGAACTGTTCAGCAACCTTGAGGCTGATGCACTAAGAAACTGGAGTCATTTTGAGCAAAGCATTTGCACCAGACTTGGCACATACAAATTTCACAAGTTGCCATTTATTTAAATGGGGCTTTCAATCTTTCAAATGCAAAAGTTATTAAGCACAATGCATGCAATGTGTGGATACCTTTCCAGCATTCAGGGGATTACAATCCCCCTTTAAATCAATATTATGTTTTATTTGTTCCCTATGGATCAGACACAGTTGGTTTGCCCTAGCATTACTCCTCCTAGTACATCAGACTCAATCTATTTGTGTGAAGCTCAGTTTTCCTTGCTTGGGAGTGAAGTGCAGAGGATGCACCCTACATTTTTGGATGAAATCACTTGAGTGCCAGAGGTGTATCCAACACACTGCATTGCATTGAAATGCTTTGGGTACCCCTCTGGCAATCACAGGGTTAACAGATTGTACAGAAAAGTAATGTGGGATGGAGGAACAAGACTTGGGCAATAGACAGTGTAGCCAATGTACATACATGAATTGGGCAATCGACAGTGTAGCCAATGTACATACATGAGAATTTTGCTGGTAGTAGACCCTAGAGCAATGGTTCTCAACCTTTCTAGTGCCGCGACCTTTTGATAAAATTTCCCAAGTTGTGGCGACCTCTAACAGTGAAATAATTTTCGTTGCTCCTTCATCTCTGTAATTTTGCTACTGTTATGAATCGAAATATAAAAATCTGATAGTTTTAGGCGACCCCTGGCAAATCGTCATTCAACCCCCAAAGGGGTCCCGACCCACAGGTTGAGAACCACTGCCCTAGAGTGACAAATATATGTGGAGATGGGAGAGGACTGGACTTCCTACAAATGGGTGGGATTGAGATGAGGTAAGGTGACCAAATAAGGTTTGATATTTTTACAGTAGAAAAGATGGGCAGACTAGATCGGCCGAATGGTTCTTATTCACCTTCCAATTCTATGTTTCTATGTGGGAATTGTCCCAAAATTCAGTAGAGAGAGGCAGGGAGTGGTTGGAATGGGGCTTGGAGTGAGCAAAGTAGATGGGGTTGCCACAGATCTTGCATATCCAGTGAATCACCCTCTGTCCCCAGAGACCACACTTGATGAATTTTGGCCGGAATGCGAGAGGGGCCTCCAATGCTTTGTGAAGCCATGTGTTAGAGACTTTTGTAGCATTTAAGGGACTACAATCCCCATTTAAATACATGGAAATTATTATTTTATTGGGTTTGATGTAGCTGGTTTTGGTCATGTTGCTCCTGTTCTTCTTAGTACATAAGCCTCAGTGTGGTTCTGTCGCTACCAATGAACATGTGGAGGCAAGAAAGGTTTTAATCAATGTAATTAGGTTTTCAGTCACATTTCGCTTGTAACAAGCATTATAATTTAGTTCACACTAAGAATTCTAAATAATAATAATTATAGTAACAATACTAATAATAATAATCTGATGCAATTCTCTGGTAACTGCTGCTTGATTAATTTTGGCCTAATAATTAAGTCTTAAATTACAGACAACAACTAGCATTTAACTGCATATGATATTGATTTTATGTTAACACCTTGCTTGTTAGGATACAACGTGGAATTAACTTGTAGCTGAAGGTTTCCATGTGTACTGAGAGTGATGTACTAAGAGAAAAGGAGCAATTGTGGTGCAAGCAAACTGCATCATATGGGACCAAAAAATTCCTGTTGAACTTACTAGGGCTTTTAACATCTTGAATGCTAATGAGGACTCCAGTGCATTGGGAAGCAGTGTATTGGAGATAGATATCATTCAATAGGTTTAAAGGTGTGCTCCCAGACCTATGAGAACAGTTACCATAGCTTATTACCCATATATTCTCTGATTTCTTTTCCGCCAATCACAAATATCTGCACAGCTGGGGGTGTCATCATCTTACTTGGTGCTCATGCAGTCAATGGGCTACTATAGAAAGAAGGAAATCACTCCCAAGAGTGCTATGTTACTGACATCTCCCAGCTGGCCATATATCTGAGATATCTTGTATTGACCCTATTCTGCTCCTTTAACCAACATTTAAGTGAATGTGTACTTGTCACTTCAAATTGAAGCTTTAATTTTTGAAAAATTAATTGAAAACCAACTATTATCATATAGCCAAAAGACCAGCATATGCATAGTTTATGAAATATTGATGCATTTTTTGCTATATGGCAAGCTCTCTGAGGTTGCCACCATATGCTGATTTGGTTCCAGTGCATAAAATATGCTTATTAAGTTCTGTGTGCACTGAGACGTTCACATTTTCAGAAACAAAAGTATCAATATCTTCTAATCTATGCACCAGCTGGACGTTTGGCTAGTATAGCACTTAGGTAGTTTTGAAAGACATCGTTAAACATTCAGACTTAAATTCAAGATGACAAGTCCATCAACATGTTCTTTTGTTAAATGTACTTTGATTTAGACATGATCAAAGGCATTAGGTCACAGGGAATGGAAATGACTGGACTACCAATGCTATAGTGCCACCAAGTTTATGATCCACTCAGAACCAATGTTCTAAGCCAGGGATGGAAAAACTACAGCTTCCGTCTGTTATTGTAGTACAATTTTCATAATCCTCAGCTTGCCTGTAATGAGTTTAGTAATTTAGATGTAGACCTGTTCACCCTGCTATCTATGAGTTTGTATTATAGACTAAGCAATTGAATACCCTTTGTGGGGACATAAATCTGCCAAAAAAGAATCCTGGCTATAAATTCAATGCCTCTAAAATGTTACTTTGTTTTTTTAAATATCTTTTTAATGTAGAAGCACACACACATTCTTTCATAGTTAAATTAGTATGAAGGTGCTGTGTTATCTGAGATTTTTATATTGCCCATAACCTTTGATAGCAGCAATTGTCTGAATTTTGGATACAAGGTCAAATTAACATTCCCATGACACCCTGCAAGTTTCATAAAAATTGGTTGGTTAGTTCAAGTACAAAACTGCTTGATTTTTCCCATTAGGAACTGAGAATTTTTAGTCTGACCTACAACCTAAACTAATCAATGGATTATCACTAAAATGGCAGGCAAGAGGACTCTGATCAATACTGTGTGATTTTTTTGTTTATTTATTTTATTTATTTATTTTAAAAGAGAAGTTTATTGTGGTAAGAAAAAGGAAACAGTACAGTGAATATAAGAAATGCAATATGGAATATCGGTACAGTATACAATGTATTAAATGTCAACATACAATGGTTCAAAGTTATCAATCGTAACAGATACTAATCATAGCTAGTAACCTCCCATTAATATGGGATGGAACAGCAAAAAGGGAAAGAAAATTTGAAGACCAAAAGAGGTACAAAGTAGATAGAAGAAGGGTCACGGTAAATGACAGAAGGGGAAAGGGAAGAAACTAGGAGTGAATACGAGCAAGGTCAGGCAGTCCAGCCTTGGGGATGGGTGGGAACAACAGGGGCACCGTGTACCCAGTTTATGCTGCACAGAGTTGATAACCAGAAAGATACACTTCAGCCCTCCTCCAGACACAGAACATCACAAATCCCATAGCACTGCAAAGTACATCCCACCCCTACAAGCCTCTGTCTGACAATAAGCAGGTGCACAACCAATGATGTTTCCTTCCCCAACACATTGAGGAGCCATCTGTAGGTTGGGTTAATGCCCAAGGTTCTTTAATACTGAGGCCAGCCAAGTTAAAAATGGAGCCTGCTATAAACTACCATCATTGGTCCAGGAGAGCCATGGTGTCCATATCGCTCATAACCATTTGAGCCCTCCCATAGTGGCAGCAAGTAACTGCTCCAAAAGAAATCATAGGTACCACATGGCCACAGTCAAAGGCTGGGGGTCCTGCCAAGGGAAAGGAATACTCAATTTACCTGTGTTCGTTAGGACATCAAAAAGTTTATGTAGTTTACAGCATTCCGGTAAGGCTGCAAAGAGAAACATTTCTGGGGAAAGAGTCCTGTATTAAAGCACATGTCCACCAGATACAAAACATTGTTCCTGCCTAGTGTGTACATCTCCAACAACAAGGAGAGACGGATGAGAAAATCTGAGACAAAAGATACCACCTAGTGAGGACCTTGTAATTAACCTCCTTTGAGGCTGCAAAGGTTTTGATGAGCTGCTCCCATTCTGCCTATTGATTCTGTTGTCTGAGCTAATCTGGTTCTCTGCTATCCACTGCTGCTGTCTTCTGAGTTTCTGACTCAGGCTGATCAGCTGACCTCTCTGATTACTCACCTGACTGTTATCAGCCAACCCTCCCAGGGTATTTAAAGCAGCATGGCTCACTTCCTCATTGTCCTTGTGTTTGTTTGCTGACCTGTTGCTGCTGGCTGCTGTGGATTTTCCTGCGTTCCTGTTTGCTGCGTTCCAGACCCCTTGTCTTGTTCCAGACTTCACTGACTTCTGTGCTGCTGACCCTCGGCTTGTTCCTGACATCGCAGACTTCAGGTTTCCTGACTCCGGCTCGGCTGAATACCTGTCTTGGTTCCTGACCCTGGCGTGTCTTTTGACTTATGCTCTTGGATCATGCTTCTATTTTTGTTGCACTAATAAAGGTGTATTGCATTTTACCTTTTTGTGTTCTCTCTGCTTCCTGGTCCCTAACAGAGGCATAATAAGGCGAGTTTACATATACATTTTGGAAGGTATTGTTCCATTGTGTACCAGACCAACTAATGTCTATATCAGTCTCCCACTGAAAGCGGTAAGGGGGCTTGTCCCCCAAAGTTGTGATAGGGAGTAACTTGCAGGTTTGTGATAAAGTTTTTGTCATCAATGAACCAGTAGAGAACAAAGACTTGAATAGGATCAGAATGCATATCCCAGCACCACCAGCCCAATCAAAAAGTGTTATGCTTGTCTGTATTGCCATGAGTGAGAGGCAGGCAAGGAGTGGCTAAAGGATAATTGTTCGAATTATATGATCCCAGACTCCCTCTCTCTCCTCAAGGAAAAAATGTATAGCGGTAGATGGACAAGAGTGGAGATGGAAACTGAGTCAGCCAGTGTCCCGGGTTTGCTGACCCCAGGTCAGAAACAAATATGAGAAAATTAGGTGTAAGCAGAGATCTGCCAGGCAAAAAGCCCTAGGAAGCCATAGGAGGTTACTAGGGTCTACAGTAGGGATATCACGGTCCCCGTGATTCCCTGTCACTCTCTGTGATGGTACCTGTGCATTGGAGGAGGCTGATTGGCCCGCCCAGGATGTTCCTTTATATACTGGGTCTATGGCACCTGTCAGATGCCCTTTCGTGGTGTTCCCGATCCTGCGCATTTGTTGCTGTGTTCCTGCGTTACTGTGTACCGACTCGGCTCGTCTGACTATTCTGCTGTTCCTGCTCCATGATTGACCCGGTTCCGGCTGACGTTCCTCTTCCGTGATTGACCCGGCTCTGACTGACGTTCCTGCTCCGTGATTGACCCGGCTCTGGCTGACGTTCCTGCTCCATGATTGACCCGGTTCTGGCTGATATTCCTGCTCCGCGATTGACCCGGCTCTGGCTGACGTTCCTGCTTCATGATTGACCCGGTTCCGACTGACGTTCCTGCTCTGTGATTGTTTCCTGTGTTCCAGCGAGACCTCGATCGCCTACTGGCGACATTCTGAATTGTGCGGGTAGTATTGCTCTGACTGATCACGTCTCTGCAGCTGAGCTGTTGCCTCCTTTACCGAGCCAGTCTGCTTAGTTTTGCTGAGCTGTTGCCTCTGTTACTGAGCCAGTCTGCATTCCTTGCTGAGCTGTTGCCTCCGTTACCGAACCTGTCAGGTACCCTTGCTGTGCTGGTTGCCTCCGATATTGAGCCTGTCTCCGTACACTTGCCAAGCTGGTTGCGTTCTATCCGAGCCATTTAACACTTTATGAGCCTGTTGCCTCCGTGACCGAGTCTATCCGTTAACACTAGCAGAGCAGTTATCCATCTCAGTGCTCGTTCATTACCGTTGTTGCACCGCGTGGTGCTATTGGGCATTCCGTTAGCTCTTGCAGTGTGTTGCTCTGTAACGGCACCGGAAGAGTGTCTTGGCTCTGGTCTCCAAGTGCTCACTGTGTTCTGCTACTGTAATGCACTAGACAGTGCGTTGGCTCCCAGATCGTTTGTGCAGTGTCTCCTCCATTGTGGCACCCAAGGGGTGCTCTTGGCTCTGGTCTCGTTGGCACATGCAGGGTCTCCTCCATTGACAGACCTAAGGGGCGTTCCAAGGCTCCAGTCTCTTTACCCCCAGCCCCCCTGTATATCACTTTGCCCCCCCAGCCCTCCTGTGTGTCATTTTGCCCCCTCAGCCCCTCTGTACCTTCTCTGTAAGGTGGCCGAACGGACCTCTATAGAGGAGCTTCTGATCCTCTACCTGTCTGACAGGAAGCTGTTCATTGTGCTCGGCGAGCAGCATCCTGTCAGACCAAGGTAGAGGATACAGAAACTATGTTATGGACATTTCGGTAGACATTTTACTCTCTTGCAATGGTGTATCATCCTGCTGGGCTCATGTAAGCTTCTGGTTTTTGGTAATGGTGCATTGCATGCTAATCTCATATAATACAATATAATGTGCTGGTCTTATGTAATGCAGGTTACACTGGAAGCACTGAAGTGTTGTAAGGGACAAAATAAGTTGTGTGTCATGTTAGTTGTTATGACAGTCAGAATATAACAACATAACATATTTGCACAATTAAATTCAATGGCAAAAAAATTTCCATTAAAGCTATGTTTTTAATCAAACCCAATAGCCAGCAAGTTCTTGGAATGTAACTCCATGACCTATACTGATTGACAACATCAGACATGACATTGCAAATAACATGGTCAATGTCATTGCTAATTACATCACAAATGACCCTGCAATTCTGCACAACTTGAGAGCAGCAACACTGCTCAAGCAGCACTGAATCTCCATAATGGTACTCTACCAATCCATATCTGAGCAAGTAGCAACACAAACCCAAAACACTAAAAGTAGGCTAAAAGGCATTCCTTACTGTAGTGCATATGCTCATTCTACACCAACATATCATAAAACACCACCCTACCAGTACTGTATTTCATCATCTAGTAATAACACCAATCCAAAATGGTGCAATAGTAAAATTGCAATTTGCTATAACGTGTTACTGCTGCACCAAATACAAAATCAGGAAGACTAGTACTACAACACACCAATGCTGCACATCATCAACTTACAACAGCACTAAATTACAATACTACAGCTTAACAAAGCTGACCTACCACTACTGCAGTTCATCATCAGCATCTAAATTGCCCCATAAACACTGCTTTTAGAGACCAAAGTTCTTCAAACAACACTGATAGTAAGCTAACAGTACTGCATAACATCTTCACTGGATAGAAAACACAGGTTAGTTCTTCAAGCATCACAAATTTCATAATCAATGACATACTGATGACATCACATATGGCTCCACAAATGGCAATCAATTACATCACAAATGACATCATCCATGACATCAATTGTAACATCAGAATTGACCCTGCTAATACTGCATTATCAGATAGTAACAACACTTCAAAATGCCTATCTGACAACACTGCAGCTTATCACCAGTAGTGAAACTAATCTAAACCAATGGTATAAAAATGTCTAAAAATCCTACCTCAGCATAACTTAGTAGGATCACTGCATGGCATCACCCAGACACTACAGTTTACAAACATGTAATCTTTCATGCAGTGTAACTGTCAGTGTCACTAATTAGATCATTTGTGATATCACCCTTAATGTAATTTATGATGACATCAGTGTGTCATTGAAGTTTGTGATTTCATCTTTGATGTCAAAGCCCATGAGGGCATGGAATTAAGTTTGAAGAACTTAATCTGTATTTCATGGCTTTTGTGCTTTTGAGTGCGAACTGAACACAAAGGGCTGGGATATTTTACCTTTGGAAAATATGACTTGATTTTTAATTCCATACGGAAACTTAGAAACAAAAACCATCAATAATTTTATCACTGGTAAAACTATCTGGCCCTAGACAGCTGATTAGAGACGGTATGTGTAAAATGATATTTTCTTTACTGCTAGTAATGATTTAGCTGTCCTTGTATATCAGTTAACCCCTTGGATGCTAGAGGGGTCAACAACATATAAGCATTTAAGGGGTTAACATAGAATAATTCAGCAAAATTGCATGTCTAGACTCAAACATTGAATGGGTTAATCCTTTCTATTTTTCTTGCTAATTTTTTTTTTATTACAAAACAAGGAAACTGAGAAATTAAACAGCAAAAATAGATTCAAAGCTCCAGTAACCAATAGACAGTGATATATCCAACGTATAAAATCACAGTACTGAATTAATTACATGAAGCAGGTCAGATATAAAAAGAATTGTACCCAAAGATTCAGATTTCTTTGTGTAATTGGAATTGTTTTAAATTTAAAATGTAATAACCTGGAGAAAACAGATGTTATTATATTTTACTGGTTTCTTACCTAAAAGAATCGGCTTTAACTACATAAATTGGGGACAATCATTTGCTGGACCTCTAGCTGCTGGAGATTTCAGCTCTCATACCATTGCTTGGTGGGTTATAGAAATTAGCCAAACAGCTGCAATTTGTTTCATGAAAATTAATCAGGGACCTGTAGAAAATTACAGGTTTGTCTGAATTCATCCGGAATGAATCATGGAGGGATGGATGAAGGTGGGAGAGGGAGAGGAAGGAATGGGTAAAGAAGGAAGAGAGTGTGTGGGAGCTGGCCAGTGTGGGAGAATAAGTAGTTTTAGGAGATGAGGGAAGAAAGGGAGCCAGGTATGGGAGTGGGAAAGGGTTGATTTAACCATCAGGCATGTGTGGCAAACAGGTTTGGCCTTGTGTATTTGCATGACCAAGCTCATGCCTCATAAGTGGCTGGAGTCGCCCCATTATCCTTTTTATAAAATCTATTATTATTCAGACCTCATTGGGGGCTTCTGATTCCCCCCAGCTATTGATCTCCCTGCCAATAGAGTAGTTGACAGTGGAGAGCAGCATGGGCTCCTGCTTTACTCCTACCTGAACTTCCAGTGGGCTGGTTGGGGAAAGCCTCACCCATAACCAGTGACTTGATCTCCTATGATTTGGTGAAGATTTCCCTATTCCAGTCTACTCTTACCTGGAAAATTGGGTAAGAATGGAAGCAGGAGAACACTCTGCTCCCCTGCATTTCCTCTATTGATCTGTTGATCATACACTGTCTGACTCCCCCCTCAGCTTGGTTCTACTGCCTACTATTACTCACAGACTCCTACATACACTCTATGACCCCCCTCAACCTCGTTCCACTGGTAGTCATAGTATCACACATATACTGCCTTCTCTTCCTGACTGCTCCCTCCTCCTGACACCCCCTAAGGTATGTCCACTAGTGTTGAGCGAGCACCGCGATGCTCGGGTGCTCGGGTGCTCTGACCGAGCACCCCCTGCTGCTCGAGTGCTCGGCCGAGCACCCGAGCCCCATTCAAATGAATGGGAGCACTCGAGCATCAAACCAGGCACCCCCTGCTCTGATGAGCGGAGGGTGCCTGGTCAATGTCCCCCTTCATCTCCGCTATGCCCCTCTTCCACAATGTCCCCCTTCATCTCCTCTATGCCATAGAGGAGATGAAGGGGGACATTGTGGAAGAGGGGCATAGCGGAGATGAAGGGGGACATTGTGGAAGAGGGGCATAGACTCTATGCCCCTCTTCCACAATGTCCCCCTTCATCTCCGCTATGCCCCTCTTCCACAATGTCCCCCTTCATCTCCTCTATGGCATAGAGGAGATGAAGGGGGACATTGTGGAAGAGGGGCATAGCGGAGATGAAGGGGCACATTGTGACAGACGGGCATAGCGGAGATGAAGGGGGACATTGTGGAAGAGGGGCATAGAGTCTATGCCCCTCTTCCACAATGTCCCCCTTCATCTCCGCTATGCCCCCTTCATCTCCGCAATGCCCCTGTACCTCCATTCCCTGGTGGTCCAGCGGAGCGTCTTCGGATCTGTGCCTCTTCCGGCACAGATCCCCGCAACCCGAACATGTCGGGCGAGCACATGGCGGTACTCGTACGAGTACCGCCATGTGCCGAGCAGAGCGATGCTCGAGCCGATCCGAGCATCGGCCGAGCACGCTCGCTCAACATTAATGTCCACCCATACCAATGTCATACAATTTTTAGCAGGCTGGTATTAAGCATATACTAAGAAATGTCATGGTGTTAAAAGATTTCAGTATCTTTGAAGTGACTGAAGTGTGAATAGAGATAAAAGGGCAAGTGACCACTCATTTAATGCAGGTGACAATCTATTTTCCAAAATAGTATGTCTTACTGACGTTTTCTTCATATATGAAATGGATAAAACCATTTTATTGCAGGCAGATAATTTCAAAAAGAAAGGAAACTATGTAGTTTTGTGCTTCTGGCACCCCCTACACTCTGCCAACCCATACCAATGGGGCACCATTTTTCCAGGATGAGCTGGAACTAATGAATGCCTTAGAAACTTCCACAGTACATTTGAAAGAGAGAAAATGTAAGATAGGATGACAATCTTTTCTTGTAGAGCCATGTTCTGGAAATATTTGTGCACACGAGGCTAGGGGTAGAAAGGCAAGTGACTTCTCATTTGATGCAGAGGGTTATCTTCTTTCCAAAATTAAATGCTTTGTTTACCTTATCTTCATTTGTCTAGATGTTAAAGATATTTTAGTACAGGCAAGTCATGCTTAAAGGGATAGTAATACTTCGTTTTAACTTTATTTTATTTTGTAGGCATTAAAAAAACATGAAGAATGATGTAAGTCTTATCTCTCAAACCTTTATGGTTTATGAGATATTCACAAGCAAAGTTCCCCTCCCTCCCCTTTTACTGATGTCACACTCTTCAGCCTGAGCAGAAGGGAGGTGGCCAGGTAGACTGCAGAGAGGGACAATCTACAATTAAGATAAGAGAAAAACCTGAAAAGCTTGTCAAGGGGGGCAGGGATTTCATTGTTTTCATAGGAATAAGAGTGTCCCCTTCTGTTATCTGTCCAGTCTATGGACTGCATTCCACATCTGAGAAGAGATTGTTTACAGTAGGTAAAAGGGGCGGGAGGGGGAAACTTTGCTTGTGAATATCTCATAAACCATAAAGGTTTGAGAGATAAGACTTATATCATTCTTCATGTTTTTTTAATGCCTACAAAATAAAATAAAGTTAAAACGAAGTATTACTATACCTTTAAAAATATATTAAAAATGAGAACATATAGTTGGTGTAGTTTTGTGTTTGTGGTACCCCTTTCCCCCTTATAGTACATCATCTTATACCAGTGGAGTGACATTTTTCTCATAAGAGCAGTAGCTAATTAGTACAGTGAGAAATTCCCTATTTTTCAAAGATTTCAGTACATTTGAAGTGGTGGAAATGTAAAAAAATGCATATTTTTTCCTTTGGGGCCACCTTCTGAAAAATGTGAAAAATGTTTCCCTTATGTTTTTCTATCACAATACTACTTCTGAGGGCTGTAGTGGAGAAATAAATAGCTGAAAGTAAAGGTTGTGAGTCCTACAACAACATAGGCCTTGAAAAAGTTGTTAGCAGGTTGAGTGCCTTTGTCCATTGCACCAACACTCATTTCCTGCTTAAGTAACATTGGTACAATTATCTTTGCAAAATAACTGTGGCTTGGGATATTCCAGCAGGGTGCAACACATGAAATCAGTTCTTTAAAGCCTCTGTTTTCAACAAAAGAAAAGGGCAGCATGTCAACCTCCAACATTTTGGCAAGTTTGTTAGCCCATAGGCATAGTTTTGATGTATGTTTGTGCAGATTTTGACTACTTCCTACGAATTTAGTGTGTGATAGCAGTTCGTACTAAAAGAACTGTGTAACTTGTGGAGGTGGTTGAAGTGGTGGTGGTATGTGTAGGCACTCTATGACTCTTGTCTCCAAAATAAAACCCAGAGTCATAGTAAAATAGTTGATGAGGCTGAAAAAAAGACATGTATCCATCCAGTTCCAAGCATGCCAAATCACCTCTGTTGATCCAGTGGAAGGCAAAAAAAAAACATTGAAGCCATTTCAAATAAAGACCCACTGAGGAGGTGCCTAGGTGTGAGCCTGCTTTCCCCCTGCTCATGCTTTTTGATAGACAACAGATAACAGCATTCTTAGCTTTTGTATCCTGAGTGAAGAATCTACATATTGTAGACTTCATGGACTGCGGGATTCCTGAGGGGCTGCTAATACTACTGGGGCTAGATGTTGATACATTCTACTGCTACTATGAGGAGTCAAAGGTGTAGCACATCCAGCAGTAGTGAAGACATCATCATAGCTAAAGTTGTGGATGTTAATAACCTGTGTTGTTGTTGTTGCTTCTGGTTACTCGGCACACATGTGTGTGACTGAATGGGGCTTGGACTTGGAAGCGGTGATGTTGTTGATGATCACTGAGAGGAATACTATTTTTAGGAATCTTTGTTTGTACGGGGTCAGAGTCTCCAATGGTTTTCTCAAAGAGTTTAAAGACAAGCACAGTGCTCCTTTTTAGTGGTGGAAGATTGAGCCTTTGCCTTTCAGCTTACTTTCTGGATATGTCATCACCTCTCTCACTCTCAACTTCATCAGTGTCTAAAGGAGTGAAAGATGCTGGATGGATATATTCTAGATCTGCATCATCATCATCATCAGTCATTAGTCATCATTAGGTCATCCTCAGCCTCTCCGGCCACTTATTGCCCACTACCTTTATATTCATTTAACCTTTTAGAGGTGTCAAACAATTTGTTTTTACATTTACTTTCACAAAGTTTGCTACCACTTTGATGATAGGTGTTTTGGTGCTTGTTTGTCTCACTGTCAGATGCAGCAGTTGGTTCAACTGCTATACCTTCCTCCATTATGCCTTCATCAACACTAGAATGCAACTTGTTGTTATCTTCAGTGTTCTTTTTGTATGTTTATTTTATAGTACTGGTTCTGATGTTGGTGGAAATTCTGGTGGGATCTTGAAAAACTGCATCCTCCCTGGGAGGAGACAGATAATAATTTATTGCATACACTGCAGCAACCATGGCTGCAGTCAGTTTTTGTACTACCACTTTACTTCCACAACCCTGCACTGCTCCTCCTTTCCCCCTCTCCCTGCCTGTTGTGCATTTGCTGGACATTACCCAACTACTGTGTGTGTTTTTACTCTAAAGTACACAGCACAACTGCTGGAGTATGGTTCTACAGTTTGTCTTCTGGTATCGCCTAGCCCAATAGTCTCCCCAGCTCACTTTGACTGTATCCTGAATCAGTTCCAGCTAAACCAATTCTTGTTATCCCTCTTTGTGGTTGGCAAGTTTATTCATATCTATGGATGCAGGGAGGACATTATGGTAGCTAGCACCAGTATGAAGCACTGCACACAAGCATTTTACCTAAGAATATTTCTCTTTGGTCCATTGTGGAACACAGGAGCCATGGGGTAGAGTATCCTCCTTTGGTAGGGAGGGCACTTACCTACAGGGTTCTCTGGAGGTGTAGATATACTCCCAGCTCCATTTTACCCATCTCCATGCTCATTTTCAAAAGTATCCTTTTAGGAGACTGTAAGGGTGAAGTTCTCTTAGCTTTTTTTTCCTTCATTTTTGTAACTTACATGGGGCTGTTCAGCTTCTCATTTGGGGTCCTATTCCCTGTTGCTCCAGGTAGATATGGAACAGAGGCCAGGCCTTTACCGGATCTGAGGTCTGCTTGGAGATGGCTATCTGGGCTTTATTTAGCCAATCTCCATCATTTTGTTCTGTGTGATTCATAGGAGCCTGAAGACTAAATGAGATTATAGACATCAGAGTGTACAGGTCCTGTGAGTACGTCCTATCTGTTTGTCTAGCAAGCACATTCTGAAGTCTGTGGTTTATTGTTATATTTTGGCACTCTGGCCATTTCAGCTAATTTCTACCATCACTCCTGGCCACTGCAGATATCTCAGGGCTGGAGAGATATGTATTTTACATTTATTCTTTTTTCATTTTACTTTTTATGCACTTTATTGGGCCACTCTTTAAGTAATGGGTGCTCACAGCCACCATCTTGGATGTGGTATTGCTACATTTCAGCCACCTCCAGCAGCATATACCCAAGAGATCTCTATCAATCAAGGTGCTAAATCCCCTGATTTAAAGTATTGGGAATTTGTACTAGTGCCAAATGATGCAGCTGATTTGCCCCTGAGTTTCTACGCTTTTCTTTTAGGCACAAGGTTGTTAGTACATACTTAACCATTCTTCTATGGAGTTTTTCAGATTTATTAGGAGAAATGCATGTCCGCTTTTCCATGAAAGAGCCATGGATTTAGCACATGTGATTTTACTGCTTAAAGGGATAGTAATGTTTCACACAAAAATAGCAGCTCTGATTAATCTTCATAGTATTTGGGCCATGGAGAGTATTATTTCAATACTGTCTGAGTTGTAGTTCAAGAGTAAATGAATGATAAAGTATCCCCCTCCCACACTGCTCACCTCAGAGCAGCAAGACAGTCCAAATGGATCGCAGAAAGGGACAATCTTCAGTGGGCATAAGGAAAAAACTGCCCGCCTTTGTCAAGGAGGCAGGGTTTTCCTTATGCTCAGAAAAAGAAGATTGTCCCTCACTGTAAGCTGTCTAGTCAAGAGACCAGATTCCACATCTGAGGGGAGGAGGCTTACACTAGGTAAAAGGCACAAGAGGGGGATATTTTATCATTCAATTACTCTTGAACTACAACTCTGACAGCATTGAAATAACACTCTCCATGGACGAAAGACTATAAAGATTAATCAGAGCTGCTTTTTTCTTGTGAAACATTACTATCCCTTTAAAATGGACCTGTTATCTACACAGCTTTGCAATGCGTTGCATACCCCACTGGCAATCAAAGGGTTAAAAAACAGTGCATCCTAGAAAAAAAAATCTAAACATAATGTAAAGTAAACATTTTTCATTTTTAATTAATAGGCTAAACTGTTTTTCTAGTGATAGGCTTTCTTTAATTAATGTAAGATATGAGTTTCTACTATCCCCTTCAAAATATATCGAACCAGATTTGGAAATTTCAACTCACTCCGACTCCTTGCTTTGTAGGATTTGTTCTGTGCAGCCACTACACTCTTTCGACTTAGGAACTATCAGAAGACATTAAATTGAAAGAGACAGAATCACTCTCAGAACACCAATTCAATAAGGACCAATGATCAGGCCAGAATGCAGTTAGAAATAAATGTATTGAAGAGCTTTTCAAAATGAAATACGTCTGCAAGATGGTTATATATCTGCCTCATGCGTTTTTGGTCTTACATGAAACACTTAAGGCAATTATGTAACCATGTTGCAGAAGTTTTTAAAGCTTTTGAATATATTCAATTTTTAACTGCACTATTACATAATCATTGGTTCTTATTATTGATGTTCTGAGAGCACTGCTGTCATCACATTTATCATTTTATTGCTTACCAGAATTGGCCCCTTTTATCATAACACACAGGGCTGGATTCATATTCCAGGAGTCCCTAGGTAAAGCACTCTAGGTGCCCTTAGCTCTGACCATGACCCCCCCACACACACTCTTCACATGACCCTGCCCCCAGTCCCATCCACTGTTTCTTTGCATGGAAAATACCCTTGGTCTAGAACAAGCAAGGACTATAAATCAATAACCCCTTGGTTGTTAGAGAGCTATCCAATGCATTGCTTCACAACGTGTTGGAGATCTTTCTAGCAAGAGGTTAAATAATAGCTTGTAAAGGTATATATAAACTACTGCAGGGACACTGAAATTGCACTGGCCACCCCTACATTTCTGAATGTAGGTGTGGCAAGCAAAGCTGAGGTTCAAAATTTGCAGCTCTTGGCATCTGCCTACTTTACCTATTGGAAAATGTGGCACTGATAACACAGGATAAACCATGGTAAAATATGTACATCTTATAAATATGGGATGTTTGTGGATAGACCATTTAGGGTTTACTTTTAAAATGTTACACTCAAAAGAGCATGCGACTACATGGCGCATTAACCACCTCGCCATGATTAAAAGTGTGACATGAGAATCGCACAGTGCATGAAAAGCATGAGATTCTCATGTAGCTTCATGTAATGCTGCTTGAAGAGGAGAGAGAGAGAGGCTGAACAGTGACACATCAATATTAAAAAAAACAAAAAAAAAACTTTTCCCCAAAAGTCCTCAGCCTGTGCAGTCTTTGAAATATTAACCCTCACAGGATCCTGCTTTCTTCTGTGTCTCACCCATGGTCTTGTCACAGTCTTGGATTGGCCCTGTCACTCTGCTCTCTCCCTTTCTCTGTTTAATGTTGCTGAGTGTTGCGCCGGGTGGAGAATTAGTGTTCTTATGCAGTGCTGATATTGCTGGCTTTCTACACTAGGTTCTGTCACTCTGCTCTCTTCCCTTCTCTGTTTAATGTTGCTGAGCTCTGTCCAGCAATGTTCCGCTTGGTAGCACGCCCGGCGCAGTGCTCAGCAACATTAAACAGAGAAGGGGAGAGAGCAGAGTGACAGGGCCAAGTGGAGAAAGCCTATAATATCATCAGAGCTGTATCTGGAACATATGAAAAGACCACGAGTGAGACACAAAAGACTGCAGGCTCCTGAGAGCTTTAATATTTCAAACACTGCAGAAGATGAGGGCTTTTGGGGATATGTTTTTTTTTTATATTGATGTGTCACTGTTTAGCCAGCGTCTCTCTCTCTCCCCCCTTCAAGTGATGTTACACGCAGCGATATGGGAATCTCACTCTTTTCATGCACTGCAAGATTCTCATGTTGCCATTTTAATCATGGCAACAAGGTTAATGCACCACGTAGTCACACGCTCTTTTGCGTGCAACATTTTAAAAGGATACCAGCATTTAAGTGGTATAGTATGAGTTCTTTCTAATCACAAGGGATGTGTGCATAAAAAAAAAATTCAAAGCTAAGATATAAATGGAAAATGACCTGTTTTGCCTGTTGAATTCCTACTGGGAGACTTTCTGCGGACATCTTCCAACAGGAATGCAAATATGTGTACTTGAGTAAATACTGTATCTGTGTGTATACTATATGCTTGCTGGTAGGTTAAGCAGTTAAGCAAATTAAAATCAGATGGTTTAAAGGGATAGTAACACTATATATATATATATATATATATATATATATATATATATATACATACATTTTTAAGAAGAGACGGCACTCACTGGAAATTGATTGAAAAAGAGATTCAAGCGATGTTTATTCCGACGTTTCGACCACCAACTATGGCCTTTATCAAGAAGGTTGAAATAAACATCGCTTGAATCTCTTTTTCAATCAATTTCCAGTGAGTGCCATCTCTTCTTAAAAATGTATTTATCGTTTCTATGATTGGCACCCTGGTCTTATTCAACATAACAGTGAGTGCATCTCATACAGCATTATATATATATATATATATATATATATATATATATATATATATATATATGTTTTTCACTTTCTGAGTAAAAACAAGGGTACTCTCTCTGCTGAGAGGTGTTCTACTTAAAAGTTATTGCAGCTCAAAATTAATTTTTTTTTAGGTGCAGTATCTAAATGGCCTGAAATATCACAGTTACGTTGTTGCTACATCGTCCTATGGAGAGTTCTCATCAATTGACAGTACACTTCCACAGGATGTAGTATCAACAGCGCCCCTGTACATTTTCAGGCCATTGAGATATTGTAAGTAGAAAAATTCAAAACGTTGAATAAATCACCTCTCAGCAGTGGGAGTACCCTTGTTGTACTCATCAGGATATACCTTACGATATAAATTGTAATCTATATTAAGTGTTACTATCTCTTTAAATGAGAACTAAAACATTTTCATATCCCCCCCCACCACCAACACCATCACTTACATTACTTTGGTCAGAAAATAATAAATGCCTCTATGAATGTTGTCCTTGTGTTTTTGTTGAAGCAGTTCCATCTTCAATCAGTCCTGAATGTCATGTCCATGGAAGCAGACATGGCAATAACTGGCAGCTCTTTTAACCCCTTGAGTGGCAGAGTGGCATGCAGTGCATTGCTCTGCAATGCATTGCTTTCCCCTCTGGTACTCAATGTGGTTAAATTGAAGTAGACAGAAAATGAGCCTACTTAACCCTGTAAGACCCAGAGAGATGAGCATTGCATTGCGAAGCAATGCAGCGCACACCTCTCCAGTAATTAATGGGTTAAGTTTAATATGTACAGTGAGCAGAGTTTGAATTCCTGAACTGACTGAAGATGTTATCTCTTCAATAAAAAAAAATAATAATACACAAGGACAAGGTTAATAGAGGCCATTAGGATTTTCTGATCACAGTGTCAGCAGGTGTTAGTTCCAATTTCCTCTTGCAACATAACACATTTGTAGTATTGATAGTATTTTCCTTAACTCTTGAACTTCATTGAAAAGGAGAACCAGGAAATTGTAATTTTTGCTGATCCCTAATAATCACACAGGCCAAGTGCAGTCTACCATGCTTTTTTCTTCATTCCTTCTTAATTTTCATGCATCACATAGGTCCCTTCATGCCTCTTTTCACCTTCACACTAGAACCTTGTAACACATTTAAGGTGTAATTCAATAAACTAAAATGTTGTAGTTCTGGAGCAAACCAATTTCATCCTAGGAAGTGAAAATTCTCCCAGTTTTCAATTATTTAAATTGGATTTTAACCCCTTTAATTCTCAAGAAGTCTCTGTTACTTTGCATTGAGTTGGAGCTCACTTTAGCATTCAAGGGGCTAAAATTCAATTTAAATAATTGTTAAGTTTCTTTTCTCCCCTATGGTGCAGTTGGTTTATGCTAACTTATCTAATTGCATCATAGAAATGTTACAGGTTTTCTAAACTGGAATGTGTCTCCAGACCAGTTATTCTGACAGGTTCCAAAAGGTTCTGAGACATGAGCCCTGCCACTGCATACTGTAATTAGCATTAGCAGGACACAGTCCAATTATGTTGTCAGGGATATCAGCAGAATATTACACCACTAGTTGAAGAGCCAGGTACACAGGCCACAGTGCCACTGCCAGCCAGTCGCTGGTCAGTCATGCACAGTAAAGGCTGCCCGCGCCGTGACTGATACAGAGCTGGACTCTCCTTCGGAGCGTCCCGCTCTGCATCAGCCTCATCGTAGGCAGTCTCTACTGCGCATAACTGCGTCGTTACACACGTTTTAGCGAATTATTATATAGGATTATATGATACAGGATAGCAGCAGATTTCATAGATATAAGTATGAGAGCAGTTGTTATCTGCCACTGGCCTTTCTCCAAACAGCGTTTCTACAGCTCCCTCCTTATAGTGTACATGAATCTCTCTGTCACTCCCTTCAGTCTCATTCTCATTGGGACTGATGTACTGAGGTATAGTGGAAAAATTCTTGGGCAAATCAACAGTGCAGTTAGGAACATATAAAATTCCCCATTCATTGAAGTGGTGAAATGGAAATGCTGATATTTTTCCATGTGGTACAGTTGGTTTATCCACATTTTGTTATACATCAGCCTCACGATTTCTAGTTTTTGCTTATCTTTCTTACTCTCTCATTCTTTCAATCTCCCCTTCATCTCAGAACATTTTGTTTTTCTCCCTTAATTACGTTCTAACTCCCTTTCACTGTCTCTTCGTTTCTCTTCCTCTCCCTCGTCATCTCTACCTCCTTCTCTCGTCTGTCCCCCTCTACTACTTTCTACCTTACTTCCTCGCTTTTTCTCTCTCTCTCTCTCCAGCCATTTCCTCCCTTACTCCTTCTCTCACACACTCCCTACCTCCTTCTTCTTCCCTCTCCATCTCTCTGCATCCCTCTCTCTTTCTTCTACTTTTTTCTCCCTCTCACTCCCTCCCTCCTTATCTCTGTTTCTCACCCTCCACCACTTATTATATTTTTCCTCACTTCCCTCTGTCTCCCTCCCATGAACCTATTTCTATCTCATTCTCCATCTTTCCCTTTCCTTCTACTTTCCACCTCCCTCCCTCTCACTCTATACTATGGTTCTCCTTTCTTCTTTCTCTCCCTCTCTACATCAACCTCATTGTTTCTGCTCTTTTTTCATTCTCATTTCTCAATCTCCCCTTCTTCTCTCAGTATATTTTTTTCTTCATATCTCTCTGCCTCTCTCTGTCTCTCTCTCTCTCTGCTGTTGTACAGTATTATAATGCACAGGGTAATTGCTTTACATCTGAAAGGTTTATTTATCAAAAGCAAATGGATAAATGGACTGGGAAATAAATGTTTTCATGGGTTAGCCATTCACATATTTATGAATTGGTTTTACGCCGTCATTTATCAATGAATGAACACAGTATACCCTAAGGAATTGTGTGTTTTTTGTACGATAGGCTGATGAATCGTACAAACACTGTAAATGTATCCAATTTTTCTCATGGAAAGCTTTATTTTCACAAATTTTTCAGGAATTTCCTTTGTTAAAGTATGTTTAAACGTACAAAAAAATACCCAAATATATTTATGAATGACCTACAATTAGTGATTTGTGCACTAAGTTCACTTTCCTTCCAGCTGCAATTTTCACAAGAAGCGATCATGGGCCCACATTTATAAAAGCAAACTGGAGTAAACCAACTGGACCATAGGGGACAAATGAAAAATGTGTAAATTGTCATTCATGTCAGTAGAGCTTTATAACCCCTTGATTGCTAGAGAGGACTCCAGTGCATTGTAATGACATTTAACAGAAATTTGTATTTGTCCCATATGGTGCAATTGATTTATTTCAGAATAACTCCAGGTTACTTTTATAAATGTGGGCCATTGATCGCTTCTTGTGAAAACTGCAACTGGAAGGAAAGTGAGCTTAGTGCACATCACTTATTGTACGTCATTCATAAATATATCTGGGTATTTTTTATTTTTTTACATTTAACCCTTTGATTGCCAGAGGTGTACGCAAAGCATTGCTTTGTAAGGCATTGCGTACCCCTCTGTCACTCAAAGGGTTAAGCATACTCTAACAGAGGAAATTCCTGGAAAATCTGTGAATATTTGGACTGTATGTTCGAAAGAAAAGTGGAGGAGTTCTGGGGCAAACCATTTGTACTCTAGGGGAGAAGGAAAAATTCCAAAAATTCCCATTGATTTAAACAGGGATTTTAACCCCTTGAATTCGGGAATGGTCTCCAACGCATTGCATTGTGTATGTAACAAGCATAAAAAACTTCCATTGATTTGTGCTTTCATGCCAGCTGGTTCACCGGGTAGGAGGTGGACCCCAGCTCTGATTCAGTGAGATTGTTTATAAAACAGCGGATAGCCCCATTTCCTTCTTGGGGTCCCTCCTTCACCATCTACCAGTCTCTCTGGGACTTCACTCTTTTTGGTGGCTCTGTTTCTGCTGTGGGGAGTGGGATCGGGTTTGTAAGGAAAGCATGTTTTAAAAAAGGGCTAAAACCTAATAATAACCCCATACTTTCCTTACTTTGACCAGGAAATCCTAATGGCCTTCCTGAATTTTGCCCTTGTGCATTTGTGGAAAAGATAATGTCTTCAATAAGTCCTAAATGCTGTGCCGTGTCCATGGACACAGACATAACAATTCCTGATTGTTTTTTAAACTGAAGCAGGCAGCACGTATGTGCCTCATTAATCATTTAAGGACCAGCAAGATTTGCATACCCATCTACTCCTTTAAAGGTTAATATTCCTGTGCAGTGGCCAGAGTTTATGTGGTCCTTCTGCTAGTAACTGTCATATCCACCTCCTTGAAAATAACATCCATGACTGATTGAAGAGGTTATCTCCTGATAGAAGGAACAAGGGCAAAATTTCCAAGGGCCATTTTTGACTACAATAAGCAAGTGGAGGGCTTATTAGGAGGTGTCAGTTGTCCTTTAAGATAGAGAGCACTGTAAGTCTACATTTATTAATGACACCCCCTTCCCGTACTAGTAGTGAGGAAGAGCTAATCTTAGCCATAGTGTGTTCTCTTCAAATACAAATCCAGAAACTGTTTACCTTGGTTATGGCAACACAGCAGTTTTTAAATAAGTTAAACAATTATATAAGCAAATATTTTCAGTCAAGGATCAGAGCAAAATAATTAATCATTCAATCCAACAGAAAGGAGCCAAATGACCTTGCAGTAATAGAATACTATTCATATAATTTAAAGCCATAGTAACACCTAAATGTGATCTGGGGTTATATACAGTTGAATACACTACACATCAGGCATGTCAAACATGCCGCCCATTGGCCTGGAAATGTGTGGTCCGCAAATGTGGGTTATATTATGCCCTACATATAGAGGAACTTTTTAAGTGACCTGCAGCCCAGCATCAAGGGTATAAACGTTCAGTTTAGATCAATGGGCCATATATATAAAAAAAAGCTTTCTTGTTTGGGTTACGGTATAGGGCAGCTCCACTCTGGTTCTCAAAGGATTAACATTTAAATATGTAAACAACAAGAGAAGCAGTTGACCTTGGAATGTTGTCACATTTTTTTGCTTGTCCATTAACCCTTCGAGAGCTAGAGAGGTTTTCAATTGACTGCTTCAAAATAACTTGATGCCAAAGCATTTTCGCACCCTGTCACTCATGTGGTTTACCTGATCACAATCATAATCTACTGAAAGTGAAAAAGCTCAAGAATATAAATAATTCACCCTCTAATTGCCACTGTAATGTCTAATACACTGGTTTGCATTGAACTACTTTGGCAATCATCTCCTGTTCTTTTTGTTTGATTTATCACATTACCACCTCAAGTACAATGACACATTGATTTTTTTATTATGGATAGATGAAGATAAATTCAAAATATAAAAAAATATATTATTTTCTGGTGTCTGTGTAAAATCAGACTTTATTTCTCCTTGTTAACCCTCTGTTCCTTAAAAGATTAAACACATCAGGTGTTAAATGTATCAACAGTGCTGCCAATTGAAAAATGTACGCAGATGGTGAAACAAATGAGTTTCACAAATCTCTTGCAAATATTATGTTTTCTGTAAAAAGTTTTCTTGCATAAGAAGGGAAATAACATAGTGCAGGGATGGAATTGTTTATCAGTCACTTTAACCCTTTGAGTGCAGGAGGGGGTACTCAACGCAAATGCTTTTGTAACCCTCTGGCACTCAAAGGGTTAACTGATCTATATGTGTGCCCCATGAGAGAGAGAGAGAGAGAGAGAGAGAGAGACAGAGAGCAGTGTATGGGTGGTTCTGAAGATACCAGTGGATTAGGGATGGGGTGCCAAACTGCTAGGAGGCCAGTGTGTATGTGGCCCTGGACTATATTTGATTTGGACACCACCGCTTTACTTCATGCTGCCCTTTTTGTAAAATTCTCTGTTTTCTGAGTTCTAAAGTTGAGTCTTGCTTTCTGTAGGAGAAGCTGTCCCTGTCTTTTCCAGGGCTCCCTAACTCCAATTACCATAGCAATCTTGATAAGGTGTCTTAAAAGTGATAGTGCTGTAATGTCTGTAAATGTGCAGAAGAACAGTAGGTGACAATCTACATACATTAAATTCATTAGTTTTTGTCTCTTGTTTCCAACTATATAAGCAGAATGAATCATAGGGCAGTCTATCCAGAAAGGTATCCAGTGTATTACAAAACAAGGTGTCGAATACCTCTCTGGCACTCAAAGGGTTAAAAATGCAAGTTTGGTATTTTATTATAGGGATCTACCATAAAATAATTAATTTTTACAGATGCTCTCTGGAAATACATTAGATTTAAAATGATATGAGCCAATAATATTTTTCAGTGTTAGTGTTCCTTTAAGTACTGTTGATATTTTGAAATTGTAGCCACACTTTATGATGATAAGAGCCAACCAGATTCACCCAAGGGTTGCATATGTGGCCCTCAAGCCAAACGGCAACACATTTTAGTTAAAGATTCTAAATCCTATGTAATAATTCACTAGGATGGTTGTCAGAAGCCGTCATGCACAGTAGAGACTGCCTGTGCTGCAGTCATGCGCAGTACAGAGTGCCCGAACGCGCCATTGCGCATTCAGGCACTCTGTACTGCGCATGACTGCAATGCGGCCAGTGAGCAGAGAGGCTCCGTGCACCAGCTGAGGCTGCTGGGTGGCACTGTGACGCGTGTACACGGACTTTTAAACTAGTAGGGTATAAAGTAGATTATCTCTTGGTTTATAAAGACATCTCAGTGCATTGCTTAACAATGTATTTGATAGCTCTCTAGCATTTAAGGGGTTAAAGTAGAGCAATCTACAAAAATATCCTCCGATCAAATAGAAAGAGGGTAAGGCTGATATACTGAGGACAATTTTAGGGCAAACTAATTGCATCATAGGTGGCAACTAAAATCCCCATTGATGTAAGAAGATATATTAACCCCTTGAATGCTAGCATTCTCAAGAGACCTCCTTTAACGTTCAAGGGGTCAAAGGCCTATTAGTCAATGGGAGTTTGGGAAAATTGCATTTTTATACTATGTTGTAGTTGATTTGCTCCACATTTGCACCACTGTCTTAGTACATCTACCTTAGTGTGGTTTCTGGGGTGAAAATACTGTATATGTATGATTGCTGTAGTAGGCAAAAATGATCTCCTCATACCATTGTACCAGAGAACTCTCCGCAGGCCCCAGGAGAAGCCTGAGGCCACATGTTGTTCACCAATGTTCAATTAAATGTATCTGTGTTTTAAACTAGAGACACCAAGTGAAGCAACTATCTAAGGTCAGAAAGGATGAGTTCAAATAAATGATCTGATGTAAGGGATAGTTTGTCATGTTCATTCTTAACACCTGTGAAAAATTACATTCCTCAAGGAGTCCTCAGAAGCAGGTGTTACATGGTGTGATCTGTGAAGGCACAGGGCATCCCGCAGTGTGAAAATGAATTGCAAATAGTGTTTTGCTTTACACCCTGGTATTTAAAATCAGATGTAGATACAGGCTTTAGAGAAAAAGACTGTATTTCTTAAAACTATAGCAAATTTGGAAAAGGACTTCTTTTCCCCAGAGACGTCCAATGGCATTTGCTATATCTCTGTGTGTAGTTGGTTCCTCTAGGAGCAATTTCAGTCCTGATATAAATTATATGGAGAAAAGAACATTTCCAAAGAGATTTCTTAAGGGATATGTAGAAATGAATTGCAGAGAGGCTTCAATGCCTTACATTTTAAATTGACTCTTTTCTTATTATCTGATTATATTTTTCATGTCGCTCTATGTGCATTTATGATACTCATGTTTCACTTGCAGTGGTTGTCCCAGATTTGCAATATTATATGTCCCAATTTAACACCATTGTGGGTTTCAGTGTGTTGGAGACCTCTTTGGCATTCAAGGAATTAAATAGAATAGCCTTTTATTTTTCTATACAGATATTTCACCTTGACACCTTGAGGCTGATGTGTTAAGAAGAACTGATGCAATTGTGGAGAAAATAAATCACTTTGAATGTGTTTTTAAGCCTTTGGATGCTTGTAATTTAGAGATAACTTTTTAGTTAATAATGCATAAAAATATATATTCACAATGCATTATTGCTATTATCATTACACATGGGAACACTGTGGGTTTTATCATGAGGCTTAGGGTTCTAACCAAAATCGCTAAGTGAGAGACTCCAGTGTTACCTACTAGGCGATCTGTAACAGTGACCTACTCCTTTACTTTCTAAAAAAGAGGTAGAGGGAGACGTTGTGCTTGTGATATCTCTCTAAGTTGTAGCATCTAAAAGGGCAACTGTCACTCAGATAAAGACCTATTTTCATACTTGCATGCTGGCAACAGACATACTGATGAAGCTAGGGCTGCATTCTGAGGTCCAGTAGACCAATGGGGAAGCAGAATAAGGGTATGAACGGGACTCCTGGTGTTCTCTCTTTGATCGCATGAGAATCAACTGGTCTGTGACCCTTCACTCTTACAGTTCAGTATAATTGGGCTGCATGTGTGTGATCCCAATAGTCTCTGTGTTGGACTTAAATTTTGACATAGAAGGTTCTGTGGAGGCTGTGCATGCAATCCACAGAGGTTGTTGCTGAGGGCTTCATACCATCAGGTTGCATACTAGACTGCTGCCAGCCTTGGTCGTCAGTTTTCTGACCCGTACAAAGAGCTGACAGGAGCTGTTTCGAGGTTGAATGTGGTTGCACGGAGCAAAGCAATATCTTGAACAACCCTGGGGCATTTGAAAGATTAAACAACCAATTGACCCAATATCAAGCTCCACAATAATCAAACAAATACTTTTTCAGTCTTAATCAAAATATGCCCATCAGATCAAGGGTTGTGCATGCAAGAATCCAACCATCTTTCAGAGTGTAGTAAAACCCACAATAAAAACAGCTGCCATCCAATCAGGGAAAAGAAGAGGAGTATAATACTCCCAGCATTTTCCTATAAACCCTCACTGTGATAAAATATCCAAAATACAGATAAACATCTAGAACTGAAAGCATGATGAAAACAATATAATACATGAATAATCAAAACATTGAGACACATAACACATACATCTAAAGCATACATAGTTTATGAACTTTATTCTTCCTAAAATAAATAATGACAGAGGAAATGAGCCATACATTTTAATGAGTTTAAACAGACTAACAAAAAACAAAGTACTGGAAATCACTATAATACTCACAATAATGCAATAATCGGCTAAACACTATTTTGTAACAGATTGATAAAGGTGGATATATTCCAAAGAATGGCAAAATGCTAATGAAATGCTACAAAAAAGATAAAATAAAACAATAACATGTGAAACTAATGAATCTAAGTGACTATAATTTGTTGTGTGGTAGACTATATTGATTTACTTTATAAAAGTGATTATACTACCTAGAAGAAAAGATGCATACATTTTAATAGTGTTACTATAAATATTAATTGATTAAAGTGATCTGCGCATAATATTACATACAAGATGGAAAAATAAAGAGGACATAGGGAAGTGGGTCTTAGGAGGATACTAGAAAGTTTAAACCAACAAGGGGGAGAACAACTAATTCTCCCAAGAGACAAACACTTGCAGTATCACTTAGCAATATGTTGTAGGCATTAAAAAATGAAACTAAATGCCCCCAGTCCCATCTCTCAAACCTTTATGGGTTGAGAGATATTCGGCACCAAAGTTGCCCCTTCCCTCTCCCGGGACCGGAGTCCCTGCAGTCAGCTAGAGCGCTGACGTCAAGGAAAAGGGGAGGGAGGGGGGAACTTTGGTGCAGAATATCTCTCAAACCATAAAGGTTTGAGAGATGGGACTGGGGGCATTTAGTTTCATTTTTTAATGCCTACAAGATTCATTTTTGTAAAAAATTGTCAACACTATCCCTTTAAAATCTCCATTTAAATCAATGGAAATTTGGGAAAGTTTTATTTGCTCTTTAAGGTGCAATTTTTTATTTTTTTTGTTTCTGGAAATGCACTTCTAGCATATTGAATATGTCCGTAATTATTTATCATTACTGCTTAGTTAACCCTTTGAGTTGCAGAGAAGTATGCAACATATTTTAATGAAATCCTTTGCATACCTCTCTGGCACTCAAAAAGTTAAGACAAAAACAAAATAGAAAACAAATATTAAATGTTGTCCATTAACATACCATATTTTTGTGTAATTTCCTGAAAAAATGTCATGGATGTTTACGGATACGAACGGTACATAAACACATGGCTGCCAGGGAATCTTCTATTAAAGGTGGAGATAACTCAGATTTCATTGTCATCTCAGGACGAGCGAGCATCTGGCGTGATGAATATAAAAATATGCACGAGCCAGAAATCAACTTAGGTGCCTCATAGGAAGCACTTTTTCATTAAGATTTAGAAGTCAGTCGCTCTGATTAATTCCATGTTTTTTGTGCACTGGAAATTCTTATTGTTCCATACACATTTATGAGTATTACAATTAATCAATTTAGGCATACCAAAATCTTTAAAATCATAATATCTTAGAAAGTAGAATGTATTACTGTCATTGTGGCAATTTCCAACTGTGATTCAGCTGTAAATGGTAAGATTATGTGTGTGTGGGGGGTATTTTCTCACTTTCAATAACATGCATTGAGTCAATGGGGATGTATGTAGCCTACAATTCCACAATGTAACATACTAGAACTGATTTCTTAGTTATATGCCTGTCTAATGTCAATTTAAAAAATATGCCAACTATTCTTACTTTATTGCTGCTTGTACTATTGAGAGGTCAAATGGAAACCATATGAGTATTTTGGTTCATTCCTTTCTCCTGCTTTTTTAATTGTATTTACTAACAATGTACAAGGAACTCTGGCATACCATTATCCCATTTCACTGTGTATGCTATAGGGGTTCAAAGCATGTTGGCCTTAATATTTTAACAATGACAGAGCATGTGTGCGCTGGTATGCAGTAAACTGACAAAATGCTCAAGGTCATACCCTGAAGTGCAAGGTAAGGCCAATGCCAAAAGATCTTCCATGGTGGGTTTATACAGTCTCTTGAAATGACTACTTTAGATTCAAACACAGTTTCCATGTATTTCTGAACTCCCTGCAAACTAAAGAATATCAGTGTAAATAATTATGTGGAAAGACTTTTAGGCTTCTTGATTGTTATTCCTGGTGTGCTACTAACTGACCACATATTCAGAGCAAATTTTATTGGAACACTATAAACCTTGTTCTTTTAGGTTATGAATTATAAATGTTTATGGTATTTATGCCTATAGGAAAGTGGCTCTTAAATTGTTTAAAACTTTCAGTTCCAGAAGTAGAGAATTAGGGGAGGCAACATAAATCATTCATTGCTGAGACCTCCAGCAGGTTTTAATGAAGAATGTAATCTTAACATACATTTGATCTGAGCCATTTATGCCTGCACTTATATAAGTATTCTTTATTATTTGTATTTTTATATGCTATATATTTTGATCTTTTGTTTATGTTTTCCTGACTTAAAACATTCTGGTTAGTCGGTATGCTATATCTTATTTAATTTATGTACAGGTTCTTTATATCCTCCCCATTTACATTTCTCTCCCAACTATATCATATATATATATATATATATATATATTTATTAATATGTATATATTACTTTCTACCAAGACAGCAAATGTCACTCAGTATTCATTGCATGATACCTATTTTTTTCAGATTATCTGTATTTCACAAACCTCATTGTTTTATTTTTGTTATTCTTTTTTCATTATATTATTTATAATCATTTGCACTTTTTGTGTCTCTTTATCCTTTGTTATGGATAGGGTTTACATTCCACAAGTGTATACAGTGAGTTGGATTGGATATCACATCCAATCCCTGTTGTGCAACTGATTATCATGCCTATTGTCTGTCTCGAACAGTGCCCATCTCTACCATGGGTGGGACTATGCTTTAAAAGGATGCTTGGTGTGAGCCTTCCATATCTCACTGAGTGCCCGTATAGAAGCTCTTTAGTGAAACCCAGGTTGGATTGTTCTTTAGTTCTTTATGACCATCTTTTTATCTTACTCTCTGTGATGATTTCATTGTGTGTAATTATTGGAACAACTTAGTGATCTAGATGATTGATTGGACATGTAGCCACCTATCAATTTCTACTGGTGTTCAGGAACTATGCCTGTATAGTATAGTATAGTTACTACAAGCTCTGCGATCTGATTAATCTGACTAGCTAGTTGATCTTAGCAGCTCCGACTTGCACAGTTGGGAATACTATGCCCTTACTGATAGATTCATATTGGGCATTGATTCCGCTCTAGCCTTTGCTATAAGCTTCAACTGTTGATCCAGTTGCTCCATGTCATGTTGATACTTTAGCTGATATATTGTCAGTGAGTCTGCTCTTTGCTGGAAGGAAATGGTTAAAGGGATAGTAATGTTTCATAATAAAAGCAGCTGTAACTAATCATCATAGTATTTGGACTTTGGAGATTGATATTTCAATATTGTCAGAGTTGTAGTTCAAGAGTAATAGAATGATAAAGTATTCCCCTCCCGCCCCTTTAACTGATGTAACACTGCTCAGCTCAGAACAGCTAGGAGGTGCCCAGGTAGACTGCAGAGAGGGACAATCTTCAATTAAGATTAGTGAAAAAGCTGAAAAACCTGTCAAGGGGGGCAGGGCTTTCATTGTTCTCGCAGTAAGAAGATTGTCCCCTGCTGTTATGTCTGGTCTTACAACTAGATTCCACATCTGAGGTGAGCAGTTTTACACTAGGTAAAAAGGGGCGGGAGAGGGATACTTTATCATTCAATTACTCTTGAACTACAACTCTTACAGTACTGAAATAACACTCTCTGTGTCTCAAATACTATGAAGATTAATTGGAGCTGCTGTTTTTATGAAGTAATACTATCCCTTTAAGGAGACTATTCAGTAACTGTGTTGTCTGTGTATAAATAAGGCTGCATCTTTAAGCAAGATTAGTTTCATTTTTGTAGTAAATGAGTTTGTTTCAGTAAACATCCTTGAAACATAGTTATCTCCCTAGTCCAGAGGATAGGGAGGCTTTCTTTCACCCATAGTATAGGAATGTTATCTAACTGTACCTGTGTGTTGGAGTAGGGAGGTTAGTTCACACATTCTTAAGAGTGGATGTTATTACGAAACTCATATTACTAATTTTAGCTGATTACACCTATCGCTCTTAGTTTATTTACACATTTTATATCTTGAGTACAATTCAGGAGCATATTAGTACACTTTATGTTCAAAATTAGGGGGCATTTTGATTCCCTTGGTACTATGCTCTACATAACATCACAGTTTGAGGGTTGTGGTTGTTGTGAATACGTTATGAGACTTTGCTTGGTTATTCCTAGTACCTCTGGCATTTGATATGCAGTAGGTAGTTCTCATTACTTTGAATACATATATATATACTTTCTGGTTTTCTACTTTTTTCTTTTCTTTTTTAGTTTGTGGCAAGCTAGATATCCCCCGGCATCACATTTTTCAGATATAGGTTTATCTAGACTATTGGGAAAGTCTGAACCTAGAAGGATAGCTGGGGGAAACTACTGCTCTCTAAAAATACCATTGCTCAGTTTAGATACTCTCAGTGGAGAACATGTATGATCTGCAAAACTTCCGGAACAATGTGCTCTGGACAGATGAGTTACTAGTAGTCATTTTTGGACTTAGTAAGAAATGTTAATTTGGTGAAAACAAAAACCAAAGATTGGCTCAAAAAGATGAACCTCATTCCAGCCATCAGTCATGGTGGCAAAGTCATGGTTTTGGGCTGATTTTCTGCTTCAAGATCTGACGGCTTGCCATTACACAAAAATACATTCTGCATTGTATCAGATTCTAAAGGAAAATGTCACTACAACCATTCACCTGAAGATAAACTGAAAATGGGTCATGTGGCAAGACAATTATCCTAAACATAAAAGCAGATCCGCAAAACAATAGCTGCAGAAGAACAAATTCTTCATATTTAGTATGGCTTAGTCAGAGCCTGGACTTTAACACCATTGAAATGTTGTTGCAGTACCTGAAGCTTTCTGTCCTTGTGCCTGGAACATTTCTGCAGCTTAGGTTTTAGTTCATGTAGCTTTTGGCTTTATTTGTTATTAAACTGTGATTGTTGGCTGCTGTTACTGCAGTGTGAGTTTGGATATCAATGAAAATCTATGGTGAGTTTGAGTGTGTAGTGACATCTGGACCTAGTTTGGGGGCTGGATAACTTATTAGAATTTGAATGTGAATTGTAATAAAGCATATGAATTGAAAGTAGATTGGCTAGTCACTATTTATTATTAATAAATTGGGTTGTAGTATTATTAACCTCACATACATAATCCTTTATTTCTTTGCCATTTAACAACATATTATTTTGCAGTTTTGAATGCCTTTTTCTATCTGAGACTCAGATAGAAATCTTATATACAACCTCTAGTTTTCAAAACAAAATACCAGTGAACTAATTTAGTTAGAGATGTGCCTTTAAAAACAAGTTTGGACTATTTAGCCTGTCTAGGATCCTAATCCTTTTGTAATTATTTTCCATCACACATGTTCTCTCTACCGTCTCTACATTTGATTGACAGTGCCAGCTGCATAGGAGGTGCCTGCATCACAGTCTAGTCTAGAGTATCTTCAGAATGAGTGAGTTTTACTTTGCATTGTAAACGTGGGCTTAACCCTTTGAATATCAGGGGGTATGAAACTGATTACTTTGCACTAGCACTCAGAGGGTTAAAGGAGAATTAATACCTCCCAATAATAATTTCCCACTTACCTTACTATACAACTGTCTGCCTCCTTGGACATGACATCCAGGACTAGTTAAATACGTTATCTCTTGATCAAAGGCACAATAGCAAAATTCATAGGACCATTAGGATTTTCTAGGCATAGTAAGATAACATAAGAATTGGAGAAGCAATATCACTGAAGAGGTTATTTCTACATTATCCCCTCTTTATCACCCCTTAGTGCATCCCCCCTCCCCTGGTGTTGCCCAGGTGATGTTATTTCAGTCTAATAACACTATCTTTAATGAACTACCTCTAAGATTCCCAGAAAGAAAATACTCCTTTGATAGGTCCCTAGCAAAGTAACTTTAGTCTAAGCAAGGGAAACATGTGGCTCTCCAACTGTTCTTGAAATAAAACGCTCATCATCCTCCGCCAGCCAGGGCTGTCAAAACTTTTTTTTTTTTTTTTTTTTTACCTATTTTCTTTTAACTTTTATTTCAATGTGTTGCTCACCCCTCTAGCACTGAAAGGGTTAAAAAAAGTTTGTTCTGTAGTAACTTTTGGATGCAAATTCTCCCAGCAGTGGGAGTACTCTTATTTTACTCAACATACACAGATCACTGCTGTTACTGCCTAGCTGCATGTCTTCTGGATGATGAATTTGCAATTGTAACTTTGGTCCATATTTATAAAGGTGAACTGACGTTATTTTGGAGTAATCCAACTGCGTCATGGGGACAAATAAAAATCGGCTATACAATTACATTGGGCTTTTAATCTCTTGAATGCTAGAGGTGTCTAATGTCTTCTGGTACTTAAGGTGTTAAAAAGCTCTAATCAAGTGCATAGGCATTTAGGATTTTTTATTATGTCCCCTATAGTGCCGTTAGTTTACTCTAGAATGTTCTCAAATTCTTTGAATTATAGTAATCATTTTAATCTTGGCATCACTTTTCTCTGTCTTGTAGTCTTACACTTACTTGCTCACAGTTATCCCTGAACCTACCCTTCCCATATCCCCCTCCCACTGATATGATCCTCACTCTACATCCACCAGACCCCAAGTTAGCTACATTTCTACAATCCAGCACTTTCCTTTTCTACTTTGGCATTCAAAGGGTTAATTCTGCATCTGATTCCAAATAAATCCTAAACTCCACTCCACTGCTTTGCATTTAAACTATTTTCAACCCCTAACCATTGAGTTTTGATAACAGTATATTCCCATTCCACTAAATATCAGTATTTGGCAACCTGTGGCTGTCCAACCATCATAGGACTACTACTATTCCCATAGTGGTTGTCCAGGAACAGCTGAAAAGCCAACAATTCCCATCGTCAAAGTACAGTAGGTTATGAGAATATTATATCTCTAAGTTACCATTTACTCCTTCAAAGTTTAAGAAAATGTTCCATATTAAAGGAGGGAAAATGCCCTGTGTTTCCTCATTGAAATAATGGAGAATAAGTCATTTTTTGCGGACAGTAAACCATTACCTGTTCTTTCTTAGGGAGGTCAAGTGTATGAGTATGTGGCAACCTGGGACTGCTATGCTGAAGTGATTATATTAAGGAAGAATGCTGTGTAAACTGCAGAAAACTCTTTTGCCTTTAAACGAATGCCCTGTCATCACTAAATGGCATTTCCAAACCATTTGCCACATAAAGGGATGCAAGACAAATCTGACAGGGATCAATGCTTTCACAGAAATCTCTTTAATTGGCTGAGGATTCTCCTATGGATTCTCATTGAGGCAGTGACTCAAAAGAAGACAAGAGACATGAAAATTATAGTCTAGTCACTGTAATATATTCTCTGCATTCTGTGAAAAGCTTAGCCATGTGGATGGGCACAGTGATCTGTCTCTTTTTAGACTTTCTAGATAATCAACACTAAGTTCACTTAAAAAGAAAAATATACCCTCATATAATGTATTTAGACTCTGAAACTAAATCATTTTGTTCAGCAAGGCTTTTCAATTTCCTTTTTCATCAGCTAATGAAAGATCAGCCGACATCTAGTTCAGGGGTTGGTAACATATGACTCTCTAGCTCTTGAGAACTAAAACTCCCCTCATCCCCAACCAGCCAATGGCTAGTCAGGGGGTAATGGAAACTGTAATCTCCATAAAATGGAGAGCCAAAGGTTGCCTACCCTTGATCTAGATAGACTAATCTCCTCTGGGAGAGGACCCGTGGAAGAATTCTAAGAATCATTGTGCAGCACAATCAATCCCCTGAAGACCCGACTAGAGTTTTGAAAAGTGAGGAGTGGCCCCTGCTGTTCTCTTACTGATTACTTGAGACAGACAGGACTATAAATCCTGCAGTTCATTCTTGTGGGACTATGCATACAGTTCCCATAGACCACTAGTGAAGGACTTAAAGGGATAGTAATTAGTGTTGAGCGAGCATGCTCGGCCGATGCTCGGATCGGCACGAGCATCGCTCTGCTCGGCACATGGCGGTACTCGTACGAGTACCGCATGTGCTCGCCCGCCATGTTCGTGTCTCCTCCCCGCACGTTTTGCGCCTGCTGCGCAGCCAATAAACGTGCAGGGAGGCTCTGACATCGGTGTAATGCCAGCAGCCATGTTGGCTGCTGGCATTACACTGATTGGCTGGCCAGAACCCGTGGTCAGGTGCTGTATAGCACCTGACCAGCGAGTTCGGCTCAGTCTGAGCCAGGGAGAGCTGAGGATAGGAAGGGAAAGGCAGTGTAGGGAGGAAAAAAACAAAAATTGTGAAAAAAAAAGAACCAAAAGTCCTTTTTAGGACTACTGTGTGTGGGGGCAGCAGGTTATTTGGTGTGGGGGGAAAAAAACAAAAAAAAAAAAAAAAAATATATATATTCTGTGTAGTGTGCAAAGTTGCAGATTAGAGCACATTCTGTTTAGTGTGCACAGTTGCAGATTAGAGCACATTCTGTTTAGTGTGCAAAGTTGCAGATTAGAGCACATTCTGTTTAGTGTGCAAAGTTGCAGATTAGAGCACATTCTGTTTAGTGTGCAAAGTTGCAGATTAGAGCACATTCTGTTAAGTCTTCAAACTAAAATATCAAAGTCACGTATTCCATTCAGTGTGCGTCGCCGCAGTTTAGCAGCACATTCTGAGTACTGTGCAGAGTTGCAGAATAGGAAGAAATACTGTTAAGTCTTCAAACTAAAATATCAAAGTCACATATTCCATTCAGTGTGCTTCGCCGCAGTTTAGCAGCACATTCTGTGTACTGTGCAGAGTTGCAGAATAGGAAGAAATACTGTTAAGTCTTCAAACTAAAATATCAAAGTCACATATTCCATTCAGTGTGCTTCGCCGCAGTGTAGCAGCACATTCTGTGTACTGTGCAGAGTTGCAGAATAGGAAGAAATACTGTTAAGTTTTTAAAACTAAAATTTAAAAGTCACATATTCCATTCAGTGTGCTTCGCCGCAGTGTAGCAGCACATTCTGAGTACTGTGCAGAGTTGCAGAATAGGAAGAAATACTGTTAAGTCTTCAAACTAAAATATCAAAGTCACATATTCCATTCAGTGTGCTTCGCCGCAGTTTAGCAGCACATTCTGTGTACTGTGCAGAGTTGCAGAATAGGAAGAAATACTGTTAAGTCTTCAAACTAAAATATCAAAGTCACATATTCCATTCAGTGTGCTTCGCCGCAGTGTAGCAGCACATTCTGTGTACTGTGCAGAGTTGCAGAATAGGAAGAAATACTGTTAAGTCTTCAAACTAAAATATCAAAGTCACATATTCCATTCAGTGTGCTTCGCCGCAGTGTAGCAGCACATTCTGTGTACTGTGCAGAGTTGCAGAATAGGAAGAAATACTGTTAAGTTTTTAAAACTAAAATTTAAAAGTCACATATTCCATTCAGTGTGCTTCGCCGCAGTGTAGCAGCACATTCTGTGTACTGTGCAGAGTTGCAGAATAGGAAGAAATACTGTTAAGTCTTCAAACTAAAATTTAAAAGTCACATATTCCATTCAGTGTGCTTCGCCGCAGTGTAGCAGCACATTCTGTGTACTGTGCACAGTTGCAGAATAGGAAGAAATACTGTTAAGTCTTCAAACTAAAATATCAAAGTCACATATTCCATTCAGTGTGCTTCGCCGCAGTTTAGCAGCACATTCTGTGTACTGTGCAGAGTTGCAGAATAGGAAGAAATACTGTTAAGTCTTCAAACTAAAATTTAAAAGTCACATATTCCATTCAGTGTGCTTCGCCGCAGTGTAGCAGCACATTCTGTGTACTGTGCACAGTTGCAGAATAGGAAGAAATACTGTTAAGTCTTCAAACTAAAATATCAAAGTCACATATTCCATTCAGTGTGTTTCAACGCCGTTTAACAGCCTATTCTGTGTACTCTGTACAGTTCCAGAATTATAAGAAATACTGTTAAGTTTTCAAACTCAAATATTAAAGTCACTTATTCCATTCAGTGTGTTTCAACGCCGTTTAACAGCCTATTCTGTGTACTCTGCAGAGTTGCAGAATAGTAAGAAATACTGTTAAGTTTTCAAACTCAAATATTAAAGTCACATATTCCATTCAGTGTGTTTCAACGCCGTTTAACAGCCTATTCTGTGTACTCTGCACAGTTGCAGAATAGGAAGAAATACTGTTAAGTTTTCAAACTCAAATATTAAAGTCACATATTCCATTCAGTGTGTTTCAACGCCGTTTAACAGCCTATTCTGTGTACTCTGCACAGTTGCAGAATAGGAAGAAATACTGTTAAGTTTTCAAACTCAAATATTAAAGTCACTTATTCCATTCAGTGTGTGTCACCGCAGTTTAGCAGCCTATTCTGTGTACTCTGCACAGTTGCAGAATAGGAAGAAATACTGTTAAGTTTTCAAACTCAAATATTAAAGTCACTTATTCCATTCAGTGTGTGTCACCGCAGTTTAGCAGCCTATTCTGTGTACTCTGCACAGTTGCAGAATAGGAAGAAATACTGTTAAGTTTTCAAACTCAAATATTAAAGTCACATATTCCATTCAGTGTCTTTCACCGCCGTTTAACAGCCTATTCTGTGTACTCTGTACAGTTCCAGAATTATAAGAAATACTGTTAAGTTTTCAAACTCAAATATTAAAGTCACATATTCCATTCAGTGTCTTTCACCGCCGTTTAACAGCCTATTCTGTGTACTCTGCAGAGTTGCAGAATAGTAAGAAATACTGTTAAGTTTTCAAACTCAAATATTAAAGTCACATATTCCATTCAGTGTCTTTCACCGCCGTTTAACAGCCTATTCTGTGTACTCTGCAGAGTTGCAGAATAGTAAGAAATACTGTTAAGTTTTCAAACTCAAATATTAAAGTCACATATTCCATTCAGTGTGTTTCAACGCCGTTTAACAGCCTATTCTGTGTACTCTGCACAGTTGCAGAATAGGAAGAAATACTGTTAAGTTTTCAAACTCAAATATTAAAGTCACATATTCCATTCAGTGTCTTTCACCGCCGTTTAACAGCCTATTCTGTGTACTCTGCACAGTTGCAGAATAGGAAGAAATACTGTTAAGTTTTCAAACTCAAATATTAAAGTCACTTATTCCATTCAGTGTGTGTCACCGCAGTTTAGCAGCCTATTCTGTGTACTCTGCACAGTTGCAGAATAGGAAGAAATACTGTTAAGTTTTCAAACTCAAATATTAAAGTCACATATTCCATTCAGTGTGTTTCAACGCCGTTTAACAGCCTATTCTGTGTACTCTGCACAGTTGCAGAATAGGAAGAAATACTGTTAAGTTTTCAAACTCATATATATTAAAGTCATATATATCGTGTAAGATGAAGAAGGCGGGTAAAAAGGGACGGGGAAGTGGACGTGATCCTGAAAGTTCAGGGCGCGGGTCAGGACGCGGAGAAACTGTGCCTGGTGCCAGAGCACAAGAAAGAAAGACATCCACCATACCTAGCTTCATGTCTGATTTCACAGGGCGTCGCAGGACATCACTCTCGAGGTCCGACCAGTGCGAACAGGTGGTCGGTTGGATGACAGCTGATACTGCTTCCAGTCGGTTAAGCACCACCCTGTCTTCCACCAAGTCCACTCTCAGTAGCCAAGAGTCTGGTCAACATAATCCTCACTCTGATCATCCTTCCTCCCACCATACACGGTCTGGTCAAAGAAGTGATCCCACACTGGGATATAGTGATGAGCTCGTCTCATCACCAATCCTTCATTTGACCCTCTCTCCAAGCACGCTTGCAGAGGAACATGACATCTTGTGCCCTGATTCACAACCTCTAGAGGCTACCCAATCACAAGAAGATGACAGATGTGAACGGCATTTAAGGTCAAAGGAAGTAGTGGATGATGATGATGATGATGAGACACAGTTGCCATTAAATCAACCACTATTTCCGTCTCAAGACCTTGTTGAGGAGAATGTTATACAGTTGTCAATGACTGAGTATGTGGTGGGATCAAGACTTGAGGAGGATGATCAGAGTGAGGAAGTGGAGGAGGACTTGGTGGACGATGAGGTGACTGACCCCACCTGGGAAGGTGTAGAGCCGAGCGATGACAGCAGTCCTGAGGGTGAGCCATCTGCAGCACCGCAACAGGCTGGAAGAGGCAGTGGTGTGGCTACAGAAAGAAGGCGGACCGCACCAAACCGGCCCGCAAATGTTCCACGGAGCACCCCCTTGCGTAAATCTACCTTGCCAAGGGGTAGGTGTTCCGCGGTATGGCGTTTTTTTAAGGAAAGTGCGGACGACAAAAGATTTGTAGTTTGCAACCTGTGCCACACCAGAATGAGCCGAGGCATGAACACTAGAAACCTCACCACCACCAGCATGATCCGACACATGGCATCCAAGCACCGTAGTAAGTGGGAGGAACGCCTGGATCGCCCATCTGTGTCTGCAGGCCACACCACTGCCTCCTCTTCCCCTGTTTTCGGTGCCGGCCAATCGCCTGTCGAAGGCGCAGGCCCGCATACCTCCCGCCCTGCACCTGTACCATCTGAAGCACCATCAGCGACCACATCCACTTCCCTGTCCCAGCACAGCGTCCAAATGTCGTTACCCCAGGCATTTGAGCGCAAGAGAAAGTACCCAGCCACCCACCCACAGGCCATAGCACTAACCTCACACCTTTCAAAATTACTGGCCATCGAAATGCTGCCATTTAGGCTTGTGGACACTGAGTCCTTCCGCAGCCTGATGGCAGCAGCTGTCCCTCGGTACGCCGTCCCCAGCCGCCACTACTTTTCCCGGTGTGCCATCCCCGCATTACACCACCATGTGTCCCGTAACATCACCCGTGCCCTGACCAACGCAGTTACTGGGAAGGTCCACTTAACGACTGACACATGGACAAGTGCTTGTGGCCAGGGACGCTACATTTCCCTGACGGCACACTGGGTGAATGTCGTGGAGGCTGGGAGCGACTCGGACCCTGGGATGGCACGGGTGCTACCCACGCCGAGGATTGCGGGCCCTACCTCCATCAGGGTTTCCACCAGCACCTACGTTATTGGCTCCTCCTCCTCCGTTTCCACCTCCGAATTCTCTACACACACCGCCACTCCCCCATCAGCCAGTAGCTGGAAGCAGTGTAGCACTGCAGTGGGGAAGCGTCAACAGGCCGTGCTGAAGCTGATCTGCCTTGGGGACAAACAGCACACGGCCTCAGAGCTGTTGCAGGGGATTAGTCACCAGACCGAGCAGTGGCTCTCGCCACTCAACCTGCAACCAGGCATGGTTGTGTGTGATAATGGGCGTAACTTGGTGGCGGCTTTGGAGCTCGGCAAGCTCACACACGTACCATGCCTAGCGCATGTATTTAATTTAGTGGTGCAGCGATTTCTAAAAACCTACCCCAATGTGCATGATCTCTTGACCAAGGTGCGCCGCGTGTGTGCACATTTCCGTAAGTCATCTACAGCTTCGGCCGGCCTGTTGAAGCTGCAGCAGCGCTTACAATTGCCAGCTCACCGGCTGCTGTGTGACGTGAGCACGCGCTGGAACTCCACCTTCCACATGTTGGCCCGGCTTTGTGAGCAGCAGAGGGCAGTAGTGGAGTACCAGCTGTTACACGGTCGTCGCCTCTCCATTCAACTTCCTGTAATCAGAAGTGAGGAGTGGGAATGGATGTCAGACCTCTGCGAGGTTTTACGCAATTTTGAGGAATCGACACAGATGGTGAGCGGCGATAACGCTATTATCAGTGTAACCATCCCACTTCTGTGTCTACTGAAACGCTCGCTGCTCACAATTAAAACCGACGCTTTGCATGTGGAAGAGGTGGAAATGGGGGAGGAAGAGCTTACACAAGGTGATAGCCAGAGCACGCTCACTTCGTCTTCTCAGCGACAATTGGAGGAGGCGGAGGAGGAGGAGGAGGAGGAGGAGGAGGAGGAAGACACGGTTGCCTCCGCTACAGAGGGTAGCCATGGAACTTTAGTTCCATCTCTTCAGCGTGGGTGGGCAGAAGAGGAGGAAGAGGATGAGGATATTGAGAGTCAGCCTCCTGGTGAGGACAGCGAAATCTTGACTGTTGGTACTCTGGCACACATGGCTGACTTTATGTTAGGCTGCCTTTCCCGTGACCCACGCGTTGTACGCATTTTAGACAACACGGATTACTGGGTGTTCACCCTTCTGGACCCCCGCTACAAAGAGAATTTCTCATCTCTCATTCCTCCGGTGGAGAGGACAAGCAAAATGGTGCAATACCAGAAGGTTCTTGTTGAAAAATTGCTCCAAAATTTTCCATCTGACAACGCTGGCGGCAGAGTACGTGCTACCTTGGCCAACCGAGAAGGGGAGAAAAGGGGAGCACACAGCAGTTCCGACAAAGGCAGGGCAACACTCTCCAAGGCGTGGGACACCTTCATGACACCCCGCCAGCACCCTCACCCTGATGCGCAGCCTAGTGTCACAAGGAGGGAAAAGTTTTGGAAGATGGTGAAGGAGTACGTAGCAGACCGTGTCAGCGTCCTCAATGATCCCTCTGTGCCTTACAACTACTGGGTGTCCAAGCTGGACACGTGGTATGAACTGTCACTCTACGCCTTGGAGGTGCTGGCCTGCCCTGCCGCCAGCGTTCTGTCTGAGCGGGTATTTAGTGCTGCTGGTGGCATCATAACAGATAAGCGTATCCGCCTTTCCACCGACAATGCTGATAGGTTGACACTTATAAAAATGAACAAGGCCTGGATTTCCCCTGACTTCTCCACTCCACTGGAGGAAAGCCCCGGGGGAACATAAACTCACTTTATATATGTTATTTACAATGATGGGAATACTCTGTATTCCCATTCACCCCTTCCACCCAAAAAACGGGTATATGGTTGACTCTTAATCTTCTCATCCTCCTCCTCCTCTTCCATATGCCCTGTGCTATAATTTTTATATAGGGCCAGCTCACCAGCGGGCCCTGTGATATAATTTTTATATAGGGCCAGCTCACCAGCGGGCCCTGTTTGCCAATTTTTATATAGGTCAGCTCACCAGCGGGCCTTCTCATATAATGTTTTATAGCGTCAGCTCACTAGCGGGCCTTCGCATATAATGTTTAGGATGGTCAGCTCTGCAGCAGACCCTCACCCATAATGTTTTAGATGGTCAGCTCAGCGCACGTTTCCATCTTAATCATGGCCTCAGTTCTGAAAATCAAGGAAATTTTTGGGATAATTTGCCTCTGCGCACGTTTCCCTCTTAATCATGGCCTCACTTCAGAAAATCGATGAAATTTTTGGGAGAATTTGCAGATGATATACAAGTAAATATACAGCAAATACTGTTTGGTAACAATTTTTCGCCTAAAGTCGTTTTTATTTTCCTTTTTGTGTGTTTTACGGTCAGTCTGTAAAAATGGCGTACTACGGGCGAAAGATCGTTCCCAGCAGCGATGTTGGAGTCCAAGGTGCATCCAGACATCCTCCCTATGCTGTCCCTGAACCATTTCTGTAGTGTTTCCATCTTTTTCTGCCCTTTTCCTATGGACCAGGCACCCTCCCCTCATCAGAGCAGGGGGTGCCTGGTGTAATGCTCGAGTCCTCCCATTGACTTCAATGGGGCTCGGATGCTCGGCCGAGCACTCGAGCCTCAGGGGGTGCTCGGTCAGAGCACCCGAACATCCGAGCATTGGGGTGCTCGCTCATCACTAATAGTAATGTTTTACAAAAAAAAGCAGCTCCAATTAAACTTCATAGTATTTGGGCCATGGAGAGTGTTATTTCAATATGGTCAGAGTTGTAGTTCAAGAGTAATTGAATGATAACGTATCCCCCCTTCCCGTCCCTTTTACCTAGTGTAAGCTGCTTCCCCTCAGATGTGAAATCTGCTCACTTGACCGGACAGATCACAGCAAGAGACAATCTTCTTACTGTGAGGATAAGGAAAACCCTGCTCTCTTTGACAGGCCTTTCAGATTTTTCGTTATGCTCACTGCTTTCAGTTACATCAGTAAAAGGGGTGGGAGAGGGATACTGTCTGGTCTTAAGACCAGATTCCACATCTGTGGGGAGGTTACTTACACTAGGTAAAAGGGGTGGGAGGGGGAAACTTTATAATTCAATTACTCTTGAACTACAACTCTGACAGTATTGAAATAACACTCTCCATGACTCAAATACTATGAAGATTAATTGGAGCTGCTTTTATTGTGAAACATTACTATCCCTTTAACCCTTTGAGTACCAACGCAATGCATTGGATAACTCTTTGGCACTCAAAGGGTTAAAAAGCTTGACACTAGAAGTCTATGAGTCTGTGCCTGCAATCAGTGAAGCATCTGGCTGTGAGTCACAAACATCTTGTTTATGTCCATCCTCCCTACCAATCAATGATAACCTTCACAAATGACTGACAGTTTTGGGGATGTGCAGTGAAGGAGCAGACTTACAATAACAAGATACTTGCGTTTGAATTTATGAAAATCACAGTGCCATTATAATCCATGTTATCCTTGTATCTAACTCATGTGAGTACTTATACACATAGGCAAAAAATTTAGTAATTCTGGTGTAAACCAGCTGGAATATATCTAACAATTAAACCCATTCAGTGCTAGAGAGGTCTTAAGTGCAGTGCTTTGCAATGCTTTAGAGATCTCTATAGAATTCAAGAGCTTGAAATCTCCAATTTAAATCAGTGTGACTTTGGGGAATTTTTATTTGTCCCCTTTGGTGCAATTGGTTTTCTCCAGAGTTTCTTCACTTATATTTGCACATATGGCCAACTGTGTGTTCAAGTCTGCTTTCCTTTGCAATCCCAGAAATTATGGCATAGCCTAGGGCTACTGTTAGTACAAACTTGCTCAGTGTAAAAAATAAAGCTAGTTGTCCAGGTAACTCCTTCGAGATGGCCGCAAGCCCAGAATGGATGTCCCCAGCAGTGCAATTTTACAGCTTCATTATGTGATAAAAAAGATACAGTAATGCTTTATGTTTTCAAAAATTCAAAGTTGTTACTCACGTTTTAATACTCTTTAGTTTAAAAGATACTAAGCGATTAGTATTTCTCCCCTCCCCAACACCTTTACTTGACATAAACCCCCTCTCAGGGGAAGGGGCTGACCCATGTTTGTTGACCGAATGTGTTTGTTGCCATAGCAATCTGAAACGGCAGTCACTTACAAGGGGACATTTGTTTCTATGCAAGCTGTTTCAAGGTATTTGAGTATTGACTACATCATCTTAAGTGCATGTGTGTCTTAGTGCTTGAAGCCTACTGTGATGATGTATGAAGTATAGACAGATATTTATTGACTCTAGTGTTGAGCGAGCGTGCTCGGCCGATGCTCGGATCGGCTCGAGCATCGCTCTGCTCGGCACATGGCGGTACTCGTCGAGTACCGCCATGTGCTCGCCCGCCATGTTCGGGTGGCGGGGATCTGTGCCGGAAGAGGCACAGATCTGAAGACGCTCCGCTGGACCACCAGGGACTGGAGGTACGGGGGCATTGCGGAGATGAAGGGGGCATTGCGGAGATGAAGGGGGACATTGTGGAAGAGGGGCATAGACTCTATGCCCCTCTTCCACAATGTCCCCCTTCATCTCCGCTATGCCCCTCTTCCACAATGTCCCCCTTCATCTCCTCTATGCCCCTCTTCCACAATGTCCCCCTTCATCTCCGCTATGCCCCTCTTCCACAATGTCCCCCTTCATCTCCTCTATGGCATAGAGGAGATGAAGGGGGACATTGTGGAAGAGGGGCATAGCGGAGATGAAGGGGGACATTGTGGAAGAGGGGCATAGCGGAGATGAAGGGGGCATAGCGGAGATGAAGGGGGACATTGCGGAGATGAAGGGGGCATTCGGAGATGAAGGGGGCATAGCGGAGATGAAGGGGGGCATTGACCAGGCACCCTCCCCTCATCAGAGCAGGGGGTGCCTGGTGTAATGCTCGTGTCGCCCCATTAATTTCAATGGGGCTCGGGTGCTCGGCCGAGCACTCGAGCCTCAGGGGGTGCTCGGTCAGAGCACCCGAGCATCCGAGCATCGGGGTGCTCGCTCAACACTAATTGACTCCTATCTACATTGAATGATCTGTTGTTAAACAAATTAAGAGCCATATATTTCTATAGGTATAGCTCTACTTTCAAAGTCATGTAGAACTTTCCTTAACCTCTTACTGACCCTGTGACATGCCAGGACTGTTGTTTTTTTCCCTTAAGGACCGGTGGCTATCCTGGCACGTCATGTACTTTTTACTTACGTGAGCGCTTTAAGTAAAAAAACAGGTCTAAAATTGACCACTCCAAGACCGGAGTGGTCTCTCAGACCACCATTCAGCGTGCTGGTACACATCACAAGTCACGTGTGCTGGCGCGCCAACAACGATCAAAGTGGTCCTTAACCCCAGCGGTCCCGGGGTGTGTGGTCCTTTAAGGATCAAATAGGAAAGTTTGACGTACCGTCCCACGTGACTGATCACATGTACTGGCACGCCAAATGGGGGACTGAAAGAGATTGCTCTGGTCTTGGAGCGATCAATTTCAGTCCCTGCTATTACTCACAGCACTCCTGCAGGAATGCTGTGAGTAAATAGTACGTGACGTGCCTGGACTGTCCCTGGTCCTTAAGTGCCAGACAGCCGTGAAGGTCCTGGCACGTCACTGGACATGAAGGAGTTAATAGAAGGTAATTTCCCTGGACCGCTGGTCATTAAGGGATTAACCACTATTTAAATATAAGAATAAAACATCTAATGCAATTTTTTAGAAGCTAAATTGATTATATTTTTTTACTTAATTTAAACCCAAAAGGGGGATGTACTAATATAGATCCATGGTAATAGGTACATTTTTTTTCTGTGGCCTAAGTATATGCATTAATTACATAATGCCAAAAAACTATCCTCTTTGTATCACTTGTGTCATGGGTTGGGCAGTATGGGATAGTATTGGAATTTTGGGATGCATCTTTCCTCTGTGTTTTGTTTCTCACCATTTGCTAATAAGGTAGAGAGGAAATCTGCATAAAATTGGTCCATTTTTCCTGCACATGCCATATGGAGGTATTTGGGGCTTGTTGCCCTGAAAGGGATAGTAATGTTTCATAATAAAAGCATCTCTAATTAATCATCATAGTATTTGGGCCTTGGAGAGTGTTATTTCAATTCTGTCAGAGTTGTAGTTTGAGAGTAATTGAATGATAAAATATCCCCCTCCCGTCCCTTTTTATGATGTAACACTGCTCAGCCACAGCAGAAGGGAGGTGCCCAGGTGGATTGCAGAAAGGGACAATCTTCAATTAAGATAAGGGAAAAAGCTGAAAAACCTGTTAAAGGGGCAGGATTTTCATTGTTCTCACAGTAAGAAGATTGTTCCTTGCTGTGAGCTGTCTGGTCTATGGACCAGATTCCACATCTGAGGAGAGGGGGCTTACACTAGGTAAAAGGGGCAGGAGGGGGGAAATTTATCATTCAATTACTCTTGAACTACAACTCTGACATTATTGAATCGGCACTCTCTATGGCTCAAATATTATGAAGATTAATTGGAGCTGCTGTTTTTGTGAAACATTACTATCTCTTTAAAACCTTAACACTGCTGTGTGTGCTGTTAAGCACTAAAGGAATCAGCCACAGTAGTACATACCTGAAGGTGCAGCTGCATAGATATGATGCCAGCTTCCAAACACAGAAAATGACCTGCACTAGAAGATTCTTACACCCTCTCAATGCCAGATGAGAAATAAATGCATTGCTCTGCAATGCATTGAACACACCTCTGCATCTCAAAAGGTTAAAGTAAAAGTGACTCACTTATTGCAAACCACAAATAATTTCCAAATTTGCTCATAATTTTGTTGTGGGGAAAACTCAAAGTCCTTCAATCCGTACTTGTGAATATCTGACTTGTAAGCAAAGCTTGTTGAGGTATTGCCAGCCGAGTTAAACAGCTCAGACGTCTGCTAGAACAGACTTTATTTGACAGGCTGCATTTCTGCCTACTAAGTAGCTGCTAATGCGGATCACTTTGCTATCTCTATGGGCAGTCACGCCGCTGCATACGTTTAACATTTGAATTAACATTGCGTGAATGTAAAATACTACAGAAATTCTCTAAACAAAATCTAGTGGAAAAATCATTTTACAAGATGGAAGCTGGTTCATTTCTACTGGGTAAAACAATAATTTGAAGAAATAAAAGACCACAGGGACCAAATGAAAATTACCATTGACTAAAATTAGGCTTTAACTACTTAGATGCTAACGAGGAAAGGGAGATGTGCACTATCGGGTGATAAAGAGGTGATAAAACAGAGACGACTTCTCCAGTGATATCGCTTTTCCAGTTCCTATGTTATTCTATGGAACCTATGCACTAAGATCTCCAAAGTTTTACAGCAAAAAATAAATAAAATAAAAATTAGCTTTTTCTGTTGCAACTGGTATAATCTGTACTTTGACTAATTCTTTGTTAATGAGTTAAACGATGCCCAAAATACACTGTTGCTGTTGTTTTTTTAATTGTCTTGCATTGTTTCATAAGACGTTACATTTTCATTATATGCATTTGATTGATCATTTCTATGTTCACAGGCAGGTTGAATTTGATATCAAATTAGCTAAGTAAACGTGTTGCATTCCATACAAAGGAATACCTATTTTCCCCTAGAAATGATGTAAATTGCACATAACACAGCAATCTGCATACTTAATGTTTTTGAATTATCTTAAAACATTTCCATCAATATACAAATGTGTACTAAAGATCAAATTTTATTACCATGACAATTACTGATTTGTTTATTGCAACAAAACTGCTTCTCTAATTCTAACAACAAAATATACATTTAACAGTATATTTTATGTATATTTATTAAACTCAGCTGCTGGTATATGTGCTTATGCATAAACATTCTATTGTACATATGCATTTGATTGACATTTTGGGAGCCAGTCTGATTATTTGCATGCAATGTTATGATATTCCATTGCATCTACTCCCACTTGTTATTTCCCCATATGACTGAAGGTTATGGTCATCAGCCAATTAGATGCAAGAGACAGCCAAATTAAAACTAAGATGGATTATCACAGGAAAGCTCAGTTGTATCAATAGAATATGCATAAATGCGTTCATGATCAGAAGTGATGAGATTTGACTGCTCACTTAATCTTTTGAGGGTCACAGGAAGACTAATATTTAATCATAGACCTACATTAACACTTTGAGTGCCCGAGGGGTACGGAATGCATTGTAAAGCAAAGGGTTAAATGGAAATGAATGGTTCATCAGGAGCATTGGGAGCTTTTCTCGGGGACTTTTTATTTTTGGAACTTCGACCTAGTACATTGTGCTATGACAGTGACTTCAGAAAATCACTACTGGGAACACTGGGGCTTTACAAATGCCCCATAAACAGCCACTGTAAATGCTTTTGTGAGCACCTGTATTGTAACCATTTGGGAATTTGATAGCTACGTTCTCTCTCTCTCTCTCTCTCTCTCTCTCTCTCTCTCTCTCTCTCTCTCTCTCTCTACAGTTTCTGCTAACACAGCTTGATGTTGCTAAATTTCACTGTTTAGGAACAGACATGAAGATTTTGCACATGTGTAAAATAGACAAGCCAAAAGTTAGAAATAAGATATAAAAAAAAGCTTTGCATCAAACAGTTTGGCTTTTAAAAATGATCAGATCCTTTGGTTTAATATTTGAAAACAGTACTTTGGCAATGTCATCATATCCAATAATATAAAAGGCCAGATGTATGTTTGTCCGATGCAGTCATGCGCAGTAGAGACTGCCCGAACGCATAGAATGTTGGCCCGTGTGCACGGGCTTTTACACTTAGTATGTATATTTAAAAATTTTCTATTTAATTCCGATCTTATGATTTTAAAAGTATGGCCTGAAGTATATTGCAGTTCATAAAATTTTTTCATAGGCTTCAATGATAATCTGTTAGATAAAGGCAGTGATAACAGTTAAAGGGACAGTAATATTCCCTAAAAAATATTTAGAGTTAGGTAGAGGTTGAAAAAAAATTGCCACAAACCCTATCTCTCAAACCGCTATGATTTGAGAGATATAGGAATTCAAAGTTCCCCCGTCCCTCCCCTTCTCCTAATGTCAGCTGTAAAGCTGACAGGAGGAGATTTGAGTAGTAAGACTCGAGGAGGCTCTGCAGCAGAGCCGAAATTGCGTTCTTGCTTAAGAATTCATTCATTGGAAAGGTCTACAAAGTGTGCCTGGTTTGCAAGCACACTTTGTAGACCTTTCCAATTAATTAATTGTTTTTAAGTAACATGATTTTGGCTCTGCTGCAGAGTTGCCTGCTGGTCCCCGGACCGGACTCTCCTACTGTCAGCTCGACGCTGACGTCAGGAGAAGGGGAGGGAGGGAACTTTGAATTCCAATATCTCTCAAGCCACAGCAGTTTGAGAGATAGGGTTTGTAGCATATTGCTTATTATTTTAAACTCTACAAAACTGCAACACTTTTTTGGAGACATTAATGTCCCTTTAAACAACTGCAATGTAACCTAGGTCAATATGTGAATAATGTTCAGTATAGCATATACCCAACTGTAGAGGGATCACTATTGATTTTGTAATAATCAGATTAATTTTATGTGTCCTCACATTTTACTTCTTTATCTATTTAACACACTCTGGAAAACAAAAGGTTAAAGCACACAGCACTCTGCATTTCATTCCAAGTTTCCATTTTAAATTCCAAATTTCTGTGTCCAGGATATTCAGAGCCTCATTCTGAGGCAGTTTGGTAGAATTTTTCAGCTCTCCAAATGACCTCCAAACATTTAAATTCCAGCATTTCTATGTACAAAAGGGAAATCAAGTTCCAGATGTGAGCTGCAATGAAATCACTTGCTTGACAAATTTACCAATATTTCAGAATTGCAAATAGCCTCAAAAGAAGAGCCAAATTCTTCTATAATTCTGCCATCACATTTTAATGTTACCTAATGCTTTAAGAGTCAAATATGTATTATGTACCTGTAATGTGTAGCTGTTATTCCAAAGCATGCTTGTATAAAGAGTTCTCCTGTTTCATTGCCGGTCTGCTCACTTTTGCTCACCTCAGAGCGAGCTCTGAATCCATCCCACTGGGATACTTCTAACCTGTCATTTATAAAGCCTGCACTAAATATTCAGGCCTTTAAGGGCCAGATTGGTGTGATAATCATTACTAAGCAATGCATTGCATAACCCGCTGGTTCGTACAGAGTTAAAGTCTCAGCTTCCTGCATCCCTGGAAATTCGCTCATGAAAGCAACTTAGAAATAATGCAGTGTTCTAAAGAGGGTTGTTATTTTTTATAGGGTGCATTTGTTTGTGTATGGTTGTGGTGCCTATGGGACCCTTGAAATATAAGCTATTGTTTCACAGGTGGCAAATTCAAAAGGTGCTCTAAATAAATGAAAGCAATGGATTTCTACATAGCAAATTTCCAAGGTGCCAGAGGCTGGTGTCATCTGATTGCAGTCAGACTATAAATTGTTTCCAAAGCACCTTACATGCAGTGTAGGGACAGACTGACAGAATATATAACGGTGCCTTAAGAAAAGGGCAGAGATAGTGTAGCCCAGATCTGTATTCTTACCATTTAATTGAGCTAGGTGACATAAAGATAACATTGCAAAGAACAGAAGGTAGAATTGGGGGGCAGCAGTGAGTGACTCAGGGGCTATTGACATTCTCTTTGTTTCCACTTGTGTCATTCTATTTGTTTTACTTTTAAGTGCCAGACAGATATGTAACATTGAGAAGTTCTTGTTGAAGTTCATAGGCTTCTGCAAGACCAGAGCTTGATTATCCAATAGACAGAGTAGGCATCTACCTCCAAATCTGGAGGAACATCTCAGATGTGCTGGCATCACCAACATTCTTATTGTGGATGAGGCCAGTATATATATATATATATATATATATATATATATATATAAAAAAAAAAGAAAAAATGTGGGCACTCCAAAAAGAAGAAATACAAATTAAATGCCTGGTGCTACTTGAACAAAATTGTATATAGATACATGGAACGAGATATCCTCCTCCAAATACAAGTGCACTCAAAGGGCTCTAAAAAATCTTTTATTATTAAACACAGATCAACGTTTCGACCCCCTCAGGGGCCTTTATCAAGACAACAACATTACACAAACACTGACCTTAAATACAGCAGTCCCCTCGCGCTCAAAACGCCACGAGGCCAGCGCAACAGCGACACCGTGGGTGCTGGAACGCACAGCCGTGAACCGCATCCGTTATTAACCCATGCGGCACCACCGTGCAATTCCAAAACCTCCCACTGTGACAGCCGTCAGCGCTCAGCTGAAGGTGTCCGGCTCGGAAGGGACATCTGATGAAAAGCCTAGCAATAGAGACAAAGTTACTAATCCCTTACAATGTATCTCAAACACGAAATAAAAAATAAAAAAGGAGTGGAGGGAGAGAATCAATCTGCATCATCACAGGGCACATTGCTCACGATCTAACACATAGCGAATATAACAATAAAGATCTCTTCATACCAAATACATCTGACCATACAGTTTGGCGACTGAACATGTCATAATAATTCTCGAATCTATAGCAATACAAATTGTCATCCTAAGATGATAGTACTTGTAAATCAAAACATACCAACTTCATAGGAGTAGTGCAGGCACAGACTCGTCTTCCATCCACAATGGTATCAAAGTTGTCCCTTCCGAGCCGGACACCTTCAGCTGAGCGCTGACGGCTGTCACAGTGGGAGGTTTTGGAATTGCACAGTGGTGCCGCATGGGTTAATAACGGATGCGGTTCACGGCTGTGCGTTCCAGCACCCACGGTGTCGCTGTTGCGCTGGCCTCATGGCGTTTTGAGCGCGAGGGGACTGCTGTATTTAAGGTCAGTGTTTGTGTAATGTTGTTGTCTTGATAAAGGCCCCTGAGGGGGTCGAAACGTTGATCTGTGTTTAATAATAAAACATTTTTTAGAGCCCTTTGAGTGCACTTGTATTTGGAGGAGGATATCTCGTTCCATGTATCTATATATATATATATATATATATATATATATATATATATATATATATGTATGTATTTATTATATATATTGTTGCGAGGTGGGCACTCCATAACTTAAAAAAAACAAAATACTTCATTGTATTGCCCAGGTGCAGCTTTAAAGTACAAATACTTAAATATGAAGATGTTATTGGGATTTTAACCCCAAAAGAAAGTGCACACTGGGATTTACAGGTGAAAAAGATAGGTATTTTATTTGTCAACGTTTCGGCAACATTCTGGGCCTTCCTCAAGACCTATATGTATATACTATATCTAAACTGACAGCTTGCTTCACCATTATTGTATCTGATCATTCATCTGTTGCTATATGATTGACTCATCATTTTCCTTTTCCCCTTCCTTTTCTCTTTCTGTATTTCAATAAAAAATCCCACTGCAATATTATAAAAACCTAAAACTTCCTGCTATGATGCCGTATACATACTACAGTCAAGTTGATACCTTTTTTGGCTAACTAAATAGGTTTAGAATGCAAGCTTTCATGATATCTCAGGTCTCTTCCTCAGTCATGTTATACAGATAAATATGAAAACATATCTCTTAAATACAAGAACACATTGTATTCTTTAGAATATAAAGCAGATAAGATCAGCTAAGTCCAGACCCAGATTCTTTGATTAGTCAATGGTAATGGAATATGATGCAAATTGCAGTCATCCCCTGGAAGTGTCAAAGGTATATACACTCCCAGTGGGACTCTGTTGTAAAGATTAATCCACAGTTTGATAATGTGACAGAAATGATCTCTCTCTGTTCAGGCCATTATTTAAAGTATTAAATGGGAGCATTAATTTAAGCTCCCGTGTGTTTCTCTCCTTCTGAGTGCGAAAAAGTCCCATCAATACAGTCAGTTTAATGTCCCAGACACTGAGTCCATTTTGGCAAAAAAATGTTTTCCCACTGGTGTCTCTGTCTTTTTGTTGTTAACACTGGATCTGTGGGAATTAAACCTTTTATATAATGGCTGGCCTGTTTCACCCACATAGAGAGTTGTTGGAAATTTTGCACACATGGGGCTGGATTCAAATGCAGGAGATAAATGTTAACTCCTGTTTTATCAAAAATGTTCCTACTGAAGTCTATGGGGATACCTGGAGATAAAGCATAAATAAAATTAGCACCTGTACTTGAATCCAGCCCATGATGAGGTTTATTACATTGTATGATTTGCAGGTGAATGTACCATTGATCTTATGGGAGTTTGGTATGGGTACCTTGTCAGTGGTGTAAATGTATGCACAGGTTTCTCCCCTCCTTTGTCGTCAGGGAGATATTCCATTTCTTGTATTTTTATTCAGGGCACTCCTTACCATTAGTCGTTTTAAATTGGGAGGCTGATGGAAGTACAGTAAGGGCTGTTGGAATATATTAAGTCTTTCATCCGTATGAATGTAATGTTGTTTGAAGTTCTCTTGATATTTTGCATAGAACTTCAACTTGGGGAGTGGTAAGTGACCACCAGTGGCACCCTGTTTCACTTATGTGGTTCTTTGTACCTCAACATATTTTTTTCTTGATATGTGGGTAGTTTTCTGTATGTGAGAGTCAACAATCCTGACAATGTAACCCTGTTTTACAAAGTCTCCTCTGAGTTTCTGGAGGTGCTCATCACGGCCCACCATGTCAGAACAGATGTAGTTGTATCTAATGGCCTGGCTGTATATGATGGAATTTTTTGTGTGCTTTGGGTGAAATTGTTTTTCAGGTAGGTTGGTCTGTCCATTGGTTTGTGGTACAGGGATATGTGGTTGGAGTTGTTCTTAATACTTATAATAATGTCTAGGAAGTTAAAGGGATAGTAATGTTTCAAAATAAAAGCAACTCCAATTAATCTTCATAGTATTTGGGCCATGGAGAGTGTTATTTCAATACTGTTATAATTGTAGTTCAAGAGTAATTGAATTATAAAGTATCACCCTCCCACCCATTTTACTGATGTAACACTTTGCACCGAAGAAAAGAAAGGAGGTGTCCAGATGGCTTTCAGAGAGGGAAAATCTTCAATTAGCATAAGGGAAAAAACTGAAAAACCTGTATAAGGGGGCAGGGTTTTAATTGTTCTCACAGTAAGAAGATTGTCCCTTGCTGTGAGCTGTCTGGTCTGTGGACCAGATTCCACATCTGAGGGGAAGCAGCTTACACTAGGTAAAAGGGACGGGAAGGGGGACACTTTATCATTCAATTACTCTTGAACTACAACTCTGACAGTATAGAAATAACACTCTGCATGTCCCAAATACTATGAAGATTAATTGGAGCTGCTTTTATTGTGAAACATTACTATCCCTTTAACCCTTTGAGTACCAGAGAGGTATCCAATGCATTGGATACCTCTCTAGCACTCAAAGGGTTAAAAAGCTTGACACTAGAAGTCTATGAGTCTGTGCCTGTAATCAGCGAAGCCTCTGGCTGTGAGTCACAAACATCTTGTTTGTGTCCATCCTCCCTACCAATCAATGATAACCTTCACAAATGACTGACAGTTTTGGGGATGTGCAGTGAAGGAGCAGACTTACAATAACATGATACTTGTTTTTGAATTTATGAAAATTACAGTGCCATGGTGATCAATGTTATCCTTGTATCTAACTCAAACAAGGCACCTGTGAGTACAACTTTCTGTACATATACACATAGACAAAAGTATAATAATTCTGGTGCACACTAGTTGCAATATATCTAACTAGTTACAAAGCCCATATACACAGGCTGATCCAGAGTGTGGAGCTCCGGATGGCTCATAGCCTGCCTGTGCTCCCGGCTCCGGGGCAGCATCGGAGGCGCGGGGTGACAGTTCCTTCCGGAGTTCTCCATTCCGAATCAGCCCATTCTGCGAGTCCCTACTGTGCATGTGCGGTTACGCACACAGTGAGCAATGCATTCTAGGACTTTATGTTATAGGATTAGCATAAGGGAAAAGCCTGAAAAACCTGCCAAGGGGGGCAGGGTTTTTATTGTACTCACAGTAAGAAGATTGTCACTTACCGTGAGCTGTCTGGTCTTAAGACCAGATTCCACATCTGAGGGAGGGGGCTTACACTAGGTAAAAGGGCGGCAGGGGGATACTTTATCATTTAATTACTCTTGAACTACAACTCTGATAGTATTGAAATAACACTCTCTATGGCCCAAATACTATGAAGATTAATTGGAGCTGCTTTTATTTTGAAACATTACTATCACTTTAATGTTTGTGAGTGAGTGACTGGGTGTTAGGTAGATATTGGGGTGGAATGCATTGTAGTTTTTCATGGAATTTGAGAAGTTCCTCTTCACTGGGTGCCCAGATAATAAGAATATCATCTTGCGAAGATAGACAAGGGATTTTGTCTGGCAGGTGGACAGGAAGTGCTCTTTTGCCATAAACAGGTTGGCATATTGTGGTGCTATACGGATACCTGTCCCCATTTTCTGAAGGTAGCGGTACTTTCCAAACTTGAAGTAATTGTAAGTGAGTATAAATTGTATGAATTGTGTTACGAGTTCTGAAGCAGACAGAACTTCATGTAACAGCAGAACAGGATCTCTGGGAAAAGACTCTCAAAAAACAAATTTCAGAACATCCATTTTCATGTCCAAATATCTATTTTATGTACCAAGAGGTCACTTCTTTTGCTGCCTGCCTGGTGTGCAGTTACATTAGTTAATATGCCGTAGACCACAGTGGGTCGCTATACATGCAAATAAAACATTTAGAGATAAATTAGTGACTGTTTTTTAAACAGGTATAAGTCTTCCATATTACATATTTTGTGCTAGACAGTGAGTGCTATTCTTCTATGGTTAACTACTTGTTTCCCTAGTCAATAAACTAAGTATTACTGCATTAAAGCACAGAAATTCAAGTTAAAGCCTATTGAACTCTATCTCCACATAGCCCCCCATGCTTTCTTGATGACATGAAACTTAACATGAGAATGAATGTAATTATAGTAAAGCATGGCAAGGACAAATAGTTACAGCCTGATAAATTATAACCCTGAATTTCTACTTGCATGGGAAATATAACATGGATTTTATCATGTTTATCCTCCATTTCTTATAACGTTAATTGATTGGTTCAACCAAGAAAGCTTTGTGCACTTTATTACAAATTGATTTTTAACAAAGAAAATTATTGATTGACTAAAAATATGTTGTTTGATTCGATCATGTACAAGAAAGTTACAATGAGGAAAGCTATTTTTGTAAACCTTCACAGTTTTATTCAACCAAACAGATTTGAAACACGTTTACTGTGTTTGTGGGGATCCCTAGAGTGCCAAATTTCACCTTAATTTTCACTGCAAACAAACGTTATAAGCATTTGAAAATCATTATCTAACTTTGAACAGACATTCGACTATTGCAACTATAACTATGGCAGAGCAACTGCTCCACCAGAACAAGGTTGTCATTTCAAAATACCTGTAATAAACACACAAACGTCACATTCCTGACATAATCACAGCCCATATAAAATATACTGGAGATAAAAAAAAATCCATGGTTGCTGCAGATTCTCTCTTTTATATGGTGCCAGATTTAAATTATGAACCAATACATTCTTTGGGATTTGCTCAATAAAAATTCACAAAATACTGAGCACAGTGACAGATGAAATTCATATCTTCACTACCATCAAATAAGAAAATAACTAATCATTCTACTAGAACACTGACATCTGAGAAGTAGAGGAGAGGCACTTATCTCCTATAGAAATAATTCAAGTGTCTGGTCATAAGAACGACAGAGTGTCAACCACTAGTCCTCATTAGTGATAGGAGGCAACCAGAGATATTCAACATTCTCCAAATGTATTTGGGAAATTTTTATCATATGCTCTACATATTGAAAAGTTAATTTTATCCTATACTCCTTACCTGCTCAGTCAGCTGGTCCACTTTCTAATTGTTTTTAGCTACAATGGCTCATTTTTATAAAAGCAAACCGGAGTTCTGGAGTAAACCAACTTCATCATAGGGTACACATAAAAATTCCCAAATTCCTATATGCTTGAATAGAGATTTTTAACCCTGTGAATACTAGAGATTGGAGACTTCTCTAGCATGCAATGGGTTAAAATCCCAATTTACTTAACAGGAATTTTTATGTGCTCCCTGTGGTGCAGCTGGTTTACTCCACAATAACTCCAGTTTGTGTTTATAAATATGGGCCAATGGGCTTTATTCGTTAAGCTAAAGATGTGTAATTCTAGAGCAAACCAACTGCATCATAGGGTTGAAATTAGAATTCTACAAACTCACCTTGATTTAAATCAGGTTTTAACCCACTTAATGCTAAAGAGTTCTACATTGTATTACTTCATAATGCATTGGTGACCTCTATAACAATCAAGGAATTAAAAGTCCGTTTAAAATCAATGAGAACTGCACTACTTTAGCTTGATGAATAAGGCCCAAACTTTTTCTTTTAGATTTTAACAAGGAAGTGTTTCCCATTAGTCAGTGTAGGCAACTGCTTAGGATACCGACATCTGAGGTACTCTTCTACTATCATGGCTACCACATTGTAAATCCCCTGCTCCAAACACTTGCTTTTGCTAGTTTATTTACCGGTTTTCAAATTACTGTGATATCAAGCAGACGGCTCAGTTGGTTAATGCACCAGCTGTAGAATCTGTACAAACTGCAGGTTCTAGTCCCAGAAGGGGGTTAAAACTCAGCCTTTCACACTTCTGAGGTAGAAACTCCTTCCTGGTAAAATACTTTCACCAAAAAAAAAAAAAAAAATTACAAATTTAGCTTGAACAGTTTACATTCTGGCTATTTTTTTTTTTTTTTTTTTTTTTTTTAATTCAACTGTATTTCTATTGTGTATTTTCTGTGCCAGGAAATAATAGATGGGGTGGGGCCATGTCAAGAGTAGGTGCATGTTTCCATGCACAGAGCCGTGGACAAGGGGGGTACCTTATTTATACCTGAAATATAAATCTGGTCTCAGTTTAACAATGCCTTGAATTATAAGGCATAAAATAAACTCAATGGTACATAATTAATGTGGAGATGTCACATTTAATTCATGTGTGAAAGTAAAAGAAAAGGGGGGGGGCGCTCACTGTAAATTCCCAGAAAGAGGGGGATTTTTCAAGGTGTTGAGTATGTAAATATAATGATCAAAAGTAATGGGATAGGTAATGTATGACCTAGATGTAAAATATAATAATTCTAATAATAAGAGAATAAATATAATTGACCATGTGTCTTTTTGAATATGTTGACAATTTATTGCCAATTTGTGTATTGTCCTACATTTGTATTTTTGATATCCATGAACACATTTTTATAATTTTAAAATGTTACATTTATACTTATTCCTGTATCTGACCTTGTGATCTCTTGCCCTAACAAATGATTGGTCAGAATAAGTTTAAATTATGGACCGACCATTTCTGTTTCTCTTTCTGGCGAATTCCAATTTTTCCTGAGGAAGGAGCCTTGCAGCTCTGAAACGCGTTGTAAACTTCATTTTGGAATGATATTATTAAGATTTTACTGTTTGCTCACGGGTATAGAAACAGCTTACATCTTTCTACTTGAGAGCTTCTGGTTTGGATATTGCATCGATACCCAGAGGTATCAGCGATCCAACCTTCCAGAGCGACAGGACTCTGGATGAACTCTCCTCTTAATCTGATGTGCCTCACAACAAGAGGTTTTCTGGTGAACAGATTTATATAATTGTATTGCTGTGCCAAACTGCAAAGAGATATTTGGTGAGCGTCCATATGTAGAAGGTCAGGGATACCCCAAGGTCGATTTACCTCTCTTCTACTGCTAGCATATACTGTCTCTTATTTTATATATACATTCAGAAATCCCGGTTGTCTCACCATGTCATGTAGTACTGTAATATCTTGTGGGCTTCCCATTTACACCAGTTGCTTTTCATTTCACATATATTTGTCTTATTGTATTTTACCTATATAGATATATCTTATTTTTGTTGTTTTATGTATGGAGAAGGCAGCTTTACTATATGTGGATTCACTGTATGCTTCAGCTTTTTTCAGCTGATTTTACCTTTGTAGAACATAACTGATACATTTTTTGCTTTGTCTTTTAATAAATATTTGCAACATTTATTATTGCCTCATCCCTAAATACTACACTTAGATCTCTGGGGCCAGATTCTATTGCAGGAGCTAAATGTTACCTCCCGATTTATCAAACATTTTCCTATTAAAGTCTATGGGGAAAACTGGAGATAAAAGCTGTGATAAAATTAGCACCTGTAATAGAATCCAGCCCATAGTGCGCTGTCTCTCTCTCTCTCTTTTTCACCTTTAATTCATGTTTGCATTTTACCAAATTGCATTAAAACTACCTATGTATCATGTTAGCAACAGACCACCACATGCATAAGGACATATTGATACTTTTAATTCTGGATGGAGCACTGTGAGTGCAATACCATATGCTAATGAAGTGGTCAGTGATGCACATACTATACCTTATATAGCATTTGAAACCGCACTGATAAATGCTTTCATTTTTTCAGAAATTCAGTATCAATATCCGTCCAGACTATACATCTTCTTATCTTTTGGCTAACATAAAACATAGGCAGTTTTGAATTACATTTTCAAATATGCCAACTTACATTCAAGGTAACAGGTTCACTTTAAGTGTCAACACATTACAAAGTTAATACATCTTGGAATTATACTACCTTAAAAGGACAGTCAGTCTTTTGCTTTATATAGCTGCATAAGTCGTATATGACTTGTAATATAGTTAATTATGCATTTTTGGTGATACATTGCACATATTAATGTTATTTTTTATGTATTTTATTTATATAAAAGCCAATTATTGTCATTATTCATATGTGTATATAGCACATTTTTAATTATGACCTATGTTTATGATGATTTTGTTGACATAAAAAACCAATGTGAATAAAAGATTATTTAAGCATTGGTGAGAAAAAAATTATAATTAAGAGAATGGGATCTATTTATGCCGTAATTCTTTATTACTTTATGTTTTCACATCTTCTATATGAGCTGTCAGAGGACTGATAATAACACCATTTACTTCATGCTTATGGAACATAACTGAAAATTAAATAAATTAGTTCTTTTTTAATATTAATAAACACTGCATTTGTATAATTATGCATTTGCTTCCATAATGTGAGCAAAACACAGTTTAGAAACACAAACACAGTATCTAAACTGTATTAGCATATCATGACCATAGAGTCTGTCTTTTCCTTGCTAAATTTGATAAACTGTTCACAAAAGCCTGTTTTCAAATATCACAGCACTGAATATATTAATTAAAATGATAAGTAAATATAATCTAATTTTGTAATTAGATGCTTGAACGCTAAAGCAGTATCTGTACTGGGCCTGAAACACAATTAAAATTTTCTGTTGGCAAAAAAAATAAACTTTTTTTTTTTCAGACTTTAAATATGTCTCTGTAGTCATAAAAATTGGGAATTTAAGAGGTTTATCTCTCATTCCAGTGGCTACCTACTGAATGAGTATTGCTTATGTACTAGGAAGAAATTGAATAATTCTTCTTTAAATTAACTGCCTCATAGAGGACAAGTAAGAGTTCTACAAGGCATTGCCAATTAATGTTTTGCTTTATTAAAATATTATTGCAATTCAACTGTCAAGAAAACAGGGAGATGTTACTACCCCATTTAATGGGGAACTAGTCAGCGGCTCACTGCTGCCATAGAATGCAATAAAACTGTGTGAACACCAAGTGAACTGTGTGGACCCCAGGGGACACAGCTGCTAACATTTAATATATGTAATAATGTTTGATTGATGCATCTTCCAGCAATGGAAGAACCCTTGTTTTACTCAGAAGGAAAAACACTACAATATATGTTTTTTTCCCCATAATTAGAGTGTACTCCTTTAAATCAATGGACATTTGGGAACTGTTTATTAATCCTATATAATGCAGCTAATTTGCTACAGAATTGCCCATTTTTTTCTTAGTATATAAACATCTCTACCTTTATACAAATTTATATACAGGGAATGTTACCCCATGTTTGTGGTATCAGGAATATCAGAGCTGGCACTGTAGTATGAGGTGACTTTTGAGAAGAAATAGGAAAGGCAAATAGATGATATTTAAAGGAATAGCACTGTTAATATTGCTGTTGTCAAACTTTAGTGGTCCACAGACAACAACAGCAACAACTCTACCTGGTGAATTTTTATAAAAATTGTATCTATTTTTTTTTCTTCATAATAAAACATTATTTTATTTTGGTTGGTGAAAGTATTTTACCAGGAAGAAAACACTGAGATTGTCTCTCATTTTCAGTTATGTCCTGGGCTCATTTTATCTAATTCAGAGGGATGAAAGACTGAGCTGACCTTGCCAGGACTAGAACCTGCGACCTTACTGTTGGAACAGAGTCTACAGCTGGAGCATTAACCAACCGAGCCGGTTGCCGGCTGCTGAGCTGTGTTACCAGCTACTGAGCTATCTCCTGATCCATCTAGGTGGCTGTTGAGCTGTCTCGCCGACTACTGAGCTGGCTGCTGAGCCATCTCACTGGCTACTGAGCTGGCTGCTGATCCGTCTCGCTGGCTACTGATCCATCTCGTCGGCTATGCCTGCTGTTTAGCAGTCTCGCTGGCTGCTGAGCCATCTCGCCCGCTACTGAGCCTGCTGCTGATCCATCTCGCTGGCTTCTGATCTATCTCACTGGCTCATTTTCCACTCATATAACTTTTTTACTGTGGATGTAAATGGGGTGATATGAACAAATGTGAGAAAAGTCTGTCCGGTAAAGATTCTGTTCAGTGGAGTCAATTTACTATTTAAAAAGTAAGATTTAAAAGTTAGAGGTAGATTTCCTCCCTGGTGTTTTTTTTTTTTTTTTTACTATTGGCATTTACTGTAAGCACATTTACATTTATTGTATGGCCTTTTAATTATGCTGACAATTTATGTGTTACATTGCAGAGTACATATGGTTCCATAAAAATAAAAATACACAGAAATGAGTTTACACTGAATAAAGAAAGTGGAAAGATTTATCCCATTGTACAGACTTCTTTCATCTTGTAGGATGTCATCAGAAGTGAGCCTCTTACCTTCATTTTAAGGAAAATTTAAAACTGTCTGTATGTTTGCTAGCAATATAGCTGTATAAATAGTTATTTGAAAAATTAACCTTTACATGATGGTAGCGCCATGTGACACTTTGTTTTGCTTAAAGGGATAGTAATGTTTCATAATAAAAGCAGCTCTAATGAATCTTCATAGTATTTGGGTCAATGAGAGTGTTATTTCAATTCTGTCAGAGTTGTAGTTCAAGAGTAATTCAATGACAAAGTATCCCCCTCCCACCCCTTTTACTGATGTAACACTGCTCAGCTCAGAGCAGCAGGGAGGTGCCCAGGTAGACTGCAGAGAGGGACAATCTTCAGTTAAGATAAGGAAAAATGCTGAAAAACCTGTCAAGGGGGGCAAGATTTTCATTGTTCTCAGAGTAAAAAAAAAATTGTCCCCTGCTGTCATCTGTCTGGTCAAGCAACCAGATTCCACATCTGAGGTGAGCAGTGTTACATTAGGTAAAAGGGGCGGGAGGGGATACTTTATCATTCAATTACTCTTGAACTACCACTCTAACAGTATTGAAATAACACTCTCTGTGTCTCAAATACTGTGAAGATTTATTGGAGTTGCTGTTTTTGTGAAACATTACTATCCCTTTAATTTCTGTGCTAAGTAAATATACCACATGATGGGAGAGATATACTAATATGAATTCGTGTAAAATAGTCACTGGAAGCAATTTCTGGTGTATCATTTGTCTGTTGCCTATTAAGCCTTTGAGTGCCAGAGTGGTCTATGCCAAAGATTGATGCTCATTATGTATCTTGTGCCAGTGGGTATGTCTGGAAGTGCTGTTCCTCTTTGCCTTGCTTCTTGCTATATTCTAGCAAGGCATGGTGGAAATTGCAGTATAATTAATCTTTTTTTTTCCTTGTTTAATTTGGGAATTTGCACACAAAAGCTTAACAATGGTGGGCTGTGTGCGCACCATTATGCACTTTTGTACTCTCTAGTTCATACCCAGAAGTGCCAGAACAATGATTTTCATGCTGCATGGTACATTTCCCCCAGTGTGGTACAAATTAATTTTAGGTAGAACACACAAACACACTGAGGGCATTTGTAATAACACAGCAAGCAGTAAGTTTGGCCTCAATCTGAACTGACTGCCATATATTTCAGGAAATTAGCAGAAAGGTGCAAACTGAACCTCAATGAATTCATTTGTAGCATCCATATATTAGTCTAGCTTTAGTAATAGAAAGATATGAGTACTTGGGTATTTCATGATACCTTTTTATTTGTCAGGAAAATGACTAATACAACATTCAGGCAGATTTTATTTCTCTGTATAAAAAAACTAGACTTGTCTCAGGGTGACAGGTCAATTTTAACACCTCGGGTGCTACAGACTTGCACTGGAGACATATATAGAATGGTGTTAACCCTTTGAGTACCAGAGGGGTATGCAATGCATTGTGTACCCCTCTGGCACTCAGAGGGTTAAAGGAGAACTAACACCTCTTGATAATAACCTCCCAATTAAATTATTGTGTCCAGAAAATCTTAATGGCTGATATGAATGTTGTCCTTGCTCAATAAGTAACATCTTCAATATGTCCATTAGGGTTATTGGGATTTCCTGTCTAGAGTCATTTCAGCATGGGGGTTATTATTAGGTGTTGTTAGTTCACAAGCAACAACAAACTGCCATTATTCTGGTCAGGGGAGGGCTGGGAACTTGTGGCCTGGTGGGCAAATACGATCCACTAGCCCATTTCTTCAGTCGCTCCAGCCCAGCGTCCCAGCCCATCACCTTAGATACTTTTAATATTGGCATTAATGCTGTTAAAGGGATAGTAATACTTCGTTTTAACTTTATTTTATTTTGTAGGCATTAAAACAACATGAAGAATGATATAAGTCTTGTCTCTCAAACCTTTATGGTTTAAGAGATATTCACAAACAAAGTATCTCCCCCTGTTCAACCAGATCAGAAGGAAGGTGCCCAGATAGACTGCAGAGAGGGACAATCTTCAATTAAGATAAGGGAAAAAGCTGAAAAACTTGTCAAGGGGGGAAGGGCTTTCATTGTTTTCATACAAAGAAAATTGTCCCCTTCTGTTATCTGTCCTGTCATACAACCAGACTCACATCTGAGAAGAGATGGCTTACACTAGGTAAAAGGGGCGGGAGGGGAAACTTTGCTTGTGAATATCTCATAAACCATAAAGGTTTGAGAGATAAGTCTTATATAGTTCTTCATGTTTTTTTAATGCCTACAAAATAAAATAAAGTTAAAACGAAGTATTACTATCCCTTTAAGTAAGGCAAAGAGACCACATAGCCTACAGCTGAAATGAGGCTACTCTAGTGATACCACAAAGCTTACAATTTAAGTACAGCGACATGATTGATACCATAGATCTTACAAGGGAAATGGGTTATGATATCAGTGTAGCTCTATTAGGATTTTAGCTCTGTAATATCATTTGTGTAGTTCCATTTCAATCGTAAGCTCTGTGGTATCACTAGTGTAGCTCCATTTACAGCAGCAATTGGGAGACTGAGTGAGGCAGTGGCCCAATAGCCCAGACATGTAACCAGCCCAGGGGGCAATTGCCCTGCTGGCCAGCCCTCCCCTGATTCTGGTATGAACTAACTGCATTATAGTGGACAAATTAAAAATCCTAAATTCTCATGCATTAAATAGAGCTTCACCACGCATTGGAGACCAAGCTAGCATTCAAGGGGTTAAAAGACCAGCTTTATTTAACAGGAATTATGTGTCCCACATGGTGCAGCTGACTTACTCCAGAATAACTCCAGTTTGTTTTAATAAAAACAGGCCATGGGTTTTACTGAATTATTTACTCTAAGAGATATTTGTAGAGAAACATAACATTTATTTATTTTTTACAAAGGTCAATGGCATAGACTACAGTTCCTCTTAACTGACACTTTCATGAAAAAACCATTTCTACTTCACTGTTTTATTTGTTCGTGTAATGCCTAATTTATAGGCAGTGTGTATCTTTATGCATTTGTGCTCTGTTTGAACCTGTGAACTCATTACTTATGAATTTTTCAATCTGCAAGATTTGCTTCCTCCTGTGTCAGACGCAAGTGTTTCTATATTGTTCCTTCTATTCCGCTGTTACTCCGGGTGGTTGGTCACTGCATGTTTCTGTTTCTTGCTGGAACAACAAGTAATGACCTAGCTGTGACCTCTTTTTCTCTGATGCAGGTATCCCACTATACATTACTGTTCGAGTAGGATCAAATTATTCTTCATCACTTCTTCCCTGATATGGCTTGGAGTTCTAAGACACTTTGTACTGCCACTGAAAATCTACCATAGGGTTCCATTGGAAAATCAACATTTTTAACTGTGCTCTAACTCCATTATATCGTGTATTACATTTAAATTAGCAGTACATTTTGTAAAGAATGAAAATGTTACAGGGAACCAATTTGATTCAGAATTTTAGCAACAGAAGCAACTGGTGTTCAAATTACCGTACTTATTCTTATACAGCAAATCAATGATTATGGGTCTCCATAGAATGAGAGGAGAACAGCATCCCCTGGTGACCACAAGAGAAAATTGCCAGTTTTCAGAAACTCTTCAGGGTTAGCACCCTCCACCTTTCCTGGCAGGCCCACTATGTGGATATTATCTCTCTTATTTTTTCAGTTGTTAGTTTTTGCTTTATATAGCTCCAGCTGGTCTTTTTAAATTTTGTGTTTCATTTGTGAGAGGTAATCCACTATCTTCAATTGTAGAGAATCAACTACCTTGGTAAATGGACTAACAACCCAATGGAAGAAAAAAAAACTGCACCAAATGTCCCAACAGTGCTAGAGCAAACACTTCTGTTAGTTTTTAGGAAGGGTGCCGCATGGATCCACAGAGGAGGTAATAAGTTGGAATAGTCTCTCAGCAGTAGGAGCTAGGAACCGAAGAGCCAAGAGGACACACACACTTTAGGGAGTTCTTGTAGATTAGTGGTGCAGTGGTAGACTCTAGAGGAATAATGTAGAACTATGCAAGCAATTTAGCAGTCCCAAACATACATTAGCTAAAATTCCAGGCCTTGATAAATCCAACAGACTGAGACAAGGTACAATCCTGTCCAAGGCTCAGACCCCTTTAACAAGCTCTCTCCAACTTTATAATGTATGCAATAAGCTGTTCAAGAAGTGAGAACAATTCCCACAGCAATATATATAGTAGGGACACTCAACTGATAAGTGATGTAAAGGTTATCTTAATTGAAGGCCAAATCCCTCATGAGATATTGCACAGTAGGATCCAGTAGCTACATGGAGGATCATATTCATGGAAGTGGGAGGCAGACTGCCTCCTGGTTATTATGACAACTAGGTGGTATATGAAGGGAGGCCATGCTGCAGCATTTTCATTTCCATTTCTTCTGTCCAGAGATGTAGTCTGGAGTGACGAAAGGCAATGCTGCTACCTGGTATGACTGATGTGGCTCCCAGTGGTGCCTAGACACTATATGGAATAGTGGTGCCACAACAGGATTATAAACTAGTAAAAGAAGAACTTTATTGCCAGTCGACGGAGAGTCAGGTAGAAGGGGGAGATAGGGGAAAGGGACCAATATTCTACTGCCCACTTGTCACCACTGACATACTACAGTGTCTGACAGCCCAGTCTTGTACTACAGGTAGCCATAGCACCACACTACACTATCTCGGAGCCCAGTTTTATTTCATTGGACAACACTGTATGCCATCCCAGCCTTGTTCCACTGGTAGAAACACACTCACACTACACTTTTTTCCAGTGTAACATTATTCCACTGGGCACTGTCTGACACTTCAGCCTTGTTCCACTGGTACCCACAGACGCACAATAAAAAAAGAATACCCTTACTTTAGCTTTCAAGCCAGTGGGGTGCCCCGACATCCTTCCTTCTCCTGCTTTAGTTCTCAGCACTGCTCCATTGTGACCTTGGTGGTATCAGTCCTAAGGAATGGTATCACAGCCTCTTACAGACCCCACCACCCCATCACAATGAAGAAATGCTGAGAGCCAAAGCCAAATAGGGATTGTGGGGGACCCCACCATCTTCAAGGCTTAACCATTTGAGTGCCAGAGAGGTATCTAATGCATTGCAGAGCAATCCATTTTATACCTTTCTGGCACTGAAAGGGTTAAGGGAGGGAGGCTTCAGCTGGAGGATGGATGAGGGATAAAAGGAGCCACGCATGGAAGATGGTGAGGGATGGCGGTGAGGAAGGGAGGGAGGTAATCTACTATTGGTGGATGGATGAGGGAGGTGAGCTGCAGGTAGAGGGTGTGTGTGAGAGAAGAAAGTTTGCTACAGTTGAAAGATGGGCGAGGGAGGGTGGTGAGCCACATGAGAGAGTGGGTGAGGGAGAGAGTTTATCCACAGTTGCAGGATAAATGAGAAAAAGGAAGGAGCCGCAGTGTGACTATAGTGATTTTCTGTATGAAAATGTCCCCTTGCAATGGCCATAATTAGACATGCAGGGCTATCTCCACCTATTGCCAGCCTAATGGTTAGGATGGCACAGACCCAGAAACTTTATGAGGCCTTGCATGCTACTGTCATAGGTATACTTTTAAAAGGTCAAACGTATTCCTAGGGCTAGTACCTCTTCCGTCATTATCTTTATATTTGTTAAAATGTAAACGCTTTACTTTATCTCTATAGTTACCCGATGTCTGTACAGCTGTGTATTATGCCTGTCCCACATACACTTTGGGCCAGTAAAGTGAATGAAGGTAGCAACGTTTAAAGAGGCGACATGAGAACCTAGCACTTTTATGCAGGACTAGATTCTCATGTCGCCATTTTCAACACGACGACATGGTTAATGCTGCTGCTAGCCACACAACAACATTTGTTTTTTCAAAACAGTTTTATTGAGAAGAAAAAATAAGCGCATTACATAGATATTTGTTTGGAATACAGTAATGAAAAATGAATCAGCAGAGTACAGGTCCATCACAATGGACAATATTAGAAAATCTCATCATACAGTAAATGCAGTAAAAATAAAGACAAAGCATAAACAATCGATAAAGGCAAAATTTCCATGGGGTGAGCTGGTCTGTATATGATGGAGACACTGAGAAATAGCAGATGGAAAATAGTAGATAGAACAGAGGAAGAAGAGGTGGTAGAAAGGGAGAAAGAGATAGAAAGGAGAGGGGGAAAATAAGGGAGAACAGGAACATCCTGTGGGATCACTCGAAAATCATGTCTCATGGCTCAGATTGAGAAAGAAAGAATTCCATGATCAAATCAGGGTCTTCACCCATTTTCAGTCTTGTCATCCTCAGCAGGGTAACATGGTCTCTGGTTTTCGCAACCCATTCCTAATATGAAGGTGGTATAACAGATTTTCCATGCGACTTTTTATAAGTGAACCCTTTCATTTTAGGGACTTTTTTATAGTTTTGGTCACCTCTTGTGCTGCTGGTTTGCTCCAGAATTTAACCTCTTTAGCTTCCTGAATATGGTCCACAGTGTATGCATATGCATATATGTAAAGTAGGATTACCCTCAGGTTGGATATACAGTAGGATCTGGGTATCAGTGGGGTGTCAATTTACAAAAAAAGACCTCATGGAACTGTAAAGAGTTCTGTGACAAAAATCAAAATTTAAAAAGTTACTTAACTTAAGTTTTCAATATGTTTACTCTCAAAATGAGGTATCTAGGAGGTGATATGAATATTCTTTACAAATACATGCAGGTACAAAACATGTAACTTTTTGGGATCTATAGCGTTAACATGAGGGCCACCTTCTGCAATTAGAGATGATACGCATTCAGCATAGAGAAGAATTATTTTCCAAGAGAAGAAAAGATAAGAAATTCACTGCCGAAGAAGGTCATATTGACAGATTCAGAAAAAGGTTGGATTTCTTTTTCTAACAAAAAAGAATATTCAGACTTACAGTAATTAACATAGACTTACATAGAATATTGATCTATGAAGAAATCTGATTGTATTTGAGTCAGGAAGGATTTTTTTCCCATCTGAGGCAGAAATGTAAATTACTTCAATGGGTTTTTGCCTGATTCATAAGCAATAGAAAGTGGATGTTGACTTGATGGGTGCATTTATTTTTTCAGTTTTACAGTTATCTAAAGCATCAGTCAAGGAAGGTATTTGGATATTAAAGATTTTGAAACTGAGAGATCTCCTCTTCTAATATTACAGTATGTAATATAATATTATCCTAGGTAGAAGCAGCAACCTAAATGTTAACCCCTTGAGGAACAGTGGATTTCACAGCTGACTGGAGTGATATATTAGGTGCAGAGTGAACAACTGTCAAGATACTCAGCAGTTGTTACAGTGCCACCAGAATATTGTCAAAGTGTCCTTCTAAATAACAGAAGCACAACAGTGACCGAATGAATGTGGTGCATCCGCTCTCTGATCAAATAGAGAACAACAACATTACCTGCTGGTGGGGGGGGGGCATGTGAGACCCTCCAACTATTGCTAGACTAGTGATACACAGGGAAAACAAACTAGGGGCATGCTGAATTATTTTTGGCTTGGATCTCTCTCTCTCTCTCGCTCCATATCTCTTCATGGGAATCTAGTTTCCAGAATAAATACAAGCTGCTCTACTGTAAATCAGCAGTATCCCTAGCTCGTTTTCACTGTGTGTCACATGCTGGCATTTGGATTTCACATCCAGCAACAGCTACAGAATTTGTTGATAGATCTCATCATCTCTTTTTATTATATATCGCTTTTACCTACCGCCTTCATGTTATGACACTATTTTACTGTTTGGTAGGATCTTATTATTTAATTGCAATTCATTCAGTCTCCATCTTTATTTTTTTAATTTACTAATTTGTATGTCTGTCTTCTTTGACTTATTTTGAACAATTATTACAGCTTATGCTTGGATACAGTAGTGCCTAATTTTTTCTTGGCTTACTTCTCAACATCACCAAACTCAAGTTGGTGAGTTGGGACTGTGAACTCTGACAGCAGAAGCAACTATTGGAGATTAGTGCATGTGGTGAAGTGTCACATTAACATTTGAACACACACACCCATATGAATATGGCAGTGGCTAATTAACTTGCTTTTCCATATGGAAATGAGTAACTGTTGATGTGTTAATTGAAAAATGATAAACCTGTCAAGGGCATAGCTGATTCATTGTGATGGAGGGGGAGTGGTGGCAGACTGATAGGGATATGATCTTAGTGGCTAATGATGATGTACCTTCAATACAGATCTGACACAACACCCTATCCTAAGCCTTTTTCAAACCTTAGTGCATCTCCCCCAGGTGAACTTGGCATCAGTTGGCAGGGTAGTTAACTGATTAAAAATGTTTGGTTTCTAGGAACTTTGCAGTAGATTAGTGGCAATATCCTTATTTTGCTCAACAGGTAAATTAAAAATACCATGTGTTTCAGATATCTGCTGCATTGCACTGCCAATTTGCAATGCATTAAATTCCTTTCTGGAAATCAAAGAGTTATGGTTTGAATCAAAATCTAAGAAATCTGCATCTATTCTTCTAAGAAGATCTGGAAAAATTCTGGATCAAACTTAGCGCACAATAGAGGGGACAAATAAGAATATATCCAAACCCCCATTGCTTTTAAATGGGACTTTTAACACCTTAAATTATAGGGTGGTTCCCAATGCATTGCCTTGCAATGCATTGGAGACCTCAATAGTATTCAAGGGATGAACTCTTTGAGTGCCAGAGGGGTATGCAACACATTGCTTTGGAATACATTGCGTACCCCTCTGGAACTCAAAGGGTTAAGCACCCAATTTCAATCATTAGAATTTTTATGCAACCCTTATGGTGAACTCCATTTATTTTTGAATTGCTTCAGTTCTGTTTAATACATTGAACCCACAATTCCCCTTAATAAGCTGACATAGTCTTTTGTACTACCTGATTTTTAAAATAAAATTTTTTTCTGGTTTGTCTCTGTTCTTTCTTTTTGCTTTAGGTATAATGGGCCAAACCTAGTTTTGAAATATATCAAGGAGAAAGGCCGTCTGATCAATATAGCTGTGGATGAACGCAGCTCACCATATTACGCACTACGGGATCGCCAGGGCAACGCCATTGGTGTCACTGCCTGTGATATTGATGGAGACGGAAGGGAAGAAATTTATTTTCTGAATACTAACAATGCTTTTTCAGGTAAAACCACTTCATCCTGTGCTTACACCTAATTTTCACCTAAGCACAAGTTTGCTTTAATCCACTTATTATACCGATTATAACTGCTGTTTTTTTTTTTTTTTGCAATAGAAATGAAGTTTGAGGGTTAACTTTTTCCCTCTTTTCTTCTCATTCTGATCGGCACCATCTTGCCGATGAGAATACAGGAGATACTCCTCAGTAAGCTGGAGTACTCTCATTGGCTAGATATTGATCTCTGCCAATGAGAGTTCTCCAGCTTACTGACAGACCAGCGGGGAGGAGGATCTCTCCTGTATTGTCATTGGCACAAATTGTGCTGATCAGAATGAGAAGACGTCAAGAGGGAAAAGGTAAACCCTCAAACTTCATTTCTATTGTGTATTTTTAAAAAAAACAAAACCCAGTACAGTTACAATCGGTATAATAAATGGATTAAAGGGATAGCAATACCTGAAAATAAGTTTATTTTATATTGTAGCCCTTAAAACACCATGAAAGATGATATAAGTCTTATCTCCCAAACCTTTATGGTTTGGGAGATATTCATATGTAAAATATAGTATAGTTCACTTTTCCTGGCTGTTTCAGCCAAGTCTGCCATCTACTGGACAGATTTGGAATTCGGTCCACATAGCAACCGGCAGCTCTTTAGCAGTGCCTAGATCACGATCCTTGAAAATAACTACTTCATTGGAACTGTGTACAAAGTGTGCCTGGCTTGAAAGCACACTTTGTAGACCATTCCAATTAAGAAATTATTTTTAAAGATCATGATCTCAGCACTTCTGGAGAGGCACTGCTGGTCGGGCCACCGGATTCCAAATCTGAAGGGTGGAGCAATGACATCACTGCAGGGGAAAATTTACTTCTGAATATCTCCCAAACCATAAAGGTTTGGGAGATAAGACTTATATCATTCTTCATGGTTTTTTTAAGGACTACAATATAAAATAAACTTATTTTCAGGTGTTACTATCCCTTTAAAGCAAACTTGTGCTTAGGTGAAAGTTCTGCTTTAACTAATGAAAAAAATGAGAAATTGCAAACATATTTTTATTTGCTGGTCTTCATACCTGTGAATTTTTTGTTGTGGCCTCCACTGAGAGGGCAGTCCTGTGGTGCTGCTGGGGGAGAAAAATGACTCGATTTGAGTCAAAAAGTGGCAGGGTTTAATCGTGAGTGGGGGGCAGAGCTTATAAAATGAAGAAAAGTTATAATGAATAGGCTGGGGAAGGAACAAATGTGGGCAGAGTTTCATTACAGACTCCCCACATCTGAAGAATCAGCCTCTGCCCTGGAGACCGGGTAATTAGCAGCAAAAACTGTAGTCTCCGGTGAAAAACTGGAGCTTTCCCAGCTGTGTTAATCTTATGTGAATAAGTTCTAGTGCACAAAGAAGCACATCGGGGTTACACCAGTTGACAAATATGAGATATATAAAGATTCCTAAAAATCCCTATTCCTTTATATGAGACTTTTTACTCACTGAATGATAGGCATGCATTCAACATATTGCTTTTCTCTAGTATTCACAGGGTTAAAGTCCCAATTAAATTAAAGAGGTTCTTACTTGTCCACTATGGTGATGGCATTTCCTGTTGATTAAATCCTTTGAATGCCAGGAGAATACAAGGCATTGAAAAGCAATGTCTGGCATACCTCTCTTATACTCAACAAATAAAACTGGTTTTAACCCATTAAATGCTAGTAAGGGCACCAACATACTGCTTCACTATGCACTGGAGACCACACTAGCCTTCAATGAGTTGAAAAGTGCTATTTAGATTAATGGGATTTTTTTATTTTTCCTGTGCTGCTGTTGTTCTTTCTGTATATCTACCATAGGATTAAATTCAGCCTGATTTCCCATTACACAGAGTAATTAACCCCCTAGATGAGCTTCACTGTGATGGGCATTTCTGCTATATCAACTACACACAAGGGGGATGTTCATATAGATGTAAATAAACTATATATACATTTCTTGATAACCTGTCCATTTCCTTAGCAGAAAATAGATGCAGGAAAGGATCATACAAGTAGGGATGTACTAATATGATTCCGCACTCAGTAAGTGTCAGAACCAGTTTCTCAGTGCTGTGCCTTCTTACCATCAATTTTCTAAGCTACTTATACTGAGAACATGGGTGTCCTGGGGGGGCACTCCCCCCCCCACACACACACTTGCCTCTCCATCGGATAAACATAGGGACTAAGCAGGCTGGCCTGGGGACATATGGCTTTGCCCTCCCTCCCCAACAAATTTTGGAGGATACCCATGGCTGAGGATCTTTCCCCACTGCTCTCTACTTCTTGCACCTGTTGCAGGGAAGGTGTGTTCACCGGTCGGAACTTAAAAATGTTCTTAAAAAAGACATTGATGAACTGGAAAGGGTGCAGAGACGTGCAACAAAACTGATAAAGGGATTGGAGGATCTGAGTTGTAAAGAGAGACTAGCCAAACTGGGTTTGTTTACATTAGAGAAGAGACGTCTAAGGGGTGATATGATTGCCATTTACAAATACATTCAAGGTCAGTACACAGAAGAATCCAATGAATTATTTACACAAAGAGCTGCGCTAAGAACAAGAGGCCACCCATTAAGACTAGAGGAAAGGTGCTTTTGACTGAAACAAAGGCAAGGATTCTTTACAGTAAGGGTGGTAAAGCTATGGAATTCTTTGCCTCAGCATGTTGTACTTGCAGATAATGCAACTGCTTTCAAAAAAGCAATGGATGCCTATCTAGCACAAGAACAATATTGAAAATTATGACAGATGGCTACAAAGCAGATAGGATGTTGCTCCAGGAAATTATCTGACTGCCATTTGGAGTCAGGAAGTAATTTTTTTACCCACTTGGGGCTAAATTAGAAATTGCTCCACAGAGCTTTTTTTTGCCTTCCTCTAGATCAACAGGGGTGTTTTTGGCATGGGCTGGACTTGATACACATGTCTTTTTTCAGCCTCATCAACTGTGTATCATACACTCTAGTACAGTGTTTCCAACCCTATTCTCCAAGGCTGCAAACAGGCCATGTCTTTAGGATTTCTCTGTTTGTCCACAGGTGAGGTAATTAAATAACTGAGCCTCTTATTACCTCATCTGTACACAAGAAGGGGAATCCTATAGACATGGCCTGTTGGGGGTCGCTGAGAATAAGGATGAAAAACACTTTTGTAGTACATAACTTGAAATGCAGTTACTTGTGTAGTAAGTTAATATTCCAGTTCAGAACATGGGCTGAGTCTAAATATTCTCCCCCATAGGGGGCACTGTGAATTTTCACAGTGCTGAGTTAACTATAGTCATCTTAATTAGGCTCGAACACTCTACCTGTTTCAGTTTTAAAAAAACACCAACAACTGTTATGTGTGTGTCCATGGACATGACATCTAAGACTGATTGAACATGTTCTCTGTTGACAAAGGCTGTGGTTAAAATCCATAGGGGCCATTAGGGTTTTCAGGAAATACTAAGGTAAATGGAGGGTTCTTATTAGGTATTAAGGAATTTCCTGGAAGTAGTTGTCAGCCAGGTTTCAGGTAATTATAGATTCAGGCACATTTGTTAGTTACACATATTCAAGTGCTGGAGTGCGTACTGTGTTTAAAAGGGTATCCTGGAGATAGATGTCAGCCAGGTTCCATGTAGCATTCTGTGTGACCTTATCCATTTGAAGGATCTCTTAAGTCTTGAGCTAATTTTTCACTTGAGTGATTCAATTGATTCATTGACAGTCAGATGCAGTAGTGAATTTGAATCACATTTGCCTTGTCAGCAGTTTTTACTTGCCTGTATGCACACAGCTCAGGTGCACAGTTATGTTTTTTCCTTTCACAAGAAACGCAGCTGGAAGCTTTCAACCTCTTGAGTGCTGTAGGTGTGGGCAATGCATTGCAGAACAATGCATTGCACACCTCTCTGGCACTCAGACTGTTAACCCTTTGAGTGTTTTGCAGTGCGTTGCATACCCCTCTGGCACTCAGAGGGTTAAGGCAGAATTATTTTAACACTTATTTTCCCTCAGGTCTGATTATAAAATGTAATCTTGAAGAACTATATTTTCTTATTTAAGTTATTACTCCAAACATGTCAGTGAGAGTCATGTACTATGAAAATGCAGTGCAATTCTGGCGCAAACTGGCTGCACTATAGGGAACAAATACAAATTCCTATTGAATTAAATGCACCTTTAATCCTTTCAGTTCTAGGGAAGATTCCAATGCATTACAAAGCAAAACTGGAGACCTCTCTAGCATTCAAGGAGTTAAAATCTCTTTTTAAGTCAATTAGAATTTTGGGGATTTTTTTTATTCCATGTGGGTCATTTGGTTTACTCCAAAATTGTACCTCTTTTCCAGTAATCCCATTATAGTTTTTGGGAAATCTTTATTAACTTTTAACACAAACCTTGCATGAATCATTACTTTTCACTGGTAAGGTACTCGTTCAGACTGGGCCTCCCATAGAATTCTTCTTCTCCATTTAGTAGATAAGATATTGTTTTATGTATTCTTATAAAGTTATTTTGCAAGCTTAGAACCTATTTATCTTTCAGTGACAAGCAAATAAAATATGTGGTTAAAATTCCATTTTAAAATCAGACACAAATGCAGGGACAGCAGGATCTAGGGACAAAAGCTGAACCCGTTTCAATCCCTGGAAATCAGGAACAGTTGGATGGTATGCCACATTGCATATTGTTGAAAGTTCTCCTTCAACATGTGTATCCTTTATCTGGCAATATAAAACCAATCTAAAATGGTGTTCCTACTCTATTCCACCAGTTTAACTCTTAGTAATTACATAACTATGTTGATTCATATTCCCTACCATATAATTTACCAATTCTAGTAAAATGGATATAACTTTACACACAGATTAAAAACGGATGCAATTTGAATCAAATTGTTCGGAATCAGTTTTTAAATGCTACATCCCCTCCGATTTACTCTGAATCAATTCTGATGGAACAGAATTTTTCCATTTGATCTGCAAAATGAATCATGACATTTTAGCTCATCTTTGTAATTTTGATATTCATCAGAATATTGTTTTACAGAAGTTCCAAAACATGTTTAACTGGGTACGTTTAGGAAATCTCCATTTTTATTTTTTGCAAAAGCTCAAAGTAGAGGATATGCTAATAGGATTTTAAGCTAAAATAGTTACTGGAACTATCATAGATATATCAATGAGTTTATTCTCCACTTAAGGGTCGTAATCTAGGCAGTTGTTTCAGATGCAAAAATGTAAGGGGTACTTGGGGAGACCTGTTTAAGTGACTTGACCCTGCTCTGAACTCCTAAATGCTGATTGTTCCAAGGGGATGGTAGTGTGGAAGTGTATGAATGTTTTGAGGAATTCCATTCTTCCGCTTCTTGTTAAATGCCAAGTTAAAAACATGGCACAGAGAAAATCAATGTAACTTTACTCCATTTTTCTGTGCATATAGGGGAAGCATTTGGGGTTTGTGCAAATTAAAATCTTAATGATAGCAGTGTTAGAGAACTGGTCTGCAATAAAGCAGTCATACTGTAAGCTCTAGTACGGTGGTTCTTAATATTTTTTTTGATCAAGGCACTCCTAACATATAGTCTTGAATTTTGGTGGCAAACCTAAGGTTGAATGTCAATTGTTAAGAGCGTACTGAAAGCAGATATAAATAATATATGGTTACTCTTATGTCTCAGAATCAGAATAAGATAACCATTTTGTACATACTAATTTCCATAATGTACATTTCAAACTGAGCAATCAAATTTTTGTCAAAGTCTTTATAGAAAGTATGTGATATCCTAAGTAGATGTCCATGGCACACCAATGTTCCATGGCAACCTGTTTGAGATCTAATGTTCTAGTACATACTTTAAAGTGCAGCTGCATGATTTGAAAGCTAATGTCTTAGTGCAGAAATTGAGCTTTGAGGGCAGATTTGTGCATCCCTCAACATTTTAAAGTGATCAGTAAAACCTCAACATGAACCAAACTGCAACAGGTTTGCTCCTCTCTTCTCACTGCTTATTTGGGGCTAGGTAAATCACAGTTATTTACATATAATATAGTGGCATCAATAACAACTTTTATTTCTTTACATCTGGCTTCCTTCTCCATGCATATCTTTTCAGTGAAGGTACACTGTAACTGTGGCTATAAATCCATATTACAGTATTCTAGGCATGTGTCACTGGACACATTGCTAATTCTGTCCTCAATAACTGATTTGAAACCACAGTGCCCAGCTATCTTACCACAGTGAAAAACTATTAATCATCTCTTATGCCATAAGAATAAATATTACAACATATATAATACAATTCATTTTTTTTTGTGCACAGCATCACTGTATCAGTGAAGTTAGAAAAGGGAAGGGCAACCTGAGGCTAGAAATTTGTTGAGGACTGCAATTCCAATATTAGCTGCCCAGGTTGTCCAGTCCTGGATTAGAATCAGAAAGGAGCAAATAGTTTGAAGTTTGTAGCTAGAGGATTACAAAATAATTGTAATAATCATTTTTTCTGATACTTATTTTTCCCTATAATATATTTTTTTTAAATAATAAGAGACGTGCTCAATCATATCTACCAGAAAGACTTGGAGTGGGCAGGGGGAACTGGAGGAGAATCATCCTCATTGGGGGAAGTAGGCCACAGCTAAAGAGGACCAACAATGGTGGTGACACCAGGTGAGCTGCCCTTGTCACCAAGCAACCTAGTAGATAGTGATGATTCCTCTGAGTCTTTCAGTGCACTTCAACGCTTTCTTCAGCACAAAAGCATGGAGTGGCACAGAGAATGAGGAAGTGAGGATCCTAATTCAAAAGACAGATTGGAATAGGAGACGGATGTACTACGTAACAGATATCCTCTTATGAGTGGGTAGCAGGAGGATATAGTGGAGGATCCTGTCAGTGGGCAGGAAGAAGAGGTGCAGGGGTCAGGTTTTGGCTGAGTGTGGGAAAGAAAAGAGGCAAGATTCTGTGAGTGGTCAGGATGAAGAGGGCCAGGTTCCTATGAGTAGGCTAGAAGAGGGGCAGGTTCCTGTTACAGGGCGTGAATATGTGGTGGTGAGACTGGTGACAGCAGCTGTAGAAGTTGAGGAGGAGAATCAGAGAGTCCAAAGATAATCATGTGCTGGGTCAGACTTAGGGTCTGCAGCACATGTTTCAGATGCAACAACTCATCTCCTCCTCCTCCTCCTGCACTGAAGTCCTAGGTGTGGGAATATTTCTCCCTGGGGTCTGGAACAGTGCAAGAAACTACAAATGCTTTATGTACCCTGTGCGAACACACAGTAAAAATGGTAAAGGAAGGATAACACTGGGCACATCTGCATTAATAAAGCATGTGCAGTATAGGCATTCTGATATATATGCCACTGCTGCTGACCCTGCTGATACTTCTACTGTCATTTTCACAAATTTGGACGCAAGAAAACCTCCACTAGTACAAAAAAACTAATTAGCTGCAGAGACTAATCACCATCCAGCACCACCTTACTCACTCGTCCCTGCACTGCTCCCACTCAATTCACCCTCCCCTTATCCCTTGCAAGTTCTTTTGATGGACTTTATTCAACTGCTATGTGTGTTTTTACAGTAAAGTACATATTATAACTGATTGTGTGTGATGTCTTGCACTTTACAAAATACTCTCTCACCTTGTGTCAGTTTGCCTCAGTCCCAGATCACATCAGGGTCCCTGTCTCTGTCACCTATAAAACATTTTTATTCAATTATTTGTCCCCCCTATCCCTATGACTGTCAACACAAAAATCACACTCCCTGTTCAAATGTTTATTTTCTCCTAAACAAAGATAACAGTCAGATCATAAAGGAACTTGGATCATAGCTGCCTGTGACTTTTGAGTGATTCACACAGAATTTTGGTGTATTTGGGGAAAATCTCTTTTTCTTCCTTCACACAGCCCCAGACTCCCCTAGCACATAAATAACAGCCAGATCATGAAGGAACTTGGATTACAACTGCCTGTGTCTTCCCAGTCATTCACACAGAATGTTGAGGGATTTGTGGTCAACCTCCATTCTCTTCCCAAGAGTGTCCCCATATTCCTCAAATGCAGAGAACAGATTTCATGTCTACAAGACTCCCTAAACTAAACTTCATCTCTACTTTATTAGCCTTTCTTCTCTAGATAAAAAATATGCTGCTTTCTCTTTAGCTAACAAGCACAGAATGGCATGCTGTCAGAACTTGACACAAATTTTATACTATGCCTGAGGAAAAAGAATGGAAACTTGCCTCATGGTGGGGTAAAGTCAGTCTTCCCATTGATTTTAAGGCAATGAGGGAGGCGAAAAAGTAGAAAATCTGCATTTTTCGCAAAAAAGTGTAATTTTACTTATGCTTTTGAGGAAAAACATTTGCTCATCCCTAGACCCTATCACTGTCAACAAGAAACAAAAACACACACTCCCTGTTCAACTGCTTTTCTCCCCAGACTCCCCAGACACAGACATAATAACAGCCAGGCCAGGAAGGAACTTTGATATCAGCTGCCTCTATCTTTCCAGTCAGTCACACAAAATGTTTGGGTATTTTGAATAAATCTCCTTTGCTCACTTCTCACCCCCAGACTTTCCTAGCAAAGATAAAACTGGATGGAACTTGGATCACAGCAGATTGTCTCAGTCAATTAAGATTTTGGGGTATTTTGGGTAAATTTCCTTTCTTATTTCCTCTACACCCGAGTGCCCCCAGACTCCCCAAACGGAGAGAACAAATGTGCTGCCTACAAGAATTTGTAAACTGCACTCCAATTATACTTTATTTGCCAAAATTGCAAAGCTTTCTCTATCTCTCGCAAAAATTACATGTTATGGGAGTCTGTAAGTCTTTTTTTTACTATGCTGTGGAAAAAAAATGGAAATTTGCCATGTGGTGGGAGAAATTCAGTCTTACCAGCGGGAAGTGCCATTTGTCTCCTGTTTGAGGCAAAACGTTTCACCTATCCCTATAACTGGGTCATTAATAAGAGTCCAAATAAGAGACTAAGGTATTCTCTGAAATTTCTGAAATCTTTAGCTGCCTGAAAGGTTATAAAAATAGGTATATAAATCTTTTTAATGCTTAGTTGCTTTTTTTTGGCTTTTTTTTCTTTATTTAACATTAGAGTTAAACATATCAGTCCTCTAAGAGTAAGGGAATTTAAAAATTAATAATTATTGAATGATTTCCATGGAGGGATGGATTAAGAAATGAGAAAGAGAAAACCTGGAACTTGGAAAGACCAGTGGACCAAATCGCCTAATGATTCTGTCCTTGGAACCATAGAACTGTTTTAGCCAGAGGAAGTAATGAGAATATGTAATAGACTGGTGGCTGAAGTCAGTTTATCCACATAAAACCTGGTGGAGAGGGGTGATGCTGCTAGGCGGCTATCTTTTTTTCATAGAACAAAGGAAGTTTTAAATCATAGACTCCTGCAATCTCCAGTTTGTTGTTTGGTATGAGAAAATGGTTTACTGTTGATATGTAACCCTCTAGTTGGCCACCATCAAAAAGGCAAGATCATAATGTCGTCCAAACCAAAAGGGCGACATCAGAATGTCACCCACATCAACAGGGCAACATTTTGATGTTGCACGCCTAAAGGTCGCCAACTAGAGGGCAACATTTCAATAGTAAATACAGCTGATGTTGCATGCTTAACCCTAAACTCAGTGTATGCATATAAAATGTATAAGAAGATATAAACGTCATAAATGAACTACTGTTGCTCTCTATATATACTGTAGGTGAGCTATGTCCGTCTCTGAAAAACAGTTATAAGTGATATAGTGCTCCCAGGAAAGAGGGTGTGCAGGAATGTTGGGAACATGGAGTGAGATTGAAGAAATATGGTGCCGAAACACAGCACCTTAAGGATTCTTCCATTGAAATGAATGGGCTTAATCTTCTGCAGGTTTTATTCTCTTGGTTTTCCTCCTTACAGTAATTTCAAAAGAGAAGAGAAACATTACTTATTTTTATATGAATTCCCCAGGGGAGGACAATGACATTTCTGCACATGTCAATACAACTTCCCGGTATGTGTTGTGGCACTCTCAAATGTAATTCTGTATGTTTTCTATGATTCAGCTGATGTTGTGCCTTTAACTCTATGTCTGCCAGAGAGGTGTCTGTCAGTCAAAGGCTTAAGGGTTGCCCTGCAAGGCAATGTAATATCCATCAGTTGCAAAAGCTGGATGTTCTCCAATTGCATGGCATAGAACATATTGATCTGTCAATAATGGCTCTGTAATGCTACACAGGGGCACGTCTAACCCAGGTGAGCCATCCGTTAGTAAGCAACTCAGTATCTGCCTCGTCTTCATTCAGGGCTCAAAATTTCCACTCGCCACTAGCAGTGGTGAGTAACTTTTCAGGTCTGGCTAGTAGCAAAGGACTTCAACTTTTAAGCCCTGCTATAAATGTGTATGTGTGCTCTATGCCATGAGCATGCAATGGGAGAATATCCAGCTTTTGTAATTGAAAGAAGGATATTACATGGCCATGCAGGATGACCCTTAACCCTATGGCTGACAGACATCAGATGTATTTACTAATTAAATGTCACCCTCTGGTTGGCAACCCTTAGGCATGCTACATCAAAATGTCTCCCTGTTGGTGCGGGCGACATTCTGATGTCGCCCTTTTGATTCAGGAGACATTATGATCTCACCCTTTTGATGGCTTCCAACTCAAGGGAGATACTTCAGTAGGATACTGGAGAAAACTTAGCTACTGGGTAGACTAGCACACAAGTTATGTTGGCTCGCATATATTTTAACTTCTGTGGAATGGAAGGCCTCCAATATTGCTTATAAAATATCTTATCTGAGGTCCATTGCACTTTTCCTGGTATAAAACAATGGGAGTCCTTTACCACTGCCTTAGAAGAGAAGTCTCCTCTAATGAAATGGCCTTTGAACATTGAGGTATAAATAAATGCTTAGTTCATGGTTGAAAGGATCCAACAGCTGATAGAATTAACCTTAGCAAAAGATATTGGTTTTCTAGAGGTGATAAATAATTGTGAAATATTGCCTCTGCAAATCCCAAACTAAATCCACTTTCACAATGGAATGATTAATGTGAAAACTAGTGTTGAGCGAGCATGCTCGGCCGATGCTCGGATCGGCTCGAGCATCGCTCTGCTCGGCACATGGCGGTACTCGTACGAGTACCGCATGTGCTCGCCCGCCATGTTCGGGTCTCCTCCCCGCACGTTTTGTGGCTGCTGCGCAGCCAATAAACGTGCAGGGAGGCTCTGACATCGGTGTAATGCCAGCAGCCATGTTGGCTGCTGGCATTACACTGATTGGCTGGCCAGAACCCGTGGTCAGGTGCTGTATAGCACCTGACCAGCGAGTTCGGCTCAGTCTGAGCCAGGGAGAGCTGAGGATAGGAAGGGAAAGGCAGTGTAGGGAGGAAAAAAACAAAAATTGTGAAAAAAAAAGAACCAAAAGTCCTTTTTAGGACTACTGTGTGTGGGGGCAGCAGGTTATTTGGTGTGGGGGGAAAAAAACAAAAAAAAAAAAAAAAAAATATATATATTCTGTTTAGTGTGCAAAGTTGCAGATTAGAGCACATTCTGTTTAGTGTGCACAGTTGCAGATTAGAGCACATTCTGTTTAGTGTGCAAAGTTGCAGATTAGAGCACATTCTGTTTAGTGTGCAAAGTTGCAGATTAGAGCACATTCTGTTTAGTGTGCAAAGTTGCAGATTAGAGCACATTCTGTTAAGTCTTCAAACTAAAATATCAAAGTCACGTATTCCATTCAGTGTGCGTCGCCGCAGTTTAGCAGCACATTCTGAGTACTGTGCAGAGTTGCAGAATAGGAAGAAATACTGTTAAGTCTTCAAACTAAAATATCAAAGTCACATATTCCATTCAGTGTGCTTCGCCGCAGTTTAGCAGCACATTCTGTGTACTGTGCAGAGTTGCAGAATAGGAAGAAATACTGTTAAGTCTTCAAACTAAAATATCAAAGTCACATATTCCATTCAGTGTGCTTCGCCGCAGTTTAGCAGCACATTCTGTGTAGTGTGCAGAGTTGCAGAATAGGAAGAAATACTGTTAAGTCTTCAAACTCAAATATCAAAGTCACATATTCCATTCAGTGTGCTTCGCCGCAGTTTAGCAGCACATTCTGTGTACTGTGCAGAGTTGCAGAATAGGAAGAAATACTGTTAAGTCTTCAAACTAAAATATCAAAGTCACATATTCCATTCAGTGTGCTTCGCCGCAGTTTAGCAGCACATTCTGTGTAGTGTGCAGAGTTGCAGAATAGGAAGAAATACTGTTAAGTCTTCAAACTAAAATATCAAAGTCACATATTCCATTCAGTGTGCTTCGCCGCAGTTTAGCAGCACATTCTGTGTACTGTGCAGAGTTGCAGAATAGGAAGAAATACTGTTAAGTCTTCAAACTAAAATATCAAAGTCACATATTCCATTCAGTGTGCTTCGCCGCAGTTTAGCAGCACATTCTGTGTACTGTGCAGAGTTGCAGAATAGGAAGAAATACTGTTAAGTCTTCAAACTCAAATATCAAAGTCACATATTCCATTCAGTGTGCTTCGCCGCAGTGTAGCAGCACATTCTGTGTACTGTGCAGAGTTGCAGAATAGGAAGAAATACTGTTAAGTCTTCAAACTAAAATATCAAAGTCACATATTCCATTCAGTGTGCTTCGCCGCAGTTTAGCAGCACATTCTGTGTAGTGTGCAGAGTTGCAGAATAGGAAGAAATACTGTTAAGTCTTCAAACTCAAATATCAAAGTCACATATTCCATTCAGTGTGCTTCAACGCCGTTTAACAGCCTATTCTGTGTACTCTACAGAGTTGCAGAATAGTAAGAAATACTGTTAATTTTTCAAACTCAAATATCAAAGTCACATATTCCATTCAGTGTGTTTCAACGCCGTTTAACAGCCTATTCTGTGTACTCTGCAGAGTTGCAGAATAGTAAGAAATACTGTTAATTTTTCAAACTCAAATATCAAAGTCACATATTCCATTCAGTGTCTTTCACCGCCGTTTAACAGCCTATTCTGTGTACTCTGTACAGTTGCAGAATTATAAGAAATACTGTTAAGTTTTCAAACTCAAATATTAAAGTCACATATTCCATTCAGTGTCTTTCACCGCCGTTTAACAGCCTATTCTGTGTACTCTGTACAGTTCCAGAATTATAAGAAATACTGTTAAGTTTTCAAACTCAAATATTAAAGTCACATATTCCATTCAGTGTGTTTCAACGCCGTTTAACAGCCTATTCTGTGTACTCTGCAGAGTTGCAGAATAGTAAGAAATACTGTTAATTTTTCAAACTCAAATATTAAAGTCACATATTCCATTCAGTGTCTTTCACCGCCGTTTAACAGCCTATTCTGTGTACTCTGTACAGTTCCAGAATTATAAGAAATACTGTTAAGTTTTCAAACTCAAATATTAAAGTCACATATTCCATTCAGTGTGTTTCAACGCCGTTTAACAGCCTATTCTGTGTACTCTGCAGAGTTGCAGAATAGTAAGAAATACTGTTAATTTTTCAAACTCAAATATTAAAGTCACATATTCCATTCAGTGTCTTTCACCGCCGTTTAACAGCCTATTCTGTGTACTCTGTACAGTTCCAGAATTATAAGAAATACTGTTAAGTTTTCAAACTCAAATATTAAAGTCACATATTCCATTCAGTGTCTTTCACCGCCGTTTAACAGCCTATTCTGTGTACTCTGTACAGTTCCAGAATTATAAGAAATACTGTTAAGTTTTCAAACTCAAATATTAAAGTCACATATTCCATTCAGTGTGTTTCAACGCCGTTTAACAGCCTATTCTGTGTACTCTGCAGAGTTGCAGAATAGTAAGAAATACTGTTAAGTTTTCAAACTCAAATATTAAAGTCACATATTCCATTCAGTGTGTTTCACCGCAGTTTAGCAGCCTATTCTGTGTACTCTGCACAGTTGCAGAATAATAAGAAATACTGTTAAGTTTTCAAACTCAAATATTAAAGTCACATATTCCATTCAGTGTGTATCACCGCCGTTTAGCAGCCTATTCTGTGTACTCTGAACAGTTGCAGAATAGTAAGAAATACTGTTAAGTTTTCAAACTCAAATATTAAAGTCACATATTCCATTCAGTGTGTTTCACCGCCGTTTAGCAGCCTATTCTGTGTACTCTGCAGAGTTGCAGAATAGTAAGAAATACTGTTAAGTTTTCAAACTCATATATATTAAAGTCATATATATCGTGTAAGATGAAGAAGGCGGGTAAAAAGGGACGGGGAAGTGGACGTGATCCTGAAAGTTCAGGGCGCGGGTCAGGACGCGGAGAAACTGTGCCTGGTGCCAGAGCACAAGAAAGAAAGACATCCACCATACCTAGCTTCATGTCTGATTTCACAGGGCGTCGCAGGACATCACTCTCGAGGTCCGACCAGTGCGAACAGGTGGTCGGTTGGATGACAGCTGATACTGCTTCCAGTCGGTTAAGCACCACCCTGTCTTCCACCAAGTCCACTCTCAGTAGCCAAGAGTCTGGTCAACATAATCCTCACTCTGATCATCCTTCCTCCCACCATACACGGTCTGGTCAAAGAAGTGATCCCACACTGGGATATAGTGATGAGCTCGTCTCATCACCAATCCTTCATTTGACCCTCTCTCCAAGCACGCTTGCAGAGGAACATGACATCTTGTGCCCTGATTCACAACCTCTAGAGGCTACCCAATCACAAGAAGATGACAGATGTGAACGGCATTTAAGGTCAAAGGAAGTAGTGGATGATGATGATGATGATGAGACACAGTTGCCATTAAATCAACCACTATTTCCTTCTCAAGACCTTGTTGAGGAGAATGTTATACAGTTGTCAATGACCGAGTATGTGGTGGGATCAAGACTTGAGGAGGATGATCAGAGTGAGGAAGTGGAGGAGGACTTGGTGGACGATGAGGTGACTGACCCCACCTGGGAAGGTGTAGAGCCGAGCGATGACAGCAGTCCTGAGGGTGAGCCATCTGCAGCACCGCAACAGGCTGGAAGAGGCAGTGGTGTGGCTACAGAAAGAAGGCGGACCGCACCAAACCGGCCCGCAAATGTTCCACGGAGCACCCCCTTGCGTAAATCTACCTTGCCAAGGGGTAGGTGTTCCGCGGTATGGCGTTTTTTTAAGGAAAGTGCGGACGACAAAAGATTTGTAGTTTGCAACCTGTGCCACACCAGAATGAGCCGAGGCATGAACACTAGAAACCTCACCACCACCAGCATGATCCGACACATGGCATCCAAGCACCGTAGTAAGTGGGAGGAACGCCTGGATCGCCCATCTGTGTCTGCAGGCCACACCACTGCCTCCTCTTCCCCTGTTTTCGGTGCCGGCCAATCGCCTGTCGAAGGCGCAGGCCCGCATACCTCCCGCCCTGCACCTGTACCATCTGAAGCACCATCAGCGACCACATCCACTTCCCTGTCCCAGCACAGCATCCAAATGTCGTTACCCCAGGCATTTGAGCGCAAGAGAAAATACCCAGCCACCCACCCACAGGCCATAGCACTAACCTCACACCTTTCAAAATTACTGGCCATCGAAATGCTGCCATTTAGGCTTGTGGACACTGAGTCCTTCCGCAGCCTGATGGCAGCAGCTGTCCCTCGGTACGCGGTCCCCAGCCGCCACTACTTTTCCCGGTGTGCCATCCCCGCATTACACCACCATGTGTCCCGTAACATCACCCGTGCCCTGACCAACGCAGTTACTGGGAAGGTCCACTTAACGACTGACACATGGACAAGTGCTTGTGGCCAGGGACGCTACATTTCCCTGACGGCACACTGGGTGAATGTCGTGGAGGCTGGGAGCGACTCGGACCCTGGGATGGCACGGGTGCTACCCACGCCGAGGATTGCGGGCCCTACCTCCATCAGGGTTTCCACCAGCACCTACGTTATTGGCTCCTCCTCCTCCGTTTCCACCTCCGAATTCTCTACACACACCGCCACTCCCCCATCAGCCAGTAGCTGGAAGCAGTGTAGCACTGCAGTGGGGAAGCGTCAACAGGCCGTGCTGAAGCTGATCTGCCTTGGGGACAAACAGCACACGGCCTCAGAGCTGTTGCAGGGGATTAGTCACCAGACCGAGCAGTGGCTCTCGCCACTCAACCTGCAAGCAGGCATGGTTGTGTGTGATAATGGGCGTAACTTGGTGGCGGCTTTGGAGCTCGGCAAGCTCACACACGTACCATGCCTAGCGCATGTATTTAATTTAGTGGTGCAGCGATTTCTAAAAACCTACCCCAATGTGCATGATCTCTTGACCAAGGTGCGCCGCGTGTGTGCACATTTCCGTAAGTCATCTACAGCTTCGGCCGGCCTGTTGAAGCTGCAGCAGCGCTTACAATTGCCAGCTCACCGGCTGCTGTGTGACGTGAGCACGCGCTGGAACTCCACCTTCCACATGTTGGCCCGGCTTTGTGAGCAGCAGAGGGCAGTAGTGGAGTACCAGCTGTTACACGGTCGTCGCCTCTCCGTTCAACTTCCTGTAATCAGAAGTGAGGAGTGGGAATGGATGTCAGACCTCTGCGAGGTTTTACGCAATTTTGAGGAATCGACACAGATGGTGAGCGGCGATAACGCTATTATCAGTGTAACCATCCCACTTCTGTGTCTACTGAAACGCTCGCTGCTCACAATTAAAACCGACGCTTTGCATGTGGAAGAGGTGGAAATGGGGGAGGAAGAGCTTACACAAGGTGATAGCCAGAGCACCCTCACTTCGTCTTCTCAGCGACAATTGGAGGAGGCGGAGGAGGAGGAGGAGGAGGAGGAGGAGGAGGAAGACACGGTTGCCTCCGCTACAGAGGGTAGCCATGGAACTTTAGTTCCATCTCTTCAGCGTGGGTGGGCAGAAGAGGAGGAAGAGGATGAGGATATTGAGAGTCAGCCTCCTGGTGAGGACAGCGAAATCTTGACTGTTGGTACTCTGGCACACATGGCTGACTTTATGTTAGGCTGCCTTTCCCGTGACCCACGCGTTGTACGCATTTTAGACAACACGGATTACTGGGTGTTCACCCTTCTGGACCCCCGCTACAAAGAGAATTTCTCATCTCTCATTCCTCCGGTGGAGAGGACAAGCAAAATGGTGCAATACCAGAAGGTTCTTGTTGAAAAATTGCTCCAAAATTTTCCATCTGACAACGCTGGCGGCAGAGTACGTGCTACCTTGGCCAACCGAGAAGGGGAGAAAAGGGGAGCACACAGCAGTTCCGAGAAAGGCAGGGCAACACTCTCCAAGGCGTGGGACACCTTCATGACACCCCGCCAGCACCCTCACCCTGATGCGCAGCCTAGTGTCACAAGGAGGGAAAAGTTTTGGAAGATGGTGAAGGAGTACGTAGCAGACCGTGTCAGCGTCCTCAATGATCCCTCTGTGCCTTACAACTACTGGGTGTCCAAGCTGGACACGTGGTATGAACTGGCACTCTACGCCTTGGAGGTGCTGGCCTGCCCTGCCGCCAGCGTTCTGTCTGAGCGGGTATTTAGTGCTGCTGGTGGCATCATAACAGATAAGCGTATCCGCCTTTCCACCGACAATGCTGATAGGTTGACACTTATAAAAATGAACAAGGCCTGGATTTCCCCTGACTTCTCCACTCCACTGGAGGAAAGCCCCGGGGGAACATAAACTCACTTTATATATGTTATTTACAATGATGGGAATACTCTGTATTCCCATTCACCCCTTCCACCCCAAAAACGGGTATATGGTTGACTCTTAATGTTCTCATCCTCCTCCTCCTCTTCCATATGCCCTGGGATATAATTTTTATATAGGGCCAGCTCACCAGCGTGCCCTGGGATATAATTTTTATATAGGGCCAGCTCACCAGCGGGCCCTGTGATATAATTTTTATATAGGGCCAGCTCACCAGCGGGCCCTGTTTGCCAATTTTTATATAGGTCAGCTCACCAGCGGGCCTTCTCATATAATGTTTTATTGGGTCAGCTCTCTAGCGGGCCCTCTCATATAATGTTTTATAGCGTCAGCTCACTAGCGGGCCTTCGCATATAATGTTTAGGATGGTCAGCTCTGCAGCAGACCCTCACCCATAATGTTTTAGATGGTCAGCTCAGCGCACGTTTCCCTCTTAATCATGGCCTCAGTTCTGAAAATCAAGGAAATTTTTGGGAGAATTTGCCTCTGCGCACGTTTCCCTCTTAATCATGGCCTCAGTTCTGAAAATCAAGGAAATTTTTGGGATAATTTGCCTCTGCGCACGTTTCCCTCTTAATCATGGCCTCACTTCAGAAAATCGATGAAATTTTTGGGAGAATTTGCAGATGATATACAAGTAAATATACAGCAAATACTGTTTGGTAACAATTTTTCGCCTAAAGTCGTTTTTATTTTCCTTTTTGTGTGTTTTACGGTCAGTCTGTAAAAATGGCGTACTACGGGCGAAAGATCGTTCCCAGCAGCGATGTTGGAGTCCAAGGTGCATCCAGACATCCTCCCTATGCTGTCCCTGAACCATTTCTGTAGTGTTTCCATCTTTTTCTGCCCTTTTCCTATGGACCAGGCACCCTCCCCTCATCAGAGCAGGGGGTGCCTGGTGTAATGCTCGAGTCCTCCCATTGACTTCAATGGGGCTCGGGTGTTCGGCCGAGCACTCGAGCCTCAGGGGGTGCTCGGTCAGAGCACCCGAACATCCGAGCATTGGGGTGCTCGCTCATCACTAGTGAAAACCCTTGTGCTGTCCCTTCATAATTAGGTGAAAGTCTTATGGTGTATGCATAAGCCAAGGGTCAGATATTGTGTTTAAGTGCAAGCTCTGCATTTCTAGCTGCAAGGCCTAAGACTAACACTGAAGCAAGTCACATAGTAGCTCAGTGTAACAGAAGATGAATGTCTAGTGCATTACTAGGTAGCCGTATAACTGTGTCCGTGTCTCAAGTAGAACTATATTTAGTGGTTATGGTTCTTACCACTGAAACCCCTTTAATCATACTAAGTCATAATTAATTTATTGAGATAGTAATTTCATTATACTTTTTTTATAATGAACTATACCTTTGTAAATGTCCATATTATAATCTTCTTGGAATTTAATTTTAAAGTCCCCCCACCCCTTTTCTCTACATCACACAGAGTCTCCTCAGATCTGAAAGCTGGTTGATTGACCAGACAGTTCGCAACAAGGGAGAATATTGTGACTGTCAGAATAAGGAAATTCCTGCCCCCCTTTGACCAAGAGGAGCAGTGTTTTACTTATGCTGACACAATATTGTCCCTCATTGCTATCTGTTCGGACTGGTTTTCATATCTGAGAGGACTCTGTGTGACGCAGGGAAAAGGGGCGGGAGGAGAACACTTTAAAATAAAATTACAAGAAGAGCACAACAATATGGACACTTACAAAGGTACGTTTCATTATAAAAATGTATAATGAATAATCAATCTTAGAGAATACAGAAAAGAAAAAAAAGTATCTCCACTCAGCACTCATGAACCCATATGAAGTGTTTTTAAAAAGTATCAAAATCTAAAATTTCACCAAATTACTATATAGCACATATGCATACTAAATAATCCCGCATGGGTATCCCCCCACACAAAGAGTATCCACCCCCTCCCTTCCCACAGCCCCCTAAAACCAAAGGCAGAAACTATCCACGTCTGACTGACAGCCCTATCTGAACTCACAGTGCTGGGCCCAGCAGTCCAAATCCAAAATTGGTTTTAAAAAAAAACTGCTCACACAGGGAACTCATGAGTTCAAAAATAGACGTTATCCAGGTAATCTTCTGTTATGTATAATTAGTATACCTCCAAGTATCCAGATGTTAGAGACTCCAGCAAAGCAAAAAATGCCAACAATGAAAGAGTTAGTAAAGACAACTTAGTAGCGTGCGATAATAGCGATGCAGATAGCACATATTTAAGCAGAGTTTATAACCAGTCATAACAGAACACTGTAACTGCACAATACAGAGTGAAATCACACAGTACATATGTGGATAACTGTGCAGTTACAGTGTTCTGTTATGACTGGTTATAAACTCTGCTTATATATGTGCTACCTGCATCGCTATTAACACACGCTACTAAGTTGCCTTTACTAACTCTTTCATTGTTGGCTTTTTTGCTTTGCTGGAGTCTCTGTCATCTGGATACTTGGAGGTATACTAATTACACATTACAGAAGATTACCTGGATAACGTTTATTTTTGAACTCATGAGTTTCCTATGTGATCAGTTTTTTAAAAAAACAATTTTGGATTTGGACTGCTGGGCCCAGCACTGTGAGTTTAGATAGGGCTGTCAGTCAGCCATGGATAGTTTCTGGCTTCGGTTTTAGGGGGATGTGGGAAGGGAGGGGGTGGAGGCTCTTTGTGTGGGGGATACCCATGCGGGATCATTTAGTATGTGTATATGTGTTATATAGTAATTTGGTGAAATTTTAGATTTTGATACTTTATCAATAAATTTGATATGGGTTCATGAGGGCTGAGTAGAGATCGTTTTTTCTTTTCTGTATTTGTTTTGGATCTCATTGGCACCCTGTGTGTGTCACACATGGTGCAACCCATAAGTATAATTTTCTGTGTACTTACCATATAAACACACATTTTATGAATAATCAATCTTAACTTTATAACTTGGACAGTACTCTCTCTTTAAAGTTAGCTCAAGAATTATGAACTTTAGATTTTAGTATGTTAGAAGCTATACCCAAATCAAACTTCATTACCAAGAAGCCTAGAGATCTATTAACTGGGAGAGTATTGTAAGCATTGAAGTCTTGAGACATAATCCAGGTTGGAAAGTACTGTATCATTTTCCTATACATTATCCTAGTCAATATATGTGGAATAATGGCTGCTGTGGGCTGGGAGTCAATATGTATGGTTTTATAGCACCAGTTCCATATGACAAGGCTGAGAAGTAAGTATGTGTGAACCGCTATTATGTGTCATGTGAAAACAGCCCATAACCATAACTGGGAACTTTACAACATGGACTACCCGGAGGGTAGCTACTGGGTGAACACTATGACGCGATTTGCATCATAAAAGGGGGCGGGGCTTAATCGCGGCAGGGGGTGGGGAAAAAATTCACAAAAAGAAAAAAATAGGCAGAATAGCCCTGGGAAAGTATGAGAATAGGATGAGGAGTGGGAGGAACGGGGAGGGATGGAGCACAAGTGGGCAGAGTTTCAACAGAAACTCCCCACATCTGGCAAATAATACTTTGCCCCGGAGACCCGGTAATATAGTGTTAAATCCGGAGTCTCTGGGGCAAAACCGGAGAGTTCCCAGCTGTGCCCATAACATTTCTGCCTTTTTGCTGACCACAAGAAATTTTGTATGAGAACTTTGACGGTTTTTGCCTATATGCAAGAATTCACATTGGGGGGAGGTCACATTCACTATGTGTGTTTTTATGGCAACCAGTGCACAGTGCAGTGGGACAAGGTTGGGTCTCGAAGGTCAGAATGTGTTGTTCTTCTACCAGTGCATTGGGAGAAAGATGTGGGGTCAGTATGTCAGGTTATATGGCTACTGTGGTAAAAGGCTGAGTGTCAGTATATGTGGTTGTGCGCTACCAGTGCTGTGGGACAAGGCGGGGAGAAGGCTGTATGTGTGGTTCTTGCAGTAGAGGGCACCCTCCAGCTGCTGCCACACTACAACTGCTGGCTGGTGGGGAATGATGCAAGGTTGTCTGTCAGCAGCTGCAGGGGCTCACGTTGTCCATCCCTATGGCCACCATTGTAGTGGGACAAACCTGGGGGGATCAGTATGTATGAATCTTTGGCTATTGTGAGGCTGGGGTCAGTATGTTCATGGAAGAAAAGAGCTGAAAAATTTACTTTTCAGTGGAATTACAGCGGCAGACAAAAAGTGCAGTTCTCACTTTTCTCTTTTTCTGTGAAAGTTTTTTTCCATCTCTACAACGAACCATGTATCTCCTTTAGTGCAAAAAGGCTGATATCAGGAAAAGGGGCAGAGGTGGCACATTAAACATTTAATATATTTTAAACTAGTGAGCATTAAAAAGTGTAACTAACTTCCATCACCCTCTTTAATACTTTATAAAGCATTTTAAGCAAATAAAAACAAGCCATTACTATCTCTTTAGTGACAAATAAAGCATGAAGCAATGCATAAAATAATACTAGTTTGTTTGGAAATATTTATAATGAAACATAAATCTTTCAGTGGTTTCAAATAATCTGTCCCTTAAACCCACAGCAGCAGTTTCAGAAGCTGAAAACGAGAAGCAGAAAAGAAACTGACAAGAAAATAGTATTCACAAGTTTTAACGTTTCTGCTTCCGAATCAGGAAACAGAAATCAACCAAACAGATAACTGATAATAATCACATGACAATTTGAAACTCAGCAATGGTTCTCTCTTGATTTTCTGTTTCAGGATTAGATTTGACCACAGGTGTCGTGAAACGAAATCAATCCAGCCAAGGCCCTTATGCATCAAAAAAAGTGCAGTAATTCTGGGGAAAATTGCACCGGTATCCTTTTAAAATGTTGCACTGAAAAGTGAGTGATATGAAATGGTGCATTCACCAGGTCGCATTGATGAAAAGGGCTTCATGAAAAGCAGAAGATTCTCATGTTGCCGGTTTAAAACTCGCTTCAACCTGCCATGTGAAAATATTTGTGGCCACAACTCTTTTTATCCTCCTCCTCTCAGCAGAAGTGATTTCTGGAGCTTCACTCTCTGTGTAATTTTTTTTTGTTTGTTTAACCCTTTCGATGCCAGAGAGGTAGAGCATTGAACTTTGACAAATCCAGTAACGGTGGTAGCTGCTATGAACATGAGGAGCCGTTACAGTTCAACGCAGTACCTCTCCTCCGACAAAAGGGTTAAAAAATCAATTACACATACAGCGAAGCTCCAGAAATCACTGCTGCTGAGAGGAGGAGGATAAAAAAGTTGTGGCCACTACTGTTTCACATGGCAGGTTGAAGAAAATTTTAAGCTGGTGACATGAGAATCTTGTGCGTTTCATGCAGGACGAGATTCTGACGTTGCCCTTTTAATCAATGCGACCTGGTGAATGTGCTGTTTCGTATCACATACTTTTCAGTAAAACAATTTAGGACTGAACCAATTGCACCATACTAGAGAAGTAAATATTTCCACACTACCACACTACCACTGATTTAAATGAGGCTTTTAACCCACTGCATGCTAAAGAGGTCTCCGGTGCATTGCAAAGCAGTGTGTTGGAGACTGTTGAAGTCGTCCATAACATTCAAATTGTTAAGACTAATGTTAAATCAAATGGATTTATTTCAGTGGTGATGCAGTTGGTTTGCTTCAGAATTGCTTTTCATTTGTTCTGTGCATAGGGCCCAAATATTTGAGTGTTTGTTCTGTTAGCTTATACTAGCCATTAACCTGTAAGTACCAATAGATCTGCAATGAATTGTTCACCCCTCTGGCACTTAAAGGGCCAAATGTTTCCACTAATAACAATAACCTGGACAGCAAATTTATAAATGATACATCTGCATTAACCCTTTGATTACTGGGCATTCGAATGGTTAATGAAATACATAAAACATACAGCTATCTGTTGAATGCCTGTGGAATGTTGTGACCCCTGCACTGAGAAAAATGCAAGTCTGCATTAAATTCAGTGTTCTTTTGTGCACCATTACATAGTTACTGAGGTTGAAAAAAATCAGAGTTTGCAGGAATGTATGGTGTGCTAACCTCATTTTTCTAGTGAATAGGATTGTCCCTAGCACAGCTGATAGGAGAGAGCAGACCTCCAGGAGAAAGTTGTCTACACTAGAAGCCTCTAGATGTCATGTGACTTCAGCTAATGTAATGTTGTGAGCCCTCACTCCCAGTTCACTATAAAAAAAAAAGTCTATTTCAGAAAGCAAAAAAAGAACTGTTCTGGGACATACCAACTGCTCCAAAAGGGGAAATAAACATTACCATTTTTTCACATGGCCATTTTTATTTTCTTTCTATGGTAGAGCTAATTTGTACAAGGGTTGCTCATCTTTTGCTTTCTGTATAAGGCCCTTATTGTGCAGTTGTAGATTATTACATTAATACACAGAAGTGTAGGGAGTTGAGAGGAGGTATTTTGTTTAAGCCAAGTAGAATTTACTTATTTCTTTAATGGAAGAAAGGACACCAAAGAAAACACATAAAACTAATTTAGGCAAAAATATAGGTACTCAATGTATTTTGGTTTTACATTGAGTGACACCACCTTTAGGGTTTCTAAACTGATGCCTGCTGACATTGCTTGGTATTCTGAAAAAATGTATAATTGTAATATTGAAATATAATAAATATATACATTTTTTTACCCTTTTGTCTTTCAGGTTTTCCTTTGTGTGTTTTTATGAACTAATATTTAAGCAGAACATGTGATAGGGTGACCACGGGTCCCGGAACGTCCGGGACTGTCCCTTATTTTAGGGCTATGTCCCGCGTCCCGGGTCCCCTTCAACCGGGACAATGAAGTGTCCCGGAATGAAGGCAAGCCGCCCTGGATGTCAGCCTGCAAGCGGTGTGTCACATCATGGACGCCGCTCGCGGCGTCCATGATATGACACACCGCTTGCAGGCTGACATCCAGGGCGGCAATGCAGCTTACCTGGAGGCAAGCGCTCTAGTAATACAGAGCGCTGGGAGATGACATCATCTCCCAGCGCTCTGGATTACTGAGTACAGCGCGCGGGAGCTTCAGGGACCAGGGACTTAAGGTATGATGGGGCAACTAGGGTGACCACGTCCCGGAATGGCAGAAGGGAAATGTGGTCACCCTAGTGATATACTCTTAGTGAAAAACATATAAATGTTTTGTTTCATGGGAGTGACAGTTTAGGTATTTCAGTAAGACCTTCATGAGAACTTCAAAACAGAGTCCATTATGCCCACTGACATTGTTTGGTACTCCTATAGGATGATGCACAAAGGATTTACATGGAGGTGAAATCTGTCTAGCAAAGTGTGAATAGAAATAGTACCTCTCCATGACAAGTTTCATAACAACATATACATGAAGAATCATCTACTCATGGTGAGGGAGATAGCACTGGTCATTAGCATATGATGTTGGCATAACTTTAGCCTACACCATGTAGTTGTAATTGTGTAACTCTACATTGAAATAAAAAACAAGCTAATGTCAAAATACTCATTAGCTGTGTATTTCAAAATTCTTCTCAAAAGGGTATATCAAATTTCACCATATCTCAAAGTTCTCCACAGAAGTGTATTTCAAAGGTCTCCATAGCAGTTGAATGTTAAAGGGATAGTAATGTTTCATAATAAAAGCCGCTCTAATTAATCATCATAGTATTTGGACTTTGGAGAGTGTTATTTCAGTTCTGTCAGAATTGTAGCTCAAGAGTAATTCAATGACAAAGTATCCCCCTCCCGCCCCTTTTACTGATGTAACACTGCTCAGCCAGATCAGAAGGGAGGTGCCCAGGTAGACTGCAGAGAGGGACAATCTTCAATTAAGATAAGGGAAAAACCTGAAAAACTTCTCAAGGGGGGCAGGGCCTTCATTGTTCTCATAGCAAGAAGATTGTCCCCTTCTGTTATCTGTCTGATCTTACAACCAGATTCCACATCTGAGAAGAGATGGCTTACACTAGGTAAAAGGGGCGGGAGGGGGAAACTTTGCTTGTGAATATCTTTCAAACCATAAAGGTTTGAGAGATAAGACTTATATCGTTCTTTTTTAATGCCTACAAAATAAAATAAAGATAAAATGAAGTATTACTATCCCTTTAATCTTTTAGTCTTGTGTTTTAAAACAAACCTCTATGGAGAAGTTCTGGATGAGCTATTATTGAGAACATTGAAATATGGTGAACTTTGAAATATACCTCAATTGATAACTTTGAAATATGGAGAACTTTGTCACATTTCAGAGTTCTCAATATAGGTATACCTCAAACTTTGCTGCCAGGCCATGATGACCTAGAACTTTAAATAGAACTGCAACTGTGAGCCACAAGATGCTAGGGTAGAGTGTTAGAGTGTGGTGCTTGAGAATATTGAGAGACCGCTGCACAGTCTTGCTGCGACCTAAGCTGGGTAAAGTTGTCAGCACCAAGGTTGGATAGCAGAAACCAGTTGAGTTGAACTACGTTTAGGATGACTGGGCATGGAGTTCTAGAGCCTATTGCCAGGCAGAGACAAATAGGACTAGGCAAACATTCATGACTGTTGGCTAGAATGGGCTTAAGGAGGGGGTACTGGAGACTGACTGCAGTTACAGGAACTGACATTAGTCAGAGCTGCAGAAACAGGCTCCAATACAGAGACTGCATACAAGTTGGAGTCACTGGAGACAAGCTGCAGTACAGGAGTAGAACACTGGTGTCTAATGAAACTTGAGATTCATGATTGTCTCTGTTGAGAATGGTTTTATTGTTCGGAATCCCACCCACTCTGGAGTCCTGTTGGGATAGCTTACATCCCCATGATTCCTATGTTCCAAATGGATGGAAGAGAAAAGGGGATTATTGTGTGCTTATTTATTGTTGTGTAGTTAGAGAGAGATAGTGAGCACCACAGTAACAGAGTCACACATGTTGCTGTTGTTGCCTGTGGTACTGTGGTACAATTTTGAGTAAGATGAGTTAGAGGAATTCTACTGATGATGTGGAAGTGTTCAAGAGCAGCAGCAGCATCAACAGCAACAGCAGTCCTAGCAGTGGTCAGCAGAAGAGCTCATCACCTTGCTCACCACACGCCCATGGCTGAGAGATTCTAGAGCTTAACTGTAGCAGATAGTGCTATTACCGCCCCCCACCATATTGCTTTTGATTGAGAGACTCCAGAGATCACCAGCAGCAGGTAGTGCTTTCACACACCCTTCACATCCACTGCTGTGGTTCAGACACACCAGCTGCCACCAGCAAATAGTGCTGCTACTGCCAGCACTACTACCACATTCCCTGTGACTTAGAGCCCACCAGCAGCACAATATATTGTTGCACTTGCCATCATGCCAGTGCTTCAACCACATCCCCAGGGTCCTAAAATTATTTTCTGAAAGGTGAGATGTGTTTTCCATGGGAAGCTGCTTGCAGCAGTAGCGGCACAGAGTTGTTCTTTGTCTCTGTGTCTGCTGTGAGTATGACAAGTGAACCACTTACATCTATGTCACACTCACCACCACCAGCAGCAAGAGAGGAGGTAGAATCTGAGGATTTTGGTGCAGCTGCTGATAAGGGTGGTCATACTACTGGTGACATGATGACACCTTTCATGGAGTATAAAGCCAGGACTGGGAGAGACATAGTGAGGATGGATCTCTCTACCACTAACATTCTGTTGTTTGGTGGTGATATATTTGTGGTTCCTATTGCTCATTTATCTGACTCCAAGTCCCATCAGTATCAGTAAAGATTAAAGCAAGATCAGACTGTCTACCATACGAGGTAGTGGTTGGAATGCGTCATCATAACCACCACAGAGTGTGGTGGTGGTAGATGGAATTACTAGTAATGATATGGGACATATTCCTACTAGTGCTGATGATGAAGCACCAATGGGGAGAATGTATACAAACAGGAAGATCCTGGTCACCTATTCCACTGAAATCAAAGGTGTGGGAATACTTTCCCTGTGCAATCGTCCCTAACTGCAATGTGCACACTCTGTGACAGGGATGGGGAAGAAGAGAAAGGAGGAGTTATACCTTAGTAAATCTGCCCTAATAGTAGTAATCATTTTTACTGTAAAGTATGCCATACAGCTGTTAGCATATGGAACAATGTTTTGTCTGACTGAAAATAATGTATGATCTATGGTTCCTTAGCTGTTACCTTAAGTCACAGCTCAGTCAAAGAAACTCTAGCTTGTCTCCATCTGTGTTACCTATCATCAATCAACATTAATTTATTACAGTCACTGTTGGTATCACCATCTGCAAATCCCACCCACGTTCCCTGTAACTGCAAGCAAATCTTGGGGGAGGGGGGAGGCACCCTTTAGTATGACAAAGAGGTGATAAAAAGGTGGTAATTTCTCCAGTGAGATAAGTTTGTCAATTCTTACATTATTATCGGAGGCAAATATAGTTTTTGATACCTTTTATTGGCTAACTAAGCAGATTTAAATGCAAGCTTTCAAGACCTTAGGTCTCTTCCTCAGGCATGTTATACAGATAAATATGAAAACATCTCTCTTAAAGGGATAGTAATACTTCATTTTAACTTTATTTTATTTTGTAGGCATTAAAAAAACATGAAGAATGATATAAGTATTATCTCTGAAACCTTTATGGTTTAAGAGATATTCACAAACAAAGTATCCCCCCCCCTGTTCAACCAGATCAGAAGGGAGATGCCCAGGTAGACTGCAGAGAGGGACAATCTTCAATTAAGATAATGGAAAAAGCTGAAAAACTTGTCAAGGAGGGAAGGGCTTTCATTGTTTTCATACAAAGAAAATTGTCCCCTTCTGTTATCTGTACTGTCATACAACCAGACTCACATCTGAGAAGAGATGGCTTACACTAGGTAAAAGGGGCGGGGAGGGGAACTTTGCTTGTGAATATCTCATAAACCATAAAGGTTTGAGAGATAAGATTTATATCATTCTTCATGTTTTTTAATGCCTACAAAATAAAATAAAGTTAAAACGAAGTGTTACTATCCCTTTAAATACAAGTACACATTACATTGTTTAGCATGGAAATCAGATAACAGAATGCAGTCCAGATCCAGATATCTTTGATCAGTCAATGGTAAATTGCACTCTTCCTCTGAGGCTTTAGAGGTATTTACGATGCTCTTGGGTCTGTTGGAAAGGTCAATCAACTAAATTATATTTTGCAGGGTCAGGCCTGGTTAGTACTTGGATGGGAGACCGCCTGGGAATACCAGGTGCTGTAGGCTTTTGCTTAGAAATTATATTTTGACATAAATTCCTTATCCCTTTTAACATTAATTTTACATTATTATCGGGAGCTTATAAGTTAAGGTCTGCCATCTGGAGAAATATTAGTGCATAGGTTCACTAGAATAACATAGAAAATGGAGAGTCCATAACACTGCTATTATCTCTTTATCACCTTATTATCATACCTTAGTGCATATCTCCCAGCTTTCCTTCTTAGTACATTTCCCCCAGCTTTCCTTCTTAGTGCATAGACACAGAGCCCTCCTTCTTTATCTACTTGCCTCTACACTACTAGTTATGGAGCGTCAAAATCCTTCCTCTCCCCTAAGTCTGCAATGCTAGTTTTTACAGCATAAGATATACATGTGTTAGCTTTCTAATCACCACCCACTTGCAATAAAAGAATAAAGGGATGCTGCAGCACCCACTATATATATATATATATATATATATAGATATATATACTTGTCCTTCTGATACTTGTGAATGTTAGAATGAGTGTGTGTTTGTAATGTAGCTTTTCAAGTTGTACCCTCCTTGTCTCTCTTATATTGAATGTATGATATGTTGTTTAGCTGTGTACAGTGTCTGTCACTAGTCACTGAAATTACTGAAATTAGTCTTTTAAACTCTTGGATACTAGAGAGGTCTCCAACAGTGCAGTTGATTTGCTCCAGAAATGCACCTCTTTCATTTGATTAATAAGGCCCTAAGTGACGCCACTGGGAATTCAAATCAGCATCAGGGGCCTAGACTGGAAAACAAAGTGACCTTACCATGTACCATAACTTTTACACACACAGATCTGCTCTACTGTTAGTGGGCTCTTTCATACAAGACACTGGCACTGGAAAGCTGCACTGCAGACTGTATGTTTGTGTTTGAATTTTTTTTAACCTGTTGGATTCCAGGGAAATGCGCAATAAATTGTTTCTTAGTGCTTTAGAGACGTTTCCAGAATTCATCAGGTTATTCAACACATACATATGTTAAACCCTGTTAAATACACAGATTTGCCCTATCACTGGAAGGGGAAAACCTGTGTCTATTGGTGGACTACAGCTACTAACATTCTAGGCTGGTCATTGATGATGATAGGAGAAGTCATCCAACACAGCTGCAGAGCCACATTTTTTTCTACCCATCATTCTATTAATGTAAGAACAGGCAGCTTACATCCTCAGTTCTGTAAGCAGGACTGGTTTGGGAACAGACTGAACTTGTCACCAGTAACAGGGTTAAATATGATTGCTAAATCATCCCATTAACTTTGCACACATATAAAAAATGCTCACTGCAGGTATGCATTGGTTATTACTGGTCTTTAATAGCTCCCATGTATCCATGCAGCAGGTCTTTTTCATATGTGCCCAGTTTAAAAGGGATAATCAACAAGCCTAGTGTTAAACTGTGCATTTGAGTCTACCAAGAAGCCATCCAAGATATGCCTTATCCCCTGCCTCTGTCTAGATTCCCATGAAAAACTATTTATCAGATAAGCAGAGTCTGCATTACTTAATTTGTTTGATATATTATAATTACTGGAGATGCAGCCAGAAGCAAGTTTCAATTTATAAAAATAAAAAATGAAAAAAAGCAAAAAAACACAACTTTTTATAGGTTTTCCTATCATAATTTGTGCTCACATGGTTCATTTTTAGTAGGGACTATATACAAGGTATAAACAGTCATTCATAATTCCCAAATGTCCCATTTTAGGGGAAACTGTTCCTCTGAGGTGAAAATCCCTATGTCCTTCTTTTAGGCCATAAAACTATGTGGTGTGTATATGTGTATCACATTGTTCCACAGTAATACAACTCACGTTAATGTTTGTTTAAACTTCAGTATGTGTGTTTTTATAAATTAGACTGTGTAAATAAAATACTTCTGACTTGCTCTAAACCATTTATTAGTGACACAAAGTCATCAAGTGACTAAACCTACTCTACCGCTAGTTCTGCTCTAGAACATAAAATGTTATGAAAAATGCCCCCCCCCCCAAACCATTTGCCCATTGGGGATGTGTGTTCTCTGCTTCTTTCCTCCGCTCTCTCCTGTATACTATACATCGCCTTTGTCTTTGGCTCACCTGGAACAGGTGATCACTGTAGCACCAATCACAGCTAATGAAACATCAGGGAAAGGCTAAGACTGACTGCTCCGGTCCTGAAGCAGTCAGTTACATCCTCCCTGGCATGATCATATAATCATGAAGTTTATGACGGACCAGATCCGTCACTCATCGTGAAAGGGGTTAAACAAGTATATAGACTAGAGCTATACAAGATATGTCTCGGCTGATTTTTCCTGGTCCTCACATCTGCATGGCTGTACTGTACTTATTTACCTTGAACAATGTAGTATCCAGGAGGCAAATCTCAGTCTTCCCACAGGGTGGTTCACATTCAGAACTGAAGTGGGGTCACCAAAATTGTCATGTGACCTGACCACTGCCTCATTGGTGGGAGTGGTATTGGTGTATATTGGTAAACCCTCCCTGAAGGGGTTCCCTGGATCCATTTTTTGCATTATTTTTTTCACTTGAATATGTTAAGGAACCAGTAAGAGAAGAGTGCATGATAACAATACACATTCACAGGGTGGACTCATGGAGATATTATTTGTTAACCCCCTGTCCTGTCTATATTGCCTAAGGAAGCTCCAAAGCGATATTAAATAATATCACCACTTATGCCTCCCTGTGTATGTGTGTGCGCAGACATGTACTCTCTTACTCTTCATAATGGTTCCTTCCTGATAGAGACTAGGAAGCTAAGCAAGATAGGCATAATGTGGGACAGCAAGTAATATATCAGCCAATGCCTGAGTGCTTACATTCACATGCCTTATTAAGCTGTCATCTTATTGGTTCCTGGAAACTGAAAGATGACTGGGCAATCGGGGCTGGAAGAGCTAAAAATAGGTAGCAGGGATGGACCCCACTATCCCCTAAGGTAGAGTTGCCACTGTTCACACCAGATCAACTTTGCAAAATGAACAACCCCTCCACACACACACACACTCTTCGCCAGGCACTAGGCACACACCTAGGGTGCCTTGTCCATGATCCTGCTCAATGTCTCTCCCATGATTCTAATGGCCCATGTAAATATGTTTTAGGTAGTAAAATCTCTATGTTCCGCTACAGACTACAGAAAAGTTTAATATAAATATGCCTGGGTGATGTATAAATTACATCTGTTTTCTTAAGTCCTTTTTGATAAATAAAGTAATAGACACTTATTACAAAGGTAAAGCTCCCCTTTAACCCACTGAATAATAGAAGGCTTTCCAATGCATTGAGAAGCAATGTGCTGGAAACTTCTCTAGCATTCAACAGGTTAAAAGTCCCATCTAGATCAAAAGGAAGGTTTATTTGCATTTAATTTGACCCAGAACAGGGACAGTTCTTTTTTTCATCAGCCTCAGTATGTCCTTGTTTTGTATAAGTTTGCTGTTTCCCATAAGACATTGTCGCCATTGTCTGGATTGTACTTTGTAACACCGAAGGACCTTGTTTTGGCATGAAAGTATGGAAACCTCATGGTAGCTATTTTTGCATTCTTGGAATTAAATATGTATTGTGTTTGGGATCATTTTTTCCCTACACAAGCTAGTCCCTCCTGATTCGGCTAACTCATTGTTTTCTTTTTTCATTGTGGAGCACGGAGTTGTACGGTGGCAAACGTTTAATTTCCTGGCAGTATTATTTCAGTGCTTCCCTATGAATATTAATCCTGTCCTTTGTCCCTGGGTATCTCAATCACCATTTGCTGCCTTCTGCTATACAGACCTTTATGGTTGTAATTATAGAAGTAAGCAGTCCAAAGCCACTCTGTGCTGCAAAGTGCTGATATATCACAGACCAAAAGACAAGAAAAGGGAGAGGGTGACTGGGACAAAGAAGACAAAATGAGCAAGAGAGGATAGTCAGACAAACAGGGGAAGGAAAGCAGACAGACAGCAAACTAAGCAGCTTTGAAGCATTCACTAAGAAGGTAGATAAAGCAGACACTACTGTGCTGAACAAAAAGCTGATGAGTTTTTTTTTTTACACTTCAAGAATTGCAGCATTTTCACCCTTTTTATGTTTCTCTACTGTATAGTCTCTGTCAAGCATAGAAAATGTATATGCTTCACACTTCTTCATACCAATGGACCTTATGCAGAAAGTAAAAGACGAGCAATTCTTGGACAAACAACTGCATAATAGCAGTAAAATAAACACTGTAAAATTGCTTGTTGCTCTAAATGGGGCTTTTAACTTACTGAGTGCTAGATAGGTCTCTAACACATTGCTTCACACTGGAAGTAATGCTCCTGTTCGCAGAGCAAAAACATGCCTACATAAGCTCTCTTAATAGTGCTCACTGTACACAGCAGTCATTTTGAGATGCAAAGTACTTTATGTATTGCTGCAAAACAAATGCAGACTTGTTTAATAGCTAAAAATGGCCCTTTGCACTACAAATCTTTGATGCTTTCACATTTGTACATGTGTCCTAGTATGACCTGTGCCAGGAAACATTTATGACCTTCAGTGTATCCCAGAGTGCTGTAGTAATTTGTTATTAATAGGAGTCCGTTGCAATTCAGCCACTAGCACCAATAGGTGATTTGTATATGCTAAAAAATGAGAAATGATGTTCTGCTGAAACTGGATTCTCTAACTGTAAATGTAGAGATACTCTGCTCAAAGAACAAACATAAGAAAAAACAGCGCAGAAGGGACTCCTCTAAGTGTAGTATTTAAATACTGGATAACCTTCACCACGTGCTCTACAGAGGAAGTGATATATTATCACGAAACGCGTTGAGCGTTATTTTAATCTTTTAATTTTTTTGCATTACTGTTCACTGAACAAGCAATTGCTTTTAAATATCTTATATTATATTACATATATTATACTGGAATAAACCTTGAGGAATTTATATCCACGTGTCCATATATGGTAATATATATAATAAGAATATAAAGTATACAATACTGTCAAGAAGGGAGACCCTATATTAAGACCATAAGGGAGAAAGAATCCAGTGGATAATCCAGGTGTATCCTGTGGAGGGACCACACGGAGGAAAGAGGGAGACCCAATGACAGAGGAGGTGATAACCATCCTGGGGTTATATACCAGGAATGTTGTTATACTGAGAGGTAGTCGTAACCTCTCATAAAAGTGAGTACATTACCTGTAGAGCACGTGGTGAAGGTGAAGGTTATCCAGTATTTAAATACTACACTTAGAGGAGTCCCTTCTGCGCTGTTTTTTCTTCTGTTTTTTTCTGCAGTTCAAGTGGTGTGGAGGATCTCTGCCTCTTCTTAACAGCAGTGAAGGACACTCTTGGAACAATAGACTTATATCTCTGTATTGTGTTTGTATAAAGATCTTTTTTGTAGTATTTTTTATTTTTACTTGTATAGGGTGTGGCGCTTTCTATCTTTCTCTTTTCCCTTGGAGAGCCTTGTAAGGATACGGGGCAACTCAGAAGGAAAGGAGAATATTTTTGGTTCAAAGAACAAACATAGTACTTTTTAACAGCCCTCCTGAATATGGGAGCAAAATATTGGCTAGCTGGAGGGGTGATGTTACACGTATCTGTGACCCTTCCAGCTACATGCTGCTTGGCTGGGAGATGAGGTTACTGAAGGGCATGTTCTGTGCCCTACATAACCCTACAATACCTGCCAATAGGTATGTGGGGTTAATTTGAACAGGGATGGCCATATAAAAGCCAATACTTTGTAGGTGGAAAGGACAGTGATGGCAGGAGAGTGCTCTTATCTACTCATAAGTGTATATGGATTAACAAACTTCAATCTGATTACTCACTTTTTGGAGACACACTGATTGGGATTGAAGCAGCCTATAGAGCAACAGGGGAAACACTTGACTCTAAACAGGGATCTCCACAGGATCTCAGGAATCAAAAGAAGGTATATAATAATGATGACCAGAATACAAAATAAATCAAAATGTTTCTTTAATAAAAACAAGTCTTAAATAAAGCCTGTGTATGTAATCATCAGACTAGACAGGTATATAATGAATCAGCTGTCGTATTGACTCCCATTAAATACACAATTGATGGTATATTGCACCAATAGGAGCAAGTTGAGGTCAAAAGGAAGTCAATGTATTTAAATCAAGGGAAGACTTGATAAAACTTGAAAATAGAAACCGGTCATCAAAGTTATTATATAAAAATAAACCAAAAAAAAAAACAGAACCCCCCCCAAAAAAAAATCATATATATAAACATAATAAGCCCATGTATAATATAATTTATATAAAATTAGTAAAATGTATACATGGACATATTGACCATATATAAACATATAAACCTCTTAAATGCCTGCATTACTAAGAGTATAAGCACAAACTCCCAGAATATATAGAACCAAATATCTAATACAAAATAACTGATGAATAAAAACACATGAAATCATATATGTGTATTGTATCGGAATTAGCCCGTCAAAAATCAGTGGTTAATTTTAACCCTTTAGATATTTAAGTGATCCAATTCACAAGCGTAATAAACCGTCATCATAATATGAAATACTTATAATCAAAATAAGAATGACTAGAAAAAAATAAATATTACTAAAAAATAAAGAAACTAGATGTAATGTAAAAAAATAATAGTATTTGTATACATGCTCTAAATTGTGTCCATGCTGGTTAAATAAATACATGGTAACTGTGATGTAAATGGAAGAATGTGAGAATTTATATGGCTACATAAATAAAATGCGTTTGAAAATATAATGAAAATATTAATAAGGATTATGCACTCTATGGTATCAAAATAAAATATTCAGCTGTACTTTATAACTGCGTCTCTTATCAAGCACATAATGCATCCTACACTGCTTTGAGGATGTCTCGCTGTAGCTAGAGGCACTCACATATATGTGAATAAAAAAGAAGAAAGGAAGAAAATGTGTTTACCCATCAAATAACAATGGATTTATAAGCACATCTCTTAATAAGCACATGGTGCTCTCAGAACCCCTTCATGGATGTCTCCCTATATTTAAAGATACACAGATAAATGGGATAAAATAGAGAATAAGGTATTTTAAAGTCAACTAAAGAGTGATTGATGTGAAGTGGTAAGAACATGTTATTTGGATCCATTCATTAAAAAAGTAGTTAAAATATGTATAACACATGATAAGTGAAATAAATATATGTTAAGGTAATTAAAGTGTGAAAAAATAGGTGGTAGCTGTATATGAAAGGGTAAGAGAAATATTATGAATAAATAAAGGATGCTGTGAAAATGATAATAAGGGTTATGCCCTCTGTAGTATCAAAATAATATATTCAGCAATACTTTGTAATCACATCTCTTATCAAGCGCATAATGTGTCTTACACTACTTTGAAGATGTTTCTTTATAACTAGAGACACTCACGTGTATGTGAAGAAAAAAGAGGAAAAAAAAAAGAAAATGAAAATAACAGTGGGTATTATAGGCACGTCTTATTAAGCTCATAATGCGCTGAACACTAGTGATGAGCGAGCACCCCAATGCTCGGGTGTTCGGGTGCTCTAACCGAGCACCCCCTGAGGCTCGAGTGCTCGGCCGAGCACCCGAGCCCCATTGAAGTCAATGGGAGGACTCGAGCATTACACCAGGCACCCCCTGCTCTGATGAGGGGAGGGTGCCTGGTCCATAGGAAAAGGGCAGAAAAGGATGGAAACACCACAGAAATGGTTCAGGGACAGCATAGGGAGGATGTCTGGATGCATCTTGGACTCCAACATCGCTGCTGGGAACGATCTTTCGCCCGTAGTACGCCATTTTTACAGACTGACCATAAAACACACAAAAAGGAAAATAAAAACGACTTTAGGCGAAAAATTGTTACCAAACAATATTTGCTGTATATTTACTTGTATATCATCTGCAAATTCTCCCAAAAATTTCCTTGGTTTTCGGAAGTGAGGCCATGATTAAGAGGGAAACGTGCGCAGAGGCAAATTCTCCCAAAAATTTCCTTGATTTTCAGAACTGAGGCCATGATTAAGAGGGAAACGTGCACAGAGGCAAATTCTCCCAAAAATTTCCTTGATTTTATTGAACTGAGGCCATGATTAAGAGGGAAACGTGCGCTGAGCCGACCATCTAAAACATTATGGGTGAGGGTCTGCTGCAGAGCTGACCATCCTAAACATTATATGCGAAGGCCCGCTAGTGAGCTGACGCTATAAAACATTATATGAGAGGGCCCGCTAGAGAGCTGACCCAATAAAACATTATATGAGAAGGCCCGCTGGTGAGCTGACCTATATAAAAATTGTCAAACAGGGCCCGCTGGTGAGCTGGCCCTATATAAAAATTATATCACAGGGCCCGCTGGTGAGCTGGCCCTATATAAAAATTATATCCCAGGGCATATGGAAGAGGAGGAGGAGGATGAGAAGATTAAGAGTCAACCATATACCCGTTTTTTGGGTGGAAGGGGTGAATGGGAATACAGAGTATTCCCATCATTGTAAATAACATATATAAAGTGAGTTTATGTTCCCCCGGGGCTTTCCTCCAGTGGAGTGGAGAAGTCAGGGGAAATCCAGGCCTTGTTCATTTTTATAAGTGTCAACCTATCAGCATTGTCGGTGGAAAGGCAGATACGCTTATCTGTTATGATGCCACCAGCAGCACTAAATACCCGCTCAGACAGAACGCTGGCGGCAGGGCAGGCCAGCACCTCCAAGGCATAGAGTGCCAGTTCATACCACGTGTCCAGCTTGGACACCCAGTAGTTGTAAGGCACAGAGGGATCATTGAGGACGCTGACACGGTCTGCTACGTACTCCTTCACCATCTTCCAAAACTTTTCCCTCCTTGTGACACTAGGCTGCGCATCAGGGTGAGGGTGCTGGCGGGGTGTCATGAAGGTGTCCCACGCCTTGGAGAGTGTTGCCCTGCCTTTCTCGGAACTGCTGTGTGCTCCCCTTTTCTCCCCTTCTCGGTTGGCCAAGGTAGCACGTACTCTGCCGCCAGCGTTGTCAGATGGAAAATTTTGGAGCAATTTTTCAACAAGAACCTTCTGGTATTGCACCATTTTGCTTGTCCTCTCCACCGGAGGAATGAGAGATGAGAAATTCTCTTTGTAGCGGGGGTCCAGAAGGGTGAACACCCAGTAATCCGTGTTGTCTAAAATGCGTGTAACGCGTGGGTCACGGGAAAGGCAGCCTAACATAAAGTCAGCCATGTGTGCCAGAGTACCAACAGGCAAGATTTCGCTGTCCTCACCAGGAGGATGACTCTCAATCTCCTCATCCTCTTCCTCCTCTTCTGCCCACCCACGCTGAAGAGATGGAACTAAAGTTCCATGGCTACCCTCTGTAGCGGAGACAACCGTGTCTTCCTCCTCCTCCTCCTCCTCCTCCTCCTCCTCCGCCTCCTCCAATTGTCGCTGAGAAGACGAAGTGAGGGTGCTCTGGCTATCACCTTGTGTAAGCTCTTCCTCCCCCATTTCCACCTCTTCCACATGCAAAGCGTCGGTTTTAATTGTGAGCAGCGAGCGTTTCAGTAGACACAGAAGTGGGATGGTTACACTGATAATAGCGTTATCGCCGCTCACCATCTGTGTCGATTCCTCAAAATTGCGTAAAACCTCACAGAGGTCTGACATCCATTCCCACTCCTCACTTCTGATTACAGGAAGTTGAACGGAGAGGCGACGACCGTGTAACAGCTGGTACTCCACTACTGCCCTCTGCTGCTCACAAAGCCGGGCCAACATGTGGAAGGTGGAGTTCCAGCGCGTGCTCACGTCACACAGCAGCCGGTGAGCTGGCAATTGTAAGCGCTGCTGCAGCTTCAACAGGCCGGCTGAAGCTGTTGATGACTTACGGAAATGTGCACACACGCGGCGCACCTTGGTCAAGAGATCATGCACATTGGGGTAGGTTTTTAGAAATCGCTGCACCACTAAATTAAATACATGCGCTAGGCATGGTACGTGTGTGAGCTTGCCGAGCTCCAAAGCCGCCACCAAGTTACGCCCATTATCACACACAACCATGCCTGCTTGCAGGTTGAGTGGCGAGAGCCACTGCTCGGTCTGGTGACTAATCCCCTGCAACAGCTCTGAGGCCGTGTGCTGTTTGTCCCCAAGGCAGATCAGCTTCAGCACGGCCTGTTGACGCTTCCCCACTGCAGTGCTACACTGCTTCCAGCTACTGGCTGATGGGGGAGTGGCGCTGCGTGTAGAGAATTCGGAGGTGGAAACGGAGGAGGAGGAGCCAATAACGTAGGTGCTGGTGGAAACCCTGATGGAGGTAGGGCCCGCAATCCTCGGCGTGGGTAGCACCCATGCCATCCCAGGGTCCGAGTCGCTCCCAGCCTCCACGACATTCACCCAGTGTGCCGTCAGGGAAATGTAGCGTCCCTGGCCACAAGCACTTGTCCATGTGTCAGTCGTTAAGTGGACCTTCCCAGTAACTGCGTTGGTCAGGGCACGGGTGATGTTACGGGACACATGGTGGTGTAATGCGGGGATGGCACACCGGGAAAAGTAGTGGCGGCTGGGGACCGCGTACCGAGGGACAGCTGCTGCCATCAGGCTGCGGAAGGACTCAGTGTCCACAAGCCTAAATGGCAGCATTTCGATGGCCAGTAATTTGGAAAGGTGTGAGGTTAGTGCTATGGCCTGTGGGTGGGTGGCTGGGTACTTTCTCTTGCGCTCAAATGCCTGGGGTAACGACATTTGGACGCTGTGCTGGGACAGGGAAGTGGATGTGGTCGCTGATGGTGCTTCAGATGCTACAGGTGCAGGGCGGGAGGTATGCGGGCCTGCGCCTTCGACAGGCGATTGGCCGGCACCGAAAACAGGGGAAGAGGAGGCAGTGGTGTGGCCTGCAGACACAGATGGGCGATCCAGGCGTTCCTCCCACTTACTACGGTGCTTGGATGCCATGTGTCGGATCATGCTGGTGGTGGTGAGGTTTCTAGTGTTCATGCCTCGGCTCATTCTGGTGTGGCACAGGTTGCAAACTACAATTCTTTTGTCGTCCGCACTTTCCTTAAAAAAACGCCATACCGCGGAACACCTACCCCTTGGCAAGGTAGATTTACGCAAGGGGGTGCTCCGTGGAACATTTGCGGGCCGGTTTGGTGCGGTCCGCCTTCTTTCTGTAGCCACACCACTGCCTCTTCCAGCCTGTTGCGGTGCTGCAGATGGCTCACCCTCAGGACTGCTGTCATCGCTCGGCTCTACACCTTCCCAGGTGGGGTCAGTCACCTCATCGTCCACCAAGTCCTCCTCCACTTCCTCACTCTGATCATCCTCCTCAAGTCTTGATCCCACCACATACTCAGTCATTGACAACTGTATAACATTCTCCTCAACAAGGTCTTGAGACGGAAATAGTGGTTGATTTAATGGCAACTGTGTCTCATCATCATCATCATCATCCACTACTTCCTTTGACCTTAAATGCCGTTCACATCTGTCATCTTCTTGAGATTGGGTAGCCTCTAGAGGTTGTGAATCAGGGCACAAGATGTCATGTTCCTCTGCAAGCGTGCTTGGAGAGAGGGTCAAATGAAGGATTGGTGATGAGACGAGCTCCTCACTATATCCCAGTGTGGGATCACTTCTTTGACCAGACCGTGTATGGTGGGAGGAAGGATGATCAGAGTGAGGATTATGTTGACCAGACTCTTGGCTACTGAGAGTGAACTTGGTGGAAGACAGGGTGGTGCTTAACCGACTGGAAGCAGTATCAGCTGTCATCCAACCGACCACCTGTTCGCAGTGGTCGGACCTCGAGAGTGATGTCCTGCGACGCCCTGTAAAATTACACATGAAGCTAGGTATGGTGGATGTCTTTCTTTCTTGTGCTCTGGCACCAGGCACAGTTTCTCCGCGTCCTGACCCGCGCCCTGAACTTTCAGGATCACGTCCACTTCCCCGTCCCTTTTTACCCGCCTTCTTCATCTTACACAGAATATGTGACTTTAATATTTGAGTTTGAAAACTTAACAGTATTTCTTATTATTCTGCAACTCTGCAGAGTACACAGAATAGGCTGCTAAACTGCGGTGAAACACACTGAATGGAATATGTGAGTTTAATATTTGAGTTTGAAAACTTAACAGTATTTCTTATTATTCTGCAACTGTACAGAGTACACAGAATAGGCTGTTAAACTGCGGTGAAACACACTGAATGGAATATGTGAGTTTAATATTTGAGTTTGAAAACTTAACAGTATTTCTTATTATTCTGCAACTGTACAGAGTACACAGAATAGGCTGTTAAACTGCGGTGAAACACACTGAATGGAATATGTGACTTTAATATTTGAGTTTGAAAACTTAACAGTATTTCTTATTATTCTGCAACTGTACAGAGTACACAGAATAGGCTGCTAAACTGCGGTGAAACACACTGAATGGAATATGTGACTTTAATATTTGAGTTTGAAAACTTAACAGTATTTCTTATTATTCTGCAACTCTGCAGAGTACACAGAATAGGCTGCTAAACTGCGGTGAAACACACTGAATGGAATATGTGAGTTTAATATTTGAGTTTGAAAACTTAACAGTATTTCTTATTATTCTGCAACTGTACAGAGTACACAGAATAGGCTGTTAAACTGCGGTGAAACACACTGAATGGAATATGTGAGTTTAATATTTGAGTTTGAAAACTTAACAGTATTTCTTATTATTCTGCAACTGTACAGAGTACACAGAATAGGCTGTTAAACGGCGGTGAAACACACTGAATGGAATATGTGACTTTAATATTTGAGTTTGAAAACTTAACAGTATTTCTTATTATTCTGCAACTGTACAGAGTACACAGAATAGGCTGTTAAACGGCGGTGAAACACACTGAATGGAATATGTGACTTTAATATTTGAGTTTGAAAACTTAACAGTATTTCTTATTATTCTGCAACTGTACAGAGTACACAGAATAGGCTGCTAAACTGCGGTGAAACACACTGAATGGAATATGTGACTTTAATATTTGAGTTTGAAAACTTAACAGTATTTCTTATTATTCTGCAACTCTGCAGAGTACACAGAATAGGCTGCTAAACTGCGGTGAAACACACTGAATGGAATATGTGAGTTTAATATTTGAGTTTGAAAACTTAACAGTATTTCTTATTATTCTGCAACTGTACAGAGTACACAGAATAGGCTGTTAAACTGCGGTGAAACACACTGAATGGAATATGTGAGTTTAATATTTGAGTTTGAAAACTTAACAGTATTTCTTATTATTCTGCAACTGTACAGAGTACACAGAATAGGCTGTTAAACGGCGGTGAAACACACTGAATGGAATATGTGACTTTAATATTTGAGTTTGAAAACTTAACAGTATTTCTTATTATTCTGCAACTGTACAGAGTACACAGAATAGGCTGTTAAACGGCGGTGAAACACACTGAATGGAATATGTGACTTTAATATTTGAGTTTGAAAACTTAACAGTATTTCTTATTATTCTGCAACTGTACAGAGTACACAGAATAGGCTGTTAAACGGCGGTGAAACACACTGAATGGAATATGTGACTTTAATATTTGAGTTTGAAAACTTAACAGTATTTCTTATTATTCTGCAACTGTACAGAGTACACAGAATAGGCTGCTAAACTGCGGTGAAACACACTGAATGGAATATGTGACTTTAATATTTGAGTTTGAAAACTTAACAGTATTTCTTATTATTCTGCAACTCTGCAGAGTACACAGAATAGGCTGCTAAACTGCGGTGAAACACACTGAATGGAATATGTGAGTTTAATATTTGAGTTTGAAAACTTAACAGTATTTCTTATTATTCTGCAACTGTACAGAGTACACAGAATAGGCTGCTAAACTGCGGTGAAACACACTGAATGGAATATGTGAGTTTAATATTTGAGTTTGAAAACTTAACAGTATTTCTTATTATTCTGCAACTGTACAGAGTACACAGAATAGGCTGTTAAACGGCGGTGAAACACACTGAATGGAATATGTGACTTTAATATTTGAGTTTGAAAACTTAACAGTATTTCTTATTATTCTGCAACTGTACAGAGTACACAGAATAGGCTGTTAAACGGCGGTGAAACACACTGAATGGAATATGTGACTTTAATATTTGAGTTTGAAAACTTAACAGTATTTCTTATTATTCTGCAACTGTACAGAGTACACAGAATAGGCTGTTAAACGGCGGTGAAACACACTGAATGGAATATGTGACTTTAATATTTGAGTTTGAAAACTTAACAGTATTTCTTATTATTCTGCAACTGTACAGAGTACACAGAATAGGCTGTTAAACGGCGGTGAAACACACTGAATGGAATATGTGACTTTAATATTTGAGTTTGAAAACTTAACAGTATTTCTTATTATTCTGCAACTGTACAGAGTACACAGAATAGGCTGTTAAACGGCGGTGAAACACACTGAATGGAATATGTGACTTTAATATTTGAGTTTGAAAACTTAACAGTATTTCTTATTATTCTGCAACTGTACAGAGTACACAGAATAGGCTGTTAAACGGCGGTGAAACACACTGAATGGAATATGTGACTTTAATATTTGAGTTTGAAAACTTAACAGTATTTCTTATTATTCTGCAACTGTACAGAGTACACAGAATAGGCTGCTAAACTGCGGTGAAACACACTGAATGGAATATGTGACTTTAATATTTGAGTTTGAAAACTTAACAGTATTTCTTATTATTCTGCAACTGTACAGAGTACACAGAATAGGCTGTTAAACGGCGGTGAAACACACTGAATGGAATATGTGACTTTAATATTTGAGTTTGAAAACTTAACAGTATTTCTTATTATTCTGCAACTGTACAGAGTACACAGAATAGGCTGCTAAACTGCGGTGAAACACACTGAATGGAATATGTGACTTTAATATTTGAGTTTGAAAACTTAACAGTATTTCTTATTATTCTGCAACTCTGCACAGTACACAGAATAGGCTGCTAAACGGCGGTGAAACACACTGAATGGAATATGTGACTTTGATATTTTAGTTTGAAGACTTAACAGTATTTCTTCCTATTCTGCAACTCTGCACAGTACACAGAATAGGCTGCTAAACTGCGGCGAAGCACACTGAATGGAATATGTGACTTTGATATTTTAGTTTGAAGACTTAACAGTATTTCTTCCTATTCTGCAACTCTGCACAGTACACAGAATGTGCTGCTAAACTGCGGCGAAGCACACTGAATGGAATATGTGACTTTGATATTTTAGTTTGAAGACTTAACAGTATTTCTTCCTATTCTGCAACTCTGCACAGTACTCAGAATGTGCTGCTAAACTGCGGCGACGCACACTGAATGGAATACGTGACTTTGATATTTTAGTTTGAAGACTTAACAGAATGTGCTCTAATCTGCAACTTTGCACACTAAACAGAATGTGCTCTAATCTGCAACTTTGCACACTAAACAGAATGTGCTCTAATCTGCATCTTTGCACACTAAACAGAATGTGCTCTAATCTGCAACTGTGCACACTAAACAGAATGTGCTCTAATCTGCAACTTTTCACACTAAACAGAATATTTTTTTTTTTTTTTTTTTTGTTTTTTTCCCCCCACACACAATATAACCTGCTGCCCCCACACACAGTAGTCCTAAAAAGGACTTTTGGTTCTTTTTTGTCACAATTTTTGTTTTTTCCTCCCTACACTGCCTTTCCCTTCCTATCCTCAGCTCTCCCTGGCTCAGACTGAGCCGAACTCGATGGTCAGGTGCTATACAGCACCTGACCACGGGTTCTGGCCAGCCAATCAGTGTAATGCCAGCAGCCAACATGGCTGCTGGCATTACACCGATGTCAGAGCCTCCCTGCACGTTTATTGGCTGCGCAGCAGCCGCAAAACGTGCGGGGAGGAGACCCGAACATGGCGGGCGAGCACATGCGGTACTCGTACGAGTACCGCCATGTGCCGAGCAGAGCGATGCTCGAGCCGATCCGAGCATCGGCCGAGCATGCTCGCTCAACACTACTGAACACCTCTTTATGGATGTCTTCTTATATTTAAAAAAAACACACATAAATGGGATAAAATAAAGAATGGGGGAATTCTGAAATCATAGCAATGCGAAATGATGAGAACATATTATTTAGACCCATCCAGTAAAAAACAGGGGGTATCACCTAATAAGTGAAAGAAATATATGTTGAGATCATTAGAGTGTGAATACATAGAAATAATCTATGTGAAAAAATGATGTGTTGGGTGAAAACAGAAAGAGAAAAGAAAAAAGGATAATTAATAAATTAATAAAAAAAAGAATCAAATAATAAAAGAAAATGTATGATGAAATTTATGAATAATGAAAAATAATCCTATATAATAATTCGCCAAGTTGTGTGTAACGCCCGACATGCACAGTAGACACTGCTGCACGTGCAGCAGTCATGCGCAGTAGAGACTGCCCGCGTCGCGGCTGATACAGAGCTGGGCGCTCCGAAGGAGCGTCCAGCTCTGTATCAGCTGAGGAGCAGGCAGTCTCCACTGCGTGTGACTGCCCCGCCACCGGCTGCCAGAGGCTCTGTATCAGCCGAGGCGCGGGCAGTCTCCACTGCGTGTGACTGCCCCACGACCGGCTGCCAGAGGCACTGTGGCCCGTGTAACTGGCTGTTCAACTAGTTGGGAAATAAAATGTACAATGTCAAATGAAAATAAAAAATATACTAATCAATAAAAAATGTTATAACAAAATTAAATTTAAATAAACTATCCTGATCAATAGTAATAACATGTACAGGTTAACCACCGAACAATTAAAAAACCAAAAATATGGATTCCAAACATTCATTTAAGCCATCTGAGCTAATAGTGGCTAGTCTGAACATCAAATAAGACTCCCTGTTGTTCAATTGGGTATTTCTATTATATAGAGGGGACTCATGTACTTTTCAATAGGAGTTATACTAATAACAGAGGGATCACTATTATGTCTCTGCATTATGTGTATAGGCACACTGTGCATCACGAAACCTTTCTCAATATTTCTTCTATGCTGTCCAAAACATGAGAGAAGAGTTTGTGTGGTACATCACACATACTGTAGGTTACACTGGCAGGTTAATAAATGTACAACATATCTAGATCCACAATTAAGAAAACCTCTCATTTCAAAAATCTCACCTGACACTGTCATGCAAAGATTTGGATCTATGTGCAGTGGACTTGCATGTTCGGCACCGATGAAGACCACACTTATATGAACAGTTCAAACATAAGAGATTGACATTCCCATCTCTGTTGTACTTTTAATTAATATCCTTTTTAACTGAAAATCTACTTGGGGTTATGATATTTTTAATAGCCTTTGCCCTTCTAAAGGTAAATGATGGAAAATTAGAAATCTCTGTTTTTAAAAAAGAATCTTACTGCAACACATGCCAATATTTTTTTAATTTGGTTTTTTTATGCTTGTTAGATTTAGTAATACATCTTATGGGTTGTTTATCTGCCTGTTTTACCCTTGATGAATGATATTTAAGTATCTCCGATCTATCCAGATCTCTTTCCGTCTGATATGTTCCTTTTATTAGATTAATTGGATATCCGTTTTCTAGAAAACTTTTAATACATTGGCATGGATATCATAATCACTTTATGTGCTGCTACTCCACCTTATTTGAGGAAATTGGCTAAAAGGGATGTTATCAAGCCATCTTTTGTGATGTCAGCTAGAATACTCTAAGAAGTTATTGGAATCCACTTTCTTAAAAAATATGGAAGTATTTAAAGGGGAACTACCACCCCGCAATAACTTAACCTCCATTCATTCTTCATCTGGCGACTAGCTGCTTAGTAGCGCTAGTCGCCAGAAATATTACCTGGTTCCGAAGATTTCTCCATTTTACCGATGCTCACAGGAGTAGGAAGCACAGACATCTCGTCACAGTGACGTCCGTGCGCCTGCGCTGTCAGTCCCTATCCACCATGCTCACGGTAGTAATAATGATGGTGGGATTGGGATCACCATACCCGCAGACTAAAAGCTATCCAATCACCATAATCCTTCTACTTCACTTCCTCTAAAATCAAGGATGTTAGAATATTTTTCCTTCAGAGCAAGAAGTAACTATGCAATTATCAACAACTGCAATGTTCACAGTAGGTATACTTTGCCAAAAGGTGAAAGGTTTTGATCACATACCTTGGCAAGTCTGCTCTAATTAAGCAAAATGACAATGTTAAATTGCCCCTGAAAAAATAAGGTTGCATCAGTCGCAGTGTCCGTTGCTCGTCCCACAAAAAGAACAAGTGACTCTGGTGGCAGATGATTAACGCTCCTCATGGGTCACTACCACTCAATAAAAATGATTGATTCTTTGCAGTATGACCCCAGTGTATTCTACAGGGTGGACCATTTGCAGATGCTATCCCCTGCATTCTATTGGTCTACATTATATTGCAGTGTGATCATTGCATCACCTAAAGTGCAGTGTGCATTGTAGATACATATTTCCAGATCCTTACATCTGCATATATATTGGTGGCAAATTTGGCAATAGCAATGCCAAAAAGGAGGACCTTGAGGGCACTGGAGGGACAAATTGTTTATTATTAGATGCCTGGTCCCAGACCCTGGAATTAGATAATGAGGACATAGGTGACATTGTCAACCTTCTAGGTTTATGTGGGGTTGCCTCACACCTTTTTTTATCTGATTTTGTTTTATTGTCATTGGGGATGGTCAGTAGAACCTGATTTTTTCTTGGGAGACAGTTCCACATATTTCACATGGACCTCAGGAATAGTTATGTTTCATGTGCTTTATTAGATTGGATATGCCCAGATGTGACCCCATCCCCCCTCTTTACCACCATGTTGAAGAGTGTGAACATTGTAGTTGGGGAAGACTGCATGCTCCCTGCCCAGAAAGAAAAGTATTCCCACACCCATGTAGGAAAGTAGGAAGGTACCTCTTGATTGCCTCAGGGGCACACAAAGTGGCTTCTGGTACTCAGCCTTTGCACTAGTACTAGGATACACAATGTCCTATCCCATATGCCTGCTGGGCTCCTGGTACTTCAACAATCATGACCTATGGGAGGGGGGGGGTGAAGATTCAACTCCCACCACTACTACTACAACCCAGAATGGTGGCACACCATCCTGGTCCTGCTGTGACATTTGCTGATGTTGGGCCTAGGATTCATATGATTAAACAACAGGAACTACTACATCAACAAACAACACAATGTCATCTCTGCTGGTGATGCTCATTATCTCTCTTTCTCACTCTTTGTATGAATAAGGAAAATTCTCAACACCTCTGAATCATTACCACCAGTGCCATTCTCATCAGCAGCAGCACCTCAACCACCATCAGATGCTTCCTTTTCTGTGGTGTTGGTGATGGTGAGTGTGATATAGATGTATGTTGTGCACTTGGTGCAACACTCACAGCAGCAGGCTCAGGGTCAAGCTAGCTGAGACAGCTGCAACTCTATCTTGCCACTGCTACTTTCCACATGAGGAAAACAATGTTATCTTCTTCAAATTAAAACCCCGGGCCTTGGGGATTTGGTGGGAGTGACAGCATAATCTCCTGGTGGTGCTGCTGATCTATGAGCCTTACTGCTGCTTGTGCTACTGCAAAAGAATCACTCCTCATTATCAGCAGCAGTAGTCTTCCATCTCCTCTTGCTCATTTGGAAGAGTGCCTCAGCATACACAAAGTGAAACATGCAATTGCAGCAACACAGGTAACAGATAACTGTTTTTAAACTATAGCTGTCTGCTTTTAACACTCTGTAAGTACTAAACTACACTTTGCAGCATGGTGAGGCATTTTTTAAATAATGTTGGGGAAGGAATTCTAAAGCCTGAAAAAGCATAGGTGGGAAACATCAACGTTTTTTCATTGGTGGTAGTGAAAAGGCAGTCTTACATTTTCAGTGTGTGTGAAGAGGTACATTTTGTATTTCTCTAAAAAATGTCTACTGAAAATATTGACTTTTCACCTATCACTAGCTAGCAGGTGATCTGTATATGACAGCCTCATACATAGACAGAAGGTGATTATCTACCTTTTACAGAGTCAATTATACAGAGTACATACTAATTCCAGAACCAGTGTTGTGGCTGACTGAACCTCCAGAAAGCTCCAAAATGTTGGTATTCATTTGTCCTGTTGTTCAGCACTTCCACTTATCCTCACTTAAAGTGATAGTAATACTTTGGTTTAAACATTTCTAATATTATAGATATTAACAATAGAAATAGAATAACCTACCTCCCATCTCTCAAAACTCTATAGTTTGCAAGTTCGTAGCATTTAAGGTCCCCCCTCCCATCCCTTTCAGAGATGTCAGCGCTCTATGGGACAGTAGTGGATCCTGGTCATTTGAATGGCAGGCAGCTCTTCAGAAGAGCAGAGATAGCGCTATTTAGAATGACATACTTAATTGGAACGGTCTACAAAGTGTACCTGATTGCAAGCAAACTTTTTAGACTGTTCAAATGAAGTCAAATGACCAGGATCCGCTTCTGTCCCATAAAACCCTGACGTCTCTGAAAGGGGAGGGAAAGGGGGGGACTTTAGCCCCTTAGTGACAGCCGTGTTCGTACGCGGCTGTCACCTTAACGCCCGTGGAACTTTTTTTTTTTTTTTTTTTAATTATTCCGGCGTCTCAGAACGGCGCGCAGCCGCATGGAGACCTGGACTTCCGTGACTTACCAGGTACATCCTTTGTCAATAAATGACAGGTTTTGCTGGAAGTACCTGGTAAGTCAATTGTCGTTAAGGGGTTAAATGCTACGAACTTGCAAACTATAACGTTTTGAGAGATGGGAGGTAGGTTATTCTACTTCTGTTGTTAATAGCTACAATATTAGAAATGTTTAAACCAAAGTATTACTATCACTTTAATATTAACTCACCCCTTTTCTTGCTCTAGATAGTAAACTTTCATGAGCAGGTCCCTCTTTCCACTTGTCAGTCTGTATATGTCAAATTGTTTCTTTGTATTTATTTCCCCTCTTTTGTACAGAGTCATTGAACATGGTGGTAAATTATAAATAAAAGATGACGGTGATAATAATAATAATAATAATAATAATAATATTAAAGCCAATAACCTACTCTCTGTATACTTGTGCTGGTCTTATTATATATGCCTTTTTTATTTTTCTTCTTGTATCAAAATTAAAGTGCTGCATACATATTTGTCATATAAATTAAATATATGCAAGTACATTTCATACCATTTTATCTAGCGGATGCACTACTGTGCTCTATCATATTCTTTCTTTCCCACTTGTGCATTGCTTCACAGACAAGTAGGCTTTTTAATCTTGGTCCTTATTCCAGTTGCTATGGTTTTTGAAGGTTTTGCTCATTAACCGTCTGGAGAATCTATGAAAATAACAAATTTAATGGTCAAAAATGTTTCTAAAGAAGGTGACTTTTTAAAGTATTGATTTAAATTTTTAAGTAGAGTTGTGAAACAGTAGAGCTCTTGTTTATTCTTTATGGACAAGAATTGAAATACTGTAAAGTAGTTTGTCAAAATGTCCTAAAAATGTTTAATGAACTGGGATAAGCGTTTCATACATCACGCTGCACAAAATGCAGTAGAAGCAATCACATGATGTCAGAAATCATTAGTAGGACACTGTTGTGTACTTCTATAGCTTTGCCTGTGGGTAATAGTGGAATGTTTTCTGAATGGACTGTGGATATGGAAATTGTCTCTCACTCTCCCATGTTATGTCTGTTCTGAGCTGGTTAACCTTAACACCCTAAATTCTTAAAAAGTCTCTGAAGCATTTCTGGATTTGTTCTACTTTTTCCTTGTGCATATGGACACCAGTCTAGGGGTACCTAAGATATAAATTCAGCCATTGTTTCTATAAAGAGGGGACCAGATTATGTAATAGTTACTATAACCCAGGATAGGCCAATTTGTGTTTGCATTTTATGGATTAACCCTTTGAGTACCAGAGGGGTATGGAACTCATTACAATGTGGTGAGTACTCCTCTGACACTCAAAGTGTTAATGGTATTTTCTATTTAACGCAGCAATGGAGGTGGCAGGGATATGTTTGAAGTGTGAGTGTGAATATGCTTGTTGAGATAGGGGACATTATGGTGACAGTAAATTCCTCCTTTGGCAACAATGAGGCAGAGATACTAAAGGCTTGATTTAATAGTCGGCGGTAAAACTGTTGATAGGGCAAAAATGGATAGTGAACGGTACATACCCTCTGTTACTGTAGGTATCCAATTGCCCTACCAACAGGAACTACAATGAACGTTGGGCCACAGAACCTGACTTATGGCCCAACGTTTGGCATGTGTTTTTTGGCTCCCAAAATGCATGCTAAATAGTGTGAGAAATAAAAACATCAAAGGAAAACAGCTAAAGCTCAGTGTTTGACACACTGTCAAACACAGAGAGTGAGCTCAGAAACAGTCACACTCCCAAACACTAACCCTATACTACCCCTAACAATAAAGTCAAACAGTACTAGAGGTAACACTATACTATACCTGTACCCCAGAGCTTTAACACTTACCTGTCATCCACTGTAATTCACTATTCGCTAGCAGTGAATCTGTAATCTTCTATCTCCTCTTCTTCATTCTTCTTATTTTCTGTTTTCCCATCTTCATCCTTGTCCCAAATATAATGGCACTGTAAGCAAAAAAAAAAAAGCCAAAATTATAGATGCCCCCCCCAAAGATATGCAGCAAAGATATGCAGATCTTAACCCTTTGAGTGCCAGAGGGGTACGCAACGCTTTTCAGAGCAATGCATTGCATACCTACCCATCTGGCATTCCAAGGGTTAATTGTATGCTGGCATTCCAAGAATTAATTTATGCTGACACTCTACTTTGCCACCGCAGCAGGAATGCAGGGCAAATTTACACGCCCCCCCCCAAAAAAAAAGATACCTCTTGGGCCATTGTCCAAACCATTTTGTGGAAAATTTGATATGAGACTTGCTTTTATATGGCCAGTCTCTGTTCAAAATGGTTCCCACACTACAATTGTTTGGGATGTGTGCTTATGTACCTCCCAGCCAATCAACTTCTACAGGGTTTTCTTTTTCCCCTGCTAGAAACTGATTGGCTGGGAGGTATGTAAGCACACACATCCCAGCCACTTGTAGCGTGGGAACCATTTTGAACAGACACTGGCTTTTATATGGCTTTTCCACAGAATGGCTTGGACAACTGCCCAAGAGGTATTTTGTGGGGGAGGGGCAGATTTTTGCTTTGCATTCCTGCCACCACTGGCAGAGTACAATTAACTCTTGGTGTGCCAGCATGCATTTAATCCTTGGAATGCCAGTATATATTGAACCCTTAGATTGCCAGAGGATTACACAACTCATTGCTCTGCAATGTATTTTGTACCCCTCTGGCACTCAAAGGGTTAAGACCTGCATATCTTTGCTGCATATCTTTGGGGGGCATCTATAATTTGGACTTTGTTTTCATTTACAGTGCCATTATATTCAGGACGAGGATGAAGTTGAGAAGACAGAATATTAGAAGAATGAAGATGATAAGAAAGAAGAAGACAGAAGATTACAGAAGACTTTCACTGGATGATCAGGGTGCTGAAGACCCCATTGGATATTAGACTTACAGGTAAGTGTTTACTTCATAAGATGGTGTTAGCTTTAGGATGATTAACCCTGTGAGTACCAGTGTGGTACCGTACATCGTATATTGGATGTATTGATATGGGGCTTAGGGCCCCATATCAATACATCCACTGGTCACTTAGGTTTTTTCAGATTTTTTCCCTTCCGTTCCAGCATTAACAGTTTCAGACATGCATTAAGGAGTCAGGACTCCACACCATGAAAAAGCTGGTGCAGATTTTTGGAGATAAAATCGGGTCTTTTAACACATGTTACTGCCTAACACATGGAACTAAACTGGAATTATTTTTTTTGTGCAGTAGTTTTTCACAGCCAGGTAATTGGGTGGCTTACTGTGCTTGAAAAATTACTGTCAGCTGTTTTTAATTTATCGGGGTCTATTAAATCGAGCCATAAGTGAGGCAAGTCTGGGGCAAGCCAACTGCAACACAAGGGGAAATCTAATTTCTTATGGATTTACAATTAAGGATTTAAATCTGACAGTGACTATGAAAGCAATAATCTAGCACTATCCCTGCAGCGCTGAGTGCTCTGTGAGATGTAAAGGTAGGCTAAAGAATTTTACTTTATATAATATGCACTTGCATTAGATGTGATGCCAAAAAGGTGGTTAACTTTTATTTGAAATTCTTGAATGTTGGTGATCTCTCTAGCATTCAAGAAGTTTAAAGCCCATTTTAACCCTTTTTGTGTCAGAGAGGTATCCAGTGCATTGCATGACGATGTGTTGGATACCTTCCTGGCACTCAAAGGGTTAAATAATTCATAATAATTTTTATGTGACACCTATTGTGCATGTGGTTCTTTTTTGTAAGGAAGACTCATAATGGAGATTAATGCTACACTTTTCAGAAGTGGATTAATCGGTAGAGATCCACCCAGGCTAGTAATTTTCATACCTGCAAACTTTTTCTTGCTGACTCCCCAGAGGGCAGTCCTCTGGTGCATCTGGGGGGAGATACATTACGATATTTGTGTCAAAAGGGGCAGGTCTTAAGCACAAGGAGGAGGAGCTTAAGAAACATAGAAAATGTAGATGGAATAGGCTGGGGAAGGAGGATAAGTGGGTGGGGAGTGGGAGGAACAGACTGGGAAGGAGCAGAATTGGGCAGAGTTTCATTAGAAACTCCCCACATCTGGACACTCAGCCTCTGCCCCCGAGACCCATTAATGCAGAGGTAAAACCGGAGTCTCCTGGGGCAAATCCATAGAGTTGCTAGCTGTGGTAATTGTACTGCTCAAGGAGATCCTGAAATTCTGCATATTTGGGGACACTTCAGATTTTGAGAAATTGAATGCAGATATGAATCCTGTTTCTTTGATGTTGTTTTTAATACTTTACAAAATATGTGTATACACAGCTTGTATGGTCTATGAAAAAGAGATTTTCCAGATCCTGTTGCAGTAGAGACCCTGTTAATTGTAATCTATTGCTGGTTATTGAATGAACCACATGGGAAATAAGGAATTGCAGTTTCAAGTATTACACTAAAACTCTTAATGTCAATGTTGTCTCATTCTTACAACAGCAAGTATTTAACAGATGTATCAAATGTAAAGTTAGTAATTAGCAGAAACTATAATTTTGATATTCAAGGAAAAGCAATATATTACATATCTAGAAGTATTACAGTGTACGAAAGGTCTCCAGTCAAAGAAAGTTCTTTCATTCCTGTGTTAAGTGGCTAAACAGGGCATTCATTTGTTACCTAGGATGCATGGATTAAGGCATGTAATGTAAACCTTTATCTGATGATTTGATTAATCTATGCAATAGGTAGGCAGCCTCTGGCTCTGCAGCAGTCAATAACTACAACTCCTGTCATCTGTAACCAGCCATGGTCTGGTTGGAGATGATGGAAGTTGCAGTACTGTACAGCTAGAGAGCCAAAGGTTGCTTACCCATGATCTAGATTGTGAGCCTCCAGCTGTTATTAGACTACAACTCCTGTCATTTTCAGAAAGTCATTGTCTGGATCATGATGATGGGAACTGTAGTTCAACAACAACAACTAGAAGACTTTCAGTTCCCCTATCCCTGATTAAGACCTTAGCTTAAAGAGTCACATATCTCCCCCACCCAAAACAAAACACCAATTACTGCCTGCTAATAAAGCACATGTAATATAAGCTTTTGCTTTATACTAATATGTATTTTCTTTATCAAGTAACTCATTATTGGTTCCTTTAGAAAGGCTGCCTGTGCAGCTGTTAGGGAACCTGCGGGCTGCACTTGGAAAGCAGGAGAAAAGCAGCAATTTACACCATAAACAAGCCCAGCTCCCCACGTGTGCATTCCTTTTGAGCTATGGCTAGTATGTGGCCATTTGCTGGCTGGAGATGATGGAAGTTGTAGACTCTAAAAGCTAGAATAAAGCCCTTCCCTCATGTGACATCACCTCTACTTTACTATGGTGTGTGAACAGTGTCTGGTTGGCAATGAATGGAGCTGTAGTTCTCAGCAGCTAGAGTTGCCTGTACATGTTCTAGACTAGGTACTAGCGATTTGTGGGCTCCTATTCTCAGTCCCCCATTGGTTGTTAATGAAGGGAATCATAGTCTAACAACAAATGGAAGGTACTAATTGATCATCCCTAATTAAAATCTTAATTTAAACCTTTTAACTTACTTGAATTATACAACATTTAGAATACGTTAAAATTGTTTTCACACCAAACACCCTAGAAAAGCGCTGCATGATGTCACTCTAGTATGGATGCTCACTAGGGGTGGGAGAAATCTCTTACCAGGTTCCCGTGACAAATTCCATTAAAACCACATTGTTGTCTGCTTTTTCACAGGAAAATCCTCTTTAAATCCAACAATTACATTTTTCTCATTTGTCGCCCATTGGCCAAAATTGTTTGCCATTTTTCAATGGCTAGAAAGCATCCACCCATTGATTTACGTGGTTTTTGCCTTTTTGCTATAAAAATGTGATGCATTTGCAGAAGTGAAACACAACAGAAGCAGCTACAGAGCGAGGTAGACGTGCTGTGCTGTTCTGCTGTGATCTTTTTCAAAATTGAGGCAGGAGGGGCTCATAGTGACAGCTATCGCTATGAGCAGGTTTAAAAATAATAAAAGGAGGAACTGGAAGGACCCTTATGTGTCCACTGAGTCTGAGGAGGAGTAGGAAGTGAGAAAAAACTGAACCAATGCTGTCCAGTCCCCCTAAATCACCCCTAGGGATCTTGGTGAATTTAATGGGAAGGGAGGGAGAAAAGGGTAGTACTAGTGAGAGCAGGACAAGTCAGCTGCCTGTGCCTGCTGCTAGACATTCTGCCACTGCTGCCACCATTGCTGCCCCTGCTGCCACTAGTGCTGTGCCTGCTGTCAGACGTGCTGCCCCTGTTGCAACCAGTGCTGAACCTGCTGCCACCAGTACTGTGCCTGCTGTCAGATGTGCTGCCCCTGCTGCCACCAATCCTGTGCCTCCTGCCAGTGCTGAACCTGCTGACACCAATGCTGAACCTGCTGCTAGTGCGTCTTGTAATACTCAGGAGGAGAGAAGGAGAAGATGATGACAAGTGTGACAGCAGGGGACCCTAAGTTACTCTTGTCATTCCCAAGCAGTACCACCAGTGCTAGTACTACTACTACTACTACTAAGAAGGTCCAGCAGCTTGTTAGTGTGAAGGAGGGGGTAACCATCATATTACTAGCCACTGTGAGGAGGAAAACTCTGGGGCTGAACTTGATGTGTGTGGTGTTAGTAGTAGTAGTAAAAGTAAAGGTGAAGCAGCCTTTGGACTAGTGTTAGGGAGTGATAGGAGAAGCATATGAGAGCATCCAGACTAGCAGTCAAGGGAGCCCACACCATTCCTCTGTCTCTTCGAGTCCTCTCCTTCCCTTCACTACAGTGTCCAAGTGGAACATGATCCTGAAGAGGCCAGAACTGGTGTTGAAGGAGAGCAGGCGCATAATTAATACCACCACCACCACCACCACCAGCAGGAGCACATTTCAGCTGCCGGTGCCTGCTGCTGCCAGTCTGCCTTCTTCGGGCAATTAGGGGATTGGTCACATTGTTCGTCACCAATCCACCTCATTCATCATTACCTCCCTCACCAAATGATAGCCACTCTGTCGATGTTAGAAATGGATGTGGCAGTTCATCTCCACCCATTGTACACTGTGGTGCACTGACCGCACATGCCAGTGTGGTGGAGCAGAATCACAAGCAGGGCATCAAGCAGCATCTGAGGAGATTCCGTCCCACAGAATATCCTAAGGGGGGTTCAACATTATTATTAAACTGTCAGCAAGTTGTCACGTGTCCTTAGCCAGTTGTGGACAAGGGGTATAGTGACAGCAGCAGTAAGAACAGCAGTCACAAATTCTGCATCTACATCAGGGCATTTGACAATGGCCAGTGGCCACTTGCCAACAGGACATCACCTGCTGGTGTTAGGCCAGTAGGGCATTTTTTTCACAAGGCTTGTGCTTAAAAAAAAAAAAAAAAAAAAAAAAAAAACCATAGTCCTACGAAAAACAACAACTTTTGGGGGTTTGTTTCTAACAAGCCTAAGTCTTACAAATTAGTGTTTCCTTAGAGCTTGTTCCAAACAAGCTTAAGTCCTACAAATCAATATATCTTCAGGGCATGGGCCTCTAACAAATCATCCTCTACAAAATACTCTATCAAGTAAAGTATTAGTCCACCCCAGTGGCAGCTTTTGTCAAGGGGTTGCTGCCTCTATCACTTTACATACACATTTCTTATTTTAGTTATTTATTTAACTGTCCCCCCCCAATACCAGTCAAGAAACCCCCCAAAACAAACCCTGTTCATCTGATTCTGTCCCCATACCCCACCAACACAGGCACCCTCATGCCTCTTTTATACTATGCCTTTGTGAAATAAAAAATGCTAATTGCTATGTGTTGTGTATAAATTCAACTTCCCACTGATTTCAGTGGAATGAGCTAGGCAAAAAAAGTAGAAAATCCGCACATTTCGCAGGAAATTATTTGCAAGCGGGAAGTGACATTATTCACTGATTTCAGTTAGAAACTAAAATTGTCACCCATCCTTAGTGCTCACCTGCATTGAAAGATGAGTGATGAACATGGAGATCCAAGGACATGGGGAAATCTATTTTTATCTATTTTCAGATAGTTCTGGGAAACACTAAAGTATATATTAATAAATAAATTAGGTCTGCCAGTCAGATAAGCACAGTATTAAAGAGATGGTAATGGTAGGGTGTATATTTCCATTGCGCTGTACAGTATTAATGAGTGTGACTAATATCTATGCCTAATATCTAGCTTTTAAGAAGCCATCCACCCCTTTCCATTACTTCAGCCTTTTCTCAAAAATGTGGGCTGACCTCGCCAGATGAGCAGTTCCCAAGGCAACACACATGGCAATCCACTTACACAGAGATATTTATATCTGTGTGAGTAGTTTTAATGCCTCCTGTGTGAACTGACTGAGCTATAGCCAGTGCACATGATGCATTAAAACTACTGGTAATTCTTTGGAAAACTGGCTGACATCAGTGAAATGGGTGGAAGGGGGAATCTTAAAAGATATATAACTAAATTATTGAAAATTAAAGAGTGCGACTGACATGCAATGCTAAAAATTAGTATTCTTTAAAGAGATAGTAATGTCCGGAAAAAAAAAACACTGTATAGTATTGTAATTTGTTAGAATGCATAGTATATTTTAAAATTGTGTTATCTTCATATTCTTCTTCAAATCTGATTTAAAAGATTCCCCCTTCCACCTCTTTCCATTACGTCAGGCAGAGATCTCTCAGATCCAAAAGCCGGTCTCTTGACTGGATGGATCACGACAAGGGACAATATTGTTTCTGTCAACATATGGAAAAACTCCGCCCCCCCCTTGGTGAAGTGAGGCAGGGTTTTCTTTATACTGACACAATATTGGCCCTCATTGTGATCTGTCCAGACAGGCCTTCGAATCTGCCTGACATAATGGAAGGAAGAAAGGGGCGGAAGGAGGAATTTTTTAAATCAAATTTGAAGAAGAATATGAAGGTAACAAGATTTTAAAATATGCAACAAATTACAATGAACAATCATATACAGAGGTCGTTTTTTTTTGTGGACATTAATATCTAACAACACTTTATGAGTTATATTCAGGAAGCAAAAGATAAACAATTTTGACACAGGCCAGCTGCACCGTAGGGGACAAATGAACATTCACATTCAGTTAAATGTGGATTCATAACCCCATGAATGGCAGAAAGAGGTTGCAGTTCAGTGGAGACCTTTCCAAGGGCTTAAGGAACAGTAACACCTAAAAACGTACGGGGGTTATATCCACCTTAAATACCCTGGCATGATGCCTGAGTCAGTAAAAAATGTTTACTTGCTTACTGCGGCCTAAAATCTAGGCCTTTGTAAACCTTTCTAGTGAAGGATTTCTGTCTCAATAACGCTGTCTCTGCTCTGCAGAAGAGCCTCCGCTTGTCCAGGGATCGGATTCCCCTGCAGTCAGCTTGAGCGCTGACGTCAGGGAAAGGGGTGGATGGGGGGAACTTTAAATATGATTATCTCTCAAACCATACAGGTTTGAGAGATAGGACTGGGGGCATTTAGTTTTATTTTGTAATGGCTACAAGACAGAGTTTAGTTAATATTTCACAATACTATCCCTTTAAATAAAGGATCTCTGAGCAGCACAGTTTAGATGCTTTTAAAAAGCAAGTTTAGGTTTATGTTTTAGGAATGTAAGATATGAATAATTAATTTTGACACATACTATATGTAAGTATATTATATTTAAAGTTTTATTAACCTGTTTCATTTTGTTCATGTTAGTGTGCTTTCAAAAGGCCCACAATTGCTTGTCGTTAGCTTCCTGAATACGGCCTCTTGAGTGCTTTAATGCTACACAGCATTGTTTGGGTGTGTAATAGTCTGATGTACTCCATCCAATGAGTAAGTTAGGGACATCTTTCACATCCAATTTTTAAAATAAAAAAGGGGCAACATTTTGTGAAAATGATGCATCTATACTCATACTAGCAAATATCTAGCATTTCTAAATAAGTTAAAACAATTAACATGATGTGTCTCAGTTAATAATGCTGCACTACAGTTATGTATATCAAAGACAGTCAATTAATAGACAGTTAATTCCCATTATTTTTTTTATTTTCCAATTATAATAGTAGAAAGACAAATGTGTTTTATGTTGTTATTTTGTGTTCTTTTGTCTTACATTTTACATTTTCCCCCCTAAATTGCAAAAAGGTATTTTTCCTTAGTTTATATCAGAACTGTCCAAGTTCAGTCCCCAAGGGCCACCAACAGGCCAGTATGTAAGGTTTTCCCTAATTAACAGTTGAGTTCATCAGTGGCTCATTCATACATGAGGACTGAACTTGGACAGCACTAGTTTATATAATATTTTTATGTATTTTATGAAGAATGTATATTTTTTTACTGGACTCATGTAATATATGAGACAAAATGAAAGAGTAGTAAGAAAACTTTTTTTTTTCAAAAATGTTTATTTTGATCTTTTGCATTTATAAGATCGAAATTTTTAGAACCCCATGAATACTTTAAACAGCATTCCTGCTAGACTGCAATGCTAAGAGTTTCTAAACAAGGGTAGGAAATATTTTGGTCACTAGCTTTCGGGGAATGCAGATCCTATCATCCACAGCCAGCTCTTTGGGATAATGTGAGGTGTAGTTTCCAAGTGGTGGGTGTTATGCACTAAGGAATAATACATAGGTGATAATGCGGAGATGGCTTCCCCAGTTATATCACTTCTCCAGTTTCTGTTATTCTGTAGAGTCAATGCACTAAGATCTCTAAAGTTGAAGTAATCTAGTGCATTGGCTCCATAAAATAACATAGAACTTGTAGAGTTTAAAACACTGGAACACCTGTTTATCACCACTTTATCACATCATAGTGCATCTCCCCCAGGAGAGACAAATGTTGCCTATTCAGTGATGTAGGGCCATGCCTCACTTCTCTTTCAGTGCTTTTGTCTCATACTAAATATACCTGCCTCATAAGGCCACAACAATGTTACTCCAGTTATTGCTACACCTATCTATAGGCTGTTAAAATTGAGATGCACACAATAGTATGTGCCATCCAGGCTCTCTACCCAGTACACAGTCAACATGATAGGGTCAAATTTTGTGCATCAGTGACAGAATGAGATGTACCTATGTGACAGTCTATCTTATTCTGCTCCTGACTCAGCTTTGATCATAGCAGGGAGGCAGATGGAGGCGTTTATGTATAGAGATGTGAGAGCTGTCTGTTCATTTACTAGTCTGTACTTGTGGAAAAGTACTGTACCTTGACCCAATACATCATTTTGCTTACCCCAGTAATCCGTGAATTTAACCAAGTAGCTCATTTCGTTGTGCTACACTTTGATGCGGTATATTATAGGTTTTACCACAAAATTGAAAAATAAGAAAATTAACATGAGTATCAGTGGGTGGAAAGATTAATGGGTTCAGTATGTGAAGTACACAGACATTGCATGTCAGTTGTAAAACTTTTCTATTTATATCAAACGGAAATGCATAAAAATATTCACACAGAATCTCAATGGCTCACACTATGAGCGAAATGTGATTGATAAATGGAAGAGTTGTAAAATCTCTAAATGTAAAAAAACATCTGGGTTTAAATTTATAAAGGGGCTGTTTGTTTCTTGGTAAATGCTATCAAATGTGCTGCAGGCCCTTTGATCAGCAAAAGTCATTTCTTTTTCTTGTTTTTTCATCACAAATCTATGGAGAAGTAATAAAAATAATGATGATGTGATAATAATATGAATAACAATAATAATAATAATATTAATAATAATAATAACAATTATTATTATTATTATTATTATTATTATTATTATCATTTTCATTATTGTTATTATTATTAATAATAATAATAACTATTAATTTATTATTACTGTTGTTATTAGTATTATTATTATTAATAATAATAATAATAATATAAATAACAACAATTTGAATGCATATTTGATATAAAACTCAACTGTAAAATCTAACATTAAGCTGAACCTATTAGAGGAAACAGGGAGAAAATGAAACATAAAAACGGCAGATTTCTGAAGCACTGAACATTTTAATGCCTTTTTGTTTTTAATTTATTCCTACTGTGTGGCTCCAGAAAAGGGTAAAATTTGATGAACAGCCTCTTGATACGTGTAACATTATAAATCTGAAATCTGCCATCAGCCAATGAGTTGGCTCCATTAAACACCAAGCGAAGAATATTTAAAACTGTGCTGTATTAGCCTCAGACAAAACCCAAATCTAGATATATGGATCTAGCCTAAGTTGCTATACTTTTTCATTGTATTTGTTATTTTTAAACTATCTTAATGCATGTGTAGTGCATTGGTCAGTACAAATAACAGTTGGAGTATGGCAGATTGTCCACCTTTATAATAAATTGCAGTGTGCCAGTAAGCACTGTGCAACTCAGATGGCACTATATCACAATACAGCCTTTCAAGCACAAGTATTACACCTCTGGTCAAAAATACATATATGAATTTCTAAACTTTCCAAATCCCAGATTTTTGTTGGGGAAGCTGGAATACATCAGATTGTAAATGCCTAAATATTCTAATTTCCTTGTGTGTTTGACATTCACAAATTCATTACTTACCACACTGTGAACTTGATCTAATTATTTGTGCTAAAACAGCTAGTAGGGCAAAATTGGCTACTGGCCAACAAAAACAAATGTCTAAGTCAGTATCCAATTGTCCTACCAGCTAAAACCACAACAGACATGAGGCTACAGAAAAGGACTTGTGGCCAAACGTCTGTTTTGTGTGTAAAGTTCCCAGAATGCTGCTAAATAGCATGAATAATGGGATCTTCAAAGGAAAAAAGCTAACGATCGTTGCCTGACACACTGTCATGCACAGACCGTTAGCTCAAACATACAGGCACACTTTCAAACATTAACCCTACACTACCTCTAATGGGAAAGTGCAACAATACTACCCCTAACACTAGCCTAAAACCCGGATCTCTGTTACACTTACCTGTTTTCCACTGTCCTTCTTCTTCTTCAGTTTTCCTTCTTCTGTTCTCTGTAATCTTCTTTCTTCTTACCTTCTTTTCTTCGTTGTAATCTTTTCTGTAAAAACAAAAAAGTCAGTGCTAGTTATTAGAATAAAAAAGGCCCAAGATACGCCAGAGTTAAATCTTTGTGTGCCTTAGGGATATCCTTCCAGTGCTCAAAGGGTTAGATGCAGTATGGTATATCTCTAAAAAGTAATATTCAGCCATTCCATTTGAAAATATGTAAGTCCTTCCAGTTGTTCAATAAATAAAAGGCCTTCTAATTCTGAAAGATATGTCCACTGCCTACACTGGTGGTGGCAGCAATGTCTAGTGGCACAGATCCCCACCTCCATACCTTACAGGCCGTTGTCTGAGTCCGAATGAGGGAAATTTGAACAGAGACTGGCTTTTTATATGCTTACGTACCTCCCAGCCAATCAGCTTCTAGATGGGTTTCATCACAGACACCCCCCCACTAGAACCTGATTGGCTGGGAGGTGCAAAAACACACATCCCAGACAATGGTAGGCTGGAATTCATTCTGAACAGAGACTGGCCACATAAAAAGCCAGTCTCTGTTCAATTTCCCTCTATCATTTATCAGTGAACAAGCACCAGGTAAAAATTCCATCTGACAGGTTAAGGCTGATGGTTCCTATAAAACTCTGTGGGGAGTAATGCATGCATACACATACACAATATACATATGTATGAATGCATACTTTTATATTTCACTTCTTTGCATACATGTGACAGAGAAATATATCCTAGCATTGCTAAAAACACAGAGACAAAAGAAAACAACAGTGCATAAGAAATCTTTCTAAGCATAGCATTGTCTTTGACAATACACCTTCACCTTTAATTTGTCCACTGTTTAAACCTCATTCACTTGGTAAAGAGGCTAGTAAACCATCTTTCAGTTGTTACAGCTCTCCTGGTATAAACATCAGGATGGTTATCAACCCTCTACCTTCACTGGTCTTCTCCATTCAGATCCAAGGTGGGAGCACACTAAACCCTCTGGTCAAGTCCTTTGTAAAACACCAGTAATCTCAACTCTTTTAAGATGATTATGCTACACAATAGAAATATCAGAGGGCAGGAGCAGGGGATCAGTATATAAATGTATCCTATAATATAAAAAGCAGATGTATGTTTGTCCGATGCAGTCATGCTGAGTAGAGACTGCCTGAATGCACAGAATGGTGGTCTGTGCACCTGGGCTTTTGCAGTCATGCGCAGTAGAGACTGCCGATGCAGTCATGTGCAATAGAGACTGCACGAATACACAGAATGTTGGCCTGTGTACATGGGATTTTACACTAGTTATTAAATAAAACAGTAATTACTGCAAACACTACAATAAAAATGTAAATATAAAGTAACCATAAAATAAAGCTCAACATGTTTTGTAATGTAATATTACTTCTTCAGGAGTGAGTTATGTTACTTGAGCATTATTTTATGGTTATTTTATATATACATTTTTATTTTAGTGTTTCACAACCCTCCTGTTATTCTGTGTAGCCTATCTAATAAGATCTCCACAGTTGGAGAATAACATAGAACAACAAAGAACTCGAGAAGTGATATCACTGGAGAAGTCATCTCTGCTTTATCACCTCTTCATTATGCCTTAGTGCATAAACTCCAATGTATTCCATCACACTCTTTTTCCATTATAGGTTGTTTTTTCTTGGGGTGGGTGAAATTTCTCGCTACAAAGCAAAACATGCAGAAAATGGGCTTTTTGACCTTCTGTGGGAATTCACATGGAATATTGTTTCATTACAACATTTCTAACCAATTGTAATCTTTGGAATATTTTCCCTTTCTTTTCCCTTTCTTACCAGTCTAAGAGGATTTTTACAAGCCATTTGTATAATTCTAACCCACCTAAAAAAAAACAACCATATAGCGTTGGTTGTTTACGTAAAAATCAATAGATTCACCAGTTAACTATAAGAAGTAACTACATTTTCGGACCATGCTTAGTAAAGGGATGAGTTACACTCTAACAGCATTGGTGTTGGAGAAGCAATAAAGTGCTGCTACATGCTCTTTAAAATAAACACCTACTTTCTTACACTTGTATTTGCTCTTTAAAACAATATTGTTGTAATTATTTTATAGTGTTATATGTTATTTCAGTTATATTTTGCCTGCATACACTGAGAAAGAGATAGGAGTCCTATGCACAACAGAATTATTCAATCAGTCACTATCAACAGGAGTAGTTCCAGAAGACTGGAAGGTAGCAAATGTAGTACCTCTTCACAAAAAAGGTAGTAGGGAAGAGTATGGTAACTACAGACCAGTAAGTCTTATGTCAGTATTGGGAAAATTAATGGAAACTATGTTAAAGGAAAGAATTGTTAAATATTTGAGTTTAAATGACTTGCAAGATCCCACACAGGAAGGGTTTATAGCAGGGAGATCTTGTCAAACTAACCTCATAGAATTTTTTAACTGGGTAACTAAAATAATAAATCAAAGGGGAGTAGTAGATAAAGCTTATCTAGATTTCAGTAAAGCATTTAGCACTGTCCCTCATAGAAGACTCATTAATAAATTGTAGTGTTTGGATCTGGATGTAAAAATAGTTACATGGAAAAGGCAAAGGCTGAATGACAGAAGACAGAGGGTAGTAGTAAATGGAGAATATTCGGATGAAGGGAGTGTTATTAGTGGGGTACCTCAGCGATCTATACTGAGACCCATTCTTTTTAATATTTTTTATTAGTGATATTGCAAAAGGTCTTCAAGGTTAGGTATGCCTTTTTGCAGATTATACAAAGATCTGCAACAGAGTAGACATTCTTGGGGGAATAAGCCAAATGACAAATGATTTAGGTAAATTAGAAGAATGGAAAATAATGCACTTGGGACATAAAAATCCAAAGGAAAAATATAGTATTAAGGGTAATGTGCTGTCAGACAACAGAGGAAAGGGATTTGGGAGTAATTATTTCAAATTATTTAAACGTAGGCATGCAATGTAACAAAGCAGTGGGGAATGCAAGCAGGGTGCTAGATTGTATAGCTAGTGGCATTAGTAGCAGAAAAAGGGAAGTGGTCATGCTACTCTACAGATATCTGGTTATACCACACCTAGAATATGGTGTACAGTACTGGAGACCTCATCTCTAGAAAGATATAGATACTCTAGAAAAGGGCTCTACTAAAATGGTGAAAATAGGAAAATAAATATCAGGATAGACTAAAGGATCTGAACATGTATAGCTTGGAGAAGAGAAGAGAGAGAGGGGATATGATAGAAACATTCTAATACACAAAGGGATTTAACAAAGTGCAAGTACATTTCAAAGGAGTAAAAATGTTAGGACAAGAAGCCATAGTCTAAAACTAGAGGGACGCGGCATTAGACATAATGTTAGAAAGTTTAACTTCACTGAGAGGGTAGTAGATAAGTGGAATGGCCTACCAGCAGAAGTGGTAGAAATGAATACAGTGACAGAATGTAAGCATGCATGGGATAGGCATAAGGCTGTCCTTAACATAAGACAAGACCAAGGACCAAATAAGGTTGGAGTTTTTTACAGTAGGTAAATGGGCAGGCTAGATGGGCCGAATGGTTCTTATCTGCCTTCTATGATTGATATTGAAGCCTTTCATGCTATTTCTAGTTTATCCCCATGGATGGTAAAGATGTCTACAATGCATTGCTTCACTATGCACTGAACCTGTGTCTAGCATTCAATGGGTTAAAAAAGTGTAAACTTTTGTATCCATTCATCTTATTATCCTGCTTAAGTTTTCATGACACAATAAACTGTTAAAGTCTTAAGTTTTTGTTTGAAAATTACAAGTGAACTATATACCTTATAAATCACATAAATAACCAAGACAACTCATAAGCACCTTCAGACCTTATCTTGGAGCATTTGTTTACAGTAGATGGGAAATTAATGCTGGAGAGGAAAAGTCTCATAAAAGTACATAGCTGCACATTGTCACTGAATGAGACCTTTTCAGGTCCAGTGGGAGCAAAGCATATATCAACACATTGAAATATCTCCAGCATTTATTTAACCTTTGGAGCATGTCTGGGAAATGGTACCTATTAGTTTACAATCCATTCAGTCTTTTCATATTAGTATTCTTCCAAAACACAGGTCACAGTGATATTAGAGGACAAGTCTAATTTATCATTGTTGTGAGTAAATCCATTCTAATTGTTCTCAGGTGGCTATACCTCCATTTGGCAAACTCATCTCTGCCCCAGAGTAAATATCCACATCCTCCTCTTTCATTGAGTTTGTCCTCAGGGTGATATTCACAGAGAGCTTGTGATGTTGTGAATGCTATTGCTGAGCTAATTCTGAGATTGAATGACACAGGATGGTGAATCACAATGTCTCTCTGATTTAATTTTTCACTCTATTTAAGACACAGTGCACACTGCTTGTGAGTCATGCATTTTGTTCCAGGGCTTTCCTTGTTCTGTGTTCTTCTTTATATGTAGCCCTCCCATATAAATCCACATAAATAATACTGTTTTCACCAAGGGTGATTTTCTAGAAATAAAGGTACCAGTCCTCCTCATGCTGTAATGATTTACTACCCTGATGGGGACTTGTAATGGTGTATTATTCTGGTGGTGACATGTAATGATGTATTATTTTGATGGTATGCAATTGTGTATCATTCTGCTGGTGGCATGCATGTATATGTACCTTCAATTATATATGGCACCACACAGTGTTCGCTGCACCTTACAATAGAAGTATGTTACAGTAAATAAAACAATAGGAGAGAGGTCCCTGTCCCAAGGGGCTTACAGTCTAAATTAAATGGGTCTTTGCCCCTTGCATGCTAATGACTTATCCAACACTTTGCTTCTCAAGATTCCAGTGGCTTAAAGGGATAGTAATACTTAAAATGTAAAAAAAAAATATGTTGTAGGGTTTATCCCCCTGAGTAAAACAAGAGTACTCTCACTGCTGAAAGGTGCTTTATTCAAAAGTTATTAATTTTCAAAGTTCAGTTTTTTAGGTGCAATATCACAGTGGCCTGAAATTGTACAGTGACGCTGTTGCTACACGATCCTATGGACAGCTCTGGTCCCAGGAACACAAATCTCCATAGGATGGTGTTGCAACAGTGCCACTGTAAAATTTCAGGCCACTGTGATATTGCACCTAAAAAAATTCAACTTTAAAAATTAATAACTTTTGAATGAAACACCTTTCAGCAGCGGGAGTATTCTTGTTTTACTCAAGGGGGATAAACCCTACAACATACTTTTTTTTACATTTTAAGTATTACTATCCCTTTAAAAGACACATTTCAATTGAAAGTTTATTTGCCTCTTATGGTGCTTCTGGGTTGCTCCAACTTCCTTATGTATCAAAGAAAAGTCCTGTCAAGGCATTTTTTATTAAATTCATAAGACACAATAGAAAAAATCCATCTGAAATCAAATTTGTGAACATATATCTTATATATTGCAGTTTAAGAACAGTGACACGACCTTACCTCTACTGTGTACAAAACACTTTGGGGGTTATGCACTAAGGCGTGATAAAGTGGTGATAAAGCAGAGATTATTTCTGTAGTTCCTATGTTATTCTATGGAGCCTATGCGCTAAGATCTCCAAAGCTGGATACATCTTAGTGCATTGGCTCCATAGAATAACATAGAACTGGAGAAGTGATATCACTGAAGAAGTCATCTCTGCTTTATCACCTCTTTATCACACCTTAGTGCATATCCCTCTTTATGTTCTAAGAAGAGTAATTCTGGATCAAACCAACTGCACCATATGGGAAAAAATGAATTTCCAAAATGTTCCATTGATTTAAAAGGGACCTTTAACACTGAATTCTAGAGAGGTCTCCAACTCATTTTGAAGCAATGTGTTTAATACATCTGTAGCATATAATTGGTTAGAAAGACCAATTAAATAAATTATAGTTGCTATGTGTTTCTTGTGTTGCAGTTAAATTGCTCCAGAATTCCTCCTCTTGCTCTTTGTACATCTGCTCCACTGGGATATACTGCAATAGTAATCCACCTGAGACCCTTAAAAAACGATTCAGTCTGGTGTACTAGAACTTAGCATTGTTTTGGATGCATCTCTATCATCTCAGCCGAGTCAATAGGGTTTTTGGAAATGTTACTTGGCCCCTTGAGGTTCAGTTGTTGTACTCCAGAATTGTTCCAGTTACTTTGCTTGCTTATAGTACATACTTTCCTTTTAAATACATTCTACAGTAGGATTCATATTCCTCCTTTTTCTCATTTAATTCTGACTTAATATGAGGGATATTTTTTAAGAAGAAAAGGGATTTTTATATAGATTTTCCCTTGCACTGATCTGATGAGGCAAATTGGGAAATGGCCATGAGAAATGGAGAACTGGTGACAGTAGCCTCTGGCAAGTTTCATTCAAGTGTTCATCCCCCACCTCTCTTGTATATATACACTTACATCTATGACAGAAGTAGCAAGTATGACAGGATGCTTTCACAGTAGAGTGACCTTTATGGATTAATCTGTGTTATGTTTCTGTAGCCTACTCTTTATTTCATGGTGTAGTCAACTTTTATAATGGAAAAATGGACTCTAAATTCCATTATCCTTGCATTCCTTAATTGACTTAGAGAAAAGGCTTTATATGTAAGTATAAAAATCCATTTATATTGATTTTCACACTGTGGGGAAATAAGGGTACTTCAGCTGCTGGTAGATTATTTATTTTAATGTTATTACAGCTCAAACTGTTGTTTTATTTTTTAGTAAACCTTTGAATGTCAGCAAGTTATTCAGTGTAATGTGTTGGATACCTCTTTGGAATTCAAAGAGTTATTATTATTACTCTTTATTATTATTCTTTATGTATATAGCGCCAACTTAATCCGCAGCGCTGTACAATAGGGAATAGACATACAGGGATATTAAATAGTAAATCATATGTGAAGAACAAAGGATCAGAGGGCCCTGCTTGTGAGAGCTTACAGTCTAGAGAGTTAAACTGTTAGCAGCAGTAGCATTTGGTATCCAGCTATTTATCATGTTACATTCAATGGGAGAAGTGAGCCATTGGCTGCAGTTATCAATTGTAAGCGATAGCAACAGCTCCACCACTTTGGGACATTTTGAACTGCAATAAAGACATGTCTCAGCAGTTGAAGGACCATTGTTTTAAACACCATAAGCATCTTACAATAAATATATTTTTTATAATAAAACTTTTACTGATCTTTTAAAGGGAAAACGTGTCCCAAAAAAGTTAGACTTAAATAATCAGTGCTTAGCTTCTCATTCTACCATTATTTTTACGTGTTCAGCTGCAGATTTATAATTTATTAAGTAAGATTGGTGAAGCGAATGAAAGAGCTTGAAATCAAAGAAGCTCTTTTTTTGCCAACTGAATGTGAGTTTGTTTACAATGTTTAATTCTAGGTTCGGTAGCCATCATTAGATAAAAGCAACTTCAAACTGAATGACAGATTATCTGCCTCTCTGATAATACAGTCTTTAACCCATTTAATGCTAAAGCTATATCCTTCACATAATTTAGCAACATACTGGATATATCAATAAGATCCCAGAGGATAAACTAACACTAAAACCTAGTAAAAGCCGCACTTGTCTCAATCTGATAAGAAAATCCTAATAGTCACTATAAATTAATCTTTCTTGGATTTGTTCTCTAAAATTAACCTTTAATCCTTTGAGTGCCAGAGGGGTGCCCAATGCATTGCTTTGCATGCATTGGGTACCCTTCTAGTATTTAAAGGTTTAAACCCTTAGGCAGGAGTGTGCAACACATACTGGATATCATAAACATTAAAATAAACATGGTACTTTTCTTCTGCTCCAGGAATGCAGACTTCTCTTTACTCAGATGCTCTCAGGAATCCTCTCATGACCAGGGCTATTTTCTGGTGAGATATTTCACTTAGTTAATGCACCAGCTGTAGAATATGTTTGAACTACAAGGTTGCAGGTTCTAGTCCCAGCAAGGTCAACTCAGCCTTTCATCTCTCTGAGATAGCTGAAATGAGTACCCAGGGCATACTTGAAAACCAGAGACAATCTCAATGTATCCTACCTGGTAAAATACTTGAAAAAAAAAAGCTTGGGGTCCTTGAGTCCTTCAGCAAAGATTCATGTTTACCTTCAAATATTAATTAAAAATTAATCTTTGAGGCTAATCCATGCAGAATTGATATATAGTGGCCAGTTATGTTATGTCCTGCCTAGATTATAAGTAGCAGCTTATTTTGGAAGTTTTAGTATTCCTTTAAAAGAAAAATGTATTACAAAATAAAGCAAGTGGGAAACTGTATCTTCAGTGATAATATAAGTGACCCTGGGGAGAATTTTATTAAGTGTTCTAACATCTTATTTTTATTTTTAAGAAGTGGTATAAATGAGTTGCATTAATAATGTGTTCAAAATAATGATTATGTAACCATCCACTTAAACATCTCCTTAATTTGTTCATAAACTGAGAAGATCTTTAAATGTTAAATACAATTTGCCCCAACTGAGAAGTGGTTATAACCAATGATATTATCACCATAACAAGAGTTAGCATAGGTGTTGGCATTACTATCCTCATATATTATGTGGTCATGTTTTAAATATTATTATTATTTTATATTCAGGGCAATGATCCCAACATGAAATTGGTGAAGGGGACTGTGGTAATGTCTAAAAGATCCTCAAACATTGAGCCACTCTTATAGGGCAATTATCATGTTTTACTAATTCCTTAGTAAAATGCCCCTAGTTGCACTGTGCAGCCCCCATCAGCAATTCATTTGGGTGGTATTAGGCTGAAACTCAACCTGGAAGTGTGTACAGTCACAAACTTCATGGGTTGCATGTGGAGTCCCTATAGTTCTCAAATGTTGGGTTTGAAGCCCTTCTATTGAGCTTGTATGTCATATCTGCCAGTAGATGCACTCAGGACTACGGGTCTTCACATATGTGTGTGCAATGTTACACACAGATATACTGGTCAGTAGTAGTTGCAGACTGTGCAGTTTTCTTGTGTATGCTTGTGTTGGCAGTTGCATGGATTTTCATGCCTTTTGCTTTTTTAAGGTTGCTGCATCTTCAACTCAGTGCTCAGTTGCCTCTCTATTTGACACTTGGCATTCCTGTTCCAGTTTGATCACCTGGTTTCTCTTTTGCTTAGTATCTTGACTTGCTAAACTTGTGTGACCTGCCCTGCCCTTAACGTGGATTGTACCTACGACTTACAAATATGTGATGCCTGCACTGACCTCAGCTTGTTTTATCACCTATGAACCTCTGCTGTCTGCTCTTAATGCAAACCATTAGACTATGCTTCTTTATCAGCCAGTATTTGGTCTCAGCCAGCCATATAGTATGAGGGTAGTGTGCTGCAGTTCAGTCTGTTCTTGCTGGACAAAGGTGGGAGCAGCAGAGTCTCTTTGCAGAGTCTCTTATTCTTCCCTGTTAGTTTGCCAAGGCTTAAAGCCCCAGCATCACTGGCAGGTCTGCTGTAAGAGAAGCCTATCTGCAGATAGGACACAATTTACATGATAGTTGCCCATTAAGATTAACAAGAATGTAGCAGTAGGTTGACCATGTGATTGCAGGGCAGATCTGTAAGTAAGGAAGGTGTGACTAATTGTATTCTTTTGGACAAGAGGAGCTGTGCGGGTGGCATCCTGGGAGGAGTTTCAAGGTTGGAGGAAAGCTCTTCTACTTAAATTTTCATCTGCTGCCTACTGACTCCTACTTCTTGCTTGAGAAATCTCATTTCTTGGACCTTACTTTATTAAAACATTTAACAATCATTTAAGAAGAGATCGGCAAGTGTTTAGCTGGCATTTAGTATAAATTATATAATTAACCCTTTGAGTGCCAGAGGGGTATGCAATGCAGTGAGTTGCAATGCGTTGCATACCCCTCTGGCACTCAAAGGATTAACAAGTGATTAATAGGCATTTAACAAACACGTAAAATGTGAACCCAAAAATTGTACCAGAATACCACCTGTACACCTTACATTTTAAATAAAATGTAAATTATGTTTGTAATAAAATATGATCCCTTTTTGTCATAGTCCATGATGGGAAGAGCTATTTCTAGTAGAAGAGTGGTTGTGTATGTGTGTGTGTGTGTGGGGGGGGAGTGTAGGTTTGTCCCATATATTCCATAAGCTCAGGCCAGGTTTGGGCCAGGTGGATCTCTGAGCTGTGGTAGTGAGAGCTGAGCAGAAGGAATCTGCCTTTTTTGAACTTTTTAGCCTTTGGTTACTCTTTAGTCAGGGCATAAAGTGGGAAGAGTTTTAGACATATGTGACTAGAAGCATATAGAGAAATTGAGCCATTCTGGGGCAAATTAGTTGCATCATAAGGAAAAATTAACACTGCCATTGATTTAAATAAGGCTTTTAACCCCTATTGCTTCACAAGGCAATGGAGACCTCTCTAACATTCCAGAGGTTAAAAGCAGCTTTTAAATCTATGGCAATTTTAGGAGATGTGTCTCATTTTTCATGCACAATAAGGTACAAGGTAATTGCCTCTAACTATGGTGTTTGATTATTTCCTGATGTAAGTTGAGGTACAATTCAAGGACGGGATCATACAATTATTCAAGGTTACGATAATGGGATTTTAAATTGCAGAAAACAATATCAAGTGATAATTACTCCTGATTGGATTACTTTCTCCCATTTACAAAGAACACATAGACCCACACACACATGCACACACACACATACCCACAAGCCCACACACACATTATAAATGTGTATTTTATTACAAAAATAATTTATTCTAAATTGTATGTGTCTGTTACATTGAACAATACACTCTATAGGATTGTGCTGTAGAATGCTTTGATTGATGTCTTATATTCAGGTTTCCTTTTGACAACATGGAGCAGTTGACACATAGTTGACTCTTCTTCGTGTCCTTTGAATTCATCACCAATGAATGTGACACTGTCTTCGTCTGGATGTCTGCAGTCTGCCTGTTTATTAATCTACCTGTACCGTCGACCTCATCCCTTGGCTATTTATCTGTCCCAATGACATACCTAATTGCCTAGGTTTCTCTTGCCAGAGATCATACCCATCCTAAATCAACCTATCACATTACTTCTGGCTTGCATATTTCTCCCCATCCCCCCTCCTATGGCTCTTACATTTGATTTTACTTTTCTTTTTTTATGATCTACAAGGCATAGCTTGACCATTGCACAGTTTACGTTAATGAGTTTATTCTTTTCTCTTTCCTAGTACGGCATTCACTCTTTGCCTCTTCTGCAGACCTGCTTTTTCTGTCTAGTTAATGAGTTTCACCAGCACCCTTTGAAAGTCTGTCTTACACTAACTTAGTCTAATAAATATGTATGGTTTTCACAAATCACAATTACTGTTATCTGTTCTGATCAGATAATGTATTCCCTCTGAAATCCTTAATTCGTTATCTATATTGGTGGAGGGTTTATGAAAACAAGTATATTATAATTTATTTCATTAACTGCTTAGATGGAATCTCTGAATATCTGAAACCTCTACAACATTCTTCAAAAGCATTGTTTTCTTCTTGAACATTTATCAAAAGTAGCTACTTGATAAATATTTTCCAGTATACCCCCACAAATGGGTTCTTGGGGGGGGGGGGGCAGCCACACAAAGCCTATGGATCTAGAGGGCAGCAATATATAAGTTTATAGCCAATCTGATCTTTTTGTTTTCAGAACCAGCAAGGGCATGTATTCCCATTATACAATCAGATGTGATAGTGACATCCAGTTGTACAATGTCTTCTGTGCAGTGCTCATGATCTTGTCAAGAAGTTATGAAGCGGGGGTGGCAAATTCAAGCATGCCACCCACTCTGCAGGTAATGGGCTAAACAGGACAGGAGAGGTGTTGAACTGGATATGAAGCATAGTAATAAGGACATGCTTAGCTTCACTTTGTTCCATGTAAGCTGAGTGCCTCTTCCCCTTTATTGTGCCATTTGGATAAAGGAGCATGCTTTCAGACACTCCAGAAGAGATCACACTGTATAAGTTAGAATATTGGTGTGAGTGCCCTTCAGTCAGCTGTAAAAGTAGAGAGCTCAACAATGTAGAAAAGCCTGTTACTACAGCATACATAGTGCTTATTGCTGCAGATAGACTGCAATAATATATAAATATATCTGCTTTCATAGTCTACAACTGAAATCTCCCTGGAAACAGAGATCCAAAGAGCTCAATGTCAGGGGCATAATAGTGTTTAATAAAATAGGTAAATGATGGGCTCCACCACACCTGTACTCCATAGTATAATTATATAGCTGTGAGGTAAAGCTCCCCATTAGCAGTCTCCTGTTGTCCCATACTACTCAATTCAGCCAGGTGAGAAGGTTGTGACCTTTGACAATAGTGAATTGATGTCCATACAGGTAGAACTGGAGTTTTTTCAGAGCCCACACAATTACCAAACACTCCTCTTCCACAGTGGAATATCCAGCTTCCCAGTATAGCTACTTGCAATTCAGACATGCCACTGGGTGTTCCTCTATAAACAACTGGCTTAATACTGCTCCTATGCCAAATGAGGAAAATTGTATATGCATCTGGAATGGGCTACTGAAATCTGGGGCCTGAGGACTGGAAACTGGATTAGGGCTAGCTTCAGGCTGAACAGAATTTCCTTGCAGGCTGGCATCCTTGCCATGATCTGGGTGCTTTCTCATCAAGTCTGCAAGTGGCTTGGCCAAGGCAGTGAAATTAGGGATACATTTGAGATAATAGCTACCTGGCTAGTACCTGGTTTTTTTTATCTGGGGAACTGGCCACCAGAGGATACCTTCCACCTTAGGAGGCTCAGACCTCAGCCTACGGTTTTCCAGATACTGTACTTCAGCCATGCCCATTGGACATTTGTCAGTTCTACCTGTCAATCCTGACACCATAATCCATTTTAAGACCTCTGCTATATGACCTAAGTGTTCCTCCAATGTATTAATGTTGGCTATATAATCCAAATAGCACAGAAGTATTGCTTCAACCACTCCAGTAGCCACTCCACCAGGCAAAGAAAGGTGGTAGGGACATTATTCATGCTGAATGACATCACAACAAAATATTAAAGGCCAAATAAGGTGATGAATGCTGATTTGGGGCAAGCAGCATCTGAGATAGGGATAGGCAAAAACAGCAAAGATTTGAAATACTTTACTTAAAGAAAAATGTTCTGCAAAAAAGAGGACAACCAGTTGGTCTTCGCAGATTTTTTCACTGGAACATGATGGGACCTTTCATCCACCCCTAGGTGTGTGAATGATTTTTCTTCATCAGAGTGTGAATCCTAGCATATGTTTGTTTTGATAATCTGTCCTTCCAGTGAACAATTCAACCAAAATATATGGTTGTCTAACACCTTAGTTGCCACAACAGTGGATACAACTAAATGGGGATAGTCTGGCACATAGTATGTTAGGGGGTAGGTGTCAGATGTTCAACTTCAAGTCACATTATATCCAAACAACGCCTTCATATTGTTTTGCATGGCTAGGTGGATTGTGAATTGAAGCTGGACAACAGTATATGTGCTATATGTGCTTACCCATGCTCAAACACCTTACAACCAAGTAATATGTGCAGGAGTTGTTTTCACTGCATTGCAACCCTTCCGCTTAACCTGTTACAAACCAGAAACATTCACAGACATAAATGGAATTAATAAGTGCAATTTTATTTTGGGGAAATATCACAAATGGAGCTTTTTTATTTTTTTTTTTTGGCCATGGGGAATTTGGAAGGGGCTGCAGTGGTGGATGTCCGACACTTTTGTAACTCTACTCATTATTGGGGTTGGTTTAGGGGTCACACTGGAGGGGTAGGTTGTTGTGGTTGACCCATCTGTGAATTGCTTTGTCCTCTCCATCCACACGTTCCCCCTGTGACTATTTTCCCGCATTTTCAGCAGCATCTGGCCCATCATGTCCATCATTCCTGTCCTAAATTGTTAGGCTTGCATTCTGTGCTTTAATTGCCTGGAGGGAGCATGTGTTCCTCTGCACATCTCTCTGCAACCTCCTCAAGTACATTGTGGATCATCTTGACTCCCTGAGTTGCCTCCTGTGGATGCTCAGGCACTCTGCATCTATCCCCATGGTTTTGCTACTGGCATGGAATGTGGCTGTAGATAGTGGAGTTACAGATGCTGGGGATTGCTCGCCAACTTTCCTTATCTCTTCCTGTTGGCCATTGTCTTCCGCCAGGTCTGGTGATTGTTGTTCTGCTGCTGGTGGTGTGGTATGTTGAGGGCCAGGTGTCAGGGGGCCAGCATGGGAGGACCATGAAGATGCATGTGCCCCCACCACATCTTTGGAGTCCATACTTGCCACTTATGGTTGACCCTCTCTGTGGAGGGGTTGTGAACCCCTGTTGTGGTTGAGGGCACTGTGGCTTGCCAATTAGGCCAGGTGCTCAGGTCCAGTGATCATGAGCATACTGTAGCCACTGGTATCTGGTTCCCTCCCACCTGGGTGTGGGGTCATAGCTGGCCTCAGGATGTAGCTGCATCCAGGTTGTTGGCTGCAGCCATGGTGTGATCCCATATGCCCCCTATTGTGGGTTGCTCACAGTACTGGCCATCCAGAGCCTTCCTGGTAGTAGTGGTGCTAGTTGTGCCATTCAATAATGGTCTTGGGTGATGGTAGGCATCCAACTCCAAGGAGGAATCCACTCTGTGGCTGGGTTGGGTGCCAGTCTATACGTTGAGAGTGTTGGTGGTAGTGTTGGTGACCTCTAGCTTGGGCCCTCTCATGCCATGTGTGGTTTATAGTTATGGGATGATGCACTTACTGGTAGTCTGGAGGGTGCTGTCTTCACCAGTGTCACATCACTAAGGGACCCCCTCAAAACCGGTTGTGGATATATTCAACCTCAGCTTCTCCTCCCAGAGGTTGAAGCTGATGTGGACAGGGTGACCACCTCCAGTGACCTGGGAGTGCACAGCAAGTTCTCCTGTATTGTTCTTGACTCGTCTCTTACAGTCAATCCACTGCTGCTTTATGGACTCCATGGTCCACTTACATCCAGAGACTGCTTTCACCTTCAGGACCTGATGCCAAGCGGTCTTCTTCTTGGCACCCAGACCACTTACCCTCTCATTTGGGAACAGGATGCTCTCCCTATCCAGTATGCTCTGGATGATGACCCTATTCTCCTTATAGGAGTACTTTGGGCCCTGCAGCCTCTCATCATCAGCACTAGCCTGGGATGTGTCAGAGCTATGGCTTTTAGACCCTTCCTGTACTGACCCTGATTGTGTAGGGTGCTCCCCAACATCTACCTCTCATCCCACTGGCAATGCTGTCCCTGTCCTCTGTGTAACTCTCCTTCCACAGGTACCACTCTGCCAAGCTAGTCTACTTATCCCACTCCTTCCCTAACCGGTGATGCCCTCCTAAGCTTCTTCCTGTCTTGCTCCTTACCACATCCCTTGGTCCTTCTCTACTCTCACTGCCATCTCACACCAGCTGACACAGGCCCTCACAGACACACTCAATCACACTCACGCTCACTCAATCACACTGTTCAAATAAAAGATAAAGTTATGTTATGTGTGAGAAACAAACATAGATGTGTGTTTTTTGTGCTTGTATGTGCCTGTGCAAGATATGCCAAGGTGTATTATGTGTAGATATTAGTACAACACTCTCTGCTCCCAACTCCGTCTACCTCGCTCAAGTGTCAGCTCCTCTCTCTATCACAATCCTCTGCTCCTGAGTCCTGTGCTCTATTGCACCAAAACTTGAAACACAGACAAGATATGTCAGTTATTGTGGGGTATATATAGGTGTATTTGAATGTACTTGAAACCTTGGTGTGTTGTGATTGGCTGTGAGCTTGAACTTGTCTTTGAACTTGACGTATCATACATTATTGACTGATTTGTCGCAGAGTGAGGTCAAAAAAAGGATGTAATGCACGTTTTTTAGGTGCGTGAATTTTTAGGGCCTAAGCTCGTTAGCCATTCTGGCAGACATGACTAACGATCATTGGGTGTTTTTTGCCTTAATGAAGATTTTATCGTGCACATTTGAATCAAGGCGCAAATGTTTAGACTGTTATTGAATTAGAGTGATTCCAATGTGATTCATGAAATAATACTTTAGAAATAGAAACAGTACCTCAAAAGTAATAGCATGCCATACAAAGGTGAAATCGGACTGTTGGGAAAATGTTACAGACACCATAAATCTATGTTTTCATTCAGTCCCTCGGGTGCCATCATTCGTTGTTTAAAGTTCCACATACTTTCCTGCTTAGCCAATTTCTTATTTCAATCTCTACCTATTGGTTGCATATTAATAAGTAAGTAATATAGTAAGCCTCAGACCTTTGATGTCCCCATTATGGTACTGTAAGAAATGTTTTGCTACACTCTGGTGCATATACTAAAAAATGTATCCTGTGTGTCCCAAGAAGCATTCCTTTGTTTGACGAATAGTGCATCCCACATGTTGTTTATGGCAGGGGCATTCGAAGAGGCATAAAGCATAGGTGATAGTATAATTGTAGAAGCCTTGGATCTTGAATTACTTTCCCATTTTAGATGAAGAAAACCTCTTTTTGTAGTGTTGATTGTGGTCACATGTAAGCCATGTAAGACCTGTGTTCCAAATCCCCCATAGTCTCTACAAACATCTTCAACCATCCTTTTGAGGGTACAGTTGAAGCACTCACAGAAGCCGTTAGTTTGTGGGTGATACTGGGTGGTCCTGATCCTCAGGGCTCCAAATATCTGCAAGACTCCCTGCAGCAGGTCCTAAATGAATTGGTTTCCCTGATCAGAGTGAATCTTTGACAGGATCCTGACTGATGGATATTTGAATCAGGGCTTCAGCAATCTTGGGGGCTGTGATGGAAGACAGAGTCACAACCTCAGGGTACCTAGTGGCAAAATCCACCATCGCCAGGATTTATTTCTTACCCAAGCAGCCGAGAGTATTCTGTTACAATGTGCTACATACCCTTTGGGTTCTCAAGGGGTTAAAGGGATAGTAATGTCTGCAATAAAGTAGCTCTCCGAGTCGTCTCTATTGTAAAACGAACACATTGTGCTAGGTTTAACCATTTGAGTGCCAGAGGGGTATGCAACTCATTGCTTTGCAATGTGTTGTGTACTCTTTTGGCACTCAAAGGGTTGATCACTTACTTTTATGTAGTTCCAAAGATATTACATGCAAAAAGATCCCCCTCCCGCCCCTTCTGGCCCCCTTCCCTTAGAGGTACAATCTGGTCCCAGGGCCAGACAGGATGCAGCGAGGGACAAATTTCAGTCTGTAAGTATAAGGAAAACCCTGTACCCCTTGATGAAGAAGGCCAGGATTATCCTTTGCTTACTGAAATTTGTCCCACGCCGCTTTCCATCTGGACCACAGTAAGAAGAAGCGTGACGCAGCCAGAAGGGGTGGGAGGGGGATCATTTTACATGTAATATCTTTGGAACTACATCAAAGTATGTGATTGAACATAGCACAATGTGTTCATTTTACAACAGAGAAGACTAGGAGATCTACTTTATGGCAGACATTACTATCCCTTTAAAAATAAGTCCCATTCGTAATTTAATAAAATATCATTTGAATTTCCATGGATTTCTTATTGTAGCATACCTTCATATATGGGTTGTGAAAGCCAAGTCATTTATTTAATAAGATATATACTGATGTATTAACCCACTGGTTGCTAGAAAGGTCTTTTGGGAACAGTTCACATTTTTATGGTAAAACTGATATTATAGTGCTTTTTCTACTTATTAAAAGAGTGCTGGGAGATTTTGTAAATCAAAATTAAACCTTTGTCTGCCAGAGGGGTACACTAGTCCTTGTAAAGCAAGGCGTTGCTTACACTTCTGTCACTCAAAGGGTTAATATATCTTGCCTTTTTATCCTTTTGAGTGTGCTGATACTCAAAAGGTTAATTAAACTGATATTTTCTGTTCTGGTCATGAGTTACTGCTGTTCATATTGCTTAATATGGGAAATCATAGTGAAAGACTGCAGAGATTCACTAAGCAGCAGGGGTGTCTGTAGAATTTTTTCCAGGGGGGGCAAAGCCATAATATGACCCCCAGGCCAGCCCATCCAGCCATTTTGTTTGGCCCCCCTTGCCCCCCTCTCCGAACTCCCATACTAAGGTGTGATAAAGAGGAGATGACTTCTCCAGTGTTATCACTTCTCCAATCCCTATGTTATTCTATGGAGCCAAAGCACTAAGATTTCTCGGACTTTTGAGATCTTAGGGCTCGATCCAAATGTTGGCGTTAAAACCAACGTGAAGAAAAAAACTGCCTTCGCAAGTTAAGCAAGACCGGGTAATGTGAGATTCAAATCTTCCTTACCCAGAAAGGCTAACGAGCGATGACCAACAAAATACACCTTAACCTTAAACCTGCGTTGCATAGAAAATCTTACCTAAAAACACACAATAAAAATGTTACCGAGCACCACAGCCAATCACAGCACTCCATAGTAGAAAAATCAGTCAGAAAATCCAAATTCGACTTCGACAGTTCTGAACAGCATTCTCTGTGCTTCCCTACCCAGACAGTAGGGGAACACAGAGATGGCTTTCAGCACCATGGACAGCTTTGAATGCCATAGGGATGTGCACTGCTCACCCCTGTGGCATCCAAAGGTTTAAACAGAAATAGTTCACCAAGCACTACACAATGCCCCCCCCTTCGACACTCTCCCCCTTAGTATGTCAACATATATTGCATATATTCGGCATACAAACCCCATCCGACATTCCCCTCAGGGACTGTCATGTAGTCTACAAATCTGTCTTTTCTTCCACAAGTAACCCTTTGAGTACCAGAGAGGTAGGAAAGCATTGATTAGCATGTTTCCTACCCCTCTGGTACCCAAAGGGTTAATAGACAAGATATGCCTGAATGTTTATGTGAACAAGTTATGTTTTATTAATGTTATGTGTTTAACTTTAATTTTATATACTTTTACTGCCTTCTTGATGCTGTGGGCTTTACAGCCGCCCACAGCACCAAGAAATGAATGAATGGAGGTGAAGGCACTGAGGTCCCATCATTCAATCAGTCAGCCAGGTCAAACTGGGTGACTGATTGAGTGATCAGAGAGCAGAACTGCTCCCACCATTGCATCTTTAGTTAGATCTCATTCATTTTTAATGACCTACCTCCTGTGTCCCATTGCTATTAATACTTTTGCTCCACTCTCCTTCAAACGGAGAGTGGAGCAAAAGTACTAATAGCAATGGGACACAGGAGGTAGGGCTTGATATGAATGAGTTTTGAGTAAAAATAGAATTGTGTAAGCAGTTCTGCGCTGTGACTGCAGCGCTTCCCTCAATATCCATTTATAATATCCTGGTGCTGCTGGTGGCTGTAAAGCCGGCAGCATGAAGAAGGCTGGGGACAAGAGAGGCATTGGAGGAAGCGGTGGAGGGGAGAGAGATATCGGAAGAAGCGGGTAGCAAGCTTGTATTTGCTGCCCGCATCCTCCGATACCTCTCTCCCCTCCACACTCCTTGACATGGACTCGCACACTGAATGACTTTTTGCATGCAGGGGACAATGTCGACATGTAGTCCATACCTTGCCTATTAACCCTTTGGGTACCAGAGGTGTAGGAAACATGCTAAGCAATGCTTTCCTACCTCTCTGGTACTCGAAGGGTTAATTGTTGAATAAAATACAGGTTCCACTATTATATGAGTCAATAAGGTGAATGTGGGATGGAGTTAGTATGTCGAATATATGCAATATATGTCGACATACTAAGGGGGGGTGTCGAAGGGGGGCATTGTGTAGTGCTTGGTGTACTGTTTCTGTTTAAACCTTCGAATGCCACAGGGGTGAGCAGTGCACATCCCTATGGCATTCAGTGCTGTCCATGGTGCTGAAAGCCTTCTCTTTATTTCCCTACTGGCTGGGTAGGGAAGCGCAGACTCATGTTATCCCTAACTCTCTGTTTTATTTTCCCCGACAGTGGTTTCCTACTCTGACTTGTGTGATGTTCGACAAAAAAAATAGGCGTTAGATTTCTGTAGTGAAATGTTGCAATTTAATTCACGTTAGCCCTAACTCCAACATTTGAATAGCTTTTGGCGTTGTTTGTACATTATCCTCTATGGGTGAGATCTTGCTGTTCTGGTGACGGGCGATGTGTGTTTCAGAACTGCCGTTATTTTTACTAGTGGGAACATTTGCATTGCTTACTGGTGATACAAAACCACCGTTGCCAGTTTTTTCTGCCGACGCCACCATTTGAATCGAGCCCTTAGTGCATTGGTTCCATACAATAACATAGGAACTGGAGAAGTGATATCACTGGAGAAGTCATCACCACTTTATCATCGCTTAGTGAATCTTCCCCCTGGTGTCCCATAGAGTGGATCACAAAATAAAAGTTTTTTAGAAAGTTCTTGACATTTTTTTATTTAACCCTTTGAGTGCCAGAGGAGTACACAAAGCATTGCTCTGCAATGTGTTGCGTACCACTCTGGCACTCAAAGGGTTAAAAAAAAACCAACAACTTTGAATTGTAATATCTTTTGAATTAAACACTTCTAACATATGTCTTCATAATAAAAGTTAATTGTTTTCTGAAGAAATGCTATTGGTCAAAGTAACAACAGCTAGAACCAATACAGAAATCAGTGTTTTGCCATGGAATAAAAATGTATGTGTAGTAAACCTTTTACTTGATTGATATAACGCTATTAATGGAAGAAACAATATTTTTATTGTTATACCATTTTATTGTGCTATTGACCTGTTCTCAAGTTAACATTCCTTCTTCATCAGGTTCATCTTATTATGGTCGAAGTTAATAAACTGTTGTGTGCTTTGTTTTTATTACAACACATATATCTCGCTAAATAGTATTGCACATTTTATTAGCTGAAATATATGAGTTTAACCGTTTGAGCTCCAGAGGAGCATCCAACTCATTGCTTTTCTATTCATGGACACCCCTCCGGCATTCAAAAGGGTTAATTTGTGGAACTGTGGAGCTGGCAAAGACATTTATATTTTATTATGTGTCTGTGGTTGCTCTAAGTGAATACAGTGATTTCTAAATCATTTCTGGAGGTACAATAGTAGTTTCTGAAAAATGTTTTCTTGGGTAAGTTGTGATTAATAGGTAGTTCAGTCGGGATACTAGGAAAGAGGTTACTGATCTGTTTGCAATTTCCATTGATCTGCATGGGGTCCTTCTCTTACACAATGCAGAAAGTTAACCCTTTGAGTGCTGGAAAGGCTTCCAATGCATTGCGCTGCAATGCACTGGATACCTCTCTGGCACTCAAAGGGTTAAATATAAGATAGGAAAAGTATGGACAATAAATATGGCTGCATCTGTAGACTCAGCATAAATATAATTCAATATACAGTTTAAGTAATTCAAATGATAATGATTACCCAAAAACCTCAGCAACAAGAGGCATAATGAACTCCATCTTGTCAGTAAGAGGCTAACTATCACATACAGAGGGATCCATTGACACTGACAGATCTACTCTAGTGGGAGAAGATCTGCTGATATTGTGGGGGGAGCACTATGGCCACCAATGGACAGATAGGGAAGCACAACTGTGATTTGAAAAGAGAATGACCTGCAAGGCTTAAGTCTCAAACATCATTCTCTTCCCAGGGGTGCACCTGCAGTTTCATGTCCTCTGTATAGGTCCCCATTGATTTTATGTATTGAACTTGAACCCAGAAACAGAGAAGATTGCAGACACAACCCAGGATCTTGTGGCTGGGACCTACATTCCAGCTGAATGAGTCAGTTATCTGACCCCCCACAAATGGCTGATAGAAGATATTCTGGGGAACCCATAGCAGGAGGCTTAGTTAAAACTTACATTTGGCCCCATCCAAATTAAAGCATGACCAGAACACATAGTCTTCCCTAAAAATTATCATTCATGTTTTGAATCAGAAGGGACCACTTGTAAGTTTTGACTGACACGATGTGGTTCATAGTGTCTTTTGCTGTAGAGATTTTGGAATACGTTATATATTTTTCTCTTTATTTCCTTCATTATACATTATAATTTTCTAGTAAGATTCTATAGGCCATATGTATAAAGGTGGAGTGGTGCAATTCTAGAGCAAACCAACGTAATCAAATGGGCCAGATAAAAATTCCAGTTGACTTAATGGCTCTTTTAACCCCTTGAATGCTAGAGAGGTCTCTAATATATAGCTTTGCAATATGTTGGCGGCCTCTTTAGCATTCTAGGAAATAAAAAGCTTTGCAATGCATTGGCTACCCCTCTTATACTAAAGTGTTAACTCAATTGCAGTCTGAGGAATTATTTTGTGTCCCCTATGGCTAAGTTGGTTTTCACAGAATTGCACCTCTCCATTTTTCATACCTCCCAACATTTCAATTTGCCAAAGAGGGACACTTGTGGTTTAGGAGGTGTTGCTGGGGGCGTGACTGGTGGGTGGAGGATTTTTAGGCTATTTCATGACCTATTGACACCTTCTTGTGTAACCTAATATGTGACTTATAACACAACCAAAGTATTTTATTTATACAGACTAATGTAAAAAGACATATACTGATGTTTAAACCAACATAAATATGAATTTTATTACTGTGGAGCAATGTGATACACTTATACACACATCACACAAGTCTGATCTCCTAAAAAGAGGGACATCAGGGTGGGAAAGAGGGACAGAGGGATTTAGGTCTAATAGAAGGACACTTGGTAGGGATGATTTTTATACATAAGGACCTATATCACCTCAATTGCATCTAAGAATCTAATCGCTGTTTACCCCTTGGAGTGCAAGAGGGCTGCCCAATACAGTGCATAAATTGCAATACACACTGATATAGTTCAGAGGTAGTCAACCTATGGGCCTCCAGCTGTTTTAGACTACAACTCCCATCATCCTAACCATTTAACAGCTGACTAATGTGTACTATAGTCATGAACTGCTGCAGGTCCACAAATTGACTGCCTCTCTTCTAGCACACATTGTGTCTGTATGTTCCTGGAACATTATAGTGAACACATTTCCATTCTGCCATTCAGGGACACTACAGAGGTGAGATGAACAGAGTGCTTGTCCTTGGTTCTAGTGTAGATGTGCAGGAGGGGTCATTATACATCACTGACATCAGTGTACAAGCTGCTGTTTCTCCAGTGCACCACAAAGTTCTAAACACTAGAGAGAGAACTGCCCATTGACTGATGTGACCTAAAGCAGTGTCAGTGGTGGGCTACAAGAGAATGTACATCACGCCCAACAACAATTTGCAACATAATCAAGATCAAGGCTCAGTTCTCTCTATAAAGTTTAGAGATCTCTCTGGAAGAAATTTTATTGTAGCCCAGCACAGGCATCACTTTCTGTTACAATGAACAATGGTTAGTTCTCCTAGTGTTTAGAACTCGGTGTTCTGGTGTCTTCATTCCGGAACTTTGTATTGTCCCAGAAGGGGCTTCCCAGGATATGGTACATACATATAAACTCCTTGACTGTCCTGGCCAATCCAAGACATGCGGTCAATCTAAGGTATATAAGGCCAGCAATAATTGGGAAAGAGTTTTACTTATTGATCTTCGGAGTTACAAATGCTCTTTTTTGTTATTTCAAACAAATGTCATTCATGTGGTCTTGGAAAACCACATAGAAATCTTTTTTTTTCCCCTTGGCTCTATGTCAGAGCTGCAATACAATGAAAGTTTTAATGCGGTCATGTGGACATAGAAATCCATACTGTTACTGGGATGAAATGCCCACTTGAGAATCAGCCCTTTAGGAGTAGAGGGATGTGCAATGTATTGCATTGTAGCACGTGCACCTGTCTTGTCCTCATGGTGTTAAAAAAACATCAACTTTCCCCACAATAGTCTGATGCACTAAAGAAAAAAGGAGCAACTGTCTTTGATTTAAACAGGTAACCGCTGTTGATAGGCACGGAATGGATGCTGCTAAATCCTCTTATTGCTCTGATTGTGGAATTTTCCCTTATCTGGATGCAGTGAAAGGGTGGAAATTGCACTTACCAGGATGCTATGAAATAATCATCTGAAATAAATCATTTTAACCCTTTGCGTGCCAAAGGGGGTACACAACGCATTGCAAAGCAATGTATTGTGTACCACTCTGGCACTCTAAGGATTAATGCGTGAGTGTGGACGTTTTTGCATTTTTTTTGTTTATGTGAGATTTGGATTGTTTTTAATGCAGGTGACTGTGTGTGTATTTAAGGCGAAGGGGACAGGATTCGATTTTTAACTCGCTGAGTGCCAGAGAGATGTCTAAAGCATTACAAAGGCAATGCATTTGTTACCTCTCTATAACTCAAAAGGTTAAAAGGACAATAATGTCCCATAAAAAATATACTTGTTTTATAGAGGTTAAAAAATACATTTTGTGGCACAAATCCTATCTCTCAAACCGCTATGGTATGAGAGATATTAGCCACTAAAGTTCTCTCTCTGACTCGAATTTCCTGCTGTCAGCTTTAGTGCTCACAGCAGGAAATTCGAGTCAGCCGACTGGAGGAGGATCTTCAGCAGAGCCAAAATAGCGATATTTAAAAATAACTACTTCATAGGAACAGTCTACAAAGTGTGCTTGCAAACCAGGTACACTTTGTATTCCATTCCAGTGAAGTATTTCTTTTTAAATAAGGTGATTTCAGCTCTGCTGTAGAGCTGCCGGCTGGTCCCCGGACCGGGATCTCCTGCTGTCAGCATAGCGCTGATGTCAGGAGGAGGGGAGGGAGGGGGAACTTTACAAACACATATCTCTCAAACTGTAAAGGTTTGAGAGATAGGATTTGTGCCAAATAATTTATTTTTTTAATCTCTATAAAGCAAGTATAATTTTTTATGGGACATTACTGTCCTTTTAAGAGTTACCTCATCTTGCCTTTATTACCTCTATTTTCAGAGAGTAGTTACCTTTCTCTTGCTTGTAATCAAAATGTGTGGTTTGCTGCAGTTTATCGGCTTAGATCAGTTTGTGCTTTTTTTTCAAGCAAAATGTCCACACATTTAACCCCTTGAACGCTAGAAAGGTCCTAAACGGATTGTGAAGCAATATATTGGAGACCTCTAGCATTCAAACCCCATAAAAGCAGCATGTGAATGAATAAGAACTTAGGGAACTTTTATTTTTCTCCTCTGAACCAACTGATTTGCTCCAGAATTGTATCAAATTATCTTAGCACATCAGCCTCCCTGAGTTTTGGTGACAGAAGGATTATTATATAAAAGGCAATGGAAAGTGAGGGTACAGTGAGTGCTACCTTAATTAGTATTTTAAATGAGCAGTAAACGTTTTTATGAAAAAATACATATTGTAAGGCTTTTCCTGCTGTGTAAAATAAGAATACTCCCACTGCTGAGCTATGCATATTTTCAGAGTTATTACAGTTTAAACCCAAGTTTTTTACATTAGCAGTGCCCTCTAGTGGCCAAATTCCAATTAGTTATTCTGTTACATTGTAATGGAGAGGAAAGTCAGTGACATAAGTTCTCCATGACATGTGATAGAAACTGCTGAGTCACTTCCTGTCAGGAAGGAAACACACAGTAAATTCATTTCCTGATTATTTAAACTGTTATAAATATTGAATAAAGCAACTGACAGCAGAGAGAGATGCCTTGTTTTACTCAGCAGGAAAAGCTCTTTAATATATATGTTTTCAAATAAAAGGTTTACTGCTCCTTTAAGCACGCAGCTATTGATAGGAGAGAATTGTGTGACTCATTTATCCTGCGAGTTCTAACATACAAAAATGAAAAAGAAAAAAATGGCAACCACATTAACCACAAATAATGTATGTAAAATAAGAAGGCATTTAATTAGTACCTTTCTCTGAAAAACACAAATGCTTTTACAAATAAAACTATTTAGTTGTAGTTGACACTAATGGATCTAATTTGTGAATGAATAAATACATTATTTAGAAGTACATAAATATTAGTCTCACTGCTACACATTCTTTTGCGCTAAAATATTTTGACGGGAACATAACATACATTGTTGGTGACCAATTTATTATTACTTTTGTAACAATAACTCCTTCAAGTGGATCTGTTACCTTGATTTTTTTTACATATTTGAAAATGTCATTTAAAACAGCTTATCTGGCATAGTAACCAAAATTCCAGCAAATGTATAGTTTACAAAATATTAACACTTTTATTTATGGGAAAAGTGAAAGCAAAAGTCTTTTGGTACAGTACAGTGTTTAATCAGCATATGAAACACCACTGGAAATTTTTATTAGCATAAGCAATATCATAGAAAAGCTTAATCCGTATATGAAACTGCAAAGGTACAGCAGGTAGCACACATTAGCATATGGTACCAGTTATGAATATCTAACTGTACATTGCTGGTCTTTTGGCTAACATGACACGTAGGTTGTTTTTAACCTTTTGAGTGCCAGAGGGGTACGCAATGCATTACAAAGCAATGCATTGCATACTCCTCTGGCACTCAAAAGGTTAATCAAGTTTTCAAATACGGAAACTTGAATCAAGGAGACAGGTCCACTTTAAAGGGGTAACTGTCAACTAGACAGCTCACTATTGGATGGGCTGCTTTCACGGGAATAAACCTGCAGATTTTATTATTTATTTTATTTTATTTTAGAAGTTGAGCCTCCATTGTGAGCCCCTGTAAAAAAATCAAGGGGGTTAATGGGGGTCTGAAAAGAGTCCTGCTAGACCAGTGGTTCCCAGTCTTTTTGATATGAAACCCTTGTAGTTTTCTCTAAACCATCATGACAATCCCTATTTTCTATTAAATACATTTAAAGTACTGTGTTGCGTTGCGTTCCCTCTGGCACTCAAAGGTTTAATCCAATAAGTACCTTCAATTTCAAGAAAAAAAAACTTTGAAGCTATTAAAATTGCCATATTTCTCCTATCTAGAATTATGATGGCCCACTAAAACTATAATCCATTTTTTTCAGAACAAATACAACAATCAGAACTTTGTACTATCGAATTAAAAGATTTTTGAGATGCCTTATATTGTACGAAATGGTATGAGAAGGCAGACAGCATTTGGTGGGATAGAAGACTGATGCGCACCCATGGTACACTATGTCATGGCAAATGTGAATCTGTCAGTTTAAAAATGAGAAATTTATTTCTTCTGTTCACACTCTAATATCACTTTTTTAACTTCCCCAGATACTTTTTTCAATTTTCAATGCTGTGAAAAAATCAATATTGCAGTGCATATAAATGAGGCATAAGAGAAGCTGCTGAGATTCTCAGAATGACGGTACCTTACATATACTATATATATTTCTTTCAATTTTCTTAGGGACTTACGTTGAAAAGAAAATTGAGTAATTGTGGAGCAAACCAGTTACATCACAGGGGACACGTGCATATTCCCCTCATTCCCATCAATTTAAACAAGGTTTTTAACCTCTTGAATGCTAGAGAAGTCTCCAACGTATTGTTTTACAACGCATTGGAGACCTTCTTAGCATTGGTTGGGTTAAAACCCCCATTTGAATCTTTGGGAATGTGTTGAAATATTATTAGCAGTTTGTTCACTCAGAATTGATTCAGTTCATCTTACTTCATCAGTCTTAAAGAAGCAGTAAAAAATTTTTTTTTATGAAAACCAATTTCTTTCAGGGCCTTTCCTTCCAAGTAAAACAAGAGTTCTTTTATAGCTGGGTGTTGTTTTATTCAAAAGATATAACCATTCAAACTGACACAAAATGTTATTTTATCACATTTTATGGAGAACTACAGTAAGTGGTTCACATAACATAAGGATGGTTATACACTAAGATGTGATAAAGAGGTGATAAAGTGGAGATGACTTCTCCAGTGATATCACTTTTCCCAGTTCCTATGTTACTCCAGCTTTGGAGACCTTAGTGCATAGGCCCTATAAAATAACATAAGAACTGGAGAAGTGATATCACTGGAGAAGTCATCTCCACTTTATCACCTCTTTATCATGCCTTAGAGCATACCCCCCCACCCCAAGGTTTCTATAGCACTATCTCTAACAGCATCAATTGTTTCTTGCTTTACTGACACATTCACAGACTAGCATCCATGTCCTTTTCTTGAAGTTTCTGGTTCATTCGCCCAGCCTCTGCATTACTAGAGCGGCACGCGGGAGCTTCAGTAGTAGAGATCTGTGCCGAAGGAGGCACAGATCTGTTAAGCCACGCCGCTAGACCACCAGGACTGGAGGTAGGGGCAATGTGGAGATAAAGGGGAAATGTGGAGATGAAGAGGCAATGTGAAGATGGGGGCATTGTGGAAGGGGAAATGTGGAGATGGGGGCATTGTGAAAGGGGCATTGTGGAGATGAAGGGGGCATTATGGAAGGGGCATTGTGGAGATTAAGGGGGCATTGTGGAGATGAAGGGGGGCATTGTGGAGATGAAGGGGGCATTGTGGAAGGGGCATTGTGGAGATGAAGGGGGGCATTGTGGAGATGAAGGGGGCATTGTGGAAGGGGCATTGTGGAGATGAAGGGGGGGCATTGTGGAGATGAAGGGGGCATTGTGGAAGGGGCAATGTGGAGATGAAAGGGGGCATTGTGGAGATGGAGGGGGCATTGTGGAAGGGGCAATGTGGAGATGAAGGGGGCAAATGTGGTCGGGGGGGGGGCCATGGCAATTCTTGCACCAGGGCCCGGTGGCTTCTAGTTACGCCTCTAGACGTGACCCAATCAGTGAAACATAATTAAAATACAAAAATAACACTAACACAAATGTTGGTTACAAAAGAACCTCTGGACTGATGCAAATAATTCTATGTCCCACTCAGCATTCATGTCTTCTAGTATCATAGTCTGTAGTTTGTGAATCCAGAAAGATTCTCCTTTATGTAATAAACACTGTCAATCAATGTGTTCTGCATCAATGAAAGGATTAAACGAAGCTTGTGGGGAGTGTGCTTGGGGAAACTGGGATACAGACAGGACCGTGCAGGATATTAACCACAGTTTCCTCCTGCCTCCTTCTGCCCAAGTGAATCGACCAATGTCCAGCCACTTCCTTTGGGTTACTTGTGCCTTGCTGTGGAGTGTTTTTCAGAGCTCCAAGGAGATTACAAAGCAGAAGGGTTTACTATTTATTTATGTATTTATTTATAATAATTTATTTTATTTATTTATTTTTAACAGCCAGATTATAATTGATATCATCACCATTAGAAAATATCTGCCAATACATCAAGTAGCCATTCAGATTTTTTTTTTTCTTCTGACAAAAAGGAATCTAGGATAATGATTAACCCCTTAGTGACTGGCCGCGTGTGCATGCGGCCGGCACTTAACGCCCACCGAACATTTTTTTTCCATTTTTTTTAATGACTTCCAGAACATACATGTACGTCCTCTGTCCATCTGGGACATCCACTTGGACATACATGTACATCCTCGGGCAGTAAGGGGTTAAATTACTAGTGTAAAAGCCCGAGTACACGTGCCAAGGTCCGGTTGATGCTAACCCTTTCAGTGCCAGAGGGGTACGCAACGCATTGCAAAGCAATGCGTTGCGTACCCCTCTGGCACTCAAAGGGTTAAGAGGCCGGTCCTGCTCTGCGTCCTGCCATCAACACAGTCTGCACTGTAGAGACTGCCTGAAAGCACAGAATGCTCCCAGCATTCTGTGCTCCCAACATTCCGTGCTCCCAGCATTCTGTGCTCCCAACATTCTGTGCTCCCAGCATTCCGTGCATTTGGGCAGTCTCTACTGCGCATGACGGCTTCTGACAAACATCCTAGCAAATTATTATATAGAACAGTAACTTTTAAATGAAGCCTGTTCAAGCTGTTATATTATCCTTGTTTCACAAAGCAGTAAAATCCCTAAACTATATATTTATCATAATAATACATGCCCCTATTTCCATAAACGGCTTCCTATTCTGTATATAACACCACCAAAATTACATTGTACTGTCTCTTCTACTTAATATTTTATTCTTGTGCTTGAGTAAAAGCTAAACATTAAGAAACATATTGTGAGCAGATAGTCAGTACAACTTGTTAATTATTTACACCCCTACATCCAGATTGCATTTAAAGTATCTAGTGCTCCATTCCCAAACACAATTGTAAAACACTTTGCAATTATTCTTTATGGGTAAAATTGTTTTATTCAAATAACCTTTTTGATCCAAATGAAAATTCTGGGAACAGTAAATTCTATTTATACAGAGGAGCCATGCTAAAAACCAAATATATTTTGTAAAGTGTAAATAGATGCAAATTTGATTTTGTGTGGAAGTACTGGTAATTGTACTTATATACGTGCAGCTTGTATTCATATTTTTTTGTTTTGTTTACCAGATCTCTATATAGGTGAATTTAGACATGTGCATTGTTTGCTCTGTAATGTATTTGTACTGGGAAATTCTCATATTATGCACACAAGGGCTCGATTCTATTACCCGCGCTAAAACCGGCGTTACGAGAAAAACAAGTAGCGCGAATTCTGCAAACATGTGTTACGTCAGTATTCTATTGCTGAACCACAGTAAAACAAAACTGGTATAGACAGCACTTTTCAGAGTAGTAACAAAACTGACATTGTCTGCTTTTTTCCGCCTACCGCCTACAAAAAACGCACAAAATATCAAAGTCCAAGGAAACAGGCGTACATTTGATGGCAGAAAGATCAAGTTCAGTGTTAGATGTGTTCTCCACATAACAAAATCCAACAGAGTGCCCCCCTCGACATATTAACCCCCCCTTCCAAATCCGACTTACAGTGCTTTCTTTCACCATATTAATTTGACGAATATTGTACATCTGACATTTTAACCCCACCTCCCCCTTGAAAAGTCGACTACAGTGTTCCCATGACTTTCTTTCACCATTTTTATCCCACATTTTACTTCTCCTATTATATTCGACATGCCCTCGTATTTTGTATTGCAAGATTAACCCTATGAGTACCAGAGAGGTAATGTAATGTGTTTGCTACCCCTCTGGTACTCATAGGGTTAATAGGCAACCTGTATATGTATAAAAAAAAGTGTTTGTTTTTATTATAGATGTAATTTGTGTGAAAATGTAATTAAATATTTCATTTATGTGTAACAATGATTTTCTTTTTTTAAATTGTATATGTAATTTGTATTAATTAAAGAGCATATAACCTATGTGAAACATAGGTTATATGCTCTTTAACCCTTTGAGTGCCAGAGGGGAACGGAACACATTGCTTTGCAATGCACTCCGTACCGCTCTAGCACTCAAAGAGTTAATTAATAAAGGGGGGGTTTCATGAGGGTTCATGATACCTCTCTTGAGGTCTGAAGTACTTTTTTAATACAAATTACATATATAATTTTAAAAAAGAAAATCATTGTTACACATAAATTAAATATTTCATTACATTTTAAACATATACAGGTTGCCTATTAACCCTGTGAGTTAATACAAAATACGAGGGCATGTCGAATATAATAGGAGAAGAAAAATGTGCGATAAAAATGGTGAAAGAAAGTCATTGGAGCACTGTAGTCAACTTTTCAAGGGGGAGGGGGGTTATAATGTCAGATGTACAATATTCATCAAATTAATATGGTGAAAGAAAGCACTGTAAGTCGGATTTGGAAGGGGAAGGGTTAATTGTCGACTATGAACAATATTTGTTGGATTAATGTGGTGAAGAAAGCACTGCAAGTTGACTTTGAAAAGGGGGGGTTAATATGTTGAGGGGGGCACTTTATGTCGGATTTCTATGCTGTATACTGTATTACACACTGCTTTTGTTCGAACAACGATGGTATTGAAACTGTCGTTATGGCTTCTACACCTCAAACTCTGAGGCGCAGAATTTCTGACTTAAATGTAACCACAAAATAGGCAGTAATACTGAGCGAGGGTAATAGGATATTAATTGCTCTTTGTTTTTAGTTGTTTCCTATGGGCTTTTTTTAGACTGGCGGTAAGTATAATTACCGCTGATTTTGCTTTCACAAGTCGGGTAATAGGATAGCAAAAACTGACTTAAAAACCAAAGCCTGTTTTATATTTAGCTCTGGTAATAGAATCGAGCCCCAGGTGTGTATTTATTAAAGAGGACACCTCACCTTTGCTGAAAAAATATATTTTTTAGAAATTGAGAAATAAATATAATGTACTCTGCAGGTAAGGTGAATTTTGTGCTGTGACAATTTATGTGGCATGATAATAAGATAATTTAAACCCTTTGATTATAGAGATGTCTCCAACAAACTGCAAATAAATGTGTTTTAGATATTACTAGAATCCTAGCAGATAATATGATTTGATAGCACATCTTATGTTACCTGGTCTTCATTAAGTATATAAGACACCATTCTCAAGAGCAGCAAATAGCCCCAGGGCCTTATTTGGACATTCCTTCAGTAAGTTAATAACAAAATTAACAGGGATTATGAAGAAGGAAGATGTTGGCTGGTAGCTAGAAACCAGACTACGCTCTCAAACATCATGAACAAGGAGAGACATACCATCAAAACCATAGTCTCTGCCCCCTCAATGTTGATATTCCCAGCAGACAAAGGAGGTGCTCATCTTGAACTATGATAATAACCAGACAGATACAGTTTTCCGATCGAAGCACATATATGAATTGAGTATGGATCTGTTTGTTACTGAATGTGCATAATCTGGGAATCAGTGTTGGTTTTATAGATTGAACTACAAATGAGGTTCTATACACAGATCAACCCCAGTACTCTATTCTTTACAGAAGAGCAAAAAAGATCTACACAGTTCCCAGGCAGACCAATGTATTTTTCTATCAACTTCAGCCTATCATCTCCAAACCAGTGACATGCAACTCTACTCATATAACCTGTATTCCTAGTATCTAAGAAATAAACTCCAGGGATTGCAACTAACTGATAGAGATTTGTTCCCCATATTGATGGGTGTCAACTCCTTATATGTCTTTATACTGAATAAGGAGGCTCCGAATGTTCTTGAGGAGATCTTTCAGAACTATTTTAGGTTCAGGACCTTCTATTTTCTTCAAACAGCAGTCACCTATATTGAAGTGGAAATGGCAATGGAGTATGTCAATTTATTAATGGTAGTGTATGAAGCCAATTTATATAGTCCATTCAAAGAAATCATACTTTCACGTCTTTGATACACTGTCTCTTTAACCAAGCAAGGATAGGAAGATTAACTAAAGTCACAGAAACACAACACCGAACTCTCTTCTGATAAATGTGAGGTTTGTTGTGAACTATGAGTTTTAGGATAGATAGGATAAATAAAGTGGATGGGTACCCCATATGTAAAGCAAACTTTTAAGTTAAGATGTTAATGAAGACACCAGTGATAATTAAGAGATATTGTGGGTGGACACAAACTGGGGGAATATATAATTAAAAGATGTTAATTGGTATTTACTAAAAGCCACTTAATATTGGGGAGTTTGAAGCAGTGTAGCTGCTATTGCAAATGGAAAAGCTTTCTCACTTAGGAAATGTGATCATTATAATATATGTTAACTACCCTGAAATTGACAATTGAAATGAGACTTCCAGCACAATTTTGAAAGTATGTTCACTGATAACTTAATGTCCCAAATAATAAAGGTGCCAACTAAGCTAATAAATCATTTTATACAAATGCTGGCTAAATATAAATACTAAAGTGATGCCGTCCCTTTAACAAGAACAATGTCTGTCTTGGGTAAAAGTGAAAACAATAATAGTTATAATTTATTTATCGAGTTCCAGCATATTTGGTAACTATACAACTAGGCATTAAACAATAATGATAGTAACATTAGTTACACAGACAGAAAACAAGAGTCTGCATTCATTTCTCATAAATAAGTCCGTATCTGGCAAAGAATGAAACTGTTAAAAACTGCATTTTATCCTACTTTTCTTTTCATTCCTACTGAAAACTGTGGGCATCTCCACCAGGAAAAATAATGAGAGGCTATGTAGTGATCTACGTTTTTACCAGCAGCAATTTATTTTCTCTTGAAAACCTCACAGCTGCCCTCTACTGGTTAGTGACAGCATTTTCCTTCAAATTGATAAACTATTAATGATTCTCAGCTCCAGTCTTTGGGGCACACCCAAAGATCGGGTTTCCAAGATATCCTTAATTAAGCACAGGGAACATCATCGTGACTGATCCACTGATTATTCACCTGTGATTAAGCAGGAATATCTTAAAAAGAAGAGATTTTATTGTATCTTGAAGACTAACAGAGAAGCAATGATATAAGTAATGTGTATGGGTCTAATCTAGTTATATAGTATTAATATTATTATTTGTTTTATCCAAACTTTCAGTGCCAGAGGCTTGGGGATTTTTTTATAGCCTCAAGGTCAGACTCATTGTTAGCATTATGCTATATATCTGTTTAGGAATAATTCCCTTAGGTAACATTCTAGTTATATATGGAAAAACAATACATTTTTTTCCAGAAACTTTTTTTCAGGTGGCCTCACTTGAAATAAATGTTGCATTGTTCTACAAGTTCTGATGTCATAGATACAAAAAAATATATTAATTCTGCTAGTAGTATAGATTATATTAAAAATAATACTTAGGTTGGTTGTCATAGTTTCAGTTATTTTAAAAGCCCCTCATCTACCAAACAGGTGTTTTCAACTGTATGAACTAAAATGCATATTCCATTGGTCACATGATTAACTACTCTAGAATAGGTCAGTAAATGTATAAAAGAATATATTTCCTGAAAGTAGATTACCTTATGAATAAAAAATAACTAAAGATTCTTCTTAAAAAGTGATATAGCAAAGAAATCATGTTAAACATAAGGGTTGCTGGAACATTTTCCGAAATTTACACTAAAGTCATATATTACTATACAACATCTCAAGCAGTCTTAGCATAGCAAACAAAAGAGTGTAACAACTGAAGGTCACATTTCTCCTAAGTACACTGGTATCCTATATGTATAGGCAAATAAATGTATGTCCTTCTCTTTGGCCCCAATTGGTAACAGCTCATATCAGAATTCCAATTGATATTTTTATGCAGATAACCAAAATACATTTGGTCTTTTCATGGAGATAACAAAAAAGTTTGAAAGCTTAACCCCTTAACAACCAGCCATGCAGAGCACTGACAGCAGTTCAGTACCACAAGGCTTTTTTTTTTTCTTTGCCCAACAGATTCAGGGGTCCCCAAACAGCGGGTAAGAAGGCTGGTGCATTAGACAGTGTGTGTGTGTGTGTGTGTGTGTGTGTGTGTGTGTGTGTGTGTGTGTGTGTGTGTGTGTGTGTGTGTGTGTGTGTGTGTGTGTGTGTGTGTGTGTGTGTGTGTGTGTGTGTGCATGTGTGTGTGGTTCTATGGCTACCAATGGAACAAGGTTTGGGTGTCAGTAAGTATATGTGTGGGACAAGGCTGGGTAAGCATTCAGTGTATGTATGTATTTATGGCTACCAGCAGGACAATGTAAGAAGGCTGGAGTGTCAGACAGTGTATCTGTGGTTCTGTGACTATCAACGGATAGTGGAAAAGGTTGGATCATCAGAAATTGTGTGTATGTGGTTCTGTGACTACCAGTGGAACAATGCTGGTGAAGTAGACAGTGTTTGTGATTCTGTGGCTACTAGTGGACAGTGGAACAAGGCTGGAAAGTCAGATGTAGATGTGTGGCCCTGTGGCTCTTAGTAGACAGGTGGTCAAGGACAGGGTGGTAGAAAGTACACTTGTGATTAAGTGGCTGCCAGTTTGCAGTAAAATAAGGCTGAGGTGTCAGAAAGTGTATATGTGGCTCTGTGTCTACAACTTAGTGAACACTGGGACAAAGCTGGAAAGCAGTTAGTATATGTGTGTATACCAGAGCATGCACAAAGTAATGTGGTGTACACCCCTGTTATATACACTGAGTTATTTTTATTATTAATTCAGACTTTTTGAGCAGGTATTAGGACCCTCCCTGATGCCTCCTCCCTTACTAACAATTCATTTGATTGTGTACTAGATCAATAGTGACAACCAGAAGGCACTCTTCCTTTCTTACCTCTCCTATACCCAAGTCATTATTTCTTGAAGCTCTGGATTGGAAGAAAACAGCCACATCATCACTGATATCAGCTCGGAAATTAGTAGGACTTCCTGCTCCTCCCACTCAACAGGGAAGTTCGGGGAAATCCAAGTTGAGAATGGGGGTGGTAAGGAAGGCAGAACATTCCTTTCAATCACCATTATTATGATCACTTACATGATCATTTAAGGGATCAATGTGGGGTGAAGTTCCTTATCAGGAAGGGTCTATTATGCTTTCAAAACGGGTTTGAAAAACAGAGACAAGGTATTTTTTCTGCAGGATGTTTTAGTTTACTCGACTTAAAAGTGTGATTTGTAAGAGTGCTATCACATGCATTGCAGGGCTGTACGTACATCGGACAACACTCTTGTCTGATCTAGGCAACCATCAGTATAATGCTTTCTGCAGAGGAGAACACTCACCTGATATAAAAACGCTTTGCCCAATAGTCACAATTACTTTTTAAAGTCTTCGTTACAAACAATTTTTAACGATAAACTTTTTGTTTTGTACTGTATTGTATATTTTATTTATATAGTGCCAACCAGTGTACTTCACACGTTACAGTTTACATTTGATATAGATGGGGTACAATAAGTGCAGTGATTAAGTACTTATAATGACAATCATAAGGGGAACAACAGGTGAGTATACATGAGGATGAAAGATCCCTGCCCCGTAGAGCTTACAATCTAAGTATATGATGGGTGACATACAGATACAATCTGGTAGAGGAGGAAGTGCAGTTTTTGACATATGAGATACTGTTTTCATATTACACTGTTGCTATATTTAAAAGGTGCTCTTTTAGTTTGGATTTAAAGTTGTTGAGGGTTGATGCTTGGGGAATACTGGGTGGAAGGGCATTCCAGAAGTAGGCAGCAGCAAGGGAGAAAGCCTTCAGTCATGAAACAGTGATAGTGGTTAAAGGGGCAGAGAGTCGTCCACCATGAGTGGTGAATAGTGGACGTGCAGGAATATGGCGGGATATCAAAAATGAAATATAAGGCAGGGACATGTGGTGGAAAGCCTTGAGGGTAATAAGGAGGATTTTGAATGTGATACGCTGCTTTATGGGAAGCCATGACAGTGATTTAAAAAGTGGTGGGGTGAGTACTGTTCTGGAGGAGAGGAAGAGTATTCTGGTGGCTGAATTAAGAACTGATTGAAAAGGAGCAATATGGTTAGTAGGAAGACCAATAAGTAAAGAGTTGCAGTAGTCCAGGCGAGAAAGGATAAAAGCATGTATGAGGGTTTCTGTTGTAGAGTGAGAGAGGAATGGCTGGATTTTTGCTATATTCCGAAGAAAGAAGCGACAGGTAATGGTTACGTCATTAATGTGTTGGAGAAGGAAAGAGAAGAGTCCAAAGTTACCCCGAGGCAGCAGGCCTTGTCTACAGGGTAAATTGTGGACCCTTCGACATTTATAGTTACAGTTGTGCAGGATTTAGGAGAGAAGATAAGGAGCTCAGTCTTGGACATGTTAAGTTTTAAGCAACGATGAGCCATCCAGGAAGAGACAACAGTAAGGCAATCTTAGATCCATTGCTATATTTCAGGTGATATTGAGGGTGCGGAGAGATACATTTACGTATCATCTGCATAAAGATGATAGTTAAATCCAAAGGATTTTATCAGTTGCCCCAGGGAGAGTGTATACAGAGAAAAGAGAAGAGGTCCCAGAACAGAGCCTTGGGGTGCGCCTACTGATAGGGGGATTGGGGGGATGATACAGAGAAAGACCAGTGAGAGAGATAGGACAGAAGCCAGGAATGTGCCAGGCCACAGATGCCAAGTGATTGGAGAACCTGGGAGAGAAGGGTATGGGCGACTGTGTCGAATGCTGCTGATAGGTCTAGGAGGATAAGAATAGAGCAATGGCCATTAGATTTTGCAATGTGGAGATCGTTTGTTACTTTGATAAGGGCAGTTTCTGTAGAGAAAGTGGGCCGAAAGCCAGACTGCAGTGGGTCCAGAGCATTATGGGAGTTGAGGAAGGTAAGTAGACTAGAGTAGACTAGGCGTACAAGAAGCTTAGAGGCCAAAGGCAAGAGGGATACAGGGCGGTAGTTGGATGGGGAAGTGGGGTCTAATTAACTTTTCTTGAGGATTGGAGATACTTTTGAATGTTTGAATGAGGAGGGGAAGATGCCAGAGGATAGAGAGGAGTTGAATACACGCGATAGCATGGGAACTAACACGCATGACAGAGGATTGAGGAGGTGGGATCAAGGGAGCAGGTGGTGAGTGGTGATGTGGACAGCAAAAGGGAGACCTCTGATTATGTGACTGAAATAAATGAATCAAATAAGTAGGATGGAGGATCAGGAAGATACCATTGTGGAGACTGAAAGGGTGAGATTGTTTCATGTATTATGTTAATCTTTTGTGTGAAGAACTCTGCAAAGTCTAGAGGGGTTAGGGAGGGGAGGGTGAATGATGGGGGGGAGGGGCAAAGGATAGAATTGAAGATACAGAAGAGGCGCAGTGGGTTAGATTTGTGAGTATTGATTACTGAGGAGTAGTAATGCTGTTTGGCAAAGGATAGAGCAGTTTTGAAAACTATAGAAAATGGGATATCCTGGCAAGACACAATAAAATAATTTTGTTGGGGTAGGATACTTTTCACACTTTATTCTGCAAGTTGTGTTTACTCGATGTATGGTCATGTCCCTTACATACATTATATGAAATGTGATAAACAAGCTTACCTTGAAGTAAAACTTTTGAACAGGTTTTTCTGTGACAACATTGTTTAATTGACAATATACATACTTTATTATTTTCAAAACAAATTGGGTGATTTATTAAAACAAATTACATTAAAAATCAGATGTGATTAGTTCTGTGCAGACCATCTCACCCCTCCCCATTATTCTTCACCTTCCCTGCACTGTCACTCTTCCCTTCGGTTGACAGATCATCAACGCCAAACTGTAATACACCATGGTGCATTGCAAGATTATGTAATATACAGCTAGTAGGAATGATAGCCAATACATATGGGGGAAGACTACATGAGGGTACCTCCCAATTTATCCAAGCACCTAAAATGTGACTTCACAATTCCAAAGGTATACTCAAATACAGAGAGGGTGCTTCTGTGGGCCTTATTGTAATATAATTCTGCAGTGGATTGGTTATTCAGCAAAGGGGTTATAGCCAGGGGTGACAACCATATCCTGAGTCACCTTAAAAAACAACAGGTGATATATGGCATTAATTTTAGAAATGAGCACAATATCCGTAAACATCCAAAGGTTGCTGTTGGTATTTTATTACATGGTATTACAGCACATCAGAGACCTCTTTTGATTCCTCTTAAATTTGCTTTTACGTTTATACATAGATTATAAAGATTACATACTCAAAAGCCAGACCTCTGACATGACACCATCTTCAAAAACTCTCATAAAGGGTTAACTGACTGAGAGTCATGACAAGAACCTGGGAAGCCCTCTGAAACACTCATTATGACAAAAATCTTCACTGGCTCCCTTAGCTTTCTGTCAATAATGCTATGGCAACACAATTAATTGTCCTCCTCTATATACAATTTGCCTGATAGTCTGTGGACCATGTGCATTGCAATGTTTTAGCAAGTTTTCTTTAGAATTTAAAATACATAGTTTCCTGAATATGTGAATAATATTCTTTCTTAAGAGATTTACTCCATCTGTGATATTTATTTGGAGATTTTGCTGTACTAATTGTGGATTTTATGGAGATCAACCATGAAGAATATGCAATACGGTACACTTGCGTATAATATTGTGATTATACTGCCAATCTGCTAGATAGATAGATAGATAGATAGATAGATAGATAGATAGATAGATATAGAATATATATTCTAAGCTCCAGGCCTCGACACGCACAGCCAGGTCAGGTTTTCAGGATATCTCTAAGTAAGCACATGTACTGATTAATGATATCTTGAAATGCTGGCCTATTGCTGTGACCCAAGAACAAAAATGAAAAACACTAATGTAGGTATGGTTGTGCATGTGCGTGCATGTGTGTGTGTGTGTATATATGTCCTGACCCTTTAACCTCTTGATTACAAGGCATTGTAGAACTCTACAGCATCCAATGGATTAAAAACCTATGCTCAACTTCTACGTGTTCATTTTTTATAGACAAAATACGTTATAAAGGTTTTCCTGAAGAGTAAAATAAAAGGACTCACAATGCTGGGTGATGGTTCATTCAAAATATATTATTAGTAAAATTTTTTATATTAAACGGCAGTTTTCTTTTGAGAACAACAGGTAGTGCTATTCCAGGCACTTACCATATATCGCGATTGTCTATAACTTAGATTCTTCCTCGGAGTGCATTATTAAAAAACACATACACGCACACACAAATATATTTGTCATCATAATCTTCAGCCATTGTGGATCCACTGCAGGATGAAGGCCTACTCAGCAAGCCTCCAACAATTTTGGTTCTGTGATTTTTATTGCCACTGTATACCAACACATTTGTTAATTTCATCTACACATCTCTTCACTGGTCATTTTCTTTGGGCGTTTAGTATTCAGTGTAATCCATTCTAAAATTGATTTGGCCATCTACTATAAGGTCCTATTGCTATGTGACCTTCCAATTTCCATTCCAAATGCCTTACTCTTTCATTGATACCATAGACCTTTGTTTGCTGATCAATACTTGCACATGTTTTTTGGTCTTTTTTTTTGTTGTGTTTAAAATTTGCCACTCCATACTTCTGTAACTAACCGTACATTTTTATATGGCTTCAGTATTCAGTGTTCATGTTTCCAAGTCATAAAAAAGGACTGGAAGGACACATTGGTCAAAAACTTTCTCTTGAGGCAGAGCAGTAAAATTGTCTTAAAGACAGTACTACTAAGTTTTCCAAATGCTTGCTGTCAAGGTGTTTCCAACTATTGACATTTTCTGACCAAGGCAAACACACACTTGTCAACTTCTTGTCCATCTACTGTCATTTTTCCATGTTATGGTAAATTTGTTAAACATGATGTGTTTTGTTGATGTTCGTCTTCAAACCAAAAATTTTGCTTTCCTGTTGTAGCACTTCAATTCTCTCTTGCAGTTCTTCGGGACCACTGGTAAAGAAAATGATATTGTCTGCAAAACTTAAGTGATGTAGGTAAGCTCCATTGATCTGTCCTTTTTGCCTCAATTTAATTTGGTGAAAAATTCTTCTAAACAAGTAGGTCATCTGGACTTTATCATTGCTGACCTGTATTGATGCACTTGCATTTTCATATATTGATTAGAGCATACGGATGTAAGCTCTATCTTTCCTTTGGTTGATGAGGGCATTGACTATTTTTGTAGTCAATGAAGTCTATACATAATGGAAGTTTGTATTAATTATGTCACTCTATAACTGTTAGGGACCAGGAACCAGACAAGACACAAAAGTGTAAAATGCAATACACCTTTATTAATGAACCAAAAACTGAAGCATGATCCAAGAGCATAAACCAAAAGACACTCTAGGGGCAAGAACCAAGACAGGTATTCATCCGAGCTGGAGTCAGGAAACCAGAAGTCTGCGATGTCAGGAACAAGCCAAGGGTCAGAAAAACAGAAGTCAGTGAAGTCTGGAACAAGCCAAGGGTCTGGAACACAGCAAACAGGAGCACAGGAAAATCCACAGCAGCCAGCAGCAACAGGTCAGCAAACAAGCACAAGGACAATGGGGAAGTGAGCCAAGCTGCTTTAAATACCCTGAGAAGGTTGGCTGATAACAGTCAGGTGAGTAATCAGAGAGGTCAACTGATTCAGCCTGAGCCAGAAACTCAGAAGACAGCAGCAGTGGATAGCAGAGCTCTAGATTAGCTCAGACAGCAGAATCAATAGGCAGAATGGGAGCAGCTCAGCAAAACCTTGACAATAACTTGTTTTCACAGTCTGGATATGGTCCATTGTATTAAATCCTGACGCTTGCTTGTTCTTTATGTTGTGCTGCATTGTGTCCATCCTTTACCTTTGGTAAATGTTTCATTGTGCTGTAAATATTTTCATCAGGTCCTGAAACGTTGACCACACTGTAGCAAATACACTTTGGTTTATAAACAAGACAAGTGAGTGCTTGCTTTCTTCCAATTTCATCGTTCATATTTTCATTCCAACTAACAATAGCACTCAAGCTTTCATAACTGTGAGAGTGAGAGTGCTGCCCCCACTGCACTCTCTCTCTCTCTCCCTCTCTATATATATATATATATGTGTGTGTGTGTGTTTGTGTAAAATACAATTTGTTTATAAATACATAATTTGATTATAGCTGGTTCTTTTGCAGCTTGATATAGTTTATTCAGTAATAATATTTGAATTAAAAATGTAAAGATTGTAAAAGGTTTACTGCTCCTTTATAAACAAAAAAAAATACACCCCTAGCATATATTTTAGGGCATTAGCACCAGCAAATCATAGAAATGTGTTGTTATAATTTCAGCTCCAGACAGATCATCACTGAACACTCATTCTACCATGTTTTCATGATTAAATATATAAACAAAAACTTTAGCAACATTGTCAGTAACATATATTTTATTTTATGTTGGATTCATGTTATTACTGCCTGGGATGGATTATCATTACGCAGTGTATAACCCGTAGGGGTCACATAGAAATTTAATTTGTCTGACAGCAAATGTATCCATCCCAGCAGAAACCTTGTAATGTCGTGATTACTGTATGTGAAATAGGATGACCTCAAAAGCCCTTTTGTCCCTCTATCAGCATGTAATAGCCAGATGAATACACAAAAGGTCTCTGAGTTTAGAGCTGTGAAGGTGCCCCAGTTGCTTGTGTAAATTTATTTTTGCTGGGTCAATTTTAGAGCACTGATTGATGGAAGTCCTTTTCTCTCTTATTCAAAAAGAGGAGCAATATTAGAGCAAACTAATTTCACCATAGGAGATAAAGTGCCCATTTATTTAAATTGGGTGTTAACTCCTCAAATACTAGGTCAAAGCAGTGCACCGGAGATCTTTCTGGCATTCAGAATATTAGGAATCCCCCTTCCATCAATAAAAATACCAGAAATCTTTATTTGTACTTCATGGTATAGTTGGTTTGTTCCAGAGTTGCTCAACATTTACTTTCTATATAAGGCCCTTATTGCATTGATTGTTTGAATTCCTTTTCTGTGCAAACACTATGGGCCTTATACAGGAAGTTAAGGGGCTGTTTCACATTCCAACAGAACTGTAGAAGCTCCCTTATTACAGTTCTGTTACCCATTTTGTGTCACTCACCTTTTGCTGTCCTCCGCAGATCAAGAGGAGGATGGGCATGTATGATGGCCAGACCACGTGAATGGCAGTCAATATTATACTTTACTTTCTTTTGGCATCTTTATTGCGTTCCTCTATGAACACAGTAAAGATGCACCATGGGGGAACTTTGATGCATTTATGAGAGGAGACAGTTTCTGATATAAAAGGCACAATAGCCCAGCATTGTTCCTTTCCTAATAAGCGTAAACTGTAATAGAAATTTTATTAGCAGTACACAAACAATCAAAAATGCCTGTAAAAACATTTAAAAACAGCATATATTCGTACCCCTGATGAACCCACCAGGAGTGGCAATATGTGTTGGGCTGTTGGGATGACTAGCTTACCATGATTTACTTATGTTTCCATTTGGTTAGATGAGTATATTTTTTCATGTATTTATCACTTTGTATATTTTGTTAAGATTTTGAATGTTGTATCTTTATTAGGATGCTGCTCTCTTTTTCTCTCTAACCATGTATGGAAGCACTTCACTTATTTATTTGCTTGTCTATATTGTGTTTTTAAATGTTTTTACAGGCACTTTTGATTGTTTGTGTACTGCTAATAACATTTCTATTACACTTTATGCCTTACTAGTGTGCCTCCTTGAATAGGTCTCCTTTTTTGATGGTATTGTGTGGTTTTCTTTTCACACAATACCTCATGCTTTTCGGTTGTATACTGCTAATAGACACTTGAGGGCACCTTGACTATTTAGTTATTTGGGGCATAAGTAACTTTTACTGGTGTGAGTTCCATCTAGTTGTTTTGCCTTTCCTAATAAGCAACATCACCAATGCTCTGATTGTGTGAAAGGGACCACACAGAAACAGAAACAATTTTGAAGCAGTCCGACTGCACCATAGGGGACAAATAACATTCAGGCACAGCATGCAAGGGGTTAAAAGCCCCATTTTTCCCTCTGAGTGCCACAGAGGTATCCAGCGCATTGCATCGTAACACAATGTAATGCGTTGGATACCTCTGTGGCGCTCAAAGGGATTAAATGGGGCTTTAGCCCCTTAGAGGCTAGAGTGATCTCCAACACATTGCTAAGCAATACATTGGGGACAACTGTAGTTCTCTAGGGCTCTTGTGCCCTGCGGTGCAGCTGATTTGTTCCAGAACTAATCCTCTTAATAAGGCCTTAAGGATCTATATTAACTAAGCTACAGAGGTGCAGGTTCTGTAGAAAATGAACTGTACCACAAGAGAGAAATGGAAATGTCAGTTATTTGAATTGAGCTCTTATATCCTTCAATGCCTATTTGAATCAGTGATAATCTGAGGAATTGTGATTTGCACCCTGTGGTACCATTAGTTTGCTCCAGAGCCGATTCTTTGAATGATGCTCTATATTCTCTTTTTTTGTATTGTATTTCTTTTTAGGTTTTTGTTTTTTTAACTTTTTTAATGACAGAGGTTCATGAAGCATTTCAAAGAAAGGTGTTGCTACATACAGGATGTTTGTCTGCAAATGGCTGGCTTTGTACAATACATCGTACCATATATACATCTGATTGCATCTCAAATAAAGTAGGAGAAACAAATGCAGTCCCATTCTTGTTTATACAATCACTACATCCTTTCTTCTGTGGGTTCATGATCTGTCTTTTACTGTATTCAACTGAGACTCTTGTTAGAAAACAATTATGTAAAGCAAGTATATACATTAAGATTTGGTGCATTTTTGTCTTTTCTTTCCTCTGCTTTTTTTTTACTTCTCTTAAGATCTTCCAGCTTCACATCTGAAATAATAGTGAAATAAATCAAAGGGCTGGAGACTGAAAAGAGCTGTAAGAAAACGAGCAAAAAACTTTTATAAATGTGTGTTCTCAGCTGGTGAAAAGACCTAATAACAAGGTCTAACATCTCACAAAGAAATAGAAAAATGTCCATTATTGCAGGAAATGTTTTGTCCAAAACCATATGCGCCTAAAACTCACGGATAGCTACCATTGATCTTGGTCATTTCGTCTCACAATGAATCTGTCCCACTCAGTCAGGAAACAGGAGATTGTTTCATCCCTGCAGAGACTCTTGGGTTACCATGTTCCACCTTGACTTTAAGCAAAGGATAAGGCAGAAAAGTGATATAAATATGATGATGGATAAATGTAATAGAGTTCTCCTAGAGAGTTCAGACAATAGTCTTAAGGCAACAAGCTTTCACTGTTACATTTTTTTCCCAAAGAACCAACTGCTGTAATCACTCTTCGACCTGGATCTAAGTTATTCCTAGGGAAAGAGACTTGTGGACTTCAAAGGGGCCTATTTAGGGTGAGATAAAGTTCAGAATGTTACAGTTGTACATTGAATATATATCACAAATGACAAATTGCAGTGCAGTAGTGGGATAAATCCCTCTTGAATTTAACCCATTGAAAACTAGAAAGGTCTCCATTGCATTGCAACACAATATTTTAGATATCTCTTCCACCCAAGGGGTTGATTTTTAATAAATTCAAGATAATTATGGTGACTAAAGAACAGGGAGAACTTTAGCGCTATAAAAAAGATAAACTCAAAACCAAAATGAAAATATGAGCGGTTCAGCCTTGGGTCATGGCCGCTACCCTCAGATAACACTAAACATGCACATATATTTTACCATGGTAATCCAGTTCATATGTTACTCACAGCAAATAGTAATATTTTCAATTTATAAATGAATATTGTCCTAAGTTTTGTTGCTTGAAGTCAACTTATATTCCCAGAGTATCACCTCAATGAGGTAAAATGAAAAAGAAGAGAGCAGGCAGACAATCACTGAATTATTCCCCACTCGTGTGAAAACAAGAGTATCCATTCACTTGCAGTATCTTGTATTCAGTGTTATCTTCCTCGAAACAATTGATCCACTCATGCCAGATGTAAGCTCGTTGTAACACTTGGATGAAATCCAGTGTTTTCTCGAATGAGGAAGGGGCAATTGAGGTTATTATTCATAGAGATGTAGAGTTCCCTCTAGACCCCATCCACACTTACCCCACCGGTGCCTGGCCCAACACACCGCAGCATACAAACCACTTAGAAAAAAAAGAAAAACTCAAAACTCCCTTGAGTCAGTGGGTCTCCTATCCTAAAGGCCCAATGCATTTCGTGTATGGACTACACTTCATCAGGACCAAAGAGCAGTATTAAAACAAGCCATAGGATTAAAAAAAGCACTTACAAATACATTCTCTCCAGAAAATAAATTAATGTTAAAAGTGATGCTATAATGAGGCAGTTGTGCAAAAAGTGTCACCGCAGCTAAATATGATCAAACAGACTTTTATTAGTGTTAAGTTGGTCCTTTTGTGCTTTGAATGCCAGAGGGGTACCCAACGCATTGCGAGGCAATGCACTGGATATCCCTCTGTCAATCAAAGGGTTAATAATTATTTTTGAACTGAATGCACCATGGGGTGTGAGTATGTACATATTTCTGATTGTGCCATTCCTCTGTGATCACATGCAGACTATCTACAAACTGAGAAAGAAGGAACACTTTCCTTTCTTCTTTTAATCCTTTCTCCATGGTTTGTATAAACAAGTTATGTATGCACTATAACATAGTAACATAGTAATAATTTAGGTTGAAAAAAGACTCGTGTCCATCTAGTTCAACCCTTTTCCTATTCCTGTTTACCATCGTTGATCCAAAAGAAGGCAAAAAAAAAAACCCCTCAATACAGCAATTTCAAATTCTGCCTTGAATGGGGGGAAAATTCCTTCTTGATTCCAAATGGCAATCAGATTTCTCCTTGGATCAACAACCCTAACTAAATATTAATCCCAATACTAACGTATATAGCCCTCTACGTTCTGCTCTTTTAAATAAGTATCAAGGCCCTTTTAAAAGGCATCTAATGTATTCGATAGCACCACCTCCTAAGGCAGTGAATTCCATACCTTTATTGTCCTTACTGTAAAGAATCCCTTCCTCCGTTGTAGATGAAATCTCCTTTCCTCAAGTCTAAGAGGGTGGCCCCTTGTCCTTTGTACTGTTCTGTTAATGAACAGGTCTTTGGAGAGCCCTTTGTATGGGCCCTGAACATATTTATATGATGTTATCATATCCCCTCTAAGACGTCGTTTCTCTATTGTGTACAAGTTTAACTTTTCTAGCCTTTCTTCATAACTAAAACTTTCCATTCCCCTTACTAGTTTTGTAGCCCTCCTCTGCACTCTCTCTAGTTCCATAATGTCCTTTAAATAAGGACATTGTAATAAGGTATACAATCATAGCATAAGAGCAAATGCTGATTTATTATAGAGGGACTAGTTGAACAGACCGTTACATGGGCCACAGTGCCTCTGGCAGCCGGTCGCGGGGCAGTCACGCACAGTGGAAACTGCCCGCGCCTCGGCTGATACAGATGTATCAGCCGCGGCGCAGGCAGTCTCTACTGCGCATGACTGCCGCACGCGCAGCAGTGTCTACTGCGCATGTCGGGCGTTACACACAACTTAGCGAATTATTATATAGGATGTGACAGCTCATTGATGTGAGCAAACAACAATATATACAGGTATTAGAGTGCATGTTGCATATTTGTATTTGTCCACTCAGTCAGGGAACAGAATATGTTTTCATCCCTGAAGGGGGTCTCAGGTTACTGAGTACCACCTTGACTAAAAGTCACGTATACATGATGTGTAAATAAATTTCCTTAATCATTATGTAGTACAGTTCTCCATGGGGGGCTGGAATAATTGTCTTAAGACAAAAATATTTCACTATTACAATATATTTTCAAAAGAACCAACTTCTGTAAGTACCCCTTAACATGGATCTAAGAGATTCTCTGGGATAGAGAGACTTGTACATGAAAGGGATCCATTTAGGTGGAGACAAAGTTCAGTAACACAGATGTGTATTGGATTTATTAAAACTGCTATATATATACTTCAGATAAAATGAGGGGGCTGCGAAACAGTGGCACATAGGCTAAATGTGATTAAAGAGCCTTTTGCAGATGCTAACTTGCTCCTTATTCTGTATCTGTAATGGTAACTTTTGCACTGGCATGGCGTGTGAGTTTGTGGATGTTTCTGGGTGCGCCATTCCTTTGCGATGAGCCACAGGCTATGTATAAACTGTGAGTAGAGAAAGTAGGAACAAAACTCATCCACTTTTTTAATGCTTTCTCCATGGGTTGTGTATGCAGCCGATGAGAGCATGAGGGATTATGCACTAATACATACTAAGTATGCAAACATAAGCACATGAGCAAATGCTGGTTGTTTATATAAGGGTTCATAGTAAGTACTGTCCCCTCTATTTTTAAATTGTCTTACCCATTAATGGTACAGAGGGGTGTGTAATGTATTGCTCTGCAATGCATTGCACATCCCTTGATGTGTATAAGGCTATGAAAGGGATAGTAATGTTTCATAATAAAAGCAGCTCCAATTAATCTTCATAATATTTGGGCCATGGAGATTGTTATTTCAATACTGTCAGAGTTGTAGTTCAAGAGTAATTCAATGATAAAGTATTCCCCTCCCGCCCCTTTTACTGGTGTAACACTGTTCACCTTAGAGCAGCAGGGTGGTGTCCAAGTGGATTGCAGAGAGAGGGAAAATCTTCAATTAGTATAAGGGAAAAACCTGAAAACCTGTCAAGGGGGCAGTGCTTTCATTGTTCTCACAGTAAGAAGACTGTCCCTTGCTTTGATCTTTCTGGTCTTAAGACCAAATTCCACATCTGAGGGGAGGTGGCTTACACTAGGTAAGAGGGGCGGGAGAGGGATACTTTATTATTCAATTACTCTTGAACTATAACTCTGACAGTATTGAAATAACACTCTCTATGGCTCAAATACTATGAAGATTAATTGGAGCTGATGTTTTTGTGAAACATTACTATCCCTTGAATGTTCAAATTTGCATATCTCCTTTTAGAATTCCGGAATGTATAATCTGCTTCCACTGAAATTAAGAAGATTTCTAGAGCTATTAAACATACAGATAACATTCATGTGTTGTAGTTTAAACCCTAACTCCCCAACTCCTGTCCTCAAGGCCCCTCAGAAGTGCAGTCTTCCATGACCTCCTGCCATGAGCACAATTGGATCAGTCAGTGGAGGAGAAATTCTGAGAGATCCACATGAGCTAATACTGCACGATAAGTCAGTTACTGAACCCCCAGCTTTTGAGGACTGCAGCTCCCATCATCACCAAAAAAAGCTGTTGACTGGTTAGGGATTATGGGAGTTGTAGTCTCCAGTAGATGGAAGTAGATAGAAGTCCATGAATTGAGCACCCATATACTTCTAAATATAAGGTTATACTGAAAATAAAAAAACTTGAAATTCTATTATAAGCAAGAGCAGCAAATATGCACAATCACTATTAAACTGCAATGTATTTTGTATTTTGTGAAATATTTACAAAAATAGAAAATCACTGGATTCTTTGGCATACCAGCCTTTTCCACTTATGCACTGACAACAGGACTTCTCAAGATCATTCCAAACACTGTGGGTAGTCCACTTATGGTGATGAAATACGGAGAGGCCTCCCTGCATTATCACTTGGACTGACATTATATATTAATCTGTATAGGATTTTGAGACCCTGTTCTAATTATTTGAACACTTACTGCTCTTCTTGTACATCCATATACAGTACATGTTTAATGTTCTAGCAAAATGAAGGTTATGTCCATGAGAAGCACCATTGCTGTAGAAAACCTGAAGAGGCATCAAGAAAGAAAGACATAGTCAAAGCTGAGTATCCTTGGAAATATATTTTATTCTCTGAAGGCCACTATCCAAATGAATTTCAAAGTGAATGTATTTATAGAGAAAGAGAGAATGAAAAGAGAACATGTGATATTATCTCTCTATACTCACTGAGAGAAGTTTAATGAGAAGTTTGACAATATATAGTTAATTAGATAACATTCAAGAGAATGAAAGATTACTATAATGGTGTTTTCCTCTGCTTTTCACTGCTTTGAATGGAAGTAAAAGCCTGGTCTTTTTGTCTCATCTTACCATTACCAATGATTGTTTGTATAAATTATATTTATACTATACCACCAACAGAAGGGAACATTTCACAAGATTACAATAGAGGAAACATACAATTCTGTTACAAACAAAGGGGATGCAGCAATTATTGCATGTCTTTGTTCTAAAAACTCTTACCCCATGAATTGCCTTTATAACAGCTTAGAGCTTACTGTTTTTGCAAAATGTGTTACCTTTGTGAAAAGATGTGTACAGGAACATCTCTGTATACCTGTTACGCCTTATTGGCTGGCACAGAAACATTATCATTGTCACTGGTGGAAGGATCTCCTGCAGTCATGGATAAATACTAAGGAAAAAAAATAGAAATTGCCATCATGGAGCTTAACCCTTTGAATTCCAGAGACAATGCCAAAGCATTGCTTCACAATGCACTGAAGACCTCTGTAGCATGAAAATCATGGGAATTCTCACCAACAGAGAAATCCATAGATTTTCCCACTTATGTTTTCATAGTGAGAGAGAGAGAGAGAGAGAGAGAGAGAGAGAGAGAGAGAGAGAGAGAAAGTTATTTGCAGTGCTGTTTAGCACAAAATGAGCAGCAGGAGAAGCTAGAGTTGCTTCTGTTGCTTCTGCATCAGAGGTGGAGGATTCCAGAAGCAACAGCAGTAACAGTGAAGGAAACCCACTTTCCAGTCCCTCAACATCTTCACTAAGGATCTGGAGAAGTATAATAAATAGGAGGTGGTCACTGGGTAGGATTACCAACAGCAGCACAGATCAGCTGCATATGCCTGCTCCTACTTCTGCCAGTGTGCCTTCTGAGGAGATGGTAAGTATGACAGCAGGGGGCCCTATGTCATATCTGTCAGTACCAAGTAGTCCTAGAAAACAGCAAGACACTGGTGGTGGTGGTGGTGGTGGTAAGGTTAAGGTGGTGAAACTGCTGGTGTCAAAGGGAGTATGAGAGTGTTCTTGGCAGAAAGTTATAAGGAATGAGAAAAATAGATGCATTTGGGGATGGCTATCATCACCACCACCAACAGTGACAATCTGGTATTTACTGCTACTGCAATTCCTGTTACTGAGTTATCAGAGACAGATGTTCATAGGTCACATCAGTAGGCTGATGACAAGACCACAATAGGACTGGGTTCAACCATCAGTGATATGGGACTAGCACAGGTAGATGTGCTTCCACTTGCCACCAGTCCTGGTCCTAGCACTAGTGGTGATGCTGAGGCAGCATCAGCATCTGGCTGAGGCATTGCAGATGCATCTGGCGAAGAAGAAGGCCATTCTTTTCCACCTCCCCCTCTCAGTAAAATAATGGGTCTGGGACTATTTGTCCCTTAGTCACAGTTTAATCATCATAAACTGTTACATTCATTATGTGCCAAAAGGTAGTGAAAAGGGGAAAGTAGGGGACACACGTTTAAAATCTTCCCTAATTAATCAAATGCAACATAAACACCCTGAACTTTATGTTAAGCTTGTAAATCTCTCACACCAAAACAGGAAATTGAGTGCTGCTGTCACTGTGTCCCCTGTCTCTCCCCTGTCCCTTCCCATAGAAAGACAAGCAAAAGCCCCCAACAGCATGGAAGCTCAATGATGGCAGAAATACCAGTGTCATTGTTTTCTTGTGCTAAGGTCTGGGTATGGGATAATATCCCCATTATCCTCCCAGCACCTTCATGGTCTTCCTCCTCAGCAGTACCATAATTGTCTCTGTTACCCCCAGCAACAGTTGATAACAAGTCTCTAGATATAAGAACCTGGAAGTTTTTCTCCATCTATTGCACATTATGTGGTGCACTGACCACACATGATAATGTGGTGGAGAGCAATCGAATGCAGGAAATCAAGAAGCATATGCAGACATTCCATGCCACTAAATATGCCAAACTGGTGGCAGGGAGAATTGATTTTTGTAATAAGTCTTGTTACACACTATCACCACCCAGTTTAGTGGAGCGGAAAAAGACAACAGGGACAACAATTTTTCAGGCCTTGTTTTTGCAAGTCTGAAGCCTGCAAACAATTTTTTCAATGCTTACCTTGTTGGAAGCCAGCCATCAAGTTTTTCATGGTTAGCCTTGATTTCATATTTTGCAGGTTTGCCTTTCACTAAGCTTGTAAATATTTATTTTGCAGGATTTTCTCTCTGTAATCTTGTTGATATGCTGTCAATTATTTTCAAATAGATACATTTGAAAAAAATGTGGCAAATGTGTATGATAGTGGTATGATTAATATACATATATAATGATCAAACCATATGAATGTATGCTAGACAAATTATTTGCATTACCTTGCTTGAACAATTTATCCTTGCATTATTATCAGATTATTGTCAAACATTAATCATTGGTCTTTGCAGTGGTCCCAACTGTGGAAGATGGTGGCACCTCACCAAATCCCTCCTCCACTTTTTCCCCAGCATTGCCGTTAATAGTGCATGTGCAGGTGGCTTCTCTGTCTTACGTGCTTTTGTCCAGTCCTGATACCTTAGACTCAGATGGTATTAGATGGTAGTTTATGTTTAGAAATTTAAATGTACCAAATCTGCTGCTTGATAGTTGAATCCTACTGTGCATTTGTTTTGCAATACATTTAAAAGTAACTGAAAATTGCATGCTTCATGAGATTCAGATAAAAACGACATACTAATGGAATTGTATTTGAAATACCCAAACAGCGTATGGCACAGTCCATGTTTTTGTACAATCCAATTTGTGCATTCATTCTTGATTATGCACACATCCAGTAGGAAGAGTGGGAAGGGACTGTGTGTAGGAGGGTACCTAGAGAAGAAATGACTGATACACAGAATAGCAGATACAATCCTGGCATGAAGTGGTGGAACAATCTTTTGGTTATTGTTGTGGCTGAGTGTTGCAACAGACTGTGAATCTCTAGTTTATCTCTTTATACTCTGATTTTCAAAGGGATGGCCCTTCAAACACATATAATTTTAATACAGCACCTTTTTCTTACTTTCAGTTAGCAGTCTGAAGCCGTGTCACAGTGAATATGATGATCTGATCTCCCAATATTAAAAAAAAAAAATATCAATATTATCTTTAGCTTTATTTGTTTTGACTGTCTTCCTTTTAGTGGTGGAGTCTATACTAGAATAGGTGTGGACAGGGCTCAAAATTTCCACTAGCCACTAGCCAATGGCGAGTGAAAATTTAGCCCTGGCGAGTAGAAATTCAGCCCTGGTGGGTATGTTATGTCTTGCAGTGGCGAGTAACTTTTCAGGTCTGGCTAGTAGCAAAGAACTTCAAGTTTTAAGCCCTGGGTGTGGATATGTTTGTTAAACCCAATTATTCCTGCTTTGAATCTCTTCCTTTTCGATTATTTTCGAATTATTAAAAATGCCTTTGATTTTGTCTTTGAAATCACAAATTGCTTCCCACTCCTGCTAACAGTACTTTAATTTGTCTTCTCCAAGATTAGACCATTTTTATTTTGTTGGAAAAAAATGATGTTAATCAGACAAAAGGGTGACGTTGAAATGAATATTTTTTTCTGAAAATACCTTACAATATAACGGTAGATTAAACAACGCCCACTTTTAAGACGGGTTTTTCCCTTTTACGGAGATGGCAAAATTGAATGCAAAAAATGACGGAAACATGTCTGAGAATTGACGCACCATGGCGTAAGAACTTTTTCATTCTGATTATAGACAATTTCAGTTACCACCACTTTTTGAAATCTTGCCCTTTGAGAGCCAAAGTGGTACATAACTCATTACAAAGCAATGTGTTGCACACCCTCTGGCACTCAAAGGGTGAATGCATTGCATATTGGTGCCTCCAAAATGAAGTTCCCACCATTAGAATAAATATGTGTGAGGGAATGTCCTGGGTAAGGTCTAATAGTGAACCAATGTTTACATAGTTTATCTGACTGAATCTTGTTGAAATGTCTGTCCATGGAAGATATAAGGGGCCTTCCCCAGTGAAAATAGCAACAAAACCTTTTAACACCATTCTGACTTACTGAACCTTAAAGTAAACTAGGGTTATTTTTGATGAACAGGAAAATCAGTTTTACATGAGTGATTCATATGAAATGAAACTTCTCTCCAACTCTATTAAGAAGATAACCTTCTGCACTGAAAACTCACTCAGTCTGGACACTTGATGGGAACAACTAAGGGTTTCCATGGAAGTACATGTCGGTTCTGGCCACACTCATTGTTTTTATGCCAGAAGTCAATGGAAATTATAGTTTTGGCCTAGAACATACCAATCCTGCAAGTAATCTGTAATCATCTCACAGGCAGTGGGACTACTCCTAGTAGCTATACGGTGTTCATGAGTATCAGTTGCCAACATATACCCTGGAAGCAAGTCACAAAGAGAAGTGTCACAACCCACAGAAATGATCGCTTGCCAAGATTGAGATATATGAATTGTTTATTGTTTCTGTGATGATAATGACATGTTTAGAAAAATGTTGCACTGTCCTTCCTGATGTTGCTGCTGATAATATAAACCCTTTGTTTTTTTTTCCACTATTCTTTCTACTAGTTTTTTTGCCCTGCCTTTCTCTCTTTCTCTCATCCTCCACAATGCACTCTCCACGCTATCTATAAACATAAAAAAATCCCATTCCTCAGAGAGATACTGCTCATGCTTTGGCACAAATACTGAAATTATATGTTTAAAGACAGTAGCAAGAATGTATTCCTCATTACTTTTAACGGACACTATGCAAGGATCCTGCTCAAAGCATGCTAACTTGATTTACTAGCTGGTTCATGTCTGTGTTGTCTTAAATGTGTAAATAGAAGCATCTCACTAATTCGTTCCCTAACATGGCTAATCAGCAAGATGTTTCAACAGCACACATATGTCCAGGGGTAGATTGTGGTGCAATACCAGCCTGGGGGATTTTTTTTATTTAACTGGCCCACTAGCTGGTATTTGAGAGCCAAGGTGCGGGTGTGGGTACACAGTGCATTGCTCAGCAATAAATACTGTATGCAGTATACTATAAGTTATTAACCACTTGCATGCACAGAGGTATACAGTAATGCATTCTGCGATTAACCCATTGATTGTCCCATAGGTGCACACCACATTGCACAGTAATATGTATCTCAATGCTAAAGAGGCATAATTCATCAGTAACTGACATCTTTATTCACATCTCAGGTATACAAGGGGTCAATTACTCATGAATTAAGCCTCTAGCATACAAGGGGTTAAACAGTGAGGTACTGCCTAAGAGGAATTCAGTGGGTTAATAGAATAAAACAGTGCTGTAATCCTGTTTGGCATGCAAATGGCTAATAACTGATTATTTATACCTATCTAAAGAATACAGGGGTTAAAGGGTTAACAGATCATACATTAAACCTATCTAGCAACAATACAGTTAGTTATGAAAAATTAATACCATTTGGAACTGCCAGGTAGTTGGGACTCAGAAGCTTTGCCTGCTAATCATGCACTGCACCAGGACACACTGCAGGCAGAGCAGGGACAGCTAAGTCAGCCTTGGGGGTAGGACAGATAGAGAGAACAGGACCGCATCTTCACTGCTGCTCTGGTGAGTTGTGTCTCATGTCCACAAAGTTGTGGACTGGAGGGGTGAGATCATCTGATCTCCCTACCGGCCCATAACTGAGCGGCCCACCGGGGATGCCCGATCCCCCGATAGGACAATCCGCCCCTGCATATGTCATAGTTTAGTTGCCTTTGACCAAGTGACAGAGATGTTCCCTCTAAAACCTTCCAGTTTTGCATTGTATACTCACAATGGCCTTATTTTGTTCATACAAATGCTCTAGCATGTACAATGTGGATATCCACCTGATAGGGACCTCCATTTTCAGCATGTGATGGGGTAGATTGTTACACGCTTGTATGAAATATAATGCATTACGAGCAATGTAGGAGAAGCTCAGTTGGACACATATTTTTTGGACGATATTAACCATTTCTCTTAGGGTTTGGGATTCATTCTGTGAGGAATCTAATAACAACTAAATTCAGGAGATGGGCAAATCAGAGTACATGTACTATATCACCTATTCTCAAGGCAAATATGTTTAGCTATTATCAGCAGACACAAAACTCTCTTTCATGGATTGGGATACAAATCATTCCTCTATCTCCTACTCTAGTTTATTACATATAGCTTTGTGGGATTGTCTCTCAAAACTCTGCATGCACTAAGTGGGGTGACAATAGTATGGACCACCTTACTGCTGTTCTTTAATGATACTGCCAGAACCAGACGCAATGTTAGCTTGATCTGATGTTTCATGATATTGCAGTACACTAGTGAGAATTAAATGCAGTGCTTTAACAACATAAGTTGTGCATGGAGATAATGTGCATTTCCTTCAAGAGGGAACATACAGGGTTATGCTGTGTATTAGTAGGTAAAACAGGAAGTTCTGGTAAATAGACTAATACTCATTGTAGTGGCAGAAAGGCTTATATAATTCTAATTTTTCTGGCTTATGAGGCAAAGGTTTAACTTGATGGACTTGTGTCTTTTTTACCTAATTTACTATGTTACTATATTTCCTTTTGATAGCTTGACCTTCACAAAATACTGCATCATATTAGTCTCTGTCTCTAGTATCAGTTACCGCCTGATTCAGTAACAGCTCACATCAGGATCCTTGCCTTATTCTGCCACTTATCAGTCAAAGGTTTGTTTTTATTTGTATTAACTCTCCCTATCTGTCGCTGTCTACAAAAAAAATAACACTTTTAATCCCAGCAAGTGCAACTACCTCTTTCCCCTATTTGCCTGTCTGTAACTATTGTCAGTAGCTGCTACTTTCTCTCCCAATGTCACTGCAGCCTTCATGTATACAGTACAGAATGAGGCTAGCCCTTTGTCAATAATATGCTGGTCCTGCTTCTTCTGGCTGCTGTAGGAACCAGTGTCTGTTGTATTTGCATGTCTCTTGGGAGACAATCAGCAAATCGTTAGGTCAGTCAGTCACAGAGGTTCAGTCAGCTCAGGGAGGACCTTGGTTCATCTGCCTGTCTCGGTCAGTAAAGGTTTGGTGTTATTTTATATCTTCTTTTTTTCCTTTAGTTTCCCAGAGTCTTCAAACTCCCGTAATACGGAAAACAAATTCACTGCCCAACAGACTCCCTAAACTAAACTCCGACTTCCCTTTCTTTGTCTATATTCTCTAGCTCCAAAATGATGCTGCTCTCTCTCGCTCTGTCTCTCTCTCTCAAAAACACAGAATGACAAGCTGCAGGAACCTTATGTCCCAAGGTGAAGCTCCATGTTTATCTATTTTGCTTTAAAACAAAATGTCTCAACTATTATATGGTGTGAAATATACTAAGATCAGTGGCTCCACTCCATGGAATGAAATATGAGTATAATCCCTGTAGTGCATACCAACAATCGATAATGCTTTAATGCCAGCAAACTACCTCCCCCCCACAGAGTGCTCCATAAAAGGCAATGAAGTCACATCATTTCCTCTAGTCTTAATCTATTGCTTTAAACCAAGTGTAGCAGAGAGGACAACCCCTGAAAGCTCATACACTGTCCCATTGTCTTCACCTTGGTGCAAGTGGCATTAAGGGGAGGGATTTTGGTATATATTCATTTAGTAAATTTGTATTAGGCAGGCATAGGTCTGAAACTCAAATCCATTGTTGGAAACAGAGTGGAATATAGCTAGTATTTCACAATGGGTTGGATACCCCTCTGGCACTCAGAAGGTTAAACTTTGCCCTGTGCCCATCAATATACACTAAAGTTTAATTACAGTGAGGCTCGTGTACTAAAAAAGGTGACATTCTGGAGGCTTCCATCTGTACCTTAAGGGTCAAGTAGTCATTCTCAAAAAACACTTGATTTAAATTGGGGCTTTTAACACTTTGAAGGTTAGAGAAGTCCCCAACGCATTGTTAACCAATGCATTGAAACATATTGATGCTTCAAGGTCTTAAGATCCCCATTTAAGTAAATGGAAAGGTTTAACTGTTCTCTGTACTTGAGATGATTTGTCCTAGAATTGCTCCACTTTCCCTAGTACATGATCTTCCGTACGTTGTAGTTTGTCTGTCTTGTGTCCATGTACGTTTGACCTCTTAACTCTCCATTTAGGGTTGTTTGCAAAGGTGTGATAGAGGGCAGCCAGGAGCTTATAACAAAAAACAATGCGGGTATTTTATTGAAGATGATAGATGGTAAAATATTAACACTAAGGGCCAAATGTTCAAAGAAGTAGCAAAATAGCTTTTGTCGTTTGTAACGACTTTTCAAAGTACAGTGTCGTTGAGATCATTGATATTTTCAGTCAATTGTGATCGGAAATATGTTGTTTGTCCTGACTGAAACTGTCATATGTTAAGACAAAAATGTCATATGTACGACAATAAATGCCTTACCTAATGACAAAAATTTCTTAACTAAAAACAAAAATGTCTTAACTAAAGACAAAAATTCTCACATTCAGAACTAAACATTCCCTCCACTTTTTTCTTAACGTACAAATTTTGCTTTTACAAGAGATTTTTTTGTCATTAGTTACGACAAATTTTCTTTTCCTCTATAAGACACTGTAAAATAGATTAGCCACGCTCTTTCCCTGCCCCTTTGCCCGGCAATTCTGGGGTTGTGTCATACACAACTGACATTCCTATTTTTTTGTCATATACTCTACAGAAAATATGTAGTTCGTGCACACAATTACTTATTTTTGTCTTTCATACAACTTTTTTTGTCGTTATCCCTTTGAACATACGGTCCAAAGTCATTTTCCATAACCCTTTCCTAAAAACTGCACTAATCTCAGTAATTAGACCAGAGACATTGAAGGACATATACACAAAAAAACAAAATGGAGCAATTCTGGGGTGAAACATCTGCACCAGAGGAGACAAATTCCCATTCTCTAACATTCCAGGGGTTAAAAGTCCCATTCAAACGAATAATGATATTTTCAATTGGTGTAGTTGGTTTATTCCAGAATTGCTCTGTTTTTGTCTTTGTCAGTTGGAGACATGTCTAGCATACAAAGGGTTAAATTATAGAATAGAGTGAAAAAGCCTTCCTTTCTTCTGTATCTAGGGTGTAGCAATGTTATTTAACACTTTCAGTGCCAGAGTTCAATGCGCTGGATACCCGACACCGAAAGGGTTCATTTTCTTGTTGTTTTTCCCTCAGAGAAGATAGTTTATTTGACTGTGCCCACTTTCTAAAGAAATCAGAAATGTAGTGTTCCATTCCAATCCTCAGATTCTTTATAATCAATAGGATCTGTGGTGAACAAATCATTACTGTCCATGGAATCCTGTACAATAAAAGCCACTGGTACAAACACAAATAAGGTTCTATTTCTGAGGTTAGATACCTTACTGACTCCTAGCCCCCAAACAAATTCCTCCTACATAAATGTTACTCTTTACATTTCTTGACATTTTTCTTGGGCAAGTAAGGCATAATTGAACTCATCACTTGGGAAGAAGATCAGCAAAGCACCATGAGAAATAAAAGACAATGGAATGGCAAATGTAATTAGACAACAAGTTGTACTTCCACTGCAGAGAAAACTGTTAAATAGCCATTTGTTTTAGTCTATGAAAGGAAGTTTTGACTCTTAATATATTGACTAGGAGTATGGCCTAGTTATAAGGGTAATATACAGTGTTATGGAAGACTTGGGTTTGAGTCTGTTTGCTCCCAAGTGTTTTTTCTGTATTATTATTATTATTATTGTGATCAACAATATATGCTACTGTATCGGCATTGTGTAGCAAGCTTTTGAAATAGCCAATTGCACTGGGTTTGTTCATTAATAGGAACATTTGCAACTTATCTATTGGTTGGGAGCATGGCCTAGGGTAAAGATTATATCTTGCATTGTAGCACACTTGAGTTCAACTCCAAGCTTTTTTCTTTTCCTTGTTACTTAATATTTATTTACATTTCAAGAGTTAAAATAATATTAAAAACATGATACAAAATTTCACAAGTTCTAATCCATAGACCCACAGTGCATTGGTCACTATTCTTGAAATCTGAAGGTTAAAATCTTGAAAAGAAGTGCTGCTGTAAGCTTACTCCTGACTGTGGTTTGGAAGCAACAAGACAAATGCATTATTTACTTAAAGGGACAGTAATGTTTCATAATAAAAACAGCTCTAATTAATCATCATAGTATTTGGACTTTTGGGAGTGTTATTTCAATTCTGTCAGAGTTGTAGTTCAAGAGTAATTCAATGACAAAGTATCCCCCTCCTGCCCCTTTTACTGATGTAACACTGTTCAGCCAGATCAGAAGGGAGGTGCCCAGGTAGACTGCAGAGAGGGACAATCTTCAATTAAGATAAGAGAAAAACCTGAAAAACTTGTCAAGGGGGGCAGGGCTTTCATTATTCTAATAGGAAGAAGATTGTCCCCTTCTGTCATCTGTCTGGTCTATGGACTGCATTCCACATCTGAGAAGAGATGGCTTACACTAGGTAAAAGGGGCGGGAGGGGAAACTTTGCTTGTGAATATCTCTCAAACCATAAAGGTTTGAGAGATAAGACATATATCGTTCTTCATGTTTTTTAATGAGTACAAAATAAAATAAAGATAAAACGAAGTATTACTATCCCTTTAAGACTAAGATTTACCTCAGAAAAAACTGGATGGGAGGAACCAAGTGCTAAAGGGAAAGGTATGGTTCAGTTTGGGCCTTTTATTTATTATGTTCAACACATTATTTTGCAATTAGTCTTTTTTGTTTACCAAGAGGAAATGGGTGATATCTGCAATTTGAGAAAGAATGGAGAAGTGTGTGTCCTTTTTAATGCCTTGGCCTACCACAAAGAGTTCTAATCACTACAGCCGTGATTTTCTGACACCTTCTCCCCCTCCCCCCCACCCCGAACAGCAAATAAGAGCCATTCTGGGGCTGCACAGTGCAGCTCTGGGCATTTTATAAAGCCTGCTCCCATAGCCTTTTAATGATTTAAGAAATAGGGGCCAACATATATAAATATTATCAGAAGTTACAAGCTAAAAACTTTACATAGCCATTTTCTGGCCAGGCCAGTCATCTGCACATGGCAAGAATGTCTACTCAACCCCCATTACAACTGTCTTTTTTCCTCCCTTCCTCAGGGCCAGTTCCCTTCTTTGTTCTTGGACCATTACCCCTCCTTCCAAATTCATGGCCCGCAACCCACCCATCAATCTCATCCAACCCACTCCTCTCCCTTCCATGTCTTTGACCTATTTCATTCCCTTGAATATTTTCCAGCCCACTTACCTCTCTTCCTTTGCTGACTCCCCTCCCTTCGGCCCACTTCACTCCCATATTGACAGCTCTCCATCTTTCATTGTCCTTGGCTTAGTTTCCTTCTTTCTTTCCCTGCTTCCCTCATATAGGAGTAGACTTATAAAATGTAATAATTGCCTTTTTAAAGTAGACCTGTCACCTTGGTTTACTTCATATAGAAAATAATTAAAAAATCCCTATATGTGTACTAACCATTTATTTGTATTATAAAGAATTCTGAGAAATGAACCTTTTTTGTTCATAGCAGCATGGGGAGATTAATGCTAATCAGATACTTTGCTGAGTTAATATTACCTCACACTACTATGAATGAATCTAGACAGGGCCTGCACACTGTGATAATTTCTAATAGCATAGTGAGTGATGAGTTTGACATTGAAAATAAATAATTAGCATGTTGTGCTGTGAATTAGCATAACATGCCACATGGTGCCACCAAAATATTAATATTTATTTCTCGCAAATTATTTACTTTACAGAGTGGCTAATACAACGTTATATTTTAATATTCTATTAAATGAACTAAACTTATATAAGGGTGACAGGTCCACTTGAAGAACTGATGCTTTTAAAAGAATTGGTTGATTTTCAAAGTACTTCAAAATCACCCATATTTAGATTAGCCGTTCCTTATGTAAAACTATAATTTAGGCAATGTTTCGCTTTAGATATTTGTCAGGTTATGCGAATTGGATTGTACTTCTGGTATAAATCGACAGTTAGGAGGGAGAATGGAATGTTAGTATCTGACACACCAAGCAGTGTAGTCAGTATTACCTAATTTGCATATGGCTAAATGTGGATGATTTTGAAAGCACTTTCCAAAAAGGCCCACCATGATAAAGTGTTTCACTTGTTAGATGATAGAGGGACATTAGCTTGTTGGCCTCTAAAATCTTGGTGAGTTTTTTTGTGTTTGTATGATATAGGTTATGGGTATTATCTATACCAGACAAAGGTGGAGACGTGTGAGTAGTGGGTGTGTTCATGTATTGGACTGAGGTCACCTTGCTTAAAGCAAAAGTACAACTTTATTTTACCTTTACATATTCGGCAAGTACATCATATGTTCAGCCAAATCACTGATACTTGTTTGTTTTTTTGGGGGGTTTTCAACTTCATCTATATTTTTTTACACTTCTATACCCTTGACAGAAAGCTCACTGAATGTGTTAATTTATTTTTACAGAGAATTTTCTTGTCAGCAGTTTTCAACACTGAGGGTCTTACTCCTCAAGCTAAAATGGAACAATCTGGAAATCTGGAAAATTAAAATTAAATTTCTCCTTGATTTAAATTTAGTTTTTAACACCTTGAATGTTATCTAGGTATCCAGTGCATTTCAAAGCAAAACCGCGTAGATCTGTCTATCATTACATAGGATAAAAACCAATTTAACCCCTTAACGACCCTTGACGGTCATAGTACGTCAAGGGTCGATTTGACATAACGACCGATGACGTACTATGACCGTCATCGAGTTCCGGGCTCCCCCCGCGGCTGCACGCCGTTCGGGGAGTCCGGAACCCAACGGAGCAATAAAAAAAAATTGCTCCGTGGTCGTCTAGTGACTTCCGGCTCCGGATTCCCCGGTCGTTAAGGGGTTAAATCAACGAGGATATGCAGAATTTTCATTTCATTCTATAGTGTAGCTGAATACAGATTATTTATGTCTCTACAACAGTGGTTCTCAACCAGTGCCCTCAGTGAATACTAACAGGCCAGGATTTGAGAATTTCCTTTTAAGAGCACAGGTGAGTTAATCAATATGACTGAGCCTCTGATCAACACACTTGTGTTCTAGCAGGGAAATTCCTACATCTTGGCCTGTTAGTGGCCACTGAGGGCATGGGCTGAGAACCTCTGCTTTACAATACTGGCACCAGATGAGATGATCAGTGTAAAAACATGTATGGACTATGTAATTTTAGATATGAAAATGGATGTTGTTTTGTTTTTTTGTAATTAAAAAGAGAAGCACTAATTCTGTCCATACTCCCTCAACTCAGATGAACAAAAAAAGCCCTAAATCTCCCAGTGGGCAGCCCCCTGCCCCTCACACACACACCTACACACACAACACGGTTTATATCAATATGGGTGTGAATATTGGAAAATATTTTTAGATGGATCAGGAACATGGATAGATTAAGTTTATCATGCCAGTTATAAAATCATTTAGTTATTAAAGTACACATTCTTATCATGCAAAGAGACCACGTGTGTGGTGGCCCTTTTTAGAGGTCAAAAAACCCTTATTTTTTAAATGCAATATGGAATTTTAGCAAATCAAGATAATTCATTTTACAGAAACGCTATCACCTCCTAATAATATAGCTTCCTCTTACCCTAACCCTTTAAATGGATAGTAATGTTTACTGGTGTAACACTGCTCACCTAATCACAGAGAGGGACAATCTTCAGTGAGCATAATGAAAAATCTGTCAAGGGGGCAGGGTTTTCATTGTTTTCACAGTAAGAATTTTGTCCCTTGCTGCGATCTGTCCAGTCAAGAGACCAGATTCCACGTCTGAGGGGAGGTGGCTTACACTAGGTGATAATTTATTATTCAGTTACTCTTGAACTACAACTCTGACAGTATTGAAATAACACTCTTCTTGGAAAAAATACTATGAAGATTAATTGGAGCTGCTTTTATTTTAAAACATTACTATCCCTTTAAGGACCAGTGGGGTGCAGTGCATTGCAATGACATCCATTGCATGTACCTCTGGTCTTTTAAGGGTTTTAATGGCTCCTATGAATCAGTCACTCCGTATTTTCTCTTTCAAGTTTGGTTTCCTATTAACTCTCTGTACTATTCTCTCTTATAATAATGCACTAGCAGTTCTGTTACATTGCAGATTGAGGATACAAAATCTTTCTTCAATGAAAGACCATATTTTTTGTAGCTAGTGCCAATGGAAAATATATACATAGAATGATTGCATCTGTGTTGTATTTATGCAGCACTTTTCAATTCCATTTCTCTTTTCCATTCTTAAACTTCAGAATCAGAGATAGAATTATCTACTGGGAAGACTCTTTATTACATTCAGAATCAATATTATCATTATTATTATTTGCTATCAACATCAGTTGGACAGACATGAGTAAATAAGCTAGTTTTATGTAAACTCAAGTTGGATGCAGAAACAAGCTGTTGTCTTATTTATGCAATGTGTAAATCATTTGGTTTGCTGTTTCTTCTGCTGAAAGTAGTATATCTGCCTAAAGCTGTAAATCAAGTCCGTTGATTTGAATAAATGTTTTTCTCGGGCCAAACTTTCTTAAAAATGCAATAAAATGTTATGTCATTGAATGGAATTTTATTGAAATTGTTAAGAAATCTCTTCAGATTTTTAAAGGTGCATGCTACAACTGTCTCCATAGTACTAAGAAGAGGTTAAAGGGCTAGTAATACATTATTTCATTTAAACTTTAGCTCTGATTATTAAAGGAATAGTAAGGTTTCAAAATAAAAGCAGCTCCAATTAATCTTCATAGATTTTGGGCCATTGAGAGTATTATTTCAATACTGTCAGAGTTGTAGTTCAAGAGTAATTGAATGATAACATTTCCTCTCCCACCCATTTTACCTAGTGTAAGCCACCTCCCCTCAGATGTGGAATCTAGTCTTAAGACCAGACAGCTCACAGCAAGGGATAATCTTCTTACTGTGAGAACAATGAAAACCCTGCCCCACTTGACAAGTTTTTCAGGTTTTCCCTTATGCTAACTGAAGATTGTTCCTCTCTGCAAGCCATCTGGACACCACCTTTCTGTTCTGAGGTGAGCAGTGTTACATCAGTGATGGGGATACTTTATCATTCAATTATTCTTGAACTACAACTCTGACAGTATTGAAATAACACTCTCCATGGCCCAAATACTATGAAGATTAATTGGAGCTGCTTTTATTTTGAAACATTACTATCCTTTTAAGTACAAGTTTTTAACATATTGCACTATGTAAATTTACTTATGGTTTTGTAGTTCAAAAGCAGTTGAAGTGGAAAGGATCCCCTCCCGCCCTTATGGCCGAGTCACCGATCCTCTCTGTCTGGTCCAGGTGGAGAGCAGTGAGATACAATCTTCCATAAAGTTGGGCAGGGTTTTCCTTTTACTTACTGACTTAAGTTTACCCCTTGCTGCATCTGTCTGGTCCCAGGACTGGATTACAGCTCTAAGGGAAAGTGACCAGAAGGGGTGGGCGGGGGATCCTTTCCTTTTCAATTGCTTTTGAACTACAAATCTGTAAGTAAATATACATAGCGCAATATGTTAAAAACTTGTATTTAATATTCTGAGCTAAAGTTTAAATGATATATTACTATCCCTTTAAAGGAAAAGTAACACTTACTAACAAACCACCTTTTACCTTACTATGGGCTAGGGTAACCACTGAACCTCTTAAATATGTGAGGCATAAAAAACACACACACTGCAGGGATGTGTGATTCCTGTACCGTCATGCAAAATTAAGATTTCATAAACATCCCTGATTTCAAGGAACGTGTTTTCTCCTTCATATGTCCTAAAAATACTGATCGCCCTATGTGTGCCTTTGTTCAATAAATAACATCTTTTATAACTCCAGGATGCCATGTCTATGAAGATAGACATACCAGTTGCTTTCAGGACCACAGAACACAATCATTACCCGCTGTACATAGTAATCTTAACCCTTAACCCCTTAAAGACCCATGACGTGCCAGGACTGTCATGGATTTCAGGGATCCCCTCATGGCACTTTTCTGCTTCAGTTTACAAAACTTCCAGCAACTGTCATGTCTGCAACCATACACATGACCACAAGGACTGACTGAAAATGTTATCTCTTTAACAAAGGCACAATGGCAAAATTCATAAGGGCCATTAGGATTTTCTAGCTATAGCATGAAAATGGGGGATCATTATTAAGAGCTGTTTCTTCTCGGATAGGGACATAGTTCATGAAGGGTCAATAAATACATACAATAAACTTGTATATTCACAATAAAACACATTCTAAAACTCCTTATTGCCCCTTTAACCCTTTGAGTGCCAGAGGGGTACACAATGCATACCCCTCTGGCACTCAGAGGGTTCATGTATGTCTCCTTTACCTCATAAGAAGAGGTTTACCATTTGGCCCACTTAATTAATATCTTAGTTACTTGCAAAGAAGTTGATCGCCATTTTCAACACCTACTTTATAGCTGCAATCATCAGTTAAATGAGCATCCAGAAGACATTAGACAAATGTTCATATCCATCGAAGCTCTAGTGCAGTTTCAGTTATGCTACTCTTATATGAAGTAGTGACAACAGCCTGTATTTAAGTATATCTCAGTTTGATCACAAATGGGTCAGTCAAACTGATCCCTTTACTGATCAAAGAAAAATGTATTATTAAACAAAAACTTGTGAAAAAAATGTTTTATTGTTTGTTGTGTTTTAAAAACATTTTAATTTTTTTAATAGCCTTCTTTGTCTGCTTGCTTGGAAGTCTTATTTTAAGATAGTGATACATAATTTTTTTCCTGAGATGGAGTCCTTTAGTCTAATTTTAATTTATTGTGGAACTCTAACAATCAAGCAGTTTACCCTTGGGATACTAGAGAGGGCTCTTTAAACCATTGGCAGATCATCACTTCAGGTGCATCTGGGGAGAAGGTGAGCAGTAAAAAGATCCTTCTCTGACTTAACCTCCTGATTTTATGTCTGTGTGAATACTTGTCACTGGTAGCAGGAAGTGTGCAATTATACCCAACAGTATAGAGGGGCAATTCCACCCTAATAAAGCATATGAAGTACAACCATCCTGAGGTTGTGAAACCATGCTGAGAATGTGATTATGTCCCTCAAGAAAAAAATCAAGTGCTACTGTCACTCTGCCACCTGTCCATCCCTAAAAACAAGAACAACATGATGCAAAAAATCCCACAAAAATGCACTAAACAACCCACAACCAGTCTTCAAAATCAACAGCATCACCTATGTCTTCATCATCTAGTTTTCAGCTAGGGCTCATGCTACTAGTAATATCCCCCCCCACCCCCCCCGTGTCCTCAGGGTCGTGCTCCTCGATACTACCATTGACAAATTTGCCGCCACCATGAGCAGACAATGTAATGCAGTGACCACACATGACAATGTGGTGTTGATCAATAGAAAAAAGTTATTAAGGGGGCATATGTAAACTGTAGACTTTATTTTGCAGAATACACCAGACTCATATTGGGGATGGTCAATTTTTTTAAGTGGTAATGACCAATGTGAAATGTCAGTCACCCACTGCCACACCACCCCCACCATTCAGTGTTATTTGATCTTTTTTGTGTGATGGGATGGTGAATACAGCAGTTTGATCCAGTGACATTTGAGGCACAGACGACTCAGCAGCAGAAACTATATTGGCAAACACCACTGGTGGCAAAATGTTCCAGCCAGGTTGTTTGCATCACCATATTATTATTATTATTAATCTTTATTTATATAGCACCAACAAATTTCGCAGAGCTTTACAGTAGGGAATATACATACAGCGGTATTAAATAGTACAATCAAATGTGGATCAGAGGACCCTGCTCATGAGAGCTTACAGTCTAGAGGAAGGTAGGTTTGACACATAGATGTGCTAACAATTTTTTCAAGACTTGCCTTACTTTAAATAGCATGCCAGCATTTTTCAAGACTTGTCTTGCTGTCAGCCTGCTAACATTTGTTGAGGTTTTCCTTACTGCAAGCCTGCTAATGCGGTTTGCTTTGTTGGAGGCCTACTAACAGCTTTATCAAGGCTTGCCTTCCTAAAGACATGCTGACATTTTTTTCCACACTTTGCCAAAATAGGCTATGCTAACAATTTCTGTTAAGGTTTTATATTTAATTATAATTATTTTTGCAAAGGCTAACCAATTCATAAGCAGCTGCTACAATTTTGATTTGTTTATTTAGTCTGTAACATTATTTTAATTTTCTTTATCTGCACTCTACAATTCCCATTCTTTGCCCACTTTGCCCTAGTTGCTTCCCCTGTGAACCATCCTTCTTTTTATAATCTTTTTCACTCTTAGCCTTTTTCATGGCCCCATTTTTGGTGCTCCCCCAGTGTGCATCTGTTCCTCATTTCATCATTTAAATGTAACACAGTTGTGGGACACCTGTGGTTGTTATACTATTATAGGACTCCAACTCTAGCCTAGAGCAGTCCATTGGTTTACGGGGAATACTGGGTAGTATAGCCCAAAAATAACTGGAGTGCCATGGGTTGCCCATGTACTGTACATGTTATAAATAAAATGTAAAATATTTTAGGTCATATATGATAATAAGGTAGTGTGTTGGGGGGGGGTATATGTGTGTAGGAGTACTGTGTCTGAGTGGAGGCATTTGTTTGTGCTGGTTAAGGTAACATAGTTGATGAGGCTGATAAAAGATATGTGTGCATCAAATTCAGCCCATGTCATTCCTCAAGTGGGTAAAAAAAATCCGTCTTGAATCCAAACGGCAGTCCAATATTTCTCAGGAATAACATCCTATTCACTTTGAAGCCAGCTGTGATTATTCTCAATATTGTTCTGTGCTATATAGATAGCCATTACTTTTTTACAGCATTCAGTGGCAAAGAATTATATCTTTATTGCCCTTACTGTAAAAAAAACCCTCTTTTTTTTTTAGTCAAAAGTGCCTTTTCTTTAGTCTTAATGGGTGACCTCTTGTTCTTTGCTCAGCTCATTGAGTAAATAGTTCCTTGAACAGTTCTTTGAATTGACCTTGAATATATTGGTAAATGGCATGTCACCTCATAGCTGCCAGTTTAGCTAGTCTCTCTTTAAAACTCAGATCCTCCATTCCCAGTTTTGTTGAATGTCTCTGCAGTTTTTCCATTTCAATAATGTCTTTTTTAAGAACTGTGCCCAAAACTTACACCATATTCTAGATGGGTCCTTACTAAGGATTTATATAGAGGTAGAATTATATTAGTATCTGGTGCATCTATATCCCTTTTTATGCAAGATAGTACCCTTTTTGCTCTTTCAGCAGCTGAGTGACACTACACACTTCTAAGAAGTATATCATCAGTCAGTGCTCCTAAATGACTTTTATGTATTTCCTTACACAACTTAGTGTCATCAAGATGTGTGGTGAGACAAGTAGTGTGTGTGTGTGTGTGACAGAGAGGGCACTATGCGGTGTCTCTGTGCGTCCCTGTGTGTGTGTGTGTGTGTGTGTATGTGTGTAGTGTATGTGCAAACACAGTGCTGCACCTATAATATTTGGTATACATTTAGAAGGGGTGGGGGGGCATTTTACAATTGCACACTGAGAACCATATTTAATAGAAACAGCCCTACCAGTAACCTAAATTAGTAGTTTAAAATTTGTAAGGTAACAGTTACTAGGCAACTGTAAATCATAATTATATTATTACTTATATGGTTTTAGTGCTTATTAAAAAAAATAAAACTAAATTGCACCACACACATCCACAGCTAGACACAGAACCACATATACACATTCTGCCACTCCAGACTCACTCCATCATACACCTTTATGGTAATCACACTAATGACTTGAACAGAGCTGTGATCTGCAAAATAAAAGGGCACTAATAGTGTAATATATTTTGTAAATTACAGTGATATATGACAATAATGTCTCCAATCTAATTTTGCTCATGCAGTCATTGAGTATAGATTAAAATACATACACTATACACAGTAAACACGCCTATGAAGAAAAGCCATCTTCACATAGAAGGCAATTGGAGATAATGACCTGTCTCCACTCAGGTAACCAGGTCAGATGTACTGCATCTGGAACAGATTCCTGGTACTCCAAGAGATCAGCTCTACCTTACATATAACAATAACAATGTACATAAAAAAGAAAAAGGACTAAACAGCTCTGGATTTAATAACATGTAAAATGTAATGGGACTAGAAAAATCAATTGGGTAAAAAATTGCAATGATTCTCTCCACTTGCCTTCTATGTCAGATTAACATCTGACCATCACATTTGCGAGTACCATTTGTTCATTGTATTTAGGTGCACACAACACAGAATTGGGCTCCCTGTGTGTGTTTTGTTTTAATGTTTCTACAAGCCTATGCTGAAGGCCTTCATAAAATTCTTCTCCAAAATGTATCAGCTTGGTTGCACATACACAGATTGACTAGGGGTATCAAGTTGTGTCTTCAAGAGCTACCAACAGTCCAGCATTTAAGGATTCCCTGTTTGAGCACAGGTGGGACAATGAAAATGAATAAGTACCTGATTAACTCACCTGTGATTAATCACAGAAATCCTTACCTGGCTTGTTGGTGGCCCTTGAGGACTGAACTTGGACACCCCTGTTGTGAGTATTTCTTTTTTTTCCTTTGAAGAGCTGTAATGTAGTTCTGTTCAAATCCAGTTGGGCATTTATATATTGTTCTTTCCATGTCTACAACAGCCATGAGTGATTAACTGATGCACAGTTGGGTGGACACTGATTGGAGGAAGAGTGTAGCATCAAACCCTCCAATTTCATTCATGTGAATGAGTGTCATGAAAGCCCCACATGCTGCCATGTGTTTAAGACATCTTGAATTCTTCTTGTGGTCAGTGCAGAGAAGTTGTAGCATGCCGGAATGGTTTGCTTTAATGCCAGGTAGTAGTCATTTGTATGAACAGCCTAATTGGGGTTTGATTGTTTTATTGTTGGCACATTAGTACAACTAGAACATCAATGTGATTAAGTAGCTTGTAATTGTATCTATATTTGTTTCATGAAATGCCTTGTTCCTTTTCAGGAAACCCTTGACTTCCATGGAACCAAGGGCCATGTTCAGAAAACTAAAGAGGTGATCTAGTGCACCACAGGGGACAAATAAACATTGCTGTAATTCTTATTGACTTACATTTGGCTTCTACTCCCTTGACTGCTAGAGACTTCTCCATCTCATTGAGAAGCAATGTGATGGAGACCTCTCTAGCACTGAAGATGTTAAAACCCCCATTTAAATCAATCGTCATTTTCATTTCTCTTACATCCTATGTAGAACACAGGAAACATATAGTAAAGTTCTCTCCTCCAGGAGGGCAGAGCACATAAAAAGTCTCTGAGGTGGAGACTCCTACCCTATTCACTTCTTCCCCCATGAGCGTGCTCAGTTTTAAAAGTCACTTTAGGGGAAGATGCCAGGGCAAACCTTCTCTTAGTTATCCTTCCTTTTTGAATTTATGCTGTAGGTTATGGGACTTAGCATTCTTTTTTATCTTATGCTCTATGGGGCTGTATATTATAATCCCTAGTTAGGCGGGTTTCTATTCCTGGCCTCCTTTGGAAAGACTAAACAGTACACAGGCTTTCAGGACCTGAATCTGTGGAAAATGGATTGCTTTTTCATCCTGTTTCCTCATATCGTCTCTGAAACATCCTTATTTGTTTAGGATCCTGAAGAATAAAGAGAATGGATTCTCTCTGTCACCTAAATGCACAGGTATTCTGAGAATGACCCTGCTTGTCTGTCTGGCAGCTACATTTCTCTGCTGTTTGGAAGCCTGTACTTTATTGATGGGTTGGCTTATGCAACACATCTATGAATAGGTAATACATTTTGTGTTTGAACCAGTAAGATTTTAACCCATGCACTGCCTGTCTGTGGGCATCCCTTGCCTGCTTCTTCATTCTTTGGAACTTTTCTCTTCTTTTCTCTTCTTTGCAGTGATGATTACATACTTTTTTCTTTATCTTAGCAGCATTTGCTAACTTTTTTAGTTTTTCTAAACTTTTCACTTTTTTGGGTCACTGTACCTTTACAAATGGGCACGCATGATGGCCTTGTGGGTCCCCCACCCCAATATCATAGGGGCACCCAATATCGAGAGAGCCACCACACCATGGTTCTTCCCTGGCTTTTTTGGCAGGGGAAGAGACGGTCCTTTACTGACCCTCTTCATTTTTGGATTATATGCTATGCAGAAGCTGGTCTCTGCTGCCTGATTGCCACATTAACCCCTTGCAGTCAGATAAGTACTTTTAATGATTTATAAATATTTTTATTCTACTTTTCTACTGCTATTACTGCTTTTACATTATACTTTAGGGAGTCTCCTATGTCAGAATCTAACAGAGACATGGGCAAGTCTATGGTTGTAAGGCTTCAGAAATCCCTTTGATCCCTTTATCTCATTGATCTTCATGTCAGATTGGGCTTCTTTCTTGTACTTATTGTCCCTCTTTCTCTGTGGCCCCTACTCAAACTTTCCGGCCCTCACTTGTTGAACAGGAGCCTGCGTGAGCTAAGGCCCTAATTCCCTCAGTTAGTTTTATTCCCTCATCTATTCCTAAATGTTCCTTTTTTCTGTGGAATATGTGTAATTTTTGCTACTCCGCCAGTATGATTCCAGGGCACCAATTCCCTCAGCAGCCCAGTCTAGCTCCACCCCCAAAATCCAAGCAGGCTTGGTCAGGCAATTCTGGACTCAAAATTACTCAAACGTTTTGTTCTCTCTCTCTATGAAACAAGATGGAGTCCTTGTATGCCATCATTGCTGATATTTGTCTAAGGGAATTACTGGCTTCCGTAGACATAAAGGACACTTATCTGTACATACTATCCATGGAGGTCATCAACACTTCCTGTGGCTCGCATTCAAAAATCGTCATTTTCAGTTCAACTCACTTCCCTTTGGGTTGGGGTCTGCTCTGTGGGTATTCACATGGGTCATTTCAGTCCTACTGGTACACATCAGCTATCAGGGAATCTCTTTGACTCCTGTCTGAATTACTTTGTTTTTTTTACTAAAGGTTTGTTCAGAGGAGACCTTGTGCATTCAGATTCAGTCTTATATATCCATTATAGAGCAATATGGTTGGATTTTCATTCTCAAGAAATCATCTTTGTCATCTCAGGTCCTTTGCTTTCTTGGTATGGTATTTGACACTCTTCTGGAGAAGGTTTTTCTACCAGACAAAATATTCAGTTGCTGTTCCTCCAGTTGACTCATGTGGTATACTGGCATCTGCAATAGAACAGAAATACATAAAAGTACTAACCTACATAGTTTTTGTGCTGGAAGTAGTCCCATTTGCTCAATTTCATATGTAGGAGCTACAGCAGTAAATTGTCAGGAATTGATCCAGACAACAGAGTCACCCATCCTGAGTCATGTCTCTGTTAGACAAAGGTGGACTTTCATTGGTGTGCTCAGAGGCACCATCTGTGGGACGGCCACTGGTCATCCAAAATCGGGGACGTAGTTATAATGTACACCAGCTTAATAGGCTGGGGCACCATTATGGGTTTTCACACTGCTCAGAGTCTTTAGACCAGGATGGAGATCACTCCATCCACTGATGTTCTAGAGCTTCAGGTGATTTACCTAGCCCTGTGGCTCTGGTCTCAGTACCTCCAGGAATCCCTGGTGTGATCCAGTCAGACAATGTGATGACTGTGTATTATATTAGTTGCAAGGGAGGGACCAAAAGTGCAACCACATGGACCAGGCTTTGTCTGACACTCTTGGGGCAGAGGTTCATGTGAAGCTCTCTCCTCTATTCACATTCCAAGGTTAGACATGTTAGTCATAGCAGACTTTCTCAGTCATCAGCTCCTGGATTCCAGAAATTGTGAGCACAGAATGTATATGACTCTATATTTCAACTAGGTGATCTTCAGATGGTGTATCTAATGGCCTGTTCTCTGAACCGCAAGATTCCTCAGTTCTGTGAAAGATTCTGGGATCCTCTAACTCTTGCAGTAGATGCTATGGTCATTCCACTATATTTTCCTCTGGCACGTGTTCTCAGACGTTCCCTTAATTTCTAGGGTGAATGCCCTGTTGTCATTTCTTCTCAGACTGTCTATGGTGGAGCCATTTTGGCTCCTTCTGCATCTGGACTATTTGTCTCAGGGTACGCTGTGTCATACACAGTTGGAGACGTTGGCTTCGGTAGCTTGGTTCTTGAGGTCAGCATTTTGAGAAAGAAGGGTTTTTCACATCAATCAGAAAATTGTTCTCACTTTTCTATGCACAGCTCTATCTAATAGACAGGAGCGTGAGTTTCATCTTTTGGATGTGGTTAGGTGCTTGAAGTACTATGTTTATTCACTCAGGCTTTTCAGAAATCTGATTTGTTTTTGTCATTCCTGAACACCCAAGTATTGGCCAGGCTATGTCTAAGGTGACACTGGTTTCTTGGATTAAGGTGACAATTCACCAGGGTTTTGATCTTTGGCCTACAAGAATCAGGCCTCTGATGAACAGTTGTATAAAGAGGCAATGGAAATGTCATTGTCTCTCCACACACTTGTCAAACACTACTGTGTTAAAGTTTTGGTTTGGGCTGAAGCCAGCTTTGGCCAGGATGCTCTGCAGGCTTTTGTGCCTGTGTAGGTATCCTTCCAAATTTTATTTTTTCCAGCAACCTGTCGGTGTATGCTTTAATATATCCCCATAGTACCAGGTAGGACATAAGAGAAAATTGGATTTTTGCATACAGGCCAATAAAACATTTTCTCTTAATCCATGTGGAATACAGCACTTCCCTCCCAGAGAAAAAAACAATGGTTTGAATCCTGGTTTAGGGGATTGCCTTTCTTGTTCCACTTTGGATTTTTTTCCTTTATCTTTGCTATACATTAAAACTGAGCATGCTCATGCAGGGGTAAAGTGGATAGAGGAAGGAATCTCTGCTTGACATTCTTTGCTTTAGTTCCCTGCCCTCGTGGGGAGAAAACTTTAACCCATGGTTCCTGTGTCTCTCATAGACTAATAGAAAAGGATTTAATGTTAAGTAACACAAAAATCTCCTTTTTCCAGTATGGTGCAGTTGGTTTGCGCCAGAATTGCTCACTTTTAGCTTTCTTAATAGAGTCTCAAATTTGAGAATTGCCAACAGTGTAATTCAAGGCCTTATGGGGAAGGGAAATTATGAAGAATTTTGGAGCAAACCAACTGCATCATACAGACAAATAAAATCTCAAATTGATTTTAATGGATAATTCAACCCATTGAAAACTAGAGTTCACCACGATATTACTTCACAATGCACTGCAGACCTCTAAAGCTTTCAGTGGGTTAACATTTCCATTAAAGTCAGTGGGGATTTTCATTTCTTGCCCTATGGTTCAGCCATTTTCTCCATAATGTCTAATTTTCTCAGGTTTGATAACCACTGTTTTAGGTATCCTAGTGTATTATATCTGCTTTGTCCTGATTACTGAATAAAAAAACTGTAAAGTCACAACAGAGGGAATAAAAAGTCAAGTAAAATGTACAGTAAATAATGTACATAAAAATATCCTCCTTGAATTTGCAGGTATTGCAACATATCCAGATAAGCTGTTTAAGTTTCGAAATGGGCGTTGGGAAGACATCCTCAGCGATGCAGTGAACACCAGAAGAGGAGTAGCAAATCAGTTCGCTGGACGCTCAGTGGCTTGCATTGACAGGAAGGTAAGATGGATTTGTCTTTTCCTCTTGTATTTTGTCTTTGTTGTCATCCCAAGAATTTGGAATGAATTCATGCCTAAAAAGCTTGAGATACGTTCTTTGTAACATAATGAACGCTGCATCATAAAACGTGTAATTTATCATTCTCAGAGTAATAATTATCACTGTTACTGTATACAATTATGTTTTATTGTCTCAATTTTTATGAAAAATAGTTATTGCTGTAATGAAAAAGAAGGTTTTAACTGGGCTGGGAAAATGTGTCTGGCTATTTTTTTTTTCACTCACTTATTCACCAAGATACATTTAAACAAAAACACTCAAGTACCAAGCTACTGTTGTCACAAATGAGCAATTACATTTAAAAGGAACAATTTAATTTCATTTCTGAGATTGTATTTTTTCCTATGCTCTGAATTGAAATGGAATTTTGATATGTAGCAGGATTAAAGTCTTCAACCAAAGCATCTCTTTTCACTTTGTTGAGCATGTTTGTTATTGTAAAGCCCATTTATTACTTCATTACCTTGAACTGTGTTCCAGCATTCCCTTTTAATAAATTGGCATTCTCGGAGACACTGCCATCATCACTGTACTTTAAGATAAATTGTACTCTAAATAGTTCTGCCTATGGACATACTAATCATAGAAATCTAAACTTTTTATTTTGTTCAGTGCTTGTCAAGCAGAGGAGAAAGCAGGAGGAGTTGAGTTTGTTATGAAGTTCTGTCGGCATAACAAAACTCATTAGCTGGGTTTTCTTATATCTCCCATTATATAATTTATCTTATATAATTTAATTTCTAAAATTCAGAGTGTTTAAATATAAACTTTTGCACACTGTTTGCACTAATCCTGATTGCATCGTATCCTTTGGCTTTTAATTAAGCAACGCACCAGTGCAGTGTATGTGTCTTAATTCAGTACATGTACTTGTATTTACGTGAGTACCTTCTGGACACAGCAGTGCACACAACTCATGTGATCAAGCTCTTAGCACCATCCGTATAGCAGGAGCAATGAAGAAGAAACAATGCATTGTGTACCCCTCTGGCACTTAAAGGGCTAAGACAGTAAAAAAATTAAATGTCTAATGATCAGTCGGCAAATGGATAATATGCATGTATTATCTTGCATTTTTAGGCACTTGCCTTTTGATAAAAAGCCCTTAGAGGACAAAATAATTTTAAACAGGTAGAGATGCATATCTTATACACTCCCCCCTCTGCCATTGTAAGCATTTGATCACGTATGATTATGAATGATTTGTATCTGCCTAAGGTACCAGTGACCCCATTAGGCACTGAAATATACTGCAAAATAAGAGTAATAGTAAAGAAGACTTTGCACATGGAGTATAATGGGTGGGATTGAGCCTCACTAATTTCTTTGAGGTACTCAGCCTCTTTGTATCATGCTTCAGATCTAGATGTATATGAGTAATCAAGTGTATATGGATGGCTGAGTGTAACTTAGCAAGGAAATAAAGTATGAAATGAATGTAAAAATGTAAAATTTTTCTTAGTACATTGTCTGTTCACATGTACCTATGCACAGGCATATGTTATGCATATTTTTAGTCTCAACTACCCATTATCCTCACTGGGGGATATGCCAATCAGCAATCATTTATAAATTCCTCCAGGTATTTATGAAAAGTTTGGCTTGTTTGTTGATTCAATGAAGAAACTGGATGTAAACATAATATTCTAACCCCTTGACTGTTACAGAGATCTTCAATAAATCTGAGACCTCTCTTATATTCAAGGGATTAAAATCCATGGTTAAATCGATAGGAATGTTTACTGCACTTGATTTATATTGAACCAGTTAGCTTATTTGTAGATATTCTAGCATGATATGCTGTTCTCTGCTGAATTTGTATTCAATCATTAAAAAAATTGGGTATTTTTTATAAATAATCAAGTGAATAAGACTTCAAGGTAAGGAATAAGAATAAGAAATAATCATAGAGAGAACTGTCCACCTAACATTTTTGTCTGATCATATACTGTATAAGTAGGTCTGTTGCTCCATTGATTTCAATAGGCTACACCAGTCAGGAATTAGTAAACACATTTTTACATATGAGATAGATATATATTTGTACTCTTAGTACAATTCATAAAGATTCAAATGACAATAGGGATAAATTATGAGAGTTGTTCTCTATATTTTACTCTTTGAATTTTCAAAATAAATGTACATATATTTTCATGAAATTCTATGTCAGGGTGGGATGCCAAAGGTTGCCCATTCCTGTTTTGTATTTTGGTGTAACTTGTACTATCTCCTCTCTTCTTTTTTAAGCGCAATCTATCATGACTTGTTTTTATTGTTGTGTGCCTTTAACACCAGTTTTACTTTACACCTTAATCACCATGACAAAAAAATTGTACAACTGAATTTCAGATTTCATGTGGGTTATTTCAGATATCTTGGAACTTAAATATCTGGTAATTATGACATTTTATATGTCAATCTACTGACCAAACCACTGCTGAAAATATTATCCAAAGACATGAAGCATTTAAAGATGCTCAGTATCTCTTGGACTGGTCAGAGTACATGTGACAAAATTAACATACAACAGGGAATTCTATACCTTTATTGAGCCCCACCTTTCACCATTAAAGAGCTAAATATAAAAGCCTAAAACAAATCAATGCCTCAATTTTGAATTGATATAATGTGATCTCAGAAATGCTTTTGGGATGCTCAGATATCCCATATTCAACTTTGTCATGATGAGATATGAGAGAAGTAGTGGTTAGATTTTGAGGACAATATGACCAATTCAGACCTCCTCTTGTAGTGCATTTGTGTGAAACCCAACAGAGAACAATTCTTAGTTTAGATTGCCCCTCATTTTAATTCTCTTTTAAAAATTGAAAGAGACTATCTATTGCTTCTGGTCTCCAACTTAAGATACAATTTATTTCCTCCAGGCATATTCCCCCAACTTTTCGTCACACATGAACATTGTGGAATCTTGCTTTGTAGCAATGTCTTCTACAAATTTAGAGACTTCAATTCACTTGGATCTTACCAACTCAAATCCGCTTTCTTCAGGTAACTGTAAGTTAGAGATTTTGCTCACCTCATTGAAGTCACTAGTGGGAGAAGAAAAAGCTAAGGTACTTTGAAAGATTGTTCTTCTAATAGTTATCCTTCTCATTAAGAACACCAAGCCTAAACACACATATTTGCCAAAATAGGAAAGTAACATAAACCAAACAATAGATGAAGAAGATGGTAAATAGGGGTGGGTGAAAAGTGTGAAAAATTTCCCACATGACTTTTTGCGAAAACGTGCCAATTTTTTGCTTTTTTTCGCGAAAGTTTTCTCCTTTTCGCCTATGCAAATTTTTTCTCCTTTTTGCCTATTTTAAACAATTTTTTGCCTATATTTCCTATGGGTGCTACATTTCCCACTGCAATATTACATCTTCTGAGGACTGTAGTTTACCAATAAGTGACTCCCTCCAAAGCCTTACAGTTTTGCACAATGTACTCACTAATGGCCTTATTCTGCTTGTACAAATGCTCTATCATGTACATTGTGGAATTCTACCTGGTAGGAACCTCCATTTTCAGTTGGTGAAGAGACAGGTTGTTACTCTCTTGTATGGAATACAGGCATTGCGTGCACTGTAGTAGCGACTAAAAGGGCACAGATTTTGTGGGCAATAGTAAACATTTCTTTGAGGGTTTCAAATTTTGCCAGAAATCTGGTCACAATTACATTTTGCACATGGGCAAAGCAGGACACATGCACCATACCACCTATTCTCATTGCAGCAATAATGTTGGAGCTGTTATCAGCAGACACAATACCAGCTTTTAAGGAGCGGGGTACAAACCATTCCTCTATCACCTGCTCTAGCTTACTATAAAACATCTACAGCTTTGTGGGACTGTCACTCAAAACTCTGCATGCACAAATGAGTGTGACGATGGTATGAGCTTTCCTGCTGCTGCTGCTTTTACTCACACTGCCACAACCAGAAACAATATTAATGGCTTTCTCCTGATGCTGTAAGCTAATGTTGTCCACTGTGGTGCTGGGGGGAGGGAAACCCAGTGAACAGTCACAGTCATATAGTCTGTGCTCTGCCCACTTGTCCTTATATCTGTTGTCAGGTGGATTGTCTTGCCATAAGCACTTTTCAGCCCTTTTCCCACCACACTAACCACCTGCTTGTACAATTTAGGCACAGACATCCTGGAAAAATAACTGTGGCTTGGAATATTCCAGCATGGAGCTACACATGGCATCAGTTCTATGAAACCTCGGGTTTCTACAAAAGAATACAGCAGCATGTCCATTGTCAACATCTTGGCAACCTTGCTATTCCACATGTGTACTTTGTGATTGTTTTTGTGACATTTTTGACTCCTTCCTAGGAACTCAGTTAGTGTGGGTTGACAGGACATGGCAGAAGAAACCTGAAACTTTATTGCTTTAACAACATAACTAGAGGACATGGTGGTGTTAGAGGCAGCATGTGTGAGCAGTCTATGACTCTTGCCATCTCCTACAGCAAAGCCAGAGTCATCATATTCCTCTGCAGCAGGAGCCATTGGTGTTATTTGGACTGAACTAACTGTTGGCAGTAACAGTAGCACAGTCTCTGACATATGAATAACAATTCTTTTTTCTGCCCTAGAGACCTGGGAACTTTTTAAAGTGCTTCTGCTGCTGCTAGTTGTGGCACCTTTAGCCTGCTGATAGTGTATCTACCAGTCAGACTTGTGGTTGTGCTTCAGGTGGGATCTCATAGAGGAGGTACCTAGGTGTGAGCCTGCTTTCCCCCTGCTCACATACTTTTTGTACAGACAACAGATAGCAACATGCTTAGCTTGATATCATGGACTGAGGGGGTTCCTGAGGGGCTGCTGCTACTACTACTGGGGCTAGATGTTGATGCAGTTCTACTGTCACTACTACTAGGTGTAAAAGCTGTGGCACTTTCAGCAGCAGAGGCACATATCTGTCACGGTTCCCAGGAATAAACCAGGAGTCAATACGGTAAAGTAAAACAATCTTTTATTAGAATAATAACAGTAATGCATGTAAACAAATAACAAACAGAGGGTGATCAAAGAGTCAAGCACTGTATTAGAAATAGCAGTCTGCCAGTAGATCCACCACACTGTCCAAGACTGGAGCCTTGAGGTAATTCAGAACACCCAAAGGACTAGCACTGACAGCCTGCAGTCAGTCTAGGAGTCTGATAGAGCCCCAGGTCTGCTCTAGGATGGGTGTCTGTGGAGTAGGGACCAACACACGGAGGAAACAGACAAAGCCCCTATCATGGTACCTGTGTTCCTGCGCTGACGGTGACATTGTTACTTTGCCTAATTTCTATGCTGCCTTCTTATTGGCCTGACATCCTTGCTCCACCCAGGGCTTGCCTTTATATATCCTGTCATGTCTATTCCAAGGTGCCCTTTCGTGGTGTATCTGAGCCTTACATTTGTTACTGTGTTGCTGTTATTGTGTATGACCTGGCCTGTCTGACGACATTCCTGTGTTCCTGTGTACCGCTCCGTTACCGACTGATCTGGTTGAGAACCCGCTCCGTTACTGACTGATCTGGCTGAGAACCCGCTCCGTTGCTGAACTACTGTGGCTGAGAACCCGCTCCGTTACCGACTGATCTGGTTGAGAACCCGCTCCGTTACCAACTGATCTAGCTGAGAACCCGCTCCATTACTGAATTACTCTGGCTGAGAACCTGCTCCGTTGCTGAACTACTCTGGCTAAGAACCCGCTTCGTTACCGACTGATCTGGCTGAGAACCCGCTCCGTTACACATACTATGTGTACCAAAGCACAGCTTTGAGTGCTTGTCGCAGTCATCTAACCGGTAGCAGCCCCTATGGCATGTTGTGCTCCATTGTACCTTGAGCCTCCAGTGGTTCTGTCACTCTCCAGACCTCATGTGACAGAGACACATCATCTGCTGTAGTGAGTGTTGTTCCTCCTGTTAGAGGACATGTAGAGTGGAAGGCCAGGACACTTGTGGGAATGTGGTGAGACCCGGGGAGGGGGTGCAGGGAGCAGGTATGAGTATGGAGGCTGTTTGGAGAGGGAATGGAGAGGCCATGGTGGGTGCTCATGAAAGACCATGGATCCTGGGGAGGAGTAGGCTACACAGATAGATTGGAGGGTGTATAGGTAGAGATTGAGTGTAGGGGATATGCAGGTGAGGGCAATTTTTCTTTGTGTTGTGTGTGTGTGTGTGTGTGCCAAGGTGCAGGTGAGGGCATTGTGTGTGTGTGTTGGTCATGTTTTTTTTTATGTTCAGGCAGATGTTGAGGGAGGGCAAACTACTTGCAGAATCATACCCCCTGAATCTCCAGGACTGGCAGTATGGATGAGAAATGAATATCTCCTCTTTACTGTTGCCCCTGGGTATTTTTGTCTCCTGATGAGACATAAATTATTTAATAATTCTTTCATATATATATATATATATATATATATATATATATATATATATATATATATACTTTGTATTAGCAGGCAAAACATGAAGCTCTGATAAAGACTAAATTATTTGGCAGCATGAAAGCTATATAATTCTCATGTCTCTGGATTATGAGACAAAGGTTGAACTTAATGGACTTACGTCTTTTTTCAACCTCATTTAAATTTACTATGTAAGTGTACAGACTATTTTCTTGAGAAAAGTTTTGCTGGGACCAAAACAGTGACCGTTTTGTTTAGGGATGGGCGAAAAATTTCACCTTAAACTGAAATCGGCGAATAATGGCACTTTCCGCCTGGTAAAAAATTTCCTGTGAAAAGTGCAGTTTTTTTTATTTTTTCCGCCTTTTCCGCCCATTGAAATCAATGGGAAGAAATATTTCTACACCACACAAAAGTTCTCTACAGCCATATAAAAGGCTGTCAGGCTTTCACAGCAGCCATTCTGTGTTTGTGAGAGGAGAGAGCAGCATGTTTTTTTAGCTAGAGGAGAAAGGCAAATAAAGGGGAATTGAAGCTTAATTTAGGAAGCCTTTTAGGTAGGACGTTTGTTCTCTGTATTAGGGGAGTTTGGGGGCACTCTAGGGGATAAGAAGGGAGGAAGGAGGTTGTCCCCCAAATACTCCAAAATTCCATGTGACTGACAGGCAAGACACAGGCAACCTATTTGCTTGCTGATCTTGCTGTTGTCCCTGTGCTGGGTGGGGAAGTTTGGGGAAAGACATTGTTGATTTTCTTTTTTAATTATAATTTTTTTGGACAGACTGTGATAAGACAACAGGGTAGACAACTTAAAAAAATCTTAGGTGACAGTGACAGACAGCTGACTGGGCTTAGGCAAGGCATCATACAGCTCCATCAGTTGTGTTGTGCACTGTACAGTAAAAAAACAGTGTAGTTGCAGAATTTCCAGCAAATGCACAAGGGGAAAGGGGAGGGGTGGAGCAGTGTAGGGACATGAGAGTAAAGTAGTAGTCCAAAAACCTGCTGCAGCAATGGTTGTTGCAGCCTGTGCAATCAATGATGATGATCCCTTTACTCCAAGGGAGGATGCAGTTTGTCAGGGTCCCAGCAAAACTAAGTCCAGCACCACCAGTGCCAGTAGAAATACAGAACCATATAAGAAGAACACTGAAGATGACAACAAGTCACATTCAAGTGTTGATGATGCTGGCAACAGCATAATAGAGGAAGGTGTAGCAGCTGAACCGCCTGCTGCATCAGACACTGAGACATCAAAACACCTGTCCTCAAGTAGCAGTGAATTTTGTTATAGTAAAAGTAAAAAGAAATTGTTTGAGACCTCCAAAACCTTAGAGGAATATAAGGGTAGTAGTGGGCAAGAACTGCCAGGTGATGCTGATGCTGCTGAGGATGACCTTATGATGACTGATGATGATGCAGATCTAGAATATATCCCTCAGGCATCCTTCCCTTGTTCAGATACAGATGAAGTTGAGAGTGAGGATGATGACAGGGCTATAAGTTTAACAGAAAGTCAAAGGCTGTATCTTCCGCCACTTTTAAGGAGCACTGTGCCTGTCTATAAACTGTTTGAGAAAGCCATTGGAAAGTATGACCCTGGACAAGTACAGATGTCAAAAAGCACACACTCACCCTATCACTCATCCTCAGCATCATTGCTTCTTCAAAGTCCAAGTCCCATTCAGCCATACACACCTGTTTTGAGTACCCAGCAACACAGGTTGTGTTAGATATGATGAGTACCTCTGGTGCTGCTGCTATAAGTGCTGCACCTTTGACACCTAGTAGTAGTGGCAGTAGAATTACATCAACATCCAGCTCCAGTAGTTGTAGTAGTAGCTGAAACCACACATGACAGACAAACCAGGACAAATATATTAACAGCAGCACAGATGAGGAGGTGGAGGACAGATGTGAAGAAGGGTTGCCACCATCTACCCCACTTGGGACCACTGCTATGACCAATAAGTAATATGTGTCAATAATATGAGAAGGAGGCTTGAGTATGACAATGGTAAAAATACATACACAAATCACACCATGCCAGTCCCCCACCACTACCACTACAATACATATCTGCCACATTGTAGGTTGTACTTTATATTTTTTTAATTACTTGATATCATCCTGAACATGTGCACAGCACAATTATGATAAAGTCTTATTACGGGGCTTACAATTTATATTATCAGTATAGATCAGTGCAGGTTAATTTTTGCTTTTGTATTTCTTCTAGCGTTTTCTTAAGTTTGGGGGTTTGGGGACAAGCCCCCTCTCTCTTTGCAGCATTCAATACCTTAATCACTAGATTAGTTCACATCCTTCAAATTAAATATATTAATCATGGTGGTTTAGCACTGTGGGTTTTCTATCTTTGTTTACAATACATATCTACCACATTGTAGGTTGTACTTTATTTTTTTTTATTACTTGATATCATCATGAATATGTGCCAGTGTCACTTAAGCAAGAAAGTGTTGTGGGCAAAGGACAAATGCATTCTGCATGCTAACACATTTTTCAAGCCATATTTTGCTGTAGGACTCACAACTTTGACTTTCAGCGACTTATTTCTAAACATCAGCCCTCAGAAATGTAGTACCTATAGGAAATATAGGTGAAAAATGTGTTAAAATAGGCGGAAAATGTGTTAGCATAAGCTGAAAATGTGTTAACATAGGCGGAAAATTTGTTAAAATAGGCAAAAAGGAAGACATTTTTGCATAGGCGAAAAGGCAAAATTTTTCATGGGAAAAGCAAAAAATCATCACGTTTTCGTGAAATTTTTTGTGGGAAATTTTTCACACTTTTCGCCCACTCCTAGTTTTGTTAGACCTTCTGATATTCAAAGTTATGTGATATAATTCTAGAGCAAATAAATTGCACCATACAGGAAATATAAACATTCCCAAATTTCTTAGATATTTTAATTGAGATTGAAATACAAGAATGTTAGAGAGGTGTCCAACTCATTGTAAAGCTTTCAGATGGTTCAAAGCCTGATTTAAATCAATGAGATTTCTTTATGCATCCCCTATGATACATTTGGTTTGTTCCAGAATTGCCCTATTTTCTTTTGTGCATAAGGACATCTGGCTGAGTGCAGAGCTATCATTTTAATCAACTAATATAAGTCTTCTAATGATGATGTAACTTTACCCCCTGGATACTATAGACATCCCCACATGCATTATGAAGAATTCAATAGTTAAACTGAATTTTTATTGTGTTGGTACAGTTTCATTTTAACACTTTTTTTTGTTTGGTTTATACATATTATGACGAAGACATACTATTTCCAAGAAGTTAAGCCCTTGACTTATTATAATGAGATGTAAAATGTTCTACTTCTACCTTCAAAACAGAATAATACAATTGTTTAGCTGGTAAACTTAAATGGAAATTATCATCTAGGGAGCATTAAGAAAAAACAAATTTCTTCTTTATTGAATCTACCAAAATGAAGTCTCTTGACATAGGGTTAAATGCTTCTGTTCTTGAATAAAACAAATCATATTATCAACCCAGTTGAGGATTTTTCTTTTAAGATACAAAATTGTTGCAAAACATTATAATGTAGAACAAAATGTACCCGAAGTGTTTGTTTCACAGAAGAATGATAATGGTTCACTCTCATAGATATTTTGCATGGAATTCTACTAATGTATCTGGGGCTGATATAAGAAAAGATTTGGAGTAAACAAACTGCACCATATGGAGCGAATAAATGTTCTCCATATTCCTACTTATTTCAATGGGGCTTTTAACCTTTTGTGAACGAGATGTCTCCAACGTGAGACCTCAACACCATTCAATGGGGGTTATGCAATAAGGTGTGTTAAAGAGGTGATAAGTAGTTGATAACTTCTCCACTGATGTCACTTCTCCAGTTTCTTTCTTATTCTATGGAGCCAATGCACAAAAATATCTCCCAAAAATATCTTAGTGCAAATGATCTATAGAATAACATAGGAACTGGAGACTTGCTATCACTGGAGGAGGTATCACTTCTTTATCACATATTTAGTGCATAACCTCCACATAATTTAAAGCCTTATTTAAATCAATGACAGATGACTTTTGCTGCTTTACACAAATTATCTAAATGTGAACCTTATGTATAGCATATATTATACCTTCTTATTAAGTCACTTGTTTAAAAAATTAGTTTTTTGTCACAATTTGACCAAAATATGTTAAAGCTCGCTTGCCATGCCAAAAAATCCAAGTGAGTCCTATCTATTATATATTGCTATCTCTTATGGCTTACAAAAGTGCATTCAGTTAAAACCTGAATCTCTCCAATGCCCTACACAAGTATTTAAATCAATGCAAATGTTGATTTGTCCCATATTTTGCTTTTTGGTTTGCTTCAGAAGTACTACAGGGAGAGAGATGTACTAAGCAGTGACAAAGAGATGATAAAACGGAGACAAGTTCTCCAATGTGATAAACTCTTCTATTGCAGTGGACCCCTTGGAGCTAAGCACAACAGGGCTAGAGGGTGATGGTGTAAGGAGGGACCTTGGAGATAGAAAGAGAAGGTGGAAGATGCTGTACCCTCACTCCCAGTAAAAGGAAACAAGGGGCCTTTCTGCCTTACATCCTTTTGGCTGCTGGCCTGTACAGGTGCTGTGCTATGGTCCCCTCCCTCCCTTACAATGTTTTGCAAATCTCCTTAGTGCTTTTGTTCCTTGCGGCCAGCTCTGTTTTTTTTTAAATAAATAAGTACATGGATTAGATGAATAAATAAATACATTATTAATATATAAATAAATAAAAATAAGTACTACTTCTGTGGTGATCACTGAAGCTCTTCACTGTACAGGCCAGAAACATCTGTGGGTTCTGCAAGTATGGCTGAGCACTGTTGTGGACCCTGCAGCTCTAGGCCCCATTTCTTGAAGCCCAAGCATCTTCACCCCAGGCTTTTCCACACAGGCCGCTCTGTCCAAGGCTGTCACCTCTAGGATTTGTTTTAACCCCCACGCATCACCCATGCTTCTTGCTTCAAAATTCTTTCCCCACTGTCATCTGGCTTCTGGTACTTCCCTTTTAATTATGGCTAATCTTGAGAAGCTTGTGCTCAGGATCAGGGAAGTGGCTTACACACAATTGATGAGATTGGCTCCTTAACCATTTTTGGGGTCATCTCTGATGGAGAAGCCTCCAGTGAGGCTGCAGTGGGGCTGGTCCTTACAGTGCCCAGGAACTCCCTCCATGGTTTCACACATGGCCCCTGTTGTGTCCTTTCCCTCTCTGCCCATAGGATCAACTCTGCTCCTGGAGTCTTTGTGGATTCCACTGTGCAGCAACCAAATAGCAGATAGTCAGGCAGCACTCTCCAGGTGTGGGACCTCTTGGTAGTCCTTCTGCTACTTCTCACCTTGAACATGAACTATCTGATGAGCTTTGGGAGCTTTCTGTGGCTGCTTTGCCTGTTGATCCTTAAAGGGGTCAATCACTAGTAAGCTGTTTGGGTTCCTGGGGGGGCACTGAGCTGCACTGTGCAACACAGGAAGGTATGAGGGAATTATGTCCCCTCACAGTGTTGGTCTTGGAGGCTCTTTGTGTAACCCCCTTGATTCTGGGACTTTAACTTACAAGGGATAAGCTTGCTATGCTCCCTTTATTTGCCTACATTATCTAGGTGATTGGCTTATCCTTCCTGGGATGGTGAATTAGATTTCTCGAGGGAGGGACAGATGGGGTTTCACAGTCAGCAGAAAACATGCTTTCTAATTCTGGACAGGCTGGACTCATGGTCGGGCACTCCTTCATAGGGTAGCCTTCTGGGGAGTGAGCACAGAACTTGGAACACCATAACTCTTTCAGTTATAGTCACATAGTGCAATGGGTGGGTCAGAGTTTCTCTACAGTAGTTCAGTTAGATTCATAGGTGTTTGGTTTCATAGAGGGGTTTTTGGAGCTTTTAGCTATATTTGATATTCCCAGTAGTCAAGATGCCAAGTCAGGTGTGAAGTTGGATGCTTACTGTCAGCAGTGAGCAGGTAGCTTTGACCTCAACTCTGCTGTTGCAGGTAGGGATGTGTTATAGTTAACTGTTCCTCCCAACCCCTGGGCTGTAGTTGGAGTTGTGTGTAGAGGTGGAGGTGTGGCTAGAAAGTGGGTCTAAGACAGTCCTCTCTCCTTCAGCTGTACTGTTAGTTGCTTCTGTGGGAATGTCATGCCTTCTCGCAGGCTGTAAGAAAGTGTACATTTCACTCCTTCAACCAGCATTTGTCAACCTCTGGCTAACTGAATTTTTAGTCCCCTTTACCAAGATGACTGTTTGGTTCTAGTTTGTGTCCTTTATCAGTAGTTAGCGTGCTTCATTGTTCCTGTTGTGATCTTGGCTTCATTTGACCTTCCTTGTCTTCTGCTGCCCTTGGCCTGTGTTTTGACTCTTGTACTTGTGCTGCCATTCTCATCCCAGACCTGTCTTGTGACCCTGTCTTTGCCTGCTGACTTTGCACTTCACCTGTTATCCAGTACCTTCTATCCAGTACCTAAGATCCATTACCTGCTATCAAATACCTGTGATTCAGTAGCTGCTATCCAGTACCAGAGATCCAGTGCCTGTGATACAGTACATGCAAGCCATTACCTGCCATCCAGTAGCTGCTATCTAGTATCATCTATCCAGTACCTACTATCTTTTCCTGTTGCCACAATATCCACCCAAGCTTTTCAAGTCTCAGTCGGAACATAACTACACAAGGGCTAATTCATAAAACCTTCAGAGATTGGTCAGAAGCTTATGACATGAGAATCTCACAGTCTTGATCAAAGAATAGATCAATTTGCAGAAGCTTTACAAACCTTATTGGCCCACACTTATCCTACTCATCAGGTGGCACCAGTCCCATCACCACAAGTTCATCAGATGGAAGCTACTGGTGCTCCTACACCAAGCCTACCTCCACCATCTCATTATGGGGGTGATCCAGTCACTTGCAAAGTGTTTTTGAATCAGTGTTCTATCCACTTTGAAGTGATACTATCCCTTTTTTCCCTCTAACGGAGCTAAGGTGATGTATATTACATCCTTTCATGGGCCTCACCTTTTTGGGAAAGGAATGTTCCTTTGGCTAGTAACTAGTCTTAATTTATCAAAGCTCTCCTCCTCATATCTGATTTACCTGTCCATACTGCTACTGAATCCTCTTTGCTGTTTTCTCTCTTCCAGAAATCCAGATCACTCACAAATTATGCCATTGACTTCAGAACCTTAGATGCTGAATGAAGTAAATTTAAACAATGACTCCTTAGTGGTGGCCTCCATGCATAGCCTGTCAGACAGACTTAAGATGGAATTATAGTCAGAGACATACCTTCTAATCTGGAAGGGGTAACAGCCTATGTATGTCATATTGATGTTTGTCTTATAAAGAGATCACAGTAAGGAACATGTGGTTAATTTTATCCCTAAGTTTAAAAACTCTGAAATGAACACCATACTATAGGTAGATCCTATGCAGGTAGGTTATATTCATCTTACCCCGGAAGAAAAGCAATACAGCAGATGGGAGGGCCTATGTCTGTGCTGTGGTGACAAAGGGAGCAAACAGGCTCAGGGGGCATAAGTGGTACTCTTCCCCTGCTTCAAGAAATAACCGTATGACTGTACTTACCCAGTTGTCTTGGTCCAGCTGTACTCTCTATAGCCCTCCTAGACTCTAGGGCAGCAGCAGATTTCATAGACAAATCCTTCTGCCAGCAGCATAATCTGCCTTTGCAAGCTAAAGAATCCCCTTTAGTCTTGGAAGCTGTTGATGGGAGACCTCTTCAACCAGCCATTGTGAATATGGAGATGAATCCTCTAATGCTGCATGTACTGTTTCAGGAACACATATCTCTCAATGCCATTTTGTATCCTTCTTGTTCATTAATTTTAGTTACATACCTGGCTTTCCCTGTACAATCCCCACACAGATTGGCAGTCTCGACAAATCATTTCTTTGGGGCCATCCTGTAGAAAGTAATGTTTTACAATCTTATGACCTATCATCATTGTCTCAGTCTCCACATCCACTAATTTGATTACAGAATTCTACCATGCAGAGATGTGTTTTACGATTAATAGTGTGAGCAACTTCTTCCTCATTGACCATATAACTGTCCTGGGACAGTTCCTCCCTATGGGAGAGTCTACCACTTGTCTGTTTAGAAAACACAAGTAATTGAGGCGTATGTCAAAGACAAAATAATAAAGACACTCCAACTCTCTGGTCATGCCTAGCTTCTTTTTCTTTTACTAATAAGGAGGGGAATCTACTTCCCTATATTGATTACTGGGGGTGAACAGAATTACTATTAAAAATACTTGCTCCATACCTCTCATTTCTATACTTTTGACTGACTAAAATGTTCCAAGATTTTCACTAAATTGGATCTTCTGGATGCTTACAACCTGGTGCACTTTAGACTGAGGATGAGTGGAAGACCACCTTCAACACCATTTCAGGACATTACAAATAAGCTGTCATACTCTTTGGCCTCTGTAATGCCCCTGAAGTGTTCCAAGAACCTGTAAATGATTGTTTCAAAGATTACCTCCATCAATTTGCTCTTGTTTACTTGTATGAAATTTGATATTTTCTCCTCGATTTACAGACTTATTGAGACATGTACACAGAGATTTTCTGGGATTAAGAGAATAAGTTCTACTACAAGACTGAAAAATGTATTTTTGAATTTGAATGAGTGGGCTTTTTGGGTTACATCATAAGAGCCATTAGATTCAACATGGACCCCACCAAGCTAGAAGACATCCTTCAATGGCCTCAACTCAAGATACCTAAGCCACTATGATTCTTTCTTTAGAGGATGTTTATTAGGAATTTCTCCAAAATTGCTGCTTCTCTAACAGGTCTCACTAAAAAGGAAATAATAGCTCTGAATGACCACCAGAAATCATGGCTACCTTTCATAATTTGAAATATAAACTTTCCACAGCTGCTTGTCTAATACACCCAGATTCTACTCAGCCTTTCATCCTGAATGTTGAAATAGGGACAGGGGCAGATGTAGTCCTGTGCATCCCTGTGGCATTTTCAACAGGCAATCACAAATACTGTCCATAGGTATGGATCTGGAAGAATGGAGGCATCTTTTTTAAAGTGCCAGTGTACCAGTGACCATACTAACTGTCCTCAGGAACCTGCAGTATATAAAAGGAGCCAAAACTTTTAACTCTAGACAAGAACATTGTGTTTTCTTTCTCTCCAGATTAAATGTTACCATCCCTGGACCAAGAATATGAAGGCAGATGCCCTTTCCCTCATGTTCATTGCTTCAGATGGGGAAAGACAGTGTACCGTGACTATTGTCCATATTGGGAAAGTGATTGCTGCCATTAAAACCACACTATGTTCTGTCTTGGATAGATTAAGAACAGCTCAGATCTCTGCTCATTCCTGTACTCCCTCTGGTAAATTGTATATCCCCAGGAAATAGAGGAAATTCTAACCTGCAACCATGCTTCAAAAATTATCACACATCAGGAGGTTGTACTTGGTGTGCAGATCCTTATAGTGGCCCCCTTGAAAAAACAATGTTACAAATAATATGCAGGCATGTCTGTGCTGCTATGAAAACTCTCAGAACATTAGCTTGTGGCCTTCTACAACCTCTTCCTATGCCCTCTCGCCTGTGGTCACATTTGTCTATGAACTTTTGTTGTTGATCTCTCAGCCTCTAATCTAATATGGTTATTTTGATAGTGATTAGTCACATTTCTAAAATGGCACACAAGGTACCCAACCACCAGATTCCTTCAGCTCAAGAATTGGCCCATGTTTTTCTTCTAGAAGTGGTGTATCTGCATGGTCCTCCAGCTGAAATAGTTTCTGACTGTGGAAGCCAATTTACTTCTCACTTTTGAAGGGCCTTCTGTGACTAGATGGAAATCATCTGGCATTCTCTACAGCGTACCACCCATAGATTAATGGAACAAGCTTTAGAACAATTCTATATCAATGTTAATAAAGATAACTGGTTTGACCTCTCCAAGAGTCCACACAGGCTTCCCAGTTTTACTTTATATATGATATGCATTCTATTGCTGTCTCTTTGGTGATGAAGATATCTGGCATTCCTGCCTTGGATGAGTATTTAGAGGACTTGTGATGCAAGTGATCATTCATTCAGGAAGCATAAAGGAAACATGCTGATCATAGAAGAAGAGTATCCCCCTCCTACTCTCCTGGTTCTACTGTGGTTGTCTACTAAACATCTACTCCTTTGAGTGCCCTCCTTAAAATTTGCTCCTCGTTACATTGGAGCATTCATGGTGGCTAAAAAGGTGAACCCTGTCTCATGTGCACTAAAAATTATCCCTGGGATTGTTCACCCCAAGGGTAATAGGGGAATCCAACACTGGACCCTTTGCTCACAGTGTCTAGGGAGATCAGCTACACCTCACGGATGAGGCCCAACATGGCAGAAATATATGTCTGGGGCTGGCTGCTTCTCTTGTTCAGAGAGGAATTGCATGGCACTTCGTGACTGGACTGCTGTTTTGGCAGGACAAATATGATGTACACTTAGCTCTGTCTCTCTATATTCCTTTTGTCTTCAAAGTATCTCTTATCAAATCCTTATTGTGAAATTGCTATACTAAAGCCAGTCCAGCCCCTGGTCCTGTTCCCATAGAGGCAGGATTTGAATATGTGATACACTCTATTGTGTGTTCTTGTTTCACCAGGAGAACATTCCATTACCCACATTCGACCCAAAGGGACACTTCTGGTTACTTGCTCATCATATCCATGCTCCTCGTCTGGTACGTTCTTTCCAACTTCTGTTTCCTGCTCACTGAGGTGGCTCCCATCCAGTGGCCGGGTGTTGTGGAGTGGGTACTATCATGAATGTTTGTAGGTTGTAAGAACTCCTTCAACAAGCAGTTGTCACCCTCTGTTTAACTGTGATTTTTGTGACTTCTACCAAGATGGCTGCCCAAGCTGGATGTCTTTGCCTCCATTATCGAACCTAGACCAGGAAGTCAGTCTCTCTTTGGAGTTTTCCACCTATAAAAGCCCTGAACATTCTTCCTACGATGCCGTTGTGGGGTTCCGCGTCTGTGTCCTGTTCCAGTAGTGTACTTCATTGTTCTTGTTGTGACCTTGGGTTCATTTGACTTTCCTTGTCTTCTGGTATCCTCCACTCTCGAGCTTGTGTTGCCAGTCTCAACCCAGACCTGTCTTTTGACCCTGAGTTTGCCTGCCAACTTTGCACCTCTCCCAGTATCCAGTACCTGCTACCTAGTACCAGCTATGATTTTGGGTTGGCACAATCTCTAATAGGGACTGCCCCATGACCTCACAACAGGGCTTGCATTTGCTGGGGGTAAAGTAGAGGTAGAAACAGAAAAGGTGGAGGAAAGCGAGAAGCCCCTATTTCTGACATGCAAATGAGCAGACATATGTAAGAGGGAATATATTGATATCTTTATACTTCTGTTTTGGAAAGTTTTAATCTGCATAAATGGAAGAAGGATAAGGACTGGAAAAAGAAGAGGATGAGGACAGGAAATGGTTCTGGCTTATGTGATTGACTTTTGGGAACTGGTTCCAGTCATTCTACGTCATGGTGGGTGTCTCTTGAGAGAAAAACCCAAAACTCTTTTTGGCCTTGTTTTGCTACCTTGATTCCACAGTGGAAGCTTACAAGGTGTAGTACAGCTTGGCTCAAGTACAATAAGTAGTTCAAATAATGGCTGTGTGGTTTATTTTATCTGAGATTATACTGTTTGTTCATGGGTGTGTGTGGGGGAGGGAGGGTTGCCTCTTTCACCATTCTGTTTTATCAGTGGGAGCAAAGAAAGGGAGTTGCTGGCTGTTCACTGACAGTCAATGCAAGTGGATAGTGGCTTGTAAGTTCAAAGGTGGCCGTGTGGTTTATTTTTAACTGAGATCATACTGTTTGTGTATGTGTGTGTGGGGGGAACCATCAAGGTATTAACCAGGCCTGACGCTGCAAAATATAATTTAGTTAACTGACCTTTCCACAGACCCAAGAGCATCGTAAATACCTCTAAAGCCTCAGAGGAAGAGTGCAATTTACCATTGACTGATCAAAGATATCTGGATCTGGACTGCATTCTGTTATCTGATTTCCATGCTAAACAATGTGATGTGTACTTGTATTTAAGAGAGATATTTTCATATTTATCTGTATAACATGCCTGAGGAAGAGACCTAAGGTCTTGAAAGCTTGCATTTAAATCTGCTTAGTTAGCCAATAAAAGGTATCAAAAACTATATTTGCCTCCTGTATAGTGTTGAGCGAGCACCCCGATGCTCGGGTGCTCGGGTGCTCTGACCGAGCACCCCCTGAGGCTCGAGTGCTCGGCCGAGCACCCGAGCCCCATTCAAATGAATGGGGCGACACGAGCATTACACCAGGCACCCCCTGCTCTGATGAGGGGAGGGTGCCTGGTCAATGCCCCCCTTCATCTCCGCTATGCCCCCTTCATCTCTGAATGCCCCCTTCATCTCCGCAATGTCCCCCTTCATCTCCGCAATGTCCCCCTTCATCTCCGCTATGCCCCTCTTCCACAATGTCCCCCTTCATCTCCGCTATGCCCCTCTTCCACAATGTCCCCCTTCATCTCCGCTATGCCCCTCTTCCACAATGTCCCCCTTCATCTCCTCTATGGCATAGAGGAGATGAAGGGGGACATTGTGGAAGAGGGGCATAGCGGAGATGAAGGGGGACATTGTGGAAGAGGGGCATAGCGGAGATGAAGGGGGACATTGTGGAAGAAGGGCATAGAGTCTATGCCCCTCTTCCACAATGTCCCCCTTCATCTCCGCAATGCCCCCTTCATCTCCGCAATGCCCCCGTACCTCCAGTCCCTGGTGGTCCAGCGGAGCGTCTTCTGATCTGTGCCTCTTCCGGCACAGATCCCCGCCACCCGAACATGGCGGGAGAGCACATGGCGGTACTCGACGAGTACCGCCATGTGCCGAGCAGAGCGATGCTCGAGCCGATCCGAGCATCGGCCGAGCACGCTCGCTCAACACTACTCCTGTATTTATACGGCTAACACGGTACCAACTCTCAACTGTGTGGGGGGAAGGTTGCCTCTTTCACCATTCTGTTTTATCAGGAGCAAAGAAAGGCTGTTCACTGACAGTCAATGCAAGTGGATAGGGGCTGGTAAGTTTAAGCACAAATTTTCTTCTTGTATCAGTATCCACCTGTTTTTCAGTTGTTTAAAATGGCAAGTTTAGCTCTGGAAAAATAAATGAATCCATTGAATGTGGGAAATATGTCAAATGACTAAAGCTATACCCCAATACTTATCATGCCATGCTTTTGGAGATGGATTTTTAAGATGGTTTCAGGATATCTTTTAAAGAGAGCCCTGGGGTCTTCTCTCAGAAGGCTTAAGTCTGCTTGGCATTGGTCAGAAATAAGATTTCCAAGGAGGTTAAGTGGGGCCTGCCATTGGTTAACCTAAGAGTTTTGCCATTTGGAGTACTCCTTATACATCACCTCTCCTACCCTAAAGGTGTGTCAATAAATGATGACATGTGAGGAATTCTGTAGGGTCTGCTATACTTCCTTTGGCAAGGAGGTTAGGTTAGCTAGGGCAGTGGGACCAGGAGCTATCATTGCTAAGATTGACATTAAGCTGACCTTTATCTTGCTTTCGATGCATCCTTATTATTTGCCATTTGCTAGGATACTACTTGCAGTTCCATCATTATGGGGATAGATGCATCCCAGTGCTCTAATTCATGCTACTTCTTCAAAGCTTTTAGTACATTCTTTGAATGGGTGGTACATTCAAAAACAGTTCTGACATAGATAATTCAGTATCTTGATAACTTTTTATTGATAGGTCTGGTGGGTAATTATCTTTGCATAGTAATACTGGATGCAGTATATAGAATTGCTTATATTTTTGAGGTACCATTGGTGCCTGTGAAAACTAAGGGTTGACACAGTCATGTTTTTTGGGGGGGAAATGGAATTGATTCAGAAGAAATTATTTTCCAGTTCCCCAGGGACAGACTAGACAAGTTAAATTCCCTGGCTTAGCTGATAATGGGTAAGAAAATGGTCAGCCTTAGAGTACATCAGTCCTTGTTATACTCAGTTTTGCTTGCAGGCATTTCAAGTAGGTTGTTCATTTGATTTCTATGGCATTATGAGGACTGGGGACATGGTTAGTGAGGTAATGAACAAGACTGGGAGTCTTTTGATGGGGGAAAATGATGTGCATGTAGGTCAGGAGGAAGTTATTTTTGTGATTAGATGATCTAAAACAGATAGTGAAACAAGGTTTCTCTTTTTGTTGATCCTTTTTGTATTTCTTATCCAGTGTCAGCTTGTAGGGATTTTCTTCATATATGGCTGGGGGTGGAGCTTTTGATGCATAAGAACTGGTCATCATTGTTTCACTTTCAGTTTGTTTTGTTGTTTAGAAGAGAGGTGGAAACTTTAGGTTTGAATTCAGTAGATTACGGGCCTCATTCTTTACAGATTCGGGCAGCAACATTGTGCCTAGATAAGGTCTGGGGAATGAGATCATGAAGAGGATAGGGAGGTGGGAGTCAGCATATTTTAAGCTGTATGTGAGGCTGGCTCTGCTTCAGCAATGTAGGGAGTGGGTTGGTATTTATAGTTGCATTATGTATTTTATTTGTATTATTCCTAGGTTGGCCAATCCTACATTTACTGGGCCTCCAGGAGAGAGGCAAAAAATCCCTTTGGGTCTCCTATGCGAAAGTCTGCTGCCAGAGGTTGTAGGTTTGGCTCTGGGGACTGGTCCTCCAGTGTTAGTTGTCCAAGGGGGTGAGAATGCTCTTGGATTTTATGCCTTTAGCCATCTGATTAGTGAAAGAAAGATAAACTTATCTAGGTTTTAGAACTTTTTTACAGGCTTGTTAATTGTCTGGTCAGATATTGTTCTGCATTTCTCTTAGAAATGTGTGATTTTTCCCTCAGTAAATGCTAGATCTGGATCAAAGTTGATAAGGTTGTATCAAGATTTCTGCAGACTCATTGGGACCTGGTTGTGAGACACTTCAGATGTGAAGGGTGAAAGGATCTTAAAACATATTGTATCTGTGTCCACCTAACAATATTTGGGATTAATTTGTTCAGTCTGGCACTAGAATGTTTGGAGAGAGAAGTGGGAATTTGGAGGCAAATGCAGCACTAATGGGTTACTGCTGCATACCATAGCAGGGGATCTTTGGCATTTAAATGAAAATGTTTGTTACTCCTGTTTCCCTTGAGGGCACAGGAACTGTGGGTTATGCTGAGCAGGGGAGGGCTGGCCTGGGGGGCAGGGGGACAATTGCCCCCTGGCCCAGTCATATGTCTGGGCTGGTAGGCCACTCCCACTTGTTCTGTAAATGTAGCTACACTAGTGATTCCACAGATCTTACAACTGAAATGGAGCTACAGTACAAGTGGAGCTACACTACTAGCCATAACCCATTTCTCTTGTTAGTTCTATGGTATCACTAGTGCAGCTTTACTTAAGCTGTAAGCACTAAGCACTGTAGTTGCACCAGTGTAACCCCATTTCAGTTGTAAGCTTTATGGTATTTCTTGCCTTAATTCACAACACTAACCCTTTGAGTGACAGAGGTGTAGGCATACCCCTCTGGCACTAAAAGGGTTAATGACAATTTCAAAATTAGCAAAAGGGTTTGGGCTGGGACAGTGGGCTGGAACGATATAAAAATCAGGCCACTTGATCGTTGTTGCCCTCCAGGCCACAAGCTGCCAGCCCTCTCCTGATGCTGAGAGGCTTGGATTATGTCTGTACCTACAGGGGAATGAAAAGATGGCCTGTGAGGGACATCTGATAGTAAAGGTGAAAGAGTGAAACTGGAGGATAGACATTGCAAAGAATTTGTCTGATGGACAGCTTGTAGAGGATAACAATTTAGGAATAGGAGCTGTTTAAAATGTTAATATTAGAAATGTAGAATTGTTAGGATGTAAAAAGTGAGAACTGAAAGGAATATGGAAAGAGGGTGCGTGATGTTGCAATCATAATGCTATGCTATGTAGCACAGGCACTAAGATCTCTAAAGTTAGAGATCTTAGTGTATAGGCCCCATCACACCATAATACATTACCCCCAGATCTTCTCAATACATTAGTCTCAGTGCATAGTAATGTGTTGCTCATCCTCTTGGAGACACAATGGGTTAATATACTTAATACATGCAACCCAAAGTATTAACCCTTTGAGTGCCAGAGAGGTATGAAATGCTTTGCAAAGCACACACTTTAAGACAGAGGCCAGGTTGTGAGTATGATATCAGGGTTTATAAATGATAGTGTGATTGAACTAAAATGTACCATTTACTTAGATGAATTAAAAACAAGAAGTCATATTTCCACTCATAGCCAAACCTCTTACTCCTCCCATAACAAGGGATGGACAAAAAATGCCACCACAGGAGAACAGAAGTATAAAACTGCCTTTTTCTCCTCCTGTGAGGATTTACATTGGATGTCTTTTTCTACAGTCATATTCCCACAGTGATGTTGTGCGAATGAGTGGGGTACATGAAGTTGAATGTGTGCATGATGACAGGTGTATGACAGCATTCATGCTGGAAGGTGAAAGCCATTCAAATCTGTGGGCTTCAACTTGAAGAATTGACAGAAATGGAAAGGAGAACATCTCTCCTATTCTGCAGAAATTCCCAATCCTTACTCTTGATCTCACAATCTAATTCACTATTGTTTGGCACAGCCAACGCACGTAACCTATAATGTGCAAAAACAAACTTAAAGACCCCTTAAAAGGCATCCTATCACCTAAAAACTGCTTTGGTGAGTTTGAAAGCACTTTCAAATTCATCATGCCTTTTTTGTTCAATTTTTTAATTATTTAGGTTTATATATTATACTAATTAAGGTACGCTGTGCTGGCACTTTCTGTCCTACCCTATATAACCTCTGTCATTCTTTGACACTGCATTGCCCAGCAGCTCTCTCAGTGAAAGGGTTAAATGTCAGTGAGTGGGGAAGTTAATATAGGGAAGGAAGCTCTTGTTCAAATGCCTATATTTAGCTAAATAAATCTAATTAACCCAAGTTTTAAAATGGAAAGCTCTTTCAAAGTCACCGAAGTTGTTTTTAGGATATCAGGTCCCTTTAAATGAACTGGTAAATTAGTATATGAATTTAACATTACATTAATACAAAATCACTTAAATAATCAAACCATCATAAACCAAGTGAAAAACTCTGAGGTAGGAACATTATAACTGTGTCACCATGCCCCTAACTGCAGTGGGCATGGCCAGCACAACTGAGGCATAAATTGGAACTTGAAGCCTTAAGCAGTTGCCTACACTGCCTGCTGGGAAATCCAGTAGTGTCTGACCTATATAGTAACTGTCTTTCCACTGACTGGCTGAAGAGGATGAGGGTTACAGTCCAACAGCAAACCACATGGTTGAATGCTTCTCACTCTTGATTGAAAATATCTCCTCAATAAAGATTTTACAGAAGGAACATCTTCTGGAAGATATCTGCAAAGCATCTTTAAATAATTAGAGGATACTTACAGTACTACAGGGGTTTAATAAAATACATTGCTCTATAAAACAACCAATTTTCACAGCTTTAAAAAACATTCTTCAGGGGGCTTTTAACAATGTCCAATGCACTGCTGGAATAATAAAGTGACTCAATTTGTGCTGCATGTATCAATAAATAACCCCCTAATGTGCTCTAAAATTACTATCTCCCAGATAAAACATTGAGATCCATCTGTCTCCGTGCCCTGTACATGTAGTAAGTTTCATTGTCCGTGACTCATATCCATCTTCCTTTGTTGTCTGATTACATGACTTGCATGCCTATTGTTCTGCTTAGATTTTCATTTAATTCTTCTCACCACCAACCTTTTTATAACTTCCACCTTCTTCCTTTATTATCAACTTAACTTCATAACTCTATAGCTGGAGGTGACATTAAAAGCCCTATGTTCAAATGAAAAGCGGAGCAATTCTGGAACAAACCAAGTATACCACAAGGGAGAAATAAACTTTCCATTGATTGAAATGGGACATAAATGTCTGGAATACCAGAGAGGTCTCCAACATATTGCAATGCAACACACTGGAGACCTTGTTAGTATCCAAGGCATTAAAGCTCATTTGAATCTATTAGAAGTTTTTGGAATGTTTATTACTCCCCTGTGGTGGAGCTGGTTTGCACCTTTTTTCTTTCTGCATAAGGCTATAACCGTCTCGAACTCTTCACATAAAAATGGATTTCTCCATACGAACCAGAGGTTCTCAAATGAGTTCTCCATGGAACCCTGTCAGATAAACTCTCAATCCTAAAAGACCCATGTAGTGAGCCATACAAGCAAAGTTAAAACTGAAGCAATTTCAGAGCAAACCATCTTCATCATAAAAAACAAATAAAACTGCCCATTGATTTAAATAGGACTTTTAAACTCTTGAATGCTGGAGAGGTTTCTATGGCATTGCTTTTGATTGTCTGTGATAAGGGACATTGCTAAGTACAAGCTCAGAGGGTTAACGCTCTCGATCTCACTCTTAAAACCTCAGATTGCCAGCTAGGGGCATTTAATGCTGCTAATCCACCTGCTAGTAACGGTGCAGTTGTACTTCACTGTACACTAATGATGCATAAGGTTGGGGCAAGCCTCTGGAAGTCGGTGCATTAGGAGGCGATTAGGGACCAGTGTGGAGATATTGTGGCAAACTGATGTCGATGGCTTTTTAAAAAAAATTTTAAATACTTTATTCACAATTCAATGTCGATGGCATATTAACAGCATGCACTAAGGTGTCTTTGCCATCATATCCCTGTGAATCCACAGACATCATCATGAAACCGCCATGCCTTTAACACATTTACTGTTTTGTTTTACAATGGCTTATTTGCATATGGAAAGGCAGGATAATGAGTCATTATCAAATTCATATGGGTATGTTATATGATATTGTGGTTGTTTGCCACATGTACTAAGCTCTGGTAGCCGCCTTTTCTGTTGGAGTTTGTAGTTCCAACATCGCCTACCAGACACTGGTGATGTTGGGATAACCCTGTAGCTTCCTATGCAGCTACAGCTGTGCTGCTTGGTGAATTCACATCCATTGGAGATGGGAGCAGAAGTGTCTTTTCCAAGTAGCACAACACCCTGCACATGGCCAGCTGTGCTGCTTGTTGAATTCACATCCATTGGAGATGTGAGCGGATGTGTATTTTCCAGGTAGCATACAGACACCCTGCACACAGCTAGCTGTGCTGCTTGGTGAATTCACATCCATTGGAGATGGGAGTAGAGTGTCTTTTCCAAGTAGCACAACACCCTGCACATGGCCAGCTGTGCTGCTTGGTGAATTCACATCCACTTGAGACGTGAGCAGATGTGACTTCACCAAGTAGCACACAGACGCCATGGATAAAGTCAGTGGTGCTGCTTGCCAAAGTCACATCGACTCACATTGTGCCAATGGTGCTGTAATTTGGTCCTGTGTATTGTAAAAGCTTACTCTTAAGTGCTTTTTTGGACATATAGTGCATCCATCTGATCTTAGTCCTGATATTGAGTAATTTGTTATAGACCATGCTATTTGGGCACATAGACCTCTCTAGTTTTCAATGCCCTGATATCTGTTTCTTGTCCCATTGGAACTCAGAGGGTTTAGTGAAGGCTGCTGCTGTTCTTGGTCCTGAAATCTCTCTTCATCCTCTCTTTTCTCACCGGCCTTCCCCAACACATCAACACCTTTATGCCAGAATGATATGCTAATGATCACATTCTCTCCCCTCCACTTGCATCCCTAATTCTTATTGCATCTGCAGGGCCAGAGTTACATCCCAGGCTCCCCTAGGTAAGGCATTCTAGAAGCCTTTAATTTCCCCATGGCCATAACCCCTGACCTATGAGAAACATGGACAAATGAAAGCTTTAACCTTTTGTTTTTTAGAGAGATCCCCTGTGGTGTAATTGGTTTGTCACAGAATGCTTCCTCTTGCTTTTGTACATATTAACCATATTATATATTTTTGAATGCTTAAACCTAGTTCTAGTGTTGGCCATTACTTTAGGGCAGGGGTGTCCAAGATCAGTGCTCAAGAGGCATCAACAGTACAGAATTTAATGATTTCTCTGCTTAAGCACAGGCGAATCTGTCAAAGGGAATAAGCCCTTGAGAACTGAACCTGGACAGCCCTGTTTTAATGTTTTGTGGAACCTCTTGTTTTTAGTGGAAGTTTAAGGATCCTTGGAACCCAGTTTTAAAACCAATGATATGCAACATAACACTTTCAGTTTGTTTATCAGCCGCAATCCTCAGCTATCTCTGATATTGCAGGTTTAAAGGATTTCCTTACCTTGCTATGGACCAACTAATGAGAATGAAACTCCAGGTAATTACACACCTGTGTTCAGGCTGAGAAATATAGAAAACCTATTCTGTTAGGGGTACTCGAGGACAGCTGTTGAAAAACTTTGCTTTAGATGTCCTCCTGTACATAATTTCCTGGAGAAAAGTTGGTTTCAGTTTATTATATATTTTACTTCCATGAGGTAATCATTCTTCATAAAGTACGTCTTCTCAATCCAACGATATTTTTTTGTTTGTGTGTTCTGAGCTTAAATAAGTTACCTATTGGCTTTAGAATGAACTACACCTTAATAACTTTATTTTATTTTGTAGGCATTAAAAAACATGAAGAATGATATAAGTCTTATCTCTCAAACCTTTATGGTTTATGAGATATTTACAAGCAAAGTTTTCCCCTCCCGCCCCTTTTACCTAGTGTAAGCCATCTCTTCTCAGATGTGGAATACAGTCCATAGACCAGACAGATAACAGAAGGGGGCACTCTTATTCCAATGAAAACAATGAAATCCCTGCCCCCCTTGACAAGCTTTTCAGGTTTTTCCCTTATCTTAATTGAAGATTGTCCCTCTCTGCAATCTACCTGGGCACCTCCCTTCTGATCTGGATGAGCAGTGTGACATCAGTAAAAGGGGCGGGAGGGTATACTTTGTCATTGAATTACTCTGGAACTACAACTCTGACAGAATTGAAATAACACTCTCCAAAGTCCAAATACTATGATGATTAATTAGAGCTGCTTTTATTATGAAACATTTCTATCCCTTTAAGTTGGTCCACTGAAATGTATCACCAATGATTACCATCTGGAAGAGTATGAGGAAAGAAATCAACATGCAATTACATCCCATAGCATTTACTCTTTCTCTACACTGTAATTTCTCATGAGCATGGCCCTCTGATCCTCTTGTTTTTAGTGTTCTGTTTTTACTGTTTATTGTCCCTGTATTTCTATTACATATTAAACAGCTCTGTGGAATAAGTTGGTATTATATAAATAAAGGATAAAGTACAATAAAGGATAATAATAATAATACCATATTCATTAAACACATTCATCCATTACTATATATAAGGTTGCTAAATATTGACATAACCCATCAGGAAGACCAATTACATTGGACATTATGTCCTTAATGCAAATGTTGGAGATTTTTTTCTGCCGATGGCACAGTAAGCTATTTAAATGCTTGTGCTGTGAAAAAATACCGACAAAAAAACACTGCGAGTTTGAGTTATTTTTTGGGGGGGCAGGAAATTTACACTGTTATATAGGCTGTACTCTCACCACTTTACATTGTAGCAGAGTGTCATTTCTTCAGTGTTGTCACATGAAAGATAAAATAAAAATATTTACAAAAATGTGAGGGGTGTACTCACTTATGAGAGATACTGTAAATCAATAGAAATTTGAATTTGTCTCCTAAAAAAGAAGTTGAGTTACCCCAGAATCGCTACTCCTTTTCAGACCATTGCATTGTCTTTATGCTGCTTTTTATATTTTATAATCGTCAATAAATTATTATTACTATTTCAATAGCCACATGAAATGGCAGATTCTCATATAAAATGAATGTATTGAAAGTCAATGCATATTACAACTTCACAATTCATTGCTATGTCCCTCAACTCATTTCCTGGGTATTTTTGAGGTTAAGGGATATTTGGCTTGTCTCCTCATGCAGTTTGTTGTCTAATGATTATAAATAAATCAGAGTCACAGATTATAAAGAAGAACAATAGTCAGTTAAGCCAGAGGAAGCACTCATCCTTTCATTGGCTGGGTGTCCTATAGTTTCAATTCCTGAGAGCTCTGATGTTATGTGATGACATAACAGCAGAATCCAGTCAATGTGTACCACAGTATATTTAGTCCTAAATGCACATACTGGTTTTGTTATTGTTTAAGAGAAACATTATTCACATGTTCATGCACATTAGCACGCAAACATTTTGAGAAAATTGCCAAAAGTAATACATCAAGTAATGGATATTAACTAAAACTGAAAGTTGGTCAGAACAGTGATTTTCTGTTCTAGACATCATTGTATCAGAAAAGGCTTTATGGATATCCATGATTAAACACAGGTTGTTCAACCACAATGACTGAAACACTGTTTACCCATTTGTGTTCAAGCAGTAATAGCCTGAAAACCTGGCCGGATAGTTTTCCTGTAGAACTAATGATGATAATCTCTAAGTTAGAAAAAAGGACTTATGTAGAAAGCAATTAACTGTCCCATAGAAGGGTTTTAAATTTTGAATTGCTTTAAGCATGCTTAGAAGTCAAAAGAATGAGTAACTCATGTGTAGTCTATTGTTAGACATCTAACTGTTCGGGACTACAGCTCCCATCATACAAAACAGACAATTGCTGGCTGGGGTGTTGGGAGTTTTGGGCCCCAACAAATGGAGCAATTGATTTCCACTCGACTAGGTCAATTAGAAGGGTTTTGGGGTTGGTCAATGTAATCTGGGAAAACAGGTCTTCAATACAACTATACAATTTGAAGGGTGGCTGTGTATCCAAGTGATTTACAAATAATTTGCAATGCTTTACACACCCCTCTAGCACCCAAAAGATTATGAATATGCAACTGATGGTAAGAACAGGATATTGGTAATGTTGAGGATCAGTTTAAGCGTCGTTAGGGAACAGCCAGTGACTCAAAGCTTTATTTTCTCAATGTATATTAATGTGTATCATTGTTTTAATCTCATTAACATGCTGTTCAGTCAATACATGTTGACAGCTTTGAATGTATCAAGCATTCTGGTTATTTATTTAAAGTTAATTAACTTTCGTAAAATACGTTTTTGCATTTTAATGTCATTAACAGATGACAGTTGCAGAGTAGAAAGTTTATGAAAAACACATATTGTAGATCTACATTGACTGTGATACATACATAATTCATATTGATATTGATGATAATACTAATATGGGTTTCATTTTTCTAACTGCTTAGTATAGTAATATTTGCAGAACCCTGGAGCAAATCAGAGAACCTTTATCAGTCACATATCTATATTTTTCCCACTGTAGTTAAAGGGAAGATAACAAAGATATTAAAGCTCATTTTTTTTACTACTTATATTTTGTAACTTCCACCTCTGAGAGATTGTATTAATTATATATGGTTGCACTTTTTGAATCCACCTCATGTAAGTGCTGATGCTACCAGCTGCAGCCTAATTTCTATTGCCTGTGCAGGTTGATGTGATATTTCAGCAGCCAAAATGACAAGCCAAAGTATGTGAGAGACTCTGAGGATGAAAAAAGAAATGTTGCCTGTTCCACAACTAGTCACTGCTCAAGAGCATCATATTCTAGCTCTCCAGAGCCATTACAGAGGATACATTTCCACGTACATATTAGACTAATCTCACCCAAAAGTTCAGTCCAGATCCCAAATGATGGGCACCTCCCCTCTGCATAGGAAATGCCAACCAACTGCAGACGTACATTTTGGCCTTGTGTGGTCCTCGCCATTGAGGTGCAGCTAGTTTTCCTAAGCGCTAAGCAGTGGGAACAAGGGGTCCACATATGGATTACCCTTTATTTTATTTAAGAGTTTTCAAAACAACAGGCCAAAGTACGTGAGAGGCTCTGAGAACAAACAAAAACGATTTTGCCTGTTCCACAGCTAGTCACCATTCAAGAGCATCATGTTTTAGCCACTCTAGTGTCATTACAGTGGAGAAATATATGCTTACATATTCAACTAGTCCCACCCAAAAGGGCAGTCCAGTTCCAAAATGATGGACAAATCCCCTCTGCATGGGAATTACCAGGAACCCCAGACATATGTTTCAGCCTTGTTTAGGCATCATCAGTGAGGTGCAGCTCACTGCATTGCATTCCCCTCTGGCACTCTGTGTGGGGGGCAACCTATGTTGAATTTTATTGGGGGGGCAGCATATGTCAAAGAGCATTCTCACTGAAGTCTGAGAGCATTCTCACTGCTTCCCTACTTGTCCACTGGAGGAGCTAGCAGAGAATGTCCTTTCAGACTTGATCACCACAAATAGCATCGCTCCTGTAAGCCTTTTAGTGCCATAGGGATGTGCATTGTGCATCACTGTTGCATTGGAAGGGCTCATAGAAAAACTCCCCATAGGAAGGAAGCAAAACAGCTACCTTATGAGCATTCTAAGAGCTCAGAATTATCCCTAATTATGGATGTGAAAGTGGACACAAATTTAGAAAAATATCTAAAAACAACAGGCTTTACTAAAGTAAGTGCATTCTTTATAGAGGACACTACTGGGTTCCAGAGGGGTCAACAATGCTTTACAGAGAAAACAGTTGGGACTGTGAACACCAGCAGTAGAGGCTGCTGTCGGAGTTTAGTGCATATGGCGATGTGCCACATTATAATATAAAGTCCTAGCCTGCGAAACTACCTGTGTGCATAACCACACATGCGCAGTAGAGACTGCCGGAACAATGCAGTCATGCACAGCAGAGACTGGCCAAAGCGATTTTCCGGAACGGGGCGCTTGAAACGGCTCACTGATGGTGCCACTGGGTGGCACTTTAGCCCGTGTATATAGGCTTTCTTACTAGTTAACATATAAACACACCCACATGAATATGATGATGGCTCATTAAACTGCATTTACATATGCAACTGAGCCATTGTCTATGTAGTGAGTGAAAAGTCATAAAACTGTGAAAGACGTGGTAAATTCATGGCAATCATGGCATATTTGTGGTGGATAGAAGGGGATATGATGGTGAAGACATGTTAGTGAATACTGGCAATGTGACTGACACAGATCTGACACAACATTGCCATCCTGAGCTCTTATCGAACTTAATGCATCTCAACCCTGGAATGTTGTGTATTAAAAGATATATAGCATGTGGGTGTATACCTTCTTAGTTTGTGCCTTAAATGCAAAATAATGCAAAGTGGAAAAAAATTAAAATCTAATTTTTTTAATTGCTGATATTCATCAGAAGACATACAAAAAACATGAAAGTTGTTTTAGACCACCAAGCTAATACTAATAATAATTTAGAAATATAATAATTTGCTAGAGGAATATAGACAAATACACTCTTGGACAGTCATTTGTCGGTCACATGAATTTCAGTTAAAAATGTTTTTTGCATTCTGGGTAAAACATTTTGGTCACATTAAGGGATATCCACAAACCACTGGTATCTTTCAGTAGCTCATGGTCTGCTGAAAAAATGATATATGTTGTCATTCGACTGAATAAAAGTGAAAACATGCTTAGCATCGGGATTGAAAAAGCTTCTCAGTGAATTGGTTAATATCTATATCCTTCTGCTCTACACCATGCTTAGCCATTTGTTAGATATTAAAATAAGAAATGTAATTAAATGAGTCAAAATCATGGTCATTTTTTTAAAGAAAATTTTATAGAAAAGTAAAAATGTCACCAAGAATTACATGTTCTAGTTTCCACTTTAGAGAAGGGATTATTACTCATGAGAGGCAGAGCTACGAATCATTGCTCCTACATCTCTAAATAGTGAAAGAGTATTTCATTGTTGACATGTATGTAATTGCTATTTATTTCATCTTGTTTGCGGCTGAATACAAATGATTGTTTTAATAAGATGCATATTTAATGTCATCTGACCAACGTTTATCTGGCACACATTTATCAGGAAATCATGAGTTTTTCAAATGCTAAATTTATTGAAATGATTTTTGTTTTTGAGTTTCCCTTATTTTCATCACATCTGAATGTTTTTCTAACCTTTTTAAAGGAATAGAAATCTTTTATTCTGACTTTACATATTATTCGAGTGCATGACATGTAAAGTGAAATTTTTTATACTTTTTATTTATTTTTTTTCAACTTCACCTATTTTCTTTATACATTTACATCCCTGACACTGAACTCCCTGGATGTGTTTGCAGAGTGCTTTCTGTCAGGGATTTTAAAAACACAGCAAGTGATACAATATAAAATAGCTATAGTCGGCCAACCCTGATCCTCAAATTCTACCAACAGTAGAGGATATCCCAGCTGGAACACAGGTGGAATAATTAGTGGATCATTCATTTTAATTGGTCTACCTGTTCTCATTCAGGAATATCCTGAAAACATGCACTGTTGGTAGCTCTTGAGGGTTGCTCTTGAGGGTTGTATACCCTTGGCATGCAACATATGGAGTACTCGGTGTTACAGGGGTCATGTCACATTGTTTCACTGTCCTGCTTTGATGGCTGACTGACCAGAAAACTCTCTGAATACAGATCTGCAGAAGCATACTACTATGAATATAAATGTGAAAAACAAATGGTGAATAGTGGGTAGTGGCATCAGGCTTGGGGGTCGGACAGTGTATGTGGGGATTTTTGACTACGTTTGAGTAATGGAACCAGGCTAGGGTGTCAGACAGCTTATGTGGGGGACCTGTGACATTTAGGGGACAATAGAAATAGGTTGGAGATGCAGGCATTGTACATGACAGGGGGGTGTCCATTGCATTGCAGACTGTAAGTGATCAATATTGGTTACAACAAGGCACTTGCTGTCTTCTTTCCCTCTCCATTATGGAAAGCCAGGACTCACCAGACTTCAGTGATAGGAGAAGGGAACCCATGGCATCATTCTTGATAATAGGAATGATGCTAATGGGCATTCCTGTTCTTTCCACTCAGTCCAGTAGTTTGGGGAACTCTGGGTTAAGTGGCAAGGGAAAATAGACAGTGATTGTCTTCCTTGTTGTTGAAATATTGATAGTCTATTACAATTAGATAGGCAATCAATACCTTGGGAATGAGGCCTCAGGACTCAGGCCCTAATGTACCCCCAACAACTTCTGATTTATTTATTTTTTTATAGTGGCAAGGAAGGGATTTGCCAAGTCAGTGTGTTGTATGAGCTTGACAAAATACAAGCACTCATGCAACGCATTCTCCTGACACTGATAAGGTTAAAAAAGTAAACTTGTCTTGATGTGACAAGACTGTAATTGACGTCTATAGAAGTGGGAGGTTGACCACAGAGAAAGGCTTCCAGAAACTAGGTATAACCCCTTAAGAGGCAGAGAGATTTGCAGCAAATTGGGTGAAATGCACTAAGGTGTGATAAAGAGGTTATAAAGAGGAGATTACTTCTCCAATTATATCACTTCTCCAGTTCGTATAAGTTATTCTATGGAGCCAATGCTGATTTCTACAACATCTATAGGATCTATAGAATATCATAGGAATTGAAGAAGTGATATCACTGGAGAACTCATCTTTGCTTTATCATTTCTTTATCACACCTTAGTGCATAACCACCACTGGGAAGCAATTTGTTGTACAACACTCTGGTTCTTTAAAGGGACACAACAACAATAGGTAGAACTTCTGTGCACCCATGAGTAATTGCAGCATAGACAAGGGTTAGGGAATCTTTGTCACCATTCTAGCTGTTGCTGGTGTACAGTTCTCATTATGGAATGGATTATTGAAGCTTTGATCTGACAACAGCTGGACTGAAATACAGATTGCCCAACTCTGGCAAAGACCTATGCACAACATGGAAAAGAGTCTCATTAATGGGGTATATGTCTGTCTCTCTCTGATCTGATAGGGGGAAAAAGTGGAAGGGGAGTTTCTGGGTGACTAGAAACCCCTTCTCTGGTTGACTGTATATCAATTGACATTTGAGCTTGACTTCAGATTTTAAAGGGTGGTTTATAAGTGAACATTATATTTTTTATTTTATTTTTATTATTATTTTTATGTTTTCATAGGGGCTTCAAAAATGCCACTGCATGATTAGCAGCAGACTTGTTTAGAGGTGAAAATATCACTTTAACCATTGCTCTCAAATCTATAGTTTTATAGTTCTTTTTTTATGGCAACATCTAAAATGTCTGATAGTAATAACTCGTAAGCTAGAGAAGGTGTAAAGATGTATTGTACTTCACTCTGAACTGGATCATTTCTTACTTGGCTTTGTAGAACTCTTTAAATTTAAACATAAAACAGAATCTGTTCCTAGTGGATTATTTTCAGATTGTTACAGAGAACACAGTTGTAAAGTCTTTTGACAGCCAAGAGTTTAAATTATGCTGCTGCACGCTTAGCCTCTTCACTCTCAGGAGCTATAGAATCGCAAGGCTGGATTTTTTATGGATCCCATTCAGAAGTTTTCACAATAAATCACAAGTTTTGTGCAGAGGTCTTCTAGAAAATAATATCATTTTGTACAATTAATTGACAGGTAAAAAGTAATTTGTGTTGTTATCTTGTGAAAAGGACCAGTGATCAATACTATTGTTCCAAAGGAAAATGTTATGCAAGCCTCAGGTGTGAGCTGTTTGTTAACAGTACAATCTCCTAAGCAGGTAGCAGGATACAGCATGCATAATGTAATAGCAGATGATTAGCATCAGTCAGAGGTGAATTTCCCATTAAATAGAGTAGGCAACTGACTAGAGTACCAAAAGAGGGATGGCTCAGCTGTGCTGGCCACACCCACATTCCCAATGCCTTTGCATTTAACTCCCACATCTGGTTAGATGATTTGTTTCTAGGAGAGGTCTGGCCTTGAGGGCAATTGCCCCCTGGGCCACTCATATGTCTGGGACAGTGAGCCACTACCTCACTCAGACTCCCTCTTGCTGCTTTAAATGGAGCAACACTAGTTATACCACAGAGCTTACAATTCAAATGGAGCTACACTAGTAGCATAACCCATTTCCCTTGAAAGCTCTGTGGTATCACTAATGTAGCTTTAGTTAAATTGTAAGCTCTGTGATATCACTAGTGTTGCTCCATATCAAAGGATGCTCCATTTCAGATGTAAGTTATGTGGTATCACTTGCTTCACAACATTAATGCCAATTTTAAAATTAACAAAAGGGGTGGGCTGAGGCAGTGGGCTTGAATGATAATAGAAATGGGCCGTGTTGCCAGACCTCTCCTGCTTTTTAACCCCTTGAATTTTAGCATGGTCTCCAGTGTTAATGTAAAATGCCCTAGTGATTTAAATGTGATTTTTAAATTCTTGAATGTTAAAGAGATCTTCAAATCAGGTGTTTGACCCACAGGTCTCCAAGTACAAATTCATAATGATTTAACCCCTTAGTGACCGGCCGGGCGCACACGAGGCCGGCACTTAACAGCGTTTTTTTTTTTTCCTATTCTAGCGAATGACTTCCTGGACTTACCAGGTACGTCATCTGTCACTAAGTGACATTTTTGCATGACATACCTGGTAAGTCTATCATCGCAATGGGGTTAAATGAGGTTTTTAATCCCTTGAATGTTTGAGTGTGTCCAGTGCATTTTTTTTTGCATTCAATGAGTTGCAAGTCTCGTTAAATTCATTATCAATAGATTTTATAAACCCTATGGTACAGTTAGTTTGCCCCTCCACTTTTCTTTCAAAGGGTAAAATTGTCATTGAAAGTAATAGAAATGTGAGTAATTTGTAATGGTGTAGTTGTTTTACCCCAAAACCAGTTTTCATTTGTGCACATCATAATAATTTGGGCCTTAATCAAAGTTCACCATTTTTATAAAAATATCACAGGTCGTTGGACATTTAACATTTAATGTATTGCTTCCCCCTGGAAGAGCCTCGTGTACCCCAACCACTACCTCATGGTGGGATTGCCCTTAGGGTCACCACATGTTCTTGATTGTGGGTCCCATGTCCCAGTCAGGCCCCTTCTGGTTCAATACAAAGTCCCTGAATAAAGACTTTAAATGCTAGAAAGAGAACTGCCCATTGCCTACTGTGACAGAAAGTGATACCTTTGCTGGGCTACAAGAAAATGGCTTACAGAGCACTAAACATTAGAGAGAGAACTGAGCCTTGATCTTGACCTCAAACAGGAGCTGCACTACAATTTGTTGCCTTGTAATGCTAGTCTAAGGCTAGTCAAAAGGCAGTTCTCCCTCTAAAGTTTAGAACTCTGGGGTGATAAAGAACAAGTTGTGCACTGATGTATAGTCATTTATAGTGTCCCCTCCAGCATAGTTGCACTAGAGCCAAGGACAAGTGCAGTGTCCCTGAATGGCAGAATGGAAATGTGGTCACGCTACATGCCCTGTAGTTTGGAAACTACTGGTATAAGTACACTTTGAGGTAAAAGAAAAAGGATATTTACTTTTGGGAGTGAAAATAGGGTATGTGGGAAATAATCTTCTCTTCTTACTATAAAAGAGAACAAAATGATGGCCACAGATGAAGCCTCTGATGGCCACCTGTTGCCCACCAATGATCTAGAGAATAAATCTAATTCTTGCAATAAAAGCAAAGAGTTTTAGCAGACTATAGTAATACAAATGTTTGTTTTAATGAGACAAAGCTACTCCTATGACCCATCAGTGCACTGTTCTAAAGACTATATTTTTTTTTCCACAAAGCAATTGTGTGTTTCTTCCCTGTTTGCAATACTACTTAAAGCCCTAATGTGAGGATGTGCCACACAAGGGGTGAAATGTGGCCTCACTGTGAAAACAAAACTGACCTAGGCATCATTAAAAGATAAAACAGCTTAGTTCTATTAAATAGGATAGTTATATTAAAATCAGTTTAAACTGCATTTCTGCTAAGAGTGTAGTATAAATAATTAACAATTCCATGGCGTAACCTAAACAAATGCTTTTCATTAATTTCTCTGTGAAGGAGCATTTTCACATTTGATGACTGCTGCTGACTTTACGTGACTCCGGGAGCATGGCTAAATCAGACCGATTCGGTTCATTGTTTGTAATTTTTTTTTTTATTATTTAGCCTTTCAGTCAAGAATACAAACAGATATTATGTTTGAACAAAATTAAGCATGGATTGCTTGTTCTAATACATTGTAATTAGCATATACACTAATGGGAAAAGGATATTCGAGTATTTGTTTCTGAAAAATGTTAACCCCTTCTATACTAGCGAGGTTCCCAAAGCATTGAGAAACTAAGCACTGGAGTCATCTTTATTTATTTATTTAGAAAATGTTTTACCAGGAAGAATACATTGAGATTTCTCTCATTTTCAAGTATGTCCTGGATAGTTTTCAGTAAAAGGTTACATATTTACACAAATTGTAAAACATATATACATATATAAACATATTAATATACATACTTATAAAATATTGAAATTATATACAGCTACACACTGTTTTTAGATATAAAGAAGCATTTACTTTCAAGGATTTTAGACTGGGAGCAGATTTGATTATTTCAGGTAGATTGTTCCAGGCCTTTGGAGCTCTGAAGGAGAAGGCAGATCTTCCTGCTTCTTTCTTGTATTGTGGTATACGCAGTGAGTTGCTAGCAGGGGAGTGAAGGATAGTTAGAATGGAGAGCAGGAGTGAGCATACTGCTCAGGTAGTCTGGTAGTTTTCCAGAGAAGTGGTTGTGTACTAAGCAAGAAAGGTGAAGACTACGTCTAGATTTGAGTGTTAGCCAATTTATTTTTTTAAGCATGTCACAGTGATGGGTAGTGTAATTAGAATGTAGGATAAAGTGGCATAATGAATTATATAGAGTGTCACATTTACTAAGATGGATTTCTGGCGCTGGAGCATATACTACGTCACCATAGTGTATGACTGGCCGCAACATCTGTTGTACAATACATTTTCTCACCAGGGTACTTAAATATGATTTGTTTCTAAAAAGAGTACTTATTTTGGGATAAAGTTTGGAGGTTAATTTGTCTATATGAAGACCAAAAGTGAGGTTAGGGTCAAACCACATTCCAGGATATTTGTAGGAGTCTACTAGGGCCAATTTACAATTAGACTCTGTTACAATGGATAAGTGGGTATTGCTGAGATTACGCAGTTTGTGCTTTGTGCCAAACATCATTATGAATGTTTTGTCTGTGTTTAAGCAAAGTTTGTTCTTGGTTATCCATCTTTCAGCTTTGCAGAAATCGTGTTGTAATATGGTTGTGCTGTGATATGCTTCAGTTTTTAGCATAGGTTATGGTGTCACCTTCATACATATTGAAGATGATTTGCAAACCGTGGGCAGATCATTTATAAAAAGAGAAAATAGAAGAGGGCCAAGAATGGAGCTTTGGGGAACTCCACTTGTTACTTTGAGTGGAAGGGAGTCATTGCCAGCAACTGACACATACTGCATTCTGTCTGATAAATAGGATCGGAACCAGTTTAGAGAATTTCCCAATCCTGAGTTTTAGAGTTTGCTTATAAGAATGTTATGGCAAAGGTTAGTTAGATGAGAGCAGTGTGTCAAATGTGCTAGTCTTTGTCACAATTATTAAGTAATACCTTTGGGTATTTATCAATGATAAATAGTATTTATGTGCAGGAAATGCCATCACTCTGGTGAAACAGAAAAATACCATAAAAATCTAGCAGAAATGCTGCCATTCCAGTGTAGCAAGTAAATACACTTAAAACTAGAGGAAGTGCTGCCACTCAGAAAGGACGGGGCAGGAAAATACAATAACATTCTAGAAAAAATGCCACCACTCTGGCAGGACAGAGAAAAGCAATAACAATCTAGAGGAAATTCTGCCATTCCAGCAGGCCAGGGAAATACAATAAAATACTAGAGGAAATATTGTCACTACTGGTGGACAGGGAAACACAATAAAATCTAAAGAAAATGCTGCCATTCAAACAGGGAAGACCTTTTACATTATAAACTATTATCTTATTGATTGGTACAGTTAGGTTGCATCAAGAACTGTTAGTGGGAGCTTAGAGAGATGTGTGGCAAGGGAAGGTTTCTGTAATATAGTCCCTCCCCCTTGCATGATGTTAGCAACATGCTCTGAGCAATCAATAATGCGAGTTATCAATGCCAGGGATGGGCAACTTGAGGTCCTCCAGATATTGTGGACAACTACTCCCGTCATCTTAAGCCATCCAAAGGCTGGCTGGGGGATAGGGGAAATTGTAGTCTTCAGCATTTGTAAGGACTCTATTGTCTACCCATGATATAAGCTATGCTCTTATGTTTTCTGTTTCGTGTGAGGCTTGGGTAGTTTGCGCCAGCATTACATTGCAATGAAATAATGGTCTAGAATCCATTACAGTTGATTAAGTGTTATCATTGCTTTTATCTAATAAATTCACTTTAAATTCTATGGGAACATTTGTACATAAAACTCTTGAAAAATGTATTAGCTGCAACTTAATACAGGCGTATGTTAGGATAACTTAATGTCAAGTAACACTGCTCATTTGGAGAGCAGAACATGATGTCACTGGGGGTGGAGTGTCATGGACAAACACAGGATTTCCAGTGAGGGGTTTACAGTGTTGTTTTTCCAGCAAACCATTGGGATACACATACATATATGCATATCAACAGGAAACATGTCTTATTCCTTGGCTGCTGTATGATCTGTTTCTCTCTGATTTGAGTGTTCGAAAAGAATTCCAGGACAAATGGAAATCTCCCTCTTGGTTTATCCCAGGCTAGGGCCAGTGAGTGAGGAGATGACAGTGAGGTTCCTAGGTTGGGGATTGTCATTTGATACATATGGTGCAACTTTTTGCTTCTCATTTACTAAACATTTGCCATGTGTCCCAGTGATTTTGTTTCATGATTCATTTTACTTACAATGTCTTTACCATTATTTACAGGGCTCTGGGAGATACTCCATTTACATTGCAAACTATGCAAATAGCAACGTGGGACCTCATGCCTTGATTGAACTGGATGAAGCTGCTAGTGATGTTTCCAGAGGGATCATTGTGCTGTCTAATGTAGCAGCTGAAGCTGGTGTAAATAAATATACAGGTACTGGCAAATTTGGACATTTTGCACTGCCTTTAACCCCTTAAGGATGTATGATGGTCCTGGACCGTCATTGAATTCCAGGCTCCGGAATCCAATTAAAAAAAAAAAAAAATGGTCCCTGGTCCTTAAGTGACCACACCATACGTGTGCGGCCGGTCCTTAAGGGGCTAAAAAATAGTAAATCTTTATATTGTATTTAGATATTTTGAAAGTAATATATAAAGTCAGTATGCCTATGCATTGTGAGTTCCCTGGATCTCTGCTTTCAGGACAATGACACAATGTAATACCATCCCTGCTGCCCTCCTTTCACAGTTCCTGATAGAAATATCTCTGGAAACAGATCCAGGCTCAATGTCAAGGACATAAAAGTAAAAAAAAAAGTGTAGACAATTTGACTTTACACATTATTTTCTTGAGTAGTATAAAAAATGAAGGGTTGCTGTCCCTTTAACATTATTCTGATTATTGTTATTTCATTATTATTTTATTTAGTTAAACTTTAATAATGATGATGACTGATGATGATAAGTATTATTATATGAATGAGAAGAACTTCAAAAAGTGTACATTAATCTTAGATGCTATATAATTTATTAGAAAATAGTAACAAAGTATTAAAGAAAACAATAGTAAAGGAAATCTAAGGTGAAAAAAGATGATACAAAAGTAATAGCTATAATCTATAAAGCCTCACAGTTTATTAAAGTTTATTAAAACAACTAATGTAAAACCCTGTGTACATGGGCCAAGGTCTGGGTGATGTTAACTTGCCAGTCCTGCTCTGAGTCCTGCCGCCCACGCAGTCATGCACTGTAGAGACTGCCCGAAAGCACAGAATGCTCCAAGCACAGAACTCCCAGCATTCCGTGCGTTCGGGCAGTCTCTACTGCGCATGACTGCTTCTGACAAACATCCTAGTGAATTATTATATAGGATGTGGTGCTATGGACCATATTTCTCTGGCTCTCTGTTAGCTAGTTAGCTGGCAATTTACCTTGCCCTGCTGTATAACATGTATATAGGACATAACCGGAAGGGATAAGATATATTTATAGATATATGTGTATGTATAAATATTGATATATATAAATAGAAAGAGTGAGAGACAGTGACAGAGATAAACATAGACAGATAGTCATTATTTTCCTTCTTAGTAATACAAGGTACGCCTACTGCTAGGGGAATTTTCATTCAAAAGCAATTATCTATTTTGGTCACTTTGTGGTGCTGTTCCTTTCACTCACGATGGAGAGCCATAGTCTATGGCTCAAACTCTCTCCCACAGAAAAAAAAAGTAAGTTTTACTAATTTATTTAACCAATTTCATATCTATTCTTCTCAGATATTATTGTGAGTGCTATTTCTGCATGTTTATCTTGGTCTGTATAGGATATTCTCTCACACAGTTCATTATAAAAAGCATAATTTGGAAATTGGTTGGCACTGCTGCAGGTGGTTAAAGAAAAATTATGAGCTGTGATATCTTTTAAATGACAAAACTCATAGCAGCTGGAATATCCATGTTTTAGTGACCTGGAGAAGCCCTGTAAAATATAGTCTTTACCAAATAAAAGTTTACTGATCCTTTAACCAGATAGCTTCTAATTTTCATGTAGAAGACCCTAGTATCTTTGATGAAAGTTGAGCTGAGAATAAACGACTGAGACTGTGAGGATTCTGTAGGTGATCTATGGTCTATTCTGACTTTTCATATCATATGTTTCACTGTCTAGCATAGAACATGGTTTTATCCCACATGGACCAAGTAAAGTAGACACATCAGGGGAGCTACATTTATTTTATTGTACTTATTTAACACTTTCAGTCCATTGCATTGTGACAGTGGTCCTGCAGGAGTCTATATATTTTTGTTCTTATCATCTGTTATATCTCTTTGGAATTTATTTTATTTTCTTTCATTTAGTTCCCTTTCTATCTGGTCAATATTTGTTCGTACTTTTTTGTCTACGTCTGGAAATGATGCTATATGTTCGAATTTAAGGATTTTGCCATTAATTTCTTCTATTTCTCCCTCCAGTCTTTTCAAACATTCTTCTCAATGTGAGATAATTGATTTCAATAAATTTTGGGAGGCATTCATTAGTATGCCATTCCATGACTCCATTCATTTCGGGTCCTGAAATGGTCAGGCTTTAAATAATTTTAAGTTCTGTTTCAGATATTTCTCCAACAGAAGGCAGTGCTACCAATGTTTTAATTCAGAATTTAGCATATTTTCCAGCTGGCTAAAATATTTTTTCATTTGTTTTTCTTCATGATTATTGTCACTTTGTAGAAGAGTGGGGATTTTGTGGCACTTTCTGTAGATGTACTAGTAGGCAACACAGTGGTGGTTGGCTACTATATTACATCATTTCTATTTATAGGTGTGTACTGTCCAAAGGATGAACCATAAATTATGAGGAGCTGGTCTGGAAAGAAGTGAGTAGGAAGCAGGGAAGTAAGGTAGGCAAAGAGGGCAAGAGGGGAAATAAGTGTTCATATAGTGAGATTAGAGGGAGGAAGGAGTAAGAGGAAACATAAGATGAAGGGATAGAAGGAAAACAGAGAGGAGGGAAAAAAGATGAGAAGAGATAGAGTTGAAGAGAAGGTGAGCCACTGCCCTGGCGCTGTTTATATTAAAAAGAAAGAAGTGATATCATAAGTTATAGGATTGCATTAAGTAAAAATGTTGGTATTCGGAATGCTCATCGAAAGGTCTCATGAAATTAGATTTTAAGTGTCCACAGATAGGAAACAACAGGGAGCAAGCCTGTTTTTTTTTCCAGATATCACATAATGGGGGAGATTCACTAAGCGGTGATAAAGAGGTGATAAAGTGGAGATGACTTCTCCAGTTCCTATGTTTTTCTATGAAGCCTATTCACTAAGATCTCCAAAGTTGGAGAAATCTTAGTGCATTGTCCCTAGATTCACTAAAATTCAAAGAGGGTTAAAAATGTTGATTTCCTACTGGAGCAGTGTCATAGGTACATCAATAGTATTCACTAAATTGTCTACAACATCACATCACCAGCACTCCTACAAAAATATGCCCACATTGACATCAATCCGACAGGTTTACAAATTTTCATTCTTCACATTGACAATGGCCTGTTCCCATTTGGCAATGAGGCATAATGAGACACATTCACTAAACTCCTATAGTAGCCACTGCTGTCAGAGTTCACAGTCGCAACTTCACCTACCTCAGGTTGTCAAAGTTGGGATCTCCATGTACTTTCCTATGCAGTAACAGCTCTCAAGCAGGGAGGCCTTTGACCTGTTGTCAGTGTGGCAAGGATGTCCTTCATTCACACATCTCCGACACTACGACAATCCTGAATTTGAGCAGCATTCTTTCTTTGTTTCCCTACTTGACCAGTAGGGGAATAAAGAGAAGGCTTTCAGGACCATGGACAGCACTGAGTGCCATAGGGATGTGCATTCCTTATCCCTGTGGCACTTAAAGGGTTAAAATAAAAAACACAGTACACCAAGCAGTACACAGTTATCCCCTAACCTATGTATCATATATTATATGTTGTACACTAACGGGGGAACAAGACTGGGGGCCATGGGGATTTGTGGTAGCCACAGAACCCGATATACACTGCTTGGCCCCAACACTTCCTCCCTTGACCACTGGTAACCACAGATCCCCATGGCCACTGCATGGGCAAGGGAAAAAGGCTGGTGGTGTCAGGCAATGTATATGAGTCAAATACACAATAGTGTTGTACCTCATGTTGCACAACATGTTAAAAATCTGACATAGTGTGCCCCCTTCAACATATTAACCCCCACCTTTGTAATTCATCATATATTGCTCTCATCCGACATTGTTTTTTCTCCAATTTTATTCAACCTACACTGCTCCTTGTATATTTTATTTGACATACACCAATTTTATTCAACATAACCCTCCTTGTATATGTATTGCATAATTAACCCTTTGAGTACCAGAGAGGTAACAACACATTGCTTTGCAATGCGTTTGCTACCCCTCTGGTACTCAAAGGGTTAATATGCAAGGTATGCAACTGCATACCTTGCCCATATATGTGTACATAATGTTAATTTACCTTTTATTAAAAATATATCGTTCAGACCTCAAGGACCTCGGGACCCCTCCTAATACCCTCCTAGCATTGATCACATATCCAGTAGGATAGGTAATCAATGTGGGTGACAATGCTGGGATTTTTAGCAAAACAGATATAACATATGTGTAACATATGTTATATTCACTTTATTATGAAAAAAATGCACATATATATATATATATATCAGACCTCGAGGGGGGGCATCAGGACCCCTCCTGATACCCCCTAGCATGGATCACCTATTTAGTATGATCCATGTGGGTGATGAAGAAAGCATTTGCTGCCTTCCTTTCTTTCTACTGGAGCTGCTATTAAGCCAGCTCCAGTAGAATTGCTAGCAGTGAGAAGCGCTACTCTTTTCTGAATAAACCCGGTAACAGGGTTCACTACTAGCACTTCTACTGGAGCCAGCTTAATAGCAGCTCCAGTAGAGAGAGAGAAAAGAAGGCAGCAAATGCCTTCCTTGTCTCCTGCATGAATCACCTCTCCTATTGTAAAGGTGATCCATGCTAGGGGGGATATCAGGAGGGGTCCTGATGCCCCCTCTCATATCCGGAGAGGTCCTGATGCCTACCTCATAATGCCCTCCACGTAATAAAGCGGATATAACATATGTTACATATGTTATATGCTCTTTATTAAAAATGCTGGCAATGTCTCCGCATTGACCACCTATGCTACCGGATGGGTGATCAATGCTAGAGGCGGTATCAGGGGTCCCGATGCCCACCTTGAGGTCTGGACTACATATTTTTAATAAAAAGTAAAATAACTAAGTACATGAACAATCCATGATTTTAGAATAATACCCAATCCACTCTTCTTTTATATTGGGTAACTTCATTACCTATCCTCTCTGCAGGGAAATTAAATACATATAGCTTTTATTGATCCTGGATTTGGTTATATTCCGGGTTATTAGCATATGTTTAATTCATTTTTTCTATCAGTATCTTATGCTTTTGCCACTCATTTTTGTTATTTTGTATTTGAATAAACATTACACTTAGATCTCTTGTGGCTGTTTTTTCTTTCGGTCTTATATGTACTCGCCACTACCTGAGTGGACTCCGGGTGATATACAGCAGCATAAAGATACCATAGGGAATGGTCATCCAGTCAATACACTGATTGTGGAATTGTCCAGACTGGTTACATCACCTGGCCAATCTAATCATAACCATTTAACATCCACTAACCAACAGACTTCAACCATCAATTTCCATATCGCTTTCATCATCATCAACACCGGTCCTCATGTGGTTCTGTCTTTTGAATAGTTGAGATTGCATAGAATCAATAACTCAAACTATACATATGTGACTATTGGTTCATTTACAGGCACTCTGTCAAGGACTGTGATCTGGTTGTACTAACTTCATCCACTGCATATACTAACTTCTATTATTCATCAACATCTGAGACTTACTGACTGAAATATTAATATTTTTTGTTGCTTATTCTATATACAGTAGACTGTGTATATGTATTATATATGCTTTGCTGAATAATTGTTTTTCATGCATGCTAGATTTAGGGCATCCACACACAATATATCATTATTTCACCCTATTTTCTAGGAGTAGTCAGATACAACTCCTTAGCATAGGACTAGTGATGAGCGAGCATGCTCGGCCGAAGCTCGGTTCAGCTCGAGCATCGCTCTGCTCGGCACATGGCGGTACTCGTACGAGTACCGCACGTGCTCGCCCGCCATGTTCGGGTCTCCTCCCCGCACGTTTCGCGGCTGTTGCGCAGCCAATAAACGTGCGGGGAGGCTCTGACATCAGTGTAATGCCAGCAGCCATGTTGGTGACATATAATACTAGATGCACAGGAAGTCAGTGTAGGGAGAATAAAATTGTTGAAACTCTTTCAAGACCCAAAAGTCCTTTTTAGGACTGTTGTGTGTGGGGGCAGCATTTATATTTTGTTTGGGGGGGCACAATTTCCTTTTTTTTGTGGGGGGGATATTTTTAAGGTGACATATAATACTAGATGCACAGGAAGTCAGTGTAGGGAGAATAAAATTGTTGAAACTCTTTCAAGACCCAAAAGTCCTTTTTAGGACTGTTGTGTGTGGGGGCAGCATTTATATTTTGTTTGGGGGGGCACAATTTCCTTTTTTTGTGGGGGGGGACATGTTCTAAGGTGACATTGTACTAGGTGCACAGGGACAAATATTTCACAGTGCAGTGACAAGCTGACATATTCTGTTAGGTGCACAGGGCCAATGATTTTACAACGCAGCGACAAAAAGGCCCATTTTAAACGTGTGCCTAGCCATAGATTATTGTCACATTCTGTTTAGTGTGCAAATTCACAAATTAACGTCACATATTCCGTTCACTGTGCCTAGCCGCAGATTAGCGTCACATTCTGTTTCGTGTGCCTAGCTGCAGATTAGCGTCACATTCTGTTTCATGTGCCTAGCCGCAGATCAGCGTCACATATTGTTTAGTGTGCCTAGCCGCAGATTAACGTCACATATTGTTTAGTGTGCCTAGCCGCAGATTAGCGTCACATATTGTTTAGTGTGCCTAGCCGCAGATTAGCGTCACATTCTGTTTTGTGTGCCTAGCCGCAGATTACCGGCATATATTCCGTTTAATATGAAGAAGGCGGGTAAAAAGGGACGGGGAAGTGGACGTGATCCTGATAGTTCAAGTAAATATACAGCAAATACTGTTTGGTAACAATTTTTCGCCTAAAATCGTTTTTATCTTCCTTTTTGTGTGTTTTACGGTCAGTCTGTAAAAATGGCGTACTACGGGCGAAACATCGTTCCCAGCAGCGACGTTGGAGTCCAAGATGCATCCAGACATCCTCCCTATGCTGTCCCTGAACCATTTCTGTGGTGTTTCCATCATTTTCTGACCTTTTCCTATGAACCAGGCACCCTCCCCTCATCAGAGCAGGGGGTGCCTGGTGTAATGCTCGAGTCCTCCCATTGACTTCAATGAGCCTCCGGGGGCACTCGGCCAGAGCACCCGAACACCCGAGCATCGGGGTGCTCGATCATCACTACATAGGACCTTTTAGGTACCAGTGAATGCCATCATCTATCTAAACTATATGTTTTTTTCCAAATTACATTTGTGGCCCACACATTTTGTCCCAGTACCCCCTTTCTTGACCAGGCCAGGACAACCTTGATCTTAGCCCTGTACTCAAACTTTAGACATCTCCTCTTTGACTTGGTTTGTCTCCTGACCTGGGCAAGAAAGGGGGTCCTGGGCCAAAATGTGTGGGCCTGTAATTTTGTATTGCATATATTATTCAAACATCTAGTGGTGGGTGAAAAATGTTTCCAGTCAATCCATGATTGCCATATAACAGAAATAGATAATACTCTGCTCAGTGCACTCATGTGCTAGTTGTTGACAGTGAGTGACACACCGATGTGCATGTGCTGAATACTGAGGGCTCTCAGGCTGGCTGACTGCCTCCCATCTTGGGGAACAATCAGGCCTCCTCCTTGCTCCTCTGCCGGTTCCAGTGCTCACTCCTCCTGCTTCCAGGCCCCATGTGGCCACTGCTCCACTCCGTGACCATCTCTGTCACATCACACGCACAGCGAATGAGAGAGGAGTATCAACACACTCCTCTCTCATTGGCTGCAGTAGGATCGCAACATGTTAGGAAGGTACAGGATGCAGGGCACATCTATTGCCACCTGTATCACCTGACTTGATACAATACTTGTTCTCGGTTTGTTAGGTGGCCAGCAGCGTCTGTGCAGCACTGTGTGAGTAAAATAATTCAATACATTTGGGGCTATCTGCTGGGCCACAACATTCAGGGCTGCCCAAGGCTACACTCAGGGCTTCATCCCCCTTAGCCCAACCCTAGCGACACCCCTGTTAATTGGAACCTTCTCCAACACATCAACAAGATCATATCACCACAGTATTGACCTTTAGTGAATCTAGGCCAAGAAATAAAACATTTGCTTTGCATGATGTGTTTCAGATTCTTACAAAACAGTTTGTTTTTGTAAGAATTCAGATTACACAGTTTTTTTTATCTCATTTAAGTACCTCATTTATTAAATATATATTTTCTTATATTTAAACAATTACCCTGGAGAACATGCACACAGTTTAGGGAAGCATGTGCAACAAAGCTCCATCAACACGATTGGCAAGATATGACCCTTGCTTTATCCAGTGGTATATTCTTAATTCCCCTCATCTATTTTATCTTAGTTAAAGCTTCATCAGCACGGCAGGCACTATTGGAAGTGTTTGTACAGCTTGAAGTCTATCTACACAGGTATATAGCATGCCATAAAGTAAGAACTAGAGCTGCACTGTAGAGAGAGTTTGCTGCCCTTAGGAAACCACACCACCACACCATGGCTGCCCCTCATTCAGCATATGGCCATGCCCCCAGCCTCTTCCACTGTTGCCTTTAAAAGAAAATAAGGGTGCAAGAAAGTGCAGGTAAGTAAATCCAGGGTGTTTGAAATGTATTAAAATTGAGGTCAGATTGGTTGCCTGTATAAACATAGTCTAAAGACTTCGAACTTTTATATGCAGAGCTGTTAAAGTGATATCATTCTAATGCATTGAGGACCATAGAAAAAATAAAATGCATTGTGAAACAATGTGTTGGACAGTGAACAACCCCTGGTCTTCAAAAGGTTAATAAGATGGCAAGATAGCTTTTAGCAATTTTGTTCTTTAACTCCTTGGATGCTAAAGACATCCCCAACACATAGCTTCCAGGGGTTAAAGCCCTGATAGAATAAGAATTAAAGAACTGATTTAAAGGAATAGTAATGTTTCACAATAAAAGCAGCTCCGGTTAATCTTCATAGTATTTAGGTCATGGAGAGTGTTATTTCAGTACTGTCAGAGTTGTAGTTCAAGAGTAATTGAATGATACAGTATCCACCTCTCACCCCTTTTACTGATGCAGCACTGCTCACCTCAGAGCAGCAAGACTGTCTGGATGGATCACAGAGAGGGACAATCTTCAGTGAGCATAAGGAAAAACCTGTCAAGGGGGGCAGGGTTTTTCTTAAGCTCACAGTAAGAAGATTGTCCCTTGCTGTGAGCTGTCTGGTCCTTCCAGGACCAGATTCCTCATCTGAGGGGAGGTGGCTTACACTAGGTAAAAGGGGAGGGAGGGAGATACTTTATCATTCAATTACTCTTGAACTACAACTCTGACAGTACTGAAATAACACCAAGGACCAAAAAAGGTTTGAGGTTTCTACAGTATGAAAATGGGCAAACTAGATGGGCCGAATGGTTCTTATCTGCCATCAAATTCTATGTTTCTGTGTAACACTCTCCATGGCCCAAATACTATGAAGATTAATCAAACCTGATTTTTTGTGAAACATTACTATCCCTTTAAATGGATAGTAATGTTTCAAAATAAAAAGAAGCTCCAATTAATCTTTATAGTATATGGGCCAGGGAGAATGTTATTTCAATACTGTCGGAGTTGTAGTTCAAGAGTAATTAATGATAAAGTATCCCCCTCCTGTTCCTGTTACCTAGTGTAAGCTGCCTCCCCTCAGATGTGGAATTTTTAATTCAGACAGCTCACAGCAAGGGACAATCTGACAATCCGAAGCCCTGCCTCCTATGACAGGTTTTTCAGGTTTTTCCGTTATGCAAATTGAAGATTGTCCCTCTCTGCAAGCCATCTGAACACCACCTTTCTGTTCTGAAACATTACTATCCCTTTAAGTGTATGCTTATAAGTCTCTTAGTCAAGGGTGGAAATGTTCAAGGGTGTGATCCTTTTTCTAATCCTTTATTTCTAAATGTGTTAAATCATTTATACTGAAGTTATGTAAAGTAAAAGAGAAAAAAAGCGACAATATGTGGAGGAGAGCCAGGTTTAGAATTGTGCTTTGAAGTGCAGGGACCATAATATGTGGAAAAAGAGGTGATTAATTACAAGGTGTTATTGACTGCAGTTACTTTAATTAAAATTTGCATACATACAGTTTTAAATACAAACATAATTATATACATTTATAAAAGCAGTTCTTTGCTACATTAAAAGTAATGTATAAGTCAAGCAGAAACATTTTTCAATGTCATATTGTTGAATAAGGCTCAGAACACAAGGACAGTAAGTTACAATTTTACTTAGAGGTATATTGTGCAGGTTTTGTTTTAAGTCACTGTTTGGCCCTGAGTAAAGTATAAGCTACTGAATCTTGTGATTAGTTGGAGACCTCTCTAGCTCCCAAGGTCTAAAAGAGAAACTATCATTTGTAACATTTGTAGAAAAACTTTGAAAATCACCTACTTATTAGCAATGTGTTATTTAAAGCAATAGTTACATAGCAACATAGTACATTAGGTTAAAAAAGGCACAGGTCCATCGAGTTCAACCTTTGCCTCATATATAGCTTCCCTGCTGCCAAGTAAGTTATTCTTTATCAGAACTTCCTGATTTGCCTACTAATATACAGTATAACCCTGTATGTTCCCTTTTGAAAGAAATGTATCTAATTTTCTCTTAAAAATATCCATTGTATCTGCCATAACCACATCCTTGGGTAAGGAATTCCATAATTTAACAGACCGTACTGTAAAAATCCCTTTCCTCTTTTATGAGATAGTTTTAGTTACTTTTCATATGTATGCAAATAAGCTGGTATCTGACTGGCAGTGACTGGCAGTTGGGATGGAGAGCAGTGTGCAATATAAGAATCTAGCAGTTCTATGTATTGTGCCTTAACTATCAAATGTATAAAGCTACATATCTCATAAACTATTGAAGTAAAAAAAAAAAATTGGCTTACATTACATAAATATAGGTCAGTTTGAAAATGTTTTCAAAATTCCTTACAAAGTGACAGTTCCACTTTAACCCTTTGAGTGCCATTGTGTTGGCTACCTCTCTGGCATTCAGAGGGTTAAATAACAAATACATTGGATCCCCTTCTGCTATAAGCACTCAAGCTTATAGAAGCATCACAGTTTTAAACTCACATTAACAGAAGGTTGTGTGCTCACACTGAGAATTCACACAGTTCTAAGTGCTTATACATTCTGTAGCTTGGCAAAATACTAAGGTGTATGCATGAATCATCAAGTGCATCTTATTTTCTGCTATTATAAATTATCCTTAATATTATGCACCTGCACTTTGGGGTATTTATAAGCGCTAATGTGCTCTTTAGTGCATACCAGTGCACATCTATGCCATCATTAAAGGGATAGTAATGTCAGAAAAAAAAGTATTAACTATATGGTAGATACAATTAAAAGAGATTACTTGCACTTATTTGTATCTCTGAAATGATTATGGTTTGAGAAAATAAAGTTCTCCGCTTCCTCCCCTTTCTGTTTGACGAGCTGGAAATCTGTCAGAAACAGATTCTGGTCTCTTGACCATATGCAGCTTTTCAGTAGCGCCGATATAATGATATCTAAAGAGAAATACTTCATCGGAATGGTTTACAATGTGTGCTTGCAAACCAGGCACACGTTTCAGACCATTCAGATAAAGTATTTATTTTTAGGTATCGCTATGTTGGCTCTGCTGAAGAGCTGCCCTCTGATCCAGGAACCAGAATCTGCTTCTGACAGCTTTACAGCTCACAAAAAGGCAAAAAGAGCGCAAACCACCATAAAATAATACCGATCGTATCAGTAATATGTATGACCATATACTCACAACTCTGAGACAGACACGCTGGTTGGCACAACCAGCAGATGCAAACGGGGTCACAAAAGCTGCCCTGCTTCAGCAAATCCCACAATCGATAAAAAGTCCACGAATAATAATAATAATAATAAAATTATTAATATTAACCCCTTAAGGACCAGCGGTCCCGGGGTGTCTGGTCCTTTAAGGACCAGATAGGCGAGTTCGACCTGCCACCCCACGTGACTGATCATGTATGCCAGCACGTCGAACGAGGGACTGAAAGAGATCGCTCCGATCTTGGAGTGATCAACTTCAGTCCCCGGTATTACTCACAGCGCTCCTGCAGGAGCACGGTGAGTAAAAGTACGTGACGTTCCAGGACCATCACTGGTCCTTAAGTGCCAGACCAGCATGACGGTCCAGGTACGTCACCGGACATGAAGGGGTTAAATACTATAAAAATCAATATATATTTGCCAAAAGAACATCAGTTGGATAATTAGTAAGCATATGACGCGTTTCGGAGCTATATGCTCCTTTTTCAAATATCAAATGCAAATATATAATAAAATCCAATGCAAACTAATAAATGGAATCCCGTTCAGATGAAGTATTTATTTTTTAGGTATCGCTATGTCGGCTTTGCTGAAGAGCCGCAGTCTGATCCAGGAACCAGAATCTGCTTCTGACAGCTTTACAGCTCAAAAAAAGGCAAAAAGAGCGCAAACCACCATATAATAATACCAATCGTATCAGTAATATGTATGACCATATACTCACAACTGTGAGACAGATACGCTGGTTGGTACAACCAGCAGATGCAAACGGAGTCACAAAAGCTGTCCCACTACAGCTAATTCCTCCAATCGATAAAAAGTCCACGAATAATAAAAAAATATATTTATTAATATTAAATACCATAAAAACCAATATATATTTGCCAAAATAATGTCATTTGGATAATTAGTAAGCATATGACGTGTTTCAGAGCTATATGCTCCTTTTTCAAATATCAAATGCAAATATATAATAAAATCCAATACAATCTAATAAATGGCATCCCATTCAGATGAAGTATTTATTTTTTAGGTATTGCTATGTTGGCTCTGCTGAAGAGACGCCGTCTGATCCAGGAACCAGAATCTGCTTCTGACAGCTTTACAGCTCGTCAAGCAGAATGGTGAGGGAGTGGAGAACTTTATTTTCCTATATCTCTTAAACTATAATGGTTTGAAAGATACAAATAAGTGCAAGTACGCTCTTTTACTTGTAGCTACCATATAGTTAATACTTTTTTTCTGACATTACTATCCTTTAAGACTTCCATGTAAGCAAGCTACAAATGCCCCTCAATATAGCAAGCTCAGAAAAATGTGTTAATTTTACCAACTTAATCTGCTCCTTAGCACATGGCAAGAAACAATACACAGAAATGAGAGACACAAAGAGCAATTTAGTGCGCCAAATGTCTCAGCAGCAAATAAATCAACTCCTGTTGAATCAACACATAGTGTACACACATTAGATGATGGTTAATACAGGGATATGCCATACACTAGTATATTGCACACATAAATAATTTAGCTCACGTGTGTTAGGTACCTCCAAGAAAAAAACTGCTCATCCACACTGGTAGTGTACCAAAGGTTGGATTTATTTAACCCTTTGAGTGCCAGAGGGGTACGGAATGCATTGCTTTGCAATGCATTCTGTACCCCCTCTGGCACTCAAAGGGTTAACCCTTTGAGTGCAATGCTTTGAATACCTCCCTGGCACTCAAAGGGTTATAAAAAAAAATAAAATCTTACCAAAAAATTGAAAGAAATAAAATGCCAATTAAAATAGAAATGCATCCAAGTCACGTTTATCAAAAAACTAAAAGACTGCACTACAGAGAAATAATAAACATTCCCATTTATTTAAATGGGGACTCTAATCCGTTACATGCCAGCGATGTCTCCATTGCATTGCACCTGGAGACTGCTGTAGTAGTTATTGAGTGGTTGCCATCTCTTGTGTGCCAAGAGTGTCCACTTGGGGTTCCCTTCCTTTTCTATAAAAATATTAAAAAATAGGAATTCTGATATTCTTATATATATATATATTTTATTGAAATTGTAAAGTACAATATGTGTGATCATGTTATTCTGATTGTAAGACCTAACAGTAAGTATATAATGTATGTACTGTATTTGTATGTTTCATTTTTCCTTGCCAAATGACATGTAAAATGTTAAGTGTGGCTCAAAAATCGCAGTCTATGAGTTAGGGGTACCTTGAGCATTAAAAAAAGGTTGAATGTAAGAGGGGTATGCAATGCAAGAGCAATGCTTTGCACACACATCCCTTGCACTCAAAGGGTTAAACTCTCCTTTGAAATCAAATGTATGCACCAGCATTGCATCCCTCTTACTTAATACATCAACCTACATCAACCTCATTGAGCAGACTGTATTGTGTACCCCAGAGTAATGGGGAGAAAGTGAGTTCCAAACTGTATGGGTGAGGAAGGTTTCCACTAGGATGACCAATGGATAAATTATTTATTAAAGAGGTATCACCTTGAGACACATGTGTTTTATGGCATGTCTTCCAGATGCAGCAAACATTGCTCCTTATTTCATGTTTAAGGGGACCTATATAGTGGTTCTTACTTTGCTCAGCTGAAGAGTTCACCTGGGTAGGTGTGCTTCTATCAGAAGTGAGTTATTTATATTTACTGCTTTGTTTTGTTTTTCATTTGATTATGTTTTAGTACAATGCCTGTTGTTTCGGTTGCAGTCTGATTCAATCTGATAACAACTAGGGTCCCTTATGATCCATTCAATCCTATTGCACCCATTGTTGTGAAGAGGTATGATCTAGTGGTAGGCTTCAATAGAGATCTCTATATACTTGGAGCTGCAGATACAGTGCAAAATCTATAAAGACATAACTGCTGCATAAAGAACACCCACCTAGATAAATAATATGTTAAATTAAGTAACTTATTCCTGGAGAAAAGTTCCCCTTTAAAAAGCGCAAACATATATATTGAGCTGTTTATGAGGCATGATGCTTTGTGACAGTTTAGCAGAATACTTAATATAATTGACAGACACTGAGAACAATGGCCGCGTAAATAGCAGCACAGTGGGTGACTACTGAGTTGCCGGATGCACAATGGATTACTGATTAGTTGCATCCTGTGTGAGTAATGAGACACCCAATATTGAGTACGTATGATGAAAGTGTAGATATTTTGATGCAAGGAACTGCACAATATTTATAAAATTAACCCATCTGAGGATAGAGGAGTCTCAAACACAATTCAAAGCAAAGCACTGACAATCACTCTAGTATCCCTGGGGTAAAAAATCCAATCTGAATTAATGGGAATTGAAATTTGATACATATGTTACAAGTGGTGAGCCACATAATTGCTCCACTTATTTTATTAATACGTATTCCTTAATGTTTCCTAGATAGCTGCACACCATGATCTCTGTTAGATGCATAGAATATAACTGAGGCCTGACTGGGCGCACAGCATGCCTCTAATCAGGGACAAGGAAATGTGTCATGTCCTCTGTGATTACTCCCAATTCTGCCATAAACAGATTCCAAAAATAGTAGAAAAAGGAAAAATGATTGCTACATATGTATGTCCAAATGAACCTATTCAGAGGGTCTTAGTCATCAAGCTAAACAGGTGCTTTTCCTGATCAAAGCAACTGCACCACAGGATAGGATGAAACTTCCCATTGGTTTAAATGGAGCTTATTAACCCAATAAATGCTGCAGAGGTATCCAACACATTGCTTCACATGGAGGTTTACTCCATAATTACACCAGTTTGTCAGAGAGATCTCTCGCTTTCAAAGTATTTAAAAGCCTGTATGAGCAATAAAATTTTGCAGAATTTAGAGTTTAACCCTATGGTGAAGTTGGTTTGCTCCTAAATTGCACCTGTTTTACTTGATAAATAAGGTCATGTGCTCACCTGCACTGCATCAGTAATGCAAGGCAAAGGACGTGGAAGGAAAGACATGGAGGGAGATACACTAAAGAAGATATGTTTCTTCACTTGAGAGAAATCCACTCCAATAATTATGGTCTTCTCTGGAGCTTCGTTTTTCAAATTGCCATATGCATTAAGATAAAGAAATGCAATACCTGAGCAAACCAAATGCACCTTAGTAGATAATTCAAACCTACAGGATACTGCAGAATTGCATGGGAGAAATAAGAAAAGAAACAAGTAAGTGATAGCAGATAGTAGAGCAAGGCTGGGGTGTCAGACTGTATATATGTGGTTTTGTAATTACCAGTGGACATTGAAACAAGGCTGGAGTGTCAGATGGTGTAGGGGTGGTTCTGTGACTGCCAGCTGGCAGCAAAACAAGACTGGATTGTCAGACATTGTATATTATGTGTGGTTCTGTGACTACCAGTGGGCAGTGTATAAAGGTTGGGGTGACAGTGTATATGTGAATCTTTGACTACTACTAGAAAGTGGAGAAGGGTTGGGGAAACAGACAGTGTATGGGTGGTTCTGTAACCATCAGTGGAACAAGGTGGGGGTGTTAGTGTATGCATCATTCTGTGACTACCAGTGGGACAGAAGAGAAAGGCTGGGGAAGAAGACAGTGTATATGTGGTGCTATGACTACCGGCAGACAGTAGGACAAGGCTGAGATGTCAGACAGTGTATGTGTGGTTCTGTGACTACCAGCAGACAGTGAGACAAGGCTGAGATGTAAGACAGTGTATGTGTGGTTCTGTGACTACCGGCAGACAGTGAGACAAGGCTGAGATGTCAGACAGTGTATGTGTGGTTCTGTGACTGGCAGTGGGCAGTGTAGAAGGGTCGGGTTGACAGACAGTGTATATGTGAATCTTTGACTACTAGTGGACAGTAGAGAAGGGCTGGGGAAACAGACAAGTTATGGGTGGTTCTGTAACCACCAGTGCCCAGTGGAACAAGGTGGGAGTGTCAGTGTATGCATAGTTCTGTGACTACCAGTGTGGCAGAAGAGAAAGGCTGGGGAAGAAGACAGTGTATATATGGTTCTGTTTACTACCGGGAGACAGTGGGACAAGGCTGAGATGTCAGACAGCATATGTGTGGTCCTGTGACTACCAGTGAGCCAATGGGACAAGGCTGGGGTGTAAAGACAGTGAAGCTGATGTACTAATCAGAAATGTAGCATTTCTGGAGTAAACCAGCTGCAGTATAGGGAACAAATATTAATTCCCCAAACTCCTATTGCTTTAAATAGGGCCTTTATTCTCTAAATGGTAGGGTAGTCTGCAATATTTGCTTTGTAATGTGATGGAGATCTCCCTTATGTCAGTGGTAAATTTCCTTCGTCCCCTATGGTGCATTCACTTTGCATCAAAATTGCTCTAGTTCCAGTTACATTCCATAAGAGATTGCCATGAAAATGTGAAGTTTTAAGACCTGCATGATACCACAGGGATTTCAATTGGCAATCTATAAACACAGAGATTGTAATTTATCAGGAATTGCCACTGTGGATCATGCCATGTGAAGTGCAAGTGCTTACAATATATGCCCAACATGAAACTACAGAGCTACAATATACAGTATAACTCATACAGTACTATAAAGCTACCAATTACCCATAGTGGGACATCCGGTGAAGTGTAAGCACTGAGGTGCCATGTGAGTCATAGATTGTAAGATCTGTGTGTGAGCCTCGTGGCACCACTGAACTTGAAATTCACAGTAAGACTCACTGTGGGTAAATCATTTTAGATTGTACACTCTGTGGAAACTGCACAGAAACTGCAAACTTTCTGGGGAGTATTGGGTTTTACAGAGAGGCAGTCCCCATATTCCTGGGGGAACCTAAAGATTGAGACACCCATTAGGGCTGGTGGGATGGGTTCAGACAAGGTGTGGGATTCCAATAGAGAGAAGAGAGAGATGGGCCATCTGCAAAGTTGGTCCACCAGGTAGTCTGGAAAGGGCCCAAGTTACATGAGGTCAGAAGGATATACACTGTTACATGAGACGAGCAGAGTATCACATGACAACAACAGGACAGTGCACATTACATGAGACCAGCAGGACAATACAGTTAGTGTAAATCCCACTCCCATATGTCTGCCCTTTCTCTTATCCTACTGCTTGCTTTTGGGGAAATTGCCCCCAGTCCTGGCCCAACTCCAATATCCACCTGCTATCAGCCTGACTTACCATGTCTTCCCATAGCTTTTTAAAGGGCTTCCAGCCCTTCAAATCTCATTGCCATTCCCCTTCTTCCTCCCTCCTTTCTCCCCTTCTCCTGCTCTCTTTTGAACACCCTCACCATAGTTAATAAATCAGCACTCATTCACAATTGTTTCTGTGAGCAATCACTGCAGCTGTTTGCCCTAACAGAGATTTGGTTGTCTGTACATGGCACAGCAGTGGAGGCTGCACTATACTATGGTGGGTTCTACTTCTCATACACTCCTTGCTCTAATGGTCAGGGTGGGGTGTTGGTGTCTTTTTCTCACCCACTGCTGCTTGCAGCCCCTTTTGATCCCACTATCTGTTCACCTTTCTTCTTTTGAAGTACATGCAGTGCAGCTGTAACACCCACTGTCTATTCATGTGGCTGTCATATACAGGCCACCTGGTAAATCCTGTCCTCCTTAAAGCTTTCTCTCAGATTTTGAATACTGACTCTCCTTTTTCTTTCTACAGACAATTCTGTCCTTTTTCTGGGTGACTTTAACTGTCATATTGATGACCACTCTGTCCTCTGTCCTTCAAATCTTTTGGCGCTAACTTCCTCATTTGATCTCTGGCAATGGACTGACTGCACCACTCACAAATATGGTCACTGGCTGGATCTTGTCTTTACCAAGAGCCTAGATCTTTCCTCTTTCACAGTTTCCCCATTTCCTCTATCAGACCACCATCGTAGATTCTTCTCTCTCTCCCACTCTGCCCTTAGCCACATGCCTCCGGCCAACAGATTTATAAGGGACACCCATCGCTTGGTCTCCCTGGGATGAGCACCTCACTTAACTACAACCTTACCTGTATAATTTCTGACACAGATATTCTCCTACAACTCAATCCTGTCCTCTACAACTGATTTCTTTACCCCTCTGAAATGACAACGATTTGTAAAGTTAATCCACAACCCTGACTTAACTCCCACACCTGCTTCTTACATTCTTGCACTAGCTCTGCTACTGCTGAACATATCTGGAGGAAATCTCACCCACATGCAGATTATATCAACTTTACATTTCTGTTGTCCTGCCTACATTCTGCTTTGTTAAAGGCTAAACAGGAATACTAGACTACATTAATCCACAATAACGAATCTCACCCTCATCATCTCTTTGCAGCCTTTGACTCCTTGTTCCATCCTTCTTCCAAAGCTTCCTTTCACCACAAGAGTGCAACAAAGATTGCAAAAAGGCAATTAGGTTATCAAAAATAGATAATGAACCTCAAATTGCAAGGGAGAACAAGACTAATCCATTTTTTTTTTCAAATACATAAATAGCAAAAAACATAAAAGGAGGTGCATTGGACCTTTCAAAAATGAGATACAATTTTCATTCCAAGGCCTTATCAAATACCTAGGGGTCATCCCTTAAGATTAGAGGAAAGTAGGTTTCAACTTTAGCAGAGGAAGGAGTTTTTTTTACAATAAGGTCTGTTAAATTGTGGAATTCTTTGCCCAGTGATGTGGTAATGGCAAACACAACAGATATACTTAAGAGAAGATTATATGTGTTTCTTTCAAGAGGGAACATACAGGGTTATACTGCGTATTAGAAAGTAAAACAGGAAGTTCAGGTAAATAGACCAATACTCATTTTGGTGACAGGAAGGCTTATACAAGTTTCATTTTTCTGGGTTATGAATGAAGCAAAGGTTGAACTTGATGGACATGTGCCTTTTTTCAACCTAATTTATTGTATTTCTATGTAAAAAAAATGTTTTGGCTGATATGTGACAATGATAATCACACAAGCAGGTTCTCCTGCCTAAGCTGAGGCTCGATTGACAGATACAAAACAAACAGCCATTACATATGTAAGGCTATTGGTTAGCCTGGAGTTGTGGGAGGGCCGGTTGGAGACATTTATACCAACCTCAATCCTTTCCTCGGGACTGTGCAGAGCGGTCTTCGGGGAAGGTTGTATGGTTCAGCAACTGTTTATCAGTACTTTGTTATAATCACTAGTCCTAGGTACAGGTTGTACCGTGTAGGTACTGATGTTTTTCAGGTTTAGCATATGGGGCAATCTGTTAATCTTGCATTCTTAGGTTTGTCTAAGACACACGAAGGCGGTCTCAAGCATCAAAGGTAAGGTATTTTAATTTGAAGCTTTCATGTTGCCGTTTAGTGTGTATGAGTACGTTTACTAACTTGTGTTGTCATCCTGGATATAGCATGTATTTAGGACAGATCTGGTGTCCCAATCTCAGAGGTGTTAAGATATCAGAAGTTGGGGCGTTAGCTACTTCTGGGATAAGGGCAGGTATGGAGCTCCGTAATTTAGGGAGCTCCTACGTTCAGGTCACTCTCAGGGATCTCTGTAGTCATTTTGCTATGATGCTTCCAGATTAGGTTTATAGGGTATATTTTGGTTATGTTCTTGTACGTTCTGAATTAGGTATTCTACTAAGGAATCACATAGGTGTATTTCCCATAGATATACTGTTTATCATTCAACTTAGTATCTGGTGTATCATTTCAGTCTCCTTATTTCAGAGACAGGCATACAGCTTTGAGCTTGATCTTTATCCTGTTCAGTAGGTCCCTATTGTTATTGTGAAGTTCTACATCTTGACTTTTGGGGCTAGGGCATCTAGACCAAGCATTACGGGTCTCAAATCTCAGAGGTATCTAGTTAATCTGATGTTGGAGAAATAGCTACTTCGGTTACAGGGGCAGGAAGGGAGCTCTGGCATTTATGAAGCTGACTCTACTAAGATTAGGTAGGGCAGGTTTTTTTTTATTTTTCTAAAGTCTGTCAGTCCCTGGCTTTTAGGGTAGGAATGGAGGAGTAGTCCAGTCCCCCGGGAAATCTCGTGTATTTCCCCTCAGCCCAATGCATAGTTAGCGTACCTCCTCCTGGTCTCTTTTAGGTAGGGCGTCACAGACAGCCAGGTTTTTATTTTGAGATAGATAACACCGCCAGTCATGTTCCCGCCTACCGCTTAGGCAATCGCCCCTCAGTCCAAATCATAGGTAGTTCTGGTTGGTGTTTATTTTAGGGCCTCACCTTCCCCACATATATAGCTCAGTTAGGTGCTTTTGATCTATCCTTTTCTCTAGTCAGTTAGGCTTTCAGGTGACCTACAGCAAATAAGTAATGTTGGTGGAACTTTTCATTTATTCCTATGTTGATAGTCGCACACGGAGATCTCTTCATGTTTTTTCATCATTATTTTTTTATGGATAGGTTTCTAGGGTTTATTGCTACGTTCTCGTATGTTCTTAAACTAGGTAGTCCACAATTAAATCTAATGGGTTTTATCTCACACCGAGATACTGTTTGTCATTAAACTCAGTATCTTGTATATCTTATTCAGTCTCCTCATTTCAGAGACACGCATACAGGCTCGAGCAAGTTACTTTCAGAGACAGAGTTAGGTTTAGGTTATGTTAAGACTGCTGGTTCGTCTTTTAGGCTAGTTAGGGGAAGGCTACAGCTTAGTCCCGTCCCACGTTTCCCTCGGCCCAACTCATAGACAGAGCCTTCTTCCTAGTTTTCTTGATAGACAGGGCTTCACCTGTCACACCCACTCTAAAGACATAGGGTCTTATACTGCTTAAGATTATTTGTCACCGCGAGACCAACACCCCTCAGCCTATCGCATAGGCCTCACGCCCATCAGTCCAAACCATAGGTAGCGTCTCGTATCAGCCGCTTGGCACTAGAGAGGGACTCACCAGTCACCATATACAAGTTAATTTTTTTCTCTCTTTTTCAGTAGGCAGGGGGTCACGAACCAGCAGCATTATAGGAATATATTATGTATCATGAATCAGTTTTGTTTACAGGATCATCATAGGTAAGGAAGATCCCTTACAATGGAACTAGTGGCGTTACCGGAAGAATTTACATAATCAAATCTGGTAGCGGAACATGCGGGTAAGATACTGCCATGACACCGCTCTATGGCTTTACAGGGTGTCTGGGGAAGAAGGTTTTTATTTGCCTTATGTTCGGGGCTAAGACAGTCAAATTGTGAGTTAATTTGGCAGAGACGTTGCATTGGTGTCATGGCAAGACAGACTACCTCCTTCAGACGTACATGTGTTACATACCTGGCCCTGATGTTATGACGTGTGCCATGTTTATGAAGCTACATATGGGAGGTAGTATTTCAAGGTTCTCACCGTTTCCACCATACAAGTCAACCATTGACTGGGCTAGCTGTTCTGTGGTAGGGTGCCACATGTGTTCTGCCTTTACATCTTTTTGGCCATTTATATACTAGTTATGCATATTTGATCTTATTTTGTTAATCCGTCTTGGCAGGTATCAGGCATCTTTATCAACACAACTACTACAGTAAGTTACACTGTCGCACACTCCTACGATTGATCATGTGAGGTATTGTAAGTATTCTTTCACTTGACACCTTGGATTGTATATTTTTGGAGCAGTTGGGTAGACGGCTCACTACCCTTCGGTTATCAGCCCTCCTTTTTAGTTACATTCGCTCCACCTTTCTTATGGCTTCTGTTAGATTTCAGGGGTCACCAGGCGGGGGGTTATCCAGTATCAGGTTATTTCATTACCCATTCTTTATTCACGTTGGATATAGATCTACGGTCATGATCCCTGTGGATTCATGGTCCTTTTTTGCCCACTCTTAGGCCTACCTTACAGGTCGGGATGGGCAATAGGCATCCGACATACACCTTATCATCATAGTCTCTCCTAGGCCCGACCACAAATGTAAGGCTATTGGTTAGCCTGGAGTTGTGGGAGGGCCGGTTGGAGACATTTATACCAACCTCAATCCTTTCCTCGGGACTGTGCAGAGCTCCGACTGAGCTCTGTGTTACCCACCCAACCCATACCCCTTTCTCAGCTCTATCAATTTCATTCTTTTTCTTATACATGTGGGCCCACTCTTAGGCCTACCTTACAGGTCGGGATGGGCAATAGGCATCCGACATACACCTTATCATCATAGTCTCTCCTAGGCCCGACCACAACCTACATTCATGACAAACAGAAGCATTGCAGCAGGGATTCACTTGGCCTCAGAAAACATGGATGCCAATTCTAAGCAGGAATTTCATTGTTGGTAGCAAAATGACAAAAGTTTCTATGGATTTGCTATCCACAAGCATCTCTGCAAAAAAAAAAAAAAAAAAAAAGGGGGGGGGAGTTGCCACAAGACTTTTTATCCATCCCTTACTAAGGCCTATAGAAAAGAAGAACAATTAAGCGGCAAACCATCTACAACATGGGGGGGAGAGAAAATGTTTAATTTACTTAAATAAGGATTTTAACCCCCCTGCATGCTGGAGATCTCCAACACATTGCAAAGCAATATATTTGAGACTTCTTTAACATTATAGGGGTTAAAAGCCCAACTTAAACCAATGCACATTTTAATTGTTGTTTTTCCCTTATGGTGCAGTTCGTCGCCACCAAAATTGCTCCTCTTTTTTGTCCATAAAGCCCTTAACCCTTTGAGTGCCTGAGGAGTATGCAACTCATTGCAAAGCAATGCGTTGCGTACCTTTATGGCACTCAAAGGGTTAAAGAGGAATACTGGACTATTATTTCATGGTGCCTTGTTGTATTTTAACCCCTTGGATGCTAGAAAGATTTCCAGAGCATTGTAAAGAAATTCAAAGAAGATGTCCCTAGCATTCATAAGGTTTAAGATACTTTCCATTTAACCATTTTAGTGACAGTGTGAGCCAGAATGCATTGTAAAGCAAACTGTCACACATTGCTCTGGCAGTCTAAGGTGTAATCAAAGAGCGGGCACCTACTGTACATGGCAGTGCCATCTTTGAATATTTTTGTATAGCCATAGTCACAAACATTTTTAAAAGAAAATATCTGGAAAAAGGCCAATGATAATTCCTCTGGTTTAAACAAATGATTTCATGATTCGCCTAGATAATTCTAAAGAGAATCTGGTAATGTATTACTTTTAGGACTTTCTCGAATATAACCAAAGATTACATTTTTTTAAAAGTGGAACTCTTATACATATAATATTGGCACCCAATATATTTGTAGCCTAGCGATTTGCAAATCCTTACTGTCTTTAAAGTCAATATGTCCACATTATTGCTGATAAACCGCTTCTTCAGCAGGAACCAGAGGACAGACAGCACAGACATCTTAGAGGAAATGACGGCGCTGTCTGTCCCATTCACTGCCAGCATTGATGGTGACGCTTGTTGGTTACCTTAAGGTAACTGGAAGTTCCTGAATGCACAAGTCCGGGTGGTGTTAACCCTTTGAGTGCCAGAGGGGTATGCAACTCATTGCTTTGCAATGCGTTGTGTACCCCTCTGGTACTCAAAAGGTTAAGAGGCGGGTCCTGCTCTGTGTCCTGCTGCCGTGTCCTGTGTCCTGCTCCCAGCACAGAACTCCCAGCATTCTGTGCGTTCGGGCAGTCTCTACTGCGCATGAAGGCTTCTGATAAACATTCTAGTGAATTATTATATAGGATAACGTGGACATATTGACTTTAAAGGGATAGTAATACTTTGTTTTATCTTTATTTTATTTTGTAGGCATTAAAAAAACATGAAGAACGATATAAGTCTTATCTCTCAAACCTTTCTGGTTTAAGAGATATTCACAAGCAAAGTATCCCCCCCCGTTCAGCCAGACCAGAAGGGAGGTGCCCAGGTAGATTGCAGAGAGGGACAATCTTCAATTAAGATAAGGGAAAAAGCTGAAAAACTTGTCAAGGGGGGCAGGGCTTTCATTGTTTTCATAGGAATAAGATTGTCCACTTCTGTTATCTGTCTGGTCTATGGACTGCATTCCCCATCTGAGAAGAGATGGCTACACTAGGTAAAAGGGGCGGGAGGGGAAACTTTGCTTGTGAATATCTCTTAAACCATAAAGGTTTGAGAGATAAGACTTATATCATTCTTCATATTTTTTAATGCCTACAAAATAAAATAAAGTTAAAACGAAGTATTACTATTCCTTTAAAGACAGTAAGGATTTGCAAATCGCTAGGTTACAAATATATTGGGTGCCAATATCATCTGTATGAGAGTTCTGCTTTAAAGACAAAAGAAAACTTGGATTTGAGCCTAGCCACAATAGCATAGGTGGGCACTCTCCGGATTTGCCCTGAAGACTCCGGTTTTAGCTTCTAGTTACTGGGTCTCCGGGGCAGAGGCTGGTTCTACAGATGAGTTGAGTTTCTGATGAAACTCTTCCCACATCTGCTCCTACCATTGTGTTCCTCTCACTCCCCGGCCTCTTCTCTGCCTTCCCCAGCTTGTTTTGTACACTTTTTTAATTTATGTTTAAAGTTCTGCCCCCACTCACGATTAAGCCCCACCCCTTTTGGTGCAAATTGCATCATTTTTCTCTCCCATCGGCAGCACAGAACTCCCCTCTCTGGGGAGTTCTCATCAAAAAGTTCCCAGGTATTCACAATAGTTCTCTATCAATTAACTATTTGCATGCCAGACACACAATGCAATGCGTTTGGCACCCCTTTGGCACTCAAAGGGTTAACCTGTGGAATGTCAGATGAGTACACATCAGAGGGTTAATGGAGATTTCAACCCCTTGAATGTTAGAATGGTCTCCAAGGCTTTGCTTTTCAGTGTATTCTAGACCTCTCTATCATTCAAGGACCTAAAAGCCCCATTTAAATCAATGGGGGTTTGGGGAATTTAAATTTGATTCCTATGGTTCATTTGATTTGCTCTTCAGCACTTAGTATATCAGCCACATTGCGTCTTGGGGTAGAAAGTGGAGGAGGAGTAAATTGCTCTGTAAGTCACCGTCTGAGTCACTTTCTGCCATGTAGAGTGCTACAGTAAACGTTGGTGCTCTATAAATGAAGGTTAATAATAATAATAATAATAATAATAATAAAGTAATAATTTAAAGGATCAGTAAACTTTTTAAAGCAAAAAATATATATTTAGATCCTTTCCTGCAGCTGGGAGATTTTTCATTCAAAAGTTAGAAAATCTCTTAACCCTTTGAGCGCCAGAAGGGTACGCAATGCATTGCAAAGCCATGCGTTGTATACCCCTTTGGCACTCAAAGGGTTAAAGTGCATCTATCACCTTGAATTTTTTATATATTTAAAAACTTAATTCAAAATTACCTAGGTTTCATGTTAACCAAAACAGATGTACAGATGTATAGTTTAGGAGATATTCACACTAGTTCTGGGAAAAGTGAAAGCGAAAATCTCCCATTGCAGCAAAGAGCTTCATTAGCATATAACACATCACTGAAAATGGGATTTGTTAACATATGAAATATCACTGAAAACCTTAATTAGCATATGGCACATCACTTGTACCACAAGGGTACCACAATTAGCATACATTACTATAGGGTAACAAGTATAAACATCTCCTTAACTGCACTTTTGCTGCTCTTTTGACTAACATGACACACAGGCAGATTTTAATGCAGTTTTAATATATGCAGATTTTATCAAGGTGAAAGGTCCAGTAAATCTGCTTTTTGACTTTACGTATTCTGCAAATCAAATTGCCTATACTTAACATTGTAATCTGCATACATTTTTTTTACAGCTATTACTTCTCTGAAATTAATCTCTGAAATTAATTCCTGGCAGCTCATTTTCAGGGGCAATGAAAGCAGAGATGGTGGTGCAATTTAACACTTTCCCTGCAGAACAAAAGATTGGAGGGAGGCTGCTTAGGAATTTTCTCTATCCACTTTTAGAAATAAAACATACATAGCACTCGCTGCTTGGATGCTGTATAAATCAGGGTCTCCCAGACATTATTCCTAATGTTTGGGAGACTCCACTAATGCACCAATTTATCAGTGAGATTTCTAATCTCAACAGCTTGATTCACTCAAACAAACCACATGTGTATTTTAAAAGGAGACAGGGTATAAATATTGCCATCTTCCTGTTCATTACTAATTTAAATGGGAAACGGTACCCTAGTAATAAGTGTCACTTATTATGTTTAGCAGAATTCATACAGCAGCCAGGCACATCTATATATATATATATACTTTTTGTACTTTTGACCTTGCACGTATGTCATTGCTTGTTGTTCCTGTTTTAATGTGATAAGGAGTGATGTTAACTTGGGAACCCTTAGGCTCTTTCACACGTTTGACCCCAACGCAGTGATGTTGTATTGGATAGGATGCACAAGGTGAAAGGTAACATTCTGGACTATGGTGAGTCTCACTATTTCCTCATTTGATGGCCAGTATGATGGCACCAGAGTCTAGATAATTCCAAAGAGAATATGGTAGAATGTGACTTTTTGTACTTTCTCAAATATAACAAAGTTTGACTTTTTTAACAGCAAAAGAAAATGTAGATTTGAGCCTAACCACAATAGTTCTCTATAAGTTAACCCTTTGAATGTCAGGACATTGTCCAATGCTTTGGGCACCCTTCAGACAATCAAATGGTTAACTAAATTATGCCTTTTTCAAATTTTACCTTAGGTTACCCATCTGTAATATGAGAAATCTGCATGACTCTGAGTCTCATGTACTAAGAAGAAGTGAAGTAACGCTGGGGCAAAACAGTTTTGCCATTGGTTTGCAATGTCATAAAATGGGAATGCTGTAGAATTTCAGTAACCAAGGTCTGTCTTGTTGCCTATGGGGCCGTCACACTAGCTGCTTTGATGCTCCAGTCTTCATCACAACCTCCAATGAATGATTGACACAGATTGTTGGCAACCAGTAATATTGGTTGGTTTCAGGCATTCCTATCCCACATTCTGATAAGCATTCTGATAAGCAGTGAAATGTAGGAGAGATGTTAGTGAAGATACACAGATATCAGAACTGAAAGTCATTGTTTGTTGTGAGGACGTGTTACCTAGTGGTTGGTCTCAATTCAGATCACTATAAACAGGAAACTGCAGACATATTGGAAAAAGTAAATTCTTAACTGATATATGAAGGATACCTCATACTTACAAGTTAATCTGTTAAACAAATTAAGAGTTACTTACTTTAATCTAGGGAAATGTTCCCCTTTAACTTAAATAATTTCATATTCCACCATCACCAGAGTGTTGTGAGTCTTCTGTTCACATAGGATTTGAAAGCAAAGTTTGTTATTCTATTAACTGTGCTGCAAAATTTGCACCCACTGGACACAATTAAAAATTAGTTGAATTTGCCATTCTATGATACGCGGTTGCTTCAACGCACATTAAGGACCAATTTTTGGAGATCAAACTGTTCCATCAAAAAAGGCACAGAGTCCCTAATGTTCGGTGAAATATACACTCATGCGTATCCAGTGATCCCTACACTAGTCATAAGTGGATGTGTTGAAGTAGGGCCCTAAGCCCCATATCAATACATCCAAGGAATTAAAAACGTGTTTAAAAACAGAAGATTAAGTCTATGAGTGCCAGTGGGGTATGTAACACATCGCACAGCATTGCATACCCCACTGACATTGATAGGGTAACCTCCCTAAAGTTAACAACACCCCCCCTGAAAATAAACCCTTGCCTGCAATCTGTTCTCTCCCCCCTCCAATGACAGGGGTTTCTGTCTGTAAACTGGAGCAGTCTCATTGGCAGATATCAATGTCTAGCCAATGAGACTGCTCCAGCTTACAGACAGAAGTCTCAGTCATCAGAGGAGACTGGATAGAGGGAGGGGAGCAGAGGCAGAGCAGTCTATGTGGAAGTAGCTACAGCCCAGACTTTCTAAGTTAAATTTACACAAAATAAAACTTAAAAAAAAAAAAAAGAATACCTTTTTAGTAGTATTCGATATGTAGCCTAACTATTTATGCTATGTTATACATATGTGACACATCCACCTTAAAAAAAAAAATCAATGATTAATGTTTTGTAAAAATAAAAAATAAAAAAGCCCCAAAGATATGCCAGACTTAACCCTTTGCGTGCAGGAACGGTACCCCTCTGGCACTCTAAGGGTTAAATGCAGTCTGGCATAGCTGTTAAAAATAATAAACTCGTATTCCGGTTTTAAAAAAAGTGTAAGCCATTGTAGGCTGGAACCAATTTTGAACAGAGACTGGACATTAGAAAAGTTAGTCTCTGTTCAAAATTCCCTCATTCTGACTCGGGTAGTGGCCCGAAAGGTATGGAGGGAGGGGGCTGTGTCATTATGCATTCCTGCCACCACCAGCGGAGGAGGTGGCAGCAGAGCCACATTAAATCTTGCAAGGCCTTTTCTTTATTAACAAAAACAATGGCTTACACTTTTTAAAACCGGAATACCAGCATATTATTTTTAACAAATATGACAGACAGCATTTAGCCGTACAGCATTCAAAGGGATAAGTCTGGCATATCTTTGGGGCTTTTTTTTTTTTTACATTTTTTTATTTTAAAATACAGACTAGAAAAAGAAGAAAGAATACAGAAGATTAGAGAAGAATGAAGACATAAGTGAGAAGTGTTACAGTTCTGGGTGTTAGGATAGTGTTGGGGGTAGTATGGTTTAAGTGTCATGTTAGGGATAGTGTAGGGCTGGTGTATGAGAGGTGGGGTTGACTGTATTTTGAGCTCATTCTATTTGTTTGACACTATTTTCCTTTCATGTTCCCACAATTCATGCTATTTAGCATGCGTTGAGAGAACAAAAATCTGCAATGAGTGGGTTTTGGCCACCAACGCTTGTTGCTCCATGTATTGGGCTCCATGTATTGGGCCAGCTATAGGATATCTGTGGTACAAAAGTGGGTTTCTTATTCTGTTTTATTTCCCCTTACTGGCTGTTTTACCGGTGGGCATAGAGTCAAGCCCTTGGTCACTACAATGAAAAATTGCTGTTGATTTAAAAAAAAAAAATCAAAGGTATGATAACGTTTGAATGAGAAATCGATGAGTTAGAAAATAATTAAAATATAAATTTCTCATACTATGTTTATTACTTCTTTTATTAATAAAACTAAATTATTGTCTACAACTGCTTGCACCTAGGGTGGATAGGGAGAGATGCAGTAGAAGTAAAATAATGACATATCAGGGTTGGGATGTGTGACACAACATTCTCTCAGTCACTTGAAGGGATAGTAATGTTTCATAATAAAAGCAGCTCTAATTAATCATCATAGTATTTGGACTTTGGAGAGTATTATATCAATTCAGAGTTGTCAGAGTTGTAGTTCAAGAGTAATTCAATGACAAAGTATCCCCCTCCCGCCCCTTTTACTGATGTAACACTGCTCAGCCAGAGCGGAAGGGAGGTGCCCATGTAGATTGCAGAGAGGGACAATCTTCATTTAAGATAAGGGAAAAACCTGAAAAGCTTGTCAAGGGGGGCAGGGATTTCATTGTTTTCATAGGAATAAGAGTGTCCCCTTCTGTTATCTGTCTGGTCTATGGACTGCATTCCACATCTGAGAAGAGATGGCTTCCACTAGGTAAAAGGGGCGGAGGGGAACTTTGCTTATGAATATCTCTTAAACCATAAAGGTTTGAGAGATAAGACTTATATCATTCTTCATGTTTTTTTAATGCCTACAAAATAAAATAAAGTTAAAACAAAGTATTACTATCCCTTTAAATGGTAGAGAGATCCCCAATGTATTGTTTTGAAATGCACTGGACACCTCTCTTGTCTCCAAGGAGTTAAAACTAACAGGAGTGGGCTGGTTGATGTGGGGAAGGAGAGAAAAAGGATTTTGTAATCAGAGCTTTCCATCTGAGCAGTTATATGCATCTGCTGCCCTCTAGATAAAAGCATAAAAGTCACAGAAAATGCATGAGACCCAGCTGAGATGAAACTGCAGTGAAATAGCTAAAATAAAACCTCTCATCTTTCTTGATATTGCAAAGTTGCAAAACTTCCAAAAGATACAAAAAAATATAGGAAAGAAAATATATAAAGCAGAGTGAGTCACTGTACTTTTTCTGTGTTAAAGGGACACTCATGTCTCCACAACCCCCCTCCAAACCATAATATAGTATTACATCACATAGAATGTCCTTTAATACTAAGAATTTCCTCTCTGTACAGTTTACAGGTTTTATCAGCCTTCATTTTTTGTAGTGTGACTTTTTTAAACAGTGAAGCAAATTTTTCACAGCTTCCCATTCACTCAATATAAACGTAAATGAAGGAGCGGAAAAAGCAGCTACCTGCAAGTTCAATGTGATTGTATTGAAGCCCATACTATTCTATATAATAATTCGCTAAAATGTGTAACAACGCAGTCATGCGCAGTAGAGGCTGCCAGCGCCGCAGCTGATACAGAGCTGGATGATCTGAAGGAGTGTCCAGCTCTGTATCAGCCGTGGTGTGGGCAGTCTCTACTGTGCATGACCAGGGGAGGGCTGGCAACTTGTGGCCTGGAGAGCAACTACAATCAAGTGGCCCGATTTTACAATTGTTCCTGCCCACTGTCCCAGACCCCTCCCATTTGTTAATTTTAAAATTGCCATTAACCCACTGAGTGCCACTCAAAGAGTTAGTGTTGTGAAGTAAGGCAAGCAATACCACAAAGCTTACAATTGGGGTTACACTGGTGCAACTACAGAGCTTACAATGTAAGTAAAGCTGCACTAGTGATACTATAGAGCTTACAAGAGAAATGGGTTATGTTACTAGTGTAGCTCCACTTAGATTGTAGTTCCATTTCAATTGTGAGCTCTATGGTATCACTACTGTAGCTACATTTGCAGCAACAAGCGGGAGTGGCCCACCAGCCCAGACATATGACTGGCCCAGGGGGCAATTGCCCCCCTGCCCCCCAGGCCAGCCCTCCCCTGCGCATGACTGCCCCGCGACCGTCTGGCAGTGACATTGTGGCCCGTGTAACGGACTCTTCAACTAGTACATTGATAAAATGGTAAAAGTTTGCAGCATTCTGTGTCTCTCTGATATAATCCCAGCACATGCTGCAAGGGACCTTTCATTCACAGTTCCTGAGTGTTTTTGCTGTCACTGCAACAATGTTAAAAAGTCTAGGGGAACACAGTGCAGTCTTTCCCCATCCTTGTTTATATTTTTACATAATTATTGATATCTATTAGTTTGGAGTCCAACTTAATGTACTGCAGCAATGAGCTGCAAAGGAGATATGCAATATGTTTTGGATGCACTACTCTAAGGAAAGATAGTAACCATGCTTATTATTATTGCAACATTGTATAATTTCTCCCCATCCCATTCGCTGTGTGTTCTGGAGAAGGCGCTGTTGTCCTTTATTTTTTCACCGCAACAATGTTTCCTATGTGAAAGGGGCCTAAAACTGAAAAATACAACTCATGACATGACTGAGGTAAACCAACATAAAAACAGGAGATAAGAGTTATGTGAACTGAAAAAGGAAAGTTTTAATTTACGAACTATCTGGGTTTTGATTTTATTACTTTTAACACTCTTGTTAAAAATGTAGGCACTACCTTTCCAACAAATTTATTTATGACATAATTTAAAACTTTTGAACCATTTCTTTTAATTATGGCTATTAGTACATGAGATTTAAAAGGATATAAACCCTTTTAATTTTTAGAAGTTATTAAACAAAGGCACAAGGGCAAAATTCATAGGGGGCCATTCGTTTTTTCAGTCTATAGTAAGGTAAGTGGGTGTTATTATTAGGAGATATTAGTTCTTCTTTAAAGGGATAGTAATGTTTCATAATAAAAGCAGCTCTAATTAATCATTATAGTATTTGGACCTTGGAGAGTGTTATTTCAATTCTGTCAGAGTTGTAGATCAAGAGTAATTCAATGACAAAGTACCCCCCTTCCGCCCCTTTTACTGATGTCACACTGTTCAGCCAGAGCAGAAGGGAGGTGCCCAGGTAGACTGCAGAGAGGAACAATCTTCAATTAAGATAAGGGAAAAACCTGAAAAACTTGTCCAGGGGGGCAGGGCTTTCATTGTTCTCATAGGAAGAAGACTGTCCCCTGCTGTTATCTGTCTGGTCTTACAGCTAGATTCCCCATCTGAGAAGAGATGGCTTACACTAGGTAAAAGGGGCGGGAGGGGAAACATTGCTTGTGAAGATCTCTTAAACCATAAAGAATTGAGAGATAAGACTTATATCATTCTTCATATTTTTTTAATGCCTACAAAATAAAATAAAGTTAAAACAAATTATTACTATCCCTTTAAAGAAGAGATAATTTTCCTTTGGCATATCTCCTCCCATAGGGGCATACTTGCTGATCTATATAAGACTGCCTTGTGCAGCCTCTCTCCTTACCTCAGAAGAGTCAATTCAGAGTGCAGAAAACTGACACCCATCTAACATCTATCTGTGTTGCCCTGTCCTGCAACTGAATTCCAAGGCTTGTGACTTGTGCAGAGGCTGTGTATGCAGTGATACAGCCTTGTTGAATGTTCACACGACAGTTGAAGCAGATGAGAGTGAAGTATATATATATATATACTTGACACAGGTATGAAGGATACCTACTGACAAATGTCCTTCTGTTAATCAAGTTAAGGGAACACTAACACATCTTAATACTATCAACCACCTCTTATTTTACTGCTGTCAGAAGTTTTAATGGCCACTATGAATTTTGCCATTGTTCTGTGATTAAAGAGAAACATTTTCAGTTAATCCAAGAAGGTGGACATACTGGCGGGATTTCTGAACTACAGCCTCTGCCCACTGGAAGCTGAACTACCAACCGAGTAAAGTCGCCCTACAATAATTAGGCAGGTGGTGACTAGCTTAATAATAGTTATATTACCTCTCACAACGTCAAGATTCTATAGAACTCCTTAATCATCTGAGACCGGAAGCCAGGCATCAGCGCAGACATCTTGTGTGCACGCCTGTGCTGTGAGTCCTGGTCTCCCTTCAGAAGCATTGCACTGTCCCGAAAGGCACTGGAAGGGAATGGCAGCGTAGGCGCTCAGACTGCACTAACCTGGCCTTCAGTCTCGGAAGATTAAAGGGATAGTAATACTTTGTTTTATCTTTATTTTATTTTGTAGGCATTAAAAAAACATGAAGAACGATATAAGTGTTATCTCTCAATCCTTTATGGTTTGAGAGATATTCACAAGCAAAGTTTCCCCTCCCGCCCCTTTTACCTAGTGTAAGCCATCTCTTCTCAGATGTGGAATGCAGTCCATAGACCAGACAGATAACAGCAGGGGACAATGAAAGCCCTTCCCCCCTTGACAAGTTTTTCAAGTTTTTCCCTTATCTTAATTGAAGATTGTCCCTCTCTGCAATCTACCTGGGCACCTCCCTTCTGCTCTGGCTGAGCAGTGTTACATCAGTAAAAGGGGCATGAGGGGGATACTTTGTCATTGAATTACTCTTGAACTACAACTCTGACAGAATTGAAATAACACTCTCCAAAGTACAAATACTATGATGATTACTTAGAGCTGCTTTTATTATGAAACATTACTATCCCTTTAAGGATTGCTATAGAATCTTGTCATTGTGAGAGGTAATATAACTATTATTTAGCTAGTCGTCACCTGCCTAATTATTGCAGGGTGACTTTACCTTGGGTGGTAGTTCTGCTTGAAGTATTGACATCTTCTGCTGCCTTATACACTTTGCCTGCTTCAGTTTGAGAAAGAAAAGAAAAAGAAAAAAGCCATGTCCTCATGATGACCAGGACTGACTGGACCCCTTAGACCCCTTGCTCACAGTGCTTAGCGAGATCAGCTACACCTCACTGATGAAGCCCAACAAGGCCGAAACGTACGTCTAGGGTTGGCTGCATCTCTTGTTCAGGGAGGAATTGTCTGGCATTTCGTGGTTGGACTTCTGTAATGGTGTTATGGACACAAATAAATTGCAGCAAATTGCAGCAACACTGTATCCATTGCATGGTTATGTTCTCATGTCATTCATCCCACTTTTGGCTCTCCACCATTTTCCTTTGTTCTGTTTGGGCGGGAAAATGACAAAGACCAGATCCTCTTTTGTTTCTCTTCCTTCTAGGAGAAGGGGAGGAGGGGTGTGTCAATCAGATAAAGTGGGCTGGAGATGGGTGGGGCTTGCCAACAATAAGAGAGGTGTGCAGAGAGTCAAAGGGGCAGTCTGGGGGAGTCTTGAAGAGGTCTTTTGGGAAGAAGGGTCTTGGAGCAGAAAAGCCAGGGAGAGGGAGATGTGACCAGCAGCAAGGGGGCCATGCCTTGCCTAGGCCCCAAGAACTGTTCCAGGATCCTGGCCTATTTTTCCCCTGCAGCACCATCCTCATTGTTCCAGATAGATGAGTATAGAAACTAAGTATCTCTCTATTATTTTCATACTATCTATAATATTTCTAGGAAAAATACCTTAGTAACCAACGTATAGTGTTTTCTACTATAATTGTTGTATTATGTGTTTTATTTGCACTGCAGTAAGTAATTGTCTAGTTAATATTATTAGATGTTTTGGCTAGAATATATTTGATAATATACAGTGTATTGTTAATATTATTGTTTGTTATTAAATATTATTGCTTACTGCTAGTACTGGGGTGTTATTGTGTTAATTGTGGTATTGGTCATTAGAACAAATTTCTCTGGATATATCCTTTAATTAAAGGGTTGGCTTTTTGGGTGTGGGCAAATTCATATTGCTTCTAATAGCTGTGTTGGGGTTTGTGTGGTGTGAGCAAGTTGTAGGCCCTGGCCTTGCTCATAGATTTTATCTCAGAGCAAACACATGGTCTGACTCCATCTTGCTAGGCCCCAGCCTGTCTCCACATGGTTGAGGACGCCATTTTGTAAAAAAGCACATGGTGTGAGTTTGCAGTTTCTTCACAACTACATTGATTTTAACACAGCTGCTATTGTGCAACCTTTTGCGCCAAATTAATTCACCCAAAGCCACGAACATTAAAACAAATGGCAAGACCAATATGATATTTTTTATTTATTTAGAAAATGTTTTACCAGGAAGAATACATTGAGATTTCTCTCGTTTTCAAGTATGTCCTGGATAGTTTTCAGTAAAAGGTTACATATTTACACTAATTGTGAGACATTATATACAAACATACAGAAATATACATATGCTTTAGGATATTTCCTTTCTGTGAAAGGCACTAGTGGTCTAAAAGAGATTGCACCCTGAGTAGGACACCATTCCTATAGAACCTGCAAATTTGTATTGTAGACTCGTTCCTAGTTGAGCATCTCTGACTTTCAATATACTGATTGAATTTTGTATCTTTTTTTAAGAGTCACAGTACTCAAGATAAAGATCCCCTTTAAAATATGCAAAGATAAAATAATATATCGGAACTAATAATGTTGTAAGGCTAGGTTGATATAATTGAATAATGAATTAAATTACAATTAGAGTAATTATTTTTCATATTATTATTTTTACAATACTAGACAATCAATATTAATAATTATCTGGTGGGGATGAGTTGCATAGTCACTTTCCAGCACAACTTAATTCTGGTTTTGATCAATATTAGATGACATTAATTAACCAGCAGCTGAATTGATTTTTTTTTTATTTCCCTTGATCAATGGCTTTGTAAAATATTTGAAATGTAACTAAGCAATTTCCTTAATCTTAAATTCCTAATTATTGAAACACTTCCTTAAAAAATTTTGAGCTGTTTCTTTGGGTTCAGACCTTGAGGCAACTGTGTTAATGGATTCATGGCTTCTAGAAACAAATATCCTCTTCTGATAAGTAATTGAAGAAACATACAACTTATCCTTGCTTCATCTTCAACCCTGATATTAATTCACATCTTCCAGGCAGGATTGTAATGGCTAATCTTTGCAAATTCTAGGAAATTACTATAATAGTACTCCAATTCCTAAAACTATTTTTCTGATCTCCATTTTTATGTTCACGATTGTACGAAGAAATTGAGTACTATAATTATTCACGATTTGCCACATATTGACTCAAAAATAACATTCCATAGTTGAATGACTAGCGCAATATAATTCTAGAGTTGATAGCAAGGTAATATAACACAAATCCATCCTTCAACAATTTGGCGCCAGTGCTCAGCCTAATAGATTTTAAGTAATTTCTCTGTTATGGTTCTATTGTCTCTTGATTTATCTGCTGCCATTAATTAGTAACAAAGTTGCCATGGTTACAGTTAATTGTGTGTTATGAACAGCTTGAGACGTTAACCAATTGCAATCAGCAAATTAGATTTAGAAGTTTTCCTAGAATGGGAAACATGTCAAACAGAGAAGATAGATGTTTTGGCTTTGTGAGCCTGCATACTTATTTTGTTTCAGTGCAGAGTTATTGATATCCCAGTAATCAAATATACCAACTATAACTTACACCTTATGATGGCCTATATCAATATTGTTTGACATTTCATATTACTAGATCAACCTAAAATATTAAATATTCATTAGCATCAATAAGTTTGTTAATTTATCATATTCTTGCTTGAGCAGTCGTAGACTGAGACATAAAACACACAGGACATTATCTAGAAATCAAAAGATGAGTGATCCTGGAGCAAAACAACTGTCCCATGGGGGCAAAGGACAATTGATTTGCTTTCAACCTTTAATACATTGCTTGTTTAATAATGAGTAGGATGCCTCTTTAGCATTCAATGGGTTAAAAGCCACATTAGAGTCAATGGACATTGTTTTTTGTTGCCCATGGTTCAGTTGGTGTTCTCCAGAATTGCTCACCTTAAAGTTGACTAATAACTTATCTCTGCTCTAGAAACATAAGGATTTATCTGTGCAGTGCTTTGTCTTACTGTTAGCCCTTTCAGTGCCAGAGGGGTAAGCAACGCATTGCAGAGCAAAGTGTTGCATAACTCTCTGGCACTGAAAGGGTTAAAATGAAACTGTCAACATTTCTTAACCCCTTGAAGATGTGATGTGAATTACTTTGCAATGCATTGCATGCTACTCTGGTTCTTAAGGGGTTAACATGTTGAGTGCCAGAGTTTTATCGCACAGGACACCTCTCTGGTACTCAGAGGGTTAATATAAATTAACTCACATCCTAACAGTGAGGCTGATACACTAAGAATTGGAGCAATTCTGGGGCAAACCAGCTGCACCATAGGGGGAAAATAATAATCACTGTCCATTTATTTGAGACATTTAACCCCAACGCATTGGGACTCTGGGAATTTTTATTTTTTCCTTATGGTGTAGTAGACTGGCACCAGAATTACCCAGCCTTAGTGTGTGTGTAACATCAGTATGTCTCATCTTTGGCCATGCGTTTCATTACTTAGTTTTGTATTTGTGTGTCAGCTCATGTTATTTCCCAGCTCTGTGCTACAGGGACATTAGGCCGACTAGTCTCTTAGGAACTCATATTTCCTGTTTCTTGAAACCAAAGCTTTGCTGACCTTTTTGCTAACAACAGCTGAGAGCGATGGGTTAAACATTCCTCTTTTACTCCCTTGAATGCTATAGACATCTGAAATACACTGGGAATATGAGCTGAGATGTTTCTAGCATCCATGGATTAAAATAACAGTTTGACTTTCTATGAATCATCACTTGTAAGAGAATAAGGTCATTGGTGAAACTCACTGTCACAGGGTGACTATACACATTAGCACTTCAGACTCCTGGGCAGAGGAGGGATATAATCAATCCAACCACTGGACACTGCTGGCAATAGGGAATTTCCTTGTTTGTGTATGTAAGGTAGGGAGCTGGAATGGACACTAGCTGGAGAACATATAGTTAATTATAGAGAACTGAAGGATAGCTTGATTGAATACAAGATACAGGAAGTTGTACTGTATGTCTGACATAGGATACTCTGTAGTGAGGTAAGGAAAATTTGGTTTGTAAGACAAGCAAAATGTTACTAATCATATACTAAAGAATATAAATACCTTGTTGTAATGTTTGACTAGATAAACTGATAGTTGATCAGCCTCATGAGATCGAAGTTTGGGATTAAGAATGGCAATACCAAACAAGATGCTTGAAAGCAGAGACAGAGACCAACGGTTCATGCAATAGATAGATGCAAGTGTATTTTGACGTTAAAGATCAGAAACTAACTGGTATTATAGGCTAATATGTGGAAGTGAAGAAGAGTACCTGTGGTAGTAGATACTGTGATTGCTGGCCAGGCAAAAGCAAGCTAAAGTCGTAGCCACGAAGGCCTTGCTTCATGAGCAGGTGGTAGACTAAAGTGGTTGCCAGACTGAAGCATGGTTAAAATGAGGCTGATGTCAAAGTAACAAAACAATGACAACTAGAAAAGGCAAGGTGCTACTAACACTGTTATCAAGTGCTAAGGTGCTGCTGTAGTGGATTTAAATAACCTAGAGGGGTGTGATCATGTGAGCAATCAAAGCAACTGGTATTCCCTGATACATACTGCTGGGACCTGGTTAGCATAACATAGTTGATGAGGTTCAAAAAGACATACATCCATAAAGTTCAACATTTGCCATACTACTATTACTGATCCAGAGAATGGAAAAAAATCCTAATTATGACCAAAACATGACCAAGAATTACACAAGCATGAAATTCAACTATCACAAGTCTCTATATTTTTCTGCAGTAGAAAGGTATTGTTTTCTTTATTAAAATATCTAGAGTGCTGGGGGGCATGACCTGATGTCCAATGGCGCTGGATGTTTAGTCTGTGAGCTCCGTGTCTGAAGGAGTTTCTTTAGCTTTCAGAGCGTTTCTACAACTGGAATTTCACCTCGATTTTATACCCTACGAGTGGCTGAATGAGAGGCCACAAGAACAAGTCGATTGCTAGAGGGAAACATATCAACAATTACTTTAAATCATCCGATACTCTCCCGCAAGGCCTACAGGCGGAAGGCGCGAAAACTTCTCAGGGGCGGGTCTCTACCTCTGCTAATGACAGTGCTGAGACTGCGCCACTTCAGTGTACCCTGGATACCGAGTGTGCACCTAAAAGCATGGCTCCTGGAGACTCTGATCCACCTATTACCAGAGCTGAGCTCTTGACTTTGATGCAAAGTCTCCCTTCTAAGAATGATATTCAAAAGATGCTAGAAGATTTCAGAGTCGCGGTTAAAGCTGACTTAGCCGCTATCTCTGATAACCTCACTCAACTGACACACCGTGTCTCATATTTGGAAGACGAGAAAGATGCGGCGGCCGAGCATGTAGCTAATTTGGAGCGGGCTCTGTTCGAGAGCAGAGATATCATCAACAATTTAACCCTGCGGCTTGACGATATTGATAATAGAGGAAGGAGATGCAACGTGCGGGTGAAGGGCCTCACTGAAAATGTTCCTGCCCAGAACATACCTACAACGCTCTCCACCTATTTTGCTTCACTACTGGATACGGAAGGCCGTGAGAAAGTCATTCTAGCCAGAGCCCACCGGGCACTGCGCCCAAGAGAAGATGGTCTCCCCAGAGACGTCATCGTCTGTTTTCACAGATTTGACCAAAAAGACAGGATCATGGCGAAGAGCAGAGAGGGCAACTTACCCTTATGCGCAGGTTCTACAATTTCCCTTTACCAAGACATCTCTCCGCATACCCTTCAACTGAGAAGAGAAATCAAACCCCTCACCACTCATCTGCGCACACTGAACATAAAATATAAGTGGGGGTTTCCCTTCTCTCTAACGGCAACTCTTAATGGGAACACCGCAACACTACGACATCCAGAAGAGATCCAGGCCTTCTGCTCCATGTTAGGCATATCTCTACCCCAACAACCTCCAATACTACCTGCTCAACCCAAACTCCCACGACGCTTGGAGTGGTCACCTGGATCTGTGTCTTCCAAGAAAAAGCAACGAAGACTTGGGGGTTCTGACGATCGGCCTTCTTCTCCTCCGATGGTGCCATGGTCATGAGAGACTTGATACTGTTCTTTCTCAGATGGGACCCTATCGGTCCACATTCTCCTTTTGAGTTGTGCGAGCCATAACAGGACACTCAAATACGAACTGACCACCTAAAGGTTACAATGTTTTTTGTATTATGTTTTTTCATCTCCTCTTCTTCTCACGACTCTGTTTCTGCTTTACTTTTCCCGCTCGCTCTCTGGAAACAACCTTGTCTCCGACTTACTGTGGCTTTCCCTATTCTTTTCTCACTTTTACTTCCTTTTCCTTGCTGCATGATCTCGAAATCTGTTCTTATCCTTCTCCTCTTCCTTTATTTGCTCCACTATATATTGTATATTATTAATATGTTACTTGCTTTGACAATATATAAGGAAATGCTTAATTTGGCCTGATTCTAGCTATCTGGCATTGCAACCCACGATCCCTCCTACAGGGATTCGTTAGATCACCTTACCTGGATGATAATTGCTATCCATCCCTTTTTGTTTCAGATATCTACCTGATAGGAGTATATGTGTGTTTACTTTGTTGTTTCTTATACTTCACTCCTCATATTTATGCCCCCTTAGGCCTTTGTATTTGAGTAACGTGGGATGCCAATGCCAGATTGCTTGGAAAACATGCTGTGGTGCTACTTCAGCTCTTCCCTAGAGATCTGAAGTGTGCTCCAGGTTCCTATATTCCTGTCCCAGGACAAATACACGTATTAGTGATAGCCAAGACAATTAGGCGGGTATGTCATCATATACTTTTAGCACTTTGTAGTTCCCTGTGTGAAATGTGGTAGATTTTGATCACGGCTTTCACAGTGGTCTTGGTATTTTCTCGAGACTCCTAAACTATTGTCTTGTTCATATATGACATATCCTAAGCAGTGGCTCTTCTTCTCCACGTATCCCTTCATTGGGAGCCCTCTCATTTGTATCTCTTAGGGGTGTGTTGGGGCTCGCCACCCGGACTTCAGGCTTCAAGGCCGGACGGCGGGTGGTGACCCTCACCGTGCCCCTCACGTTCAGGTGTGAGTTTGGAGGAATATGTACATGTTTTGATGCCTTCTTATTACGCTAGATGATGTTTAGTTCAACAGGACCCTTAATTCTAATGTCATTTTAACTTTGGGTTTGTTGTTTCATGTTAAGTTGGAGTACTTCTATACTCAGCTGTTTTGCTAAGGAAAGTCCAACTGGACATTGTTCTGTGGTGCAGGTTTCTATCCCCAGCTATTGGTGGCTTAGACACTTTGCTTCACTGTGGGAAAACCCGCTGCTTTGCTGCCCACCGTATTAGCTTTATATCGATACCCATCTTATCCTGGCGTTAGGGGCCTGCACCATATATTCTACATTCAAATGTTCTACATTCGTTCTGTTCATCCTTTATTATGTCCTACACTTAATGTACTTCCTCTACATGTATGTCAATTTGATTACAGGTTCCAATTCACATTAATACATACTTCTGCTATTAATATCTGTTTCCAGATTTGTTTCTTTCATATATGTGGATCTTTATTTTAAGGTTGTCTCTCTGCATCACTCATTACCCTATCACTTCCAGATCTCTAACATCATACACAGCTCTTCATCTCATACATACCCCATTATATTTAGCATTTTGGGTTTACAGGTAGATTGCAGATATACTCCATTTCCTACTCAAACATCATCCTTGTATTCCCTCTCTCATTCAAAAATTTCCTGATATCAACCAATACCACAACAATATTCCAGTATTCTGCATCACATATTGCCATACCTTTCACCTTACTCCACAAGACACACTCGTCTCTTCTCCTTGATACTTATACCTTATCACCCCCAGAGCCTACGGGCTAAACCGGGTTCATACATATTCACCAGCTATGGATTACTTTCAATACTATTCTTCATTCTCTCACTTCCTCTTCTCCCTTTGCTTGCCACTTGTTGTACTCCCCTTTTTTTTTTTCCCCTCTCTCCCCTCCCCTCCCTACCCCTCGCTCTCCCTCCATTCTGACGCCGGCAGTCTGGGGATCCTTCCTGTGCTCATACTTTTACTGCTATTGATCCATTCTCATCATGTCTCCTGTTAAGGTGACTTCGCTCAACGTTAAGGGACTCAATAGCCCAGAGAAAAGGTCCATAGCACTACGTGACATTGAACGTTTAGCCCCAGATATCTTACTTATTCAAGAAACTCACTTTCTGGCTTCGGCAGCCCCAAAATTTTCCAATCACAAATAACCCACCACCTTTTTTGCATCAGCTCCGGAAAAAAAGAGGGGTGTGGGCATACTTTTAAAGGCTTCACTATCTTGGTCCACAACTGATGTCATTTCGGACCCTGATGGTCGCTATATTCTCCTCAGAGGTCTGCTTTACAATAAACCATACGCCATTCTTAATATTTATGGCCCAAACGCTAATCAGATCTCATATCTATCTAAGGTTCTTGACCTTCTGACTGATCTACCCGAAGGTAGACTAATAGTAGGGGGCGACTTCAATTTAGCTCTCGACCCTTCACTTGACTCATCGGCAGGTAAATCATCCTTTAAACTTTCCCATCTACGAAATTTGCGTAAAAGATTTGCCAACCTGACCCTTATTGACACTTGGTGTACACTTCACCCATTGGATAAAGACTACTCTTTCTTTTCTCCTCCACATTCTACTTACAGCAGAATCGACTACTTATTTCTTTCGCAATTTCTACTTCATCACTTAGACTCTGCTTCCATTGACCCTGTCTCATGGACAGATCACTCTGCCGTTTCTTTTACATTCACTCCTCCCGAATCCCCCACAGACCCTAAAATTTGGCGTTTTAATGGACGGCTACTACAAAACCAGCAAGATGAACAAACAATAGCGGATAGCTTGTCTGAATATTTTCGCCTTAATGTTACTCCTGATACATCTGGCACAATAGTATGGGAAGCTCATAAATGTGTGCTCAGAGGTATTCTTATCAAACTAGGGGCTTCTAAGCGCAGAGCGAAATGGTCTCATATTGAAACTCTTATTGATAAACTGAAAAAATTGGAGCTCACACACAAATCTTCGAATAAACCTTCGACGCTAACCTCCATACAAGCTACCAGAGAGGAACTAAATCAACTGCTCAGGATGATCTCTGTTCGGTCCTACATGTGGTACAAATACCACCAATATGTTTCCTTTGACAAGGGAGGCAAATCCCTAGCAAGACTGGTGAAACATAAACAACAACAGAGACTAGTTACCTCATTGCGTAACCCAAATGGCTCGGTTCTACATAAATTTCCAGACATTGCAAACCTTTTTAAAGAATTCTATAAATCTCTATACAATCTTGACCCCAATGCGGTGACCCCTTCTGCTGCTTGGCGTGCTAGACTAGATTCCTTTCTTCAAAAATCCAAACTCCCTGTCCTAGATCCATCGCAATCTAAAGCATTGGAAAATCTCATATCTGGGGAAGAACTCCTGTCTGCGATTAAGGACTTGAAGCCAGGAAAAAGCCCAGGTCCTGATGGATTTTCCGCTCCATACTATAAGAAATTTCACCAACTGCTTACACCTCATATGCTTACGGCATTTAATGAGGTTTTGACCGGTCAAAAGTTCCCTGCCCAAGCACTGCAAGCCCACATAGTGGTTCTGCCCAAACCGAATAAGGATCATTCCCTCTGTGCCAATTATCGTCCGATCTCACTTTTGAATGTAGATCTTAAACTCTTCGCCAAAATTTTAGCAAATCGTCTTAAACACGTCCTTCCGTCCATTATTCATCCTGATCAGGCGGGATTTGTCCCAGGCAGAGAAGCTAGACATAACACCGCATCCGCAATCTCACTTATCCACGCTGCCATCCGAAAACAAATTGAGTCAGTTCTTATTTCTACGGACGCGGAGAAAGCGTTCGACAGAGTGCACGGGCATTATATCACAGAAACGCTCAAATATGTTGGCTTTGGCCCACATATGCTCTCGGCTATCACGAGCCTTTACACCAATCCCTCAGCACGAATTCTGGTCAATGGTATACTGTCGGACCCTTTTCCCATATCTAACGGTACTCGGCAAGGGTGCCCTTTATCTCCGTTAATATTCATACTTACCTTGGAACCCCTGCTGTGTTGTATACGTAATGATCCATTGATCCATGGCATTTCCGTTGGGGCGACTACATTTAAGGTGAGTGCCTTTGCGGATGATGTTTTATATTATATTACCAAACCTCAACAGTCTATCCCACATTTGGTCACTCTACTGGAAGAATACTCTTACTTATCCCAGGCAAAAATTAACTATTCTAAATCTGAGATTCTAAATATTAATTCCCTTTCCCATACTGTAACTTCGCTACAACAGGACTTTAAATTCCACTGGGCAGACAAAAGTATTAAATATTTGGGGATCCAATTGTCAGCGGACCTGTCTTCACTACCAACCCTCAATATTGAGCCGCTTGCTTCCTCCATTTCTAATGACCTAAATGCCTGGAGCTGTCTACGCCTTTCCTGGATGGGCAGAATCAATGTTGTCAAGATGATGATCCTCCCCAAAATCTTATTTGTCCTCAATGCTATGCCTATTCTTATACCGCAGTATCTTCTTAACTCCCTGCAAACATCCATGTCTACATTTATTTGGAAACGTAAAACACCCAGGTTGAGTCTTTCTCATCTATCCAGATCTCAAGCTACAGGGGGATTGGTTATGCCTGATATACAAAGATATTATAGGGCGGCGGCTATCGCTAAAATATTTGACTTTTCTTCTCACCCGCCCAAATTATGGACCTTCACCACATCTTCAGCCCTGGACGGCTTGGATTTCCTTCAAATGTGTTGGACTTCCAGAACTGGGAAAATTGCCAGGACCCTAGACCACCCTATATTGCGGCATATTCTCCACACTTGGTCATGCACAAACGACACCTTGCAGTTAGCGCCCTATCCCTCGCCACTTTCTTCTATTCTTGGAAACCCGGATTTCCCTGCAGGTCTCCAACACCGTGCTTTCGAAGTGTGGAAAGAAAGGAATATCACCACCCTTCAAGACCTTACGGACGACTCGGGATTTCTCTCCATCCAGTCGCTTCAAAGACTCCTACAAATTCCTAAAATCCCATGGTGGCAATGGTTCCAAGTTAGGAACTGGTATAACTCTTCTCTACGCACTTCTTCCCTTAGACGTCTGACCACCCTGGAAACCCTCGTGAAAACTCAACCATCATCTTTACGCCCTTTATCTACATGTTATTCCCTCATAGGGCTCTCGTCCTCGGATTCTATGCCTTGCTACTTGTTAGCTTGGAACGCAGACCTAGAACGAGACATTACCCTGCCTCAATGGTCTTCTATTATTAAATCCCGATTAAAGCATGCACGCGATGTTAAAACTAAGGAGCTAAATTTCAAACTACTCTCGCGTTGGTACTTTACCCCTACTCGCGTTGCGCGTTTCAATCGTAATGAATCAGGCTCCTGCTGGAGATGCTCTCGGCATTTTGGCTCCCTTTTCCATATCTGGTGGTTGTGTCCCTGTATCACTTCCTTTTGGTCCTCAGTGGTGAATCACATCCGTCACTCAACCGGCATACACCTTCCGCTCGATCCATTCATATGCTTATTTTTCCCGGTGTTTTGTTCCAAACCTAAAACCCATTCCTCTGAGTGGGGCTGTATTCCGCTCCTCTTAAATGCTGCCAACTCTCTGATACCGTTACTCTGGGGCACACAGGAAGAGCCTTCCTTACAGATGTGGCTGTCCAAAGTACAATCACTGATAATCATGGAAAAATGTCATGCATTGACAAATGCCACGATTGATTCTTTCACCTTAACTTGGTCCAAGTGGATCGATATTCACCCTATCCAGCATGTCATGGACAACCAACTCTAATCTGCAGAGGTTCGTAGGCATTTTGGAGATAGGTTGACGCCTACAGATCATATTTTTGAGTAGGTGTCACATCTCTCCCACTTGCTTAGGACGCTGGGGATTGATTAACTCTGTGTTTTGGGTCCCTTCAGTTGAGCATCTTCTATCCTAGCTATCTCTAAGACGTTTTTCCCCATATTTGTCTGGGGGATCACGTCACACTGCTTTACATATTGTTGGGCTCGGTTTGGACCTTGGATGCTCCCTCTCTCTTTTTTTTTTTTCCCCCCTCTCTTACACAATCCCCCCCCCTTCCTTCTTTCCCTTCTCTCTCATTATAGATTCCTCTCTACTTGTGGGAGTACTATTTCCCCTTCAAGTCCACCTTGAGCTTCTTATTAACTTCCTATACATGGACACTTACACTTGTCCTTCATGAATTATCTGCTCCATCCTCACTCACATACTCAAAGTTCCATCGCTATTATTCATATCTTTACCCAGCGGTATGGACCTATGTTACCAGTCTCTCTCATCGATGTAACTCTTATCTGGCCATACGACTCTTCTATGACTCTTTTAAACTAATAACATATCCTAACCAATAATTATTGTATTCATATGTTTTCTCAGTTTATACTCGTGATAAATTTATTTTGCTTGTTAACAGATGTTAATGCAATGTTTCTCATTTAACTTTGCTGTATTTAACTTGAATTTTTCAATAAAGTACTTTAAAAAAAAAAAAAAAAAAAAAAAAAAAAATATCTAGAGTGCTTGCAAATATAGCCAACTGAATTCTATATCCTTAAAGCCCTTATGGAATGCACATTTCCTCTGGTCTTAAAGGACATGCATTATTTTTTGCTCATAACATTGAGTAAACAGTTCCCCGGAGGTAGCATTGTATTGGCATCCAATGTATTTGGAACTAGTAATCATATAACCCCCCAGACATCTCTACTTTAATATAAACAAATCCAGTTTGACTAGTTTCTCTTTATAACTAAAATCTTCCAATCCCACTATCTTTTTTGTTGTGAGTTTGTGCTTTTTCTAATTCTGTAATGTCTTTATAAAGAGCTGTAAGCAAAACTGTTCTCCATCCTAACATCTTCCCTAGATGAGATTGTTCCCACCATTTCAAGGTTCTCTGTCAAAATGTCGCACACTAGAGTATGAGCAAGTAAATGGCACATTAATCATGTTGCGGGATGAAAAGGGCAACATGAGAATCTTGCCCTCAACAGGGCAAGATTGTCATGTCACGCTCCTTTGAGCTTCCTCATGACTTAATGCAGCTCACCATCTGTTTGACGGCAATACACTATATATAATACACTTACTTGTCCAACTGTTGCTATAGAGACAATGGCTGTACTCCTGCAATAGCGGTAAATCAGAATTGAGTATAAAGATATCTTGGTGATATTTCAGCACCCTCATGAATAAAAACATACCTTGTTTGTTGTCTGTGTGTACTCCTGCTCTCCTCCCTCTCATGTTTATGTTTATGCGTGGCCTGAAATACCACCAAGGAATCTTTATACTCAATTCTGTTTACAGCTATTGTTGGAGTACAGCTTCTCAGCCAATAACATGTGGCTCTGTAGCAAGAGTTGGACAAGTTCGTGTATTACATATAGTGCATTTCAGTCGAACACATGGGGAGATGCATTAAGTCATGCGGGCAGCAGCCTTGACATTCTATAGAAACCTACCACCTAAAAGTGTTCCCATGCAGATGAGCATCTGTGGACAAAGCCACGTGCTCTAGCTGACTTTATCCATTCATTCGTCGGTCCTCCACCTCTACCCTTCACCTCTCAAAGCAATCTTACTTTGCTTGTCTTGTATCTACTCTGTCCCACAAGTCTAAACACCTTTTTTCCACTCTGCTAGCTTCTTAGCCCAAAACCTTGTCCACTATGTCAAGTCTAAAATTGAGACAATTAGGCACAATATCCTTCTGCAGCATGCCACTACCAGTCCATTTGAACCCCTCTCCACAACTAAAAAACACTCTCAATTGTTTCACCCCATCACAGAAGAAAAAGTGCCTGCCATCCTATCATCCTCTCACTTCACAGCCTGTCAACTTGACTCCATTCCCTTTCACCTCCTCCCTTCTTCCTCTGCAGTTCTAACTCCAATATTAAGACATCTCTTCAATCTCTCTCTTTCACCACTGACACTTTTCTATCTTCCTTTAAACACACTTGCATCACACCCATTCTAAAAAATCCCTCTCTTGATTATACCTTTCTATCTAACTAGCCCCCTGTTTCTCTACTCCCCTGGTTTACTATTGAAATGTTGCCCTGTATTTGGTGACCACCACAATGTCACTCACATCAAAAGGGACGACATTATGATGTTGTCAACATGTTCCTAGTGTAATATAGGACACCTTCCTCCAAGCAGTCCTTTTACCTTCTATGTCTACCACACCATAAGCCTTCTAGATTTTAGGCTCATAATAGTAGGGCTGTCATACCATTTTTTGTCTCATTTATTTATGACTATGTTATATATTCTATGTCATGTTTAACTGTATGTCAACTAGTTTTGTAACCCCATTCTACTGTACAGTGCAGAGGAAAGTGTTGGTGATTCATAAATAATAATAATAATATTTTAGATGAGTCTTAACTGAGGAGTTATAAAGATATAGAATTATATTTGCATCCAGTGCATCTATACCCCTTTTATACATTATAGTATTCTGTTGGCGTTTGCAGCAGTTGAATGACACTGGACACTGTTGGGAAGTCTATTGTCTACCAGTATTCTTAATTCTATATCTAACAAGTATTACCTAAGTAGTTCTCCATTTAGTGTATGAAACATGCCATTTTTTACCCATTCACTCAGTTAATACATATCTTTCTGCAGAGAAAAACATATTTCTCTGGATGTACTTCCTCATAGAGTTTACTGTCATTATTAAAGATTGAGATGCTACTTTCAATATCCACTTCAGAATCATTAATACACAAATTAAAAAACATCAGGCTCAGGAATGAACAATGATGCACTCCACTTACAACTTTTGACCAATTTGTAAAAGTTCCATTTGCAAAAAGCCTTTGTATTTTATTATTTATCCAGTTTTCTATACATAAACAGATATCACCTCCCAAGCACAAACCATTTTAGTTTATGTAGTAATATTCTATGAGGCACAATATCAAAGATTATGCAAAATCCAAATACATTATGCAACAGCAGCCCATAGCTCTACCACTGTCCATGTTACCACTTTCCCTTTCTTAGATTGCAAGTAAACTTCTCAATTTTTACAAAGAAACTCTATGTTCTGTAAAAATCCTATGTTCTTATACTCACCCAAGATAATAATTCTTTTCCCCTGATGCATTATGATGCATTTGTTCTTCAAAGAATGGAAGCTCCCACACGATCCATGTTGTTACCTTACTAGAGAAACTGCAAAACATTTCATAGAACAAAATAATGTATAAGTGGCAACTAAAACATATGAGAGTAATAAGCTGTAACTTAACCCTTTGAGTGTCAAAGTGGTACGGAATGCATTGCTTTGCAATGCATTCTGTACCACTCTGGCACTCAAAGGGTTAATTAATTCTTGAAGTTTACTTTCCTTTTATCTCTTTGAGTCCCAGGGAGAGGAGCAATGCATTGCCTCACAATTTATCACTTACCTCTGGAACGCAAAGGGTTAAAGATGAAACTTCATTAGGAAACAAATATGTTGTAATCTCAATGATCAATGTAGGTTATTTGTCAGCTTTGTTATTAATTCCAACAATTTTATTCAACTTTATTTGCATAATTTCCTGCTCCTCCTCTCTGTACTACTTCAAAGCCTCATGCAGATGGTGTAATTTTCTGGTAAACCAGAATGCACCTTTTTGTAGAATGTGTTTTTTTGGTTAACTATACAATGCTCCACCCCTGGTAAAAACCTAAAGAACATTGATAAAGATAGGCCTATAGTCCGTATTTGAACTGCCATTAAATTTTACAGTAGCTGTGCGGAGCTGCTAGTTGTTGGGGGTGGGACAAAACAGATTTTTAGATCATAGACATGCAATAATGACAAAACACAGAAAAATACCAACAAGTATATTACAGCATGTTTATTACAATAAATAAAACTTGCTTCATGATGCAAATTTTCCTTTAACCCCTAGAGTGCCAAGACAGTACAACATACATGCTTGGCCAGCTGTTCCCACTGTACCAAGCCTGTAAGTTGTATGGCCAAAATGAAGCTACTGCATAAGTCAGTATAACCGGCATGCATCGTTAGCATTAAAAGAAATGCAGACCTCGTGCTGTCATTTTGGCTGGGAGATCAATGAAAATTATGCAGGAGGAGCAGCATGGCTCCCCTGAACCCATTCTACCCAAACCTATAGATAGGAGAGGGAAGGATCAGGGAAAGCCTTCCACATCATGTCCCCAGTGACAAGGAAGGCTTTCCACAATCCCATCCACACTGCTCCCCTGCATCACCTCTATTGAGCTCACAGTCAAATTGCCTGGGAGATCTGTAGATGGGGGGACATTAGGAGGGGTTCTGAATCCCCCCCCACGAGGTCTGAATTCAACCCTTTGAGAGCCAGAGAGTTATCTAATGCATTAGATACCTCTTTTTTCACTCAAAGGATTAAAATTAAATAAATATTATATTATATTATATTATATTTCCCTCTCAGCTCACTAATCCACTGTCCCCTCCTCCCATATTCACTATCTGTCCCCCCACCTGGTTCCATTACAGACCCCACATACACTGCCAGACCCCCAAAGCCTGGTTCTACTGCCCAATTGAAGTCACAGATCCCAATTTACACAGTCTGACCCCCCACCCAGCCTTCTTCCACTGGTAGTCATGGAATTGCATATATACTGCCTGCTCCACCAGTTACCATGCTCCTGGCACCCACCACAGTATGTCAAACAATACCAATGGGGTACCATTTTTCTCTGGCTAGCAGTACAATGTACTGGATAACCTAGGAAATCCCACTCTGTTAAAAGCTTTTAATACCTTTGAAGTTACTGAAGTGTATAAAAGCATGTTTTTTTCTATAGCAACAATTTCTGGAAAGAGTTGTGCAAACTAGCCTAGGGGTTAAAAGACAAGTGGCCCCTCATTTGATGCAGGTGAATGTCTACTTTCCAAAAAGGTATTCCATACCGTTTCTTCAGATACGTAATTGTTATGACAATTTTAGTGCAGGCAAGTCATTTCACAAAAGAAATGTGTCAGGTGTAGTTTTTTGCTTCTGGAACCCCCGACAGTAGGTCAGTACATACCAACAGGGTACCATTTGTCTTGGACAGACAGCACCTAATGAATGCAGAAGGACATTCTATAGTTTTCAAATATTTTAATACATTTGGAGGGATAGAAATGTGAAAAAAAGCCAATTTTAAGCTTTACCTGCACATTCTGGAAACCTTTGTGCCCTCCAAGCTATGGTTAGATAGGCAAGTGACCCCACATTTAATGTGGTGAATTGTTTTCTTTCCAAAATGGTATGCTCTGTCTACCTTTTCTTTGTTTCTGTAATTGGTACAACAATTTAAGTACAGGCAAGATATGTTTGAAAAAAATGTAAAATAAATTAGTGCTTATAGTTGGTGTAGTTTTGTGCTTCTGGTTCCCCCTAGAATATGTCAACAAATACCAATGGGGTGCTATTTTGTCTTTTAAAAGAAGTAGCTACTGCGTACAGTAGGAAATTCCATAGTTTTCAAAGATTTCAGTACATTTTAATTGGTGGAAATAAAAAAAAATATGTTTTTCTTTAGATCCTCTTTCTGGAAACTTTGTGCACACCAGGCTAGGGGTAGAAAGATAAGTGACCATTAATCTGATACAGTGGGATGTCTACTTTCAGGAAATACATTTAATATAGTTATTCAGCTGTTGTAGGGAGATTTTACTATGTAACCAGTGAAATGTGAATTTTAGTTAATAAAATTGAGGCCTGTGCAGGCAGTACATGTTGGTAAACCTATACATATTTGGCATTTTTGTATTCAGGGTTTTCACTGATTTTAAGAAAAATTGAAATGTTCCCTACCAACATACATGTTTGATAGTTTATGATAGTGGCCAAATAAATAATTTTTTACATTTTTGTATTTATGACATCATGGCTGGTCACACAAGTCAATATTTAGTTTTTGTGAGGTGCCATGAAGAATCTTAGTTCATTCTGAAAAAAATGATACATAATTTTCCATTATAAATATATATATAATATATATAAAGTTACTAACAGGAATCATACCTAAACAAATGGATAGCAAAATTTTGAAAATATGTCTGGCCAGTAAGGTACAAAAAATTCCCAAGCCTCTGGCATTGAAGAGATTAAGTATCGAGATTGTATTCCTTCAAAGTCCATCAGTGTTTGTAAGTGGTGGTTTCTTGGTTTAAATAACAGGAGGACACATCTGTAAGTTGGTCAGTGATCTGTGAAGCTAAGCTTGCAATATTTGCTGGAGAAATTGTATAAGTATCTTGTGTGTGGTGTAGTGTGGTAAGGGAGAGGTTAAAAAACAAATATCTTTTTTTTTTCTCCCTTTGCTGTGGCACAAGAAACTAATTGCAGTCTGGTGTGGTGGGAGTGGTTAATTGCTAAGTTTGTAAGTGGTGGGCTTTTGATTTAAATAACAGATACACAGTGAATACTTGGACGTGTGACTCTTGCATCAGTGTGTAAGTGCAGAAGTGTGGTAAGTGTGGGAATTTAAATAGCAGGGGGATTCAAGTACAGGGGATTACACATGGGAACACATATTTTTTTAGCCTTATTGTGCAGATATTTTTTCCCTTCCCTTTAGCTTGTGGTAACTGGCATAATATGAGTGGTAGCATGATTGTCCATTTAACTCAGTGCACAAGCTGCCATATGTTTGGTCACCTGGAACAACCGTTCCAGGGTGCATACCCCTGTGGCAGATGTGAGCAAGTGGTCTCTCTTGAAGCTAGTATTAGAGATCTGGAGGGCCAAGTTGCAACATTGAGAGAGAAGGCCAATCTTGAGATGAAAGTGGTGGTAGGTAGTTCTGGGGGTGGAGACTGCACAAAGAATGAGCAGGTATCCAGAGGGGTTACAGTTAGGCATAGCAATGGGGGGGGAGGAATAGGGAGGACACTCATGTGGTTACTAGCCCTAACAGATTTGCTGCTTTGAGTAATGATGTTGGGGATGTTGACACAGAAATGCCTTTGCTGGAGAGGACTGTTATCTCTAACAGCCGAGAGAACAGCCCCTTTACAACGGTTGGGATCCGGGACTCAGGCAGACCTAGACAGATGGTGGTGGTAGGGGATTATATTATTAGGAAGACAGACAGGGTAATCTGTCACCAGGATCGCTACAATCGTACAGTTTTCTATCTCCTGAGAGCTCGAGTTTGACATGTGGCTGATCGGGTTGATAGATTGTAGGGAGGGGCTGGGCATGACCCGGCTACCATGATACATATTGGTACTAAAGACAGAGTCAGTGGAAATTGGAGGTCCATTAAGAAGGATTTCAGGGACTTAGGCTAAAAGCTTAAGCAGAGGACCTTCTGAAATACTACCTGTGCCACGCACTACACTAGAAAGGCAATGTAAGATTAGGGAGTTAATGCGTGGCTAGAGACTTGGTGTAAGCAGGAGGGGTTTGGTTCCAAGATCACTGGGCAGCCTTTTCCCTAGGGGGCAATCTTTATAATCGTGATGGATTGCACCTTAGCAGAAGGGGGGCCACAGTGCTGAGCATTAGGATGGTTAGAGGGCTGGAGGAGACTTTAAATTAGAAAGGGGGGAGGGTGATGCAACACAGGATGGGGAAGATAGTATAATTGAGGAAATGGGATTAGAGAAGGCGCATGGGGGTGGAGAGGGAGAATGGGCTAGATCATCTAATAGGGAGTCACATTGTTACATCCTGATAAAAGGCAGATACATTTTACAAAGAAAGAAATCTTTCGGAATAGAAAATTAATAAAATGTATGCATGCAAATGCTCGTAGTCTGGCTGATAAGATGGGGGAACTAGAAATGATTGCAACATATGAGCAGTATGATCTGATTGGTGCTTCTGAAACCTGGTTAGATGATACATATGCCTTAGAAGTCAATCTAGAGGGTTATTCACTTTTTAGGAGGGATAGGGTTAATAAAAGGGGAGGAGGGGTAGGTCTATATGTAAAGCATGCCTTAAAACCTAGTTTAAGGGAAGATATAAATTAAGGGTCCAATGAAAAGGTAGAGGCCTTATGGGTTGAAATACATACTGGCGGCACACATAATAAAACAATGTTAGTGGAATTTACTCCAAGCCACCTAATATTGGGGAGTTGGAGGAAGCCCAACTTTTACTGCAAATGGAAAAGGCTTCTAGGTCAGCAAAGGTAATTATAAAGGGAGATTTCAACTATCCTGAAATTGAGTGGAGAAATATGACTTCCAGCACAACAAAGGGAAATCATTTTTAAGTATGATAAATGATAGTTTTATGTCCCAACTAGTAGAGGAGCCAACTAGAAAAGAAGCCTTGCTTGACCTAGTGCTCTCAAACAATGCTGACATGATAAACAATGTACAAGTAAGGGAAGTAAGGGTAGCAGTGACCACAATATGGTATCCATTGAAATTTGTTATGAGAAACCCAATAGCAAGGGTTTAACTAAAACATTCAATTTTAAAAAGGCTAATTTTACAAAGCTAAAAGAAGTATTAAAGGATAATCAGTGGGATGCAATTTTCAAACATAAAAATGCACAGGAATCATGTAATATATTTAAAATGTTATTAGACAAATATACAGGTCAATAAATACCATTGGGGAATAAGCATAAGAGGAATAAAGGGAAACCAATGTGGCTTAATAATGAGGTTTGCAGAGAAATGAGAAATAAAAAAACAGGCTTTTAAAGTGTTTAAGTCAAACAGGTCATATGCATCATTTAAAAAATATAAAGAATGTAATAAAATCTGCAAACAAGCAATTAAGGTAGCTAAAATTGAAAATGAGAGAAATATTGCTAATGAGAGCAAGACAAACTCTAAACAATTCTATAAGTATATTAATAACAAAAAGGTTAAGGTTGATATTGGTCCTCTTAGGACTGAGACAGGTGAATTGATTAGTGAGGATAAGGCTATGGCTAACACCCTAAATACATTATTTGCTTCAGTATATACAAAGGAAGCAGCAATGATGGGCTATGGGCAAATAGACAAAACATTTGAATTTTCTCCATTATTTACATGGCTTACTGAGGACAAGGGCCAAAAGAGACTGGAGAGGGTAATAATGAATAAAGAACCTGGACCTGACGTATGCACCCAAGGGTACGTAAGGAACTTAGTACAGTAATAGCAAGGCCATTATACTTGATATTTATTGATTCACTTTCATCAGGCATAGTGCCCGGTGATTGAGGAAAGCTGATGTACCTCCATTATTTAAACAGGGAGCAAGATACAAACCAGGAAATTATAGACCGGTGAGCTTGACTTCCATAGTGGGTAACATACTAGCAGGGTTACTAACTGACACTGTTCAGAACTATGTGAAGACAAACAATATTATTAGTAGGAATCAGCATGGCTTCATGAAGAATAGATCATGCCAGACAAATTTACTTGCATTTTATGAAAGAGTAAGTAGTAATTTGGATGGTGTTATCTGTATATGGATTGAGAACTGGTTAAATGATAGATGGCAGAGAGTTGTTGTAAATGGAACCTTTTCAAATTGGTCTAAAGTTATAAGTGGGATTCCTCAGGGTTCAGTCCTGGCCCCAATGCTTTTAAATTTGTTTATTAATGATCTAGAAGTGGGAATTGAAAGTAGCATCTCAATCTTTGCTGGTGACATTAAGCTATGTAATGAAATACGTACAGAGCTGGATGTTTTTTCTCAGTAAAAGGATTTAGATAAACTGAGTGAATGGGCAAAAAAGTAGCAGATGACATTTAATGTAGATAAATGTAAGGTTATGCATTTGGGCTGTAGAAACAAACTTGCTGCATATACTCTAAATGGGAAACAACTTGGGGAATCCTCATTAGAGAAAGATTTAGGAGTACTGATAGACAACGGACTTCACAGCAATGTGCAGAGTCACTCAGCTGCTGCAAGAGCAAATAGAGTACTAACCTGCATAAAAAGAGGTGTAGATGCAAGGGATTCTAATATTATCCTACCTCTGTATAAATCCTTGGTTAGGCCTCATCTAGAATATGGTGTACAGTTTTGGGTGCCAGTTCTTAAAAAAGACATTGTTGAACTGGAAAAGGTGCAGAGACGTGCAACAAAACTGATAAAGGGATTGGAGGATCTGAGTTATAAAGAGAGACTAGCCAAACTGGGTTTGTTTACATTAGAGTAGAGACGTCTAAGGGGTGATATGATTACCATATACAAGTACATTCAAGGTCAATACAAAGAACTAGACAATTCATTATTTATGCAAAGAGCTGAGCAAAGAACAAGATGTCATCCATTAAGACTAGAGGAAAGGTGCTTTTGACATAAACAAAGGCAGGAATTCTTTACAGTAAGGGAAGTAAAGCTATGGAATTCTTTGCCTCGGCATGTTGTACTTGCAGATAATGCAACTGCTTTCAAAAAAGCAATTGATGCCTATCTAGCACAGAACAATATTTAAAATTATGATAGATGGCTTCAAAACAGAAAGGATGTGGATCTAGGATAATATCTGACTGCCATTTGGAGTCAGTAAGGAATTTTTTTACCCACTTGGGGCTAAATTAGGAATTGCTCCAGAGGGTTTTTTTTGCCTTCCTCTGGATCAACAGGGGTGTTTTTGGCATGTGCTGGACTTGATGGACACGTGTCTTTTTTCATCCTCATCTACTATGTTACTATGTTAAGAATGTTAATGTACTGTATGTTATCTTCTAAACTTCAAAGGTAATCACAAAGCCTGATTTGATTAAGATTAGTACTGGTTATAATAAGAAAAATCTTACTATCTCACTATTTTAATGGATTCATTGTAGCATTTATAAACTGGTGAATTTTGGATATCATTGGTTGTCATAGAGCAGGCATAAGCAACCTTTGACTCTCCAGCTGTTAGGGGACTCCAAACACACATAATCCCCCATCCAGCCATTGTCTGGTTGGGGGTATTGGGAGTTATAGTAGTCTAGAGCTGCAGAGTCAAACATTTCAAATCCTAGTCATATTAGAATAAGTAATAGGATGCAGCAAAAGTGGGAAAAAAATAAAAAAAACAAACAAGAAAAATACAAAAGAAGATACATCTGAGTGTCATTTTAGTTACTAGCTCACACTGAGAGGAGTTTTAGTCCAGAGACTGGAGATAATGGGTCACTATTTCAACCCCCGATTTAAATTATCTGATCTCTTGCTCTTGCACCTGTAATGTATAGTCCATTAAGTGTACATGAAACTGTAGTGTAGTACTTAATGATTTATATTTTGTGTTTTATTTTTTTTATCTAATAAGACAGGAACAACAATAATTAATGATAGACTTACACTTAGTGGTTTAAATGTAATTTGCTTTCATAATTGAAAACATTAATCTTGGCGTGCAACACTTTATAAATCATATTTCAAAAATTGTCACAAGAGATCAGTTTCTAAAGAACAAAAAAAGTTAAATGTTTACTTTGATGTATTACTTTTTCTTAAGAAACATGTCTATAAATGACTGTCATTTATGCATATAAAAGTGCCCCCCAATCAATTTTTACCATAACGTTAAGCATATAAATCCTTTTATTATCCTTTTAAAGTCCGGCATTATTTAGAAGTCAAAGTTCTTCGGAGACTCACCAAAAGACGACAGCGCTGACATCTTGCAAATCTCTGTGCCTGTGCTGTCCATTCCTGTCTTCTCAATAATTGGCAAGGGGGAGTTGCATTGTACTTTAAGGTACAGACAAGGACGGACAGCACAGGAGCACAGATGCCTCTACGGCAAGATGCCTGGAGTCTCCAAAGAACTTTGATTTCTAAATAATGCCAGATTTAATAAGGATAATAAAATAATTTATATGCTTAATGCTATGGTAAAAATGAATTGGGGGACACTTTCATATGATAATTCTGCTTTAAACATTTAGCTCTGTATGTATAAGACTTAAAAGGAGCAATTATGAAGCAACCCAACTGGTCTATAGACGAAAATAAAAATTCCCATATATTTAAATTGAGCTTTGAACCCCTGCTTCAAAATGCTTTGGAGACATCTCTAATAGTCAAGTCCCTTTAAAATTAATGGCAATTTATTTAAAGGGATAGTAATATCTGTTATGGATCATTCTCCACTTCATAACTTTTGAACTACAAACAAGTAATTTTCTACACATAGTGCAATCTGTTACTTTTAATATAAAGTAGACTCAGAGAACGACTTTTATAACAGACATTACTATCCCTTTAATGTGAATCTGTGTCCGGTGGTGCAGTTGGTCTGACTCAGAATTGCTGGGTGCTCTTCTTCTTTGTGCATACAAGCCTTATCCCTTTTGGGTGCAAAACATTGCAATTTTTATAAGGTTGGAAAAGTGGCCTGTGATGCCAGCCACATGAAAATTACAAGGTTGTCTATGCAAGCTTCACCTGTACTTTTTGTAACAATTACAAACATTCAAACCTCAGTGGGTATTGATCACCAATCTGGTCGCTATAGGAGATCAATACTAGCAATCTGGAAGACACTCACTACCTTACTTATCTCCCTCTTGAAACCAGCATTCTCTGAGCTTACAGGTTGAAGTTGAAGGACCTTGAATGCCCACCTGAGTTGACAAAGTGATGCGAGTAGGCCTCTAGGTCTTTCTACTCAACCTGGAAGTTCATAGAATACTGGATTGGGGACGGAGCTAAAGAAGGCAGTGAGTACCTTTCAGGTCACCAGTATTGATCACCAATAGAGATCATACTGGCAATCAAATCCAACAGTTGGCAAGGCAATAGAAGGGGTCCTAATCCTTCCTAAGCTGGATTGAATAAATATATTTTTTAAAGTAACAGAAGAGTGTCCTACATATTTGTTTGCATACACTGTCTGGCATCCCAGGCTTGTTGAACTGTGTAACAGGTAGCAATACAACTAAACATACACTGTCTGTGTTATGTCAGTCTTGTTCAACTGTCCCACTCGTAAAAATAGAGCCACACAAACACTGTCTAATACCCCAGCCTTGTTTCCCTAGTAGCCATTGAACCACGCATACACTGTATGTTTCCCTAGACTTATCCCATTGGTAGTAACAGAACCACCCATACACTTTCTGACACACCAGCTTTATTCCACTGTCCCACTGGTAGACATAGAACCACACATACACTGTCTGACACCTCAGCCTGGTTCCAGTGTCCTCTGGAATCCAGAACCAGATATGAACCTTTGACACACCAGCCTTGTTCCTTGGTCCCACTAGTCGCACACATAGAACCACACATACACTGTCTGCTTTTCCAGCTTTGTGTCACTGGTAACCTTAGAACCACACATACCCTGTATATTTCTCCAGCCTTGTTGCACTGAGTGCCATGCCTCCGGCTCGCACTTAATACTATATGCAGTAGGATATTCTTTTCTGTTTAAAGATTTTAGTATCATGACCGAAGTGTAAAAAAGTATGTGTTTTTTCCTGTAGCACCATTTTCTGTAAAAGAAAATTGGTGCACTAGCCTAAGGACAGAAAGGCATCAGACCCCTCATTAGATGCAGGTGGTTGTCTGCTTTCCAATATAATATGCTTTGTCTACATTTTATTTCTTTTAGCTGTAGCTACCAGTTAAATATATGCATTGTTAAAAAAATCTAAAAAAAAATTGTTCAAAAAATTTAAGAAAAATTAGAGATAGTAGTATTTGTTTGATGCTCCTGGAACCCTGTAATATGTGTCAGCTCATACCAATAGGATGCTGTTTTTCTTCGAAGGTTAGGAGCTAATGAATACAGTAGTAAATTAGAGAGATTTCAAAGATTTCAGGATTTTTCAAAGGTGAAAATGTAATTGCCCATTTTTTCCTTTTGAAACAAGCAAACACGGTGGTTCGCACCAGTAAATATATATATGTAAACAGATATAGGACTACAATAGCCTTGGTGCTCTTTAAGTCAAACTTCCCTGGATGTTACTATTATATTATGGATAGGTGAGTATATGCATTGTTTTCATTTGATGCTTTTTCTCCAATTGATCACTTTGGCATTATCAGTGCTTTGTACTTTGTTTCACTTTGTGTGAATTCTCTACTTGTATTTATGTGTATTTTGTTATAAAAAATCTTTCTGTCTATTGATGTAGCATGTACTTTTCAGGGTATATATATTTATTTTGTTTAGCACATACACACACTCCCCCTGTCCCACTGGTAGCCATCAAACCACACTTAAGATCCACCCTTCAGCTTCTCTCACTTGTAAAGATCAAGCCATACGACTATCTCCCTCTTTCACTAGTAGCCATCAAAAGGCACATAATATTCTCCACACCACCTTCTCTCACTGGTAGCCATCAAACCACACATAAGCTCTCTTTCCCTACTTTGTCCCGGTATCCTTTTCAAATGTCACCCACTATTGGGCAACCTACTAAACAGAGCATTAGCCATGTCTCTGGGATGAAAAAGGTGACATGAGAAGCTCAGCTGCATCAAAAGGGCAAGATTCTCATGTTGTGGGGTTAAGCATCTCTCATTTGAGTGCTCATATCATTCTCATAAGCATACCTTGCTGATATGCGTGTTTTCATTGCTCTGCTATACAAATGTTGCCATGTAGCCAGAACAGTTCTGTGTGTACTCCCACTCTACTTCCCCTCAGTGTAGAGATCCATTCCAAGGCATTACACACAATCAGTTCTATTGTGTACTTTACACTAAAAACACACACAGTAGTTGAGTAATGTCCAGCAAACACACAAGGGGTAAGAGGAGGGTGAAAGGTTAGGGACATGTGAGTTAAATTAGATAAAAGTCCAAAAACTGACTGTAGCCATGATTGCTGCAGCGTGTGCAATAATGGTGCTTTCTCTCCTCCCAAGGAAGATGTAGTTTGTCAAAGTCCCACCTAAAGTTCCACCACCACCAGCACCAGTTCTATTAATAAACCATCTAAAGATGAGAACGAGTCACATTCCAGTGTTGATGGCGTAGGGCAAAAAGGAGCACCAGTTCAACCAACTGCTGCATATGACAGTTAGACAAACAAGCACAAAAACATCTGTCTCGAAAGTAGTAGCGAACATTGTGAAAATCCCTCCAAGGGGAAAAGTAAAAAGAAATTGTTTGAAACCTCTAAAAGCCTAGAGGAATATAAACATAGTGGGGAAGATGAGGCTGATGGATGACCTAATGAATGTTGATGACGATGTAGAACTAGAATATATCCCTCCAGTATCCTCCTCTTCTTTAGATACAGATGAAGTTGAGAGTAAGAGAAATGATGACATGGCTAGAAAGTTAGCAGAAAGGCAAAGGCTCAGTCTTCCACCACTGAAAAGGAGAGTTGTGCCTATCGGAAAACTGATTGAGAAATCAACTGGAAAGTCTGACCCTGGACAAGCAAACATGGCAAAAAGTACATAGCTATCCTATCAGTCATCATCAGCATCATCGCTGCTTGCAAGTCCAAGTCACCCTCAACCACACACACACACACACACTAATATTGTTGAGTAACAATCAACAACACAGGTTATCAGCATCCATAGACTTAGCTTTGATGCGTTCCTCCAAAGCTCTTGGAAGTGCAATACCGATGAAACCTAGTAGTAGCACAATTTCAGCAACATCTAGCCCCAATAGTAGTAGTAGCAGCCTCTGAGGAATCCCACAGACTCAGGATCCAAAAGCTAAACAGGTTGCCACCTATCTTCTATATAAGAAGCATGTAAGCTGGGGGAAAGCAGATTCACAACTAGGCACCTCCTCAATGAGTTCCAAACTGAAGCACGATCACAGGTCTGAATGGGATACACACCATTAACAGGTCAAAGATGCCACAACTAGCAGCAGCAGAAGTACTCCTAAATGTTCCAGGGGCTCTGGGGTACATAATGTAAATGCTGTTGATGTGTTAGAGAGTGTGCTAAGATTTTCTGGTCCTGCTGCAGAGGAGTATGACTCTGAGTTTTTCTTTGGAGATGACAAAATTCAAAGAGTAAAGGGGAAAGGAGAGCAAAAAGAAGGGAACCCTCTAAGTGTAGTATCTTTATTAGAGACTATACAAATCTAATAAAAAAGGCCCCCCTCAGGGGATCTACTCACAAGATAACCAAACAAGTCAAGCTCATCAAAATGTAGCAGTAAATAGATCCACAGACCGTCACGGAGCCCGAAATTTCCTCCGTTCCTTCCTCTTGGCGTCGTCCACGTCCACTCTACCCTCAATTCATTCTGGTGTCATCACACCAACAGTTGCGTGGTGTAGCACGTGTCAGATCACAGGCCCAAAGGGGACAAGGATAGCTCCGACTCAGTCCAACAGATCATACATTTCTGCTACTCCTACTCCTCTTCTCTACACATGTTTCGTGTGTTAACACACTTTCTCAAGAGACTCTAACCTAAACTGACCTCTTGCTATTTATACCTCAGTAAATTACATGGCTACAAAGTTAACATGCAGTATCAAAGACATATGAAACAATAATATTATTTACATAAAATCACAATAAAATACCAATTAATAAATAATACAGTTCCAAAATAGTATACATGAAATCTTACATAAAATTTTTTAGACCAACCTGCAAGACCACAGCACCAATTGACAATATATCTAAAGAAATTCCATTTTAAATAAAAATTATTATATAAAAAAATTAACATATAAAAAATGTACATAAATATTAAATAATAAATAATACATAGCATGTATCCCAAAAACAGTACATGTCAATGTCTTCATTTATACCATCAGGTTTCATGGTCTGCAAAGTGTGTATCCAATAGGATTCTCTCTGACATAATTTTCTAAATCTGTCACCACCACGGACACTCACAGGAATCTGTTCAAACCCTGCAATCCTCAAATCAGTGACTTTACCTCCTCCCAATTAGCTAACAGAAGACATTTTACTAAATCTTCTGCCATAGGATAAGACTTGGCAAAATGTAATAATTGTTAAGGTGCCAACTTTTTTGTATTCAAGAGAGGTGGGTATGAATCACAATACATTTTATTTGCCCTAGTGCAAATATAGGTAGAACTGGAGCGAAAAAGGATACAAGAATAGTGGGTAAAACTGTTCCTTTATACTTTATATTCCTCTGAGATACATAGTCTATGGTCCCGTATTGTACCTAACACACAGCCTATTATTGGATTAAGTCCCAAGATAAGATGTATTGATCTGTGATACTATGTTACATATTCCATATACCAGGATGTTTATGTAGCCAACCAGCAAGTGTATGTCTACAGCCAACCTCATCTATAATACATCATTTATCATCATTTCAAATTTTAGCATATTTTGGGGCCCACAATCACACTAAAATTCAATTTAATAAAACAAGGTCTATTGAGATATTGATGAACTTTAGAGTATATACATTTCATTAAAGTTATTAATTTCATCTAATCCATCATCATTCAATATTTTATACCATCTGTTCATTTTTATATTATATCATCCATCATTTCATCGCATTTTATCAGAATTTGGATTATCAAGCGATTCATTAATTTTCTAAATTTGGTATATGCCAATATTCATCTCACCATTTTATTTTTATTAATCACATGCATCTTGAATTATATATTTACTGAGGTTTATATTTTGTTGGATATACCATTATCACGTACTTTTGTTTCATATCACGTCATCAATTTGTTGGATCCATCTGTAGCACATATATACAAATTCATCAGTTTGGTACTGTTTTATTTGAGGCACTGTTGTGGATTTATCTTGTTAGTACTTGATTATTAATATTTATTATTTTGTTATTGTTTTTTAAGGACTTATAGTTACTTATATATCAGGGCTTAAAAGTTGAAATCCTTTCCTACTAGCCAGACCTGAAAAGTTACTGGCCACTGCAAGCTAAAACATACCCACGAGGGCTGAATTTCTACTCGCCAGGGCTAAATTTTCACTCGCCATTGGCTAGTGGAAATTTTAAGCCCTATATATATATATATATATATATATATATATATATATATATATATGTGTTTAGGTTTTTTTTCCCAAATCATTTATGTTGGTTGTATATATATTTTTGGTGCTATTATATTTCCCATTGCACTGGTTGATTTCCCATTTGTGTCAGCACTGGGGACTTTATGGTGGTGATGCCTTTACACTGGTGCATCTGTGGAGTCTATCATATGCAGGTTTTCCACATAGTGAGAGTCTGTACATCGTTGTTGTGGGGTGTTGCACAATTTATGTGAGGATATATTACCCTGCTAGGATACGCAGAATAGATTCAGGTATATTTATTGTCTTTGATTTTTGTTATTAACACCATTTTTCTATGTGTCAGTGTTCCTTTATATTGCTTGAAATGGTGTGAATGTTTTATGATGCAGTTGGTTTGCCCCAGAATTGTTCTATTCCTTACTAGTACATAATATGTGCTACATGTATATGATCACCAATGTATAGTTGTCAGCCTCAATACAAAGCATTGATTATTCCTCCACAAGTTTACTACTGCTGATTCCCTGTTTGCTCTTTAACAATTCATACTTTTTTTCTTTACAGGCGGGCGAGGCGTAACGGTTGGACCAATTCTGAGCTCTGCTGCCTCTGATATATTCTGTGACAATGAAAATGGCCCAAATTTTCTCTTTCAAAACAAAGGAGATGGGACGTTTGTAGATGTAGCCTCTAGCGCTGGTGAGTAACAGGATGCCTGTCACATGTTACACCAATACATCAGCTTGTAATGCATACTGTGCATTCACTTCACGTATGGCTATCCATTGCATTATTGATCATGACATTGTCAGAGGCCTTTTATTTTGCATTTAAAATGTATTTAATAATTTGTGTTATAATAAAATAGGTTTAGGGCTCCATGTAGCGTGGACTTTTCCTGTATTATATGGTTCTGTAAGCTAGAAAAGATGCAACGAGCTGTAAAGGAGGAAAAAAAAAATACTTTTCTTAACCCTTTGAGTGCCAGAGAGGTATCCAACATATTGCATTGCAATGGAATGGAAACCTATTTGACACTCAAATAGTTTTAAAAAGTATAGCAGGGACTATACCTGACACCTATGTTGATTCACAAATGTACAATAATTTTTTTCATAGTTTCATCATTATTTAAATAATTCTGGGGTATTTAAAGTCTGTAGGTCTCCTCTTTCCTCTGCACTTCTTTATTTTAACATCCCCTTCACCCCACACTGATGATCAAATGTCAAATTCACTGAAAGGAATTTAAAAGAGCAGCATGAGCTAAATGGGTTGGGCAGGATTTGATCAACTGGCATTACTAAAGGAGCGGAAATTGAAAGTAAAATTACAGTTGTATTTATTTTCTCCCCTTAACATGCTACTATACTTATCACAATTTTGTCCTATGAGGCGCTGCCACATTAGATGATCCATAGTTTTAATGGCAATATTTAGAGTTAGAGAAATATTAGGAGCTATTTCTAAAAATGCGAGACTAATAAGAAGAAATATACAGTGTGTATCCATTTTTGTGCCAGAGGGTTGATCAGCACATTGCTTTGAAGTACTTGGGACAAATCTATGGAACCCAAATGTATCAATTTGATTGAATTTGTGTAGCATTCCACGTGCAAGTCCAGGTGTGAGCACTGTAGATCCAACAGAAGGATGCATTGGGGTTATGCACTAAGGTGAGATAAAGGTATGAAGTTTCCTTTTGGAGTTGGAGAGATAATAGTACATAGGCTGCCTAGACTAACATAGGAATTAGAGAGGTTTATGTGACTCACCTCACCTGAGTGCTTTGTCCATATGGATGGAAAAATCTAGTAGCACATCATACTTATACATAAAAGAAGTCGATATTTTGGCATTGGTCGCAGATACTGATGGTGAATGTATTAATTTCTCCCAGAAAATCACAAATCCAAAATAAAACAGCCAACACTACTCCATACAAATAATCCAAAAGCGAACCCTGTGGAAAGAAGTATAAGGAAGTATTGTTTGTTTAGTGTGTAGTTCCATGTGGATCTTCCTTAAGGCTGGAAGTTGTTATTAGACACTTTATCACTGCATATTTGGGCTCTTATAGCTTATTTATTACTAATTTGTATTGTCTTTGCTTCTGACAGTAAAGCACCTTAACTTTTTTTTTTTTGTGCCCAACTTTTTTTTTCCTTTTTCATTTGGTTTTATTACATTTTTTTTTTAAAGAATAAACAATGATAAAGTTTACTTCTATATAACAATAAGACACTAAGAAAAGGGCATCCTGTGTATACCAACTAAAAAAGGAAAAAGACAGACCAAGAAGGGAGATGGGAGAAAAATGGGTGACTAAGTACATGGACAGTGTTATATTATACGTTTGCAAACAAGGAGACATGATCTGATGGGAACCTGTAGGATATCTAGGTTGCCATGTAAGAAAAAATTTCTCTTAAGAACTTACTAGAGAAAATAGTAGTACGTTTCTTGTTAGCATAGATAGCAGAAAGGTCTCACCAGGCTCAAAGTAAGATTCAACCAAAAGTTGGCAATTGTAATCTTAGTAGCCTGAAAGATAAAGTAAATCAGTTCTATTATTTCTAGGACTATCTAGGCCAGTCTTATTGAGGAGGACCTCCACTGTGTCTTGGCCTAAAAGACATTTAATCAGGGCAAACACTTTAGTGCAAAGAACCCTTACTGCTGGACAACTTCACCATATGCACAATGGTGGTGCTACAAAATAATGAGAAGAGGCTGCTTTGGATCCCCACTTGGTCTGAGAGCCCAGCACAGCTTATACATTACTGCTGCTGTATGTAAACAAAATCAGATGGTGATATCTTATTAGAAATGCTGAAGTGGGAGTAACGGAGGGCCCCCATGTGAACTCAATGCTAAGGTACCCCAATAACCTAGAGGTTATCAGGTAGGAGAAGTAGCAGGAGTACATTTTGCAACCAGCACAACCATATAAGCAGATTTCGTTAATGAGACAATCACAAAATTGTACCTTTGTATTACACCGATTTAATGCAGATAGCTTCAAAAAGACTGTATTTGTAATTGCTACATGATTTCATAGTGTAAAGATTAGGCACATAAATAATGATGGATTTAATTGAAATGGAATATTGAAGGTGAAGGGATGTTTTTATCAGATTGGAAGGTGGAGGCTAACAGTACACAATGGAAACCTTTTGTATGATCTATACTGTAAATACCAGCAAAAATCCACCAGTATTATTGAGACAATGACAATTCCGGGTGGGTAAGCATGGTATGCCAAAAAAGGAGGGCTGTCAGAATATACTTAGAAACAAAATTATATTGTTTCTTACAGTAATCCTAAAGACTAAAGGAATTTTATAAAACACTGTTTTGTAATCAGTCACAGATCTCTTCCTGGGGAACCCAAATACATGATGTAAGGTCTATAGGGAAGCAACTTTCTGCTTCTTTTGTGACCCACTTAGAGGGAATTTTCCTGGCATGCCAGAAATGTAAGTTGACTAGGTTGTGCAACAGTGTAATATTTTATAAGATCTGGGGCATTTGTTTAACAATTTTGATTTCCTTAATTTTGGGTTGAATCCATAATAAAGCAGCTAGGAGTTTTAGTTGCAAGGATAAAAAGTAAATGGGAAAATGGACACTCCTGGGGAGTCCCTCTCTTTATAGCAAAACGTTTGAGATATATCCTTCAATATTTGATGTGTGCTTTAGTGTTTGGTTCAAGTGTTTTGAAGACATTAAGAAAGGGTCCTTGTATTTTTCTCTGAGTGAGAACATAATAAAGTCCCAGGAGAGCAAATCAAATGCTTTACCTATGTTAAATGAGCGCAGCATATCTGGAGATGTTGTGAGGATGTACATAATTAATAATATTGATCACTCTCCTTGTTTCAGTTATTGTCTGGTGCTAAAGTATAAAACCTACTAAGTTAATTTAAAAATAATTAACAAGCACAGAAATATCCAGATTGGAAGTGTCTTAGTGTGCAACAGAAAAATTACAACAGATGTGACCACAATACACATTATCCATCATTCCACAGGCTCCAGGGAAGGTCTTGATACTTCATTAGTTAACTATATCAACTCCACAACTACAATTGAATGGTTGGCGTCACTTATTTATCACCTGGGGATGAGGGAAACATGCGGAGACTCCTTGGACAACCCCACTTGCATATGAACCTGGATTAGTTGTTTCTCAGAACTGACTATACTTGATATCTTACAAAGTTTCCACAGGTGTTTCAAAGCAAACCCTTCCTCTTATCTTTATATTACAATATAAACTGACACATCATGCCTATTTTGACCTCCAAATAGCAAGACACATTAATATCTCTTGGGACAGCAAGTGTTACAAATCTGATGCAGGTTTACTCCATTGCTTCTGGCACTGTATTAAGATCCAAGGTTTCTGGACTGAAGTTTTCCAGGGTGTATCTGACTGTAACAGACCATAGTCCGTTACTGGAAGCCTTCCCCGGGCGTATATATGTACAGTCCCTTACCACAGACTAGGAGAACTTTTAAGACATTATGTTGGTAGTAGGGATGGGCGAAACTCTCCGCCTCAAACTGAAATCGACGATAAATGGCACTTTCCGCTTGGCAAAAAATTTCCCTCGAAAAGTGCCGATTTTCTGTTTTTTCCACCCATTGAAATTAATGGGAACATTACAACACATTACAAATCATATTTTATTTCCCAAAGGCATTGTATAAAAGGGGCATGAGGGTGCCTGTGTTGGTGGGGTGTGGGGAAAGAATCAGTTGAACAGGGAATGTTTTGGGGAGTTGTTTATTGGGATTGGGGGGCACTTAATAAAAAGAAATCCTAATTAAAATAAAATAAAAAACATAAGACATGGTACAAAGGGGTCTGAGGAGGGTGCCTGTGTAGGTAATTGAATGAATCATTTGAACAGGGAATTTGTTTTGGGAGCTTTTGGGGGGACAGTTAATAAAAAAAGAAATCAATAAAATAAAATAAGACATTTGCATTTAAAGTGACAGAGACAGGAACCCCCTGGCATAAGCTGCCACTGGGGTGGACGAATACTTGACTTGATAGAGTATTTTGTAGATGATGATTTGTTTGATTTGCTGTTAGAGGCCTTTGTAGGACTTAGACTTATTAGAGGCCCAAGCACTGAAGAAACATTGATTTGTAGGACTTAAGCTTGTTTGGCACAAGCCCTAAGGAACCATTGATTTGTAGGACTTAGGCTTGTTACAAACAAACCCCCAAAAAATTGTTTATTTTTTTGTAGGACTAGCTTTTATTATTTTGTTTTTATTTATTTATTTATTTATTTATTTTAAACACAAGCCCTGAGAAAAAAATAAAAATGCCCTACTGGCCTAATGCCAGCAGGTCATGTTGGCCGTTGGCCACTGTCAAATGTCCTCCTGAGACCTGAGTTGCAACTGCTGTTCATACTGCTGCTGCTGAGTTGTTTAAGCAGCAGGATGATTAGGCAGCTGAAAGGGAATGGGATCAACAATAGCAGTGACATGGAAGATGGAGGATGAAGGTTCATTTGCCACGACTGGCTCCAGTGATGCGCCTGAGGCAGTAGCAGCAGAATAAGTAGCCCTCAGTATTTGTGGAGAAAAGAACAAGTTGGCCATTAAAGAAAACAAGAAAAAAGAAAGAAAGGGGCGCCTCATAGAGTAGTATATCTCTGTAACTTCAAAGTTCAAACCCACTTCTTCAAAATCCCCCAAAGAATGGGTACTCACAGATTTAGATGGTCTATCAAACACATATATGTAAGATAGTCGTAACTCACAGATGGAAGATATTGATTGAACCCACTTCCACTTGGATTGAATCCCAAGCTACTCAGCTGCTCTCACAGATTCGATCGGTGTTCCACTATGTGTTCCATCCAACGAACCAAAAATAAAGAAACAAACAAAGTGCCAGTACAATCCTTACTGGATAGAAGAAGAAGCGCTTGAATCAGCTATATAACGGAAACAATAATCATCTATACTCACACAATGTGTAACTCCGGTGTATCCTTGTCACCGGTGTTTGAAACAGTGTGCAGGGAGATTTCAATTCCTTGTCCCTGCTCAAGTAATCCTCTGTGTTGGTTCTCCAATAATACCGGGGTAAATATAGAAAATCTCTTTCTTTGCACTCAATCCATACAAAAGCAATATATAAACCCCTTCAATATAATTATAAGGGCTTAAACAAGCCAAAAAGTAGCAATAAGAGAGTGTAGCTTCAAAATATCAAAAAGTTATTTATTTCTTCACTTAAAAAACTTATGTATAATATAATACTTAAAAAATGTTTTCTAAAACATTTATATATTTAAAAACAATGATCTCTGTTTGATTCCATGTAACGCATTTCGTGGCGAATACCCGCCACTTTCTCAAACATAAAAATGAGATCTATCACCTACTACTAACACTCTCATCTGCACTAATTTATATCACTAATTTACAACGGATTTCCGCTCTACATCTAATCCTACTATTAACCCTTTAAATCCCTAAAAGGGCACAATCATTAAACCAAAAATACCCTCATATACTTAATTTCTTTTATCTCATTAACCATTACAGGCTTAACCCTTACTTACTTAAAGGGTCCAATTCTCTCCAATAAACATATATTTCACCTAGAAAAAAGGGGAGAGAGGGGGATAATAATCCTTAAAATCATCCAAAGGCTGGCTTACATATCGGGGGACTAAATGTTCACCTTCATTAAAAAATAGACTGAATATCTGAATATCCGCATGCAACATCGCACATACCGCGAAGAAACAACACCTAGGAGGATTCATCACCACATTCCCCCACAACAATCATCCCCCCAGATGCTATTCCATCGCAACACACACGACGCCACACACAGACACCCAAACACCTAATCCACCTTTATATATATTTATATATTGTTGAATATACAAATTTACACAAACATATATACACAACACTAACTATCCATATATATTTATAATACTCTCTATAAATAATTTGTTGGGTCCATTATTTTTCAACCTAATTCTATATGAAAATCAACGTGACCCATAACTTATAAACGTGTTGACACAAATAGTTGATTGAGAAAACCTAATTATATGTTGCATAACCCATATATACCTTCTCTCTAATAATAATAATAATAAAAATGTGAATGATATTGAAAAGTAATGAGACCCATTACCACATACCTAACAGATGTGAAAAAATATATTAATTGTCATTATAATTACAATTACATAAACCACAATGTGATGTTTTTATGCATATTGTAAATCACTGAAAAATCCTAATTGTAATGTCGATTAAATAAAAACATTTTATTTGGTACTTTCTATTATTTCATTCAAACCCAAAGGAATTAACGTATCCAATTTAAATATCCAAAACGATTCACGATTTATAAGTCTCTGTGTCCTATTATAGCTAAAAGAATGGGTTATATGTTCAATCAGCATTATTCTCAATACTGATGGATCTCTATTATGCATTACTGTACAGTGCCGTGAGACACTGTGTAAGAGAAATCCTTTTTCCACATTTTTCCTATGTTGCCCAAAACGAGTCCTTAATTTTTGCGTTGTCCTCCCTACATATTGCAAACCGCAAATACAACTAATAAGGTAAACTACAAATGAGCTCTCACACGTCATATGTTGTTTAATCTTAAAACTTTCACCCGTAACATATGACTTAAAATCTTTTACCTTATGTTCTATACTTTGACATGTCAAACATTTGTCATGTCCACATTTGTAACTTCCACATACACTAGAAAAAAGGACTCTCTTTTCACTTAAATTCCCATTTGCTCTTTTTAACCTACTTGGGGCAATATTATTTCTTAATGTTCTAGCTCTCCTATATATAATTTTTGGTTGTTTAGGAAGAGTCTTTTTTAAAAAAGGATCACTAAGTAAAATAGACCAATGCTTACTAAATATCTTTTTTATCTCCTTGTGTGCCACATTATATTGCGTGACAAAGTTTAAACTTTTCTTACCTGAAATTTTCCCTTTACTTTCATTCAATCCATCTTTTTTGTCCCTATTTTGTGTCTTCACATTTTGTTTTTCTAATATTTTTGACCTACAAGTATTTTTAGCTTTCAAAAAAGACAATTTTATCAAGTTTCTGGGATATCCCTTTTCTTTAAACCTTGTCATTAAAATCTGACTCTGTTTTTCATAGTCCTCCATTCGATTGCAATTGCGTCTAAGTCTCAAAAATTGACTATATGGCACATTGTTTAACCATTTACTGTGATGTGAACTATTATATTCCAAATAACTATTTGTGTCAACAGTTTTAAAATGAGTACAACTGATAATTTCATTTTGTTCATTTATATCCAACTCTAAATCCAAAAACACAATGTGTTTAGAATGGAAAGTGGAGGTGAACTTGATCTTCCATGGATTCGCATTCAAGTATTCCACAAACGAGGCAAAAGTATCAGCATCTCCCTTTCAAACCACAAACAGATTATCGATGAAGAGGCGATAGAGAACGAGATTCGCAACATATGGACAATTGGATCCTAAAAAGGTGAAATCAAAAAGGCCCATAAACAAATTAACTTAACTGGGTGCAAATCTCGTTCCCATCTCCGCTCCTCGGACCTGTCTGTAGAAAGTATCTAAAAATAAAAAATAATTGTGCTCATGTATAAAAGAAATAGAGTTAATAATAAACTCCCTTTGTTTTGGCAGTCCAGCATTTCCTTAATTTAGATTTATTTATCCTGCAGGCAGCAATCAGGCAGAATCAGTAAAACTAGCCAAGGTCAGGAAACAGGCAAGCAGGGAAGTCCAGGAGGCAAGCAGAAGGTCAGGCAATGGGAAATCCAGCAGAGGGTCTGTAGCACTGAGAAGCACTGAGCACTGGAAGCTTAGAGCACACAGGAACCAAAGTTCTGGAACACTGAAGCAAAGTGGACACAGCCTGAGGGGTTTTTATAGTGTCATGGGTTTTCACCCCTCCCCTCTGCTGAACAAACCTCTCACTGGATTGGCCAACAGAGGGGTGTGCAACCACAGCACCTGTCTCACTGTTTACCTGGAGGCACACTATTGGTGGACAGTTGATGAGAGAGGCAGGCTTCACCTCCCCCCTACAGGTGTACAACACCATGGTTTGATCTGGGCACCCTGTGGATACCTTTCCTGGAGACTCCTTCAACTTTAGGCCATGGCTTAGGCCTACCGTACTATCGTGATCGAGGTCGCGATCGCGTTCGTGGTCGCGTTCACGATCGCAACCGTGGGCAGACACCGCTACTCGAGGCCGTGGCTTCGGCCTACTCAGTGATCGTGGAGCTTCTGGGAAGCCCCCAGCAGCGGAGGATGGCTGGGACATGGAGGTAGGAGCTAGAGGGGCATGACAGTACCCCCCTCCTACGAGCGACCTCCGGGCGCGTCTAGGTGCCGGACGTTCAGGATGGGCTCGGTGAAATGCCCTAAGGCATGCTGGGGCATGGATATTGGCGACTGCTTGCCAGGATCGCTCCTCGGGTCCATACCCCTTCCAGTGTATGAGATACTCTAGTCTTCCTCGACGTATACGTGAGTCCATGATTTCCTGAACCTCTAATTCTTCCACATCGTTCACCACTATTGATAGAGGAGGAGTAGGTGGTCTCCTTTGAGTGGTGTCGGGTATCCATCTTTTCAGAAGCGACACGTGAAATGTAGGATGGGTGCGCCATGTAGTAGGTAATTGTAAGGAAACTGCAGCAGGGCTAATGATTTTTGTGATGGGGAAAGGCCCCAAGTATTTGGGTCCCAATTTTTTGGTAGGGCAAGATATTTTAACATGTGCTGAGGACAGCCATACCTTATCCCCAACCTGGTATAAGGGGGAAGGTTTACGTCGCCGGTCAGCTTGGTTCTTGTAAGACTGTTGTGCCTTTTTTAATGTTTCTTGTAATAGAGTAAAACCTTGGTTCAGTAGTTGAAGACGGTCTGTAGCCTGAGGGACCATGGTAGTAACAGGTAGTTGAGGAATATAAGGTGGATGATAACCATAATTGGCCTTGAAGGGGGACATGCCTATAGAACTGTGTAGATGGTTGTTATAAGCAAATTCTGCTGTTGGTAGCAAGGACACCCAGTCATTCTGAAGATGGGTGACGTAGCAACGTAGATATTGTTCATGCGTTTGGTTAGTTCTCTCTGTCTGACCATCAGTTTGAGGATGGTATGCGGATGACAAGAGTCTTTGTATACCCAAACCTCGACAAAAAGCAGATCAGAAATGAGAGGTAAATTGGACACCACGGTCAGAGAGGATGGTTTGTGGAATACCATGAAGGCGAAAAATTTCTTTGATGAACAAGTCTGCTGTCTCGGCAGCTGTAGGTAATCCGATAACGGGGACAAAATGTGCCATCGTGGTTAGGCGGTCTACAACCACCATTATAGTGGTGTAACATTGTGATGGTGGGAGTTCCACAATGAAGTCCACAGTTATGTCAGCCCAAGGACTTGTTGGTACTGGTAACGGTTGTAGTAACCCAGTGGGTCTTGAATTAGTACCTTTGGCTCGCCCACACACATCACATGATTGTATGTATTGTTCAATGTCTTTTTTCATACCAGGCCACCAGAATGACCGTTGGGTGAGTTCTGTGGTTTTCTTAACACCTCCATGGCCTGCTAACGGGTGGTCATGTACCGTATGAAGTACATTGGTACGAACTTCAGGAGGAACGAAAAGAAGAGTGTCTTTGTACAGCAGCCCATGTTTTTTGGTAAGGCAAGGATATTGAGACAGGTAGGAATCTGCTTGAGAATAGATCTGCAAAGCTTCTAATAGTGAAGAGTGAGTAGCCAAGAAATGACCAGGTTGGAGGATAGTATCCGTATCTGTATCTGTATGGGGTCCATGTAGACGGGACAAGGCATCCGCTTTTCCATTTAGTGATCCTGGGCTATAAGTGATATGCAGGTTGAATCTGCAGAAAAACAGAGCCCATCTGGCTTGTCTAGGACATAGACGGCGAGCTCCTCGTAGATACTCTAAATTCTTGTGGTCAGTGAACACAGTGATTGGATGGCTAGCCCCCTCCAAGAGGTGACGCCATTCCTCCAATGCCATTCTAATGGCTAGTAATTCTCTGTCTCCCACACTGTAGTTAGTTTCTGCTGGGGATAATCGTCTAGAAAAGAAAGACACAGGATGAAGCGTCTCACTTTCTCCTTGTCGTTGTGATAGGACGGCCCCTGCGGCTGTCTCGGAGGCATCAACCTCCATAAAGAATGTTTTTTTAGGGTCTGGCAGTACAAGAATGGGGGCTGACGTGAACCTCTGTTTAAGTTCATCAAAAGCATGTTGTGCTTGAGGTGACCAGGCAAACGGAACATGTTTCTTCGTTAGCTGGGTGATGGGAGCGATAACTTTAGAGAAACCGTGGATGAATTTTCTGTAGAAATTTGAGAACCCCACAAATTGTTGCACAGTTTTAACAGAAGTAGGAACAGGCCAATCCAAGATGGCTGATACCTTTTTGGGGTCCATTTTGATATTCCCCAGAGTTAATATGAATCCCAAAAATTCAACAGATGTTGTCTCAAACACACATTTTTCTAATTTCGCATAAAGTCCATGTTGCTGAAGCCGAGAAAGGACACGTTTAACATGCTCCCGATGGGTGGTAAGTGATGGTGAGTAGACTAAGATGTCGTCGAGATATACCACTACGAATATGTCCAACATATCTCGGAATACATCGTTGAGGAAATGTTGAAAGGTGACAGGGGCATTACAGAGCCCGAACGGCATGACCTGGTATTCATAGTGGCCATACCGGGATCGGAAAGCAGTCTTCCATTCATGTCCTTTTTTTATGCGTACCAAATCATAGGCTCCTCGTAAGTCCAACTTAGTATATATTTGTGCCTCTCTAAGTCGATTCATTAACTCTGAAATTAAGGGCAATGGATATTTGTTTTTGATGGTAACCTTGTTAAGCTCTCTATAGTCCACACAGGGCCGGAGGCCTCCATCTTTTTTCCCCACGAAAAATATGCCAGCCCCGGCAGGAGAAGTGGATGGCCTTATGAATCCATTCCTTAGGTTCTCTTCTATATAGTCCTTTAAGGCGCTTAATTCAGGTTCAGAGAGAGGAAATATACGACCAAATGGAATGGGGGCCCCAGGAAGCAAGTCTATAGTACAGTCATATGGACGGTGTGGGGGCAGTTTGTTGGCTTCTTGTTTGCTGAAGACTTGGCTGAAACCACGGTAGGGTATCGGTATTTCCAATGTCTTAGAAGAAGTAGCATGCAAGGTGGAAACTGTGGTGTGAGAGAGACAGTGTTCTTTACAGTAGGATGATGCAAAGGTGATTTGTCCTGTGGACCAATTAATGGTGGGGTTATGGTGTTTAAGCCAAGGAAGGCCAAGGATAATGGGAAACAAAGGAGATTGCACCAAATTAAAGCTAAGCGTCTCCACATGCTTAGCCCCAATGCTCACAGTGAGAGGTATAGTCTCTGTGGTGACAGGTCCGGAGTTAATGTTGCTGCCATCAATAAGAAGTATTGTGAGGGGTTGTTTCTTTAGTCGTGTAGGTATGTTCAGACTCTGGGCTAACTTGTAATCCAAGAAACAGTCACTTGCCCCAGAGTCAATGATAGCATCTTGTGGGATCTTGTTATGCGTCCACTGTAGGGAGACAAGAAGAGATAAATGAGGTGCTGTTCCACCCAGGAGTAATGGGTACTGTGCAAGATCTGGCTTACCTCTGGCTGCCAATTCAGGACAGAGACGGACTTGGTGACCAGAGCCACCACAATAAAGACAAAGGTTCATGCGTCTCCTCCTGTTCTTTTCAGTTTCAGTGAGTGGTCCACGAGTAGCACCCAGTTGCATGGGTTCCTCTGAAGTAATACCGGGAGTCAAGGAGACAGGTAATGGAGGACGAGGTGTAGAGGTTGAACGGAGAGGAGGGTTAGTGGTACGCTCCATGCGTCTCTCCCGAAGTCTCCGATCAATCTGAGTTACCAGGACAACTAGATCATCCAGAGAGTCAGGAATGCCAGTCCGAGCTAGTTCGTCCTTTAATGAGTCAGCAAGACCCAGGCGGAATTGGTCACGCAAGGCAGTTTCGTTCCATTCCGTTTCTACTGCTACTCTCCGGAATTCTGATACGTAATCCTCCACAGGACTGCGCCCCTGTCTTAGTGATCTCACAGTCGCCTCAGCAGTGGCCCTCTTATGGGGATCATCATAAAGGGCACCCATTGCGTGACAGAAAGCAGTCCAGGAGTCTAGTATAGGGCTGTTAGCATGTAGTAGGTGATGCGCCCATGACAGAGGAGCATCTGTGAGTAGTGATATGACAGTACGAACTTTAATAAAGTCTGTGGCATATGTCCTAGGTTTCAGGACGAACAACAGTTCACAGGACGTGATGAATGACCGGTATTTACTACGATCTCCGGAAAAACAAGCAGGAAGCTTGACATGTGGTTCTGGAGTGGCAGTGGTCCCAATACCAAGGGGTCCTGCTTCATTTGCTGAGGGTGGTTGATACATAGCTGGAGGTGTCACTGGAGCAGGTTGTAACCCCTGGAACTGGGCTTGTAAAGCAGCTTGGTTTTCTTGGATACCTTGTACCGTGTGGGATAATGCAGTGAGTTGCTGAGTCAGTGACGCGATAGCATCAATCATCCCTGTCAGCTCCATGGGCTTCAGTGTATTGTCAGGCTTGATATGGTTGGAGCGTATGAGCAGGGAATGCTATCTCTTGCCAGACACCCCTACCAGGTGATCCACAGAGGTATACAGGTAGAACACCTAGGTAGGAGTGACAGCACGGGAGTGCAAGGGTTAAGCAAAGCGTAGTCAAAAACAGTCCAGAAGATCAGGGCAGGCAGCAATCAGGCAGAATCAGTAAAACTAGCCAAGGTCAGGAAACAGGCAAGCAGGGAAGTCCAGGAGGCAAGCAGAAGGTCAGGCAATGGGAAATCCAGCAGAGGGTCTGTAGCACAGCAAGGAAAGAAGCACTGAGCACTGGAAGCTTAGAGCACACAGGAACCAAAGTTCTGGAACACTGAAGCAAAGTGGACACAGCCTGAGGGGTTTTTATAGTGTCATGGGTTTTCACCCCTCCCCTCTGCTGAACAAACCTCTCACTGGATTGGCCAACAGAGGGGTGTGCAACCACAGCACCTGTCTCACTGTTTACCTGGAGGCACACTATTGGTGGACAGGTTCATGTTCCACCTGGACACTGTACTGAATAGAAGGGGATGACTCCCAGTCCCAGGGTCAGGAGAATGGTGTGGGCTCCCTTGACTGCTAGTCTGGATGCTGTAAAATGTTTCCCCTATCACTTCGACTGCTTAACCATTACTGCTACTACTAACACCAACCACATCAAGTTTTGCCACAGAGTCTTCCTCCTCAGTCTCACAGTCACTAGTAATATCAGGATATTGTTGATTACCCCCTCCTTCACTCCTAAGGCTAACAAGCTACTGGACCTTAGTAGCAGTAGTACTAGCACTGGCAGGACTGCTTGGTAATGGCAAGTGTGATTTAGGGTCCCTTGCTGTCACACTTGGCATCATTTTCTTCTTCCCCCTGAGTACTACAAGAAAGACTAGCAGCAGACAAAGTATTGGTGGCAGCAGGTTCAGCACTGGTGGCAGTTTCAGTACTAGCAACACTTACAACACTAGTGGCTGCAGGATCAGAAATGGTGGCACTGGCAGCAGGGGCAGCACGTCTGGCAACAGGTACAACACTAGTGGCTGCAGGATCAGAAATGGTGGCACTGGCAGCAGGGGCAGCATGTCTGGCAACAGGTACAACACTAGTAGCTGCAGTTACAGAAATGGTGGCACTGGCAGCAGGGGCAGCACATCTTGCAGCAGGCACAGGCAGCTGACCTGTCCTGTTCTCACTATCCTTTTTTCCCTTCCTTCCCATTCCCTTTCTTCCCTCCCTTCTTATTAAATTCCCCAAAATCCCTTGGGGTGATTTAGGGGGACTGGACAGCATTGGTTGAGTACTGCTAGTCACTTCCTCCTCCTCCTCCTCGTCCTCCTCAGACTCAGTTGACACATAATAAGGGTCCTTCCAGTTCCTCTTTTTGCTGCTCATAGTGATAGGAGTCACTATGAGCCTCTCCAGCCTCAATTTGTGCTAAATATTACAAGAGAACAGCACAGCAAGTCTATCTCGCTCTGTAGCTGCTTCTATTGTGTCTGCATTCAGCGAAAATGTCACGTTTTTATTGCGGAAATGTGAAATAATGTAAATCAATGGGCGAAAATGTTTTAGCCATTGAAAAATGGTGAAAGATTTTGGCCAGTAGGCGAAAGATGCGAACATTTTAACCTCTAGTTTTAAAGCGGATTTTCCCACGAAAAAGCGGATAACAACGGGGTTTTCGTTAAATTTCTCGCTGGAACACGGCGACAACTTTCGCCCATCCCTAGTTGGTAGGCAGCAGTGGTGAAAAGGACTAAATCTACAGAACTGTCCTGTTTTAGGAGCATCAGTGATTCGCAGAGTAGCCATGGGTTCAAAGAGACTGCGCAATATATTTTCCCAAGAATGTGTATTCCAGCTCCTCAAGACGTTTTGGATATGGCCTACCCTAGCCCAAGCCCTTTGTGTATTAATGTAATCATGTCTTCCATCTGTTGTTGGTTCTTTGTATTAGGTGTTGTGATTACACTCCCATTGTGTTATGTCTTCACCATTTGCTCTGACCTATTGTATCCACTGTGATTGTACTATGTCTTATATACTGGCCCCAAGTTAATGTAGTTGAGGTGTTGTGATTACATTATCCCTGTGAATACTCCCATTGTGTTCTGTGACCTATTGTATCCACTGTGATTGTATTATGTCTTCTGTACTGACCCCATGTTAATTGAAAATTTAAAAATAAGCTGTGTTACCAAATAAAGTGGAGTTAGTTATTTTGAACTAAAAAAGAGTACAGAGTCCTTATTCTGGATGGTAGAAAGGGGCCCCTTTACCCCCCTTTCAGGAGTCATCTGTTTCCAGTGCTGCAGGAGTTCCAGTCTTTCATTTTGCTTCACCAGCCAGGCTACCCACTTGTAGCCGCATCCAGGAGGGAGAGACCCAGAAGATGGTCTAAGTCAGCCAAAGGACTTAGGCTTCCGTTACACTGACGACTGACATATTTTGGTAAGATTCTCCAGGAGTTTCTCTTATGTATACCTCACCAAATGTAGTGACTCTCACACCTATACAATATCTAATTGATTTCTGCTCTTAAAGTGATATTGCAAAATTGGTTACTTTCTTACCCCACTTCCTTTCATCAGTGGTTCATCACATTGCCAAACATAGCCTGTTCAGAATGGGTACACATTGCTGTATCATGATAAAACTGGTTTTACTTTTTGGTGAATTTGGGAGCCTTTTTACAATATATTACTCCTTCAAAGGCAGCCAAATATAGGATATCTTTTAGAGAAACAGCTTGGGCATTAGCAAACCATATCAGAGACTAAGTTCAACAATCACATACCACCTGCCTTACCTGACATACATTCACCATTCTTATCATTCATTCTGTTTCCAAAAGGACCAATTACATATCAATCAGACTTTTTTGTTTGTTTATTTAGTTGAATGTTACTTGTTGTTTTGGGATCCTTTTTGTAATCATTTACTGCTGATTGGGAGGTGCAACTATTTCTATATTTTTTTTACTGAGCTACCCTCTCAATTAGCTGTGTTTTTATTTGTTCTTGTTATCTATCATTATTCTGAGGGCACCCTACTTTGCAGTTACTTACTGAAGTTGCAAATGTCCACGTCTGCTGTGATTTTACACTGGTTGCACCATGCTGATTATGTTTTCTTTATTGCAAACTACAAAAAACAATTAGCAAAAAAGAAAGAACAGGAGTGACCATAACCAAAGATCACAGTAATGCGCCAACGTGTAGTCATTTATCACTTATTGAACTGATGACCACGATGAAATAGAACAAATACTTATCTTTCAAGAGACATTGTAAATGTTGTTGATTCCAAAAGCATAATTGGATCTTGGAGAACTAGTAGTTGAAGCACTAGATTGGAATGATAAAGACAAAATGGTGGGGGGGAACCCACAATGTGGGTGCCTGTCTCATTTGGACACAACGAGAAGTGCCAAGAAATATAGAAATGCCCACTAAAGGGGCACTACAAATCCCAATATGCATTACTTTACTGTATTCCCACCCTTGGTGCAGAACCAGAAAAATGTATGGCACAGATTTTTAATCAACTCCTTCGAGACCTTGCTACCATTCTTGGGTTACATGTGCAAGTGCCCACATTGTGCAAAGGTTATTTGGGCACTCAAAGGGTTAAAGAGCATACATTCAGCACTTTGAATGCAATTAGATAAAAAAGATACATGGGCGGTGTAATAACACCTGGAGAAAGCTTCACCTGTAGCCTAGTGGTAAAGGTGATAGTTTTTCATAGCTGTCACAACATTTTAAACTCTTTTTTTCTTCATTATGAGTTACATTTTAAACTACAGAAATATTAACAACATAAAATTGTTGTTAATGGTACAGTTTTACCCTTTCATTGCCACAGGGGTATATACTGAACATCTCTATGACACTGAAAGGGTTAAGGGAGGGCAGTTGCATAGCTCTCTATGGATCCAGGCAACAGTTTGCTGTCTCTCCTCATTAGGAGAGACAGCAAACAGTCATCTGGCTCCATAGAGAGCTCTACGAAGATTCCAACATCGGCAACCTAATGTAGGCAATGTTGGGATTGTGAACTCCAACAGCAGAGGCTGCTATCGGAGCTTAGTGCATGTGCAGAAGTGCCACATTAACATATAAACACACCCACATTAGTATGAAAGTTGCTCATTATCCTGCATTTCCATAGGGAAATGAGTCATTGTCGATGTGTTCAGTGCAAAATCGCAAACCTATAAAAGGTATGGTTGGTTGATGATGATAGCATATTGGCACATTCTAGTGATGTGCTTTTGACTCAGATCCGGTCATCCAACGCAACATCGCCATCAGGAGCCCTTATGCATCTCATTCATTGACTTGAAAGATGAGTTCAAACATTGGAAACACATACTGTATGTCGGTGCAGTTTGTGACAATTTTATATAATAGCAGTGTTATATTTTACCTCTATAAATGCTAAATATTTCTTCATTGTAGAGGAGACTTTTAGATAATTCAATGGTTAAACTAATCTAATTATATTTTAGGTTGAAGTTTTTATCACTGCAGTTTCCAGAATGCTAGTTTGTCCTAAAGAATGTTGTAATGTAGAACTGTGTATATTTTATTTGAGAGTTTATTTTATGTACTCTATACAATTATCTCATTCTAATGACCGATAAAATAGAAATTAATGTATAGAGTTCATATTAGAATCCATACTCTGAAGCAAATTAATTTGAATGATAAACTGGTGTAAAATGTCATATTTCGTTATACATGTTACACCATACAATTAGCAAATGCACACAAACTAACTGTATTGTTTGAGACAAATCTATTAGATGCTGCTAGCTTGGTTAAGTCCTATTTTACTTGTGGATGATTTTTTTTCCACCTGTACATTTGTATGGGTAGAGACATGTAGTTTTCAATGCTATTAAGGAAGGTGGATAGTTCAAAGCTGTCTTACTATAAAAGCAAATTACAATAGCAATATGGAATTTAAAATTACTAATCATCTTTTATGGCACAAACAGAGCTATAAAATTGAATATAAAGAAACTCAATTAATTGTGATTTTCATGCAGGACTGGGGCTTGAGAGGGTTCATTTTCTTTGAAATATATTTATTGCTAAAACAGAGATGAAATCTAAATATAGACTTGAGTTGGAAACTTTCCACCCTTTTAACTTGATGTAAATTATGATGGTGAAGGGAAGAGGAAGAAGCAGTTCTGGAACCGAAACAGTAGCAGTGTTCTAGTTAATAATTTAGGAGCATTACAAGAGGTGATATGTCAAACAGAGGGGAGAATGATAGCGAGTGAAGATGCATTAATAATGTTACAGAGATTCATGTTTTTAGAATTGTATTTAATGATTGATCATAATTACCAAGGTCTTGGATGCATTATAAGAATGTGTAGGCTGTCAGGAGACATTCAGGGTTGCTGTAGAAGCTTTGTCCAGGAAACATTTTTCACATTACTTTGCTTCTAAAAGTATTTATTGGAATTCCAATTCATGAGTCAAGCTCAAGCGTGATCGATGGGCATATGTTAATCCTTTAGACACTAGAGACACCTACAATGTGCAAAGCAATGCAGTGGGAATGTCTACAGCATAAGGAAATTTATGGTCCACTCAATTTACAGCAAGTTCCATATTCCTGATATCATATTACTACTAATATCCCTCCTTTTGAACCCCATGACCCACCAAGTTCTTCTGGCAGGAAAGACCAATCCAAATAACATTCCCAATCTGCTCATCTTGAGAAACATGTTTCAGGACTGACAAAGCCAAAAAATTCTGGCAAAAATCTACTGAAACAGTTCACTCATCTCTGCTTGAGTGTGCAGCCACTTGGCAATAACAACAAGTTTTGATTGCTTGGAGAGCCTGAAGCCATGCATGGTAGCTTGAAATTAAGAAACAATGGTTAGTTTTTAAACAGTATACTTAAATGTGCACACATGTGCACTCATAGACACACATGCTAAAAGAGATGCATGATAGTAAAGAAATGCATAGGGACGTATGTTCAAAGGGATAACGACAAAAAAGTCTTATGAAAGACAAAAATAAGTCATTGTATGCATGAACGACATATTTTCTATAGAGTATATGACAAAAATCGAGTAATGTCCATTGTGTACGACACAACTCCAGAATTGACAGGCAAAGGGGTGGGGCAAGGGCATGGCTAAACTATTCTCCAGTGTCATAACTAACAACAAAAAAATGTCTTACAAAAGACAAAATTTGCACGTTAAGAAAAAAGTGGAGGAAATGTGAAGTTCTGAATGTGAAAATTTTTTGTCTCTAGTTAAGACATTTTTGTCATTAGTTAAGACATTTTTTGTTGTTACATATGACAATTTCAGTCAGGACAAACAATATATTTCTGTTCACATCCACCACTCTCTGAAAATATTAATGATCCCAACGACACTGTATTTTGAAAAGTTGTTACAAACAACAAAAGCTATTTTGCTACTTCTTTGAACATATGGCCCATAATATTAAATAATTTGTTGTTCAGGTTGAGTGTCCTACCATTAGAGGGAGGGCTTTGGAAAAAGAGGGAAAAATGCAGAGCTTGTCTCCACCGGTCCCAGCCCCTGCTAATGACACACACCATATTCTGACATTATCAACGCAGTGTGAGTCTGGGGTAAGCTGTTCCATCCTCACACTACATTATAATCATGTTAGAATATATTAGATCTCGCCCAGTCTCTCTGTTAGAGTGTGTGGTAGGGCCATAGAGCATACACCAGTGAGAGTACAAGTGCTGTGTTGAAGATCCATGCCGGAGTGTTTAAGGAAGTGAATAAATATATTTTCACTGTCGTCCAATACAGGTCACTGGTACTCTGGGAGGCGATTCGCCCCTTTAATAGGCAGGAACAATTATGCAAATGATTGCAGGGGGCGGAGCCTCCCCTCCTACTTAAGCCACCTTCAGGCCAGAGCCACTAGATTGATTTGTTCCTGGGTGCTGTGCACACCAGGTAGAGAACATCTATGCATTCAACTTAGTATTTTGTTATTTTTTATTCAAATATGGAATACCACCATTAGGAGGGTGACCATGGCTGTGAATTGCCCTCTTTAAAGTGGCTGGTGCAGCTTCCAGGGATTTTCTGTGGACCTTATGCCCTGAAGAGGGAACAGCTTGAGTTAAGCAGCTTCCCTACTGGGGAATTTACCTCTGGTTTATTCCTTCTTCATCATGGTCACCTGAAGACTGAGGTGAGCCACCCATTGAGTGCTGAAGGTCCACTTGTCCCCACAGTGTCCCTTTGCTGGGCTTGTATTTGGGAGTTTGCTTTGCACTCCAGCACTCATAGGGTGTTTTTATTTGCATTCAATGTTTTAATGCAGTTTCTGTGGTATTCTCTGGGTTTTGGAGCCTTGAATAGTGTTTATTTATGTGTTTAATGTATGTTTCGGCACTTTTTAATGTTTTGTTAAACTTTATTAAAATTGGTGTTCCGCGCCTTTAAGCGCGGCTTTTCCCGCTTAGACGCTATGGCTCCTTTACTCTCTATGAGATTTCACAGTGTGGGACATATCTCTGGGAACCGCTTGTCTCAGCAACTCCAGAGAGGGCTCATTTTAATGCTAGGCTCTTGCTCTATCATCCGGTGTGTGTTTTATTAGTGTGGGGTGTTCAGTGGGGCTTCGGGCACTGTTTGGGGTACTTGTATGGGGAAAACTACATTTCCCATGAGCGCCCGGTTCGCGCTAGTTTCTGATTGGCTATCCTGACGGCCGCCATTTTGTGGTGCTCTTCCTCAGCGAGTACACTACGCAGGGACCGAGCCTTCTGTCCCCTCAACAGATTAACCCTTCGCTGGCCAGATAAGTCCAAATTTAGGCATTTCTGGGGTGAAACTTTAATCTTCCACACTTTTACTGGGTGATAGAGTTTAAAGTGGGGTATATTGACGCTGTGAGCATGTTTACTTCACTGGAGCTAGGGGCTAGACCCAAGTCAAAGGAGGATGGGGGGTCTGCTCCCCCCATGGCGTTTTGCTCCTCTTGTCACACTGGGCTATCTAGTGATAATGTGGGGGATCTATGCCCTAACTGCACTGGTCAAGATAGCAACCCTGGGCTTCCCAGCCATGCTATTGAGCCATCTTGGGTGAGGGAGTTTAAAGCTGCCACTAGGGATCTCAGATCCACTCTTCAACTCTTTCCCTCTCAGGTACAGGGGGCTCTCCAGGTCTGGCAGACCCCCTCTACAATCAGGACCTCCCTGCCTAAGCCACAGGGTGCTCCTGATGTGTCTGATTCTTCTGAGGAAGAACTCTTGCAGGATTCTGATGCTGAGGAACGCACTGTTATTGAGTCTAACAGGTCCATTGGGGACCCTTATGAATGTGACCCTGAAGTCTTGCTGAGGGTCTGATTAGAGCTGTCCTGAATACGCTCAACCTTCCTCTGACTCAGGAATCCACTTATGATCCTACTGACGTTTTTCAAAAGAAACCATCTAAGCCTGTTGTTTGTTTTCCAACTAACCCTACCCTTGCCCGTCTAGTCTCTGAGGCGTGGAAGAATCCTGATAGATCCTCCTCTGTCTCCAAAAAGTTTGCTAAACTGTACCCTTTTCCTATGACTGAGCTGGCAAAATAGGTTCATCCCCCCAAGGTGGATGCTCCTGTTTCCAGGCTATCCAAGTCTACCGCCTTGGCTGTCTCTGATGCCTCTGCCCTGCAGGATTGGACGGATAAAAAGCTAGAGCTTTCTCTTAAGTCTATTTTTGCCTCCATTGGCACTGCCATGCGTCCAACCTTTGCAGTGGCGTGGGTTAATAGAGCCATTGCGGCCTGGACTGAACGACTGACTGACGCAGTTCGCCAGGATGCACCAGTATCTGAACAGTTGCAGCTTCTTGCTAATATCACTGAAGCTCAGAATTATGTTGCTGACGCTGCCTTTGATGCTGTGCGCATGATGGCGAGGGCCTCCACTGCTTCTGTGGTGGCTAGACGTGCCCTTTGGCTGAAAATTTGGTCTGCTGATACAGCCTCTAAGAAAGCCTTGCTTTCCTTGCCCTTTCAGGGGAATTTGCTATTTGGGTCTGAACTCAAAGAAATGATCAGTGAGGCTACTGGCGGTAAAAGTACTCTTCTACCCTCAGTCTTTAAGAAAAAGTTTCCATCCAAACGTAATCGGTCCTTTCGTTCCTTTCAGTCTGAGACACGCTCCTCGGCCCAAACGGGTCCTCCCACTACGCGCTCCTCCTCCAAGCCCAAACAGTCCTGGAAGCCCAAAGTGGCCCCCAAGGCCAAGACCTCCAAGACTGCTTCGGCATGACTCGCCGAACCCGGGTCCGCATCCGGCTGTAGGTGGACGTCTCCGCATCTTTCGCCGGACTTGGGAGGAGTCAGTGGCGGACCCATGGATTCTTCAGGTGGTGTCAGAGGGATACAGGATCCCTTTCTCCTCCCTTCCTCCTTTTCGGTTCCATTTTACTCGTCCTTCTCAGGAACCCTCAAAAAGACGTCTGTTTGACGACGCTATTCAGGATCTCTTGGACAAAGAGGTCCTGGAAGTGGTTCCTCCAGAGGACACAGGTTCAGGATTTTATTCCAACCTGTTTGTGGTGGCCAAAAAGGACGGAGGGGCTCGTCCTATTTTGGATCTCAAAGATCTCAATGCCTATGTGGTGACTTCCCACTTCCGCCAGGAGTCCCTGCGCTCTGTGATTGCTGCTATGTCTCCAGGGGAATTTCTGGCTTCCCTGGACCTTCAGGATGCATATCTTCACATCCCTATCCATCCAGAGAGCTGGCGGTATCTCCGGATTGCCTGCCACAGGGGACACTTTCAGTTTTCAGCTCTTCCCTTTGGGCTAACTTCAGCTCCTCAGGTCTTCCAGAGGGTGTTGGGTTCCTTGATAGCTGTGCTTCATCAGGACGGGGTCAGGGTGACCCCCTACATGGACGATCTCCTCCTCAAAGCTTCCTCGGCGGAGCTTCTTCACCAGCAACTGCAGAGGTGTATACACACTCTGACCCGCCATGGCTGGATCCTGAATCTGGACAAGTCGGACTTGGTCCCATGTCAGAGGCTTCTGTTCCTGGGTCTCCTGTTCGACACTCGCCAATGCATGGTGTTTCTGCCGGAGGATGTGGCTCATCAGATAGCCATCCGAGTGGCGGGGATTCTGGAACTGGACTTAGTGCCAGTAACGAAGTTGACGTCTCTGGTTGGAAGTTCATTTCCACGATCGAAGCAGTACCATTTGCCATGGCCCACTCCAGGGAACTTCAGAGATTTGTGATCCAGACGTGCAAGAATCATCCAGATCATCAGCATCTGTCAGTCTCTCTACCTCCTCATGTGGAATCGAGTCTGCACTGGTGGTTGGATATCTCACATCTCCTGAAAGGGAGATCCATTCAAGTTCCTTGTTGGACCACGATCACAACGGATGCCAGCCTTCGGGGCTGGGGTGCTGTGTTGGGTCGCTTCAGTGCTCAGGGGAAATGGGGTCTGGAGGAATCTCTTCTCTCCATCAATGTTCTGGAACTACGTGCCATCCGGCTTGCCCTGAGACACTGGGAATCTCAACTGACCGGTCGTCAGAGTGGAATCCGACAACGCCACTGCGGTGGCTTACATCAACAGGCAAGGCGGCACAAGAAGTGGCACCGCCTGGTTGGAGGTCAAGGATATTTTGTCTTGGGCAGAAGATCACGTGCCTGTCATCTCTGCAGTTCATATTCCAGGCGTGGACAATGTCATGGCGGACTTCCTCAGTCGTCATACCGTCGACAGCGGAGAATGGGCTCTTCATCCAGAGGTGTTTCACTTACTCACCCAGAGGTGGGGGATGCCGGAGGTGGACCTGATGGCCTCCAGACACAACAGGAAGGTTCCGCTGTTTTGCTCCCGGCGGAGGGACTCCCTTGCTCTGGCAGTGGATGCCTTATCGATTCCTTGGGATTTTTCTCTGGCTTACATCTTTCCTCCTCTTCCTCTATTGATCAGAGTCATCCAGAAACTGAAGCAGGAGCGTTGTCCTGTTATCCTGATCGCTCCAAAATGGCCTCGCCAGTCCTGATATCCGGAGTTGATGGCCATGTCAGTGGCGGATCCGTTCCCACTTCCTGCCCGTCCGGACCTACTTCTTCAGGGATATCTGTGGAAGGAGGATGTTCACTCTCTCCATTTGATGGCATGGCGGTTGAATCCTCGATTCTAGCAAAGAAAGGATTTTCTCCTTCTGTGGTGTCGACTATGCTCAGTGCTCGTAAGCCTGTGTCCTCCAAGATCTATCATCGCATATGGTCAACCTTCGTTGCATGGTGCTCTGATAAGAAATTATCCCTTGATTTTCATCTTCCCACTGTCCTGGCCTTCTTGCAGGACGGTGTTGATAAGGGGCTCAGTCTGAGTTCCCTCAAAGTTCAGACTTCTGCCTTGTCTGTGTTTTTCCAGGAAAGGATTGCTATCCTTCCTGATGTGAAAGTTTTCTTCCAAGGTGTGACTCATGTTCGGCCTGCCTTCAAGAGTCCTGCTCCCCAGTGGGACCTCAATTTGGTGCTGGGAGTTCTCCAGCGACCCCCGTTTGAATCCTTGGCTTCCATTCCATTACGTCTCTTGACTTGGAAGATGGCCTTCCTTTTGGCTATTGTTTCAGTTCGCCGGGTAGCAGAGTTACAAGCTCTGTCTTGTAAACCTCCTTACCTGGTGTTCCACAAGGGTAAGGCTGTGCTTGAAGATCCATGCCGGAGTGTTTAAGGAAGTGAATAAATATATTTTCACTGTCGTCCAATACAGGTCACTGGTACTCTGGGAGGCGATTCGCCCCTTTAATAGGCAGGAACAATTATGCAAATGATTGCAGGGGGCGGAGCCTCCCCTCCTACTTAAGCCACCTTCAGGCCAGAGCCACTAGATTGATTTGTTCCTGGGTGCTGTGCATACCAGGTAGAGAACATCTATGCATTCAACTTAGTATTTTGTTATTTTTTATTCAAATATGGAATACCACCATTAGGAGGGTGACCATGGCTGTGAATTGCCCTCTTTAAAGTGGCTGGTGCAGCTTCCAGGGATTTTCTGTGGACCTTATGCCCTGAAGAGGGAACAGCTTGAGTTAAGCAGCTTCCCTACTGGGGAATTTACCTCTGGTTTATTCCTTCTTCATCATGGTCACCTGAAGACTGAGGTGAGCCACCCATTGAGTGCTGAAGGTCCACTTGTCCCCACAGTGTCCCTTTGCTGGGCTTGTATTTGGGAGTTTGCTTTGCACTCCAGCACTCATAGGGTGTTTTTATTTGCATTCAATGTTTTAATGCAGTTTCTGTGGTATTCTCTGGGTTTTGGAGCCTTGAATAGTGTTTATTTATGTGTTTAATGTATGTTTCGGCACTTTTTAATGTTTTGTTAAACTTTATTAAAATTGGTGTTCCGCGCCTTTAAGCGCGGCTTTTCCCGCTTAGACGCTATGGCTCCTTTACTCTCTATGAGATTTCACAGTGTGGGACATATCTCTGGGAACCGCTTGTCTCAGCAACTCCAGAGAGGGCTCATTTTAATGCTAGGCTCTTGCTCTATCATCCGGTGTGTGTTTTATTAGTGTGGGGTGTTCAGGGGGGCTTCGGGCACTGTTTGGGGTACTTGTATGGGGAAAACTACATTTCCCATGAGCGCCCGGTTCGCGCTAGTTTCTGATTGGCTATCCTGACGGCCGCCATTTTGTGGTGCTCTTCCTCAGCGAGTACACTACGCAGGGACCGAGCCTTCTGTCCCCTCAACAGATTAACCCTTCGCTGGCCAGATAAGTCCAAATTTAGGCATTTCTGGGGTGAAACTTTAATCTTCCACACTTTTACTGGGTGATAGAGTTTAAAGTGGGGTATATTGACGCTGTGAGCATGTTTACTTCACTGGAGCTAGGGGCTAGACCCAAGTCAAAGGAGGATGGGGGGTCTGCTCCCCCCATGGCGTTTTGCTCCTCTTGTCACACTGGGCTATCTAGTGATAATGTGGGGGATCTATGCCCTAACTGCACTGGTCAAGATAGCAACCCTGGGCTTCCCAGCCATGCTATTGAGCCATCTTGGGTGAGGGAGTTTAAAGCTGCCACTAGGGATCTCAGATCCACTCTTCAACTCTTTCCCTCTCAGGTACAGGGGGCTCTCCAGGTCTGGCAGACCCCCTCTACAATCAGGACCTCCCTGCCTAAGCCACAGGGTGCTCCTGATGTGTCTGATTCTTCTGAGGAAGAACTCTTGCAGGATTCTGATGCTGAGGAACGCACTGTTATTGAGTCTAACAGGTCCATTGGGGACCCTTATGAATGTGACCCTGAAGTCTTGCTGAGGGTCTGATTAGAGCTGTCCTGAATACGCTCAACCTTCCTCTGACTCAGGAATCCACTTATGATCCTACTGACGTTTTTCAAAAGAAACCATCTAAGCCTGTTGTTTGTTTTCCAACTAACCCTACCCTTGCCCGTCTAGTCTCTGAGGCGTGGAAGAATCCTGATAGATCCTCCTCTGTCTCCAAAAAGTTTGCTAAACTGTACCCTTTTCCTATGACTGAGCTGGCAAAATAGGTTCATCCCCCCAAGGTGGATGCTCCTGTTTCCAGGCTATCCAAGTCTACCGCCTTGGCTGTCTCTGATGCCTCTGCCCTGCAGGATTGGACGGATAAAAAGCTAGAGCTTTCTCTTAAGTCTATTTTTGCCTCCATTGGCACTGCCATGCGTCCAACCTTTGCAGTGGCGTGGGTTAATAGAGCCATTGCGGCCTGGACTGAACGACTGACTGACGCAGTTCGCCAGGATGCACCAGTATCTGAACAGTTGCAGCTTCTTGCTAATATCACTGAAGCTCAGAATTATGTTGCTGACGCTGCCTTTGATGCTGTGCGCATGATGGCGAGGGCCTCCACTGCTTCTGTGGTGGCTAGACGTGCCCTTTGGCTGAAAATTTGGTCTGCTGATACAGCCTCTAAGAAAGCCTTGCTTTCCTTGCCCTTTCAGGGGAATTTGCTATTTGGGTCTGAACTCAAAGAAATGATCAGTGAGGCTACTGGCGGTAAAAGTACTCTTCTACCCTCAGTCTTTAAGAAAAAGTTTCCATCCAAACGTAATCGGTCCTTTCGTTCCTTTCAGTCTGAGACACGCTCCTCGGCCCAAACGGGTCCTCCCACTACGCGCTCCTCCTCCAAGCCCAAACAGTCCTGGAAGCCCAAAGTGGCCCCCAAGGCCAAGACCTCCAAGACTGCTTCGGCATGACTCGCCGAACCCGGGTCCGCATCCGGCTGTAGGTGGACGTCTCCGCATCTTTCGCCGGACTTGGGAGGAGTCAGTGGCGGACCCATGGATTCTTCAGGTGGTGTCAGAGGGATACAGGATCCCTTTCTCCTCCCTTCCTCCTTTTCGGTTCCATTTTACTCGTCCTTCTCAGGAACCCTCAAAAAGACGTCTGTTTGACGACGCTATTCAGGATCTCTTGGACAAAGAGGTCCTGGAAGTGGTTCCTCCAGAGGACACAGGTTCAGGATTTTATTCCAACCTGTTTGTGGTGGCCAAAAAGGACGGAGGGGCTCGTCCTATTTTGGATCTCAAAGATCTCAATGCCTATGTGGTGACTTCCCACTTCCGCCAGGAGTCCCTGCGCTCTGTGATTGCTGCTATGTCTCCAGGGGAATTTCTGGCTTCCCTGGACCTTCAGGATGCATATCTTCACATCCCTATCCATCCAGAGAGCTGGCGGTATCTCCGGATTGCCTGCCACAGGGGACACTTTCAGTTTTCAGCTCTTCCCTTTGGGCTAACTTCAGCTCCTCAGGTCTTCCAGAGGGTGTTGGGTTCCTTGATAGCTGTGCTTCATCAGGACGGGGTCAGGGTGACCCCCTACATGGACGATCTCCTCCTCAAAGCTTCCTCGGCGGAGCTTCTTCACCAGCAACTGCAGAGGTGTATACACACTCTGACCCGCCATGGCTGGATCCTGAATCTGGACAAGTCGGACTTGGTCCCATGTCAGAGGCTTCTGTTCCTGGGTCTCCTGTTCGACACTCGCCAATGCATGGTGTTTCTGCCGGAGGATGTGGCTCATCAGATAGCCATCCGAGTGGCGGGGATTCTGGAACTGGACTTAGTGCCAGTAACGAAGTTGACGTCTCTGGTTGGAAGTTCATTTCCACGATCGAAGCAGTACCATTTGCCATGGCCCACTCCAGGGAACTTCAGAGATTTGTGATCCAGACGTGCAAGAATCATCCAGATCATCAGCATCTGTCAGTCTCTCTACCTCCTCATGTGGAATCGAGTCTGCACTGGTGGTTGGATATCTCACATCTCCTGAAAGGGAGATCCATTCAAGTTCCTTGTTGGACCACGATCACAACGGATGCCAGCCTTCGGGGCTGGGGTGCTGTGTTGGGTCGCTTCAGTGCTCAGGGGAAATGGGGTCTGGAGGAATCTCTTCTCTCCATCAATGTTCTGGAACTACGTGCCATCCGGCTTGCCCTGAGACACTGGGAATCTCAACTGACCGGTCGTCAGAGTGGAATCCGACAACGCCACTGCGGTGGCTTACATCAACAGGCAAGGCGGCACAAGAAGTGGCACCGCCTGGTTGGAGGTCAAGGATATTTTGTCTTGGGCAGAAGATCACGTGCCTGTCATCTCTGCAGTTCATATTCCAGGCGTGGACAATGTCATGGCGGACTTCCTCAGTCGTCATACCGTCGACAGCGGAGAATGGGCTCTTCATCCAGAGGTGTTTCACTTACTCACCCAGAGGTGGGGGATGCCGGAGGTGGACCTGATGGCCTCCAGACACAACAGGAAGGTTCCGCTGTTTTGCTCCCGGCGGAGGGACTCCCTTGCTCTGGCAGTGGATGCCTTATCGATTCCTTGGGATTTTTCTCTGGCTTACATCTTTCCTCCTCTTCCTCTATTGATCAGAGTCATCCAGAAACTGAAGCAGGAGCGTTGTCCTGTTATCCTGATCGCTCCAAAATGGCCTCGCCAGTCCTGATATCCGGAGTTGATGGCCATGTCAGTGGCGGATCCGTTCCCACTTCCTGCCCGTCCGGACCTACTTCTTCAGGGATATCTGTGGAAGGAGGATGTTCACTCTCTCCATTTGATGGCATGGCGGTTGAATCCTCGATTCTAGCAAAGAAAGGATTTTCTCCTTCTGTGGTGTCGACTATGCTCAGTGCTCGTAAGCCTGTGTCCTCCAAGATCTATCATCGCATATGGTCAACCTTCGTTGCATGGTGCTCTGATAAGAAATTATCCCTTGATTTTCATCTTCCCACTGTCCTGGCCTTCTTGCAGGACGGTGTTGATAAGGGGCTCAGTCTGAGTTCCCTCAAAGTTCAGACTTCTGCCTTGTCTGTGTTTTTCCAGGAAAGGATTGCTATCCTTCCTGATGTGAAAGTTTTCTTCCAAGGTGTGACTCATGTTCGGCCTGCCTTCAAGAGTCCTGCTCCCCAGTGGGACCTCAATTTGGTGCTGGGAGTTCTCCAGCGACCCCCGTTTGAATCCTTGGCTTCCATTCCATTACGTCTCTTGACTTGGAAGATGGCCTTCCTTTTGGCTATTGTTTCAGTTCGCCGGGTAGCAGAGTTACAAGCTCTGTCTTGTAAACCTCCTTACCTGGTGTTCCACAAGGGTAAGGCTGTGCTTCGCACTACCAAGGAATTCTTACCCAAGGTTGTGTCTGAGTTTCACATCAATCAGGAGATTGTGGTTCCCTCTTTCTGCCCTAATCCTTCATCTGACAAGGAACGAGATCTCCATTTGTTGGATGTGGTGCTTTGCCTCAAGTTTTATGTTCATCGCACCGAGTCTATCAGGAAGTCTGACGCTCTATTCGTCATTCCTGAGGGGCCTAGGGCAGGGAGACCGGCTTCCAAAGTTACCATTGCCTCTTGGATTAAGGCTACTATCCGTGAAGCCTATAAGTTGCGGAATAAGCATGTTCCCTTCCGGGTGACTGCCCATTCCACCAGATCTATTGGGGCCTCTTGGGCCTACAAGAATCAGGCTTCTGCTGATCAACTGTTCAGAGCGGCCACTTGGTCCTCTGTGCACACTTTTTCTAAGCACTATCGAGTTGATGTACTGGCTTCGGCTGATGCCAGTTTTGGAAGGAAGGTCCTGGAGGCAGTTTTGCCTGTGTAGGTCTTCCGCTCTGTGATCCTTAGTGCTTCCTTACTGTTGAGCCCTGTTGGCTCTACTTCCGTGTGCTGTGTTAGTTCAGGGGTTGTTCCCTTGGTTGGTGTCCGTTGACACTTACAGTTTGGGCTATGTAATTAACTGGTTCATAGCAGTTTTAGTGACTTGGGCCTTGTTCTGGTCCTTGCCTTATTTCCTGCCTCTGGATCAGCTCAATGTTTGTACATCCCAGAGTACCAGTGACCTGTATTGGATGACAGTGAAAATAGGATTTTAGTCTTACCTGTTAAATCCTTTTCACTTAGTCCATACAGGTCACTGGTCTCCCACCCTGTCAAGGGACCAGACCTGGCTCTCCTGTGGCATTCAGTGGGAAACCTTTGGGGCATGCTCACAGGAGTCTTTCTTCTTGCTTACCTGGGGTCAGTTTTAGGGTCTCAAATCAATCTAGTGGCTCTGGCCTGAAAGTGGCTTAAGTAGGAGGGGAGGCCCCGCCCCCTGCAATCATTTGCATAATTGTTCCTGCCTATTAAAGGGGCGAATCGCCTCCCAGAGTACCAGTGACCTGTATGGACTAAGTGAAAAGGATTTAACAGGTAAGACTAAAATCCTATTTTCCCCATCCCCGTGAAGCTCTGACATGGAATAAATGACAAATAAAAAATTGCTACCTGTTAGCTAGGGTTCACTATTAAAGCACACAATAATCTGCATGTGAAAAAAGAAAGAAGGTTCAACTCTGGATCTGATTTTAGGTAGTGATTTAACCCAGTGAATATCAGAAAAGTCTCCAACACATCATAAGGCAAATTGTTTAAAACTCCTGTTGCACTCATTGGAGTAAAAGCCCCATTTAAATCAATGGAAATGTTTTCAGTTTGTATTTATTCCTTATGGTACAGCTGGTTTGCTCCAGACTTGTTCCTCTTTTGTTCTGTGCATACAGTTCATTGTGTGCTTTAATACTACACCAGGTTGTTTAGGGGTGCTCCTTTAGAGATTTTGAGAACATCCTACATAATACTTCTCTAGGCAGTTTGTCAGAAGCTGTCATGCACAGTAGAGGCTGCACACGTTCAGACAGTCTCTACTGAGCATGACTGCATCGCATTAAGCAGTGAGATAGTGGCCGCTTAACCCTTTGAGTGCCAGTGGGGTACGCAACGCATTGCAAAGCAATGTGTTGTGTACCCCTCTGGCACTCAAAGGGTTAACATTACCCAGACTTTGGCTCATGTACACGGGCTTTTACACTAGTCCTATATAATAATTCGCTAGGATGTTTGTCAGAAACCGTCATGTGCAGTAGGGACTGCGGGCGTTTGTCATTCTCTACTGTGCATGATTGCATCGTGTGAGTGAGGCAATGCAAGACTGCATCTCGTGTAGCAGTGAGGTAGTGGCCACTTAACCATTTGGTTCCCAGAGGGGTAAGCAAAGCATTGCAAAGCAATGCATTGCGTACCCCTCTGGCACTCAAAGGGTTAACATTACCCGGCCCTTGGCCCGTGTACATGGGCTTTTACACTAGTATCATATAAACTGTATGTTAGTGACACATTTTTTTTTGTAGAAAAAAAACAAAAAAATCCTGAAGGTTGGCTGTTTCCCTTTAACCCCTTGAGTGGTCTCCGGTGCATTGCTTTGCAATGTGTTGGAGACCGCTCTTGTATTCAAAGGTTTAAGTAATCAATGTGATATTGAATGACTAGAGCATGATATGGGTAAAGCAACCCCCTAGGACAGGCAACTAAGGTGCTTTTAGCCCATCCAGTGACCACTCACCCACTCCTCACTTGACTGCACCCCTGTTCCCACCCACTGTTGACTTGCACAATAAATACACTTATGATGCAACGCGGAAGTTCAGAAAAGGCTCTTAAAATCCCATGGTTACTTTGGATGTTTCCAGTGCATTGCATTGCAATATACTGGATAATGTCTCCAGCAGCCAAGAAGTTAAAGAATGCCCAGTAAAGGGGTACATAAGCTCATAAATAAACCAGCTACCATAACTCAGGAGTAGTTGTCTGTAATAGGGATATTGGAACTGCCTGGTTAAACCGCAGCTCAAAATCTGGGTGTGGCCCACACACATAAGCAGCCCTCAAAACTGCAGCAGGCAGTTGCCTATTGTGCCTAATGTGAAATCTGACCCTGGCTATGGTTACTGGAAGAAAACATACTTATTCATTGCTTGACTTAATGTATTTGCCGTATTTTTATGGACATAGGAATGCTATCTACAGATGAAAATGTTTTATGGATATGCAGATACATATTCACCCTAACAAGTATCATGGCATTTCTGGTATGGGGATGAAGTCTGTTATTAATATATTAAATCACAATTGGTACACTAGGTTAAGCCACTCATTACTGAGCGCAGCTTGATTCCTGGAGTTGATTTCCAGCTAGTGCATAATGAAGAAGAGATGAGGTGAGTATTTACGTTATCCCAAGTTACCCATGACTGCTCTCTGAGGTTACTTAGCAGCTCTGTAACTGTTGCCTTCCAAAGCACTAATTAATGTTCATTTATTTTTTCTTATTACTGTCTTATCTGTTATTTGTCACTTTTACTTTCTTATTCGTTATTAACTGGCACCCGTAGACCACTTATTGCATTCATTGTTTGAGAAGATTTTAAAACATGTCAACAGACTTATTAGAATGCAAATTGTAAACTTATTATGAACATAACGCTTGGAAAAACAGAGTTTCAATGACTTAAAGTGACAACAAATTCAAGCTAATTTGAACTTAGCATGTTTAGACTATTTGAATTTAATTTTTATTTTAATAAAATCATGAAGAATTAAAAAAACAAGAAAATCTGTAAATCAGGTTGTTGTTAAAAGGAAAATATATGTTCACAAATCATGTAAGGCAGGGGTAGTCATTTGTTGGACCTCCAGCTGTTGGGGCTACAACTCCCATAATTCCCAACAAGCTGTTACAGTTCCTTACAACAGGTATGTCACCTTACAACGGGTCTGTCATCTTACAACAGGTCTGTCACCAGTGTAACTTCACCCACTTCTTTCCGCAAATTATTTGAATGTGTGAGCTGCAGCCAGAATTCCAGAATTACTGGATGGTACACCCATGGGTCAATGCAAATATTGAACCGCACTATCTTGAATCATAAATGTTCAGAATGAATAAAATCAAAAAGTTGTACCTTTATTTTCAGTTAATAGCAAATTTTTTATTTGACCACATCTCAAATGGAAGGCAACAAACAGGGTTCAGTTAAAACAACAGCATTACTGGTCCGATCGACATGTTTTGCATATTAAATGCTTAATCATGATGGTAACCAGTTTCCCATATACCCCGTCAACATGAAAGATCGAGTAACCAATCAAGGACATAATGTCTAGTTTCAATCCAATAAGAATTGTCTCTGTCACAACTTATGACACTGTTATATCTTAATTAGATTCTATAATAACCTTCTGTATGTCTCCTCAAACATACAGTTATACTGGCAAAAATATATCATCCAAAATTTTGTCAATTTTGTCAATTCAAGGAATGGACTATTTACACTGGCCCGGCAAAGTATATTGATAACAGACATTAACTGCAGTACACAAATAAATCGGCCAGTTTTAAAGGCAATGTTTCAACAAAGGAAAACTCGATCTTAAAAAATAACTACAATACTCCCATAAACTTGGGTGGAGGTATGTAAACCTTTTTTAAAACATTTAAATAAAATCAACGTACGGTATACCACATGGATAGTATTAATGTATAAAGAATAAGGAACACGTGATGGTACCATAAGTCATTAACATCAAAGTACTAACGGTGTATTATATGGGGCAACATTACTATGGGCTCCATGGTGGAGACGTTCAGTTCTATAAAGAAATATTATATAAAACATGTTACATCGTAACTTTTATTTAAGCCCTTTGGATATCTTGTACCCAGTGTGAATATCCAAAAGGCTTCTCGTCTTAATAGCCGACGGTCCAAGTCTCCATCACACATACCCAATCTTACCCTCTCTATAATATGAACTGATAGTGTGTCAGTACTACCATTGTGTTGTTCATTAAAGTGACTTAAGACTGTCGATTTAAATCCTGGATTTCTAACATCACTCAGATGTTCATTGAGCCATTCTCCCAATGTTCTTAATGTCTTGCCCACATACTGGGCACAGGTGCAGCACGTTAGCAAATAAATTATCCCACGCGTGACACAATTGGCATATGTCCGCATGGTATACTGTTTGCCTGCTGCACTAGAAATAAAATCCTTTGAAATCTTGATATATTTGCAACATTCACATTTAGTGATGCTGCATCTATAGCATGTGTTTTTTAATTATATAACATATTCTTTTCTTTTTTATCTTAGTAACTCTTTCCTGTCTTCCTTTTTAGTAAGGTTGTAAGCCCTATCAAGGAACCACCAGGGATATCCTCTTTCTAAAAATCTCTCGTAGAGTTTTTGAGATTGATCCTCAAAAGATTCTTCAGTAGAACAATTGGGTCTAAGACGTTTAAACTGTCCAACTGATATACCCCTAATTGTATGCCCGGGGTGGCAACTGTCTGCTCTCAAGATGCTGTTACCTGCTATAGGCTTTCTATATACATCAGTGTCTATATATCATGTATTAGGGTTCCCTCTTAGAGTCAGATCTAAAAATTGTATGTGTGTCCTGTTAATCTCAAAAGTGAAACTTAAATTTAAAGTTTCATCATTCAAGTAGGACACAGTCTTGTATCTCCGAAGTATCACCTTGCCAAATAAACAAGCGGTCATCTATGTACCTGCCGAACGTCACTATACTCTCCCTGTGTGGGTTACTAGCTCCAAAGAAGCAAGACTCCTCCCACCAACCTATGAACAGGTTCTTGTAGGAGGGGCACAAATTTTGCACCCACAGAATTCCTGCGCCTCTGGAGGTAGAACCCACCATCAAAGAGGAAGTAATTGTGTGTGAGCAGGTACCTCGTGACCTTCAGTATATAGTTCTTTAAATCTTGACTGCAATTACTATAGCAGTCAAGGTGGTGCTGGACCATCATGGGTTGTTATACCCATACCGGGAAATCTTTAGTAATAGGTCACCTGGAGGTCCCCCCCCCCAAAAAAAAAGTACCACGTTTAACCATTTGAGTGCCAGAGGGGTATGCAACGCTCTGGCACCCAAAGGGTTAAAGTAGCATTTAACGTCACTCCCATCTATCACACCACCTTGATGACCAGGCCAGTACAGGCTCTCCGCTCTCCTCTTGCCCTGACACCAGGCACGCAGCGTCATGATCACATGACACAGGTCACAAGTTGTCCACGGACCGCGATGCCAGAGCAGGGCTCTGATGAGACTGAGGTATATTATGAAATGTGCGCAGGCAGGAGCAGAAAATGCGCGCACGCTGTATATGCCCAGAGAATTTAAGGTTTCACCCGGAGTCCCGGAGACACTGCTCTAAATCCGGAGTCTCTGGGTGAAATCTGGCAGGTTCCCAGCTATGGTTATACCCTTAAGGACCCATGACAGTCCTGGACCGTCATGGAATTCCAGGATCCCCGCGTGGCTGCACGCTGTTTGGGGAGTCCGGAATCAGATTCCGAAAAAAAAATGGCCCATGGTCCTTAAGTGACCGCACCGTGCGTGCGCGGACGGTCCTTAAGGGGTTAAAGTGTTGTGTTGGTACAAAATTAAGTCCTCTTTCAAGGACCTTCTGTTCAATAGGAGATAGCTTGTAATGGGATAAATTTATGACAGTTCTTATTTCTTCTGTTTGTTCTTCTTTTTCTGTTGTTTCTGGGCATGTTTTGTTTGGGTCTTTGTTTCGTCCACCCCTCCTTGTTTTGGTTGTTTTGGTTTGTTTATTCGTAACCGAGAGGAAGTCCTCCTGACAGGATGGGTCGTTGTTATTGTATCCGAAAAAGCAGTAACCACTTTGTCCTCCCGTCCGGGGGATAAAAAAGGAGAAGATGTTGAGGTTGAAGGTGTTACGTCTAGTAGTTCTTCATTGGATACCTCTTCAAAACCCCTGTCTATAGTATCAATATCAGTGCTGCTGAAACTCACTCTTTTTGATCCTGACTTCAGTATAATTTTCCACTGATATTTACTAGATTTTATGTCTGTTTTCTTCTTTCATGTATTGATGTGTTCTGTCTCATAATCCTCTTTATCTCTGAGGAATTCTCTTTGTTTTGTCTCCATGATTGATTTTTCCAAATCTTCCAAATGTTTAGACAAATCAGCATCCAGCAAATTGAAGTCATGATGATCTGTAAACTGAACGGCATTATCTTGTTTTATTTTTATCTCTTGTGTTAATTGCTTCAAGATCTCTTGTTTGTATTCGATGATTAAATCCATTAGCTGGTTTGAACATTGTGAGAGTATGGCATTCCATTTCTCCATAAAAAGATTGTTTTCTCTTATAAATGTTGGGATCTTTCTAATTCTTAGCCCACGTGGTATTCTTTTTATAGCAATATATTGCTGTAAAGTTGTAACTTCCCACCAGGCTTTTGTTTCTCTAATCATTAGATTATCCAGCTCATGGAAGACAGACTTTAAGTCAGTACTTTCTTCTCTATTCTTCAAGTTCAATTCAACAAAAAGCTTATTTACTTTTGACAGTCTCCTTTCAGTATCATCCGTAGGGTGTAAGCACCTGTTCTCTTTAACCCCTGTGTTGCCTTCCATATTTTCCTCCATTATATTCAACTCTTTTCTGGTGGTCAGTACTGCACACTATATGTTTTCAATAACAGGATAAATGTATAATCGTTTATTCCTTATTTTTCACGATTGATATTCTCAACAGTTATAATGACTGTCCTCTTATGAAATCACTGAGCTCTGCTACATGGAGAATAAACTATCTCAAATGTCCCAAAGTTTAGCGGCTCCAGTGTAGAAAGGATTAAATACTCAAACCAATGTACAAAGTCACTGAATAGAGAAGACTGTATCTGTCTTCAAATAGTGTGCAACTATAATCTGTTAAATATGCAGACAAATGTGCAGGTCCAATGGATTCTTCACAACCAGGTATACAATGCAAATCTTGAACCACACTATCTTGAATCATAAATGTCCAGAATGAATAAAATCAAAAGATTGAGTTTTTCTTGTAAAATATCTAGGATAAATGACTTGTTGTTTGTCTGACACTGCAGATGTTTGAAACATTGCCTATAAAACTGGCCGATTTAGTTGTGTACAGCAGTGTAAATAGTCAGTTCCTTGAATTGACAAAATTGACAACATTTTGGATGAGATATTTTTGCTGGCATAATTGTATGTTTGAGGAGACGGACAGAAGGTTATTATAGAATCTAATTAAGATATGTTACTTTAAGACATAACAGTGTCTGACGTTGCAACTATGTGATAGAGACAATTCTTATTGGATTGAAACTAGACACTATATCCTTGATTGGTTAATCAATCTTTCAAATTAACGGGGTATATGGGAAACTGGTTACCATCATGATTAAGCGTTTAATACGCAAGACATGTCGATCGGACCAGTAATGTTGTTGTTCTAACAGAACCCTGTTTGTTGCCTTCCATTTGAGATGTGGTCAAATGAAGAAATTGCTATTAACTGAAAATAAAGGTACAACTTTTTGATTTTATTCATTCTGGACATTTATGATTCAGTGAGCTCACCATTTTCCATGCCAGTCATGGATGCTGAATTCCTCATTAGTGAAAATGTAAAAACTAAAATGTTAATGTATTGTATATTATAAAGCTCCCACACACACAAAATTGAATACGTTTAGGTCTACAGCCAAGGGATGTAAACTGACAGAAGTATTTCTGAAAAAAAGAGAATGTTAATCTTTCTTTTTTACATTTTTTATGAACTTGCAAAAGTCAAGCAAACACTGTCCTGTCTACGTATTTTTTTTTTAACGAAAAACACATAAATTGTATCATAAGTATTTTATGCTGCTCTGGAGAAATGCATTCGAACATTATTACACACACACACACACACACACACAGATTAACAGCACTTGTACCATGGTGAAATATGAGGTAATTGAATAGAGCAATACAGGAAAGACTGTTTTGCCCCTAACTCTGAACTTGGTCAATCCAACAAAAAAAGTTCACTTTTTATTAGCATGACAAAGCTCTGAGATGAAGGAGAAACATTTCCCTCTTTTCTGTACGCTACTGATCAATTAAATTCCCCCATATTTTACCTTTGTCAGAATGCTATGTATCTGTGTATGTACTGAATTAGTTTAAAATGGACAATTCCTGGGACAAACAGGTGACCAGTATGTATATAATTTAGGTAATTGTAATTGTTGTATTTATGTAAAAGTTTTACAGTTCAACTTTTTTAATCAAACTAATAGTGCCCTTTGGTAAACAGAGCACAAATTGTCATTTTCTACTGCTGTCTATGGCAAGCTTCTAGTTGCAGCGTGAAATTCTCATAATCAGCAGTATTAATAGTGTCAGATGTTGACCAGACTAGAAAAATACTTAAAATGAAAAAATGTGTTGTGGAAAATACACTTAGCTCACCGCAGACACAATAACAATAATAAAGAATAATAATAATAATAATAAAGTCCATGGCTAACCCCACAAAAAAAATAAATAAAACTCTCCAAAAATGCACATTTTCAGTGTAATAATGACTGAAATAGGCATCTCTCAGCATTGACCGTTCACTTGTTCTAAGCAGAAAATGTTTTTAACCCTTTGAGTGCCAGAGGGGTACGCAACGAATTGCGAAGCAATACGTTGCGTAACCCTCTTGCACTCAAAGGGTTAAAAAGGAAACCTACTCTCATAATGAACAATCACCTTTAGGACCAAATTATAGGGAGGATACCATGGGAATAGAGAAATGATTTTTTATTTTTTGCCATTTTTGCCATGGATTTGACCATTTTCACAGTGGCTTCCATCTTTGGACTTATGGAAATCACCCATGGAAATCAAAAATAAATATTATAATTACCCGAGCAAAGAAATGAATTAGTGTCATAAAATATAAGCAATGACAGTGGATTTTAAATTTGTTTCTCTATCCTAAATGTGACTCAGATCAATTAGAGTTCCAATATTCACTTTTCCCAGCGGCACTGTAGTGATTAATCAGCATGACAATAAACACTGGAGTACACTGGCTGTATAAAAACAACCACTTTTTGAAATTCACTAAGGTTGTCTTCTAATGTATTCACTGAAGTAAGTTTTTTCTAATTTTATTTAAGAGTAGTTTACAAAATATTATGCAAGGCTATTTAAATTTGTTCTAAGGATGATTGAAGATAGTGGATTATGTTTTGAAATATGATTTAGCAGCCCAATGCATACTAGAGATCTCTCCACTGCTTAAAGAAGCAATGCATTAAGGATCTTTCCAGCATCCAAGGAGAAGCATATCGTTCATACTTCAAAAATGTAATTCAGCTTTTCATTAAAATAGCATTTCCCTTGGTCATATGTTCTTTTTCAGAATAATCTGTTCCCTGGCAGCACAATATTTTGTTTATAGTATGCAGGGAAAATAGGGATTTTGATAAGGTAATAATCTGACTTGAGCAAGGTTGAAAGAAAGCAAGATATATTTATAAATTGAACGCATGTGTAAGAGAGTAAGGTAGCTTCACTGTACTAGTAATTGAAAGCCGGAATGATGGCAGTGGTTTAACAAGACCTGTCAAAGGTACATTTATCATGCAAGCAGATGCCAACGAACTCTTGTCCCCCATTATTTTGTTTAACAGAAAGTGACTTCCTTTCAAGGTGACAGAAAATTTGTCTCCTTGATAAAAGCTGTTAATACTAATTTTTTTCCGCATGTGGTCATACCCTTTCTACATTTCTCATTTGACTTCTGCAGTTCACAATATTATGAATTTACATGCCATAACATAATTTTATTACAACACCATCTGGATTTGAACAGTTTCAGATTCACGCAAGAGGATATACTTCTCCACATGCTCTGTACAGCAATTTAATGAAATGCTTATATGGATACACAATATTGATTTTTATTTTCTTTTAGAAATGTAACCTATTTATAGGTTTTGGCTAAAAAAAAATAATTTGCAGTAGCTGTTTTATTCTAGTTTTAGTCATACAAATATATGAGTACTTTGGTCCTTGGCGATACCTTTTTTATTTGGACTGACTGTTAAGAAAAAGGAATTATTCTGATAGGTTTAATATATGTTTGTTTTAATATAATTTGCCCACCTAAAAATTAAACTACAATTTAATCACCAAATGGGACATGTATAAAAATGGTTCATAAAAGTGGGTTAAAACAATTGCATCAAATATATCAAAGACAAATAATCATTCATCACAATTGGTACACTTTGTTAATATCCAAAGTGCAATTGTTTAGGTCTATTTATTTATTAACTATTTGCTTTACTACATGATCCTTTTCTTCTTGAAAAATAATCACCAGTATATGCTGGTGAACCATCTTGTTTTAATCCCATATAACTTTAAATGATAGAAACATTCAAATACATGAAGGGATTCAACAAAGTGCAGGATGGAGGTATATTTCAAAGGAGTAAAAATGTTAGGACAAGAGGCCATAGTCTAAAACTAGAGGGACACAGGTTTAGATATAATGTAAGAAAGTTTTACTTTACTGAGAGGGTAGTAGGTAAGTGGAATAGCCTACCAGCAGAAGTGGCAGAAGTTAATACAGTGACAGAATTTAAGCATGCATGGGATAGGCATAAAGCTGTCCTTAAAGGGATAAATGTTTCATAATAAAAAACAACTCTAATTAATCATCATAGTATTTGGACTTTGGAGAGTGTTATTTCAGTTCTGTCAGAGTTGTAGTTCAGAAGTAATTCAATGACAAAATGTCCCCCTCCCGCCCCTTTTACTGATGTAACACTGCTCAGCCAAAGCAGAAGGGAGGTGCCCAGGTAGATTGCACAGAGGAACAATCTTCAATTAAGATAAGGGAAAAACCTGAAAAACTTGTCAAGGGGGGAAGGGCTTTCATTGTTCTCATAGGAAGAAGATTGTCCCCTGCTGTTATCTGTCTGGTCTTACAACCAGTTTCACATCTGAGAAGAGATGGCTTACACTAGGTAAAAGGGGTGGGGAGGGGAAACTTTGCTTGTGAATATCTCTTAAACCATAAAGGTTTGAGAGATAAGACTTATATCGTTCTTCATGTTTTTTTAATGCCTACAAAATAAAATAAAGTTAAAATGAAGTATTACTATCCCATTAACATAAGAAAAGACCAAGGACCAAAAACGGTTTGAGGTTTTTACAGTAGGGAAATGGGAGACTAGATGGGCTGAATGGTTCTCATCTGCCATCAGATTCTGAACATAACACTAGGTAGCAAAGTGTAATTTGCATACAATTCTGTATTTTGACTGCAGCATTATTTCATGGCCTTCTCTAGTTTTAGCCCCCACCCTTATGTCAGTGAGATAGCTCAGTGGTAAATCCCCTGACTGCAGAGCCTGCTCAAAGTTGCAGGTTTGAATCCTGGCAGGGTCAACTCAGCCCTTTCTCCTTCCAAGGTTGATAAATGAGTACAAATGATTGGGTGATAAAATCTATTATTCAGCTGCTGATTCGGTTAATTCTGAGAGCGTGCACTGAAAGTGCTTTGAGTCCCACTGGGAGAAAGGTGCTATATAAATACTAGTTATTAATATTATTGTCATTTTCAAACAGTCTGTTTAGTTCCACATACTACTGCCATAAAACAGAAGTAGTGACATCACTAATCACTAATGTGCAGGGGACTGAAGTTCAGCCAGTTCCAATGATGTCACAAGATTCTAGGCAAAGGAAATGTAATCTATCTTGTGTTCATAAATTGGCAAAAAAGGATGATCTGGTAGAATTTATCCATTAGATAAGTCTGTAGTGAGTTCCTCTTACGTTTCCTTTGTAACTGTTTTAGACAGAGCTGCCATTAAGCAGACCCTTGATAAGATGATCTAATGAGGGTGGGTAACAACATTTCTCTTTTAAAAATCAAAAACAATCTTTAAAAAATAAACATTTCAAAGTTATTGCAAAGTGTATTATTTAATTTAGCAATTAAATTTGCTGGAACACTGGACTATGTGACTCTTTAATTTATTTAAAGGTGCAAACCTCAAAATTCACAAACAGATTCCTTCTCAATAAAGGGAATGTCTCTTCTCTATCCATATCAGTGAGTTATGCTACTTGCTCTTTTTGGTGACTAAAGTATCATTGGCATCATCAGAGAGGGGGGAAGAGGGGGCACTTGCCTGCCCCCGCACTTGCCCGCCAATATATGAATGCTGACATAGACTTTAAAACCTACCCCGATTATCGCTTTGACCCCCCACCCAGAAAAACTTCTGCTGACACCAATGTACAGTGTTCAACGCATATTGAATAAAACAATTATTTTAATTTCACTTCATGGATTGTTCCAGAGTTAGCAAATATGCATGATGTAGGTGATTTTATTATCTGCTCTATGTTATAAAATATTTACATTTGCTATTACATTCTCCACTTTAGTAGAGAAAGAAAAATGAGAGACTCTTAGTGAAAATGAACCAAGCTCTTTAGCATATGCTCTGTAGGATTATGCACCGTGAGAAACAATTAATGTCATGAGACATATTCCATTAGAATAAACCATGCTCATTGGCTTGTTCTGGGTGGTATTTTCCACTCATTTTATTTCTCATGTGGTACTACAGCAGAAAAATATCCATACTGAAAAAAGTGTAGTCTCTGCCAAAAGGACAATTCAGGATTGGAGACTATTAAGTTTTAGCAGTTGCTGAATATGGGAGCTGTGTTGGCTCAAATTAAATGTATAATTTAAAGGGATAGTAATACTTCGTTTTAACTTTATTTTATTTTGTAGGCATTAAAAAAACATGAAGAATGATATAAGTCTTATCTCTCAAACCTTTATGGTTTAAGAGATATTCACAAAGTATCCCTTCCCTGTTCAAGCAGATCAGAAGGGAGGTGCCCAGGTAGACTGCGGAGAGGGACAATCTTCAATTAAGATAAGGGAAAAAGCTGAAAAACTTGTCAAGGAGGGAAGGGCTTTCATTGTTTTAATACAAAGAAGATTGTCCCCTGCTGTTATCTGTCTGGTCTTACAACTAGATTCACATCTGAGAAGACATGGCTTACACTAGGAAAAAGGGGCGGGAGGGGAAACTTTGCTTATAAATATCTCATAAACCATAAAGGTTTGAGAGATAAGACTTATATCATTCTTCATGTTTTTTTAATGCCTACAAAATAAAATAAAGTTAAAACGAAGTATTACTATCCCTTTAAGTCTTTGACTTCCCTGGTGAAGTCAAGCCCTTCTGTTTTTGACCCCCGAAGCAACAGAGAAGCTCTGTTGATTTGTACAGTGTAGCCCCTGGCTAGTTACTAAAAACCATATTCATTTAGCTTAAAGGGTGCAATTCTGGAGCAAAAAAAAAGAGGATCCATGGGGGATGAAAGTTCCTAATATTTTAACCTATTGAGTTCTACAGTGGTCTCCATCACACTGCAAAGAGAAAAGAATTTTGAAGACTTTTTTGGAATATTAAAATGTGTTGAGAAGGGGAAAATGACATAAATGACTCTTTGTTCCCTCTCTGCATTTGCTCTCTAAATAACCTTGCTCCAAGGTCCTCTTTTATTTACACTTTAATCTATAGTTATTTGTTTTCCAATCTCTTTCTTTCTTTAAGTGTTTCCTCTCTCTCTCTCTCTCTTTTTATCTTTCTATCGCTCACTCTCTCTCTCTTTCCCCCTGCTGTTGTAAGTCAGTGGGGTTAGTAAGCCTGTTTGAAGGAAATGTACTTCTAAATTAAATCAAGACAAGTAAGGACATGCATGTTTTGTCTTACTGGTACAATTCTATCTACACAGGTAATTGATAGACATTGTTATCATTATTTCAACAAGAGAAATCTGGAAAACTAAACCAATGAGAATCCAAGGAATGTTTATTTCACCTCTATAATGGAGTCAGTTTGCTACAAAATTGCACCTCTTTATACACTTGAATATAGCCCTAATGTACTCCGATATAAGTATATATATTAACATGATACTTTCTATTTAATCTTGAAGAAAAGAGTATATATAGTGCTAAGGTTGTGTTTTGCATGAGAGTTTTAGAAAATAAGGATAATAAGGGTTCTGGGTAGGTTTCCCTGTGTTAGTAAAACTGTGTATCATAATATTAAATAATTTCATAAGTAAAACTTGAAAAGGGTTTGACTGAAAATACATTTTGCAGTTTTATTGCAAGCTAAAACATTCTTACACATTAAAATGCAAATTAATATGTTCCTTCTTAATAAATTACACTTTCAGTGTAGTCATGGAAATTGTTGTAAAAAGTATCCAAGAACCCATGAGAAAGTTCTAGTTAATGGCATAATAACTTTAGATATATATATATATATATATATATATATATATATATATATATATATTTATCTATACATATATTTATACACATTTGTATTTATTTTTACAGGAGTGGATGATTTGAATCAACATGGAAGAGGAGTGGCATTAGCGGACTTTAATAGAGATGGAAAAGTAGATATCGTGTATGGGAACTGGAATGGACCCCACCGCCTCTATTTGCAGATGAACACAAATGGAAAAATCAGATTCCGGGTAAAAAAATAATCTTTATATAATGAAAAAAAAATTTAATTATATACTAGAAAGCAATGATTTTGAAAACTATCTAGCTTCCATTGGGTTTAAGAATTCCAGTGGTATTAAACTTTTGACACGTGTGTCTCATTGTAATCATATCATCCCAATTTAGGTAGTAAACAATACATATGAGAGTTGGTACCATGTTAGCTGTAGAAGTACAGGAGGCAAATATAGTTGTTGATACCTTTATTAGCTAACTAAGCAGATTTAGGATGCAAGCTTTCAAGACCTCTTAGGTCTCTTAATGCCTGAGGAAGAGACCTAAGAGGTCTTTAAAGCTTGCATCCTAAATCTGCTAGTTAGCCAATAAAGGTATCCACAATTATATATTGCCTCCTGTAAATAATACAGCAGTCTATAGATGAGAGAAGGTGCAGTGGCACTTTTGTGTGTCATGGACATCCACTTAGGGTGCCCCATTTTATCTTTAAGGCTTTGACAAAAATATAAATGTAGAGTTACAAGTGAATATATATGGATATTACTATGCACAATATGTTTATTTTAGTTGTGAGATCTAAGAAAAAATATATATTTATGTATTTGAATTCTTCATTACACCCTTGAAAAACTAAAAAATTCCAAGCTGCGTATTACGGTTGTGTTGAGCAAAAAAAAAAAAAAAAAAAAAAAGCTTAAGAACCACTGTCCTTAGGCTTTCCAGGTGTTTTTGGGCTGCAGCTCCCATCATTCTTAGGTGACCACTGGAAAATATTGGAGAAGGTAAAGCAATATGACGCAGATGAAGACCTGGTGCCAACAGAAGGTTGAAAAGGGATTCTGTCTCACAGGGACATTTCTAGGTGCTGACTGAGAAGGCTAAAGTCCCATGTTTCAAGCTTAAAGCCTAACTCTGCAGCATACAGAGCACTCAGTGCTGCAGGGAGATGACAACATTGCACAAATATCTCTGATTACACAGCCCCGACAGAAAGCTGTCTTAAAGCAGAAATCCAGGGATCTCGATGCCAAACATCTTAATATGTAATCAAAAAAGGAGAAGATATAAGAAAGTATTAAAAAGTATAGGCCCCTATATAGACCCCTCTAGCATTAAAGGGGTTAAAATCCCCATTTAAATCAATGAGGATTTTTGGAAAATTTAGTTCTCCCCTATAGTGCAAATGGTTTTCCCCAGACGTTTTCTTAGCATCTGAATAGAATTAACAACCACCCAACTCAAAATGTCCCTTTCCTTCAATCATATCCTCTACCTTAAAGGGATAGTAATACTTGCATTTTACTATCCAGCATCTTGTAGCCCTTAAAAAAACAAATTAAATGACCCCAGAGGCATCTCTCAAACCTTTATGGTTTGAGAGATATCCGCTTTCAAAGATCCCCCTACCCTGACGTCAACGCTCTAGTGGACTGCAGGGGAATCCTAACCCTGAACAATCGGAGGCTCTTCAGCAGAGCCGAGATTGCGTTATTGAAGAAGAAATCCTTCATTGAAACAGTGTTATACGTGTTCTTGCAAAACAAGCACACGTAGAAGACTGTTCCAGTGAAGGATTTCTTTTTCCATAAAGCGGATTCCCCTGCAGTCAGCTAGAATGCTGATGTCAGGGGAGAGGGAACTTTGAAAGCGGATATCTCTCAAACCATAAAGGTTTGAGAGATGCCGCTAGGATCATTTAATTTGTTTTTTTTAAGGACTACAAGATGTTGGATAGTAAAATTTACGTATTAATATCCCTTTAAAGGGGAACTTTCACATTGTAAAACATAGTTGATTTTGAAAGAGCTTTCAAAAGCACATATGTTTATTTAGCCATTTTTACAGTAATTATAGTTATATGTGATATTTAGATTTATGTATTGGCCTGCCAGACAGTAAACATTCCACACTGCTTTCTCTTCCAACTGCTATTTCCTGCTGGTCAGTAGTAGTTCATTTGTATAAACTGACAAATATTGCTAAATTTGTTATAAGTTGTTACATGAAAAATGACCAACATACATATAGTTGAATATGAAAGATCTATTTGTTACAAAGAGAAAGTAACAGATTAACTGTTCCATGTTCCCAATCATCTGTCTTCCCACTTTAACAAGGGAAAGTTGAAGATGGCAAATGTAACCTCTAGGTCAGATTAAATCGATTTTTCCAGTATCAAAAAATCAATTTGTATCACTTGGTGCCTTAAAATAAAATTAGAAAAAAACGCCTTAAATCTGATTCAGTGTCTGTGTGCCTTCTTCATCTCTAACATATGAGTGACTGAAAGGCAGAAGGAAACTGAAGTATGAAGAATAAGTACAAGTCGTGAAAGTGAATGATCAGCTCAGTAAATGACTGATTGTAGTGGGTATACGTACAATTTGTTGAGCCTTCTCAGTCTAAAGTATCTTACAATCATATTTCTCCTACCCAAACCCATCTGTTAACACTTAAATCAGGTCAGGATTTAACCCGATGAACCCCTTAAGGACCAGCGGTCCAGGGAAGTTACCTTCCCTTAAGGACCGCTTTGATCCTTGCCGACACGCCAGTACACGTGACCTGTTACGTGTACCAGCGCGCCACTTTGAGGCCTAAGAGAGATCACTCCAGTCTTGGAGCGGACAATTTTAGACCCCGTTTTTACTTACAGTGCTCCCGGTAGAGCGCTGTAAGTAAAGTACGTGATGTGCTATGACCGTCACTGGTCCGTAAGGGTATAAGGACCATGTCATAGTACGTCACGTAGTCCTTAAGGGGTTAAGCACAAGGGAATTAATCAGTGGCTTATTTATTTGAATGACCTACCTGTGCTTAATCAGGGATATCCATAAATCTTGGCTGGGATAAGGAGCTTGATGATAGATTTAATCCAGCTCCCAAAATGACAATGTGCTCATTAAGTGTTGCAGATGCAGACTTGGAATTACCCACCTAATTATAACCATGTGACCTCCTGCCATGAGCATACGATCTTAAATGAAGAATAATATTTTTTTCCATGAAGAATATATAGGATTCCTGCTGAGTAAATCAAGGGTATTCCCGCTGTTGTCAGATGCTTAATTAAAAGTTATTACAGTTCACATCAGACCCCAAACCCATTTACTATTTCTTTCTTTGGGGAACTTCCGTACAGCTATTGACAATCCCAGTAGACTGATTTAGCAGCTGTGCCACCTAGTGGTGACTTTTCATTATAAGGTTTTTTACTAAAGCAAAAACGTTTGGGCTTCAAATTTTCAGTTTTCAATTTAAGAGAACATACCTATAGGCCTTGTTTCTTATTCCAGTGCTCACTGTGAGACATCTATAGCATTCAGTGGGTTAAATGCACCATTTTAACCCCTTTGAGTGCCAGCGGGGTACTCAACATATTGCTCTGCAATGAGTTGCATACCCCTCTGGCACTCAAAGATTAAGATTTTGGAGTAAACAAGATGCAATACAAGTAATGAATTAAAAATCCTGTTGCTTTAAATGTGGCTTTTAACACATTAAAAGCTAGAGAGGGGCTCTATTACATTGTGAAGAAACGAGCTGGAGACCTCTCTAGCTTTCAAGGCAGTAAAACGCCATTTAAATAGGAATTTGCAGAATTTGTATTTGTTCCCTATTGCACAGTTTGTTTTCTTCAAAATTGCAGCTCGTTAGCTTGAGACAATCATGACATTGTCAAGTCAGATTGTTAACTTATTGACCCTGTCCTGATGAGTTTTATTTATTTTTTGAATAATAAATCTTCTGAAAAAGAATCATATTCAATTCAATGGAAAAAAAACTTTCTTCAGATTCAGAATTAAGTTCTTACTCAAACACACAAAAGCCAGGAAATATAGATTATGTTTTTGGAACTTAACTCCGCACCCATGTGTGCTTTGCTGGTGAGCTGGTGACATCACACATGACATCAGAAATGTCATCCTCAATGACATAATAGTGATATCACAAATCACATCACAAATTATATTTGATTATATCACAAATTACCTCAGAGGTGGCATCACAAATGACCCTGTTAATGCTGTATATCATCAATTCTAGTCTACAGCCAACTCATGATACAGTAGTAACCCAAAAAATAAACTCTGAAGGTGAGCCAAAAAAATATTTTACCACACTGCAGATCCTCATTCTCCACCAACATGTCATAAACCAGAGCACTACTTGCACTGTACCTAATTATCATGTAATAACACTAATCCAAATGTGTACACCACTAAAATTACAATTTACTATAACATACTAAAACTGCCAAAAAAAATCTGAAAACATAAAGATTGACACTGCAACATTTCAGCTATTCTTAAAGGGATAGTATTACTTCAAAATTAGTATCCCTCATTTTGTAGTCCTTAATAAACTGAGTTAAATGACACCAGTGGCATCTCTCAAACCTTTATGGTTTAAGAGATAGCCGCTTTCAAAGTTTCCTCTCCCCTGCTGTCAGCGTTCTGCCAAGCACACGTAGAAGACTGTTTCAATGAATCATTTTTCCTTCCATAACGAGATATCGCTCTGTTTAAGAGCCTCCGCCTGTCCAGGGACCAGATTTCGCTGACAGCAGGGGAGAGGAAAGTTTGAAAGTGGCTATCTCTTAAACCATAAAGGTTTGAGAGATGCCACTGGTGTCATTTAACTCAGTTTATTAAGGGCTACAATATGAGGGATAATAATTTTGAAGTAATACTATCCCTTTAAAGCGTATAGTTTGCACTGAAACCAATAAACTCTACACTAGTGATGAGCGAGCGTGCTCGGCCGATGCTCGGATCGGCTCGAGCATCGCTCTGCTCGGCACATGGCGGTACTCGTCGAGTACCGCCATGTGCTCGCCCGACATGTTCGGGTGGCGGGGATCTGTGCCGGAAGAGGCACAGATCCGAAGAAGCTCCGCTGGACCACCAGGGACTGGAGATACGGGGGCATTGCGGAGATGAAGGGGGCATTGCGGAGATGAAGGGGGACATTGTGGAAGAGGGGCATAGACTCTATGCCCCTCTTCCACAATGTCCCCCTTCATCTCCGCTATGCCCGTCTTCCACAATGTGCCCCTTCATCTCCGCTATGCCCCTCTTCCACAATGTGCCCCTTCATCTCCGCTATGCCCCTCTTCCACAATGTCCCCCTTCATCTCCTCTATGGCATAGAGGAGATGAAGGGGGACATTGTGGAAGAGGGGCATAGCGGAGATGAAGGGGCACATTGTGGAAGAGGGGCATAGCGGAGATGAAGGGGCACATTGTGGAAGAGGGGCATAGCGGAGCTGAAGGGGGACATTGCGGAGCTGAAGGGGGCATTCTGAGATGAAGGGGGCATAGCGGAGATGAAGGGGGCATTGACCAGGCACCCTCCCCTCATCAGAGCAGGGGGTGCCTGGTGTTGCCCCATTCATTCCAATGGGGCTCGGGTGCTCGGCCGAGCACTCGAGCCTCAGGGGGTGCTCGGTCAGAGCACCCGAGCACCCGAGCATCGTGGTGCTCGCTCAACACTACTCTACACACTATACAGTACCATTCTACTGCTACTGCAAAACTACATCTCTTTACCCAGAACCAAACAATTCCCTACAAGTACTTAGAGTACTGCTCAACTACTAGTACAGAAAAACACTATGAAAATGTTGATTTTTCCCATTTAATATCCCACCATCAAGAACACATCAAGAAGGGAAATGCTTACCAAGCAATGCTGCAACTGGTCATCCATAACAAAACTACTCTAAAATAACAACGTAAAATGTTGGCAGATCCTAAATCACTAAGAACACTGTACTGCATCACTCAGCCCTGACAATGCAGCTTATAAAAATTATGTCACCTAGTGTAACTGTCATTGTCTCTGAAGAGAACATTTGTGATGTCACTAGTGATGCCATTGATGAAATCATTTGTTATATAATAAGTTGTGTGTGTGTGTGTGTGTGTGTGTGCATCCTCCACAGGATACAGTCTTTTAGCTCATAGAGAATATATATGTGAAGGACATCTCATTGATCATATCAGAAATACCAGTCCAGCCACAAAGTGCCATGCAGTTTCAGCCATGGAGCCCTAGAGAGAACTGCTGAAGTATCACTATAAATTATGACTGCCTCTTTCTTGGTCTGGTGGCTTCTATAGCCCTTTAAGAATGGTACTAGTAGTGGTTAACACAACCAAAACAAAATTTTAAATGATGCATTCAAACTTAAAATGTTCTTTTTCCTGAACAGACCCTGAGTGAGGTAAAAATGTAAAAATAATCTATGGCTCTGCTTTGTTCTGATGTCTAACACATCCCTCTGATATTTCATTTTTTGATGGTTCTTTAAACCTCCAGAACAGAAGCAGGACACAAATCCTTTAAATCAAAGACATTAAAAAACTGATGGGATGTGAAATCATAAAGCTTCCCCACCAAACCCCATTTCATGTTTAACCTTTGCATGGGTTGTTAACCACCCTGGGAAAAAGGTAATTACAAAGCAGAGCTACAACAGTTAATTAAATAGGCTTTGAAGAGCTATCTTTAAGGAGGAAGCAAAACACAGTATCAGTGAAAGGGGAGTCGGAACCTGCTACAAGGCTAATGGTCTTTGTTCGGATGCCTGGTAATTGTTAAGCCAATGAATAGCTTAATCTACGGAAAGTGTTTTTGCTTTACTTTGGGAATTCAAATGTCTCATAATCGTTCTGAGAGTTACAGAGATCTTTCAGACAAGACTCAATTATAAGCTTTTGCTGATCCTTACCTTTATAGCCTTAAGGGACAGTAACACTTAATATATTGCAAAATATATATTGTAGGGTTATCTCCCTGAGTAAAACGAGAGTACTGCCACTGCTGGGAGATGTTTTCTTCAAAAATTATTGCAGCTCAAACGTGAATTTTGTGGTGCAGTATCTCGATGGCCTGAAATCTTACAGTGGCGATGTTGCTACAACATCCTATGGGCAGCTCTGGTCATAGGATAGTGCGGCAACAGCGCCACTGTAAAATGCCATGCTATTTGGATACTGCTTCTAAAAATATTGACTTTTGAGCTGCAGCAGTAGGAGTTGTCTTTATTTAACTCAGGAGACGACACTGGAAGGGAGAGCATACATGGTCCCACTCAGTGTCCAACAGCAATCATACAATCAACATGTACTGGTAAAAAAAGCTCTTTATTGTACAAAAGTTTAAAAGCAAAAGACAGAGTCTTATTGGGTCAACAAAATCTTTCTTGACAGCATAAAAAAAGCATGTTTATCTCCTAACGCGTTTCGTGCTGTAGGCACTTTGTCATAGGACTGATATATAAATATTGTATATAATAATTCGATAGGATGTTTGTCACGATGCAGTCATGTGCAGTAGAGACTGCCCATGTTCGGGCAGTCTCTACTGCACATGATTGCATCGCGTGAGTGAGGCGACGCAAGATTGCATCTCATGGAACAGTGAGGTAGTGGCCTCTTAACTAGTGTTGAGCGAGCACCCCGATGCTCGGGGGTTCGGGTGCTCTGACCGAGCACCCCCGGAGGCTCGAGTGCTCGGCCGAGCACCCGAGCCCCATTGAATTGAATGGGAGGACTCGAGCATTACACCAGGCACCCCCTGCTCTGATGAGGGGAGGGTGCCTGGTCAATGCCCCCCTTCATCTCCACAATGCCCCTCTTCCACAATGTCCCCCTTCCACAATGTCCCCCTTCATCTCCGCAATGCCCCCTTCATCTCCGCAATGCCCCCTTCATCTCCGCAATGCCCCCCTTCCACAATGTCCCCCTTCCACAATGTCCCCCTTCATCTCCGCAATGCCCCCTTCATCTCCGCAATGCCCCCTTCATCTCCGCAATGCCCCCCTTCCACAATGTCCCCCTTCATCTCCGCAATGCCCCCTTCATCTCCGCAATGCCCCCTTCATCTCCGCAATGTCCCCCTTCCACAATGTCCCCCTTCATCTCCGCAATGCCCCCTTCATCTCCGCAATGCCCCCTTCCATCTCCACATGTCCCCTACCTCCAGTCCCTGGTGGTCCAGCGGAGCGTCTGTAAGATCTGTGCCTCCTTCGGCACAGATCCCTGCCACCCGAACATGGCGGGCGAGCACATGGCGGTACTCGTACGAGTACCGCCATGTGCCGAGCAGAGTGATGCTCGAGCCGATCCGAGCATCGGCCGAGCATGCTCGCTCAACACTACTCTTAACCCTTTGAGTGCCAGAGGGGTACGCAACGCATTGCCTTGCAATGCGTTATGTACCCCTCTGGCACTCAAAGGTTTAACATTACCTGGACCTTGTGTTGCTATCCCTTTTGGAAAGGTTATAAATACAAAGGAAAGCAAAACAATTCTGTAGCCAACTAACTGCATCATAGAGAACAAAAACAGGTACCCAAAATTCCCATTGATTTTATTGAGGCTTCTAACCCCTTGAATACCAAAGGTCTCCAATGCATTGCTCCACATTAGCTTTGAGATTGTATTCTTTGTACCATATGCAGAAGAACAAGTGCAATGATTCAGGAAAATCAAACTGAACCATAGAAAGCAAATAAAAAGATTCCCAATTACTTAAATTGGGGTTTAACCCATTGAATGCTCAGGAGTAGTGTTGAGCGAGCACCCCGATGCTCGGGTGCTCGGGTGCTCTGACCGAGCACCCCCTGAGGCTCGAGTGCTCGGCCGAGCACCCGAGCCCCATTGAAATGAATGGGGCGACACCAGGCACCCCCTGCTCTGATGAGGGGAGGGTGCCTGGTCAATGCCCCCTTCATCTCCGCTATGCCCCCTTCATCTCCGAATGCCCCCTTCAGCTCCGCAATGTCCCCCTTCAGCTCCGCTATGCCCCTCTTCCACAATGTGCCCCTTCATCTCCGCTATGCCCCTCTTCCACAATGTGCCCCTTCATCTCCGCTATGCCCCTCTTCCACAATGTCCCCCTTCATCTCCTCTATGGCATAGAGGAGATGAAGGGGCACATTGTGGAAGAGGGGCATAGCGGAGATGAAGGGGCACATTGTGAAAGACGGGCATAGCGGAGATGAAGGGGCACATTGTGGAAGACGGGCATAGAGTCTATGCCCCTCTTCCACAATGTCCCCCTTCATCTCCGCAATGCCCCCTTCATCTCCGCAATGCCCCCTACTTCCAGTCCCTGGTGGTCCAGCGGAGCGTCTTCGGATCTGTGCCTCTTCCGGCACAGATCCCCGCCACCCGAACATGGCGGGAGAGCACATGGCGGTACTCGACGAGTACCGCCATGTGCCGAGCAGAGCGATGCTCGAGCCGATCCGAGCATTGGCCGAGCACGCTCGCTCATCACTACTCAGGAGGGCTCCAGTGTGTTGTCATAATTTTTGTTCCCCTTTCAAACTAAATCATTTCTATTTGTCTTACTGTTCAGTCATTTTTCCCTCAAACTGAGGCCCTGATCCTCGAACCCTTTTATTTGTCAGAGGGGTATCCAACGCATTGCTTTACAATCTTCTCAATAAACCTCAGGCACTCATAGTGTTAAAAGAAAAGCTGTTTTACAGCACTAAATGGGAGCTGTAAAACTCCTTATTGATTCAAGCAGGTTTATTTGTAACCCTTGGAATGCTAGAAAGGCCTTGAAAGCATTTTGCATGCGTTAGTGAGCTTTCTAGCATTCAAGGATGTTAAAGGTCCCATTTAGAGAAATGGGAGATTTGAGAATATATGTTATCCCCTATGGTGCAATTGGTTTGATCCAGAATCTTTTCTTTGTTGGCTAAAGCCCTTTAGACAGAATGGAAGAAACATGGGCAAGTGCTATTTCAGTGTAGTTTTGATGGAAAAAAGATTGCCGTCACGTTACTGAATTGAGAATGTTGTTTATGAACTAGGAAACGCGTGTGCTTTTTTAGAGAATGTACTTCAAAAGTGGGAGTAGCTAAAATATTCACCATTTTGTAAAATTAGCAATTGTGCTTTATTCAGTAAAGCAATTATCGCACATTTTGCTATGTCTGGCCAACTCTGCCATTAATTTAGGGGTATAGTTCAGCATCAATCGTTTGAATCAAAATGTGAGCAACCCAAATAGCACATACATTTATGGTAAACTACACTAAAAAACAAGGATATGTGTGAAGGTGCCACACATATGAAAATGTATGTGTATATATATATATATATATATATATATATATATATATATATATATATATATATATATAAGAACAATCATAATTATATAGTGTTTGAGGATCAAATTGCACTAAGCATCTAAATCAAGGGCCTAGGAAAACTATTTGATCTTCACATGTGGTTAGAAACAAATACATTGGAAAGCCAACAATTCAAAGCACTTATATGTCAATCTCCCAATTGTTTGCAAAACGATTTAAAATGTATTTGTCTTGACAACCTTTATGAGCAAAGAACCTTAAAGAAGAAATTACTATGAACTAAGATAAAGTATAATTGTGTAAAGAGAAATACTCTACCCTACAGCATGACCAGCATACCCAAATACTATTTACATTAGTCAAATAAAGGGAATACAGTGAGTATGTGGACCAATACTGACCTTCCTAAATTCCCCACCATTCAAATTAATAAATTAGTGACTCTCTGTCCCACTGAAGCAGCATCTGGTGTCCATAGTGAATTAGTTGTCCATTAAACTACAGAGCCATCTGCATCTTCATTTCAGGGCATATCCGTAATTGTCTTATTAATATTGCATAGACGTATGGCTATTAGACAAGCTATGACACAAAATGCCAAATCAGGCGACTAAGAATATCGTCACATCATATATAATGCTTAAAACATTTTGTCCGTGCAGTCGGTGTTAGGGACCAGGAACCAGACAGGACACAAAGAAGGTAAAATGCAATACACCTTTATTAATGCAACAAAAACAGAAGCATGATCCAAGAGCATAAGCCAAAAGACACGCCAGGGTCAGGTACCAAGACAGGTATTCAGCCGAGCCGGAGTCAGGAAACCAGAAGTCTGCGAAGTCAGGAGCAAGCCAAGGGTTAGAAGCACAGAAGTCCACTATGGCTGGAACAAGCCAAGGGGTCTGGAACACAGCAAACAGGAGTGCAGGAAAATCCACAGCAGCAACAGGTCAGCAAACAAACACAAGGACAATGAGGAAGTGAGCCAAGCTGCTTTAAATACCCTAGGAGGGTTGGCTGATAACTATCGCGGTGCCCGTGTTCCTGCTCTGATGGCGACATTGTTATTTTGCCTAATTTCAATGCTGTCCTCTTATTGGCCTGATATTCTTGCTCCATCCAGGGCTTGCCTTTATATACCCTGTCATGTCTATACCAAGGCGCCCTTTTGTGGTGTATCTGTTCCTGACATTTGTTACTAAGTTTCTGTTATCGTGTATGACCCAGCCTGCACGACGTTCCTGTGTTTCCTGTGTTACTGCTCCGTTACGGACTGATCTGGCTAAGAACCCGCTCCTTTGCTGAACTGATCTGGCTGAGAACCTGCTCCGTTACCGACTGATCTGGCTGAGAACTCGCTCCGTTGCTGAACTGATCTGGCTGAGAACCCGCTCCGTTACCGACTGATCTGGCTGAGAACCCGCTCCGTTACCGATTGATCTGGCTGATAACCTGCACCGTAGCTGTACTGATCTGGCCGAGAACCCACTCTGTTGCTGACCTGTCTGGCTATTGAGCCTGTTCCGTTACTCCTGACCAGTCTGTGCTTCCGTTACTCTTGTAATCATCCCTGGCTGAGCATTTGTTCCGTTGCCATCCGTGCATGACTGTATTCCTTCGTTGTCCTAGTCTGGCCAGCATTACAAGCAGCGGATTCCCAGTTGCCTAGTTTGTGGTGTGCCGCGTGGTGCTATTCTTATCTTGTCAACTGTAGGTTTGGCATTCGTGCTATAGCCACTTACTCTAACCGCCCTTGGCAGTGTGCACACGAGAAGTACCGGTACAGTGCTATCAGGTGCTGACTGAGTTACTCAGATCTGTCCGTGTCTTCCTCTGCACTATTGCTGGGCTCACTCCCTGTGGGAGTTCCTGTATATCTCTGCGCATCTCCAGTTAACCAGTTCAGTGCCTAGACTGTCTAGGTGTAGCCTGTGCTCTTTCGCTGTTGCAGTGCCTGGGCTGGGGCCAGCACTTGCATTACAATACACTCGGTAGTGTGTGGAGACACTGAGCTTCACTCCTTGTCACAGTGGCCTTTGGGCCTAGAGCCAGCATTTGCGTTCAGTCACACTGTCGTGTGAGGGGACACTTGTGGCCTTCCAGTTGTCTGCCTTCGATCCATCCCTAGCCTTCTAGGGTTTACCATCTGTAAGTGGTGGCCTCGGTCCTCCTGGGACCCCTGTCCTGTGGTCAGTGTTACCTCGCTGCCTATTGGGTTCTGTGCCACCCAGGTGTCTGGGTCTCGTGCCAGTTATCACCTCCAGGACTATCTGTCACCTTCAGTCCTGCTGTCAGTCCCAGGTCGAGTAGCCTGATTTAATCTAGTCCACCAGGGGAAGGTTGCCTGCCTCAGGTACCTCCAGTTCTCAGCATCCTATCTCAGTCATTCGGATTGCAATTATTGCCTCATTGACTTACTATTTACTTGTTGTTTTGTATTGTGGGCCTACAGCCTATTCCTTGAATGCACTTTACTCAATAAAGTCATTTTTAACCTTACCAGCCTGTCTGAGTGTTCATCAATAACCGTGACAATAACAGTCAGGTGAGTAATCAGACAGGTCAGCTGATCAGCCTGAGCCAGAAACTCAGAAGACAGCAGCAGTGGATAGCAGAGCACTGGATTAGCTCAGACATCAGAATCAATAGGCAGAATAGAGCTGCTCAGAGGCAAAAGCCAAACTTCTAAAAAAAAAGCTGGTTTTTATATTCATTGTATAAACACCCAAAATCGGTTGCCCAATTCATTACTAAGATTATCAATATGTAAGTATTGACAGAACCACCATTAATCAAAAATCCCATAGCACACCATCCTCCAGCTCTTGCTATCAAGGGAATTGTTGGCATAGGTGTCAATCAAGCATCACAGACTCCAGCATTTCTTTGTGATGTATGCTTATAAACAGCCAATATGTGAGGATGAATCACACCCCCTAAATAGTAATAGTACCTAGTAAACATTATAATGCACCAGAAACACTTACTTACTTGGTTATTACAGATTGTACAGAGAATAAAACTCTCCTTACTTTACAATGCAACATAAGTAAAGAGTAAAAATCTCTTGCAACACAATGCTGTCATGCAACATCTGGATAAGTGCCACTGTTCCATTTTTGTCACTTGAAATACGCATGTAATGCAGTAATTGATTACATAATTTGCATCAAAATTGTATGAGAATTGTACATTTCATCTTCAATAATCTAAATTAAAAAAGGAAAAGCCAAAATGCTGTAATTTTAAGAAGGAAGAAATATGAAGTTTTCTCAATAAATAACATATTAAATAAATACACCAGAATGTGGCGTTTCATTCATCCTTAACCCCTTAATGACCAGCGGTCGCGGCGTTAGTGGTCCTTTAAGGACCAGATATAGAATTTCGGCGTGCCGCCCCACGTGACTGATCACGTGGTGCGGCACGCCGAACTGAGGGACTAAAAGAGATCGCTCCGGTCTTGGAGCGATCAAATTCAGTCCCCGGTATTGCTCACCGCACTCCTGCAGGAGCGCGGTGAGTAATAGTACGTGACGTACCAGGACCGTCACTGGTCCTTAAGTGCCGGACCAGCGTGACGGTCCGGGTACGTCACCGGACTCTAAGGGGTTAAGGGATGCAGTGATTTTAAATTAAAAGTCCACATATATCCCTTCAGCATTAATTTTGTCACTTTATCCCCACCTCTTATTCCTAAGGACACTTTTTCCAATCCACTTTGCTTTGATGACAATCATAACATTGTTTTACGATTAGGGGTCATTTTTTATAATCACAGAGATCCTTTTTTAATGTTTTTTTTATATCTGTTACATTCTCTCTTATTCTTTCATGCATTGTTATTTTAGTCATTCCTATATATTTCTGAAAGCAGTTAAATTGTATACAGAATATGACCCCTTTGCTCTTACAATTAATATATTATTTTTATTTGTGTGTCACTTGAAAATGGTCAGAAATCTGAACTGAACGTACCATGTATTTACAATTACTATATGTATAACATGAAAATGTGACGTGCAAAACACCTATATTGAAATAACCAAAGCAAACAAAGCAAAATTGTGATCCAGGAGTGTAAACCAAAAGACGGGTACTCATACAAGCCGGGGTCAGGAATACGGAGGTCAGCGATGTCAGGAACAAGCCAGGAGTCAGGAGCCAGAAGCGATGTCAGAGGAAGCCAGGTCATGAATGAATAATAAGGAACACAGGAGAACGCACTTGCAGCCATAAACAGCACAAGAGCAAAGAGGAAATGGGCTTAGCTGCTTTAAATAGCCTGGAAGGGGTTGGCTGATAACAGTCAGGTGAGTAACCATGGAAACCAAGAGGTAAAGTCAGTTCGTTAGTCATCAGCTGAGTCAGCCTGACACAGGGAAGGAAAGGCAGGAGTGTTAGAGCAGTTCAGCCAAACCGTGACAAAACCCTTTTAGATCTGTTGAAAGACTGAACTTTCAACAGACCGTGCACACCGCCAAGCTCCTATAGCTCAGCTTCGGCCACAGCAATGGTCCACCTATGCACTCTAGCATTGCACCCTACTCTTAACATCTTCAATCTACCTTGAGTGTAAGAGGCTTACATGACAGTAGTTAGTGATTTTTTCAGACTGAAACAGGAAGTGTGCATGAGCCTACTAAACCCTTTCAGGACCAGAAGGATATACAATGCAGTGAAGGGTTAAGATTACCATATGCAGTAAGCAGAGTCTGTGACTCTGTGGTCCTCCTAGCAACTGTCATGTCCAACTCCATGGACATGGTAACCTGGACTGATTATAAATGTTGTCTATTGAGCAAATGCAAAATTCACAGGAGTAATTAAGATGTTATAGCTATGGTGAGGTATGTGGGGTTATATCTAGGAGGAACCAACTAGGAGTACTAGTTCTCCTTTAAGGTTTTGCATTTAGTATTAACACTAACTTCTGTTTTACATAACGTTTAGTGCATCCAAACATATTCAGTGAAAAATTTGGCATACATTCATTTTTATAACACCCAAATGCCTATTCATTTAGCGTTTTTAGCAACTCATACTTAATGGCCTAGATGCACTAAAAGTCGATGTGGTGTCAGTATGATATTCTTGATGTGTTAGAATCACTCCGACAATTTGATCTGCACACACATTGACATATTCACCAAAATTGTCCGATGGAAGGGAAGGGTTGAAGAAGGTCCCTATTAGCATACAGGTTTTTTGAAGTGTTGTCGGTGTGGAAGGGATCTCCTCCCCTCACATATCACCAACACTACGACAATTCTGAACAGCATTCTCTGTGCTTCCCTACCCATCCTGCACATTGCTAAGCAATGCCTTCCTACCTCTCTGTTACTAAAAGGGTTAATTGTCGAATGAAGGACAGGTTCTGTCAAAAAATGTCAGTTCCTGCCCAATGAAGAAGGGAAGTCAAATGGAGTTATTATGTCAAATATATGCAATATATGTCGACATACTAAGGGGGGGGGGTGTAAAAGGGGGGAACATTGTGTAGTGCTTGATGCACTAGTTCTGTTTATTGTAACCCTTTGAATGCCACAGGGGTGAGCAATGCACATGCACAAGCTTTTTCTGTATTCCCCTACTGGCTGGGTAGGGAAGCACAGAGAATGCTGTTCAGAATTATCGTGGCTCTCCCTGCTGTTATTCCATAGGAAAGAACAGGGGTGATCCAAACTACGACAGCCTGAGTTAGGTGAAGTGGAGACTGTGAACTCTGACAGCAGAGGCTGCTGCCAGTGCCACCATTGCCGTACCTGCAGCCACTAGTGTTGTACCTGCTTCCAGATGTGCTGCCACTAGTGTTGTTCCTGCTGGCAGTGCTAAACCTGCTGCCACCAATACTTTGCCTGCTGCTCGTGTTTCTTTATCACTCTGGGGGGAAGGAGAAAATGATTCCAAATGTCACTGCAGGGGACCCTCTGTCACCTCCTTCAAGCAGCAATGAGAAGTCTGCAATAGAGCAGCATCACGTAGGGACTAGTGGTGGTGGTGTTGGAGAAGCTGGGGTGGAAGAGAAATTGATGGCCTTTTTATCAGAACGTGAGAAGGAATGGGAGACAGAGATGAGGATGGGCATCACCATCACCACTAGCAATCAGCTTCTGGAATTTGCAGAAATTGCAACTGGTCTAATTCCTGCTGCTGCTGAGATGAAAGGGCAGCAGGGTGATGAGGAGCAGGCTAGTGTGCCACAGACCACCGTGGACACAGTGGGAATGGGGTCAACAAGTAATGCAGGACTAGGACAGGTTCCCCTTGCCAGCGCCAGCAATACTCCTGGTCCTAGTTGCAGTGCTAAATCTGATGCAGTAGCAGCAACATTATCCGCTGCCACAAAAAAGTGAAGGGGAATGTGAAGAAGAAGAAGAAGAAAGAGGTCATTCTTCTACATCTGTTCCCTATCCCTCCCCCCAGAAATTATGGGTGTGGGACTATTATTCTCTTCCGGCAGGCACAGTGCAGTCATTATCAATGATGGTACAGTGCAAAATCTGTGACAAGTTAGTGAGAAGGGGAAATGAGGGAACATGCCTTGGCACAAGCTCCCTGATAGCACACATGAAACACAGACACCATGACATTTATGTCAAACATGTTAAAGCCAAACACCCATTACAGAAATCTAGTACCGCTCTTACTGTACACCCTGACTCTCCAGAAAGGTGGAGATCAAAGAGGAGGAAGAATAAAGAAACCCAGACAGACACTGGAAGTTCCATGACGAGCGAAACAACTAGCTCGCCATCAACATCACCTTCTTCCTCTAGGGTAACAAGTACATCTCCTGTCAATCCACCTTGTTCATCATTATCTCCCCCTCCAAATGATAGCCTCTCTTTTGATGTTATGATATGGCAGTTCATCTCTACCCATTGCACACTGTGTGGTGCACTGACCACACATGCCAGTGTGGTGGAGGAGAATCGATACCAGGTCATCAGATGGCATCTGAGAAGATTCAATCCCACAGAATATGCTAGTATTCTGGCAGGGAGGGTTCATCATTACTATTAAACTGTCAGCAAGTTGTCATGTGTCCTTAGTGGGGTCTGGACAAGGGGTACAGTGACAGCGGCAGTACTTGGTTTCGGGTGTAATGGTGTTTGCATACAGTTGTCCCCCCAGATGTTATTTACCACACACACACACTGTGCACATTGCAGTTGCTGATGGAAGCCACAGTTCCTGTTCTCAAGGGAAAAATATATATTCTAATAACACACCCATGACGACTTTGGAGGAGGGGCAGGTGGAGAAGATTTAATGGCCAACTTGTTCTTTTCTCCACATATACTGGGGGCTATTTATTCTTCTGCTACTGCCTCAGGCGCATCACTGGAGCCAGTCATGGCAAGTGGAACCTTCATCATCCATCTTCCATGTTACTGCTATTGTTGATCCCATTCCCTTTCAGCTGCCTAATCATCCTGCTGCTTAAACAACTCAGCAGGAGCAGTATGAACAGCAGTTGCAACTCTGGACTCAGGAGGACATTTGACAATGGCCAGTGGCTACTGGCCAACCTGACCTGCTGGCACTAGGCCAATAGGGCATTTTTATTTTTTTCTCAGGTCTTGTGCTTTGAAAAATAAAAAATAAATTAAAAAAATATAGTCCTACAAAAAATAAACAATTTTGGAGGAGTTGTTTCTAACAGGCCTAAGTCCTACAAATCAATGTTTTCTCAGGACTTGGTCCTCTAACAACAAATCTAACAAATCATCCTCTACAAAATACTCAAGTCAAGTATCAGTCCATCACAGTGGCAGCTTATGTCAGGGGTTTTTGTCTCTGTCACTTTAAATACAAATGTCTTATTTTATTTTATTGATTTATTTTTTTATTAACTGTCCCCCCAATAGCAGTCAAGAAACCCCTCCAAAACAAATTCCCTGTTCAAATGATTCATTCATTCGTTCACCTCAGACCCATTTATACCATGTCTTATGGTTTTTATTTTATTTAGGATTTCTTTTTTTAAGTGCCCCCCAATCCCACTAAACAACCCCCCCAAAAATCATCCCCTGTTCAACTGATTCTTTCCCCACACCCCACCAACACATGCCCCTTTTATACTATGCCTTTGGGAAATTAAATAATATGTATTTTATGTTGTGTGTAGCTTCAATTTTCCTATTGATTTTCATGGAATGAGCTAGGTGGAAAAAGCGGAAAATCTGCATTTTCGCAGGAAATTTTTCATCAAGTGGAAAGTGCCATTTTTTGCTGATTTTAGTTTCAGGCGGAAATTTTCGCCCATCCATAGGAGTCACCTATATCACTTACATTTTGTAGACAATATCATACTCTTGCCAATAGTACTGAAGAACTGCAAGAAAGCATTGAAGAGCTACAACAGGAAAGCACACATATTAATCTGAAGATAAATATAAACAAAACACAAGTCATGTTTAACAAATTTACTGTACCATGGACAAGAACTAAAAGAAGATGACAAATATGTTTAGCTTGGACATGAAATGTCAGCAGATGACGACACCATGATGGAATTTAAGCAATGAATAACATTGGGATGGCAGGCATTTGGGAAACTTAGTAATACAGTCTTTAAGACAAATTCAACACTATGCCCCAAGCAAAAGGTTTTTTATGTCCTTCCAATCCTTATTTATGGCTGTGAAACATGGATACTGAATGCCAAAGCCATACAAAAACTTAAGGTTACACAGAGAAGGATGGAGCAGTGAATTCTAAACATAAAAAAGAGACCAAAGTAATGTGTACATGGATTAATCAGCAAGCAAATGTCTATGACATCATTGAAAGAGTCTGAAATGAAAATGGGCAGGCCAGATAGCAAGAACACCTGATGGTAGATGGACCAAATTAATTTTGGAATGGATTCCACTCAATATTAAACACCCAAGAAGAAGACCAATGATGAGATGCGTAGATGAAATTACCAAATTACCAAATTTTTTGATACACAGTGGCAACAAAAGGCACATGAATGAAGTTGTTGTAGGTTTGCAGTGATCGACAATAGATGAATATCTGAAGATGATATATGACTTTATATAAGCAAAAAAATTTGTATTTTATTATTAATGTTTCGGCCAACTTGAGGGCTTTTATCAAGACCATTTTTTTGCTTAACTCTGTTTTGTTAACTCTTATTTGTATGCTATTTGCTACAAGAAGCATCAAGGCCAAAGATACATATCAATTGTTTTGGATTGCCCACTCTTCACTGTTTGTATCATATATTTAATATATGAAAATAAAAAATAGATGTCCTCACAGGTTAGGAAGTAATTCAGTTTACTTTTCCCATAAAAGAAAGTGAAATAAGAAACTAGCTATCCAAAATGCAATACTCTTTTTCCATATCCTCTTATAATTAAATGGATAGTAATGTTTCAAAATAAAAGCATCTCCAAATAATCTTCATAGTATTTGGGCCATGGAGAGTGTTATTTTAATAGTGTCAGAGTTGTAGTTTAACAGTAATCATCAATTTAATATATAGCTTGAACCACAATCATTAACTGAAAAATAAACAGATGTGTAAGAGGAATAAAACTGGGTAGGAACAGCCAAAGTCAGCTAACAAGGTGAGGTTGCTGAATACAGTTTAATGTCTAAAGTCATAAACCATGGTAAAACTGAGCAAAGCATCAAGAAACAAGAAGTCTCTCTCAGGCAGAAATTTCAAGGCAGTCAGCTGTTCAAGCTCTTTTGAAGCACAAAAACAGGCAGCATTGAGGACTGTAGATGCAGTGGTCAGCCAAGGAAACTCAGTGCAGCAGATGAAAGACACATCATGCCTACTTCCCTTTGAAACCGGAAGATGTCCAGCAGTGCCATCAGCTCAGAATTGACAGAAAATGGTGGGATCCTGGTACACCCATCTACGGTCCGGAGAAGTCTGGTCAGAAGTGGACTACATGGAAGATTTGCAAACATAAAGCCGTTCCTCCTACGTGGAAACAAGGCCAAGTGACTCAACTATGCACGAAAACACAGGAACTGGGGTGCAGAAAAATGGCAGCAGGTGCTCTGGACTGATGAGTCAAAATGTGAAATATTTGGCTATAGCAGAAGTCAGTTTGTTCACTGAAAGGCTGGAGAGCGGTACAAGGATGAGTGTCTGCAGGCAACAGTGAAGCATGTTGGAGGGCCCTTGCAATTGTGAGCTGCATTTTTGTAAGCGGAGTTGGGGATTTGGTCAGAATTAATGATCTCCTTAATGCTGAGAAGTACAGGCAGATATTTATCCGTCATGCAATACCATCAGAGAGGCATCTTATTGGCCCCAAATGTATTCTGCAGCATGACAATGACCCCAAAAATACAGTCAAAGTCATTAAGAACTATCTACAGCGTAAAGAAGAACATGGAATCCTGGAAGTGAATGTATGACCCCCACAGAGCCTTAACTCAACATCATCGAGTCTGTCTGGTATTTCTTTAAGAAACAGAGAAGCAACTGAGGCTGACTAAATCCACAGAAGAACTGTGGTTAGTTCTCCAAGATTTCTGGAACAACCTACCTGCTGAGTTCCTTAAAAAACTGTGTGCAAGTGTACCTAGAAGAACTGATGCTGTTTTAAAGGCAAAAGGTGATCACACCAAATATTGATTTGATTTGGATTTTTAATTGATAAAAATAAACTAGTAACATGTCTATTTTTGAAAGTATTCTTACTTTACAGCATTTTTCCCACCTGTTCATGACTTTTGCACAGTACTATATATATATATATATATATATATATATATATATATATATATATTATATACTCACACTCAGTATCTTTCCCCTAAACATACCAGCTATTAAAACCCCTAATTTTCCACCTTAACCCTAACATCCGCAAGAAAGAATTATAACGTATCAACACGCAGGGAGTCAATGAAAGCTTAAGCCTACCATTCACCCTAATCATGTCCCGCCTTGCAGCATTCAATTGTGTACACTATGTTTTATTTCAGAGAACTTAATAAAACATATTGAAGGAACATTGAATGCAACACGGTGATTTCTTGTAAAACAATTGTCCAAGCAGATAATAAATAGAACAGAATGATGCCCAATTATAACTCACTTCAAGGAGGTTTATTAATCAAATAATACAACTCCCTTTTTTATTGACTTGTTGAACAACAGATGCTGTTGTTATTCTTTGAAATCTTCTCTCCCCTGCTTTGCAGCAATGTTAAGCACTAAAAATAATTTATATCATAATACAATCCTGTCCAGATCTCTGCAATCTCTAGCCAGATGAATGTCATCAAAATGTATTATTTTGTACTCCTGTGCCACATATCTGAATCCTGTAGTTCTGTTAGGTAAGAAGCAAATATTGGCTGTAATGTGATTTTTTTCTTTGCAGAATATAAGCACGCAACTCTTAAAAAAATTGTCTTTTCTGTTGGAGTGGAAATGCAGTTCTGAAATTGCATTGCAATTTACGTTTTTTATTTATTCAGATGTGGAGTATGCAGGTGTTAAATTCGACTTCTTAACTCACATAATGCTATGAAAAAGCTGTGAAAAAGTAAATAAGAAAGCACATGAGGATTGGTATTGATAAGTTGGGCTATTCCATAAAAATGCCTGAAGTAGGAAGAGTCACATTATGATCTTCAAAGCATTAAACAAAATAGCAATATTGCTGTTTTGGATACCATAGGATAGTAGGATAGGAAACATTATATTAGAAAGTATTTCCTTACATGTTATTTGCTATTAACCCTTTGAGGGCCTTTTGAGCTATCAACCCTTTGAGTGCCAGAGGGCTATGCAAAGCATTCAAAGGGTTAATGTGTTTATTTGAATATGTGTAGTCAAACTGATATTTAACTGCATTGAGAGACCTGTCTGTCATCCAAAAGGTTAACACAGGAGTTGGCAATATTCAGCCTTCCAGCTATTGTTCAACAATAGCTGGAGGGCCACAACTTGACAACCCCCGGTTAACACTTTGCTTGTCCATGTGTTGTAAAATGTGTATAAGGAAAGTAGGATTTATGTATAAAACTAATATGAAACTATTACAGGGAAACCAAATGCATCATATAGAGGTTTAAAGCCAAATGTCATTGAACAAGAAAAAAGACAGCACAGAAGAAATTCCTCTAAATGTAGTATTTTTGGACTGGATAACCTTCACCATCACCACGTGCTCCACAAGAAATGCACTCACTTGTTTGAGAGGTTAGGACTGCCTCTCAGTTCAAAAGCATCCTGGGTACATAACCCCAGGACGGTTACTCCTCTCTGTCAGTGGGTCTCCGTCTCTCCTTCGTATGGCTTTTCCACAGAATACACTCCGATTTTCCACAGTGTGTTTTTCCTTTCAGCCTTTGTTCTTGTGGGGTATTCCCTCCTGACAGTATATTAAATTCCACTAATAATCTATTTTCTTTATACGGGCATCTCTTATTTTAGAAATACATATGGGCATGGGTATTTTTTCAGTTTTTGCCAAGGTTTATTCCAGTATTATCAGATATATGTAACAAAAAATAAAATATTAAAATAATATATTAAAAAGCAATTGCTATCCTTCTACAAAAAGAATTATAAAAAACACTCTAAAATAACGCTCTACATGTTTCGTGAACTACTATCACTTCTTCAGGAGCATTTAGCAAACGGTCCTCATCTGTCTTACCTTCAATATCTATGCCTGAATTGATCCCTTTTTCCAACCAACGTACAATCACCGCCCTAACCATAGATAGGATACTGGACTTTATTGTCCGTGCGCTTCACTCAAAAAGTCGAAACTTTTGGGGATCTGTTGTATTCAGCCATTCTTACACTTGGATTCTAGCGCTATCAGCACTTACGATCCAACTGTGTTATGGTTGATTTCTCCCATCTTCATTCTCGTATGTCTCCACTTCCCTATTGGAACGCATTATCCCATCCATATGGCCATATTGGTGTAGCGCATTATTTTAGAGTGTTTTTTATAATTCTTTTTGTAGAAGAATAGCAATTGTTTTTTAATATATTATCTTAATATTTTATTTTTTGTTACATATATCTGATAATACTAGAATAAACCTTGGGAAAATTTGAAAAAATACCCATGCCCATATGTATTTCTAAAATAAGAGATGCCCGTATAAAGAAAATAGATTATTAGTAGAATTTAATATACTGTCAAGAGGGAATACCCCACAAGAACAAAGGCTGAAAGGAAAAACACACTGTGGAAAATCGGAGTGTATCCTGTGGAAAAGCCATACGAAGGAGAGAGGGAGACCCACTGACAGAGAGGAGTAACCGTCCTGGGGTTATGTACCAGGGATGCATTGAACTGAGAGGCAGTCCTAACCTCTCAAACAAGTGAGTGCATTTCTTGTGAAGCATGTGGTGAAGGTGAAAGTTATCCAGTCTAAAAATACTACATTTAGAGGAATTTCTTCTGCTCTGTCTTGTTTCTTGTTTTTTGATGCAGTCTAAGTGGTGTGGAGGGTCTCGGCCTCCTCTAAACAGCAGCAAAGAATTCTTTGGAGAATATAGGACTTTTATCTCTACTAGTAGGAATACGATTTTATGTGTATATAAAACTGGTTTTCTGAACAGATTTTTTATTGTGTTTGGCACTTTGATCCTGTTAAGAGCACAGGAAATCTATAGTGCTACACAGCAGGATAAAGATATATATATATATATATATATATATATATAAAACCATTTAATTTAATCCTTTCAGTGCCAGAGGGGTTTGCAATGCATTGCAATGCATTGCTCTGGCACTGAAAGGGTTAATTCGATTTTTTTTTTTTTTTTTTTTCAAGCGAATGTACAAATCCGGTAGTGCAGCTCCGATACCCTCCAATGCCAATGGCTACACTTGGGATTATGCACTGGAGAGTATGATCAATTATATATACAGGCACCCAGTCTCCACTGTTAAGACTTTAGTGCCAGAAAGCCCCTTACACTTGCCCCATAGCATGAAGAGGGAAATAGTGTAAAGTTATCCCACTTGTTCTGTGCCTTGTTAGTACGTGATGTACAACAAGGAACAGAGGAAATAGAGGAAACCCATTTCCCTCTCCTTGTAGCAAGTGGAGAGAATCCGAGGTGTAAGTAGCTTATAAAATTGGTTTGAGGCTGGTATATGGCTAGAAAATTGAATAAACAGGAATTATATTCATATATTCCCTCTCATCTATGCTATGCAGATTGTAAAGAGGAACTTGGATTTGAGTATTAGTGTTACTTTCAGTGAATGTTTGTTATTAACATTAAATACTTTTGCTATCTTGCCTCTCTTTTTATTTCCTCTCAGGATATTGCAACACAGAAGTTCTCTATGCCATCTCCAATCCGCACTGTGATTGCTGCTGACTTCGATAATGATCAAGAGCTGGAGGTCTTTTTTAATAACATTGCCTACAGGGGCTCTTCAGCAAACCGTATGTTCAGGTAATATTCCATATTCTGTTGTTTGTAGGAGATTGCTAACATGGTTTATGGGTGTATATACACAGAGCTGTAATTCCATAAATAGTCCTTTAAAAAGGTATGTGTACCAGGTGCTTTATATCTAATGTAATAAGAAACTAATTAAATGTACTTAGCTTCAATGAGATTGAGATAATTAGAACTGAGTTATTCTGGTATGCAAACTAGAATTGCATGATATCTTTATGACGTCTCATTAACCTAAATACATTATGTATGATACTAATATAGTATATTATTCCTCTAGATCAAGGGTGAGAAATTTGCTTATTTCAAGTTGTTAAAGTACTCTTCATCCTAGATCAGCATATGTGAATTGTAGTCCAACAAAAGTAGATGAAATCAGCATTGCCTAAACTAAGGGTGTGCTTAACTTTCCTCCATGAGATGAGATTTGCTGGAAAACAGGGCTTTCCATTTCAGACGTTGACAGAAAGGAGTACATGAGTGTGTTTGTGCGCACATGCATGCATCTATATTTCATGATGTGTAATGCATGCATGTGTGCATCCTGACCTGAAAAAGTCAAAAACACAACTTTGGTAGGAAAAGTAGGATCAGAAACCTTGGGAACAAGTGTCCAGAAGGTTTCACACTTGTCTTCACCTTCCAAAACTAAATTTCACCTACATGAATATCTTTGGAAAGGGGAACTATAGATCCCTTTATGTTGAGATTCTGAGGAAGAGGAAATGCAGACTTCCACACATCCCTACTCTAGACATTCATACACTGTGACAGACTCTCTTGGAAAGTATTAACCCTTAGAGATGCTGTGTTGACAATGTCACCGATTGTGGAAGGTCCTTTGCTTTATTATGGTGCCTTTCACATGGGTGACTATTGCCTCATGTAAACCCACCAAAGTTCAACAAGCTGCATCTTTACTGCATTCACACAAAAACACAGTAAAGTTGCAGTAAACAAGGCCTGTGTGGAGGCATATGGGGCCACCCTCAGACTTGTTAGATAAGTACTAGTAGAAGATGAAATGTTCATTGCAACCTTCACTGTATGACTGGTCCATGTGGGTGCCAGCTAGTAATATTGACTGGTGCTGTCACAGGTTGGCTGGCAGACATACCTCCCATGCATCTGTACTAGAGGTGGAATGCAAGAGAAGCTGAGTAAAAGAACACTGATAACACAACTGTTGCAGGGGGCTGCAGCATTTCCGTTGCCTGTGTGAAGGAGGCCTTAGATGAGGCATGATTAAAGCATAATGAATCTGAAAATACTGAACACTGAAAATCACCTTCCACTTACAGGCTGATCACTTCAATTCAAACTGTTAATAATACAGCAGTCTATGCATGAGCTAGGTTTAAACAAGAAACAATCTGTTGCACTGTACATTTTATTCTTATGTTTACTAATACTGGTACACAAATGAGAATCAGGCCAATACATACTGCACCATAATACAGAGACAGACATGCACAAAACAATTCAGACATTGGTAGCACATTACTGAGAGAAGAAATAATAATAATAATAATAAAGAATAAATGTGATCAGTCTAATTTTCATTCTGAATCATACCACATCAGAGCTAAGTTCTAAGTCAATAAAATAAGGTCATTTATCCCTCTCGGCTAAAAAGTGTTGCTTGGTCTCTGGGTATATACACATGAATATTACTTTTACATGGGCAAGACCTATGTATGCCAATTTTATATTGTACTTCCCCAGCAAAAAGGAGATGACAAATGAATAATACAGTAGGAATGAGAGTTTCTTCAAAGAACAGTAGAGAGAGTACACAAATAGCAAATAGCAGAGAACAGGGTGAACTATTGTAGCAGATTGTTGTGAAGTAGAAGTGAAGGCTCGGTGGCGTAATGCCGTGGACAGTGGTGGATGTAGTTGGCCTATCTCCATGTAGCATGACTACAGGCACAAGCAGCAGATTGCCACAGACTATGTTGAACACAGGCAGCCAATCATTGTGGAATGGGGGTATAGGCCAAATAGAGGATCACCACAGAAAATGGTGAAGACAGGAGGTGTATGTAATAGAGTCGTAGACTCAGATGGTAGATAGCTACAGACAGATGAACATAGATGGTGGATCATCAGATAGTGGATGTGTAGGGCCAGGAGGTGGATCACTGCAAGATAAGAGACCTCAAAAGAAGCAGGCAGGGTATGTAGCTTGGAGGTAAAAGTTCAGAGACACACTACCTCTATCTCTCTCACTCACTCCCAGTGTCTCTCTCTTTCTCTCTCTCTCTCTCTCACATACACACACCTACACAGAAACACACACATCTTTTTTCACACACAAGCTCTCTCTCTCTTTCTCTCCCTCTTTCTCTCTCACACACACAAACACACACACACATATATATACTCACACACACACAATGAGGTTGATTTATTAATAAAATCAGGAGTAAATGAAGCTGAACCATAGGCATAAAATAAAAAATTGCTGTAGATTTAAATAGGCATATTTAATCCATTGCATGCAAGGGCGTTCCATGAAGCAATGCATTGTAGTCCTCCCTCCATGGGGTTAAAATCCCCATTTAAATCAATATGATGCTTTATTTATCCCCCAAGGTGCTGTTGGTTCGTCCCAGAATTGCTCCATTTTATTTTAATACTTTAGCCTCACTGTATGTCTGACCCACAAATCACACACAACCTGACACCTGTATAAAGTCTCTTCTCACATACACACACACACACACACAAAAACAGATGTGCACATACACAGACGTGTGCATATTCTCACACAGACATACAGATACACATATACACCACACACACACACACACACACACATACAGATGCAGACACACACACACACACACACGGGGGATAAGATGGATTATGGGGGATTGATTCTGGGGGGTGAGAGATGAACCATGAGGGTAGAGACATGGACATGATGGGTGGGATGGACATGATGGGGTGAAGAGGCATGAGAGAGGATGGACATTGGAGGGAGGGATATGGACATACGTGGAAATGGTAGGAATGTTTAAATGGTGCAATTCAGTTCATGATGTGGGAGGGGCTAAACCAGGGGGAAGAATGGGCATATGGCCAACTGTTAACTTAGTAACTTATATTGGTCTTAGGTAATATATATTTCTCTTATTTTACCTATCAATATCTACATGTTTATATACATATGGGAAAGGATGTCACTATAAGTGTGCTATGTGCATAAAGTTACCACTTATCCATTAATCGCCACATATAACCACATATACATTAATACAACATATATATGTCTACATATAGCCATCAACGGCTTATTTGTCTTCCTACCTATGATAACTCCTGATCAGACTTATCCAGATATTAAATACCTCAATGCATTTATCATACATACTTTAAAATAAGTACCACCTGGCTTATTCCAATTAACACTTATTCCCTGTCTATACTACCTAGACTATATGGTTCGGCATGAAAGAGTCAGCTTCATTCAAAATCAACAGGAATTTATTATAATATCCCAGAATCCACAGCATTAGTTTTCCTTATAAGACCCAATTATTATAACTAGACAATACAAATAACATACATCCTAACTAAAACACTACAATAATATAACCACCCCAATATTTGCAATACTTATTTACATGTGCACATACTAATGGACATAGCTACCTGATGTTTGAGGTTCCTGCAGTACTGCTTCATCTATGCCCCCTGCTGCAGCTCTCTCTCTGATCATCTCCTCTCTCCTCCTTCTAATTCCCTAGCAGTGGGTCTCCATTGATATATTGTTCCCCTGTCTATCTCCTACCATACTGAGGCTCCTGATTGGCTATGGTAATACTGCTCCAGGCTGATGGGATTTGTGTCCCAATCTCATTGGGTGACTTGGAGCAATAGTACAATAAACCAGTCAATCTCCCCTTGGCAATATTTTTGGATAGGTGAAACAATACATCGGATTCCCTACTCATCAGGAATACAGGGTGTGTGAGTGTTATTTATGATATCAAATAGAGGGGGATGTTATCTCCCACCTGGAGAACAGAATACTGCCAGCTTCCATCTAACCAAACAGGATTTGGATGTCCAGGTGCTGTGATAACTTGTTTGGGCAACAACTCCTATGCCCCATGGCCCCAGGAGATATCGCTGGCTGTGCTTATTCTATTAACAGTGTCCATAACTCCACTCACACACACTGTATGTCACTATGGCCTATTACATTATATGTGCATATTCTAGCTATAAATATACAGAAAATAAAGATAATTCATAAGTAATTGCCCATAAGGTAACACCAACATTTTCTTCAGTTTGTGGAAATTTCTAAATTGGCAGAAAGATAGAAAGGAGGAGAGGGAATAGCCATGAGGAGGTTGAAGAGGGACATGGCAAGGAGTTGAGTATATCTGTCCAGGATGTGAGTTCTAAATAATGTTCTTTTCATTATTTCCTGGGCAGGACTTAGCAGGTGGGATGGACATGAAGGGAGTGGACTTGTGGAGGGGAGGAGATAGGCATGAGGAGAGAAAATTGACATATCTGCCTGGGGTGGGAGTGTTCAAATTATGCTATTTATGTCAGTTTGTGGGTGGGACTTAATTGGGAGGGAAGAGATTGACATAAGGAAGGAATAGACATAAGAAAGATTAGATGGACATGAAGGGGAGATGGACATGAGGGGAGGAGATGAACTTACTTGACATGGGCGGGAGTGTTCAAATGATGCAATTATGTGGACAGAGCTAAATTGTGGGGAGAGAATTAAACCTCATGAATTAGACAAGAGGATGGGGTAGATGGATATGAGGGGTAAAATAGACATGAAGAGTGGGATGGACATATCTGGCAGGGGTGGGGGGATCCAGATGGTTCTATTCATGCCATGGTATGGTCAGGGCTAAACTGTGGGAGAAACAGAGGGATGTTGGGTGATGGACATGAGTAGGTAGAGACTAGTGATGAGCGAGCATGCTCGGCCGAAGCTCGGTTCGGCTCGAGCATCGCTCTGCTCGGCACATGGTGGTACTCGTACGAGTACCGCATGTGCTCGCCCGCCATGTTCGGGTCTCCTCCCCGCACGTTTCGTGGTTGCTGCGCAGCCAATAAACGTTCGGGGAGGCTCTGACATCAGTGTAATGCCAGCAGCCATGTTGGCTGCTGGCATTACACTGATTGGCTGGCCAGAACCCGTGATCGGGTGCTGTATAGCACCTGACCAGCGAGTTTGGCTCAGTCTTAGCCAGGGAGAGATGAGGATAGGAAGGGAAAGTCAGTGTAGGGAGAAGAAAAGTGTTGGAACAACATATAAAGACCCAAAAGTCCTTTTTAGGACTGTTGTGTGTGGGGGCAGCAGTTATATTTTGTTTGGGGGGGCACAAATTTAAAAAAAAAACGTCACATATTCTGTTCACTGTGCCTAGCCGCAGATTAGCAGCACATTCTGTTTAGTGTGCAAAGTTGCAGATTAGCAGCACATTCTGTTTAGTGTGCAAAGTTGCAGATTAGCAGCACATTCTGTTCAGTGTGCAAAGTTGCAGATTAGCAGCACATTCTGTTTAGTGTGCAAAGTTGCAGATTAGCAGCACATTCTGTTTAGTGTGGAAAGTGTAAAAAATAAACGTCACATATTCCGTTCACTGTGCCTAGCCGCAGATTAGCAGCACATTCTGTTTAGTGTGCAAAGTTGCAGATTAGCAGCACATTCTGTTTAGTGTGCAAAGTTGCAGATTAGCAGCACATTCTGTTTAGTGTGCAAAGTTGCAGATTAGCAGCACATACTGTTTAGTGTGCAAAGTGTAAAAAATAAACATCACATATTCCGTTCACTGTGCCTAGCCGCAGATTAGCAGCACATTCTGTTTAGTGTGCAAAGTTGCAGATTAGCAGCACATTCTGTTTAGTGTGCAAAGTGTAAAAAATAAACGTCACATATTCCTTTCACTGTGCCTAGCCGCAGATTAGCAGCACATTCTGTTTAGTGTGCAAAGTTGCAGATTAGCAGCACATTCTGTTTAGTGTGCAAAGTGTTAAAAATAAACGTCACATATTCCGTTCACTGTGCCTAGCCGCAGATTAGCAGCACATTCTGTTTAGTGTGCAAAGTTGCAGATTAGCAGCACATTCTGTTTAGTGTGGAAAGTGTAAAAAATAAACGTCACATATTCCTTTCATTGTGCCTAGCCGCAGATTAGCAGCACATTCTGTTTAGTGTGCAAAGTTGCAGATTAGCAGCACATTCTGTTTAGTGTGCAAAGTGTAAAAAATAAACGTCACATATTCCGTTCACTGTGCCTAGCCGCAGATTAGCAGCACATTCTGTTTAGTGTGCAAAGTTGCAGATTAGCAGCACATTCTGTTTAGTGTGCAAAGTGTAAAAAATAAACGTCACATAAGCCTTTCACTGTGCCTAGCCGCAGATTAGCAGCACATTCTGTTTAGTGTGCAAAGTTGCAGATTAGCAGTACATTCTGTTTAGTGTGCAAAGTGTAAAAAATAAACGTCACATATTCCGTTCACTGTGCCTAGCCGCAGATTAGCAGCACATTCTGTTTAGTGTGCAAAGTTGCAGATTAGCAGCACATTCTGTTTAGTGTGCAAAGTGTAAAAAATAAACGTCACATATTCCTTTCACTGTGCCTAGCCGCAGATTAGCAGCACATTCTGTTTAGTGTGCAAAGTTGCAGATTAGCAGTACATTCTGTTTAGTGTGCAAAGTGTAAAAAATAAACGTCACATATTCCGTTCACTGTGCCTAGCCGCAGATTAGCAGCACATTCTGTTTAGTGTGCAAAGTTGCAGATTAGCAGCACATTCTGTTTAGTGTGGAAAGTGTAAAAAATAAACGTCACATATTCCTTACACTGTGCCAAGCCGCAGATTAGCAGCACATTCTGTTTAGTGTGCAAAGTTGCAGATTAGCAGCACATTCTGTTTAGTGTGCAAAGTGTAAAAAATAAACGTCACATATTCCGTTCACTGTGTCTAGCCGCAGATTAGCAGCACATTCTGTTTAGTGTGCAAAGTTGCAGATTAGCAGCACATTCTGTTTAGTGTGCAAAGTTTAAAAAATAAACGTCACATATTCCTTTCACTGTGCCTAGCCGCAGATTAGCAGCACATTCTGTTTAGTGTGCAAAGTTGCAGATTAGCAGCACATTCTGTTTAGTGTGGAAAGTGTAAAAAATAAACGTCACATATTCCTTTCACTGTGCCTAGCCGCAGATTAGCAGCACATTCTGTTTAGTGTGCAAAGTTGCAGATTAGCAGCACATTCTGTTTAGTGTGCAAAGTGTAAAAAATAAACGTCACATATTCCGTTCACTGTGCCTAGCCGCAGATTAGCAGCACATTCTGTTTAGTGTGCAAAGTTGCAGATTAGCAGCACATTCTGTTTAGTGTGCAAAGTTTAAAAAATAAACGTCACATATTCCTTTCACTGTGCCTAGCCGCAGATTAGCAGCACATTCTGTTTAGTGTGCAAAGTTGCAGATTAGCAGCACATTCTGTTTAGTGTGCAAAGTGTAAAAAATAAACGTCACATATTCCGTTCACTGTGCCTAGCCGCAGATTAGCAGCACATTCTGTTTAGAGTGCAAAGTTACAGATTAGCAGCACATTTTGTTTAGTGTGCAAAGTTGCAGATTACCAGCACATTCTGTTTAGTGTGGAAAGTGTAAAAAATAAACGTCACATATTCCGTTCACTGTGCCTAGCCGCAGATTAGCAGCACATTCTGTTTAGTGTGCAAAGTTGCAGATTAGCAGCACATTCTGTTTAGTGTGCAAAGTTGCAGATTAGCAGCACATTCTGTTTAGTGTGGAAAGTGTAAAAAATAAACGTCACATATTCCTTTCACTGTGCCTAGCCGCAGATTAGCAGCACATTCTGTTTAGTGTGCAAAGTTGCAGATTAGCAGCACATTCTGTTTAGTGTGGAAAGTGTAAAAAATAAACATCACATATTCCTTTCACTGTGCCTAGCCGCAGATTAGCAGCACATTCTATTTAGTGTGCAAAGTTGCAGATTAGCAGCACATTCTGTTTAGTGTGCAAAGTGTAAAAAATAAACGTCACATATTCCGTTCACTGTGCCTAGCCGCAGATTAGCAGCACATTCTGTTTAGTGTGCAAAGTTGCAGATTAGCAGCACATTCTGTTTAGTGTGCAAAGTTTAAAAAATAAACGTCACATATTCCTTTCACTGTGCCTAGCCGCAGATTAGCAGCACATTCTGTTTAGTGTGCAAAGTTGCAGATTAGCAGCACATTCTGTTTAGTGTGCAAAGAGTAAAAAATAAACGTCACATATTCCGTTCACTGTGCCTAGCCGCAGATTAGCAGCACATTCTGTTTAGAGTGCAAAGTTGCAGATTAGCAGCACATTCTGTTTAGTGTGCAAAGTTGCAGATTAGCAGCACATTCTGTTTAGTGTGGAAAGTGTAAAAAATAAACGTCACATATTCCGTTCACTGTGCCTAGCCGCAGATTAGCAGCACATTCTGTTTAGTGTGCAAAGTTGCAGATTAGCAGCACATTCTGTTTAGTGTGGAAAGTGTAAAAAATAAACGTCACATATTCCTTTCACTGTGCCTAGCCGCAGATTAGCAGCACATTCTGTTTAGTGTGCAAAGTTGCAGATTAGCAGCACATTCTGTTTAGTGTGGAAAGTGTAAAAAATAAATGTCACATATTCCTTTCACTGTGCCTAGCCGCAGATTAGCAGCACATTCTGTTTAGTGTGCAAAGTTGCAGATCAGCAGCACATTCTGTTTAGTGTGCAAAGTGTAAAAAATAAACGTCACATATTCCTTTCACTGTGCCTAGCCGCAGATTAGCAGCACATTCTGTTTAGTGTGCAAAGTTGCAGATTAGCAGCACATTCTGTTTAGTGTGGAAAGTGTAAAAAATAAACGTCACATATTTCTTTCACTGTGCCTAGCCGCAGATTAGCAGCACATTCTGTATAGTGTGCAAAGTTGCAGATTAGCAGCACATTCTGTTTAGTGTGCAAAGTTGCAGATTAGCAGCACATATTCCGTGTAATATGAAGAAGGCGGGTAAAAAGGGACGGGGAAGTGGACGTGATCCTGATAGTTCAGGGCGCGGGTCAGGACGCGGAGAAACTGTGCCTGGTGCCAGAGCACAAGAAAGAAAGACATCCACCGTACCTAGCTTCATGTCTCAGTTTACAGGGCGTCGCAGGACATCACTCTCGAGGTCAGACCACTGCGAACAGGTGGTCGGTTGGATTTCAGGTGATACTGCTTCCAGTCGGTTAAGCACCACCCTGTCTTCCACCAAGTCCACTCTCAGTAGCCAAGAGTCTGGTCAACATAATCCTCACCCTGATCATCCATCCTCCCACCATAGAGGGTCTGGCCAAAGAAGTGATCCCACACTGGGATATAGTGAGGAGCTCGTCTCATCACCAATCCTTCATTTGAACCTCTCTCCAAGCACGCTTGCAGAGGAACATGAGATCTTGTGCCCTGATTCACAACCTCTAGAGGGTACCCAATCACAAGAAGATGACAGAGGGGAACGGCATTTAAGGTCAAAGGAGGTGGATGATGATGATGATGAGACACAGTTGCCATCAAATCAACCACAATTACTGTCTCAAGACCTTGATGAGGAGGATGATACACAGTTGTCAATGACTGAGTATGTGGTGGGATCAAGAAATGAGGAGGATGATCAGAGTGAGGAAGTGGAGGAGGACTTGGTGGACGATGAGGTGACTGACCCCACCTGGGAAGGTGTAGAGCCGAGCAATGACAGCAGTCCTGAGGGTGAGCCATCTGCAGCACCGCAACAGGCTGGAAGAGGCAGTGGTGTGGCTAAAGAAAGAAGGCGGACCGCACCAAACCGGCCCGCAAATGTTCCACGGAGCACCCCCTTGCATAAATCTCCCTTGCCAAGGGCTAGGTGTTCCGCGGTATGGCGTTTTTTTAAGGAAAGTGCGGACGACAAAAGAATTGTAGTTTGCAACCTGTGCCACACCAGAATGAGCCGAGGCATGAACAATAGAAACCTCACCACCACCAGCATGATCCGACACATGGCATCCAAGCACCGTAATAAGTGGGAGGAACGCCAGGATCGCCAATCTGTGTCTGCAGGCCACACCACTGCCTCCTCTTCCCCTGTTTTCGGTGCCGGCCAATCGCCTGTCGAAGGTGCAGGCCCGCATACCTCCCGCCCTGCACCTGTACCATCTGAAGCACCATCAGCGACCACATCCACTTCCCTGTCCCAGCGCAGCGTCCAAATGTCGTTACCCCAGGCATTTGAGCGCAAGCGAAAATACCCACCCACCCACAGGCCATAGCACTAACCTCACACCTTTCCAAATTACTGGCCATCGAAATGCTGCCATTTAGGCTTGTGGAGACTGAGTCCTTCCGCAGCCTGATGGCAGCAGCTGTCCCTCGGTACGCAGTCCCCAGCCGCCACTACTTTTCCCGGTGTGCCGTCCCCGCATTACACCACCATGTGTCCCGTAACATCACCCGTGCCCTGACCAACGCAGTTACTGGGAAGGTCCACTTAACGACTGACACATGGACAAGTGCTTGTGGCCAGGGACGCTACATTTCCCTGACGGCACACTGGGTGAATGTCGTGGAGGCTGAGAGCGACTCGGACCCTGGGATGGCACAGGTGCTACCCACGCTGAGGATTGCGGGCCCTACCTCCATCAGGGTTTCCGCCAGCACCTACGTTATTGGCTCCTCCTCCTCCGTTTCCACCTCCGAATTCTCTGCGCGCAGCGCCACTCACCCATCAGCCGGTAACTGGAAGCAGTTTAGCACTGCAGTGGGGAAGCGTCAACAGGCCGTGCTGAAGCTGATCTGCCTTGGGGACAAACAGCACACGGCCTCAGAGCTGTTGCAGGGGATTAGTCACCAGACCGAGCAGTGGCTCTCGCCACTCAACCTGCAACCAGGCATGGTTGTGTGTGATAATGGGCGTAACTTGGTGGCGGCTTTGGAGCTCGGCAAGCTCACACACGTACCATGCCTAGCGCATGTATTTAATTTAGTGGTTCAGCGATTTCTAAAAACCTACCCCAATTTGCATGATCTCTTGACCAAGGTGCGCCGCGTGTGTGCACATTTCCGTAAGTCATCAACAGCTTCAGCCGGCCTGTTGAAGCTGCAGCAGCGCTTACAATTGCCAGCTCACCGGCTGCTGTGTGACGTGAGCACGTGCTGGAACTCCACCTTCCACATGTTGGCCCGGCTTTGTGAGCAGCAGAGGGCAGTAGTGGAGTACCAGCTGTTACACGGTCGTCGCCTCTCCGTTCAACTTCCTCTAATCAGAAGTGAGGAGTGGGAATGGATGTCAGACCTCTGTGAGGTTTTACGCAATTTTGAGGAATCGACACTGATGGTGAGCGGCGATAACGCTATTATCAGTGTAACCATCCCACTTCTGTGTCTACTGAAACGCTCGCTGCTCACAATTAAAACCGACGCTTTGCATGTGGAAGAGGTGGAAATCGGGGAGGAAGAGCTTACACAAGGTGATAGCCAGAGCACCTTCACTTCGTCTTCTCAGCGACAATTGGAGGAGGCGGAGGAGGAGGTGGAGGAGGAGGAAGACACGGTTGCCTCCGCTACAGAGGGTAGCCATGGAACTTTAGTTCCATCTCTTCAGCATGGGTGGGCAGAAGAGGAGGAAGAGGATGAGGAGATTGAGAGTCATCCTCCTGGTGAGGACAGCGAAATCTTGCCTGTTGGTACTCTGGCACACATGGCTGACTTTATGTTAGGCTGCCTTTCCCGTGACCCACGCGTTATACGCATTTTAGACAACACGGATTACTGGGTGTTCACCCTTCTGGACCCCCGCTACAAAGAGAATTTCTCATCTCTCATTCCTCCGGTGGAGAGGACAAGCAAAATGGTGCAATACCAGAAGGTTCTTGTTGAAAAATTGCTCCAAAATTTTCCATCTGACAACGCTGGCGACAGAGTACGTGCTACCTTGGCCAACCGAGAAGGGGAGAAAAGGGGAGCACACAGCAGTTCCGACAAAGGCAGGGCAACACTCTCCAAGGCATGGGACACCTTCATGACACCCCGCCAGCACCCTCACCCTGATGCGCAGCCTAGTGTCACAAGGAGGGAAAAGTTTTGGAAGATGGTGAAGGAGTACGTAGCAGACCGTGTCAGCGTCCTCACTGATCCCTCTGTGCCTTACAACTACTGGGTGTCCAAGCTGGACACGTGGTATGAACTGGCACTATACGCCTTGGAGGTGCTGGCCTGCCCTGCCGCCAGCGTTCTGTCTGAGCGGGTATTTAGTGCTGCTGGTGGCATCATAACAGATAAGCGTATCCGTCTTTCCACCGAAAATGCTGATAGGTTGACACTTATAAAAATGAACAAGGCCTGGATTTCCCCTGACTTCTCCACTCCACTGGAGGAAAGCCCCGGTGGAACATAAAGTGACTTTATATATGTTATTTACAATGATGGGAATACTCTGTATTCCCATTCACCCCTTCCACCCAAAAAACGGGTATATGGTTGACTCTCTTCCATATACCCTGTGATATAATTTTTATATAGGGCCAGCTCACCAGCGGGCCCTGTGATATAATTTTTATATAGGGCCAGCTCACCAGCGGGCCCTGTTTGACAACTTTTTGTATAGGTCAGCTCACCAGCGGGCCTTCTTATATAATGTTTTATTGGGTCAGCTCTCTAGCGGGCCCTCTCATATAATGTTTTATAGCGTCAGCTCACTAGCGGGCCTTCGCATATAATGTTTAGGATGGCCAGCTCCGCAGCAGACCCTCACCCATAATGTTTTAGATGGTCGGCTCAGCTGCAGACCCTCATTCCTAATGTTTTAGATGGTCAGCTTAGCGGCATGCCCTCGCCCCTAATGTTTTAGAGGGTCACCAGCAGGCTATTAATCCTAATTTTTCAAGGGTGTGTATGATGCCCTCCTTTATGTGTAATAAAGGGTGTATTGGAGTGACATTTCAGTCTAATTTTTGGCAGCCCTTTCACTTAGTGCATCGGCTTTATGAGTGTTGGACCACTACCTGAACTATTGTACCACAATGTGAATGAGGCCCTCCATTTTGTGATATACAGGTTGTATCGGAGTGCCTCTGGTCCTCCCATTGAATTAAATAGGGCTGGGGTGTTCGACAGAGCAGAAGGTAGTTCTTGGCTTCATCCACTAAGTCACTTAGTCACTTTTACTGAATGGATCAGACCCCACTGTTCCGACTATAAATTTTGGACTTAACAAGGGCAAACGGACATGTTGTAAAACCTGTGGTAGCTGCGGCCTCCGTTCCTGAATGCTGTACCTTACCCGGGCCATAACCACGTTGAACACCTGCTTTACTCTGCGCACGTTTCCCTCTTAATCATGGCCCCAGTTCCGAAAAATCGATGAAATTTTTTGCAGAATTTGCCTCTGCGCACGTTTCCCTCTTAATCATGGCCCCAGTTCCGAAAAATCGATGAAATTTTATGCAGAATTTGCCTCTGCGCACGTTTCCCTCTTAATCATGGCCCCAGTTCAGAAACATCGATGAAATTTTTTGCAGAATTTGCCTCTGCGCACATTTCCCTCTTAATCATGGCCCCAGTTCCGAAAAATCGATGAAATTTTTTGCAGAATTTGCCTCTGCGCACGTTTCCCTCTTAGTCATGGCCCCAGTTCCGAAAAATCGATGAAATTTTTTGCAGAATTTGCAGATGATATACAAGTAAATATACAGCAAATACTGTTTGGTAACAATTTTTCGCCTAAAGTCGCTTTTATCTTCCTTTTTGTGTGTTTTACGGTCAGTCTGTAAAAATGGCGTACTACGGGCGAAACATCGTACCCAGCAGCGACGTTGGAGTCCAAGATGCATCCAGACATCCTCCCTATGCTGTCCCTGAACCATTTCTGTGGTGTTTCCATCATTTTCTGCCCTTTTCCTATGGACCAGGCACCCTCCCCTCATCAGAGCAGGGGGTGCCTGGTGTAATGCTCGAGTCCTCCCATTGACTTCAATGTGGCTCGGGTGCTCGGCCGAGGACTCGAGCCTCCGGGGGCGCTCGGTCAGAGCACCCGAACACCCGAGCATTGGGGTGCTCGATCATCACTAGTAGAGACCTCAGGGGGAAGAGATGGATATGAGGACATGCAGAGGCATGAGAGAGGTAGGCAAAACGTGGTGGGAGAATCTAGTTGACTACTGATTTCATGAAAGGTGGATATATAGGGGGTGGTGGGTACAGCAAAGAATGAGGTCTTAGCAAGTCCTTGCAAGGAATATTTTGATTGAAGAATGAAGAGCTTCATCCACATGCATCAGTCAAAATATTTTCTACCAGCAAGAGAATGTTTGTAACACAGCTATTCCACTTGCAAGGGGCAGAGTAATGCATGCGGCGAATCCTCCCCAACATGCATTTCTACACCCCTTGTCAGTCCTGGGGTGTGTCTTACACTGATCCAGAAACAGGTCACATGACTGCAACCATTAACCCTTTAAAAACTTTGTCTCTACTCATATCAAGAGATGCAGAAAAAGCTTTTGATAGGATAAGATGGGTGTATATAAAGGCATCTCTTAGTAGTGTTGGTTTGGGTTTGGGAAATTGATCTTTCAGTCTGTCTTGAATCTACAGATTGGTCTACTATCGTTCAGACTTATTTTCATACAACTCGACTCCAAATACAGAGAACTTAATTATAAACTGCTGTCATGCTGGTATAGGCCCCTGCTACTTTTATCACAGATGTACACTACACATTCGGATCTTTGTTGGAGATGTGAACAAGGGCAGGGTTAATTGTTTCACATTTGGGGGATGTGCCCACTAATAAGCCCATTCTGTGATCAAATTCTAGCATATATCTTGAAGATTGTTAATAAAACAATTCTGAAAGATCTGTTACTTATGTCTCTCACTTTTTCTACAAATGCATTTGAGTAAACTAATTATTAAATTCCAAATTATGGTATTTACACTTCTCACAGTAGCTAAATCACTCATACCTCTCTATTGGAAATCTACCACAAACTATACATTCTCTTTATGGGTTTCCAAAGTCAATGGTTTAGTGCAGATGGAGAAATACCACGTGTCGATTTTATCCTTGACCTCGAAATTTGATGAGACTTGGTCCCCTTGGTTATCATTTCATGCTCATTCTAGTATGACTGTCGGGACAGCCTTACTACCTGACTAAATTACATAGCGGCTCTTGTGCTACTTCATCTGGCTTCTGATGTACCCCTGACATTGATGGTGACTTGACCATCGCCTTATTCATTTAGATCCTTATTGGTACTTATGTATCTGTAATTGAGCGGGTTCTGACCAGCAGGTGCCTCAGAAATGCATCTAGTCGGCTCTGGGTTTCCACTTATCCCCTCCTCCTAAGAATCCTAGGAATGAGGGAGGCTCATTGGAACTGAAACTTAAAGAGAGGTTGAGGAGCTGAGATAATTTTCTCCTGCCCTTTTATTTTCTCTCTTCTTTCTATCCATTCCCTCCTGCTGAACATGAACTTGTTTCTTTAACACGTAGCTTATTAGGTCTCACTTAGCCTAATTCCAGAAGTAGGATAGAGAGACCTTGTTATCTCTTCCATTTCATTCCCCATATAATGCATTTATATATATATATATATATATATATATATATATATATATATATTAGTTTACTACCTTTCTTTTGGTTATACCATGTTTATTTGTTCCTTGACATTCCTCCTTCTGTAATCAAATGTCTAAAAGCTATACTCTCAATGTTTTCACTGTACATTATAACATTGTCATTTCAAATGTATTGTATGGTATGAAATTTTAATAACAATTCTAAAAATGAAAAAAATTGAGGATTTTGTCGCATAGTGTGACCAAAATATGTTTACGCTTGCTTGCCCTGCCAAGGTACCTCATTTTAATTGAGTCCTTTCTAATACCTATTGCAATCATTATGGTTTACAGAAATGCTTTATATTGGAAGCTCTATCTAATGCCCTCGTGGCTGTACTGACCTGCTTTCAAACATATTTTGACCAAACTATGTAACAAAACCCTGATTTTTGAAACAAGTGAATTAGCGCATTGCTTTAATATATCCTCTATAGGGGTTCTCAATTAAGTTTTTGTATAAAGCAGGATTGTCTCCTGTTTTTGGTTTGTTCTGTAATTTGGGGAATGTGGAGGGCCCCCTCATTCCTTGCTGCACTTCATATTTCATTCACTTGGATTCTTTTTGTATATATGTATATTACTGTGTTTTAGTGCTGATTTTCTATAAAACAAATATATAAATAGCATGAAATGCAAAATATTTTTATGTTATATTGTTGAAAATACAGTTTTATTTGTGGTCTAATAAGAAAAATAGGAACAATTATTTTGCAAACTAACAGCACCACAGGGGACAAATAAAACCCCATTGACTTAAATAGGGAGATTAACCCTTTGAGTGTCAGAGGGAGACGCAACGCATTGCAGAGCAATGCGTTGCGTACCCCCTCTGGCACGCAAGGGGTTAAAGTGTTAGTAATGTCTAAAAAAAAGTTTTTTGCATTTAGAAGAGCTTAAAAAGCTGATCTACATGCAAAAAAGTATCTCTCAAACCGCTATGGTTTAAGAGATACGGGCATTTAAAGTTTGATTTCTCCTACTGACAGCTGTAAAGCTGTCAGCAGGAGATCCGTGTCGGTCGACAAGGAGGCGCTTCAGAAGTGCCGAGATCTCGTTACTTACATGGAATCCCTTAATTGTAATGGTCTAAAACGTGTGCCTAGTGTTCAGGCACGTGTTTTAGACCATTCCAGTGAAGGGATTCCGTGTAAGTAACGAGATATCGGCACTTCTCAAGCGCCTCCGTGTCGACTGACACGGATCTCCTGCTGACAGCTTTACAGCTGTCAGTGGAAAACATCGAACTTTAAACGCCCGTATCTCTTAAACCATAGCGGTTTGAGAGATACTTTTTTTGCATATAGATCAGCTTTTTAAGCTCTTCTAAATGCAAAAAAAACTTTTTTTAGATATTACTCACTTTAAACGCCACATTTAAAGCCACGGGAATATTGAAATCTTTATGTCTTTCCTATGGTGCATCTGGTTTACTCCAGAACTGCTCTAGTTCATACTAAACCAGCCTCAACATTTTATCCTTCTCAATATTAAAGGGATAGTAATACTTAAAATGTAAAAAATATATGTTGTAGGGTTTATCCCTCTGAGTAAAACAAGGGTACTCCCACTGCTGAAAGGTGTTTTATTCAACAGTTATTACAGCTCAAAGTTGAATTTTTTTAGGTGCAATATCACAGTGGCCTGAAACTGTACAGTGGCTCTGTTGCTACACCATCTTATGGAGATTTATGGACTAAGGACCAGAGCTGTCCATAGGATGATGTAGCAACAGCGCCCCTGTACAGTTTCAGGCCACTGTGATATTGCACCTAAAAAAAATTAACTTTTCAGCTGTAGTACCTTTTGAATAAAACACATTTCAGCAGTGAGATTACCCTTGTTTTACTCAGGGGGATAAACACTACAATATATATTTTTTTACATATTAAGTATTACTATCCCATTAACAAGCCAAATTACAGAGAGAAGGTGATTTTACCAATAAATGAGTGTGCTGTTATAGAGAAAACAGGAGACGTTTTCTATGGCTAAAACAGTAACACCATTTATCTTGTTATAGCGCCACGGCCAATTTCTCATGGGTTAACTTTTTTTTTGTCTACCCATATGTGGTTTAAAGAGTAATGTCAGAAAGAAAAAACAAGTAACATAATACATTTCTGATTTCAAGATACAAGCTGACCATAACTGTACATTTCTTGCTTCAGTTTGACAGGTTGGAGATCCTGGTAAATAATCCCCAGTGTATTTCTGCTAAACTTAATCCACCTCTTACAGTAGATGCTCCATCCTGACTGCTTGTTTTTCATTTCTTCATTTGCTGTTAATAGGAAACAGTGTCTCTTAGTTTGTCTGCCTGGGAGCACTGCTGGATAAGAGCACTTTGGCCTTATGTACAAAGGAAAAGTAACTACTAACATAGATGAAAGCACTCACTCTGAAGAAAATAGTTCTTGTCCAAGTGCACAAACCCAGTGTTGAAGATGTAGCTAAAAAGGAGAGGCATCACCCGTGAGTCTTTTCAAATAATTTATTTAATGCAAATAAAGGCAAAATAACAAGAGGTCAACGTTTCGGTCCACCAACTGGACCTTTATCAAGACGTCTTGATAAAGGTTCAGCTGGTGGACCGAAACGTTGACCTCTTGTTTTTTTTTCTTTTATTTGCATTGAATAAACTATTTGAAAAGACCCACGGGTGCTGCCCCTCCTTTTTAGCTACAAAGGAAAAGTAAGATATGTCTGGGGCAAACCAGCTGCATCAAAGGGTACAAGTAAAAATTCCCATTGACTTGAATTAGGCTTTTAACCCCTTGAATGCTAGATTCAGTGGGTTAGAACAATTTGTATTGCCGCAGAACTTCTTCAACATATTTCCTGCATAAGGCCACCAGAAATCCCTTGGGCTGGATGCAAATTATCTGATCTGTATTATATAGAGCAGTGCTGCTCAATCTTTTTTATTTTCTTTGCTCAAGGCACCCTAACATTCAGTCTGGGATTTTGGGGAAACACCTGACATTTTCTGCCATTTATCAAGAGCATAAGGAAGGTTTCACATATTTAAATATATTTTTATTCTTAGTTTTCACAATTAGAAGAATGGAAACAAGCATGTAGTATTTAACAATATGTATTTCAAGCATGTATTTTAAAGTATTTACAGAAAAAAGAGGCACCCTAAGTTATTGTCTAAGGCACATCAAAGGGCCACAGCACCCTGATTGAAAACCAATGATATAGGGGGTGGAACTTTGTCTTTGTGTGCAAGGGATGTAGAGGATATTGGCTGTGGGTGGAACAATATAGGAATAAGGTGAGAAGTACATGGGATGAGCTAAGGAGGTGATTTATTCAAGTAAATACCAGAATCTGTGAACAATACAAGAGTTCCAAGATATGTCATTTTGTTTAACAGACACTCCTTCCTAGGCAGGACTTCTTCATATAGCAGTTTTTCATATCTTTATTTTGGAAGTCTGCAGTTGAACATATTTATAGACAAGACCAAATAAGGTTTGAAGTTTTTATAGTAGGAAAATGGGCAGATCGAATGGGCCGAATGGTTCTTGTCTGCTGTCAAATTCTATGTCACTTACTAGATGATTTATTTTTAATTTGGAATGTCACTGAGGATTCACTCATGAAGTTACTGGATCTACTGAAACAGATTGTATCTCCAACAGCTAATTTCAGCAAAAATTAGATACCAAATTTGGATGTTATAATTAAGTATCAGGATGGTGAGCTGAAAACCTGCTTTTATAGAAATATAATAGTTCATAGCACTCTGCTGCATTCTTGTAGCCAGCATCCAACATCACTGAAGAAAGTGTTATCATTCTCCCAGTTTACTGCATGTGAAAACAATAACCTTAGATGGGGAACAGATGAATGCTAAATTCTTATAGATGTGGACTCACTTTCAAGAAAGAGGTTTTTACTGCAAAGACTATTCAGCACAATATACAAAGGGTGAACATCTTAATATGCTTTATGATACCATGGAAGACAATGCCAGAAGTCCAGATGAATTATTTATTTTGATTCTTTTTTCTCACATTATTTCAAAGCAGTTATACAGAAACAGTGGTACGTCCTCACATGCAGTTAACGTACTGGACATATGATTGCCCTATGTCAAAATTCAGTTACAGGCGTGAGAAGAAAAATCACTTAATACAATTTGATCCAGCTGAAAAATACATTCATAAAAAGTGTAGCTTAGAAGGAAATGTGGTGTAATTGGATGTAACAGAAATCGTGGATGTTAATAAGAGTGGGGCAGGATTCAGACCTATCTAAGCCATAGAAAGCATAGATGGGAAATGGAAAAGTTAATGTGAGAAATTCACTGGTGGTAGTATAAAGGCAAAATATTATGAATTTGATTGGACAGTTACAAAATCCAAGTGAGTTATTGTGTTTATATGTGAATTTGTGTGTTTTTGCATGTTGCCTTGTGATTGGAAGAGTTTAGCTAAGACAGTGGTTCTCAATCCTATGCTTCAGGGGCACCTAACAGGTCAGGTCGATGCGAATTGACTTGGCAGTTGCCAGTTGGTATGCCCCAGAATTGCTACAGATTTTACTGTTATATTTATTTTTTCTTGATGTAGTCAACTTTGTTTTGTAACAATTCAGCATTCTGACAATTCCTAAAAATATGGATTTGCTGCCAGCATATCAAAATCACCTTTTCATATGAAATAGTTTTAGGTCAGTACAAATCATTAGTGTATTTTCAAGAGATAATGAGAAACTGTTAATAGTTTTGGAAGAATGCAACCTCTCCTTCTCAGACAATTAAAATCTGAGAGCTTAGGCAACTTTCATCCATGAAAAGTTTGGGGCATTTAAGATGAAGTTTCCTTTGGTATGTTCATTTGTGTGAAATGAGGAAGAACTAATACTTGAGTTTCATGGCAGCTTAGATGGGAATCGTATGCAATAAAGGAAAAAAAAATAAGTTGAAATAGAATTCATAGCTTTCATAAAAATAAAATGTTTCACTAGGTAACATTTCAGAAATGTTAAAACTTGGTCAATACACAAACTGCTTTTCACCATTTTTAGAGTAATTTTCAACTGAGTCATTTTATTTTATTATTCCACATTTTGTGTATTTCATTTTATTTGAAGTTAGTGCTAAAATATTTGACAGCATTGCCAGTTCTTCAGACCACCACATTTATTTTATTCTCTAATGTAATATTAATTTTCTGTATATGATTGTCGATCATTATTGAAGAATCAACCTCTCATTGAACCATTAAACCCTTGAAATTTGCTAGAGAAGTCTCCAGCACATTGCTAGGATACTCAAGTTTCTAAGTGGCTAAAACAACTCCAACACAGTGATTTATAATTGTTAAAAAAAAAAAAAAAAAAAAAACGAAGTACATTACAGAAAAAAAAATTATTTGGCATTAAACGTCACAGCCACCATACAAGCTATGCAAACACAGCAATAGCAACAGCATAACCTAACCACAAAAAATAATTTAAACTCTAAAAAATAAAAGGAGTCGTATGAGGTTTGGATGTCTATCCAGTTACCAACAGATGAGAGTTGGTACCATGTTAGCTGTAGAAATTCAGGATGTGAAAATAGTTGTTGATACCTTTATTGGCTAACTAAACAGATTTAAGATGCAAGCTTTCAAGACCTCTTAGGTCTCTTCCTCAGGGATGTTATACAGATAAATATGAAAATATCTCTCTTATATGCAAATACACATTGCATTGTTTAGAATGGAAGTCAGATAACAAAGTTCAATCCAGACTCTGGTTCTTTGATCAGTCAGTGTTAGAGGAGAGTGCTGTAAATTGCAGTCTTTCTCTGAGGGATCCAAAGTATTTACGATGCCAGGGGGGACTGTTGTAAAGCTTACTCCACAATGTGATAATGTGTCAGGAATTATCTGTCTCTATTCAAACCATTATTCAAAGCTCCAAATTGGATCATTCATTGTACCTCCCATATTTTTCTCTCTCTTACCATCTTCATGTAGGTGATCCAAATAAGTTAGTAAAATCCCAGTATTATTGTGTACAGAGAGAACTGAAGCTGTCCTTGAATTTGAACAATACCTAGAGTCAGGAGTGTGGAATCTTTGACTCTCCAACTGTTGGGAACTACAACTCCCTTCATCCCCAACTATCCAAAAGCTTGTTGGGGATTAAGAGAGTTGTATTCTCTGACAGCTAGAGAACCAAAGTTTGGCAACCCTTTCACTATTTATAGGTGAGCCAGCAAACACCTGTTCTAATCAAACATCTGATATTAAAGACTTTTTTAAAGGTGACGTTAATCTTTGAACTGCTCTCTTAAGTTTTCACTATTTAGTTATATGCGAATGGCCCTTACATGTAGCAATACAATGAACAGTGACTGGCTGCAGCTGTGCTAGTCAAAAAACACAAATTGGCACTTTCTCTTAATAGCACTGCTTGGCGAGTGCAGAATACAGAAGAGCGCATTTGCATTATTGTCGAAGCAAATACTCATTTTCTTTTTGTGAATGGTGTGCCAACAGTTTGCAGCGTTTACTGAATTCTGAAAGCTTTTTCTCCTTTTACTCATCCAACCCAAAGCTACTTTTTACACATTTGACTGGCATAAAAAATAGCTGTAATACGAATCTCTTCCCTTTCTTTCTAAATGTCATATGCTTAGTATGTTTATGTTGAAAGAGTGCTTATATATTATTCATGTTTATAAAAATGAGTCATTAAAATATGCAGTTTGTCAGAAAAAAAGTAAATCAACTGAGAAAAACAACATTTAAAGTCCGAGTATTAGTCATTTTTCCATCTTGGGCAGGTGAGATTGTGGGGGGCAATAATCACCTAATGCTTTAAAGGAGCAGTAAACTTTTTTTATGAAAAAATATATATTGTAGGGATTTTCCTACTGAGCAAAATAAGGGTACTCCCACTGATGAGAGATTTATATTTCCAGAGTTGTTATAGTTTCAGCCCATGTTTTTTTTACATTAGCAGTGCCCTCTAGTGGTCAAATTCTAATTAGATTTCCTGTTAGATTCTAATGGAAAGGAAAGTCAGAAAAGTCAGAGACATACAGTTCTCCATAGAATGTGATAGAAACTGCCTGTCACTTCCTGTCAGTTAGAACTACCAGGATGTAAACACAGTAAATTCACTTCCTGGTTATTTGAACTGATATACATTTTGAATAAAACATCTGACAGCAGTGGGGGTGCCCTTGTTTTATTCAGCAGGAAATGCTATATAAAATATGTGTTTTCATAAATAAAAGGCATCCCCTTGTTTTATTCAGCAGGAAATGCTCTATAAAATATGTGTTTTCATAAATAAAAGTTTACTGCTCCTTTAACAAACAATTTAGAGGTCATCAATCTGCAGGATTCTATTACTTGTTAGACTGTAAAGGTCTTGTTCATATGGAAGATACCAATGAACCATTGGATAATTCAGTATTGCAACAATTCAGTTACCAGCGTGGAATGCCAAATCAGTGGACTGTTAGGCCACTGTAAGGACCTTAACATATGCTACTTACAGACAACCATTGATAGTTACCATTACCAGTGAATTGCTGCAAGCAGTGTTCATGTCAACCATGGCTTTCATATTGCAATTGTCATCAGTACCATCTGAACATCATCATAGCATGCAAAGCTCCCTATTTTTGGAATCTGTCATTGGAGATGTGATGTTGCTGCATCATAGTCTTCTATGTGAACAATTCCTAATGCCTATAATCCGATGACAAATTGAGGATGATAGGAATTGTAGTCTATCAAGAGCTGGAGACTAGGTGGCACATTGCTGGATAAGAGGAAAAACTGGCACTGAGTAGGTCCAAATTTTGGTGGAGCCATGATTCAGGTGGTCCATCCCTTTCCACTTCCTGTGCTTATGGAACAAATACCATGAACTCTTCCCCACCAGTTTATGTAATGTTAGAACTTAAATGTATATAGTGTACATATAATTACACATTAGGGACCCATTTAGAATTTTTTTTGAGTATAAGTGATGCATACTTTTTATGGTGGATATCGAGAAAACAGAACAATAACAGGAGCAATAGTAATAATTATAGTTATTGGCTAACTGAGTAGGTTTGTTGTCTTAGTTTCAAGATCACTTAGTTTCCTCTTTTGGGTAGGGATAGCCGAAAGTTGTCGCCATGTTCCCACCATTTTTTCAATGGCTAAAAAGTTTTCGGCTATTGATTTACATTATTTTCGCACTTCTGCTATAAAAACGTGACCTTTTTGCTGAAGGCAGGCACAATAGAAGCAGCTACAGAGCGAGATAGTTGTGCTGTGCTGTTCTCTTGTGATAGTTAGCAAAAATTGAGGCAGGAGAGGTTCATAGTGACTCCTATCACTATGAGCAGCAAAAAGAGGAACTGGAAGGACCCTTATCATGTGTCCACTGAGTCTGAGGAGCAGGAGGAGGAGGAAGTGACTAGCAGTACTCAACCAATAATGTCCAGTCCCCCTAAATCATCCCAAGGGGTCTTGGGGAATGTAATAAGAAGGAAGGGAGAAAAAGGAATAGGTTGGAAGGGATAAAAGGGAAGGAAGGGAGGAAAGGGAATGGGAAGGAAGGGAGAAAAGGGAAGGAAGGGAGGAAAGGCGAGGAAGGGAGAAAAGGGAATAGGAAGGAAGGGAGAAAAGGATAGTGAGAGCAGGACAGGTCAACAGCCTGTGCGTGCTGCAAGACATGCTGCCCCTGCTGCCAGTGCCACAATTTCTGATCCAATAGCCACTAGTGTTGTACCTGTTGCTAGACGTGCTGTCCCTGCTGTCAGTGCCACCATTTCTGTAACTACAGTCACTAGTGTTGTACCTGTTGACAGACATGCTGCCCCTGCTGCCAGGGCCACCATTTCTGATCCTGCAGCCACTAGTGTTGTACCTGTTGCTAGACGTGCTGTCCCTGCTGTCAGTGCCACCATTTCTGTAACTACAGTCACTAGTGTTGTACCTGTTGCCAGACATGCTGCCCTTGCTGCCAGGGCCACCATTTCTGATCCTGCAGCCACTAGTGTTGTACCTGTGGCTAGTACTGAACCTGCTGCTAGTGCTGAACCTGCTGCCAGTGCTGAACCTGCTGCCACCAATACTTTACCTGCTGCTAGTGTTTCTTGTAATACTCAGGGGGGGAAGGAGAAAATGATGCCAAGTGTGACAGAAAGGTACCCTAAATCACATTTGCCATTTCCAAGCAGTCCTGCCACTGCTAGTACTACTGCTACTAAGGTTCAGCAGTTTGTTAGCCTTAGGAGTGGAGGGGGTAATCAACAATATCCTGATATTACCAGTGACTGTGAGACTGAGGAGGAAGACTCTGTGGCTGAACTTGATGTGGTTGGTGTTAGTAGTAACAGTAATGGTGAAGCAGCCGGAGTGGTGGGGTAAACATTTTACAGCATCCAGACTAGCGGTCAAGAGATCCCACATCATTCTCCTGACCCTGGGAGTCCTCCCCTTCTCTTCACTACAGTGTCCAGGTGGAACATGAACCTGAAGAGGCCAGAACTGGTTTTGGGGGAAGAGAGCAGGCTGAGAATTCATACCACCATCAGCAGCAGGAGCACAGTTCAGCTGCCTGTGCCTGCTGCTATTTCTGCTAGTGCTAATCTGTCTTCTTCTTCAGGCCAAAAGGCAATGGCAAGTGTGACATTAGGGGACCCTCTGTCACATTGCTTGTCACCTCCTCCAAGCAGCAGTGAGATGTCTGGAATAGAGCAGCAGCAGCAACAACAGCATGTAGGGACTAGTGGTGGTGGTGATGATGCTGGAGAAGCTGGAGTGGAAGAGATATTGATGGCCTTTTTGGCAGAAACTGAGAAGAAATGGGAGACAGGAACGAGGATGGGCATTACCACCACCATTAGCAAGGACATCTTGGAATTAGAGGAATTTGCAACTGCTCTAATTCCTTCTGATGCTGAGATACAAGGGCAGCAGGATGCTGAGGAGCAGGTTAGTGTGCCACAAACCACCGTGGACACAGTGGGAATGGGGACAACAAGCGATGTGGGACTAGGACAGGTTCCACTTGCCAGTAGTAGCAATACTCCTGATCCTAGTTGCAGTGCTGACTCTGAGGCAGTAGCAGCAACAGCAGCAACATTATTCGCTGCCACAGACAATGAAGGGGAATGTGGAGGACAAGAAAGAAGATATTCTTCTTCACCTTTCCCCCTTCTCTCTGAAGTCATCATGGGTGTGGGACTATTTTCCTGTTGGGGTAGGCACAGTACAGTCATCAGCAACGGCACTGTGCACAATTTGTGACAAGTCAGTGAAAGGAGGGAACACACCTTGGCACAAGTGCTCTCATATCACACATGAAACACAGACACCATGACATTTACTCCAAACATGTTAAAGCCAAACACCCGCCACAGAAATCAAGCACCACTTCTTCTGTCCCTGACTCACCAGAAAGGCAACAAGAGGTGAGGTGGAGATCAAGGAGGAGGAGGAATAGAACAACCCAGGCAGAGACTGGAAGTTCCAGGACGAGTGAAACAACTAGCTCGCCATCACCTTGTAGGGTAACTACATCTTCTGCCAATCCTCCTCGTTCATTACCTCCCCCCCAAATGATAGCCACTCTGTTGATGTTAGGATGTGGCAGTTCGTCTCTACCCATTGCACACTGTGTGGTGCACTGACCACACATGCCAGTGTGGTGGAGGAGAATCGCAATCAAGCAGCATCTGAGGAGATTACATCCTGCAGAATATGCTAAGATGGTAGCAGGGAGGGTCCTTCACTACTATTAAACTGTCAGCAAGTTGTAATGTGTCCTTAGCGGGTGTGGAAAATGGGTGAAGTGACAGTGGCAGTACTTGGTTTTGGGTGTCATGGTGTTTGGATACAGTTGTGTCCCCAGATGTTATTTACCACACACATACTGTGCACATTGCAATTGCTGAGGAGACCCACTGATCCTGCTCTGGAAAAAAGGGAAAAAATATATTCTAATAACAGCACACCTATGATAAGTTTGGAGGAGGGGCAGGTGGAGAAGATTTAACGGTCAACTTGTTCTTTTCTCCACATATACTGGGGACTACTTATTCTTCTGCTACTGCCTTAGGCTCATCACTGGAGCCAGTCGTGGCAAGTGGCACCTTCATCATCCATCTTCCATGTTACTGCTATTGTTGATCCCATTCCATTTCAGCTGCCTAATCATCCTGCTGCTTAAACAACTCAGCAGCAGCAGTACGAACAGCAGTTGCAACTCAGGAGGACATTTGACAGTGGTGCCGGGCCAACATGTCCTGCTGGCATTAGGCCAGTAGGGCATTTTTATTTTTTCTTAGGGCTTGTGCCAAACAAGCTTAGGTCCTACAAATCAATGTTTCTTCAGTGCTTGGGCCTCTAATAAGTCTAAGTCCTACAAAGGCCTCTAACAACAAATCTAACAAATCATCCTCTACAAAATACTCTATCAAGTCAAGTATCAGTCCACCCCAGTGGCAGCTTATGTCAGGGAGTGCCTATATCTGTCACTTTAAATACAAATGTCTTATTTGATTTTATTGATTTTTTTTCTTAACTGTCCCCCCAATAGCAGTCAAGAAAACCCCCCAAAACAAATTCCCTGTTCAAATGGTTCATTCATTTACCAACACAGGCACCCTCCTCAGACCCCTTTATACCATGTCTTATGGTTTTTAGTTTATTTAGGATTTCTTTTTTATTAAGTGTCACCCAATCCCAGTAAACAACCCCCCAAAACATTCCCTGTTCAACTGATTCTTTACCCACACCCCACCAACACAGGCACCCTCATGCCCCTTTTGTACAATACATTTGGGAAATAAAATATTATTTGTAATGTGTTGTGTGTAACTTCTATGTTTCCTTTGATTTCAATGGCAAAAAAAGTGGAAAAAAGCAGAAAATCTGCACTTTTTGCAGGAAATGTTTCGCCAAGCGGAAAGTGCAATTTTTTGCCAATTTCAGTTTGAGGCAGAAAGTTTCGCCCATCCCTACTTTTGGGGTAATGAGAGTCTACAGCTCAGATACAATGACAAAATACACAACAAACACTATCAACTACAGTATCTACTTCAGTGATTCTCAAACTGTATTCCACGGAACCCCTGGCACATAAAGATGTACAAGGGGTTCCACAGAACAAACAGTTGTAATGATAGAAAATGGAACAATATCTGGGGGTGACAGAAAATGTGCAAGATTTACTAAGAAATAAAGTGGAGCAATTCCAGAGCAAATCGGTTATATCACATAAAAGTACTGCTGCTGTCACTATGCCCCTTGTCCACTCCCCGCTAACAACATGAGACAACTTGCACTCTTAACAATAATAATTATAAGCCCTCCTTGCCACCAGCTTAGCGTATTCTGTGGGAAGGAATCTCTTGATGCCATTGTTGAGATTGTCCTCCACCACGTTGCCCATTTGTGGTCAGAGTGCCATGCAGTGTGCAATGGGTGGACAAGATCTGCCTCATCCTGACATCTACACCATTGCTATCACCTAATGGGGAGGTAACGGTGAATGAGGTGGATTGCAAGAAGATGTAGCTACGTCTTCCCACACGCAGACCATAGCATCAGAAGGTGATGGCGAGCCAGGTGTTTCTCTCACCATTGAACTTTCAGTCTCTGACTGGTTGTCTCTGTTCTTTCTCCTAGTTGGTTTACTCCTTGCCTCTTGTTGCTTTTGGGGAGAGTCAGGAGGTACAGCAACAGCAGTGCCTGATTTCTTTGGTGGGGGTTTGGCTTTAAAATGATTTGCATAAATGTCATGATGTCTGCTTTTTATGTGTGTGATGTGGGAGGTTGTGTCACAGTGCATTCCCTCCTTTCCTCTTTTCACTGACGTATCACAAAATGTGTACAGTGTGATCGCTGATGACTGCACTGTCCCTGCCCCCCAAAAAAAATAGTCCCACACCCAGGGCCTCAAGGGGGAGGGGAAAGGTGGAGAAGAATGGCCTCTTTCTTCTTGTCCTCCATAATCCCCTTTGTTGGCTGGGGCAGATGATGATGCTGCTGCTACTACTTTCAGGGAGAAGACTGTCTCTATGATAAGGTGACTCTGTACAGGATAGTAAGGAACTCTGGACTTGATGAAATGACAAGGAGGAAGGGACTTGAAGTACCTTCTGAAAATTACCCACACAACCCACTGATATATACAGAAAGAGACCTATCATGTCTCATGTGAAAAAGGCACAAATTATCTCCTTTTGCCTGAGGTGGATGAGACTCCTGCAATCGTCTTTGAACTTGCAGGGGTCTGGGCACACCTGGGCTGCTAATGGAGTAGAAGTTCTGGGCACAAAGCCTTACTGAAGGTGTAAGGAAAACCACGCTTCTCAACCAGCAACTGGAATATTAATAAAAGGAGGAGCTAGAAGGAACATTATGCATCCAGTGAGTCTGTGAAGGAGGAAGTGACATCTACCAACATTAAAGGGTCTGGATGACCTCATACCTAAGACCCAGTGATGGCCAGTCTCCCTACATCACCCCTAGGGATATTGGGAATTTTGTGTCCCAGGCAGAGAAAAAAGAGGGTAGTGCGTGAGAAGGACAGGTCAACTACATGTGCCTGATGCTAGTGCTACTCCTGCTGTCACTGCTGCATCTGCTAGGGTGTCTTGTGATTCTCAGGAATGGGGGAAGGATGAGATGATGCCAAATAGACACCAGGGGACCCTAAGAAATAAACACTGATGGCAACAGGCATACAACTACGATGGAGATAAACTCTCCAATCCAAACTATGGGACCTCTGGTGCTGATCAAGGAGTAGACACCCTTTAAGACATGAAGCAACTGGAAATGATCACACTCCAAAGTTGCATTGGGAAGTATAAAATCAAATATTAATTATTTTCCAACATGCAAACAAACAGACATCAGGTGGGGAGAGACAACATCTCACGCTTTTCGCACTGGATGTGCTTAATCATAGACATAACAGATGTGCACTAAACCACAAGTTTATATACAACAATGATGACGACATGGTGCAGTTGAGGCCAATCAGGAAAATCCACCTCCTTGATCTCGACTTCACTGTGACTACCCATTAAAGGAAATGTCTAAGCTATATTGTACAACATCTCTAGTAGTACAATGATACATGTCAACCTTTAAAACATAAGTTACATCTTTTAACGCTACACAGTGTATAAAAACAAATTATGATATCACAATCAGAACAAGACAAATATGTAGATACAATGAAAGACACTCATAAGTGCCAAAATGTATCGTTTGAACAATAAACACTCTATACATGTTTAAAGCGATACATATAAATATAATAGTTAACCCGATAGAAGACTATATAAGAAAACATCAAACCTTATACAAATATTATAATCAGAGTAGGTACAGGTCCATAATGTGATTCTAATATAACTGGTGAGTGACTCATATTGAGGGTAAAACAATATATACTGAAAATATACAAAAAATATGCAAAAAAATTAAAAAGTCCAACAATATAATATTTTTTCCTTCTTATTTAACTCCTCGAAACATGAGTGAATCACCAGCTCTAAGTATACAGCAAAACATTATAAGCTTAAGTCCTTTGGCATGCTAGTATCAAGAGTGAATATCCAAAATACCTCCCTTTGGGACAATTTTAATGAAGTATCACCTCCTCTCAAAACTTTTGAAACCCATTCAAAACCTTGTATTTTAAAAGAAGAAACAACTGAATTGTGCTCCAAAAAATTTTGTACTACACCAGTTTTATGTTGTTTACAAGCAATATTACTAATGTGTTCCCTAGTCCTTTCTCTCAAAGTATGACTAGTTTTCACTATGTACTGCACATTACATTTAACACAGGTGATCAGATAAACAATATTTTTTCTGGCACAATTGACATATTGAAAAAAAAAAGGAGGAGAAGACAGCGCACCAGAGGTCTAAGTGTAGTATTAGGTAAATGTAAGGCAATTTAAAAAAAATATATTATTTTATTTCACACAGAGTAAATAGTTAAAAAGAAGGGCAAAATATGTATAAAATAGGTGGTAATGTATAATTAAAATAAGCACATCTATTGAAAATTGCACGTAGACTTACAAACGATACATTAAGGATATAGATATATCAGTAAAAATAATAAGGATAGGAAAATAAAAAAACTAATAAAAAAATAAATGAATAAATAAATATAAATAAAAGTAAAAAGGTGCAGGCTGAGATACAGCCCAAATAAAAGGTCACATTCAAAGTGATGAATCACCAGGGGGAGTTTCTGGGAAAGATGAAATAAGTAAATAAATTAAATAAGTAATGAGTTAATTCAGTGTGCAGAAGGAGCAAGTGTAGTGATTTCTGGTGTAGAGGATAGTAGATAAGTGGAATAGCTTACCAGCAGAAGTGGTAGAAGTTAATACAGTGACAGAATTTAAGCATACATGAAATAGGCATAAGGCTGTCCTTAACATAAGACAAGACCAAGGACCAAATAAGGTTTGAGGTTTTTACTGTAGAAAAATGGGCCGACTAGATGGGCGGAATGGTTCTTATCTGCAGTCAAATTCTATGTTTCTATGTGTATAAAGGTCCCCCCTCGTATAGGACTCTCACCAGATTTCTTCTTCTTCTTCAGTTACACATAATAGTAATCATTTACATCTGCTCACCGGATGTCCCCTTGTTGTAATGCACATCAGAAATGTAGAAGTAGAGTCTGTCCGTGATCTCTCCGCTGCAGTTGGTTGCATCTCTGTTCCCTCTGGGTACCTCAAAGGTACTTCACAGTGCTTGTGAATGGCATATGGGATGTTTCTTATGTTTGTAAAAGGGATATGTGTCCTCTGTATGGGTTGGCTCGGTTCTGTTATCCCACAGTTTTATCTTTCAATGCTTTTCAGAGCTCAAGGCACCTTCCTCAGGAAATTTGGGATTTTTTCACTAGTGGTCAAGGGAGCCCCTTACCCTGGGAGTCCCTTTCCCCCAACGGCACTGTCCAGATGGAACATGATTCTAATAAAGGCAGACTTGCTGCCTAGCAGCAATAACATCACCACCATGTGCACATGTCAGCTGCCTGTACATGCTGCTACTGCTGCCAGTCTGTCGTCTTCAGGTCAACAAGATATGGCAAGCACGAAGGTAGGGGACCCTCTGTCACATTTCTCATCATCTCAAAATAGATATACTTCTATAATAGAGCAGCAGCAGCAACAAGAATGGACTGGTGGTGGTGATGTTGATGGTGGAGAACCTGGGGTGGAAGAGACATTAATTGTCTTTTTAGCCCAAACTGAGAAGGAATGGGAGACAGGAAAGGGGATGGGTATCATCACCACCACCAGCAGTGAGATTTTGGAATTTGCGGAGTTTGCTGATGCTGTAATTCCTGCTGCTTATGTGTGCCACAGACCACAGTAGACACAGTGGGAATGGAGTCCAGTGATGCGGGACTAGGACAGGTTCCACTTAATAACAGAAATACTCCTGAACCTAGTTGCAGTACTTATTCTGAGGCAGTAGCAGCAACATCAGTAACATCATCCTCTTCTGCCCCAGCCGGTGAATGTGGATAAGAAAGAGGTAATTTTTCTCCACCTTTCCCCTTCCCCCTGAAGTTCTTCTTGTGGGACTATTTTTCTCTTAAGGCACTGTGCACAATTTGTGATAAATCAGTGAAAAGGGTAAAGGAGGGAACACACATTGGCACAGCCTCCCTCCTCACACAGATGAAACACCGACACCATGACATTTATGTGACTCATGTTAAAGAGTTAGTAATATTACAGATAGACTGCAGCTAGGATCCCTCCTTACAATGTGTACAAAAGCTCCTTTATGTTAGTAACAGTGAAAGAGCTATATTTCCAATGTCGTTACATTACTAATCCGCCCCCTCCTGCCCCTTTACATTGCAGGAGGCCTTCTCCCCTCAGATCTGAAGTCCTGTCACTTAACCGGACAGATCACAACTAGGGATCAGCTTCAGTCATTCAGTATATGGGTTTTTTCTTATACAGTGCTGAGGAACGAAGAATGTTGTCTGCATAAGGGGTGGGAGGGGGAGAAGTAATAATGTAAGATCATCGGAAATATAGCGATCTCACTATTACCAACATAAATAGCTATTGTACACATTATAAGGAAGGATCACATCAAAAACCTGGCACAACGCTAACTAAACACTAGAGATGGTCGAAAATGTGGCACTTCCCGCTCTGCGAATAATTTCCCACAAAAAGTGCTGTTTTTCAGGGTTTTTTTGCCTAGATCATTCCACTGAAATCAATGGAAACATTGAATTTACACACAGCACATAGCAAATATTATTTTATCTCCCAAAGGCACAGTATAAAAGGGGCATGAGGGTGTCTGTTTTAGTGGAGTGCGGGGATAAAGAATCAGTTGAACAGATCATTTTTTGTGGGGGGGTTTACTGGGATTGGGGGGGAGTTAAAAAAAAATCCTAAATACTATTTAAAAAAATGCATAATACATGGTATAAAAGGGGTCCGAGGTGGGTGCCTGTATTGGTGGGTGGAGTCTGGGGATCAGTTGAACAGGGAATTTGTTTTGGGGGGGTTTCTTAACTGGTATTGTGGGGACAGTTAATACAAAAATAAATAAATAAAATAATAATTTTGTATGTAAATTGAAAGAGACAGGGACCCCCTGACGTAAGCTGCCACTTGACATAAATATTTTGTAGAGGATGATTTGCAAGATTTGTTGTTAGAGGCACAAGCCCTGAGGGAAAAAAATGCCTTATTGGCCTAGTGCCAGCAGGTCATATTGTGTTGGTCAGTGGCCACTAGCCATTGTCAAATGCCCTGATGTAAATGCGGAATATGCAACTGCTGTTCTTGCTGCTGAGTTGTTTAAGCAGCAGGATGATCAGGTAGTTCAAAAGGAATGGGATCAACAACAGCAGTAACATGGGTGATGGATTATGAAGGTTCCACTTGCCACAACTATCTCGAGTGATGCTCCTGAGGCAGTAGCAGCACCATAACTAGACCCCTGTATATGTGGAGAAAAGAAGAAGTTGTCCAATAATTCTTTTCCACCTGACCCTAGAATAGAAATGTTTAACTTTGAGAGCAGGACCTGCGCCTCTCATCAGCAACTGCAATGTGCACAGTGTGTGTGTGTGGTAAATAACACTTGGCACAACTGTATCCAAACACCATGACAGTCCTTCCTAAATGATTTAAAAAATTGCTCATGGCATAGATTACATCTAATATCTGACCTTGATTCAGCGATTGACTTTTTTAACTCAGAATTCCTACAGGTCTGTAATACCCATGCCCCACTAAGAAAGGTCAGGGTCAGGGGGGCACATCTACCATGGGTCTCAGCTGACTTGATTCAATTATTCAGTTTCAGAGATTCATTATGGACAAAATTTAAACAATCTGGCTCCCCTCATGATCACACTATATATAGGCAAGTACGGAATACATGTACAAAACAAACAAAACTAGCAAAAGCACAATATTTTAATAACAACTTGGACAATAACATTTCAAAGCCTGCCAACTTTTGGAAGGTTATAAAGAACATCTACAATCCACCTAACCATTCTCACCCATCAAATATAACAATAGACAATGAAACCATACAGTGCCCCCCAGCCATAGCCAATGCTTTCAACAGCTACTTTGTTGGATGTGCCACCACACTGATTAAACAAAACAAAGGCCACTCTGAAGTCCCACTAAGTTCAGAACAGTCACTGGCACCTGCTGCCTGGTCCAACAGTGCAAACGAATTCAATTTCAGGCCAGTAAATGAAAGTGAAGTATATGATCACCTCCTCAACCCAAAACTGAAATCTCAATCGAGCCCTGACCAACTACCAGCAATTTTATTAAAGCTCAGTGCTATGGTCACAGCCCAGCCGATAGCAACTCTAATTAATGCCTCTTTGACATCAGGGTATATGCCCAAATCCTGGAAAGTGGCAAGAGTTGTACCTATCCACAAAAGTGGGGACAAAAATGTAGTATCAAATTACAGACCGATATCTCTCCTCCCCACTTTATCTAAAATCATAGAGAAATGTGTACATGTGCAACTACATAAATATTACCAACAGACCAGTTTCTTCACCCCTCTTCAATCAGGGTTTAGACCAAACCACTCAACAGTCACGTCTCTTCTAAAAGTAACCAATGATATCCAGACTGGCATGGAAAATGGTGAACTCACAGGAGCTATTTTCCTTGATTTCGCTAAGGCCTTTGACACAGTAGACCATAACATTCTTATCAGCAAACTCCATAACTCAGGATTGGGTAATAATTCTCTACAATGGTTCCGATCCTATTTATCAGACAGAATGCAGTATGTGTCAGTTGCAAACAATGACTCCCGTCCGCTCAAAATAACAAGTGGAGTTCCCCAAGGCTCCATTCTTGGCCCTCTTCTATTTTCTCTTTTTATAAATGATCTGCCCAAGGTTTGCAAATCATCTTCAGTACACATGTATGCAGATGACACCATAATCTATGCTAAAAACTCTAGCATATCACAACTTGAAACCGAATTACAACATGATTTCTACAAAGTGGAAAGATGGATAACACAGAACAAACTTTTCTTAAACACAGATAAAACAGTCACAATGATATTTGGCACAAAGCACAAACTGCGTAGTCTCGACAATATCCACCTATCCATTGTGACAGAGTCTAATCGTAAATTGGCCCCAGTAGACTCCTACAAATATCTTGGTATGTGGCTTGACCCTAACCTCAATTTTGGTCACCACATTGACAAATTAACCTCTAAACTTTATCCCAAAATAAGTACACTTTATAGAAACAAATTATGTCTAAGTACCCAGGTGAGAAAACGTATTGTACAACAGATGCTGCTGCCAGTCATAGACTATGGTGACGTAGTATATGCTCCAGCGCCAGAAATCCACCTCAGTAAACTTGACACTCTATATAATTCATTATGCCGCTTTATCCTCCAGTGTGACTACACTACCCATCATTGTGACATGCTAAAAGAACTAAATTGGCTAACACTCAAATCTAGACGTGACCTTCATCTTTCTTGCTTAGTACACAATCACTTCTCTGGAAAACTACCACAATACCTAAGCAGTATGCTCACCCCTGCTCTCCATACTAACTATAACCTCCGCTCCACTACTAACAACTCACTGCGTATACCACAACACAAGAAAGAAGCAGGAAGATCTGCCTTCTCCTTCAGAGCTCCAAAAATCTGGAACAATCTGCCGGAAAAAATCACATCTGCACCCAGTCTAAAATCCTTAAAAGCAAATGTTTCTTTATATCTACAAACAGTGTGTAACTGCAAATAATCCCATTATTTAATAAGTATGTATATTTCTGTATGTTTGTATATAATGTCTCACAATTAGTGTAAATATGTAACCTTTTACTGAAAACTATCCAGGACATACTTGAAAACGAGAGAAATCTCAATGTATTCTTCCTGGTAAAACATTTTCTAAATAAATAAATAAATGACACCAGAAACCAAATACTGCTGCTGTCACTATACCCCTTGTCCAGACCCTGCTAAGGACACATAACAACTTGCTGACAGTTTAATAGTAATGATGAACCATCCCTGCCATAAGCTTAGCATATTCTGTGGAATGGAATCTCCTCAGATTCTGCTTGATGCCCTGCTTGCAATTCTCCTCCACCACACTGCCATGTGTGGTCAGTGCACCACAAAGTGTGCAATGGGTGAACATGAACTGATACCTCCTAACATTTAAAGAGTGGCTATAATTTGGCGGGGGAGGTAATGATGAATGAGGTGGATTGGCAGAAAATGTAGTTACCCTAGTGGAAGAAGGTGATGGCGAGCTAGTTGTTTCACTCGTCATCCAACTTCCATTCTCTGCCTCTGTGTCTCTATTCTTCCTCCTCTTTGATCTCTGCCTCACCTCTTGTTGCCTTTCTGGAGAGTCAGGGGATACAGCAACAATGGTGCTGGATTTATGTGGTGGTTGTTTGTCTTTAACATGTTTGACTTAAATGTCATGATGTCTGTTTTTCATGTATGTTATCAGGGCAGTTGTGCCAAGGTGTGTTCCCTCCTTTACCCCTTCTCACTGACTTGTCACAAATTGTGCACAGTGCTGTTGGTGATGACTGCACTGTGCCTGCCCTAAAAGAAAAATATTCCCACACCCATGACTTCAGGGTGTAGGGAACAGGTAGAGAAGAATTACATCTTTCATTTTCTCCTGCACATTCCCTTTCAATAGCTGGGTCAGAGGATGATGTTGCTGCTGTTGCTGCAACTGCTTCAGAATCAGCACTGCAACTAGGACAAGGAGTATTGCTGCTGCCATCAAGAGGAACCTGTTGACCCATTCCCACTGTGTCCACAGTGGTCTGTGGCACACTAGCCTGCTCCTCAGCATCCTGCTGCCCTTGCAATTCAGCAGTAGCAGGAATTAGAGCAGTTGCAAACTCTGAAAATTCCAAAAGCTCACTGCTGGTGGTGGTGGTGATGTTCATCCTTTTCCCTGTCTTCTATTCCTTCTCAGTTTGGGCTAAAAAGGCAATCAATGTCTCGTCCACCCCAGCTTCTCCACCAACATCATCACCACCTCCATGCTACTGCTGCTCTATTATAGACAACTTACTGCTGGTTGGAGGAGGTGATGAGAAATGTGACAGAGGGTCCCCTAATGTCACACTTGCCATTTCTTGGTGACCTGCAGAAGGTAGACTGGCAACACTAGCAGCATGCACAGGCAGCTGATCTGTGCTGCTGGTGGTGGTAGTATTATTTCTACACCTGCTAGCCACCAGTTCTGTCTTCTTTGGGATTATGTTCCACCTGGACAATGCCGTGGGGGGAAACGGACTCCCAGGGTCAGGGGAATGGTGTGGACTCCCATGGCTGCTAGTCTGGATGCTCTCAATTGCTTACCCTACCACTCTCCTATTGCTACCCCCACCAGCTGCTTCACCATCACAGTTACTACTACTAACACTAACCACATCAATTTCAGCCCCTCACAGTCACTAGTAATATGATGATTACCCCATCCTTCACTCCTAACACAAACTGCTGGACCTTTTTAGTAGTAGTATTAGCACTGGCGGGACTGCTTGGGGATGGCAAGTGTGACTAAGGGTCCCCTGCTGTCACACTTGGCATCATCTTCTCCCCCCTCCCCTCCTGAGTATTACAAGACACACTGGCAGAAGGTTAAGCACCAGTGACAGTGGCTTCAGCACTGGCAGCAGGCGAAGCACTGGTGGCAGCAGGAGAAGCAAGACTGACAGCAGACACAGTACTGGTGTCAAAAGAGCAGCACTAGCAGCAAGCACGGCACTGGTGGTAGCAGGAGCAGCACTGGCAGCAGACACAAAACTGTTGGCAGCAGGGGCAACACTGGCAGCAGGCACAGAACTGTTGACAGCAGGGGCAGTACGTGTGACAGCAGGAACAGCAATGGTGGTAGAAGTAGCAGAGGCAGTACATCTGGCAGCAGGCACAGTAATGGTGTCAACTAGGACTGCAAGTCTGGCAGCAGACACAGCAATGATGGTAGCAGGGGTAGCATGTGTGGCAGCAAGCACAGGCAGCTGACCTGTCCTGCTCTCACTACTACCCTCATCTTCTTCCCTTGGCATTAATTTCCCCAAGATCCCTAGGGGTGATTTAGGGGAACTGGCCAACATTGGTTCAGTAGTGCTCACTTCTCCTAAAACTCAGTGGACACATAAGGGTCCTTCCAGTTCCTCCTTTAATTTGTTTTAAACTTTCTCATAGTGATAGCAGGCACTTTAAGCCTCTCCTGCCTCAATTTTGCAAAAAGATCAGAGCAGAACAGCATAGCATGTCTACCTCGATCTGTAGCTGCTTCTGTTGTTTCGCTTCCTTGAATATGTAACGTTTTTATACAGAACAGGTGAAAAACATGTAAATCAATGGGCGTAAACTTTCTAGCCATTCAAAAATTATGAAGAATTTTGCCCAATGAGTGAAAAATGTGAAGATTTTAATTGCTGTTTTTAAAGTGGATTTTTCCGCAGACAAGTGGTTTTCACAGATTTTTTCCACGAGAACACAGAAGGACCTTTTGCCCACCCCTACCAAACACCATGTTGCTTAGGGTCCCCAAAAAGAAATTATCCCACCATATACCAAGTACTGCTGCTGTCCACTCCCCGCTAAGAAAACGTGTACTTTTAACCTACAGGGTGCCAGAGGGGTACCCCTCTGGCATTCAAAGGGTTAATGTTAATGGATGAACCCTTCCTGCAACCACCTTTGCATATTCTGTGGGATGGAATCTCTTCAGATGCTACTTGATACTTTTGTTACTATTATACTCCACCACATTTCCATATGTGATCAGCGCAGCAATGAGTGGACATGTCCTGCCACATGCTGACATCTACAGAGTGGCTATCAGTTGGTGGGGGAGGTAAAGATAAATGTGGTGGATCACTATAAGATGTAGTTACATCTTCCTGTGGTTGGGCAGAGCAAGAAGTAGATGTCGAGCAAGGTGTTTCTCTCTCCATCAAACTTTCAGCCTCTGGCTCGGTTTCTCTATTCCTCCTCTTCTTTGATTTCTGCCTCGCCTCTTGTTGTCTTTGGAGAGAGTCAAGGGGTACAGCAACAGGGGTTTGGTTTTAACATGCTTCACATAAATATCAGGGTGTCTGTGTTTCATATGTGTGATGAGGGCGGTTGTGCCAACGTGTGTTTCCTCCTTTTTCACTGACTTGTCACAGATTATGCACAGTGCCGTCACTGATGGTGGCACAATGCCTGCCATAAGAGAAAAATAGTCCTGCACCTAGGACCTCGGGGGAGGGGAAAGGTGGAAAAGAATGGCCCCTTTCTTCTTATCCTCCACATTCTCCTTCACTGACTGGAGAAGAGGATGATGTTGCTGCTGTTGCTGCTACTGCCTCAGAATCAGCACTACAACTAGGACCAGTAGTTTTGATGCTGGTAAGTGGAACCTGTCCTAGTTCTGCATCACTAGACCCCATTCCCACTGTGCCAACACTAGCCTGCTCCTCAGCATCCTGCTGCTCTTGCATCTCAATAGCAGCAGGAATTACAGCATCAGCAAACTCAGTAAATTTGCCAGTCTCGCTGCTGGTGGTGGTGGTTCTGATGCCCATCCCCATATTTCTCTCCCATTCCTTTTCATTTTGGGCAAAGAAAGGCCATTTATATCTCTTCCGCCCCAGCTGTTCCACCATCACCCTCATCATCATCACCAACACCAGTCCCTCCTTGCTGCTTCTGTTCTATTACAGTATCACTGGTTGGAGGTGATGACAAATGTAGCAGAGGGTCCCCTACTGTCACACTTGCCATCTCTTGAACTGAAGAAGGCAGACTAGCAGCATGCACAGTGGTGGTGGTGGTGGTGGTGGTGGTATTACTGCTTCTAGCCACCAGTTCTGCCTTTCTTATTATCATGTTCCATAGGGACAATGCTGTGATGGGGGATTCCAGGGTGAGGGGAATGTTTTGGTTTTGGTCTCCCTTGACTGCTAATCTAGTCACTCCACATCACTTCCCCTACCACCTCAGCATCAGAAGGAGGATATACTGCTGTCACTTTAGTACCGCCAACTGCTTCGCTGTCACTAACAGCAACCACAATTCAGTCTCTGAGTCTAGTATCACCCCTTCCCTCACTCCTAACACTATGAGTCTGTAGCTTAGTATTAATAGTAGTAGTGGCGGAACTGCTTGGGGATGGCAAGTGTGACTTAGGGTCCCCTGCTGTCACACTTTGCATCATCTCCTCCACCACCCTTTTGAGAATCACAGGACACACTGGCAGGCACATCACTGGCAGCAGGCACAGGTAGCTGACCTGTCCTGTTCACACTACTACCCTCTTCTTCTTCTGCCTGAGACACAAATGTCCCCAACATTCCTAGGGGTGATGTAGGGGGACTGGCCATCATTGGAATCAGGTCATCCAGACCCTTCAGTGCTGGTAGTGAACACTTCCTCCTCCTCTTCAGAATCACTGGACACATAATGGTCCTCCCAGTTCCTGCTTTTATTTATATCCCAGGTGCTCATAGTGATAGCAAACAATATGATCCTCTCCTGACTCAGTTTCACTATATAAATCACAGAACAACAACCTAGCACCCTCTTTCTCTTTGGCTGCTTGTATTGTATTTCACTTCCTGGAAACATCACATTTTTATAGTGAAAAACTGAAGAACGTGTAAGTAAAGGGGTGAAAAGTTTGTATCCATTGAAAAAATAGCAAAACATTTTGGCAATGGTCCAGAGTGTCGAAGATATTAATCACTTTACTTAAAGTGTATTTTCCTGTAAAAAAAGTGGACAACTACATGTTTTTGCAGATTTTCTCTTGGGAACATGACGTGCCCTTTCACCCACCCTTACTTGTGAGTTCCCCTGCTACATCGATGAGATGGTGCAGGCAGACAAGGCTACTCACCTGAACACTACATAGACACCAGCTCCCTTCATTCCCGCTCAGATGTGATAGATTCTTATAGACAGCCCTGTATCTTGTGACCATGGGACACGGAAATGCCAGCCCCTGGTTAATCTTGCCATGGGTAAGTACAGGTAGGCAAGTGCCCCCTCTTTCTCCTCCCACTGAGGACGCCCATGGGTATTCCCACTGGTTGCAGTTTTATTAAAATGTTATAACACTTCAAAACTGTTATACTCTCTGGAAACAGAGATCCAGGGAGCTTATGTCTTGAAAGTTCTAACTGACAGCAGGACTCAGCAGTTACTATCACATTCTATAGAGAGTTGTTGTCAGTGACTCAGCTGTCCCATATAATGCAACAGAATAGCAACTAGAGTGCAGTATTAATGTAGAAAACTCCTTATCTAGTCCTTAAAGGGTTAAGTGTAAATGTGCACAATATATTATATATTATGCAAAGCACTAATATACATTAGTGCTTGGTAGATTTAATTAGAGTATTCTAAAGCCTTGGTCTGATACTCTGGAGTACTCTGGAGGACAGCCGTTAGACCAGTTGCCAGGGCCAGATATACTTCTCAAGGGCCCTTAGTTATAACACCTTTGGGCCCTTAGCTCCATGGCCACTCTTTTACTCCTCATGAAATCCAAGCCCCATCAACCATTATCAGGCACAAGAAATAGCCCTAAGAGATCTTTATTGCTACCGAGAGCGCCAACGCATTATAAAAGCAATGTACTGGAGACCTCCCTAGTATCCAAGGGGTTAAATAATGGCTATTAAATGGGTACAGAATCTGGTAAATAAACGACCCAACATACTCCAGGAACAGAACTGTAGTAATTCAATTCACAATTCAGTTGGAGACCTCCTTAGCATTTGGTTAAAATCTCCATGTAAATCAATGGGTATCTCTATGTTTCCCTTATTCTTAACCCTTTGCATGCCAGATAGGTATACAAAACGTTGTGGGTTAATACATCAGCCTCAGTAGACTTCCATATTCCTTTATTCCCTTCACGTATTTTTTCATTACCTAAAAACAACTTTTAAATTGAACACGTATGGTGGTCTTGTTGCAGTTTTATAGTGTTATTTCAGTTGGTTATTAAACAAGTGTTCTTAATAAGAGAATGTAATAGAGAACTGTGAAAGGCAGCGGAGGACACAAATCTCACATTCCCAAGGGAAGATGAGCAGATTAAAATGTTAAACAGTTGATGTCTTAGAGTATTCATATTTTATGATGCAACTAGTGCTTGTTATGGGTGGAAATAATGTTAATTAGTAGAGAAGGTGTGAAACCTGATTAGGTTAATATGGTAATGTAACAGAAATTAGGACAACGTCATGTTTTTATTTTGAAAAAGTCTAGTTACAGCTTATATATATATATATATATATATCTCAATAAAGAACTTAACTCTTTAAGTGCCATATGGGTTTGTAACACAATGGGGGAATGTACAAATTCATCAGCGCAAACTAGCAGTCAGAATGTCGCCGCCCGCTACACAAAGCACGGGCACCGTGATAATATCCCTCCCCAATAGCATGGGTGCAGTGAATCTGTCTCCATGATTCAAGTTTGCATACTGAAAACTTCATTAAAAGCTGCCTATGTGTCATGTTAGCCAAAAAAACAGAACAGCATTGTTCACCTCTCTGGACAGTAAAAGGCTGGTAAATCCAAATCATCCAATACATGTATTAGGAGTGATTGCAAGTTATTTATTTTCTATGTAGCTAGCATTAAAAACTTGCAATCATTGTTAGGTCATTCAGATGTTTTCACATGTTATACATCTTGCAGTCAAACTGCCCCAAAGGATATGACCTAGATTACATTGCAGTCTCCACATCCCCCCTATCTCCACATTGCCCCCAGTCTCCACATTGCCACCACATTGCCCCCAATATCTACATTGCCACCACATCTTCACATTGCTCCTAATCTCCACATTGCCACCATATCTCCACATTGCCACCATATCTCCTCATTGCCCTCCAATCTCCACATTGCCACCATATTGCCCCCAATCTCCACATTGCCCCCAATCTCTATATTGCCACCAGATTGCCCCTCAATCTCCACATTGCCACCATATCTCCACATTGCCACCATATCTCCTCATTGCCCTCCAATCAACACATTGCCACCATATTGCCCCCAATCTCCACATTGCCCCCAATCTCTATATTGCCACCACATTGCCCCTCAATCTCCACATTGCCACCATATCTCCACATTGCCACCATATCTCCTCATTGCCCCCCAGTCTCCACATTGCCACCACATTGCCAACACATCTCCAGATTGCCCCCCAATCTCCACATTGTCACCACACTGCCCCCAATCTCCACATTGCCACCATGTCACCACACTGCCCCCAATCTCCACATTGCCACCATATCCCCACTTTGCCCCCCAATCTCCATATTGCCACCAAACCTCCACATTGCCCCTACTGACCCCCTGTTGTCCATCCCCTCCTCCCTGGTGGTCTAGCAGCTTGGCATGAGAGGGCAGAGCTGGAGCTCCAGCACGGTTCTCAGTAATGCAGAGCTGTGGGAGATTATGTCATCTCCCAGCGCTCTGCATTACTAGAGCGCAGGAGAGGGAGAAGTCACAGACCTACTTTCTGCGGGAGACAGGCGAGGGGGTCACAGGGGGCGGCCTGGCCCTGGAGTGAAGAATCCGGTCGCAGAAGTGACCCCTGCGATCCCTATTGTTACGTCAGTGCGCGCGTGTGCTCACACACACACACACACACGAGTTGACAATTGTTAGTGTGTTGTGAGATTTGAAATCCTTCTATACTAGAAGTGATACAGCTTTTAGAGAGAGGGAGAGAGAGAGCGAGCAGAAAGAGAGAAAGATAACATTATATAACTGGTTTGAGGCATCTCTAGCATTCAAGATCAACCCTTTGAGTACCAGAGGAGTATCCATCGCATTTAAATCAATAGAAATGTTCCCTGTGGTGCAGCTGGTCTTTCCCACGATTGTCTACTTTTGTTTTTGTATACTGAATGTTCCCACTGTAGTCATGGAAGATGACTCTCTCTCTGCTTTTGGACAGTGTACATGTGGGTTATTATCAGAAATCAAAATAATTCTGCATCCAAATGAATATACTATGAAGTGTTTATACACATATGAGCCTCTTGAATGTTGCATATATAATTCCTCTCTCGTATTTGAGTTATCTCTAATATTAATCAATTCATAGTTTGAACTGAAATGAACACAGGGGTACAAAACCTAATATTGCAGAGGTAGTGATTTGTTGGATCTCCAGCTTCTGGGGACTCCAACTCCAGTCACCCCCAATCAACCAAATATGACCAATGAACTGTAATTGTAATCCCCCACAAATGGAGGGCCAACATTTTTCTACCCCTAATATACTGTATCATCATTAGTTCCTTATTTCCCAACCATCCTTTATAGGTAACATTAAAATATTCCAAGAAGGATGATTAGAAAAAAATGGAGGTACATTAATAGAGGTAATATAGTGTACATGCACAAAGGTCTACATTAAAACATTCTTTGTTGGAAAAAAATGCAAATCGGTTTTATTCTGTGGGCGAGATCAGATGTTATATGAACTGCTAGTGGGAAAAATAAAGTGCAATGTGTAAAAATAAATGCAATTAAAAGGTGAAATGCATAAAAGTAAGTCAAAAGTATATTTTAAAAAGTTCATAACATAAAATAAGGTCTGTACGGGAACTTAACCTATAGAGATATGTGGCTCTTAATCTGATTAACAGAAAGCTTTCCTTAGGCAGGAGTCCACACAACAGTCATGAATGTATATAGATATGTATGTGTGTATCTTTATTTATATTGCACATACACAGCTCTTTACAGAAATATAAATAGTACAATACAAAACTAACACATGAATAGAATAAAAAAAGTAGGCTAAAGTTCAATCATTGCATTACTAGCAGGAGAACATTGCAGCAGAGGAATGAGATGCCTCCTTGAGCAGGTGGGTTTTTAGGAGATGTCTGGAAGTGATGAGTCATGACACAAGGAAAAGCCTACCATGCACTGTCCCACCTTCTATAGCAGTGGTTCTCAAACTTTTTATAGTGGTGGGATTCTTTGGTTTCAATTGAAATTATAGTGAAAGCCTAACAACAAAATAATTTAACCCCATTAGATGCTAGAGAGGTCACCAATGCATTACTTCATAATGCATTGGAGAAGTCTCTCACATCCAGGGGTTTAAATTGGCATCATTAATTAAAATGCATCAAATATTGGTTTATACTAAACGTAGCATTAAGTCTAAAGTTTTGGGTAATCACATAATGTTCCACATTTCCACTGGTAGTCCCAGAACACATGTGCACTGAGGCTGGTGTAATTGTTGAGAAAGCCAATTGTACCATAGGGGTGAAATAAAAATTTGCAAACTTCCAACTGATTTAAATGAGGCTTCCAATCCCCTAGCATTTGGGGGGTTAAACATCCCATGTATGTCAATGGTAATTTCTCTTTCATCTCTATGATGCAGTTAATTTACCTCAGAATTACATCAGCTTCATTATCTGTCAGGCCAGTTTTATTCCCCTGTCTGCTATTGCTTACATATGTTCTGTGGAACCTCTTGTATTTCTTCAGGGAACCCTGGTATTCCATAGAACAAAGTGTGAGAACTACTACTCTATAGGACCTTTCCCAACACTGGTGAGCTCACTTTTAGCTCACAGATACCATCATACTGATCCTTCCGAGAAATGACATGCCAGCCAGGCAATTCATCTCTGAACTAGAGACACAGCTAAACTCAGATGTATGTGTCATCATCCTTCTTGGGCCTAGTCAGTGAGGTTCATTTGTTTTCTCTATGTGTATGAGAGCAAGGGGTCAATGTCTGGATTCTCCTATATCAGTTAGGGAGATAAAGCCCAGGAGCTATATGCATACATAAGGTGAGTGTCAGAGATAGTCATTCTTAGTCAAGCCTGCCAAATACTTTAGCAGATTTTATTGGAACTTTTCTTACCCAGAGTGCAGTTAGCTCACAGGTGCCATATAGAGAGAAGAATTATCCTGCACCACTCAGTAGTGACCTACTCTGAAATTACAGTCCAGCCACAAAGAGATTCTGGTATAAACCAACTGCACTGTATACAAATGACTATGAATATAAATTAGGCTTTTAACCATTTGAATTCCAGTGCATTCCCTTGCAATGTGTACATACCTCTTTAACATTCAAAGAGTTTAAAGTACTTTATAAATAGAGAGGTATATTTTATTTCCCCCTTACTGTGGACTTGGTTTGGTCTACAATTGCTCCTCTATAGCATCCTGTATATGATCAGGTAGCAGGTCCTAGGCAAGGCTCAGCTATCATATAGCAGGAATGTTAAAGTCAAGTAGTAAAGATTCATTATGAACAAAGTGTCAGACAAATCCAGAAATCCTAGACAGGTGCATTGATTGCCTCAAGATTGATTTGGCTCTGCCGGGCCAGATTTACATCTCAAGTGCCCCTAGACAAAGGCATCATTAGCCCAGATCACATCCACCCCTACACTTCACATGACCCCACCCCCAGCACTATCCAGCCTATATCACACAAACATAAAAAGATGTTAATTTCTTGAATTCTTGAGAAATCTCCAACTTATTTTTTTCACAATGCATTTCAGACCTCGGTGGCAGCAAGGTATGCAGACTGGTGAATAAATTGGCCAAATTAGTATTGAAACTGGCCATTTTATAGTAATATATAAACTGTTAAATAAACTATCTACCTTAAACCAAGAGCAATTCAGGAAGCATAAAGCAATGATGGATAAAAGGCATAAAAATATGAAGCTCGCCACAATTTTTGGTTTCTTAAGCACTTGTAAAACATTGATCCCTGCTTGAGAGGTAGGCCTGGACTAGGGTACTTGATAACCTTGTGCTCTCCAGCTCTTAGTGACAACATTTCCCAGCAGCTGGTTGGGGATCATGTGAGTTGAAGTTGCAGAAAGCAGATGTTGTCTGTACCTGCTCCAGACTTTGCATACTTTGTATGATGAGGAATCCATCAGTCTAACATGTAGCAAGTATGCTAATGTCTGCCCCGATAGCCACAGGACAATCCCCTTAATCTAGTGGCTGTACGCAGTAATCTAGGTATCATTATAGTCATTTAGGTACAAAAAAAATTAAAACATTTCACCCATTTTAACACTATGTTGCTTCTTTTCATGCTGCTTCAAGGGTCTGCAGCAATTAAATGTAATACTACTTTGTTCCAAATAATCCTCATATGGAATATGTAACAGTAAATCTCTTCCATTTTAGATGTTCCTTATACCCTTGAGGACTAGTGGGTTGTGCAGAAAATTACTATGCAATGGGTTGCTCACCCCTCTGGTTATCAAGAGTTTAATGTAGACCTGGGGGGGGGTTGTGACATGTATAGGACTTTATGCAGATACCTCTCTAGCATTCAAAGGGTTAAAAGGAAGGATAGAAGGAAATTTGTTGCCTCAAACCAAATGGCATTCCCCACAGGGTGAATAATCTCCCGTAAAAAGTGTTCCAGCTGGACAATGCCGTGGGGGAAGGGAACACCCTGGGACAGGGGAATGTTTTGGGCTTCCTTGACCTCTAGTCTGGCCACTCTGCATTACTTCCCCTACCACCTCAGCATCAGCTGGAGGATCTAATGTGGTAACGCTAGTCCAACCAGTTGTTCCACCATCAATATTACTACTAACACCAACCACATCAATTTCAATCCTTGAGTTTTCCTCACTGTTAGTATGATCACCCCCTCCCTCACTCCTAAACCTCTGAGTTTGCAGCTGCTGGATCTTCTTAGTAGTAGTATTTGCAGGACTGCTTGGGGATGGCATGTCTGACTTAGGGTCCCCTGTTTCACAGTTGGCATCATCTCCTTGTCCTCGCCCCCCTCCTGAGAATCTCAAGACATCCTGACAGGTGCAGCACTGGCTACAGGCACAGGTAGCTGACCTGTCATGCTCACACTACTACCCTCTTCTTCCTCTGCCTGTGACACACATTTCCTCAAGATCCCCAGGGGTGATGTAGGGAGACTGACCATAATTAGGTCTGGGGAATCAGGACATCCGGACCCTTTAATGTTGATAGTGTTACTTTTTCCTCCTCAGACTCACTGGATGCATAACGGTCCCTCCAGTTCCTCCTTTTATTAGTATTCCAGGTGCTCATAGTGATAGCTATTTTTTAATAGCTTTTTTAAAACATATTTTCCCACAAAACATTAGATAACCATGTGGTTTTTGTGGATTGTTACACGGGAACACGACAAGATCTTTCGCCCACCCCTAGTTAAAAGTTCCTATTGTGCAGCTGATCAACTTCAGAATCACTGATTTTTTTGCTTTCTGTATAAAACCGTTACTATAGTTGTGAATCTTGTTCTCATGCTTTCCTGTTGTCCTATTTTGGTTGCAGTGGGTGAAGTAGTTCCGTGTTTCTTTGGTTAGGACAGGAACCCTTGTCTCAGACTCTGGGGTTTTATAAAGGTTAACGCTTGTGGATGATTGTTAGCACTCATAATTTAAACAACTACCAGCTGAAAGTTATCTTTGAGTTCTTGATCATTTGCCCCTACTACTCATAACTACAGTATCTTGCTAGCATTCGGTTATTTTTGCCTGTATCTTTGTCATTCATCACATGTCCTATTATATTGCTGCTTTTACTTCTCACATCTAACCTCTTAAAATGTCCGTTCCTGTCTTGCAGTTGCTTATCCTAATTTGTCTCTTTGTCAACTCGCCTTTTACACTGTGTACTTATGTATAAGGTTTGGCAGCTTATCTTGTGCGATTATCATGATTATACATTTTACAGCAGGCGTCACTCACTCTTCTATAACCTTCAGATGTTTTCCTCCTATCATTCTAGCTATGTGTCTGTGTTAGGAAATGAAATGTATCTAGATTTTATGAATCTCCAAGGAATTACAGATCATGACCAGAATCCAAACAAATGTGTGTTTGCGGCTTTAAAGTGACATATGCTCCCAGGAGACATAGACTTTGACCACTTTCGAAATGAAAATGGTTTGTACTGGCATTACATCAATAATTAGGCTGCCCTTTGTCCTTAATGGGAAATTTATAACATCTGTATTCATATTCCACACTAGAATAAATATCATGTTCTCTGTACAATTTCTCACTTAAGAAAAGGGTCAGTGTAGTTTCCACATGATTTAATGCTCCTATAAATACTGAACTTGTTGCTAAGGAATTGTATGTTAAAGGAGACACAACTCCTCTTAATTATAACACCCACTTATCTACTATGGCCAGAAAAACCTCACGGTCCCTATGAATGTTGCCCTTTTTCAAGTGAAAATATCTTCAATTAGTCCGGGATGTCATGACCATGGAGGAGGTCCAAACAAGGTGATAGCTGAATTAGGGAAGGTGTAAATGCCTCCCTCCTTTCCCTCACAATGGTTTTGTTACAGTAGAGGTAAGATGGAATCACTGTTTTTAACTGCATTATGCAAAATACATGTTCAAATATTAGAGGCAGATAGGGACTTGCCTTAAGCTGGGGTGCCTTGATGGGGCAGACAAGCTTTCCATGTCTTTGGCTAAAATATGACTCTAAACCCCACTGTTTTATTTGTAGCAAATCATAGGTTACTTGTTTGTAAAACTCAGGGTTTGATGCACAGGCAATCTCTTTTTGTTCACTTACAGGAGGACATGACATTTGCTAGTAGGACCCTAAGCTCTGCTCACTGCTTTGTGTTGTTTTGTATACCTCTCTGTTCCTTAAAGGGTTAAGAAGTCTCACGCTTACTTTTGAAAAAAAATCTGCCAGCACTTGTCATGTCCACCTCCATGCACATGACATTCAGTTTGGATTAAAATGTATTTTGAATAGAGGCACAAGGGCAAACTTGATAAGCGCATTAGGATTTTCTGGGAATAGTAGGGTAAGTTGAGTGGTTATTATTAGGAGGTGTTAGTTCTCATTTAATAGGAAATGCATAATGTCTAAATTCATCATTTTCCAGCCTAGAATAAAAATTACATTCTTTATACAATCTCTCATTTCAGAAAAAGGCAAGCGTACTTTCCACAACAGGATTTAATGCTTCTTCAAATACTGTACTTATTGCTAAGGAATTGTATTTTAATGAATTGAAAATGACATAAAATGTATGCACTTTCGGTAGAACAATACGATTCTGAATGGAATATAAGCAAGCGTTCAAAATTGGATAGTCTAACCTATATAAGGTATAGCTCACCATGTTGCTGTGATCTTTAATTGTCAGCTGTTTGATACAGGATTTCATTGTAGCAAAGAATAATAGCTTGCCCTATCTTCATTTTACACTGGCACATTAAAGAATGTAATGCACCACATAAGATAGTAATGCTCTGAACATAATGGCTGGTATAATTGCCTGTTTTCAATCACTCCGCTGCAGCCATAGCTCTATCATCTTTGCAGAAATGCAGCTGATCATAAAAATGTCATCATAAAATAAAATACACTCAGATTAACATTATTTTCAAAAAAAACTTTTAACACATTCGTTGTTAGAGATGTCTCTGCTTTGGCAACATTCAAGGTTTAATTTCTGAGCTTATCCTTAAAGGGATAGTAATGTTTCATAATAAAAGCAGCTCTAATTAATCATCATAGTATTTGGACTTTGGAGAGTGTTATTTCAATACTGTCAGAGTTGTAGTTCAAGAGTAATTCAATGACAAAGTATCCCCCTCCCTCCCCTTTTAATGATGTAACACTGCTCAGCCACATCAGAAGGGAGGTGCCCAGGTAGACTGCAGAGAGGGACAATCTTCAATTAAGATAAGGGAAAAACCTGAAAATCTTGTCAAGGGGGGCAGGGCTTTCATTGTTTCAATTGTAAGAGGATTGTCCCCTGCTGTTATCTGTCTGGTCTATGGACTGGATTCCACATCTGAGAAGAGATGGCTTACACTAGGTAAAAGGGGCGGGAGAGGGAAATATTGTGAATATCTCTCAAACCATAAACGTTTGAGAGATAAGACTTATATTGTTCTTCATGTTTTTTTAATGCCTACAAAATAAAATAAAGATAAAACTAAGTATTACTATCCCTTTAAGGCAAGGTATTCAGTATTTTAATCTTTTGAGCGCCAGAGGGGTGTGCATTGCTTTCCCTCTGGCAGTCAAAGGGTTAACCTGTAAGTGTAGGGACTACAATTTTTGTCATCCCCATCACACCATTTGTTGTTTGGGAATGGTGGGTGTTGTAGTCTCCAGCAGCTGGATGTCCAAATATTGACTACCCCTGTGCTAAAATTTTTATCTCCAGGATCCTTGTGTATTTATGGTCATAGATAGAAAACACCATAGTACAACGATAGCAGCCTTGGCCCTCAAGAGCTAGCAAAATGGCTTGTTTTTTGTGTACATCCATGTTTGAGCACATGTGGATTAATTAAAGAGACTGTGCCACTGTTTGATCTATCTGTTCTCATGATTGATAGCTCTTGAGGCCTAGGATTTGCTACCCCTGCCACAGTAGATTTCGAATAGTTTATGGATATCAGCTCCTACAGAACTTCTTTGGTGTAGAGCTGTGAACCACAGCTCAGCTTCTTGCAGTAATTTAGAACATTGAAAAGATTTTCTCAAGGGGTCATTAAATATTTACAGCTTTTTGTGTAGTATTTTGGTGTGGACAGATGATCTCCCATTGCAACCCAAATCACTAAGATCATATCATCCTAGCCCAGTACTATAGGTCCTGGGGCTTTCCTTGATGAGTAAAATGCACACTGCTGGGATATTTTCCTTTCAAACATCAATAAAGTTCAAAATATTTTTTTTTTAATTAGTCTGTGCTATGTGGCTGTCAGGTGTTCATGTTAATATCACTTAGTATGGAGTGCTACAGGCTAGGAGTTGACCACTTCCACAGAGTGCATGATAAAAAAATGCCTTATGGACAGAAGGTGGCACTGCTACTAATAGTTTGATTTAAAAAAAAAATTTGACCTGTAATAACCTTTGAATAAAAATATATCACATCAATAGGAATGCAGGGAAATACCTATAAGATTTATCTTTTTCCATAAACTAATTCCTATATTAATAACCCTTCACTTACCTTACTATGTCCAGACACTCCAAATGGCCTTGTGAAATTTGCCCTTGTGCCTTTGTTTAAAAAATAACAGTAATTCTATATATCATGTCACTGGAGGTGGACATGATAAATGCTAGCAGCTTTTTGAGTATATGAGCTTACAATGTCGTAAAAAAATAGCTTGCCGAGTCTTCTTTATAATATAATAAACCCATTTCGCTATTTCAAACCACTTACTTGTTTGTAGTTAAAAAGTTATGCAGTGGAGAAGGATCCCCTGCCCCCAACCCTTCTGGCCACCTCCCACTGGAGCTCTAATGGTGTCATGTGACCCAACGGACACAGCGAGGAACAAACTTCAGTCAGTAAGTATAAGATAAATCCTGCCCCCCCTTGAAGAAGGAGGGCAGGATTTTCCTTTGCATGCTGAAGTTTGTCCCTCGTCGCATCCATCCAGACCAGGGAGAGCTGCTGAGTGACACAGCCAGAAAGGGTGGGCAGGAGATCCTTCTCCACTTCATAACTTTTGAGCTAAAAACAAGTGAAATGTGAAATCTGGTGCTAGAATCAGTTTTTAGACCCTATGCCTACCTAACATCAATTTGCTAAATTAAATATGCTAAAATTCCTCCCCTTGACCCTTTGAGTGCCAGAGAGGCATCTAGTGCATTGCAGCGCAATGCATTGGATACCTTTCTGGCACTGAAAGGGTTAAAGCCACTTGCTCTCTGGGAAGGACAGTGGGGCAGTTATGGACATTTTGGGACATTCCTTTTCTCTATGCTTTCTATAATGCAACTATGCGTGAATGAGGAAAGTACTTGATTTAACACCATTTCCTAGGGCTGGCATATTGGGCTTCCAGGCATTATGATCCTTAAAGGAGCAATAAACACTTGTTATGAAAAAATATACAGTATATTGTAGGGCTTTTCCTGTTAAAGAGACTGTGCCACTGTTTGATCCATCTGTTCTCATGCAGAGGTTTCCAGAAAACATGTACTATTGATAGCCCTTGAGGCCTAGGATTTGCTACCCCTGCCACAGTAGATTTCGAATAGTTTATGGATATCAGCTCCTGCAGAACTTCTTTGGTGTAGAGCTGTGAACCACAGCTCAGCTTTTTGCAGTTATTTAGAACAACATTGAAAAGATCTTCTCAAGGGGTCATTAAATATTTACAGCTTTTTGTGAACTAGTTTGGTGTGGACAGATGATCTCCCATTGCAACACAAATCACTAAGATCATATCACCCTAGCCCAGTACTATAGGTCCTGGGGCTTTCCTTGATAAGTAAAATGCACACTGCTGGGATATTTTTATTTCAAACATCATTAAGGTTCAAAATATATATATATATTTTTTTTAATTAGTCTGTGCTATGTGGCTGTCAGGTGTTCATGTTAATATCACTTAGTATGGAGTGCTACAGGCTACGAGTTGACCACTTCCACAGAGCGCATGATAAAAAAAATGCCTTATGGACAGAAGGTGGCACTGCTACTAATAGTTTGATTAAAAAAAAAGTTTGACCTGTAATAACCTTTGAATAAAGATATCTCACATCAATAGGAATGCAGGGAAATACCTATAAGATATATCTTTTTCCTTAAACTAATTCCTATATTAATAACCCTTCACTTACCTTACTATGTCCAGACACTCCAAATGGCCTTGTGAAATTTGTCTTTGTGCCCTTGTTTAAAAAATAACAGTAATTCTTTATATCATGTCACTGGAGGTGGATATGATAAATGCTAGCAGCTTTTTGAGTATATGAGCCTACTTAACTTTTTAAAAGGATTGAAATGTCATAAAAAAAATAGCTTTTGAACTACAAACAAGTGAAACTTGAAATCTGGTGCTAGAATCAGTTTTTAGACCCTATGCCTACCTAATACCAATTTACTAAGCTAAATATGCTAAAATTCCTCCCCTTGACCCTTTGAGTGCCAGAGAGGCATCTAGTGCATTGCACCGCAATTCATTGGATACCTTTCTGGCATGACAGGGTTAATGCCACTTGCTCTCTGGGAAGGACAGTGAGGCAGTTATGGACATTTTAGGACATTCCTTTTCTCTATGCTTTGTATAATGCAACTATGCGTCAATGAGGAAAGTACTTGATTTAACACCATTTCCTAGGGCTGGCATATTGGGCTTCCAGGCATTATGATCCTTAAAGGCGCAGTAAACGCTTGTTATGAAAAAATACACAGTATATTATAGGGCTTTTCCTGTTGAGTAAAATAAGGGTATTTCCACTGCCGAGAGATGCGTGTTTCCAGAGTTTAAGCCCATGTTTTTTTACATTAGCAATGCCCTCTAGTGGTCAAATTCCAATTAGTTATTCTGTTACATTCTATTTGAGAGGAAAGTCAATGACAAACAGTTCTCCACAGAATGTGCTACACACCGCTGAGTCACTTCCTGTCAGTTAGAACTTTCAGGAAGAAAACGCACACTAAATTCACTTCCTGATTATTTGAACTGTTGTAACTTTTTAATAAAACAACTGACTGCAGTGAGAGTGTCCTTGTTTTATTCAGTAGGAAACACTCTATAATTTTCCACCAGCACTCATACACTGCAGTGTCTATCGGAAGAACTGCCACTGGCAGTGGAGGATAATATCAGTGGAGCTGCAATGGCCAGTTCATCATTATCTCTTGAATCAAAGTGCAAGGAAAAATGGATAGGGCCTTTAGGATCTTCCCTCTATTGTAATGTGTGTGGAGATAATATTAGGACGTGTTAGTTTTCCTTCAAGGAAGTTGTTTGTCCTATAATAAAATGTGTAAATGTAAAGGGGAGAACTATATATGAATAGATTTTACTACATTTAGTGTAACATGTTTATCTTTTTCTCAAAGGGTTGGACGGAGGGAACATGCTGATCCTTATATGGAGGAACTCAATCCAGGAGATGCTTCGGAGCCTGAGGGCCGAGGAACAGGTTAATAGTGTCACATATTTTCATTGTAAATCTAGCAAAAAATTTGTGTTATTCTTTTCTTTTGCATTTTAAAAATGAAAGTAATTACATAAATAGATCCATCCAGAGGTTTTGATAGATAGTGAGGCCGGTATGCTAATAAGAAATGTAGCAATTCAGGAACAAACCAACTGCATCATAGGGTACAAATAGAATTTACCAAAATTCACATTGATTTAAATGGAGCTTTTAACTCCTTGAATGCAGTAGAGGTCTTGAACGCATTGTGAGGCAATGCATTGGAGGCATATCTTGCATTCAAAGGTTTAAAAGCAGCATTTAACTCAATGTGATTTGTACTTGTCCCTTATGGTGTAGTTCTTTGGTTCCAAAACTCTTTTCACTGGTGCAAGCCTTTGATTTCATACAAAATCTCTGTGGAAGCCAAAAACCATTTAATGCTTTGAGTGCGAGACAATCTTTGAGTACAACCCACTGCAATGTGTTGGACATCTCTTTTACATTCAAAGGGTGAACCTCTTGATGCTACAAAAGTCTCCAACATATTGTGAAACATCCAATGTTTAACACAGTAACAAAATCATATGCGATGGAATGATAGTTTCTACTTGTAACTTAATGCTAAGCTATAATGCTAAAATGACAGCTAGCAATTACCAGGAAATGGCCTGAGATATTGATTTTTTTCACATTTTAAAGAAGTGGGGCTATAATGTTAATCACAAGAGGACATCTAACTGAAAATACAGTTGTATTATTTATAATACTTTAACCCTTTGAGTGCCGGAGAGGTATCCAAAATATTGCAACACAATTGCAACACATTGTACTGGATACCTCTTTGGCACTCAAAGATTAACTTCCACACATCCAGTGGTAGTAACAGAACTGCACATACATTTCTAGCCACCGTAGCCTTGTTCCTCAGTCTGCTATAAATATGATGGGCGAAAGTTTTAGCATCAACGCAAAAATAGGTGAAAAATGTCACTTTCACCTAGCAGGAAATTTCCTACAAAAAGTGCTGTTTTCCTGTTTTTTTTTCACCTAGCTCACTGCATTGAAATTAAAGGGAAGAGTGAATTTCTCCCCATCACATGGCCATTTTCTTTTCTTTTCCTGCAGACATATTTCAGGCTGCCAGGCTCTCACAGCATGCCATTCTGTGTTTGTGAGAAGAAGAGAGAGCAGCTCTCTCAAATAAAGGGGAGTTGAAGCTTAGTTTAGGGATTCTTTTAGGTAGAACATTTGTTCTCTGTATCAGGGGAGTCTGGGGGCATTCTGGGGGAGAAGAAGGGAGGATGGAGGTTGACCCCAAATACCCAAAAATTTGGTGTGACTGATTTGATTTGACACATACAGCTGTGGTTCAATTTCCTTGCAGATCTTGCTGTTATTGGGCTGAATTCTATTGCAGGAGATAAATGTTACCTCCCGTTTTATCAAAAATGTTCCTGTTGAAGTCTATGGGGAAACCTGGAGATAAAAGCAGAGATAAAATTAGCACCTGAAATAGAATCCAGCCCATTATGTATATGTTGGACGTCTCTGGGGGAGTGAGAAGGGGGAAAAGGAGGTTGACCCCCAAATAACCCAACATTCTGTCTTACTAATTTGATTTGGAAGACACAGGCAGCTGTTATTATCTCTGTGCTGGAGAAGCCTAGGGAAATAGGTTCTTGTTTTTTTTTTGTTTTTGGTTTTTTTTACTTATAATTTTTTTTTTGGACAGTGATAATAAATAAATAAATAAATAAATATTAGGTGATAGCTGACTGGGACCCTGACGTGGGCTGTGTGACTGAGGCAGACTTGATAGATAGCAGACAAGATTGAGTATTTTGTTGAGGGCCAAGCCAAGACATCACAGTCCATCAGTTCTGTTGTGTACTTCAGATTAAAAACACACTGTAGTTGAGCAATGCCCAGAAAATGCACAATGGGCAAGGGGAGGCAGAAAGGAGGAGCAGTACAGGGAAGTGGAAGTAAAGTGGTAGTTCAAAAACTGACTGCAGCTATGGTTGCTGCAGCATGTGCAATAAATGATGATGATCCCTCTCCTACCAGGGATGATGCAGTTTATCAAAGTCCCAACAAAAGGTCCACCACAATCAGCACCAGAATTATTAAAAAAACATATAAGTAGAACAACAATCACATTCTAGTCTACATATTGGAATAATGGAGGAAGGTATAGCAGCTGAGCAAACTGTTGCATCTGACAGTGAGACAAACAAGCACCAGCTTATCTGTTCTAAAAGTAGTAGCAAACTTGGTGAAAGTAAAATTAAAGACAAATTATTTCACACCTCTAAAAGTTTAGAAGAATACAAGGGTATAGGGCAAGAAATGGCAGGTAATGCTGAGGATGACCTAATGATGGCCGATAAGGATGATGATGTAGATCTAGAATATGTCCTTCCAGCCTTCTCTTCTTCTTCAGATGATGAAGAGGAGAGTAAGAGAGGTGATGACATGACCAAAAAGTTATCTGAAAGGCAAAGGCTCTTAATCTCTCACCACTGAAAAAGAGCACTATGTCTGTCTATAACCTGTTTGAGATAGTCATCCTGTCAGTCATCATCAGCATTATCAACACTTCCAAGGTCAAGCCCCATTTAGCCACACACAATGTGTTGAGTAACCAGCAGCAACAAAAACAAGACATGTTATTAACATCCACAACTTTATCTATGATGAGTGCCTCTGCTGCTCTCGGAAGTGCTGCACCTTTGACACCTAGTTGCAGTAGCAGTAGAATTGCATCAACATCTATCCCAAGAAGTAGCAGCAGCCCCTCAGGAACCCCTAAGTCCATGAAGTCCATGGTATGGAGATACTTCACTCAGGATCCAAAAGCTAAGCATGTTGCTATCTGTGTCTATGAGAACCCACCTCAAGCATAACCTCAAGTCTGACTGGGAGACATACAATCTACAGGTTAGAGGTGCCACAACTAGAAGCAGCAGAAGCACTTCAAAACATTCCCAGGTCTTTGGGGCAGATTAGAGAAGTAGTGAGGTTATTGATGTGTCAGAGAGTGTTCCACTGCCAACAGTTAGTTCATTCCAAAAAACACCTATGGCTCCTGCTGCAGAGCAGTATGATGACTCTGGGTTTGCAGTAGGAGATGACAAGAGTCATAGAGTGTCTACACATAATGCCACCATCTCCACAAGTGATGGCATTAAAGCAGTAAAGTTGCACAGTTCTACTATGTGCTGTCATCCCACACTTACTAAGTTCTTAGAAAGAAAACAAAACCTGCACAGACATAATGCAAATGTACACCTATGGAACAGTAAACTTGCCAAAATGTTGACAGTTGACATGCTGCCCTTTTCTATTTTTGAAAACAGAGGCTTTAACGAACTGATGTCATGTGTTGAACCCTGCTGGAATATCCCATGCCGCAGTTATTTTCCAAGGATGCTTATGACAATGTTGTATAAGCAGGAAGTTAGTATTGTGGGGAAAGGACAAAGGCACTCAACCTTTTCAAGGCATATGTTGTTGTACGACTCACAACTTTTACTTTCAGCTATTTATTTCTCCATGTCAGCCCTCAGAAGTAGTAATATTGCGGTGGGAAATGTTGCAGCATAGAAAACATAGGCAAAAAATGTATCGGAATGAAAAAGAGAAAAATCATTGTGTTTTGGTTTTTTTTCACATACATCATGCTGGAAATATTTCTGTCTTTTTGCCCAATCTTAGCTATAACAATTATTTGTGCTGTGGAACAATTTCTACTAATTTAAGATCCACAGAATATAGTTTGAGAGACACTGGTGTAGTTGGTTTACTCCTTTTAGTACATCCACATCAGTGAGTGAAGGTTCTCAAGCCCCAGATCTCATATAAAATCTCTAATTGTGTTGCCAGCCCAGGGCACATGCAAGTGTATTCATTTGTTGATCTCCATAATGGTGGTTCTGCAACTTGGCAGTGAAACATCTATTAATCCATGAAGCTGATGCTCAAAAGAAGAACTGGAACAATTGAACAAACCATCTGAACCAGAGGAGGCAAAAGAAAATTCCAGTTTGTTTAAATGGGGCTTTTAAACCCTTGAATGCTAGTAAAGTCTCCAACACATTGATATGTGATGCGTTGGGAACCTATTTCTAGCATTCAAAGGGTTATAAACCCAGTTGCAGTTGGTTTGTACCAGAACCTCTCCATTTATTCTTATCATATCAGTATCTGTGTTTGAGATTTATTTTGCATTGAAGGGGTTAACGGCACCATTTAAATCATTGTGAATTTTGTGAATATTTACTCCCCCCCCTTTGGTAAAGCTGGTTTGCCCCAAATTGTTCCTGTTTTCTCTGTACATAAGGTCCTATGTGATCGTTATACCATTATTATTATCACAGTAGAATGTTCACAGTGTTTGCCTATTAGATCACAGTATTGTAGGAGTTTCTGCAGACATAAATGCTCTAGTTTATTACATTGGCATGGGAGTAAGAATGCACATAGCAGTCTTTTGGAAGTATTAAAATCTCTCATTGCACAAAGTAATACAGAAAATTAATTTCTTTGGTATTAATAGAAAATTAAATGGTATTGCAAATTGCACATATAAAACTTTTAGAAAAAATTGTAGCACTCCAGGCTAATGGGTGCACATAGTCAGAATGTAATTTAACAAGTGGTAATAATAGCTCAGTGAAACTATAGAAGTAAAAGAAGATTAGAATAAAAAAATCCAAAGGCTCACACTTTCACATTCATTTTTATTAACCCAAAGATTATCAGTAATAAAGAGTGCTGCTAGGTTATGGAAAATTTTACCCACAGGACAATGTGACAGCTTCCCATAATCCTCTGGGGGAAGCTCTCCCCTCATTCAACTCAGTATGGAATCCCCCAGAGTTCCCCTCTTCCAACAATATGAGGAAGACAACAGAGTCTGTTCAGTGAGAAAGATGTAATACTGGGAAGTGTGTGTGTGTGTGTGGGGGGGGTGTATTGGTGGGCGATGCTATGGCTATTTGTGTCTGGTAAGCACATTGCCTTGGTGATGGATACACACATCACCATGTGCACAAAGAATTAAGTATGCAAGGTGAGGGGGTTGATTCAAGTCTTTAGTATCTGGGTTTTTGAACTGCTGTTAATGTGTAAGGGATGCCCTGCTTTACACATTGCCAGCAATTCGACAACCCAGAAGTCGGTGCGCATCTTATCTGCCCCCCCCCCCTTGCTGACTTGAGCATCAGAAGCAGCATTGCCCCCTTAACTCTTTCAGTGCTACACTGATGTGGATTGCACACCCTGTGGTACTGAAAGGGTTCTACATTGAGAGAATGACAGAGAAGCAATATATCACAGCTTCTCTGCAATTCTGTACTGTTTGAACCAGGCGAGCTGGCTATCAACCGATCAGCTGATTCACATAAACATGGAGCATGGGGCAATAAAGAGGGAACAGATGGGTGCCACTATTCCGATTCAAATAAATTCAATATACAGTAAAAAATACTTCATAGATTAAAAGGTAGTATATATTAAAAAGAAAATCCATTTAATAAAAGGTAGTTTGTTTCCCTTATGTAAAAAATGATAATCATGGTGATGCAGCAGCGAGTGGCTGTTAGACTGCATATTCATAACCTGCAGTGGTGACATCCTGTGGCAGCTAGGGAGGCTACATATGGACATCGATCATGAGCTGCAGATTCTGCTGCAGTTTCGACAGCAGCAGCAGGAGAGTACTGTGTATAGGCTGCAAGTGCATAGTCAGTTTATAGACTTGCAGATGTAGCAGCAGAAGCTGATTGTTGGACATGTGGAATTACAACTCTTGACTACTGCACAAAAGGATGAGGGTAGACATAATGTGCATAAATCCCAAATTGACTCTGTGTAAGTGCTGGGTTAATCTGCTGCACACCAAATGTAAAACTTGGCTGCGTTATCAGTGAGTTGACTACCAGGCATGCAAGGTTCACATTGGCTTTCTTACCATTAATAATCGGATTTGGATCTTTACAAGTACTTTCAAGAGTGTCTCTGTCAGCCATTGTGCAAAAGCCATAGTCCCAGGATATGCCACTCTTCCTGTCCATGATGACCACTGCCTCCTCTATGTCCTCAAATATGTTGAAGGACTTCCTGATACTGGATATGTTAGGGGAGCCCCCCATGAAGTTCTTGCTATAAGTAGTGTTCTACTGGGTGTTGTGCAACTTTGGGAACCTTGTCCTCTCTTGCCTATACTCTGCTTCTCACAACACCATACAGCAGGAAAGCAAGGCATGGAAATGACAGCCTGTGAAGTTAGTGTGCTAGGTCCTTTCCTTCCCATGGTTCTCCCTGAGGTAGGTATGCAGAGTGAAGGCAGCAGGGAGTCTTACAGTTAAGGGAAGTACTGTCACTGCAGGAAACCAGTGAGAGATATGAGAATGACAGCAGCGCACACCGCTTCCATAACCTCAATGCTCACACAATACTATTTATTTTAACCCCTTAACGACCAGACGCACAGGCACGCAGTGGTCACTAAAGGACCACGGAGCATTTTTTTTTTTTTTTAATTCAGATTCCGGACTCCCTGAACAGCATGCAGCCACGGAGGGGGCCCGGAATTCCATGACGGTCATAGTACGTCATGGGTCATTAACTCAGATCTACCCATGACATACTATGAACATCAAGGGTCGTTAAGGAGTTAATATCCATTTATTATTATTATTATTATTATTATTATAATTTCTTAAGTTATTGCATTCCTGTATAAATTATCTCTGTGCTGGTCCCCTATCCTATTGCTATTTAAACAAGCGTTTTCTAGTCAACCATCCCATTTGGATCATTGGTATTTAGTTTGACATTATCTACTCCTCTTTTAGGTGTTGGAAGAGAGACCAGTATACTACTATTCCTTTGGACACCAATTATGCCCAGTGTTTTCAGAGTTACATATCATGTATCCATTGTTTACTCTTTGTTCTCTTTGTTTTAGGAATAATTTATATATATATATATATATATATATATATATATATATATATATACTAGTTGAACAGCCTGTTACACAGGCCACAGTGCCACTGGCACCCGGTTGTGGGGCAGTCACACGCAGTAGAGACTGCTCGCGCCGCTGCTGATACTGAGCTGGATGCTCCTTCGGAGCGCCCAGCTCTGTATCAGCCGTGGCGCGGGCAGTCTCCACTGTGCATGACTGTAGCACGCGCAGCAGTGTGTACTGCGCATATCGTGGCGTTACACACGATTTAGCGAATTATTATATAGGATATACACACACACACACACACAGTTGTATAGCACATAGTAGTTTATGTTAAAAAAAGACTTGCATCCATCAAGTTCAACCTTTTCCTATTCCTGTTTACTGTCGTTGATCCAAAAGAACAACTCCCCCCCTTCCCCCATTACAGCAATTTCAAATTCTGCTTTGAATGGGGGGAAAAAATTCCTTCTCGATTCCAAATGGCAATCAATTTCTCCTTGGATCAACAAGCACTAAATAAATCTTAATCCCAATACTAACATACATAGCCCTCTTTGTTCTGCTCTTTTAAAAAAAGTATCCAGACCCTTTTTAAATGCATCTAATGTATCTGATAGCACAACCTCCTCAGGAAGTGAATTCCATACCTTTATTGTCCTTACGGTAAAGAAACCCTTCCACTGCTGTAGATGAAATCTCCTTTCCTCAAGTCTAAGAGGGTGACCCCTTGTCCTTTGTACTGTTCTGTTAATGAACAGGTCTTTGGAGAGCCCTTTGTATGGGCCCTGAACATGTTTATGTAATGTTATCATATCCCCTCTAAGATGCTGTTTCTCCAGTTTGTACAAGTTTAACCTTTCTAGCCTTTCTTCATAACTAAAACTTTCCGTTCCCCTTATTAGTTTTGCACCCCTCCTCTGCACTTTCTCCAGTTCCATAATGTCCTTTTTAAGAAAAGGTACCCAGAATTGAACTGTATATTTAAGGTTTGGTCTTACCAAGGACCTGTAAAGAGGCACAATAATATCTTCCTCCCGTGAGTCAATGCCAATATCTTATTGGCCTTTGCAGCTGCCATCTGGCACTGCACACTACTGCTAAGTCTATTTTCTACCATTACTCCAAATCCTTTTCATTAGTAGAGTTCCCCAAAGAAGCACTATTTAAACTATTTGTTGCATTTTTATTATTATACCCAAAATGCATAACTTTACACTTGTCTATATTGAATATCAATTGCCATTGGCCTGCCCAGTAGCCCAATTTGTCCAAATCCTCTTGTAATGAAGACACATCCAGTTCAGACTTTATTACCCTTCTTAATTGTGTGCCCTCGGCAAACACTGATACATGGCTCCATATGCCCACTGGGAGATCATTAATAAACAAATTAAAAAGAAGAGGTCCCAGGACAGATTCCTGAGGTACTCCACTTATCACGTTTGTCCAATGGGAGAACTTCCCATTTACCACCACTCTTTGCATTCTATCTTTCAGTCAATTTCCAATCCACACACAAATGTTTGCCCCTAGGCCTGTTTCATTCAATTTGTACAGTAACCTTTTGTGTGGAACCATATCAAATGTTTTGGCAAAGTTTAAATAGATCACATCAACCGCCACACCTAAATCAATATTTTTACTCACTTTTCATAAAATGCAATTAATTTAGTTTGACAAGACCTGTCTTTCACAAAACCATGTTTGCTCCTGCTAATGATATTCCTGTTCGAGATGAATTCTTGAATATATTCCCTTAGCAACCCTTCAAGCAGTTTCCCCACCACAGATGTCAAGCTTACAAGTCTGTAATTTCCCTGCTGGGATTTTGATCCCTTCTTAAATATGGGCACCACATCTGCTTTACGTCAATCCATGGGCACCATACCTGAAATAAAAGAATCCCTGAAAATCAAAAATAATGGTCTGGCCAGGGCCTGGCTTAGCTCTTTAAGTACCCATGGATGTATACCATCCGGCCCCGGGGCTTTGTCTACTTTAACACCATTTAATTGTTTTAACACTTTTTCTTGTGTCAGCCAATCCCATGCTTGCTGTGACTGTTCTGTAAAAGTAGTTTGCAGGTTCTTGTCCATCGGGTCTTCCTTGGTAAAAACAAAAGAAAAGAAATGATTTAAAATATCTGCTTTCTCTCTGTCCCCACTGACCATCTCCCCTGTTTCAGATAAAAAGACCCAACATGATCAGACTTTAATTTTTTTGCCATTAATGTATTTAAATAATTTTTTGGGATTGCTCTTGCCAATTTAGCTAATTTAATCACCTTTTTACAGGTTTTGTTGGCATCTTTGTATTTTGCAAATGCCTCTGCTGATCCCTCAGCTTTATATTTAAATGCCACTTTCTTCTTATTTATTTCATGAATTACTATATTGGTTAGCCACATTGGTTTTAATTTGCTTCTTTTGTATTTATTTCCAGTTTGGAATGTTATTTTGAAGGTATTCCACTTACCTTCTGTGTTTTTTCCAGAAAAGATTCCATCCCAGTCAATGAGAAAACAACAGCACTCAATGGACTTTGATAATGAAATTTAATGGGTCGACTTTTCAGCACACCGAAACGTTGTCCTATTAAAATTTATCAATGCAGACTATGTTACGTTAGTGCTATATGAAAGTCCAGTGAGTGCTGTTGCTTTCTCCTGTGCATTTCGTGTTACCTGCACCCTAGCATATACTCTGTTTTTCATGAGTGCATCCTGTATATCTGTATATCTTTCTTACTACCAATACTGATTGTCCTTCAATTATATCCCCTTTATTGCTCTGTTCCATTTTTTTTTCTGCCCTTTATTTATCTGAATCAGCTGATTGGCAGATAGCAGGCTCAGATGTTTCAGTGAGTACAGAAGGGAAGAGAAGCTGTGATATATAGCTTCTCTGCCATTATCTCATTCTGGATCAGAGTGGACAGCTACTGTCTCTACTCCCCTATGGTACATTTGATTTTCTTCTTTATTGTCATGTTACTGTTCTCTGGGCATTCAAGGGATCAACAGTCCCATTTAGATAACAGTGAATTTTCATTTCTCGCCTATGGGGCAGCTAGTTTGCTCTAGAATTGCACCACTTATTGAATTGCACCTCTAGGACCATGTGTTTGAGGACAACTGAGCCAAACAACTCCACCAGATGGGAGAGATAAAAATGTAAAAAAAACATTTTGATTTAAATGGGGATTTAACACCTTGAATGCTAGAGAGGCCTTTAGAATTCAAGGGCTTAAAGGGATAGTAATACTTCGTTTTAACTTTATTTTATTTTGTAGGCATTAAAAAAACATGAAGAATGATATAAGTCTTATCTCTGAATCCTTTATGGTTTAAGAGATATTCACAAACAAAGTATCCCCCCCTGTTCAACCAGATCAGAAGGGAGATGCCCAGGTAGACTGCAGAGAGGGACAATCTTCAATTAAGATAAAGGAAAAAGCTGAAAAACTTGTTAAGGGGGGAAGGGCTTTCATTGTTTTCATACAAAGAAGATTGTCCCCTGCTGTTATCTGTCCTGTCATACAACCTGATCCACATCTGAGAAGAGATGGATTACACTAGGTAAAAGGGGCGGGAGGGGGAAACATTGCTTGTTAATATCTCATAAACCATAAAGGTTTGAGAGATAAGACTTATATCATTCTTCATGTTTTTTTAATGCCTACAAAATAAAATAAAGTTAAAACGAAGTATTACTATACCTTTAAAATTCCCATTTAAAACAATAGTCATTTTTATTTCTCCCCTATTAGCCAAATGTTTGTCACAGAATTCCTCCACTTGTCTATTAAACATGTTGCCCAAAGTCTCTTTATGTTTGCCGTGTATCTAGGAAGGAACCGATTACTTTCCAATTTCAAAAACAGTCTAGATTATAATCACAAAAATAAGGATGGATACACTCTTTCATGAGACAGGTCATACGCAGCATGTTGACAAAAGAAATATTATGAGAGCGTTTTGCTGTGCTGGATAAAATTATATTCCAATCTCTAGGTTCTAAAATCCTTCCCAAGAGGATTTCACAATTCAAAATGTAATGCAGCTGGTTATCAAATATATTTTCTAATAATACTTTGTAAATGTTAGAAAGTAAATCTTCTTCTTCAGCAGCAACTTCAAATAATGTGTATGTATTCTATGCATGGCATTCTGACTTCAGTCTGGCCTGTTTGCCTGTAAGAGGATCAGCATTTTTTATATGGAGCCGTATATAGAAAGAAAATATGTGCAATACTGGAGCAAACATCCCTAGATTTACTGGAATTTAGAATGCTAGAGAGGCCTCTAACTCATTTAAGACTTTAATCCACTGAGTGACAGAGAGGTATCCAATGCACTGCTTTACAGTGTGTTGGATAACTCTTTGACACTCAAAGGATTAAGGAAATAAAAGCATCCATTTAAATCAATGGGACTTTTGCACCTTTTTCATTTGTCCCCTATTGTGCAGTTGGTTTGCACCAGAATTGCTCACTTGTTTCTGCATAAAGACTAGTATCTTTAGCCAGAGAGATATCTAATGCATTTCTTTGCAATGCATCAGATGCCTCTCTGACACTCAGAGGTAAAAAGGTAAACTATTGGCTAAGAATAGCTGGTTCTTACTTTGTCAGAAGGACTTGCCTAGGTTGGTGTACTTCAAACATCAGTCAATTATATCTATTTATTCCTTTGTTTTAGTGGACTGCTGTTTTTTCTGTTTATATAGACTAGTGTGCCTTATGAGTCATTCAGTTGTATTGAAGCCAACTGTTTGTTCAAAAGATGTATGATCTAGACAATCTTCAGCAGAGATCATTATATATAGGAAATTGGAGGTATAAGGCAAAAAGTCTGGCGCACAGGTGCAGGACACAAACAATATGCACCAAACAATTTAGCATAAGTTGTTCACATCAATTTTAAAATAATAGTATTTATTTCTAGATGACATCAAAAATACCTTCTCTAGAAAACAACAAAAGGAATGATTCCTACCAACATTTATCTATAGTTATTGTGATGGGTATACAATCTCACACTCAAAATTCCCAATCACTGGTCAGATTAGGAAATTCTGAGTTTATTCCCAAAAATGTATTCTACTATTATTATCATATAGTGCATGAGACCCGCTCCTTGCGCATAATGAGAACAATATAAAATATCATCATGGAAAATATGTATAAAATATGAGCATTTATGTCGACATGTACTATGATGTCCGGGTATACCGTTCAACATGTACAACTCACTTAAAAAATCATCCTACGCTATCTACATATCCCTGTACCCTCAATCTATCTAAATGATCGATCGTATAAAACAAAAATTAAAATTAAAATTGTAGGCTAATTGCCAATGTTCACATTAGTGGTCTTAGGAGAAAAAAATGTCCCAATCATATGACTAACGCAATATCCAATTCTTCGGCTTTCAATGGCTTTATATTTTAATCAACATCCAATTCATACAGTCCTTGTCTTTAAGGGTATACCTTGTTATATAAATGACGGAGCTTTTCACTGGCTGTTCATATACATGTGAGACATAGTTTAACGTTCTTTTTCGGTATGATTCAATCTCGTTCCCAATCACTCTTTCCACACACCAGACTTAGGTTCTCCTAAACGTACAGAGTTATTCACTAGTTATTCATGTACATAGAGTATAGTTGAAACGCTCTTACCGGTAGCCTCAATTTTGTGCTCTTTCACACCTTCCACCTGCCAGATTTAAGCTTCCTCATCACCCTCGCTGGTTCTTATCTTTCCCCTCTTTACGTATTAATAATTAACTTGGAACCACTCGATATCCGGAGCTCTCTCCTCATCAAGTTAAAGGCGTGTCTATGATGTCACAGCCTCTATTGCATGTATCAATATTATACACACTTCAAATGGGTAACCACTCCTGTTGCCATGTTACTCTAATGCGTTTTGAAATCACCTGATTTCTTCCTAAGGGAGATAGATAAAGGATAAAGAAAAAGTATATCACTAGAGACACCTGTGGGGATACATTAAGGTGTGATAAATAGGTGATAGCATGGAGATAACTTCTCCAGTTTATCACTTCTCTAGTTCATATGTTATTCTATGGAGCCAACGCACTAAGATTTCTCCAACTTAGTGCATTGGCTCTATAGAATAACATAGGAACTGGAGAAGTGATATCAGTGGAGAAGTAATCTCCACTTTATCACCTCTTTATGAAAGCTTAATGCTTCTCCCCCATGGTGCCTATATACCTAGGTACTTCAATGTACTAAAAAAATGAAGAGAATTTTTTCCCCATGGTATAGTTTCTCTTTAAGTCTAGTAACCGTATACAGAGATGGACAAAAACGTTTGCAGAAAAAAGGGAAAACAATGAAAAACAGTCCCACTGTCTTGTAGATGGTATGCTCAACACGAGGCTCTCCAGCTATGGCAGACTGCAACTCCCATTGTTGATGTGGTGAGAAATAATGAGAGTTGTAGTATGGTAGCTGCTGGAGTGCCTCACTTTGTACAACACTGTTTTACTGACCCCCAGCATGTGCCACTGCCCTGCTAGTCATAGAACCACACATACTAATCCTAACAGCCTTGTCCCATAGTAGCCATAGAACCACAAATCCTAAGCCCAACAGCCTTGTCCCATGAAAGCCATAGAATAATACATAAAGTTCCTCAGCCTTGTCTCACTTCTATAGATGCAGGAATTTTCACTGAAAAAAAAATGACAAATGGCCATTTTTTTCCAAAATGCCTATGAGGAAAAATGTAGACTTTTTGGCCATCCTTGGCAGTATGTGCTTCAGTGGATATTTCTGACACATACAAGGGCATAATAAAGTGGAATTAGTACAACATTAGCACTAACACCAACTAGTGCCACATACAGTAGTATAATTAGGGACAATTTTAGCAAGTTGCATCTTCTCCATGATCCAGAACTTACATTAGGGGCATGTTTGATCTTGTAATATGATATAAACCAATTTTGCTCCCTGCTGAGCCACATGTATGAAGTGTGGCAGGATTTACTACAATTTTAGGACCATATAAGTATACCAGGAATCACTAGTGTTGCGAATACATTTATTATATTTTTTTAGCAATGTATGAATGGAAGTTAGCATGGGAAAAACATATAAAAAGGTGCAAATACAATTTTAAAAAAACAATTTAGCCACATCATATATGCCTCTGTACCTCTGTAACGCCTACATATCAAAAGCTTTACGTTATATGCACAATACATCATACACATCACCCATATGTCAAAGAGGTAATAGGGTGTCAAATGCTGGAGTTGTGGATCTAATTTTGACACAATTTGTACAACCCACAGTCAATTATGTTGTTGTTAAGTAATTTGAAATTAAACCTGCAGTATGTACAACAAATATATGGGTTAAGAGAATAATTTTTACTGTAGAATTTCAGGTATAATAAGGACCTGTGTTTTATATGCAGGTGTAATGTATGCCCAAGGTTTTAGGGACAATAATAGTGCCCATGTGTAATACACACCCTCGTTTTCCCCCTTTACTCACAAACATTTTTTAGGTTTTTGGGCTCTGATTCCCTCCCTCCTCCCACCTCAATGTGATCTATCTATCTATCTATCTATCTATCTATCTATCTATCTATTTATTTATAATACCAAATGTAAAAAAATAAAAAAAGTCTTCACAATTGTGAATTATGAACAATCACCACAGTGGCAAAACTTTAGATAAAGAAGTTCACAAATACAGGTAGTGTTCTACCCATAGTCCCGAACTGCCAATTTTCTTGGCTTCACCTCCAACATATACCGTGTAAGATTAACTAGAGAAAAACAGGAACGTCGGGCATCTCCAAGGATAATACTGTCTATAAAGAGTTCCCTAAACAACAACCATAAAACTGATATTCACAAGTGAAGAGGCACTCCCATGACTGCACAAACTCTGAAATAGTCTCTAGATAAACCAACCCCTGCATCAAAGCAATCACAGCAATGTCACCCTGCTGTGTTTTTGTACTTTATGTGATAACCCGAAGTTCCAAAACAGACAGGAAAAGAAAAATGTATTTTGCTTTGAACTACAATAACTTTAGACTAAAGTATATTTTGACATTAGAAGTATCATCTGTTTTTTGTCAACAGGAAAAGCCCTAGTATACTTCTAAGCAAGTAAACAAAGACTGTTGTGGGAAGAATATACTAATATACTTTTTTACTACACTACACTACTTTATGTACTGCTACACAAGGTTTGCTGGTACAAATAAAACATTTTCATGTTTTCTCTTCAACTGTTACATAGTGCAACACAAATGTTAAGCTTTGTGGATGTACTATAATGTCTCATATGCCTTTTCAAGTATTTTAATTAACCCCTTTGGGACCAGAAGGAGAAAAAGAAGAGAACAAAATATAAGAGTAGTCTAAACAAAACAATCCTCTGCTCAGTTTATTATATACTTACTAGAAGTTTTCTTGTCATATTGTCCAAAACAATACTCAGAGGAGAGGTTCCGTCTGCCAGGAGGACTGCTTATTAAGCTCAATCAGTCTGAAATCCATCATCTCGGTAAGACCGGGATGCAACCTCCCAGGAGCTCCAAGTGTGTGTTCCTTAATAAAAATAATCAAAAGGGTACTCTAAAGCAGGGCTTATAATTTTAAGTCCTTTGCTACTAGCCAGGCCTGGAAAGTTATTCGCCACTGCAAGCCAAAACATACCCACAAGGGCTGAATTTTTACTCGCCAGGGCTAAATTTTCACTCGCCATTGGCTAGTGGCGAGTGGAAAATTTGAGTCCTGCTCTAAGGGTAACACTGTATCAAGAACATGCCCAGCATGCGGCCACAATTATGTTGCACTCAATAGATGTATTGAGTGGAAAAGCCAGGTATACATGTGTCCAAAGGAGTCACAGCGAGAGCGCAGTGTACGAAAGATATATTTATTATCAAATGTATTTATCCAATGAGTTTCACAGGATCTTAGCCCACTTCTTCAGGGATTGTGCCCTTAGGGACCAGGTCTTAATCAGGTTGATGCAAAATATGTTTTCATACCTCTCTGGTTCTTAAAGGGATAGTATTTTGTAGCATTAAAAAACATGAAGAACGATATTAGTCTTATCTCTTAAAACTTTATGGTTTGAGAGATATTCACAAGCAAAGTTTCCCCTCCCGCCCCTCTTACCTAGTGTAAGCCATCTCTTTTCAGATGTAGAATGCATTCCATAGACCAGACAGATAACAGAAGGGGACAATCTTCTTCCTATGAGAACAATGAAAGCCCTGCCCCCCTTGACAAGTTTTTCAGGTTTTTCCCTTATCTTATTTGAAGATTGTCCCTCTCTGCAATCTACCTGGGCACCTCCCTTCTGCTCTGGCTGAGCAGTGTTACATCAGTAAAAGGGGCGGGAGGGGGATACTTTGTCATTGAATTACTTTTGAACTACAACTCTGACAGAATTGAAATAACACTCTCCAAAGTCCAAATACTATGATGATTAATTGGAGCTGATTTTATTATGAAACATTACTATCCCTTTAAAGGGTTAAAGACCATTGTGAAAGTTTCCCTTTCATAGCTTACATTGCAATTGTAGAAATAAATAAATATGGATCTATCTATCTATCTATCTATCTATCTATCTATCTATCTATCTATATCTATCTATCTCTTGAGAAAGGTTAGGACACTTAGGCTGGGGCTCATCAAGGTGCGAATGGATTAATACACAGGAAAATCAGAGGATTTCTCTTCATATTAACCATTCGCCCATTCAGCAACTTTCGAATTGTATCTAGCCATCGCTTATTCTTCAAAAAGCGATGGCAGATAGATCCGCAAATGTGATCCACTAGCTTAAAGCTGTCGAATCCCATTTGAATGCATAGGGCGAACACATTCATACACATTTTCGCTTATGGGTATATATGTGTTTTTCTCATGACTGACTAATTTACGCAAGTGTCCCTGCTCCGCATACGCAAATCAGGGAAACATGCAAAATCAATGATGAATATCCAAAGGTATCCATCAATGATCAAGGCGAAGAGTAGCATATTTGATAAGCTGCTTTTCCTGCAGTTTGATGAATCCCGGCCTTAATCTGCACAGGACGCATCCCCCACATACCTTTACCCAGGTAAAAGTCCTTTGTTCAGCAGTTAGTCATATCTCTATTAATATTTTCTTCAAAGAAACACCATTTTAGTCTGTAGCTGGTGTCTTTTCACCATTTGAAAATGCATACAGTGTTCTAGGGATCCATGTCTGGACCTTTTCTCTTTAGAATTTTTCATTCAGTCTGTTGAAGCCTGTTGTCTTTTATGAGGAGATATGACCTAAAGGCAAACTAAAATTGAATTCAGTAATTATTGATACATTGCAAAAAATACATATAAATATCTCTGCCATACTGTGGCATTAACCAAATTAACCCCTTGGGGACTAGAAATGCATTATACATTCCTCTATTCCTCAAGGTGTGAAGACACACTTATTTCTATAATATTGCTTCACCTTAATACTTAAGAAATGTCATCAATTTACATTTAAACAGTAATTGATATCAATTTATTTATTTATTGTTTTTTAAACCAACTAACTCCATGTGTTAATATTTTCTGCCTATCCTCACTCCTTTTACTAGGATTTTAAATTCACCCAATAAGCTTTTCATTTCTTTCTATGCATATCGATCTCTGTTTAATTATTTATTTTACATTGAATACTTGGGGGATGCTAGTAGGCAATTCTTCAATGTGGGCCAAGTTGCATACATTGGCTCTAAATTGTTGGAGTTTAGAACAGTGCTACTTCTATTTGTAGTTTTATTGTTGCTCCAGAGGGTGGCACTAGAGATTTGCTCACTGTACTATAGTTTCTCAAATGCTCATGCAATGACTTGATAAACAAAATGGGTTGATATACTGTAATTCTAGCTTTGGGAGAATTAGGTGATATATACTGTAAATTTTGTTGGAAGCCATATAAAGTAAGGTTTCATTAATAATATATAATATTATAAAAATTAGATTAACCCATTAAGGACCAGAATGCTATGCAATACATTGTGAGTTGCACCTCACTTTGGTTCTTTAAGGTTTAATGAAGCATTAGTCACTGAACCAATGTTTGTGGTGTGATATTTGCAGAAGCATCTTTATAACTGTGAGCATTTTACCATTATGCACTAAGGTATTCACCACTCATTCTGATTTATACAAAGCATTACAAGTACAAGTCAAATTAACCCTTTGGATAATAGTGAGATCTCTAACACATTGCAAAACAATGATTTGGAAACATCTCTTGTTTTCAGGTAGTTAAGGTAGAAACATTCATTTTCAGAAAGGAGAAGAAATATAGCCCTACAGGAATAAGCACTTATGGGGGAAGATGCAATAAGGTTCGATTAGGGGCCAGGACAATGATATGGTGTCTTTTTTGTGTCGATTACATACTGACAATATGCACTAAGATGTTTTTGTCATCATATCCCTGTGAATACTGAATTATCTATGCCTTCTGCAGGTTTACAATTTTTCAGTGACTACTTCAGCATTGACTTATTTGCATATGGAAATGTAGCTTAAAGAGATAGTAATGTTTCACAAAAAAGCAGCTCTGATTACTCTTCATAGTATTTGGGACATGGAGAGTGTTATTTCAGTACTGTCAGAGTTGTAGTTCAAGAGTAACCCCCTCCCGCAGTGTCTACTGCGCATGACTGCAGCACGCACAGCAGTGTCTACTGCGCATGTTGCGGAGTTACACAGGACTTAGCTAATTAGTATATAGGATATATATATATATAGAGATAAAATATACAGATTAACTTTGAAGAACCACACTCATAGAACTTTCCAATGATGAAACAGGTGCAAATTTATTGAATTTATGTTTTTACCCTGTTTTGGGCCAAAAAGTTTTGATAAAGGCTCAAAACGCAGCCAAAATGTCGACTCAATACATTTGCATCTGTTTCATCATTGGAGAGTCCTATAAATGTGGTACTTTAACGTGGATTTGTAAGTATAAATTGATTTATCAGGCTTGCACTCAGGCCATTATATTTTTTCATCTAGTGAATGCATGGACCTTGGTATGTTTATATACTTACATATATCTTTTTGCAATATTTCACTGTTTCACCTATGATATATGAGAATCAGAGGCTCTGATATAGCTGATATATTTTGATCGTTTTTCTTACTGTCGCAAGTACTCAGATATATTACTCATAAAAGAACAAAAGTGCATCCCATTATGACTGCAGAAAGTGCATTAGTATTTTAAATGATATTTGAAAGATAGTTTTCTAAGGTCTCAGAGCTCATTTGATCATTCATGAATAATGGAATGTTACTTTGCAAAGCGAGATACACTCAAAATGGTTCAAGAAATAGAAGCAGAAGACACAAAGGTTGATGTGTAAGATGAACAAGAACAAACTAACTGCACCTTAGGGACAAATAAAACTTCCCTAAATTATCTTTTATTTAAATGAGCCTTTTACCCCTTCAATGCTAGAGAAGCCAGAAACGTATTGCTTCACTAAGCATTGGTGACCATTCTAGCATTTGTGTCCCATTTAATTAAAGATATAGGAAGTGAACGCAGAACAACAATTACATTCTAAATCGGACATTGAAACAGGTTTTTAGATTCTATGCCTACCTAACAACAACAACTTATTAAGTTACTTATACCAAAATCCCTTCCTTGGGCATCTGTTTGTTGCATTCTTTCCTGAATACAACAGTGGTGGTACTGCAATATAAGCAGAGTAAATGGCTGCTTAGGGCCCCCACTTGATCAGAGGCACCCTCCATGCTTATACAGTAGTATTGCCACATGTAAAGAAAATCAGGTGTCAATGTATTAGAAATACTGAGAGGGGGAGAGTAAATTGGGTCCCCATTTGAATTTTCCACATAGGATTCACAAAACTCTGAAGAACAATGGGGGAGATACACTTAGCGGTAATAAGGAGGTGATAAAGTGGAGATGACTTCTCCATGTTATCACATCCACGATTCCTGTGTTATTCTATGCAGTCTATGCACTAAGATTTCTTTAAAGGGATAGTAATACTTAAAATGTAAAAAAAAATATGTTGTAGGGTTTATCCCCCTGAGTAAAACAAGGGAACTCCCACTGCTGAAAGGTGCTTCATTCAAAAGTTATTCATTTTCAAAGATGAATTTTTTAGGTGTAATATCACAGTGGCCTGAAATTGTACAGTGGCACTGTTGCTACACAATCCTATGGACAACTCTGGTCCCGGGACCATAAATCTCTATAGGATGGTGTAGCAACAGCGCCACTGTACAATTTCAGGCCACTGTGATACTGCACCTAAAAAATTCAACTTTGACAATTAATAACTTTGAATGAAACACCTTTCAGCAGTGGGAGTACTCTTGTTTTACTCAGGTGGATAAACCCTACCACATTTTTTTTTTACATTTTAAGTATTACTATCCCTTTAACTTTGGCGATCTTAGTGTATAGACTCCATAGAATAACATAGGAACTGGAGAAGTGACAAATAGGAGGAGTCATCTCCACTTTATCACCTCTTTATCAACCCTTAGTGAATATCCCCAATGTATTTTATGCCATTTCCCTGAGCATTCTATGGAACAGGTTGTAGGGTTTGCTGGTATTAAACTACCTACTGAGAACAGAGATGGTATGCCAGTATGTAGAGCAGCAGTTATACATTACAGTGCATATACTGAAGAGAAGCCGCTGGTGTTAGTGGCTAACTCCAAGTGGAGCTGCACTGGCAAATTTGAATATTTGCTTTATTCATGCTTAGACACAAAATGGCTTTTTAACTGCAATAAATATTTTAGAGAGTGACTGATTCAAGTCACTCTTTCTAAAACAGTCTGATTTGATTGAAATCTTTCCTTAAAAAGTCCACCTCCCATCCCTTTGAAAGAATAGTATACATCCATCTATTTGATTTATATAAGCAAGCCCTGCTTATAGTAACCCTTTATTTTTACTTTACATATTCAGCAAGGGACAATCTTCTTACTGTGAACATAATGAAACCCCTCCTCTCTTGACAGGTTTTTCAGTTATTTCCTTTTGCTTACTGAAGATTGTCCCTCTCTGTGATCTATCCTGACAGTCTTGCTGCTCTGAACTGAGCAGTGTTACATCAGTAAAAGGGGCAGGAGGGTGATACTTTATCATTAAATTACTCTTGATTTACAACTATGACAGTACTGAAATAATTCTCTTCATGGCCCAAATACTATGAAGATTAATTGGAGCTGCTTTTATTGTGAAACATTACTATCCCTTTAAGTGGCCATCAAAGCATATGGATGCTATTTTACTGTGCACCATGTACATATCTTTTCAAACTCCTGCTTCCCAAATGCTCCTCAAAGAAAGAGGATGATGAGGCAGAAGCAAGAGGCCACTTTTCCAATATGTGCACCACACTTAACACAATAAATTGTGGAAAGGATTGAGTGATCCAGAAACATGTTGGAGTCTTTTTTACTCTTTTATATTGTATTATTGTTTTAAATAACTCTTGTTGGACTCACACTTCTTACTGATCATTATCTGCTGAGAGGTTCAAATGATTCCCAAGTAAACCTATTCAGGGGCAGGTTATGATGCTATGTGCTATTTGCCATTAAATCCAACCAAATGATCTGTTCCTGTGCGAACATTTATTTTAATATATTGTGTAGTATAGCTATATTGGAAGAGTGATCCATTTTCTCTGTAATCTGACTCTCTAAAATAGTTTACTTTAATTAAAAGCCATTTTTTATATGTATTAGTCTGCCTCTGGTCTCACAAACAATAGGCTTCAAAGGTCCATATGATTTGTAAGGGACACTAGCCTTTATCAGATTGTAAACTGAAACTGCAGTGGACCACAGCAGAGCCAGCATGCAAATAAAAGCTGTAAACAGAAATGATTGACCTCCATTTAAAGGACACCTACCTATGTTAGTCCTTCTGTTAAACAAGTTATGCATACATATACAATTCCAATCTATATATATATATATATATATATATATATATATATATATATATATATATACCTAATTGAATTGAAAGCAATCTACCTATGTAAGTCAATTTGTTAAACAAATTAAGTGACACATATTTGTAGGTTATAGTTCCCCATTTAATCAATGGGTATTTTTATTTGTCCCCTATGCTGTTGTTGACTTAAAGTGATAGTAATGTCTATGTAAAATTAGTTGCCTGAGTCTTCTGTATATTAAAAGGAACAGATTGTGCTATGTCTAAGTGCTTACTTCTTTGTAGATCAAAAGTTATGAAGCACTGAAGATCCACTACCCGCCCTTTTATGGCTACCTCCGATGGAATCTGAGATCGGGTAGTGGGACTTGACGGCTGCAGCGAGGGACAAACTTCAGTAAGTAAGTATAAGGGAAATCCTGCCCCCCTTGAGGAAGGAGGGCAGGATTTCCCTTTGCTCAGTGAAGTTTGTCCCTCGCTGCAGTAGTTCCGACCAGCCTGCATCTTCTCTGTGACTTGGAGAGAAGGGGCGGGCGGTGGCTCTCCAGTGCTTCATAACTTTTGAACTATGAAGAATTAAGAGCTTAGACATAGTACAATCTGTTCCTTTTAATATACAGAAGACTAGGGGAACTAATTTTACATAGACATTACTATCGCTTTAATCTCAATGCCCATTTGATCAATTGTGAATAATGGAACATTACCTTATGAATCAAGACTTACTTAAGATGGTTTTATTGAAGAGATATAAGAAATAAAGGCAGGAGGCAATGCATTCCCTGGGGATAGATACTTGATCTGACTTCCATATGTTGCAATTATATTTATATTACCCAATCCCTGTAGCAGTTTTTCAAGGTTGCAACATGATATATATATATTTTGCAGTATATCATGGTATAAATATTGGAACATATATGGATGTGATCTAGTCTATAACAAACGTTGGGAATATCCAGTACCCAAAGGGTCAGAAATCTATTTAAATCAGTGGGCAAGAGGCACCAGATTTCAGTGTTGGCTTACACAATATATGTCTTCCAAGTCAAAAATATATCACTGCTTCAAGTCAAACCATGTGTCAATAAAATCTGTTCAGCTAACTCCACCATCAACCATACTGATTTTTTATATATGTATTTTGTAGGTGGAGCTGTGACTGATTTTGATGGAGATGGCATATTAGATTTAGTTTTATCTCATGGAGAATCAATGGCCCAGCCGCTATCTGTGTTCAAGGGAAAGCAGGTGAGATTGTTTATGATTTGTACTAGGGGAAATCAACAAATTATGCAAACAATTAAAGCTGTTGATTCTGATAATAATGGCTTCAGCTGTATTTGCATTATTATTCATTGTGCTAGATGTGTAAGTTCTGTGTATGGATATTAATTTTCTAAATCAGGATACTTTGTTTTCAATATTATAAAAGGCAAATTGTAGAGGATTGTGGCAAAGGAAGACTGCCTATGGCCTTGCATTTTAGGGGCTTATGATGAATAAGGCTACTACTGGAATTAAAACTCATAATTGGTGTGTTTATAAATGGTAATTTACTGGACCCTGTACTAGCATGTAACAGGCCTAATATTATAATCAAAGTATTAGGTCCAAGAGTCATTGGTAATCAACATTATGGACACCTATTGGCTTAACGGTTCCATGAGCATGTGGTCATTTTGCTATTCCCTTCCCTACACTGAGGATGAAAGAAAGGCAGCTATCCCCGTATACATATTTTTTTAGTGAAAAACATGGCCCCTGTCCTCTGGAGTGTGATGTTACATCATGAAGCCAGAGGTGAGAACACCTGTTTTTTCAAGTGGGTATGATAGGGGAAACTGCCATTCCAATTTAAAGCCTCTCGTGATTCATGGAAAGAGACCACTCTCTTCCTCCACACAGCTAGCTAATGCAAGTGGAGGATGTTTTTAAGGGAAAATCACCATCTCCTCCACTCCCCTCTTATCACACCTTATTGCCCCCCTTATATCAACAAGTTTAATTTATTTTTCCACCATAAGTTTCTATATACAAATTGTATAGTAATGTGCAAAGGTTTTAGGCAGGTGTGAAAAAATGCTGTAACATAAGAATGCTTTCAAAAATAGACATGTTAATAGTTAATAGTTATGTTCATCAATTAACAAAATGCATAGTGAGCGAAAAGAATCAAACAATATTTGGTGTGACCACCGTTTGCCTTCAAAACACCATAATTCCTTCTAGGTACACTTGCACACAGTTTTTTAAGGAACTCAGCAGGTAGGTTGTTGCAAACATCTTGGAGAACTAACCACAGTTCTCTCTCTTCATGTAATCCCAGACTCGATGATGTTGATCCAACACATACCAGTGGTTTGCACTGGGTGTTTGGGACTCTGCGTCTGTCTTCTCATGGCGTTGGATTTACGCCATGAAAAGTGTGGTCCTAAACATGCGGCAAAGTCACCGCATGGAATAGGATAGCAAAGTCAACTATTTTTAAGTGGTGTCCAATGGGTGAAAATTGAGCACCTGTTGGACATTTTTGCACGGTTTTTGTTGTTAACACTGACAGCACAGTTTATAGAATTGTAAACTGTGCTATCAAAACTACTTCCACTGTTTTTTATAATACTGGGGCTGATAGGATCGAGCCTCTAGGAGTACAGATAAGTACTTTTAAAACTATAAAGAGCTTTTATTCTACTTTTATAATAATTTTACTGTTTTCCTTCATACTTAAAGGGCTCCCTTGCATATAACAGATCCTAAGGGAGACATGGGCAAGAATAAGACTACTAAGGTTTCTGAGGTCCCACTAACCCCTTTAACCCATTGCTCCTCATGGCAGGTTGGTCTTCCTAATGAACTTTCTAGTACTGTATGTCCCTCTTGTTTTGTGGCAGCCAGACAACCTCTGGGTTGAGATTGTCATTTCCTCATTGTATATCCCTTCATCTATTCAATGGGCCTTACACTCTTGGTCCCATGGCCATTGTGGTCCCTCCAAAAGGCTCTTGAGACATTTTACAGAAGATGATGTCACCATTATTGGGAATTCCTCCACTGAGGATGGGAAAACTGATGCGTATGACTTGGATTAGTCCTTCTCTGTTTGGGATTCTTATACGAATCCCCTGGTTCTTCTTCTCCAGGCTGTCCTGGAGATGCTTAAGGTCTTAGAGGCATCAAATTCTAGTTTATCTTCCCCTTATATTTTCAAAATATGCTAAAAGAAGGTTGCTTTTAACACAATAACACCCCAGTACTAGCAATATGCAATAATATTTAAAACAAACATTGATATTATAATAATAACAATGCACTATATTATCTATCTATCTATCTATCTATCTATCTATCTATCTATCTATCTATATTTTATATTATCAAATATATTCTAGCTAGACACCTAATAATACTATCTAGACAATTACTTACTGCAGTGCAAATAAAACACAATATTCAACAATTATGGTAAAGGTCCCCATAAGTTGGATACTAAGGGTGTTTTTCCTAGAAATACAGTATAAAAAGAAAGCAGAAAGTGATACAGTTTATACTTGACTATCCTGGGAAATCTTATGAGGATGGTGCAGCAGGAGTGGACACAGGCAAGGAGAAACTGGGTACATTTATGCAATGCACTTGGCTGCTTCCACTGAAGGTCAGGCGTCCACTCTTGCTTCTGGAACAGTTCTCTCTTGTTGGATCAAATTGGTGCCTGATGTTTCTGAAGAAAATTCCTGGGCCTATGCACCACATGGCAGCCTGGCTGGATTGTGGGACTCAGCCAGCCAGACTGGCTGGTCACATCCTCCCCCACATCAATCATTCAACTCCTCCACTCCAAAATGCCTCCCAGGCTCTCACTGGAAGTGTCTTTTTCCACCAAAATAGACAAAGATACCAGGGAAAAGGCTTGTTAAAATGGTTCTGAAAACCTAAATGTGGCTTAGGACATGGGAACATAAAAAGTAGACGCAAAAATCTTGCAACATTACAACATGTAATGGACACAGTTTTGTCGCAAAATTGCTGCGCCTTTACCTGTGTCCGCATTGACCAGGTACTCCTAGAGGAATGTAGGATGCCTGACAGGGGGCAATTACTTCCTCAACATATCTCCTGTGTCCCTTTTTCTGATGATAGATTAGCACAGTGGGGTGCTCCCTCCTGCGATGTCCCCCCTAATTACTCTCCTCGCTAAGAATACAGCTTCTGGCAGATGAATCTGCACTGAAGAATCAGGTAGTTAAGAACCTGGGCTCTCTTTTGCAGCCTCTGGTACCATTTTAAACTCTACTTTAGCTATTTCTTGGTGACTATGGCTGTGGTTGTTTGGGGGGATCAGTTTTTGAATGCTGACCAAGCAGACGTAGCTAAGGAGGATCTTGTTGTGATTATATCCGAGATACTTGTGCTTACTAAAGCAACCATTGATGTTGCTAGATTTACTGAAAAGGCCTCCGCTTTCTCTTTGGCCACACATCACACACTGTGGATTTGTTTGGCTGACCAGTCTTCCAAGAAATCTTTGGTATCTATTAGATTTGTGAGCAAACAGCTGTATGACCCAGAACTGGTGAAGAAGGTTATCAACCGTGCCATTGGAGGCAAGAATACTGTTTTTGCCTCTGGTTATTCCTAAACATTCCTTCTTTTCCATGGTAGAAGCATGTTTTTTTTACCCATGCAGGTATGGCATGCACACAGCAACCTAGTCGAATTCTACCCCAAAACCTAAGCAGGCCTGGACTAGAAAAAAAGCCTGTGAAGAAGCCCAAAACTAACATGCCTACTATCACGGTGCCCGTGATTGGCTGCAGTTACTTGTCTGTCACCAGTAGGGGGCTTCTATTGGCTGTCTGCAGATAGCCCGCCTCTTATTGACTATTTAAACCTGGATTGGGCACCCTTTGAGTGCCCTTTCGTGTTGTTTCTGACCTTCTTGCTATCACTATGCTAGTGATAGCTGGGCCTCTGTTCCAGTGTTCCTGAGTTCCTGATCTCATGTGTTCCTGAGTTCCTGATCTCTACTGTTCCAGTGTTTCCTGCATGCTGAAGTACTTCCAGTCCTGGTTCCGGCCTAGTCTCTGGTGTTGCAGTTCCTGCTGAACTTCTCTGCTGTTTTCTGACCTGACTGATCGTTGCTGGTTCCTGTCATCTCATCACCTGTCTTCAGTATCCTGGCGACCTTCTGCCTGGTCGCGTTGGTGACATTGCTACAATTCCGTGTTGGTCCCAGCGTGCGGACGCTGGTTTGCTCCCAAGCCTTGCGGCTATACAAACTCGCTTGTTACACCAGTGTGCGGTCACTGGTTTGCTCCAAAGCCTATCAGCTATACAAATCTGTGTTGGTCCCAGCGTGCGGACACTGGTTTGCTCCTAAGCCTTGCGGCTATACAAACTCGCTTGTTACACCAGTGTGCGGTCACTGGTTTGCTCCAAAGCCTATCAGCTATACAAATCTGTGTTGGTCCCAGCGTGCGGACGCTGGTTTGCTCCTAAGCCTTGCGGCTATACAAACTCACTTGTTACACCAGTGTGCGGTCACTGGTTTGCTCCAAAGCCTTTCAGCTATACAAATCTGTGTTGGTCCCAGCGTGCGGACGCTGGTTTGCTCCTAGCCTTGCGGCTATACAAACTCACTTGTTACACCAGTGTGTGGTCACTGGTTTGCTCCAAAGCCTTTCAGCTATACAAATCTGTGTTGGTCCCAGCGTGCGGACGCTGGTTTGCTCCTAAGCCTTGCGGCTATACAAACTCGCTTGTTACACCAGTGTGCGGTCACTGGTTTGCTCCAAAGCCTATCAGCTATACTAATCTGTGTTGGTCCCAGCGTGCGGACGCTGGTTTGCTCCTAAGCCTTGCGGCTATACTACTCGCTTGTTACTCCAGTGTGCGGTCACTGGTTTGCTCGCTAGCCTAACGGCTATATCTATTCAGTGTTGTTTCCAGCGTGCGGACGCTGGTTTGCTCCAAAGCCTTGCTGCTTAACGATTCTGCTAATTTGCCAGTTCCATCTGACTGCTGCTATTATCTCTGGGCTGCCCTGCCCGGTATTGGTAAGGCCGGTAGAACCTTTTGCCACATTCCATCTGAGGTTGCCTTACCCGGTATTGGCAGGGCCGGTAGAGCCTACATTGTGTATCTATTGAGGCTGCCTTGCCCGGTAATTTGGTAAGGCCGGTAAACCGTTATGCTATTCCATCTGCAGGTTGCCTTACCCGGTATTGGCAAGGCCGGTAGAGCCTAAAGACTGTCCTGTCCGGTATATTGACAGGACCGGTAGAGTCTGCCTTCTGTCTGTGCTATAATCTGTATATATATATTATGTATGTTATTGCCATCCTAAGTTATCATTTATTATTTCAATAAAATTGATTTTTTTACCTAAAACTTGTGTCTGAGAGTCATAATAAACCGTGACAGTACGAAAGGGCCATGACCTCAGACAGCAAGGGTGAAGGTAACGCACAGAATATCCATTGGAGGATGGATGTGCTCGAGCAACGTTTGGATCAGTTGGCAGTTGCAATTCAAACGATCCTTGAACGCACGGTACCTGCTGCCCAATCTAGCTCTAGCCCGGTGGTCTCGCCAAGTCAGACACCGGAAAGTGATACCAGACCCCTAGGGGGTACTGTTAAAGGGTTAACGGCTTCTGCACCCTTGCCGCTAAGATATGATGGTGACCCTAGTCTCTGCAGAGGGTTCATCAATCAACTCGAAATCTTTATGGAATTGACGGCACACGCATTTCCCAATGATCGTAGTAAAGTGGGGTTCACGATATCACTGCTCACTGGCAGAGCATTGGCTTGGGCTAACCCCTTGTGGGAGAATGCTAAACCTTGTACTAAGAACTTTAGTGAATTTGTGCGTTCCTTTCGAAGAGTGTTTGAGCCTCCTGGTAGAACCACCTCTGCTGCCAAACGCCTTATGGAGATACAACAGGGCAGGCGTACAGTGGGCGACTATGCCATCGAATTCCGCACATTGGCAGCAGAGGTAGGTTGGAATAACGAGGCATTATTGGCAGCCTTCTCTCAAGGCCTGAATGACCACATTAAAGACGAAATCGCTGCTAAAGATCTACCTATTGATCTAGATGATTACATTGAGTATGTTATGATAATTGACTCCAGAATACGTGAGAGATCAATTGCCAGAGATCGTAAGTTACGGTCAAAAAATAATGAGCCTAGTAGCATGTTTTGCCCACCCATCCCTCCCTTGGCATTGAAGTCTAGTGAACCAGTACGGGAAACAAGTGAACCTATGGAAATAGGCTTCACTAGACTATCCAAGGCAGAGAGACTATATCGCAAAAAACAAGGGTTATGTTTATACTGCGGTAAAAAAGGGCACTTGCTAAATTCCTGTCCGGTACGTCCGGGAAACGCACACACCTAGGGTATCTTGGGGGACAGGCCCTAGGTGGTGTACAATCGTCCCCAGTGTCGGGCATAATGAAACCCACCATACAGGTGGTATTGTCTTGGGCACAACGCTCTGTGGAGGTTTTGGCCTTGGTTGACTCCGGTGCAGCAGGGTATTTTATGGATAATACCTTTGCTGAATTGCACGGAGTTCCACGCATTGAAAGAGAAAACCCCTTGACTATTGAAGCGATTGATGGTAGACCCTTAGAACCGCCTCAGGTTATATTTGAAACTATGCCATTGTCTATGACTATTGGGGCACTTCACAGAGAAGAGCAGCAGTTTCAACTGATTAATTCCCCGCACCATGCGGTGATATTGGGATTTCCGTGGTTACAGTTACATAACCCACAATTCGATTGGAAAAAGTGTGAAATTGCTGCTTGGTCCCAGTTTTGTATGGACAAGTGCGTCATCCAGCCTATTAAGGTCATGTGCACCTCCTCTGCTATGCCGGATGTGTACCAACAGTTTGGCGATGTTTTTAGCAAAGGAGAGGCTAGTATGCTACCCCAGCATAGACCTTATGATTGTTGCATTGAATTGCAGCCTGGTGCAGTACCTCCGAAAGGACGCACTTATCCATTATCTTGTGATGAAAATAAGGCTATGGAGGATTACATTTCTGATGCCCTTGCTAGAGGGATCATACGTAAATCTACCTCTCCAGCTGGGGCTGGGTTCTTTTTTGTAAAAAAGAAAAATGGCGAATTAAGACCATGCATTGACTACCGGGGCTTGAATAAACTAATGGCAAAAAACGCATACCCAATACCACTCATCACCGAGCTTTTTGACAGGCTTAAGGGCGCTTCGATATTTACCAAGTTGGACCTACGGGCCGCTTACAATCTGGTTCGCATTCGAGCAGGTGATGAGTAGAAAACTGCCTTTAATACTCGAGCTGGGCACTACGAGTATCTAGTAATGCCTTTTGGGCTGTGTAATGCACCCGCAGTTTTCCAGGAACTGATAAATGATGTTCTGAGAGATATGTTACAGACATGTGTTGTGGTGTACCTCGACGATATACTGATTTACTCCCAAAACATGGCACAGCACATCAAAGATGTATCCGCAGTATTGCTACGACTCCGTGAGAACAAATTATTTTGTAAAATGGAAAAATGTGAGTTTCATAGAACCAGTGTGCCATTCTTGGGGTTCATAATTGGCAATGATGGCATTGCCATGGACAAAGAAAAGTTGTCAGCTGTCCTACAATGGCCAAAACCCAAGGGTCTTAAAGCCATACAGCGTTTCCTGGGTTTCGCTAATTATTATAGGAGGTTTATTAAGAACTTTTCTTCCATTGTCAAACCTCTGTCCGATCTTACGCACAAGGGTGCTAATCCTTCTTGTTGGCCGGTATCTGCTGAGAAAGCCTTTGAGAATTTGAAGCTGGCATTTGCTGCGGCTCCTGTGTTATCCCACCCCAATCCTTTACTTCCATTTACGTTAGAGGTTGATGCCTCAGATATTGGGGTCGGGGCAGTACTTTCGCAGCGACACGAGAAAGGTGGAACTCTCAGACCTTGTGGGTTTTTCTCTAAAAAGTTGACTGTCACTCAAAGCCACTATGAGATAGGTGACAGAGAATTATTGGCCATTATCCTTGCTCTTAAGGAATGGCGTCATTTGCTTGAAGGTACTAAGAATCCTGTCTTAATCCTAACAGATCATAAGAATCTGACCTATCTCTCGGAGGCCAAGAGATTGTCCTCTCGTCAGGCCAGGTGGGCACTGTTCCTGTCTCGATTTAATTTCATTGTATCATATTTACCAGGGTCAAAAAATATCAGGGCTGATGCACTGTCAAGACAATTTGAGGCCGACAGTGACAGAGTGGAAGCACCAGCTCCTATCATCCAACCTGATAGAATACTGGCTACTATACGCACGAGTATCACTTCTCCTCTAGGGGAGGAGATCCTGGCCTCTCAGGGGTCCGCTCCCCATGAAACCCCAGTGGGCAAATGTTTTGTCGCTGAATCATTTTGTACTAGGCTGCTCGAAACCTACCATTCCTCTAAGGCTGCGGGACATATTGGTAGAGACCAATTGTTATGGTCCCTTTCTCAGTTATTTTGGTGGCCTTCCATGAGAAACGATTGTGCCGAATTTACGAATGCCTGTGCCACCTGCGCCCGCGCTAAGACCCCGAGACATCTCCCTGTGGGCTTGCTTCAACCGGTGCCTAATGGCGAACGCCCCTGGTCTCATGTTTCCATTGATTTTATGGGAGAGTTGCCTATGTCGAAGGGGTACTCCTTTATATTCATGGTGGTGGACAGGTTTTCTAAAATGGCTCATTTCGTGCCCCTCCGTGGTCTTCCTTCAGCGAAGGAATTGGCAATGGTGTTCGCCAGAGAAGTATTCCGGTTGCATGGAGTGCCTAGGGTACTGGTGTCTGACAGGGGGAGCCAGTTTGTGTCTAGATTTTGGAGGGCATTTTGCCAACAGATGGGCATACAGCTGTCCTTCTCCTCTGCCTACCATCCCCAGACCAATGGAGCCGCTGAACGAGCTAATCAGGGCTTGGAACAATTTCTCCGTTGTTTCGTTACTGACCATCATGATAATTGGTCCGACTTGTTGCCTTGGGCAGAGTTCGCCAGGAACTGTGCGGTCAATTCTTCATCTGGGAGCTCTCCGTTTCTGATTAATTATGGGTTCCAGCCCTGTTTGCTTCCAGACTCATTTCAGACGCAACAGATTCCAGCTCTGGATGAGCATATCGAGCAACTCCGTTCCACATGGGCACAAGTTCAGAGGGCACTTGGTCAGTCATTTCAGCGCCATCAGCGCCATGCTAATCGCAGAAGGCTTCCAGCGGTTTCCTTTCAGGTTGGGGATAGAGTATGGCTTTCCTCCAGAAATCTCAAGCTGCAGGTTCCGTCTAATAAGTTGGCTCCTCGGTTTATTGGTCCATACAGAGTTATTCGCAAAATTAACCCTGTCTCCTATGCACTAGACCTACCTGCATCCATGCGTATCCATAATGTGTTCCATGTGTCCCTTCTTAAGCCTCTGGTTTGCAATCGCTATACTACCACACCTGTGGTGCCAGGACCTGTTGAGGTCGAGGGCCAGGAGGAGTACGAGGTTCAGAGCATTATTGATTCCCGTAGGCTTAGAGGAAGGGTACAGTACCTGGTACATTGGAAAGGGTATGGTCCTGAGGATCGATCATGGGTGGATAGTACGGACCTTCATGCACCTAGGTTAACTAGGGCCTTTCATGCCAATTACCCGCAGAAACCTAAACCCTATTCTAGGAGAGGGGGTCTTTGAAAGGGGGGTACTATCACGGTGCCCGTGATTGGCTGCAGTTACTTGTCTGTCACCAGTAGGGGGCTTCTATTGGCTGTCTGCAGATAGCCCGCCTCTTATTGACTATTTAAACCTGGATTGGGCACCCTTTGAGTGCCCTTTCGTGTTGTTTCTGACCTTCTTGCTATCACTATGCTAGTGATAGCTGGGCCTCTGTTCCAGTGTTCCTGAGTTCCTGATCTCATGTGTTCCTGAGTTCCTGATCTCTACTGTTCCAGTGTTTCCTGCATGCTGAAGTACTTCCAGTCCTGGTTCCGGCCTAGTCTCTGGTGTTGCAGTTCCTGCTGAACTTCTCTGCTGTTTTCTGACCTGACTGATCGTTGCTGGTTCCTGTCATCTCATCACCTGTCTTCAGTATCCTGGCGACCTTCTGCCTGGTCGCGTTGGTGACATTGCTACAATTCCGTGTTGGTCCCAGCGTGCGGACGCTGGTTTGCTCCTAAGCCTTGCGGCTATACAAACTCGCTTGTTACACCAGTGTGCGGTCACTGGTTTGCTCCAAAGCCTATCAGCTATACAAATCTGTGTTGGTCCCAGCGTGCGGACGCTGGTTTGCTCCTAAGCCTTGCGGCTATACAAACTCACTTGTTACACCAGTGTGCGGTCACTGGTTTGCTCCAAAGCCTTTCAGCTATACAAATCTGTGTTGGTCCCAGCGTGCGGACGCTGGTTTGCTCCTAAGCCTTGCGGCTATACAAACTCACTTGTTACACCAGTGTGCGGTCACTGGTTTGCTCCAAAGCCTTTCAGCTATACAAATCTGTGTTGGTCCCAGCGTGCGGACGCTGGTTTGCTCCTAAGCCTTGCGGCTATACAAACTCGCTTGTTACACCAGTGTGCGGTCACTGGTTTGCTCCAAAGCCTATCAGCTATACTAATCTGTGTTGGTCCCAGCGTGCGGACGCTGGTTTGCTCCTAAGCCTTGCGGCTATACTACTCGCTTGTTACTCCAGTGTGCGGTCACTGGTTTGCTCGCTAGCCTAACGGCTATATCTATTCAGTGTTGTTTCCAGCGTGCGGACGCTGGTTTGCTCCAAAGCCTTGCTGCTTAACGATTCTGCTAATTTGCCAGTTCCATCTGACTGCTGCTATTATCTCTGGGCTGCCCTGCCCGGTATTGGTAAGGCCGGTAGAACCTTTTGCCACATTCCATCTGAGGTTGCCTTACCCGGTATTGGCAGGGCCGGTAGAGCCTACATTGTGTATCTATTGAGGCTGCCTTGCCCGGTAATTTGGTAAGGCCGGTAAACCGTTATGCTATTCCATCTGCAGGTTGCCTTACCCGGTATTGGCAAGGCCGGTAGAGCCTAAAGACTGTCCTGTCCGGTATATTGACAGGACCGGTAGAGTCTGCCTTCTGTCTGTGCTATAATCTGTATATATATATTATGTATGTTATTGCCATCCTAAGTTATCATTTATTATTTCAATAAAATTGATTTTTTTACCTAAAACTTGTGTCTGAGAGTCATAATAAACCGTGACACCTACTTCCAAGTTCATCTCAGGGGTCCAGTCTGCCTCAGACTAGGGGAGGTCATCTGCAACTTTTCCATGGCATGCAGGCCTTTTCCATGGTGGACCAGTGGGTTATGCATGGATTTCAAGTCCCTTCCTTCATGTTGTTTTTTACTTGTCCAGAATTTCTCATGACCCCAGCAATTTTTTTAGACGCAGTCGCTTATCTGCTAGATTTGGTGCCTGTTCTTTCTCAGGAAAAGTTCTTGTGATTCTTGTCCTATCTTTTTATAGTCCCCAAAAAGATAGTATATGCTTTCCAATTATGTACTTAAAGATTCTCAACTATTTTGTTCTAGCAACTCAGTTCAAGATAGAGTAGTTGCTCTCCATCATTACCGCCATGGGTTAAGGAGAATTCTTGGCTTATCTGCATATTCCCATCCATACAACTCATCTCCGTTTTCTGTGGTTTGCCTTTCAAGATGTCATTTGCACTTTTTTCAGTGCTTAGAAAGGTCAAGACAATCTCAGTGGAACTTCATATTAGTTTCCCAGGGATTTCTGACTCCCTATCTGAATTACTTTTTGCTGAAGGCTCCTTCTGATGAGACTGTGAGCCTTTAGATTTAGCCTATCTCATCTATTCTGGAGCAACATGGTCAGGGTATCAATTTCAAGAAATCTTCTCTGTTTCTGTCCTATGTTGTTCATTTACTAGCATGAGATTTAACACTCTTCTGGGGAAGGTGTTTCTACTAGAAAACAAGATTCTGTGTTTGTCTCGTCAGATGTCTACATGAAAATGCTGGGTTATCCAGTTTCTGCTCTGGAGGCATATGCTCAATTACATACATGGAAGCTGTAGCCTGAAACTTGCAGGAACTGGTGCAGACATTCCTGACCTTTTGAAGCAGGGTTCACTGCATCATCCAGAAGTGGAAAATTTGGCTTTGACCACTTGGCTTTTGGGGCCATAATCCTGAGAAAGAAGGAGTTTTCTGTCTCTGTCATTGCTACTATGTTGTAAAATTTGCAAGCCAGTTTCTTCCAAGATGTACCATAGTGTATAGTCCCTGTTCTATAAGTGGCGTGAAGAGCAGGGGTGGTGACCATGGCCTTTTTGACTTCCAGTCACTTTGGCCTTTATTCAGGATGGTCTTCACAAAGCGATTGGTCTTTGCTCTATTAAAGTCCAGATTTCAGCTCTTTGTGTCCTTTTCCAGAATGTGCAGACTTTGGTACAAGGGGTGGCTTATGTCTTTCAGGATCCCACTCCTAAGTGAGATGTGAAATTGGTTCTGGGAGTGATCCACAAGTCTCCTGTTGAGCCTTTGTCTTCAGTTACCCTGTTTTTTGATGCTTATGTCAGGCTTTCTGATGGCTTTTGCATCTGGCCGGCAGGTGGCCGAACTTCAGGATTGTGGTTGTGGACTCCCATAAGGTTTCTACCCAAGCTTGTTTCTACGTTTCATTTTAACCTGGAAATTAGTCCTCCTTCTCTCTGTTCAGCTTCATCTAATAGGCAGGAGCAAGATTTTCACCTTTTGGATGTCATCAGGTACTTGATGTATTATGTTCTTAGCAGGCAGCCTTTTTTGAAAATCTGATTTGCTTTTTGTGAACCCGAGGGCTCCCATGCAAGTCAGGCTGCATCTACAGTAACAGTGGCTTCTTGGATCAAGGAAACTATTCACCAGGCATATATCCTCAGGAAGAAGCCTGAGTCATTTCAGGTTATGGTGCATTACACCAGGTCATTGGGTGCTCCTTGGGTCTATAAGAATCAAGCCTCTGCTGAGAATCTGTGTAAGGGGGAGATGTTGCCTTCCCTTTACACATTTGTCAAACACATTCATGTTAATGTGCTGGTTTCAGCTTAAGTCAGTCTTGGCTGGAAGGTGTTATAGGCTATTGCGCCTGTCTAGGCATACCTCTTGATTTAATTTTGGCCAGTAACCTGTTAGTTCCTGATCATTGGTTTACATTGTTTAATGTCCATTGACACCTGACGTTCATGTTCTACCTTGTCTCTATTAGAGTTGGTCTGTATTTTGAGGGAGTGGGGAGGTTCTCTTTCCTTCTTTAGAATCTTGGTGGAGGGTTTCATACATACCCATCGTTCCTGTGTTCCACATAGGATGTAAGAGAAAATGGGATTTTTGTGTACTTGCTGATAAATCCTTTTCTCTTAGGCCATGTGGACTTCTCTCCTGGCGAAAAAACAATGTCTGAGTCCTAGGCTGGGGAGGAAGGGGGTGCTCTTATGTTCTCAGTTTAGCGAATTCCCTTTCCTGCTCTGCTCAATTTTTTTACATCTTTGCTATATGTTGAAACTGGATTAAGCTAGCTAGGGTAAAGTGAAATGGGAGATGTCATACTACTCTGAAATCCTTTTAAGGCAAGTGCTCTGCCCTCCAGCTGGAGGACATTTTTCCCATAGTTCTGTGTTCAACATGGACAAAAATGAAAAGACTCATTGGTGAGTACACAAAAAAAATCCCCTTATACCAGTAAATTACATTTGTGGGCAGGTCACTGGTCAGCTAAATAACACATTTAGGGCTAGATTCTGTTGCAGGAGATAAATGTTACCTCCTGTTTTAGCAAAAATGTTTCTACTGAAGTCTATGGGGAAACCTGGAGATGAAAGCAGTGATAAAATTAGCACCTGCAATAAAATCTAGCCCTTAGTGTTTCATTTCATTTTGACATTCTGCAGCTACAATGATAACCTTATCATTTTGTAGAAGAACCTTATACTAGAAAATTATATAAGAAGGATCATGGGCCGCTTTCCATTATCCTTCTCACTGATCCATTGGATACTCCCAGTTTAATATAGATCACCCTTCTCCAAGCAGTCTCATTATCTTCTGTGTTTACCACCCCATACGCCTTCTAGATTTTAAGCTCAAAAGAGAAGGCCCTAAAACCTTTTTTGTCTCAAATATGTATGCCTGAAATAAATCTCATGTAATGTTTAATTGTATGTAAACGTGTTTGTAACCCCATTCTATTGTACAACACTGTGGAAACTGCTGGCTCTCTATAAATAAATAATAAATAAATAATAATAAATAAAGGTAGTAGAAATGTTTATAGATCACTAAGTCACAACTTGCTTTCATGTTTAACCCCTTAAGGACCATTGATGTACCTGGACCGTCACACTGGTCCGGCACTTAAGGACCAGTGACGTTCCTGGTACGTCAAGTACTTTTTACTCTCCGCGCTCCTGCAGAAGCGCGGTGAGTAATACCGGGGACTGAAGTTGATTGCTTCAAGACTGGAGCAATATCTTTCAGTTCCTCGTTCAGCGTGCGGGCACACATGATCAGTCACGTGGGGCGGCACGTCCAACTTCCCTATCTGGTCCGTAAAGGACCACACACCCTGAGACCGCTGGTCCTTAAGGGGTTAATAAACATTCAGTTTTCTCTGGTGTTAGTCTAATTGATCTATTCTTATTTCTTAGGGCTTAAAAAATAATTGGCTTAGGGTAATACCACGCAGCAAGTTTGGTGCCTTTGCACGAGGAGCAAAAGTCATACTGTACACGAAAAAAAGTGGAGCTCACTTAAGAATTATTGATGGTGGATCTGGTTATCTGTGTGAGATGGAACCTGTGGCTCACTTTGGCTTGGGTAGGTAACATTGTGTTATTATGCAATTTTATACTATATATAGAAAAGAATTGGTGGCTTACATGACATACTGAAGTACAGTAAGTTACCTTTTCTTATTTCCATTTGTGTCATGACTAGCATAGAGAATTTATGTTTTGTTTTGTTTTTTCCAAAATGTTAATGGTGAAGTATCACTTTAAAACTGTGAGCTTGGCACCTGTAAGCTCCACACGGCCCTGTAATATATAAATGAAAAAATACACAGTATCTCTACCTATATGACTTGTTCAAATGACACCAATAAAAGAACAGAAAAAGGCTCAGTATACTACTATAATAAAATAATTGAAAATAATGGGAAGGATAACAGGCAAAATACATCCTTATTAAATTTGTTAGGCAAATATACAAAATAGTATTACTACAATAAAATCCAAAAAATAAAAAAAAAAACAGACTGAATAACCACTGTTCACAAGGAAAAAGTGGGCTGGACCAGATAAACCACTGGTCCAAAGATAAGTGGGTAGCCCTATGAGTCGAAGGAAGTACATGTCACAGCCAACTGCAAGTCACAAAATATTGAACCGAGATTGGTACCGCTAATAACCCCTGAAGTACTTGACGGTGCTACAATGTATCACACCTCAAAAGTAGTGCGCGTACCCAGTATCACATCCAATAATAACTAGTATTTATATAGCACCTTTCTCTCAGTGGGACTCAAAGCACTTTCAGTGCACTATCTCGAAATTAACCAAATCAGCAGATGAAATAATAGATGTTATTATTACCCAATCAATGGTACTCATTTATCGAGCTCAGAAGGATGAAGGGCTGAGTTGACCCTGCTGGCAATCAACCCGGCAACCTTGCAGTTTGAACAGGCTCCATAATGAGGGACTTTACTACTGAGCTATCTCACCAGCATATAGCAGGACTATGTCGTCAGCGTCCTTCAACAAAACCATCTCTCACACAAAGGGGATCAGATAACACTAGTACAAACCCATATACCTAGCAAATAAACAATATGGCTAAATAGCGATTCTCAAAGACAATCGTCATAGTTATAATTGTAAAATATAAAAAAGACAAATCCAATGAAAATATATATGTATAAAAACAACTAGTAACTTACATGAACAGCAAATAGTGCAAATGCAGTCTGGAGCTATATACCTGACCGGGAATCATATAAATTATTTACAACTTCTGCAATGCGTTTCAAACCACTCACCGTGCTTTGTCAAAGGAAGTATATTTGTCATTCGCACTACCAGCTATTTAAATACACATTACTTAATGGGATAATTAGTTAGAAGACACCTCTTTTTTATGTATTCCTAACAGTTTAAAAAGAGACAGACGGATTAACCTTTCATACCATATTGGAATTGTTTTATTTCTAACAGACTTAAATGAGCACCTAACGTGACAGAGTACTACATCCCCATCTATACAACACATAGAATGCGATATACCCAATTATGTGTACAGGAAGGATATAGTCTCTTTAAAACAATAACTCAAACAATTTATTCCTTGAACTCCAGTGATCTGATAAATTAACCCCTCTTCCTCTGTGCATAAAGCACATGTAAAGGGAGGTTATAATCACATTAGATCCAACTGTGTTAATCATTATTCTATATGAATATTCATTACAATCCAAGCTTGTCAACCACATCATCCTATATAATAATTCGCTAGAATGTTTGTCCGATGCAGTCATGCTCAGCAGAGACTGCCCGAACGCACAGAATGCTGGGAGCATGGAATGCTGGGAGTTCTGTGCTGGGTGCATTCTGTGCTTTCGGGCAGTCTCTACAGTGCATGACTGCGTCTGCGGCAGGTGCAGAGCAGGACCGGCCTCTTAAGCGTTGCGTACCCCTCTGGCACTCAAAGGGTTAACATCACCCAGACCTTGGCCCGTGTACACAGGCTTTTACATTAGTAAATTATCCTATATAATAATTGCTAAATCGTGTGCAACGCCGCAACATGCGCAGTAGACACTGCTGCGCGTGCGGCAGTCATGCACAGTAGAGACTGCCCTCGCCGTGGCTGATACAGAGCTGGGCACTCCGAAGGAGCGTCCATCTCTGTATCCGCAGTGACGCGGGCAGTCTCTACTGCGCGTGACTGCCCCGCGACTGGGTGGCAGTGGCACTGTGGCCCATGTAACGGGCTGTTCAACTAGTAAAACATAAATCATAAAAATTAATCCAGTTCAATATTTTCATTTAAACCATTTGGAAAAAGTGTATTAAGTTGGAAAATCCAAAGGGCTTCACATCTGTTTAAAGCATTCGCAAAACTCCCTTTTCTAAAATCCAGTCGTACACTCTCTAATGCAAAGCCCCTTAACAATTTTGAGTTACTATTATGTGTCTCATGAAAGTGACGTGACACAGAATGGGTGGTGACTTGTTTCTCAATGTTCCTCTTACTCTCATACATTCTTCTTTTACAGCGGAACTATCACCGCATAACAAGTTAATCTTAAATATCTCCCCATCTGCTGAATAGCTGCTTGCTTAGTAGTGCTAGTCGCCAGAATTATTACCTTATTAAATAGATTTCTCCTCTCTTCTCCGGCTGACAGGCAGGACGGAGCGCAGACATCTTGCCATAGTGACGTCCATGCGCCTGCTGTGTCAGTCCCAGCCAGGTCTAGGAGGCGTTGCTAGGAGCCATCTGGCTCCGGAAGGGACTGACAGAGCAGACACATGGACGTCACTATGGCAAGATGTCTGCGATCTGTCCTGCCTCTCAGTGGGGACAGAAAGGAGAAATCTATTTAATAAGGTAATAATTCTGGCAACTAACGCTATTAAGCAGATAGTCGCCAGATGGGGAGTTATTTAAGATAAATTTGTTATGCAGTGGTAGTTCCACTTTAAATAATCCTTTTGTTCTTCCTATGGACATCAAATCGCAAGGGCATTGCAGCAAATAAATTACCCCTACACTGTTACAGGTAAGGAATTGTTTAATACAAAATTATCTACCACTCTTTTTATCCTTAAATATTTATAATTTTTTAGGGCAGTCTGTACAAGTGGTACATTTACCACATGTATGCCAACCGGTCACCGGAGACAGGTTGAAAGGGATCTTTTTCTCCCCCTCCTCATCCATAATTAAATTACTTCTATTCTCACTCTTATTATGGTTTTCATAATTTTGTTGTTGTTGTTTATAATCCCTATGGGGTAGATTATTTTTTTAGGTTGGGGTTCTTTCTACATATATTACGGACATTATCTGGAACCAGATTTCGAAGGACTTTTGGTGCGATGCAGGAAACGTGCACAACCGCTATTTCCAGTGTGAAAACCACTAGGGAATAGGTTTGCGCATGATTTTGTTGAATTGCGCATAAAAATTCAAGATTAGCGAATGGCTACCTATATTTATTTTTTGTCGCCGTGGCTAAGATTAATGAATCTGTGTGAGTGGAATAGCGAATGCGCCTAATACAGGAACTGCTATTGAGAATGAATTTATACGTCTGTGTACTGTTGTCGTAAAATTTTTTATGTGCAATTCAAGAAGCGTTCAGTATTTAGCTTCCTAGAACATGCACAAAATCTATCTGCACCCAAAAATTCCTTTATCCGATGCGAGCGTTTCTTGCATCGTGCCATCTGTCCTCTAGGACTATGGGCCAGAATTTGTCCAGAATCCTCTGTATTGTATAAGTCTGATCTGAGTACGTAGTTATTAATGCTAAATCATAATTCTCCTCTGTAGTTCTTCCCATGTAACATAATTATCCTTATTAAGCTTATACATTTTTCTTCAATGTATCACATTTTTATCCTTTATTTTATATTTGGTAAATGACCTTTCCTCAAATTAATGTTTGTTTCTACTTTCATATTCATTTTGACTACATTTCTGTTCTTACACTTCTTTTGCTGCATACCCGAACGATACAGAATAACACAGTGATCAGACTTCAAAATAGTTAATAAATTATCAAGTGTATACTTCTGTTTAATAGTCAAATTGTCTTCCGCATCCTCCACCATCCCATTCTGTGTCTCTATCAAACTCCCTCTGTCACAGTTCAGTACCTCAATAAAGGCTTCACAAACTTTGATTTTATCATATCTACGTTCCAAAATCCTCCTAATCAGCCCTATTCCTTCCCAAAAATCACGAATTCATGAGCAGGTCCTACAAATTCTGATAAACTAGCCCTTGGGGATATTATCCAACCAAACTTTTTTGTGCCAGCTCGAATAGGGTATATAACTATTTTGGTCCACAATTTTGAAATTAGTTTTTCTCAAAATCCTGTTCTTATCACAAATAAATTGAGATCCAAAAACTCCATTTCATTTTTACTAAACAAATATGTAAATTTAAGATTCAGATCATCAGTGTTCAGGAATAGGGGTGGGCAAAAAGTGTGAAAAATTTCCTGTGAAAAATGTTGCCTTTCCGCCTATGCAAAAATGTCCTACTTTTCACTTATTTTAACAAATTTTCCTCCTATATTAACACATTTTCTGCCTATTTTAACATATTTTTCGCTTATATTTCCTATAGATACTACATTTCCCACTGTAATTTTACTTCTTCTGAGGGCTGAAGTTTAGAAATAAATGGCTGAAAGTCAAAGTTGTGAGTCCTACAGCAAAATATGGCTTGAAAAATGTGTTAGCATGCAGAATGCATTTGTCCTTTGCCCACAACACTTTCTTGCTTAAGTGACACTGGCACATATTCAGGATGATATCAAGTAATAACAAATAATAACGTACGACCTACAATGTGGTAGATATGTATTGTAAACAAAGATAGAAAACCCACAGCTCTAAACCACCATGATTAATATATTTAATGTGAAGGATGTGAATGAATCTAGTGATTATGGTATGGAACGCTGCAAGGAGAGAGGGGGCTTGTCCCCAAACCCCCAAACTTAGGAAAAACCTAGAAGAAACACAAAAGCAAAAATTAACCTGCACTGATCCATACTGATAATATAAATTGTAAACCCCGTAATAAGCCCTACACTGCTCTACCTCTCCCCCTTTCCCTTGTGCGTTTGCTGGACATTCTGCAACTACAGTGTGTTTTTTTACTGTACAGTGCACAACACATCTGATGGACCTGTATGATGCCTTGCCTAAGCCCAGTCAGCTGTCTGTCACTAAACGAAAAGAATGTGACGAGCGCACACTGAGAAAGAGCAAAATAAAGTAGATTGCTCAAGGCATGTGTAACCCCTCAGGTGCTGCTCAAGTCACGTTTTTCGCTCCCATGTGCCATTGCAGAGAGGAAATTTCCATATTCATATCAGTCTGGTCCCACCCACAGGCAGTCCAGCCCCGAAATGTCAGGCAAATCCTCTCCGCACGAGAGAAACAGCACAATCCCAGACGTACGTTTCGGTCTATGTGGACCTCGTCAGTGGGATGCAGCTGTTCCCCTCTAGGCACACAGAAGCAAGGGCCCATGCCTGGGATACCCTTCCACTTAGGGAGACAACAAACGAAAAGAATGTGACGAGCGCACACTGAGAAAGAGCAAAATAAAGTAGATTGCTCAAGGCATGTGTAACCCCTCAGGTGCTGCTCAAGTCACGTTTTTCGCTCCCATGTGCCATTGCAGAGAGGAAATTTCCATATTCATATCAGTCTGGTCCCACCCACAGGCAGTCCAGCCCCGAAATGTCAGGCAAATCCTCTCCGCACGAGAGAAACAGCACAATCCCAGACGTACGTTTCGGTCTATGTGGACCTCGTCAGTGGGATGCAGCTGTCTGTCACTGTCACCTAAGATATTTCACTTTTTATTATTTTTTATTTTTCTTTATTTTTTATTTTATTTTTTTTATTTTTTTAAGTTGTCCACCCTGTTGTCACAGTCTGTCCAAAAAAAAATTATAACTGAAAAAGAAAATCAACAATGTCTTTCCCCAGACTTCCTCACCCAGCACAGGGACAATAACAGCAAGATCAGCAAGCAAATAGGTTGCCTGTGTCTTGCCTGTCAGTCACATGGAATTTTGGAGTATTTGGGGTACAACCTCCTTCCTCCCTTCTTATCTCCTAGAGTGCCCCCAGACTCCCCTAATACAGAGGACAAATGTCCTACCTATATGACTTCCTAAATTAAGCTTTAATTCCCCTTTATTTGCCTATCTCCTCTAGCTAAAAAAACATGCTGCTTTCTCCTCTCACAAACACAGAATGGCTGCTGTGAGAGCTTAACAGCCTTTTTATGGCTGTAGAAAACTTTTGTATGGTGTAGAAATATTTCTTCCCATTGATTTCAATGGGCAGAAAAGGCGGAAAAAAGCAAAAAAACAGCACTTTTCGCTGGAAATTTTTCGCCAAGCGGAAAGTGCCATTATTCGCCTATTTCAGTTTGAGGCAAAAATATTCTCCCATCCCTATTCAGGAATATAAAAAAACTCCTCAAGGAGTTCAACACTACCATTCCATATCAAGACAATATCATTGATACAGTCTGATATGTGGAGGGAAACGACTCCTGGACCGCACTATATCATCCTCCCAGACTCTAAGAAATAAATTAGCAAAACTAGGTGCAAAGCGAGACCCCATCATCGTGCCCCTTGCTTGCAAAAAAAAACCTTATGATTAAACACAAAATAATTACTGCTCAATATAAAAAGAATACTATCCAGGATGAATTTACGGTGTGGTCCATCTAAAACCCCATATTTGTGAAATGATCTTTCTATGGCCATACTGCCATCCATATGACCTATATTAGTGTACAGGGCACTTACATCTTCTTTCACTAGAATATCACTTTCCTTACAAAAATTTTTCAAAAACATTGATAACATCCCGGAATCTGTATGGGGAACCATTACCTGAAGGTACAGATCCACATACAAAGATACATTTTGGGTCAAAGATCCCATCACTGATACTATCAGGCGGCACGGAGGAGAGGTCACAGTTCTTGTGGATTTTAGGTAGATGGTAAAACGTAGCAACCCACAAGAACTTGACCTCATCCTGAGAAATGAAAACATCCAATTTAGCTTGGTCCAATAATTTTTTAAGATCTTTCTTATACCTATCAGTAGGCTCAGACTTCAATTCCACATAAAAATTTCTATCTGACAGCAAATTGTTGGCCTCCTTCATGTAGCCTTCATAATTCTTAAAAATAACTACCCCCCTTATCTACTTGTTGGATAACTACTTCTTTATTCCTTTTTAAATCTCTTAAAGCAATACATTCAATGCTTTGACTGCTTGATAAAGCACCGTGAGTGGTATGAAACGTGTTGCAGAAGTTGCAAATAAGTTACGATTCCTGGCTGGGTATATAACCCCAGATTTCATTCATGTAAGTGACTTGTTGTTTTTATACATATATATTTTCATTGCATTTGTCTTTTTTATATTTTTACAATTGTACCTGTGGAGATCGTCTTTGAGAATCGCTATTTGGCCACATTGTTTATTTGCTAGGTATACAGGTTTGTACAAATGTTGTCTGATCCCCTTTGTGTGACAGTCGATTTTGTTGAGGGATGCCACGGACATAGTCCTATTTTATGTTACGTTATTATCGGATGTGATACTGTGTACAAGCACTACCTTTGAGGTGTGATACATTGTAGCACTGTCAGAAACTTCGGGGGTTATTAGAGGTACCAGTCTCGGTCCAATATTTTGTGACTTGTAGTTGGCTGTGACATGTACTCCCTTCGACTCATAGGGCCACCCACTTATCTTTGGGCCGGTGGTTTATCTGGTCCAGTCCACTTTTTCCTTGTGAACAGTGGTTATTCAGTCTGTTTTTTTATTTTTCAGTTTTATTATTGTTATACTATTTTACATATATTCCTAATAAATTTATTACGGATTTATTCTGCCCATGATCCTTTCCATTATTTTCCATTATTTTATTATGGTAGTATACTGAGCCTTTTTCTGTTGTTTTATTGGTGTCATTTGAACATGTCATATAGGTAGAAATACTGTGTATTTTTTCATTTATATATTACAGGGCCGTTTGGAGCCTATATGTGCCAAGTTCAGAGTTTTAAAGAGATATTCCCTATGCTAAGATGTGGTGGAAGCCATTTGGTTGAGACACCATTGGAGCTTGGGGCTCCAGTGTATCTCCCTTGAAGTATCTGTTCCCTGCTTGGGTACCTATTTGGACAAGTGATTGTAGCATTCAAGTTTTGGAAGGTGTGGAACGTGACAATATTTAGCACCTTCTCCGAATATCCATTTATATACTACAGGTGAAGTAATCATTTTATATAAAAAATTGTGTGTTTGTGTGTGTGTGTGCATATATATATATATATATATATATATATATATACATACATACATACATACATACATATATATATATGGACATAACTAGAAATTGTTGGGCCTATAGGACAGTTTGTTACCTATGTGTTACAAGGTATGAGGTATATAAACACTTAGTAAAATTATAGTGTGAGTATGACTAATTGCGCTTAGTATAGAGTGGCAGGGCACAACAGATGTCCTCAAACAATTTAATTATAGATGCTCATATACAGAAAGAGAGAGAGAGAATATACAAAGATATCACATGCTATTCCCCTTAAAACCTATATTTGTTGCCCCAAACTGAGCTATAGGTTATCCATTCTAGAGATAGTCCAGAATGAAGAAAATAACTGAGAATATTTGAGCAGTTTAATCCTGACAATGCCAGCACATGGTCTGCACAGTAAACTGCATAGAGATTTAGAAAACATGGGCAGCACAGGAAAATGTATAAGTAGTAGCTTGGACAAATGTATTACAAATGTATTACTGTTAATGTAGTATATCTAGATTTTGCAAAATACTTTTAAACCATACCTCACAAGATTACTGTATAAATTAAAAGGCTTTGGGAAGAGATGTCTGTGCATGAATAGAGAACTAGTTGAATGAAAGTCTTCAGAGAGTTGTTGTTAATGGAACCTTTACAAGTTGGTCTGAATATTTTAGTGGAGTGCTGCAAGGTTCAGCCATTAGCCAAATGCTTTGTAATTAGTTTATTAATTAATCTTGAAACTGTGCAAAGAAATACATACAGTGCAGGATGTTTTTCTCCTTTGAAAGATTTGGATAAACTGAGTGATTTGGTGGAAAAGTGGCAGATGAGGTTTAATGTAGATAAATGTTGTTATGCATTTGGTTTAAAAAAAAAACAACAAAAAAAAAACACTACGTATAAACTAAATGGGAAACTACTTGGGGAATCCATCTTAGAAAAGATTTAGGAGTACTGACAGATAATACACTTCACAGTAATGTGCAGTCACTTAGCTGCTACAAGATTCAGTAGGGTACTATCATTTATACAAAGGGATATAGATACACTGGATGGGAAAAATAATTCTGTGTTGATATAAATCCTTTGTAAGGCCTTGTCTAGAATATTGGGTATAGCTTTGGGTACCACTTCTTAAAAATTCATAACTGAACTGGAGAAAGTGCATTTGTGCTAATAAAGGCATCAAAGGATCTAATTATACAAACTAGCCAAACTGGTTTTGTTTACATTAGAAAAGAGACATCTAAGGGTGTATATAATTACCATTTGCAAATATATTAGAGGTCAAGTCAAAGAACTCTGATAAATAAACATGGTGAGATAAGGACAAGGGACAAAGCGGGGATTGAGTAGAGGACAGGCAGTATAAAAGAGGAGGAGGGATGAAGAAGAGGGAATTCAATAGTGAAAGAGAGATGATATGAAGAATAAATACGGAAGAAATTGTGGGAAAATGAGGATCATATTATCTCTTACCCTCAAAAATATTTCAGTACTTATCTTATAGCAACCCGGGCAGCAGAGAGTAAATTGATCTTATCACTTTTCTTCGAGAAAAATTTAAATTTTTTGCATTGCTTCTACTTCTCATCATGTGAACAGTCAGAAAGCCACCATAAGAAAGAAGACAGATAAATCCTACTAGTACAACAGCCCCTTCCAAGCAGAAGCCTTCTTCCTGTGTAATATTTTCATCAGCAGAGAGAAGCAGCGAATATCTTGGTCCTAGTGGAAAAATCTCCATTCCACGCACCAAAATAAGACACAATTTCTATCATGTACTGGTGCTTTTGGCTGCAGTGGAGAATACAAGTAGGGTGCTGAGCTGTATAGTCAGAGGTATTAGTAGCAGTAAGAGGGAAGTGGTCATGCCACCCTACAGATCTCTGATTAGCCCTCACTTAGAGTATTGTGTGCAGTACTGGGGACCCCATCTCCAGAAGGACAGATATTCTGGAGATAATTCAGAGAAGGGCTATTAAAATGGTGAATGGTTTACAGGATAAAATATCAAGATAGACTAAAAGAGCTAAACATACATAGCTTGGAGGAGAGAAGACAGAGTGGGGGTATGATAGGAACATTTAAATACATGAAGGGATTCTAAAAAGTACAGCAGGAGGGAAGTACATTTAAAAGGAGTAAAAATGTTAGGACAAGAGGTCATAGTTTAAAATTAGAGGGACAGCGGCTTAGATGTAATTTAACCTTTGGGTGCAATAGGGGTACACAATGCATTGCTTTGCAATGTCTTGAATACCCCACTGGCACTCAACGGGTTAAGAACATTTTACTTCACTGACAGGCTGATAGGTAAGTGGAATAGCCTACCAGTAGAAGTGGTAAGGTTTATTCAGTGACAGAATCTAAGCATGCATTATATAGGAATAAGGCTATCCTGAATATAAGACAAGACCAAGGACCAAATAAGGTTTGAGTAGGAAAAATGGGCAGATTAGATGGGCTGAATGGTTCTTATCTGCCATCAAATTCTATGTTTCTACCAAATAAGAAGACAAAGATTGCTTGTACTCATAGACTATTCCATAGTCATGGTGAATCGCAGAAGAACAGAAACACTATCACAGCCAGTATCACAACTACCACCATCAGTGCCATGACTATCACTGCCAGTGCCACCTCTACCACTGCCAGTGCCACCACACTAAAAGAAGCACTGCCAGCCCTATGATGTTTGAAACTCCCAAGAGGAAAGATGGAAGGCTGATGCTAGCAGCGGGTCTATTTTGGTCCAGAAAAAAAATGAGAACAAGGAGAAAAGTTGTAAAGTCTGGGATTTTTTGAGAGTGTGGGAGACAGGTGCACTGCAAGGTTCCAGCTGCGTAGTAAAGAAGTGAGCAGGTTGAAAGTGTTGGATCATCTCACCAGTTCTAGTATGAACCAACATCACAGTGCAACTTTGCTTCAAGCTCAAACTGGCATCAATGCCACCAACAGCAATACCACCACAGCCACTAGCAGCAAAAGCCTGAGCAGAGGGAGTGTAAAGATTTGGCACCATTAAACACTTTGGAGCTTCATATTCAAGATGTATATCCAAGCAGCAGTCAAATATGTTGACACAGCTGCTTGGACATATAATTACTGCGAGAGGGTCTTCCTTCTCAATGATTGTAGAGGAGCCCTTCAGGCAGGTATAAGAGGCTATCACTCCTACTACCACTTCCCATCATACACCACATTCATCAGGAATGTAGTGCCATCACTTCACCACACATTATTGTAGAAGGAAGAGCTGTCCAAGGCTGATGAACAGACTGTCAACTTTCTGACATACGGAGTGCCCCTAGCACACAGCATGCCTTTCTTTCACTGATCGTATACTGGTGGCAACCCAATGTCTTAGAGGATGGCACTACTGCTGTCAGCACATTTAGTGACAGTAGGGATAGAACTGGTTCAGGAGGGCAGCGGGGGTATCACTCTTTACTCCTCCATGCTGAGATTGTGGATGAGTTGCTGTTACGCTAGTCGGTCTCGCCGCGTGGTGCTATATCTCTGTCGACCGTTAGATAGGCATTCGTGCTATAGCTTCTCTCCATACCGCCACTGGCGGAGTGCACAAGCGAAGTACCGGTACTGACTGTGTTAGTCTGATCTCTCTGTGTCCACCTCTCATACCTTGCTGGACTCACTCCCTTTGGGAGTTGCAGTATATCAGGGCATTACCTATTGACCCTTTGCGTACCTGGACGTTCCAGGAAGAGTGTTGCATATTTCCCTCTGCAGAAGCCTCGGGCTCAAGAGCCAGCATTGTGTTCTACCATCCTCAGTAGAGGAGACACTGGTTGCCTACATCTCTATACTTTCTGTGCTGCGATCCACCCCTAGCGTTCTAGGGTTTTCCCTGGGAGAGTTATCTCAGTCTGTTGCCATCTGGTGCCAGGGTCAGTGTTCCTCGATCCTTGGGATCTGTACCTCCCAGGCATCTGGGTTGTGCCAGTAGTGTTGCCTTGATCCATGGGTTCTGTGCCTCACAGGCGTCTGGGTTGTGCCAGCAGTGTTGCCTCGCTCCTCTGGGTTGTGCCAGTCACTTCCGCCTGAACCATCTACCATCAAGGTCCTGTGGTCAGCCCTCTGTCTGCTTATCCTGCTGCCTGTCCTGGTCCAAAGCCAGTTTATTTTATTTTAGTTGGGCTTTTTGTTGTTAAACACAGGCACATGTACTTCCTCAGTCATAGACTTTTCTAATCCCTGTACTATGCTACTTCTGTATGTGTCGGTCCCGATAACTCTAATGTTTGTGTTGGTGGTGATAGTACTGTAATGCCAAATCTTGCCTCCTCTATCATCTCCTGAAGCCGATATTATGCTTGTAACACAGTCTCATAGATGCTGCTGCTGGTACTGCAATGCCAATGCTCATCTCCTCCATCACATCTTGAAGCCCATATTGTGCTTCTAACAGAGTTGAAGATTCTGCTGCTTCCTTCCAAACACCACCTGTACTTCCTCATTTCCTTCATCACCTGCCAAAGCCCAATATTGTGCTTAAGTTGTAACAGTCAAAGATGCTACTTCCTTCCTTAATCTCAGAGCTCAGTGTATGTTATTTTGTTGAGGGGCATTTTGTTGTTCAACACAGCTGCCTGTATTAACTCAGTCAATAGTTTTTTCTAGCACACATACCATGCTGCTGTTGTATGTGTCTGCCCATATTGGACTAATGCTGGTGCATATGGTGGTGGCACCGCAATGCAAACTCTCAAAGATGCTTCTGCTTCCTTACCTGAATCTCAGAGATCAGTGTATGGAATTTGTTAAAAGGCTCACAGATAAATATACGTGGCAATATATACGATCGGGGGAAAAGTACAAGAGGAGCAATTTAAGACCAATGTGGCGTAATAAAGAGGTGTGCAGGGAAATGAGAAATAAGAAGCAGGCTTTTAAAGTCAGAAGGGTCAGTTGCATGATTTAAAAAAAAATATATAAGGAATGTAATAAAATCTGCAAACAAGAAATTAGGCTAGATAAAATAAAATTGAGAGAAGTATTGCTAAAGAGAGCAAGGAAGATCCTAAGCAATTCTACAAGTATACAAATAACAAAAGATTAAGGCTGATATTGGTCCTCTTAAGGAAGGTGAATTGATTAGTGAGGATAAGACTATGACTGACACCTTATACACAACAATGGCAAACATACAAAACCACAGAATTTCCTCCATCATGTGCAAAGCTTACTGAGGACAAAGTCCAAAAGAGTCTGGAAATTATTATGGTAAATAAATCACCTGGACCTGATGGTATACACCCAAGGGTACTTAAAGAAATTAGTTCAGTAATAGCAAGATCATTATACTTAATATTTATTGCTTCACATTCATCAGGCATAGTGCCCAGAGACTGGAGGAAAGCTGATGTAGTGCCATTGTTCAAAAATCAACAACTTCTTTCCCCAGACTTCCCCAGCACAGAGACAAAAAAATCTGAAAGCAATTTGGACCCCAGCTGCCTGTGTCTTGGCAGTCATACCAAATTTTGGGGTGTTTTGAGTTGACATTTTTCTTCCCTTCTTCTCCCCCAAGTGCCCCCAGACTCCCCTAACACAGAACACAAATATCCTATCTAAAAGACTCCCTAAACTAAGCTTTAATTACCCTTTATTTGCCTATCTTCTCTAGCTTAAAAACATGCTTCTCTCTCCTCTCACAAACACAGAATGGCATGCTGTGAGTGCCTGACACACTTGTATATGGCTGTAAAAAAGTAGAGAAAACGTTTGTGTGGTGGAGAAAATGTTTTCTTCCCATTGACTTCAAAGCAATGAGCTAGGCGAAAAAAGTGTGAAAACAACACTTTTCTCAGGAATTTTTTTGCCAAGCAGAAAGTGCCATTTTTTGCTGATTTCAGTTTGAGGTGAACATTTTTGCCCATCCCAACAGGAAAGCAATTCCTATAGTCATACATTAGAGAGGTTCACTCTCCCATTCCCCTCATCATGTAATAATAAATGATGGTAAATGGTAGAACAGGACATAATGACCACACCCTTAGTTCGGAAACAATATTCCAGTCTTTATAAATTAGAGTTGGATGCCATCAAAACATTGTCTTCCGACTCTAATATATTGATTAGATCAGCGGACAAGGGTGGAGCCATTGTAATCATGAATTATGTTGATTACAGAGCAGAAATATTGTCTCAGCTATCAGACAACAGGACATACCAATGCCTGTTCTTTGATCCAACCATTCTCTTTCAATCAGAAGCGGACAAATTGATTGCTTTGGGTAAGGGGGGTGGCTGGCTGGAGGAAAGAACAAGCACATTTCTTACTACAGAATATGCCAGAAAACCTATCCTTTACACCCTTCCTAAAAGTCCCTGACACACCCCCAGGTAGACTAATCATTCCTTTTACACCCTCTTGGACAATACACTGATTTTCATCTCCAACCGTGGGTACAAAATGTACCATACTATCTGAAGGACACTAGCAATTTTTTGAAACTTTTGATGACACTGAAGATTGATTGTACCAATGTAATACTGTGGACAGTGGATGTCAGGTGATTGTGCACAGTGATCCCTCATACAGAGAGGTTGGCTTCTGTGCGTGACTTGTTATTCAATAATCCATTATACGAGGGTCCACCAATTGATTATTTTTTATCAATGCTTGAAGTCTGTCTCACCAAAAATTTCTTTACATTTGAAAATAAATTCTATCTACAAAAAACTGGGACCTCTATGGGAGCATGCATGGCCCCCGCATACGTTAACACGTACATGCATAAATACGAAATAGATATCCTTCAGAAACATGAACTTTTTCAAAGACATACTGTGACTTATACTCGTTATATTGATGACATGTTCATTTTATGTAAAGGGACTGACAGTGAACTTCAACAGTTAGTGACTGACCTTAACAATAATAATCAGCATATCAAACTTACACTTATAGCACAATTAAAATTCCTTCTTTGGACATATTAGTACAAATTAAGGACGGACAGATAGAGACTACACTATATAATAAGCCAACTGACAGGAACAACCTCCTACAAGCTACCAGTCATCACCCACCACATTTAAAGAACAGTTTACCCAAGTCACAAATGGTAAGATTGAGGAGGATTATTAGCAAAGAAGACTCTTTACATTCAGAATTTAACAATATGGGTGACAAATTCCTTGAAAGAGGATTTGAGGAGAAATTAATAGATGAATGTATACAAGCAACTGCCAAATTAAGTAGGACTGAAAGCTTCTTCAAAACAAAGAATCAAAAGGAAACTAGAATGGCTTTCATTACAACATTTAACACCAATACTAAACATCTAAATACATCCATTAAAAGACATTGGCCTATAATCACTAACAATCCTTCACTTAAACAGATACATAAAGGACCTACTATGATGTGCTAAAGGAGAGGAAAGAATTTGAAGGATCTAATGGTTAAGACTGATCCTTAGTTAAGACTGACCAATCCCTCAAGGAGACTGATATGTACTGTTCAAGAAATTATATATATGAATATTATTTTTTTCATGTTTTCATACCACTTATAAGTACCTTCTGGATGGACCAATTACAGATAGGATCATACTATATCCAATAAGATATTTTTTTGGTTTCACTCCTGATCTCTGAGACTAGTACAGTTCAATAGTGGTTACCAAAATCTGAGATGAGACAGGGATTGTGTGACATGTTAATATACTGTTTTCGTGCTTGTATACTCCTGTGCTCTCTCTTCTAGCTGGTACCAATATTTGTACTGTATATAATCCAGTTGTTGATCCTTAGTTCAAGTTTATTGATTAGTCTACTATGTATTATCATGGTTGAATTGTTCCTTTATCTTTAATCATCTGCTAGCCATACATTGTTTCATGCTATTTTTTAATCTGTTCAATGGCATCGATGTGTGTGTTTTGCACAGTAGATGTGCACTGCACGCATGTGTGATGCCACGGTGTCCGTAACGGGTGGGGAGTTGGGAGCGCTATCCAAATGGGGGCTATCGTGTGATGTATTGGTGCAGCTGGATGCACTTACTAACAGTGCACCGGGCTGACACTCCACATGACGGGAGCCTTGGGGCACTTTCTGACTTTTCTGCTTTAAAGGGATAGTAATACTTCGTTTTATCTTTATTTTATTTTGTAGGCATTAAAAAAAACATGAAGAACGATATAAGTCTTATCTCTCAAACCTTTATGGTTTAAGAGATATTCACAAGCAAAGTTTCCCCCTCCCGCCCCTTTTTCCAGTGTAAGCCATCTCTTCTCAGATGTGAACCTGGTTGTACGACTGGACAGATAACAGAAGTGGACAATCTTCTTTGTATGAAAAGAATGAAAGCCCTTCCCCCTTGACAAGTTTTTCAGCTTTTTCCCTTATCTTAATTGAAGATTGTCCCTCTCTGCAGTCTACCTGGGCACCTCCCTTCTGTTCTGTCTGAACAGGGGGGGGATACTTTGCTTGTGAATATCTCTTAAACCATAAAGGTTTGAGACATAAGTCTTGTATCATTCTTCGTGTTTTTTTAATGCCTACAAAATAAAATAAAGTTAAAACGAAGTATTACTATCCCTTTAAGTTTATGTTATTAATGCATTCTCTTACAGTGATCATATGTAATTCTCATACAATTAGTAGTAATTTGTTTATTGGGTTCCTTCTGCTACTATGTGGATCATTTAACCCCAATATAGGACTCCATGGTGTCTGCCAAAGGCAGCACATGTAGTGCCAGGGGTTGTGGCAATAATAGTGCTTTCCTGGATAGAAACACAGACTTAGTGGAATTATTTATGCTCACCGGGTCCTACAATCGGACTCCATGATATCTGCTATAAAGAAGCACACGTAGAGCCAAGGAGCTACGAAGTGACCTCTTAAATGATTGGATTAATATGCATTTTTATTTCTTCATTAGAGGATTTATGGCACCATAATGTTACAGCAGATTATCGAATACCACCTCCCACAGGTGGCGGATACATGCCTCCGCTTTTGCATGACACCGAGTGGTGTCTGTGCATATACGGAATCCCAATGTTCACTAACACAAACATGTTGGAATCCTCTATGATTTTCCAAATGATGGACACTACACTTTGTGATTGATGGCCACTGCCGCTTGACCACATAAGAGACTCTATGAGCCTGTCGTTTATGTGCCTCAGGGTACCAACCCTTGAACCAGCATTATCTTGTTAAACATAGCATTTTCAATGTTTATTTTTTCCTAGTGATGACATTCAGGGTTTATTATCATGCTTTTTCACTAGTTTTGTTGGTATCCAAAGCCTCTATTGACGCTTTCGGATTCCCACACACGCGGGACACATAGTGTATCTTTTTTTGTTACAAGTATAAATTGCTGATTTTCGTTACATTGTCTCTGCATTTCTGCTTTACTCAGTAGTTCTACTCTGTTCGAACATCGTAGCCAATTCTGTGTCAGCAGATGCCAATGTACTGTTTGGAACTGGCGGAGTGGTACCGAAGGGGTTAACACCTATTGCGGTCCACGGCTGTGCGTTCCAACGCTCATGGTGATGCTGTCGCACTTGCCTCATGAAGTTTGAGCGTGAGTGGACAACTGTATTTAAGGTCAGTTTATTTTTTTATTACTTTGTCTTGAGAAACGTTGAAACGTTGATTGGCCTAATAAATGTATTATTTTTCATATCTAAGCCCTGAGAGTGCTCTTGTTGTCTGATGGGATTTTTTCTCATCTACAAATTCTGTATATAAATATATATATGTATGTAAATATATATAGATATAGATATATATTGGAGGTAACTGATAATCACTCCTTTGTCTACTTAGAACATAATACAATAATAGCACATGATGTTGCTGATGTGTGATCTCTGTGTATCTTTCCTTCTTGGATTCTATTAGAGAATATTCATTTTTTTCCGCTGCCATAACGACACACATGAAATAGTGATGGAAATAAGAAGGAATGCTTCCTTCTGGACTGCATGCTTACTCTCTATTCAACAGTGCCTCAATGTCTCTCTCTCTCTCTGGCACAATATGGCAAACATTATTTCTTCTTAAACTTCCCAAACTCCCATTCTTCACAAAATGCCTATTAAATGCAATGCTCCTTACTGCTAAATCTCTAATTCCACGATACTGGAAAGATGAAAATTCCCCTACGATCCAGGAATGGGCAGATGCAGTGAGACTTCATATCTCTTTACTGCGTGTGCACATTGCTAAACATGGTGGTGGTGATCCGGAAATGGTAGACAAATTCTTCTTGTCATCCCATTTTTAGAATACGAGGTCTGGATTATTTTTTAATGTATCCTCCCCTTGTAGATTTCGTTTTTTTTTTCTGGCTCGATATGTATCCACAGCAATTCTCTACCCCTTTTTTTTTTCTTTTTTTTTTCCTCTTCCCTCTGCTCTTATGTATCTCTTCCCTATTTACTCCTTTGGCCGATTCTGGTTTCCCACTTATTTCTATCCCTCTCTTCTCTTTTTCTGTTTTTCTACTTCTTGACACCGGGAGCTGTGAATTTCATTTACTTCTAGTTTTATGTTCACAACTGATGAAGTAGTTTTCCTTGGATATCTATGTATTATTCCCTTTGTTGAGCTTCTCCATGACTCAATAATGACATTTCCTATTGTTACTTACATGTATAATGTACTTGAATGTACTCTTTTTCACCTGTCATTGCTCATGATGCTTGCTTACACTTTGTATTATGTATTCATTCAATAAAGATTTGAAACTGAAAAAAAAACCAAAACAAGGGAATGCTTGCATAGAACATAGAGTCTGATTTCCTGTTAACCCCTTGGGTGCAAGAGATATCTCTAATAGATTGATTTGCAGTGCTTTGGACTCCTCTCTAGAATCCAGGTTGTTAAGGAAGTTGATCAACATTTCAATTTACAGCTTACCACAATGACTAATAAAGGCATGAGAAAGAGATGGTGTGTAGCCATTGCTGGCGTCACCAAGGAGTTAAAAAGTCTGGAAAAGCTAAAAGGTTTGTTATTTTAGGAATTAAAACAAAAAATAAGCTTTGATGATCTTGGCAGCCTAAAAATGTGTTCTGCTCTCTGTCTTTCATCTCATTCCTTTCTGCTTGTTTCATTAGCAGGGTTGAATTTTCTGTAATTGGGAGTCAGAGAAGCAAGGAACCTCGAAAGTCTAGCTACATTAGTGCTTTATTTTCCACGACTCAAAGAAATGGTCAAGGGGGGAAACATAAGAAGTAATAGAAAAGTATCTCATAGTGGAAAAGATACAGGTTCATAGTTACTGAGCAGTGCTACAGAACATCTAAGGGCTCGAAAAAACATTTTTTCCTTAAAGGAAAAGTTTTGTTCATTTTGAAAACAAATACATTTTACAGTGCTTTTCCTGTATAACAAATAATTGCATAAAATACAAGCCTAAGTCCCCAGGAACTGTGTTTGGAGTTAGAGAATATGAATCTGTGATGATCCATATCGCTCACCACCTCTTCTACTATCTGTCAAACAGCTGCAAGGAAATATGGATGTCATCCAGTCGAATGGCTTTCCTTGAGGTTTGACATTACTCCCAGGACTCCTCCCTGACATATCTCATCATTTTTATGACTTTATCAACTGTATCATTTTTGGAGCCTATTCTAAGAGCAACATCAAATATTATCCATGAGTAGAAGCAATAGAAGGGTTTAGGTAGCAAAGATTTTGAGTGGATAGTTTAACACTGAATATGTAGTTTTTGATGTCAGCTTAAAAAGACAACAAATAATTTATCCTCATATTCCTTATTATTTGGTAGAATAATAAGTTTTCAAATGCTAGTCATGTGTTTCCATATCCACTCTTACAAATTTTTATATATTTAACTTTGTGGGGTAACTTTTAATGTATACTTTAGAGATCTCTTCTTCTGTAGTAGGCACTAGGTTACTGAGATGGACTGCTGTGCTGTAATATGTTGGTAGACTCGGGTGTGCCCTTGCTGTGGCTCAGCACCATGGGTATCACTGCAGATAGCAAGGTCAGATTGCCCATCCCTAGAGAAGCTGGGACTAGACCAGGATGAGCACATCTGGAACCAACTGATGCAGAGGAAGAGGATAGCAATGCTGTGGATCAACCTTGTACTGGAGTTCAAGGAAACTAGTGCCAATTAGAAGGTGAAGGTGCAGATCAGGCCAGTACTAGTCCAGTAGGATATGCTCAAAAACACTGGAGCAGAATGTTTCTAGAGTATTAGGCAGAATGTGAACTAATAAACAGCAGAGAGAACCGCTCTGTACAAAAACTCTTCAACAGATGTATGTAGAAGATAGGAGGATGGGTAGTACCCCTTTCTTCTGGTAAGGGAGTTGTTGAGGACAATGCAGTTCCCCAGGGTCTAGATGAGGTAGGATAGGCAGCCGATATGAGGGGAGTGCTGACTGCTCAAATGGAGTTGCAGAAAGGAGGCCATGACTACTGGCTGCTCATTATGTGATGCTGTAGCTCAGACAAGTAGAAAGGTCTAGGTGAAACAAACAATGAGCACTGTGCTGAACACTGTAGATCAGATAAGTCTGAGAGTCTGATGGTCCGATGACACATGGTGCTGGGCACCGATGATCAGATGCACCAAGGTGAGTCAGATTATCAAGCATGGTGCTGGACATTTGCAGGTCAGACTAATGCTGGGAGTCAGACAGTCCAGAGGATGCATGGTGCTGGGCACTGTTTATCAGATGCACTGAGGCGAGTCAAGTGATAAAGCACAGTGCTGGGCACTGTTGATCAAATGAACTCTTGGAATCAGATTGTCCAGTGATACAAGGTGCCATTGATCAGATGCACTGAGGTGAGCCACAAACAGAAGTAGTCCAGAAGCAAGTTTGGAAGATGTGCCAAAATCAGGAGCCAGAATCAAATACCATTAACAAGCAAAGGGAACAAGTGGCTAGCTTGAATAATCAGGAAAAGGGCAGGACCAGAATGAGGCTATTTAAGCACTTACACCCAATAACACTTACTCCTCCTGTGTCATACCTACCTTCCTCTAGACTGTAAGCTCTCACGAGCAGGGCCCTCTGATCCTTCTGTTCTCCACACTTGATTGTACTATTTAATACCTCTGTATGTCTACTCCCTACTGTAAAGCGCTGCGGAATTTGTTGGCGCTATATAAATAACGATTAATAATAATAACAATAATAATAATAAACCTCCAGTGACCAGTCAGGAGGGGGAAATGGTAGATTAACATGGGGCAGAGTCTTGATATGGTTGCTAGAGACATCTCAAATAAATGACTTCATAATGCACTTGAGGTGTTACTATAACATCCTATGCGTTAAGCCTTGACTTTGACCCCCCTCTCTTAAAGAGCAACTAAAACAATAAAATAAAAATATCTGGTTACTGGAAATACAAAGTGGAAAAGCAATACCTTTAGGCATCTGGTAATGTATATAATATATGCTTTAATAAGCTTTGTTTAAATCTTTCTTACTAGATAGCAGAGATAAAAGGGCACATTAGCATAAATATAAACTTTGACAAAGTGCCAGTCTTGAAATATATGAGGTGGGTGGAGCTGTGATATCTATTTTGAATTTACTTGGAAATTAATACACATGGAGAGAAGCAGTAGAGTGCTCCTGGATGGTCCATTCATTAATCTTGTAGGAAGCTGGGTTGGTTCTTATGTTGATGTGCCCTTTTATCCCTTCAATCTTGTAAGTGCAATTTTAACTTGCTGTAGTAAAACAAATCTTATTTGCCTATGACCTTTTTCCTTTATGTTTCCATTTAACCATACATACTGCTGATGTCTGTATAAACATCGATGAGAAAATAGCTACAGGGACTAGATGTATAAATATATATTTTCTGTGAGTGTGGACTAGAGATGTTATCCATGTCCCATACATTTGCGTGAAGAAACTTGGTGGCTATATTTGTCTATACGTTTCATCTGGGGGGGGGTTCTTTGTTTTTTGTGTTTTTTGGGGGGGGTTGTTTTTTTTTTTGTATTTTAACGTATTTTTTATTTTCATTTACACTTTTATGTGCCAGGGAGCTTTCAGCGAGGTACTGTGAATCAGGTATATTTATTCAATGTTTCAGTCTTTTTGCAGCTCTGAGTGATTTATGTTATAAAGTAGCAGGCTCTTCTAAATTTTTACAGTTTATCATTCTTACATTTTTCTCTGATTTCATAGTCGTAGACAGAAATCTTTCTGAAAATAAATTCAGATAGCTTCCTGTTAGGGATATAACATTCTAGACTAAAAATGTGAATATGAAAAATTAAAAAATACAGCTGTTCCCACATCTGAAAGCAGTAGTATTAGTAATATTATAAACTTAAAACCCTCAATGTACATATCTGCCTCTGGGCTTCTTCTCCCTAGAGCTGGTGCAGTGAGCTCCAGAAAGACAACTGATGAATAGGTTTCTGTTATTTCATGAAGCAATCACTGACAGATATTAATTAGGTGGTGAGACTAGAAGCTTGGAGTAGTCCTTTACACAAAGGGATGTAATCTATAAGGCTGCTACTCAGAGAGGTGGGAAAGCAATAATAATATTGTTTATGAGGCTAAAAAAAGACATCTGTCAGTCAAGTTCAGTATTGTCATAGTACCCTTTCTGATCTAGAGGAAAGCCATTTCCAAGAAGTAGTCAGATGTATCTTTGGATCAACATCCTATCTGCCTTGAAACCAACTGTCATAATATTGACCGCCCACACAAATTATATACCATTTTTAACCCCTTAACGACCGGTCGCACAGGCACGCGGCGGTCACTAAAGAACCATGGAGCTCTTTTTTTTTTTCCAGTCTCCCTGAACGGCGTGCAGCCACGGGGGGAGCCCGGAATTCCATGACGGTCATAGTACGTTATGGGTTGTTAACTCTGATCGACCCATGATGTGCTATGACCGTCAAGGGTCATTAAGGGGTTAAGCATAAATAGGACTTTCTTTTGCTATCACATTTAGATTTTTAGCCTACCATTTATTTTGCTACTAATATAAAAAAAGAAAAACATTACAACTTTTTATAGGTTTTCCTGTGACAATTTGTGCTCAGTTGTTTCATGTTTAATAGGAACTGGATAAAAGGTATGAAGTTTCTTTCAAAGCTCCCAAATGTTTTAGGAGGGTACTGTTCCTCTGAGGTGAAAATCCCAAACTGGTGGCCCTCTGTTTAGGAGATGTGTATAGAAGTATTTCACATGCTGCACATTAATGTTAGTTTAAACTTCAGTATATGTGTTTATAATTAGTCTGTGTAAATAAAATTATTTGCCCTTGCTCTAAATCATTTACTCAGTTACTTAATGAGGGGTCAAGGTGTCATTGCCTTTTTTAAGGTCCAGCAGCAGCTCTGTCCCCGTAACTCAAAAGTACCTAATTGCTGCCCATTTGAGGTACTTGGAGCTCTATTCTCTGCTTATCTCTTACTCACAGTCACAGTGAGGAAGCAAGAGACAGACAACACTGACAAAGGCAATCAATACTTTAAAATGCCCTTGTCATGTGGCTCTACTGGAGTATGAGACTGCTGTAGTATTGATTACATGTACTGAGCCACCAGAAAAATTCTAAAAATGACAGCTCCGGTCCTGGAGCAGTTAGTTACAGCCTCCCCAGTATGATCACAGTGCGCCCCGAGGTGCACTGTGATCATGAAAATCTTTAAAGGATGGAAATGTGTGATGGTTCTGGCACGTTACTAGTCTCAAAGGGGTTAAGAACAGTTCCCAAATATTGTTTCTATGGTGAATAACAACAACAGACTGCAACAGGGGCATTGCTAGGCACTGGCCGAAGGGCTCTTGTGCTAAAAAACCCTGGGTCTTGCTGATATCCGAGGGCAAATAATTACTACTAGCAATATAATATGTTGGCATTTCCAGTGTATTTTGGGGACCTAAGAATTCCCCCTGGAAGGCAACATATCCTGTAGGTTACCTTCTCTGCTGCTTGACTCCCTTGATACCTGAATAGCAGTAAGCAAGGAGGGAGGGAACATGTCATAGACACAAAGAAGTCATAAAAAGAAAACATGTTTGCCATCTTTGGGCATATATATTAGGAACATTTTGAGAAAAACAAAATATACTATATTTATAAAAGTAACTACTTGGTGCTAGAGAGGAGACAGATACATAGTTATCCAATATGTTGAAGAACTCTCTTGCATCCGAGGAATTAAAATACCTATACGATTCACTGGTAAAATACCTATACAATTATAATAATAACAAATAATTATATTTGTTACATATAGTGCAGTTGTCTGGCACCAGATATGTCCCACTTGTGACTAAATGTGTATGTCCCTTTGTACAGATCTTTCAAAAGTGTTGTATTTATCATTCACTTTGGTCCATATTCAGTAAGCTAAAAGAGTTTTGGAGCAAACCAACTACACTTTATGGGATAAAAGAAAATATTACAAATTCCAATTGATTTAATTGGGGATTTTAACCCCTTGAATGTAAAGTAATTCATTGGAGACCTCTTTTGCTTTCAGAGGGTTGTGGTCCTAATTAAATCAATAGGAATTTTTATACCCTTAATGGTCCAGTTGGTTTGCCACATAATTGTTCTTCTTTAAGTCGCTGAATACACACCTTTGATAACTGAGATTTATACAATGGCTCTGGAATGGGGGAGTTCTTTTTCTTACTTGTGAGTTTTCTCACCACTGGAAACATTTAAGGCTAAGAGACAAGTTCAGTGCATAAAGGTCTTTGAGTGGAACTATTCTCCCAACACTAACTGCAGGAAATAGACTCTTAAATAGAGAACCTGAGCCCAATAAAAGAGTTTAATGGTCCCAGTCTTAATTAAGTCTAACACTGTTTTACTGTTCGTTAAATTCCTTTATATTTTGCACAAAAAAAAGGTTTCTGCTCTGCAAGTTTCAAATATCTGAAAGAAAATGACTTAGAACGTATTGTAAGCAGGTTTGAAAAATGGCAATGCTGCCTTTTATAATGGTCACATATGGTTTATATAAAAAAATCAAATTATGTAACAGTGTGGTCATGGCCAAAATTAAACACAAGGTAACCAAGGTACTTGGTTTACCTATGACTGCTGTATTTGTGAAAGGCTCTTGGCCATTTGAAGCCTAACTGAATGACCCAGTCAGTTCCTCTATATTATTTTGCCATTAGATGGGGGCTTAAAAGTATCCATTGTCCTAAACTGATCTTTTTGGACTGGTGTCCAATGTAGTTTGAAAAGGGAACTGTACCCCCCCACACACACAACCCTCTGCCCCATCTTAACTGTATATTTCATAGATACAGCAGATTGCTGGTTATGGCATTGGCGGCGTCCCTGCCATCTGTTGTCTTTGAGTATGGAATTGTAATTTTATTTGTATGGGTCCAGCCATCATCCTGGCATACCTGTTATCCAATTCTCCTCTTTGTCCCAATGCTATTAACGATATCCTCCATAAAAAAACAGACCTAGTCGCTCATATTTACACATGAGTAGAGTCATTTGGAAGAAGATTTGGGTGGACAAGAAGACAGTAGAAGCCCAATCTTGGATGTTGGACTTATGGGTTGATGATAAGACTAGATCACGGGTAATGATCACCCAGGGGAAGGTAGGAGTTGATCCCCCAACATGCCATACATACAGCCAATCAAAGTAAGTTTTGTTTTGTTATTCTATACTGATACTGAGTACTGATAGACAATAGACTTCACAAAAATGTTCCGTGTCACTCAGCTACTGCAAAAGCAAATAGGCTGTATAAAAAGGGGTATTGATGCACAGGATATGAATATAATTCTACCTCTATATAAATCCTTGGGAAGGCCTCAACTAGAATCTGGAGTACAGTTATGGGCACAGATCTTAAAAAAATATATTATTGAACTGGAAAAAGTGAAAAAATGGGCAAAAAAACTGATAAAAGGATGGAAGGATCTGATTTATAAAGATACACTAGCCAAACTGGGCTTGTTTACATTAGAGAAGTGATGATTTGATTACAATTTACAAGTATATTCAAGGTTAATACAAAGAACTCTTCAAGAAACTATTTACTCAAAGAGATGTGAGCAAAAAACAAGAGGACAACCATTAAGATTAGAGGAAAGGCACTTTCAACTAAAACAAAGGCAGGAATTTTTTTATAGTAAGGTTAGTAACATTATGGAATTTTTTCCTGTGGATACTGTGCGTGCAGTTACTGAATTGTTTTTGAAAAAGTAATGTAAATGTTTCTAGCTCAAAACAATACTGACAATTATGCCAGTTGATTTCAAAGCAGATAGGATGTTGATACAGGGAATTATACAATTGCCATATTGAGTCAGGAAGGAGTTTTTTTACCAATTTGGAGCTTAGCCCCTTAAGGAACCATCACTGGTTGCCTTGCCTAAAGGACCGGTGATGGTCCTGGTATGTCATGTATTGTGTTTTACATCGCACCTATGGGAGCACTGTAAACATTTGTGGGATCTGAAATTGCTGGCTGATTTTGCTTTTATTGTCTCTGTGCTGGGGGAAGTCTGAGGAAAAAAAGTTGTTGATTTTGTTTTTTAGTTATAGGATATATATACATATATATATATATATAAATATAGCAAACGGGTGGGTTGAAAAGCACACACAGGAGTCTTCTTATTCAGTGAATAGGTGGTTTATTCAAATCGACGTTTCGGCCTGCACTGAGGCCTTCCTCAAGATAATACCACAACCGTGCTACATAGTTTAAATACCTTAAAACACCCATCTTAATTGAGATTGGCGCCAAAACCGCGTTCCTGACGCTGTTCCCGAGCCACCAATCACAACCAAGTATCGAAATGTGAATACATGACATCATATGTGTGAAAAACAGTGATATGGAAAAAGGGGATAAGACATATTAAAAACAAATCACATTTGACTAGTTTAAAACCAGCCGGAGGAAGATAGCAATTAACCACTTGCCTGTTGAAACGCTAATATATTATACAAGAATATGCAGCGTTGGTATGTACATTAGCCATGTCTCGCAACTATAGTCGGCAATACTGAAAGTCTAGTCATAATTAGCCACTATCCAATATAATGTGCACATAATGAATTAATTCTTACAATTGTGGATGGAATGGTATTGTATGTGCCACAATGTGTCCATCGCTCCACATAGAATTCTATGGGAAGGTATTTGATCCATTAGGACATAGTGCTTCAATAATCCACGGACTATAGCAATAATTGGCTGGTATTATATACAGTGTAGTGGAGTCGCTTAACAATTCAATGATACTTATAAGCAAAAAAAGGATACAATGTAGCGTACTGTCTAGACAAACTAGACAAGATGATTCAAGTATTAAGGCACGCTCGTGAGTCATAATTGAATCATGAATGTCTCACGTATGTGTAGACTTAAACATCAACAGAAAGTAAGAACTGAATGGTGTTGTGTTACTGAACATTCAGAAACATTGTTATCTCGCTTGTTGTTAGAAAACTACTGCATCTAACATAGTATATCGGGATCACTCAACAGATCAATGTTACGCATACATTAATAGATGGGTGTAATCACGCCATACAGTTAATCTGGATCATCAAAGATACTAGGATATTTAAACATCAATATAAGGTATTAATAAATCATATATATATGAATTGTACGATGTCATCATACGGAAGATTTATGAAGATTTTCGTCATTCAAGTTCACAATAATAATATCCAGTCCCACCAAGTAACCAGTTAACTATAGTCCAGAATAATAATTATAAATGGCACATTAGCAAGATAATCCAAAGTATAAGATCGAATAACCATTACATACCAAAGTCTCTGTATCCAATTCATGTTGGCACGTTTGTCATATATTACCTGTATATCTGGTATTTAAATCACTCGTATAGCGAGGGAAATAATCTATCACTGTTGACTGTTTGTGGAGACACGTAATAGAGCACTTGTGTTTCGTTAAAGATCCATACTATTATTGTCAGATCAGGTCATACTTACTCCTGTATTCATATTGTGGGACACAGGATTATGGTAATATATAGTCCAAGTATGTGTATAAATAGTCCGTCTTTTTCAGCGATTGGCTATACAACTGGTATTATACCTTTATTATCGTTCCACAAAGAATAGATCCTTCATTCCCTGCCCATTAGTTATGGAAACCAGAAATAGGGTACTAATATTACACTGTGTATCCCACATACCGGTGTTTTAAACCAAGTCTTCAGATGTCGGGCCGGATCATTATGTCTCACAGCTCCTTTTATTGTAGAGAACCAAAGGAATGGTGTTTGTAGTCCGTGTCAATCTTGTTCCAACAAAGTATTATTAGCAATTTGCAAGGGTTGGATTCCTATAGATTCGGACTATATTTCACTCAAATTCCATAGGAGAATGATCCATCATCCACGACTAAATCTTAATGGAAACCGGTAGTGGGGCATTGGGTGACGCCATACCCCTGTCCTTCTGGTGTTTTAAACCAAGCTTTTATTGTCGGGCCGGATCTTTCTTTATCACAAGTCCTATTTGGTGAATACCAGAAGTATGTTATTTGTAATCCAGACAGATATGTCCATCATTTTCCAATAGGATGATCCTGGCAATGTAGAGGGCCCTCCAGCTCCTCAGACAGCCAAAAGACAATGTTGATCGGGGCATTTTAAATGTCTTAAAGCAAATAGATGTCTTAAAGCAAATAGATGCTGGGAGTGCCCTTGGTAAACAAATCATGTGTCCAGCTGGTAGCAGAGTGTAGATGGGTGTGTAAAGAAAAGGTGGGTAATCCATTCAAAATTAACCAAATGTGGAGTAAATGAAGTTTCAATAGAAACATGCATATGAAAGCATTTCATTGAGACCCATTGGATATTGGGTGCGTAGTCTCCTGATCCATTTGAATTCCCTTTGGTGAAGAATTTTAATACGATCACCCCCCCGTGGTAGTGGGGGTACATGGTCAAATGCCATGCATTTTAAAGTAGAAGGTGGATGTTTAAATGTTAACCAATGTTTAGCCACTGGTTTATCGCTTTTGTTATCAGCCAAGGCTTTAGTGATTGATGCTCTATGGTTAGCGATTCTTTCTTTCAACATGGTGGTTGTTAATCCGATGTATAGTTTCTCACAGGGACATTTGATATAATATATTACAAAGGTACTGGTACACGTAAGCCTATGTTTGATTGATATCTGTTTTCCATCAATTGGGTTGACAAAGCTGGATCCTGTTATTAAGCTCCTGCAGGTAATACAGTCAGGGCATCTGTAGCATCCTAATTTGGGAGTACTCAACCAGGTACTTTTAGTTATATTGTAACAGAATTGAGGGTCCGTTTTTACCAAAATGTCTCTTAGATTGGAGCCCTTCTTATAGCTTATTAGAGGTTTATTTTTGAAGATATCCGGTAGGGAAGTGTCCGTAGATAGTATGTCCCAAAAGGAATAGATAGATTTAGTAATTTCCTTAGTACCTGTAGTGTAAGTCATAGGGAAGACTAATCTATCCATGGGAGTTTTTTCTTTCTGTTTATATAGTAGATCCCGTTGTGTATGTTGTAATGCTCTACTGAGTTGTAAATCAAGCTCTTTTTCCTGATATCCCCGTTGTAACAATCTATTCCGTAGTTCAGATAGTTGTATATATGCCACATCTGGTTCACTGTTATTTCTGATGATCCGGATCATCTGCGAGTATGGTATACTCTTAATTGTATGTCTAGGATGAAAACTCTGTTTGTGTAGCAGAGTATTTCTATCTGTTGCTTTCCTGTAGTTAGATGTTCGTATACTGTTAGACACTCTACGTAATGTAACATCCAAGAATTCAATCGACTCAGAGTCAATCTTGTATGTAAATCTAATTGGTGTATGAAGGTTGTTCAGGTCAGTCACAAAATTTGTAAAATCCTCTTCAGTGCTAGTCCATATAAGTAGAATGTCATCGATGAAACGAAAGTATCTATATATCTTACTCTTATATGTGGACAGTATATGTTGCTGTTCATAATAATGCATGTAGCAGTTAGCGTATGCTGGTGCAACGTTGCTACCCATTGCTGTCCCTGACACTTGTCTGTAGTATGTGTTTTCAAACTTAAAAAAATTTAAAGTCAGACACAACCTAAGTAAATCCAAAAGAAATATGTCAGAGGGGCGAGAAGGGTTGGGATGTAAATGTAGAAGATCATTCACTGTTTTAATTCCTTCATCAACCGGAATCACTGTGTAGAGACTACTGACATCTAAAGTGGCCAAAAAAGAATTCTCGGGTAATGGTTCTGCTGTTTTTAATTTAACAAGTAAATCAGTTGTGTCCTTGATGTAACTAGGTATACATGGAAGCATTGGTTGTAGATAGTGGTCTACAAAACATGCTAATGGTTGTAACAAAGATTCTCTTGCCGAAATTATCGGTCTACCAGGGGGAAGTGTCGTGTGTTTATGTATTTTCGGCAGGGTGTATAATATTGGGCACTTAGGAAAGTCAGTGGTAAGGTATTTCAAAGTAGAGGAATTAATCCATTTGTTCTCTAAGGCTTGTTTTAAAGTATGATCAATATACTTTTTATCCTCTATAGTAGGATCCTTTGTCAAAGGTACATAAGTAGTTTGGTCAGATAACTGATTTAAAATTTCCATACGGTAATAATCATAATCAAGTATCACTATTGCTCCTCCTTTATCTGCAGGTCTTATTACAATTTGCGTATTATTAGAAAGTGTTTTTAAAGCTTCTCTTTCTTCCTTGGTGATATTGGAATATTGCTTTTCAGATGTTTTATGATTTTCATTAACAGTTTCAATCAATCTACAAAATGTTTTGATCGAAGGGTTAGTGTTGACAGGATCAAATTTACTCTTTGGTCTAAATTTAGAGTATATAGTATCTACTTGATCTGAATTTTTAAAGAAATCTTTTAATTTCATATTTCTTAAAAATTTATGTAGTTCAATGTCAAACTGTATGTTGTCGTGTTTAATTGTAGGTACAAACGAAAGTCCTTTAGATAATACCGCCATTTCTGACGATGTAAGGGGATGTTTACTTAAGTTAAAAACTATTTGTTCTTGTTTTTCTCCTTGCCCTTTCTTGTTGTGTTTCCTCCTACCGCCCCTCCTGGTATGAGGTCGTCTCTTAATGTGTTTGTCTGGGATCTTGTAGTGACCCCTAAAAAACTACTAGTACTAGTGTCAGTAGTGTTGCTCTCACTGTCAGAGGAGGTATGTCCTACTGATGTTTCATCTATTGTTTCAACTGTACGTGTGGAAGGTTTGTTTTTGATACTTCTGCGAGTATAAAGTCTCCTTCGGTTTTGTGTTCCCATTAACCATCTATAAACAGAGTTGTTTTTATAATCACTTTCTACCTTATCAACCTTTTGTTTTTTGAATTTGTGAAGATCTTCTGTGTAGGTATTCAATTGGGTTTCAAGTTTCTCTAACCATTTATTGTCATGATCAGTTAATAGTGTATTCTTGTACTTCAATTCAAATGCATCTAGTTCAACATTCACGGAGGTTAATTCTTTTTTGACTTCTTCAATAACCAAGACCATAAGGTCTAATGAGCATTTGTTTAGAATCCCACACCACCTTTTGCAGAAATCAGGGTTATTACGACCAATAGTAGGGATATTGGCTATTCTGAAGCCTCTGGGTATGTGTTTTAATCTGTAGTAGTCTGACAAATAAATGCCATGGAGTTTATAGTCTATAGAACGTTTAGAGAGTCTCAAGATATTGTGAAAAATGTCCTTAGGTTTATATGCTGTGGTTCTACCGGTGGCAGATTCCTCAAATAAAATAGAGTTAATTTGTGTTTCAGTGAATGAAATAGATTCCAAAGGCGTAGTCAAGATGTGTGGCAATAAGCTGTCTTCCATAGCAATAGATGAGTGAATGAAGGTAGTGCAACTGTAGTCGATAACAGTCTTAATGTTATTAACCTTTTACTCGTCAGGGTGCAATTCCATACAATTGTTGAATAATATCTATCACATGAAGGGATGCACTCACTGTTTATGATTAAAAGTTGTTGCCTGGGTGCTCTTCTGATATCATCGGAGCATAATAGCAAACGGGTGGGTTGAAAAGCACACACAGGAGTCTTCTTATTCAGTGAATAGGTGGTTTATTCAAATCGACGTTTCGGCCTGCACTGAGGCCTTCCTCAAGATAATACCACAACCGTGCTACATAGTTTAAATACCTTAAAACACCCATCTTAATTGAGATTGGCGCCAAAACCGCGTTCCTGACGCTGTTCCCGAGCCACCAATCACAACCAAGTATCGAAATGTGAATACATGACATCATATGTGTGAAAAACAGTGATATGGAAAAAGGGGATAAGACATATTAAAAACAAATCACATTTGACTAGTTTAAAACCAGCCGGAGGAAGATAGCAATTAACCACTTGCCTGTTGAAACGCTAATATATTATACAAGAATATGCAACGTTGGTATGTACATTAGCCATGTCTCGCAACTATAGTCGGCAATACTGAAAGTCTAGTCATAATTAGCCACTATCCAATATAATGTGCACATAATGAATTAATTCTTACAATTGTGGATGGAATGGTATTGTATGTGCCACAATGTGTCCATCGCTCCACATAGAATTCTATGGGAAGGTATTTGATCCATTAGGACATAGTGCTTCAATAATCCACGGACTATAGCAATAATTGGCTGGTATTATATACAGTGTAGTGGAGTCGCTTAACAATTCAATGATACTTATAAGCAAAAAAAGGATACAATGTAGCGTACTGTCTAGACAAACTAGACAAGATGATTCAAGTATTAAGGCACGCTCGTGAGTCATAATTGAATCATGAATGTCTCACGTATGTGTAGACTTAAACATCAACAGAAAGTAAGAACTGAATGGTGTTGTGTTACTGAACATTCAGAAACATTGTTATCTCGCTTGTTGTTAGAAAACTACTGCATCTAACATAGTATATCGGGATCACTCAACAGATCAATGTTACGCATACATTAATAGATGGGTGTAATCACGCCATACAGTTAATCTGGATCATCAAAGATACTAGGATATTTAAACATCAATATAAGGTATAAATAAATCATATATATATGAATTGTACGATGTCATCATACGGAAGATTTATGAAGATTTTCGTCATTCAAGTTCACAATAATAATATCCAGTCCCACCAAGTAACCAGTTAACTATAGTCCAGAATAATAATTATAAATGGCACATTAGCAAGATAATCCAAAGTATAAGATCGAATAACCATTACATACCAAAGTCTCTGTATCCAATTCATGTTGGCACGTTTGTCATATATTACCTGTATATCTGGTATTTAAATCACTCGTATAGCGAGGGAAATAATCTATCACTGTTGACTGTTTGTGGAGACACGTAATAGAGCACTTGTGTTTCGTTAAAGATCCATACTATTATTGTCAGATCAGGTCATACTTACTCCTGTATTCATATTGTGGGACACAGGATTATGGTAATATATAGTCCAAGTATGTGTATAAATAGTCCGTCTTTTTCAGCGATTGGCTATACAACTGGTATTATACCTTTATTATCGTTCCACAAAGAATAGATCCTTCATTCCCTGCCCATTAGTTATGGAAACCAGAAATAGGGTACTAATATTACACTGTGTATCCCACATACCGGTGTTTTAAACCAAGTCTTCAGATGTCGGGCCGGATCATTATGTCTCACAGGTCCTTTTATTGTAGAGAACCAAAGGAATGGTGTTTGTAGTCCGTGTCAATCTTGTTCCAACAAAGTATTATTAGCAATTTGCAAGGGTTGGATTCCTATAGATTCGGACTATATTTCACTCAAATTCCATAGGAGAATGATCCATCATCCACGACTAAATCTTAATGGAAACCGGTAGTGGGGCATTGGGTGACGCCATACCCCTGTCCTTCTGGTGTTTTAAACGAAGCTTTTATTGTCAGGCCGGATCTTTCTTTATCACAAGTCCTATTTGGTGAATACCAGAAGTATGTTATTTGTAATCCAGACAGATATGTCCATCATTTTTCAATAGGATGATACTGGCAATGTAGAGGGCCCTCCAGCTCCTCACACAGCCAAAAGACAATGTTGATCGGGGCATTTTAAATGTCTTAAAGCAAATAGATGTCTTAAAGCAAATAGATGCTGGGAGTGCCCTTGGTAAACAAATCATGTGTCCAGCTGGTAGCAGAGTGTAGACGGGTGTGTAAAGAAAAGGTGGGTAATCCATTCAAAATTAACCAAATGTGGAGTAAATGAAGTTTCCCAAATTATGATGCTACAGATGCCCTGACTGTATTACCTGCAGGAGCTTAATAACAGGATCCAGCTTTGTCAACCCAATTGATGGAAAACAGATATCAATCAAACATAGGCTTACGTGTACCAGTACCTTTGTAATATATTATATCAAATGTCCCTGTGAGAAACTATACATCGGATTAACAACCACCATGTTGAAAGAAAGAATCGCTAACCATAGAGCATCAATCACTAAAGCCTTGGCTGATAACAAAAGCGATAAACCAGTGGCTAAACATTGGTTAACATTTAAACATCCACCTTCTACTTTAAAATGCATGGCATTTGACCATGTACCCCCACTACCACGGGGGGGTGATCGTATTAAAATTCTTCACCAAAGGGAATTCAAATGGATCAGGAGACTACGCACCCAATATCCAATGGGTCTCAATGAAATGCTTTCATATGCATGTTTCTATTGAAACTTCATTTACTCCACATTTGGTTAATTTTGAATGGATTACCCACCTTTTCTTTACACACCCATCTACACTCTGCTACCAGCTGGACACATGATTTGTTTACCAAGGGCACTCCCAGCATCTATTTGCTTTAAGACATCTATTTGCTTTAAGACATTTAAAATGCCCCGATCAACATTGTCTTTTGGCTGTCTGAGGAGCTGGAGGGCCCTCTACATTGCCAGGATCATCCTATTGGAAAATGATGGACATATCTGTCTGGATTACAAATAACATACTTCTGGTATTCACCAAATAGGACTTGTGATAAAGAAAGATCCGGCCCGACAATAAAAGCTTGGTTTAAAACACCAGAAGGACAGGGGTATGGCGTCACCCAATGCCCCACTACCGGTTTCCATTAAGATTTAGTCGTGGATGATGGATCATTCTCCTATGGAATTTGAGTGAAATATAGTCCGAATCTATAGGAATCCAACCCTTGCAAATTGCTAATAATACTTTGTTGGAACAAGATTGACACGGACTACAAACACCATTCCTTTGGTTCTCTACAATAAAAGGAGCTGTGAGACATAATGATCCGGCCCGACATCTGAAGACTTGGTTTAAAACACCGGTATGTGGGATACACAGTGTAATATTAGTACCCTATTTCTGGTTTCCATAACTAATGGGCAGGGAATGAAGGATCTATTCTTTGTGGAACGATAATAAAGGTATAATACCAGTTGTATAGCCAATCGCTGAAAAAGACGGACTATTTATACACATACTTGGACTATATATTACCATAATCCTGTGTCCCACAATATGAATACAGGAGTAAGTATGACCTGATCTGACAATAATAGTATGGATCTTTAACGAAACACAAGTGCTCTATTACGTGTCTCCACAAACAGTCAACAGTGATAGATTATTTCCCTCGCTATACGAGTGATTTAAATACCAGATATACAGGTAATATATGACAAACGTGCCAACATGAATTGGATACAGAGACTTTGGTATGTAATGGTTATTCGATCTTATACTTTGGATTATCTTGCTAATGTGCCATTTATAATTATTATTCTGGACTATAGTTAACTGGTTACTTGGTGGGACTGGATATTATTATTGTGAACTTGAATGACGAAAATCTTCATAAATCTTCCGTATGATGACATCGTACAATTCATATATATATGATTTATTTATACCTTATATTGATGTTTAAATATCCTAGTATCTTTGATGATCCAGATTAACTGTATGGCGTGATTACACCCATCTATTAATGTATGCGTAACATTGATCTGTTGAGTGATCCCGATATACTATGTTAGATGCAGTAGTTTTCTAACAACAAGCGAGATAACAATGTTTCTGAATGTTCAGTAACACAACACCATTCAGTTCTTACTTTCTGTTGATGTTTAAGTCTACACATACGTGAGACATTCATGATTCAATTATGACTCACGAGCGTGCCTTAATACTTGAATCATCTTGTCTAGTTTGTCTAGACAGTACGCTACATTGTATCCTTTTTTTGCTTATAAGTATCATTGAATTGTTAAGCGACTCCACTACACTGTATATAATACCAGCCAATTATTGCTATAGTCCGTGGATTATTGAAGCACTATGTCCTAATGGATCAAATACCTTCCCATAGAATTCTATGTGGAGCGATGGACACATTGTGGCACATACAATACCATTCCATCCACAATTGTAAGAATTAATTCATTATGTGTACATTATATTGGATAGTGGCTAATTATGACTAGACTTTCAGTATTGCCGACTATAGTTGCGAGACATGGCTAATGTACATACCAACGTTGCATATTCTTGTATAATATATTAGCGTTTCAACAGGCAAGTGGTTAATTGCTATCTTCCTCCGGCTGGTTTTAAACTAGTCAAATGTGATTTGTTTTTAATATGTCTTATCCCCTTTTTCCATATCACTGTTTTTCACACATATGATGTCATGTATTCACATTTCGATACTTGGTTGTGATTGGTGGCTCGGGAACAGCGTCAGGAACGCGGTTTTGGCGCCAATCTCAATTAAGATGGGTGTTTTAAGGTATTTAAACTATGTAGCACGGTTGTGGTATTATCTTGAGGAAGGCCTCAGTGCAGGCCGAAACGTCGATTTGAATAAACCACCTATTCACTGAATAAGAAGACTCCTGTGTGTGCTTTTCAACCCACCCGTTTGCTATTATGCTCCGATGATATCAGAAGAGCACCCAGGCAACAACTTTTAATCATAAACAGTGAGTGCATCCCTTCATGTGATAGATATATATATATATATATATATAATAATTCTCTAAGTATGTTTGTCAGAAGCCGTCATGTGCAGTAGAGATGGCTGCCTGCGCTGCAGTCATGCACAGTAGAGATTGCCCTGCTGCGGCTGATATGGCGTGGGGAGAGCTTGGTCCCAGAAAGGTGCGCAGAGAGGACTACGGTCTGAATTCGGAGCACCCCGCTCCATATCAGTAGCTGCGCATTTGGCCATTCAGTACTGTGCATGACTGCAGCGAGGCCACTGACAAGACAGGATCTGGGCCAGTTGCTGTGTGGCACTGTGGCCTATGTAAACAGGCTTTTCAACTAGTATATATATATTGGACTAACTGTTATAAGATGGGTGGACAACTTAAAAAAAAGAATAAAAATACATAAATAATTAAATAAATAAATATATTAGACAGCTGACTGGGAGCCTGTTGTGAGCTCTGTGACTGAGCTGGACTTGATAGACAGCAGACGACATTGAGAATTGTGTTGAGTGCCAAGGCAAGACATCACACTCTATCAGTTGTGTACTGTAGAGAGTAAAAGAGAGGAGGAAAGGTGGAGCAGTGCAGGGACGTAGGAGTAAAGTGTTAGTACAATAAATAATGATGATCCCTCTCCTCCCTGGGTGGATGCAGTTTGTCAAGGTTCCACTAATCATACCAAGTAAGTCCCCCACCACCATTACCATACACATTTGCCACATTGTAGGTTGTACTGCAACTTAATCACTTGACATCATCATGAATATGTGTCAGTGTCACTTAAGCAAGAAGTAAGTGTTGTGGGCAAAGGACAAATGCACTCCGCATGCTAACACATTTTTCAAGGTATATGTCGCTGTAGGACTCACAACTTTGACTTCCAGCTACTTATTTCTCCACTACAGCCCTCAGAAGAAGTAATATTGTGCTGGGAAATGTTGCACCATAGGAAACATAGGAGGAAAATGTGCTGGAATAGTAAAAGATGTGTTGGAATTGGAGAAAAATTTGTTGAATAGGCGAAAAATGTGTTAGAATAGGAGAAAAACATGTTGGAATAGGTGAAAAGGAGAACAATTTTGAAATGGCAAAAAGGAGAACATTTTCGCAAAAAAAGAGAAAATTCATCAGTTTTTCACAAAAAGTCATTCAGGAAATGTTTCTCACTTTTCGCCCACCCCTAGACTTTAGTCCCTTTCTTGCATCAAAATGTAAGCAATCGCAAATAGGACATGCATTTAGGGCTTTCCTAAAAATAGTGAATGCTCTACAATCTCCACTTTTTTGAATTCCAGTACCTGAACTCAAAATCAGTAGTGAGTCAACATGCAGATACATTATACGTACTTTTATATATTACAGATTGGTTCATTTGTTTTTCACAGCTATATTTATGATGTCTTTATCTCTCTACAAAATAGATCTGGAACAATTTTGAGGGAAACCAATTACACCATAGAGGATAAATAAAAATTCCCTAAAATTCACATTGATTTAAATGGGGCTTTAACCCTCTGAGTGCCAGATATGTTAGAGTCACAGGCTTGTCCATGTGTACCTACACGGCTAGGTCCATGACACCAACGTGTCTGGAGTCACCTCCCTTCTCATGACCCAATTTTTATTTCATTTGTAGGAAAACCTTGTTAGGGGGCATCAGAATCCCTCCTGATGGCTCTCCAGTTATTGATCTCCCAGCCAATCTTGCCAAGAGATCAATATTGGTGACAAAGAAGAGCATTTTACTCTCCTGTTTCACTCCTACCTGAACTTCTGGGTAGAAGGTGTCGGGATCAGGGAGAATCTCACCACGCCACCAGTAGCATGTTCACCTGTGACTTGAGAAGACTTTCACTGATACAGGTAGGAGTATAGCAGGACAGCATGTTTCTCCTGCATCATCAATATTGATTGGCTGGGAAACAGTAGCTGGGGGTATCATGAGAGGTCCTGATGCCCACCAATAAGGTTTGATTATAAACTAATTTAAAAAATTAAATAACCTTATGTGTGCATGCCACAGGGAAGTCCATGTGATGTGGGTGAATGTGTGCTATCCTAAATGGTATACTTTGCATAGCTTTCCTTCATATCTCTAATATATGACCATTTTAGTACAGCCAGCCTATTTAAAAAAAAGAGAACAGGTAGGTGTGGTTTTGTGCTTTTGGCACCCTGCTATAGTATGTGAACGTATACCAATGGATGCCATTTTACTTGTAAAAGCAGTAGCTAATGGATACAGTTAGAAATTACAGTTGTAGTAAAACATGTGTAAAATAGGGTTATAGCACACTTTTGTTAGACAATTAGGGTACAAACCATATATTTCATAGATCGGGTGTTGTCTGATCCCAATAGACTTGTACATACAAACAAAAAGAAAAATGTGGGATCCTAAATGACGCACTCTAAGACCTCAGGAATAGTATCAAAAAAATAACCAAACAATATTGAACCAAAAATTAGTATAAAAAATATAAAAATGTATTAATATTACTAATTATATATATTCAAATGCGGATATCCAAATGTGCAGTATATATAGACTCAAACCAAGTTGGTTGGAATCACATCACGTGGGGATTTGTGAGTGTTAAAAGGGGTTTGGGTAACTCCAATAAGTCATCTTGAAAATGCCTGTAAAGTGATGGTGAAACGCGTAGATGTCTGACTCTGCACACAGACCGTAGTTTGGTCTGGAAGCTGTAGGTGATTAACCCTGAATGGAGAACATGTTGGTGATAGTACGCAAGGATCAATATCCTGTGGAAAACAGAGGAATAAATGGCAATGACCGATTGAAAATATTGAATCAGATTGGAGCGTGTTACAAGAGAGAGAGACAAGTTACACCTCTAACGGTGAGATCTTTCCATTATGAAAATACGCTGTATATACAGAGGGCTGCTCTACACATATCCATATAGAAATGTGGACACAATATACAGAGATCAAACAGTAAGATCATGAAATGTTCCAATGTACTGCTAACTCACTCATAAATACAGTACTGATCATCGTTATGTGTTAAAACAGAAACCATCCATTCTCGTATCCACATATGACTGTTATTATTTATTCACCTACACTATATGTATTGGGTGGAATTGGTACATCTGTCCTCCACTATCAACAGATCTGGAGATCCATGGATAACTTGTGAACTAACTGACATCTCATTTGTGATACTAACACAAGTGGTCTTTCTTATGTTGACAAACTATTCAATAGTGATCACTATACCAATGTGGAAGTACTATTTACAAGACATTTTATTCTATGAGGATCCATATAGGAAGTTGCTGATGTAGAGACCTTAAAATATTTCATTGTGGTTATGTTCCTTTAAGATTTAAAGGCTTAGCTTTCTATTTTTGTTGTGGAAAGATATTTGATTTTAATTGAAGTGTTGGGTCTCTTGGGGCAAGAGAAGGGTATATACTGCACATTTGGATATCTGCATTTCAATATATATAATTATTAGTAATATTAATACATTTTTATATTTTTGATACTAGTTTTTGGTTATTTTTTTATACTATTCTAGAGGTCTTAGAGTGTGTGATTTTTCTTTTTGTTTGTAAGAAATTACAGTTTTGAAAGATCTCAATTTATTTTAAGGGGTGGAAAGGTAAAAAGCCATTTTTTTCTATAGAGCAAACATCTGTAAATATTTCTGCACATTGTGCTAGAGGTAAAAATGCAATTGACCCCTCATTTTATTCAGTAAGTTATCTTCTTTTAAAAATGGTATGCTTCAACTATCTTTTCTTCATTTATGAAGTTTTGTTACTACCATTTTAATATAGGCACGTCATGTTTGAAAAGTAAGAGATTGTAGTAGGTGTAGTTTTGTGCTTCTAGCACCTCTTTTGGTGTGTCAACTCACACCAATGGGATGCCATTTTCTCCTACAACCATTGGCTAATAAATACAGCAGGAAATTCCATAGTTTTCTCAGATTTTAGTACATTATATGGGGTGGAAATATTAAAAAATGCTACTTTTTCCTTTAGCACCACCTTCTGGAAACATTAGAGCACAACAAGCTAGGGGTAGTACGTCAAGTGACTCCTCATTTGATGTGGCTCATTATGTTATTTCCAAAATTGTATGTTTTGTCTACTTTTGTTTCACTTCTGTAGCTGTTATAACCATTTTAGTACAGGCAAGTAATGTTTGAAAAAATGTAAGAAAATGTAGAGGTTGTAGTTGGTGTAGTTTTGTACTTCTGGTACCCTCTACAGTTTGTTATCTCATACTAGAGGGATGCCATTTTTTTCCTAAGAGCACTAGCTAATGAATACTTTAGGAAATTCAATAATTTTCACAGATTTCAGTACATTTGAAGTGTAGTTTTCTTCTTTAGCACCACCTCCTGGAAACATTTGTGCACACCAGGCTAGAGATAGAAAGAAATGTGACCCTTAACCTTAATTTTTAGTTCTGTCAATTTGATATCACCAGACTTGTCTTCCCGCTGCAAATTGGGCACTCCAGCCCAAAAATATTAACCATCGCTGCACTAAGGGGTTATTTTTTCTGATAGGAAACAGTGGGTGGGACTGTGTGTGTGTGTGTGTGGGGGGGTAGGGGGCAGTGAAAAGTGGAGTTGTGACCATGGGTGGAGCTATGGGCACCTAGAATGCATTTCTTTAGGTTATCTGAGATCTAAATCTGGCCCTACTTAAGCAACATAATTAATCTTCAAGTACACAGAATACCATGAATGCAGATATGACTGACACATGGCTGGATGCCTGCGCAGGTGCACAGTGGCATGTTTTGAAACATGGGAATTGTGTAAAAAGATCAAATAATGGCCTAAATTGTGTTGCATTTAGTAAGTGTTATCACTGGTTTAATCTAAAAGATTCCCAAACAGATAGATAGATAAAACCCTTTTTAAAGTTATCAACTGCAATTTAATCCAGAGCAATGGTTGCCACATCTATATACTATAAACTAATTTATGGTTGGGTTTATAAAGGAGAAAGATAAAGAAATATTAACCATTTGAGGGACAGAGAGGTTTCTAATGTATTTCTTCTTAATAATTTGAACACCACTCTGACACTCAAATGGACCTTACATCTTAAGATTAACATTTTTTGTTTTTAACCTATTAAGTGCCAGAGGGGTGAGCAATGCATTGCTCTGCAGAGGGTTAAATAGAGTTGAAAACTGCTTATATGTTGTGATAGCCATTTGTTTGTATTATAAATAATTTTTGTGAAATTAACATTTACTGTTGTTGACACAATGTAGCACTTTATGCTAATTCGTTTATTTGCTGGGCAAATATTGCCACACAGTATGCTATCAACGAATCTAGAGTCCACATACCACATACCACAGTCATATCTAATGGCACTGCAACTGAAGTGTTTAGTTTGAACACAACTCATTAGCATGTGTACAGGGAATTAGCATAAAGTGCCACACTGGGCTGCCAAAACACAAAGGTTAATTTATCAAAAACAATTTATTATACAGAAAAACTGCTACAACACCACTGAGGTGGATATGAATCCTATATAATAATTCGCTGAATCATGTGTAATGCCACGTCATGCGCAGTAGACACTGCTGCACGTGCTGCAGTCATGCGCAGTAGAGACTGCCCTCACCGCAGCTGATACAGAGCGGGGAGCTCCGAAGGAGCGTCGCGCTCTGTATCAGTCGCGGTGCGGGCAGTCTCTACTGAGCATGACTGCACCGCAACCGGCTGGCTGTGGCACTGTGGCCAGTGTAACGTGCTCTTCAACTAGTTATCTATATAATATATTAAACTTGTCTTAAGGTTACAGGTCCACCTTTAAGGGACAGTAATGCTTGTACACATTAAACATATTAGTACAATGAGCTATGTCCCATCTCTAAAACATGTACAGTTAGAGATATCGAATCATCTAAAGTCCCCCCCCTCCCGGCCATTTCACAAAAGTCTACCCCCTAGCTGAGAGAAGCAGATTCTGGTCCCGAGACTGTCCTGCAGCTCGTCCGCAGAGCCGAAATAGCGTGATACAGAAATAAATACTTAATTGGAACTTTATACAAAGTGTGCCTGGTTTGTAAGCACACTTTGTAGACCATTCCAGTTAAGCATTTATTTCTATATCACGCTATTTCGGCTATGTTGAAGAGCCGCAGGACTGTCCTGGGACCTGAATCTCAGCTAGAGCCCTAACGTCTATGAAAGGGGCTGGAGGGGGGAACTTTAGATGCTTTGATCTCTCAAACTATACATGTTTGAGAGATGGGACATGGCTCATTGTACTAATATTTTAAATGTGTACAATATTAAAATTGGTTATAAACAAGCATTATTATCCCTTTAAGAATTCAATTATTGATATTTTACATTTTATCTAATACTATTATCCCTTTTAGTGCTATTTTTCTGTTCAGTGCATTGTGAAGCAAAGTGGTGCACAGCCCACTTGTACTCAAAGGGTTATACTTGGAATTATGTCACAGTGTTTAAGTCACTGGTCACTCATGGGTGCCAAGGCATTTTAAGAGCCATTTTTTGTGCACATAAGGTTACATAGTCTGTGAATAAGAGCACCTTTACCATAAGATTGTCATTATTACCATGTCCTTTAAATAAAGGAACAAAGAACACATCTTCTTTTTCAGTATCACAGAATGTCTCTCTTCTAATGATATGAACTTCTCATCTGCCTGCTCATTGGTACGGAACAGAAGTGAGCGATAAAATGGCAGGAAAACGTTGAAATTCAATTTGTATCCTCCGCTGCAAATCCATAAAAAATCAAACAATAACACAATATTACAACATATTGGAAAATAATTGTGCACAGGTTCTCGGATTCAGCCCTGAAATAAAACCAAATAAGATGACTGTATTGTAATAAGTCATAAAAGAGGAATGGCTTTTATTTTTATAACAGCAGTTATGTTCCAGGCAATAACTGAGAGACTTCCACAACGAGATCTTGTTCACTGATATTCTATATGGTCAGAAATGACATCTTGGTTTGATTTCCTTCTCTTTGTTTCTCCCCTCTAGGAAAAGATGAAGCTAGTAGTGTGGAAGTGACCTGGCCTGATGGGAGGATTGTTACACGAGGCATTTCTGAAGGTGAAATGAACTCTGTATTGGAAATTCTTTACCCCAATGAAGAAGACAGTGTAACTAAACCAACAGTTATTGAGGTGGTACATTTTTGCTTTAATTCTACTTTATGTTGCATGCTTATTTTATGCGACCTAAATGTTCTATAGCATCAATGGATTACTGAGACCCTTGGCTGTTGTTGGTCTACCACTCCCATCATCCTCAGAGACTGGCTGGCAGAGTATGATGGAAAATGTATATGAACAACAGATGGAGGGCCACACATTGCTCACTACTGTACTAGATGTTGATAAGATATGGCATTCCTTCGGGAGCATGTAATAAGTGGAGCTGATATATGGAATTTCATAATATATAGAGCCTTAAATTGGAACTGCCGCCATACAACTTTCCACTAAATTTAAACTGCCTATAAAATGTATTTTTGTTTTTCAATCAGTGTAATGGTTTTAAAGATTTTTGGGTGAGTAGATAAGGGCTCTCACCTCAGTAGAGCAGAGTTCTCTGACCTTTTTGGCACAGACTACATAAATGATTACTCACCCATACTGAACTCACCACACTTCTTCTGAGGCTGCCAAAGACAATCAGTTTCCACTGGAGGAATATAATAAATGGTTATGCAAATCAAGTCAATATGGATTATCCTATTAAGGAGAGGAAGTAGAAGGCTGACAAATACTGTTTGCATATAGACAGGTTTACTAAAGTCGAGGTAGCCATCCAATAAGGTCTTAAAGGGATAATAATGTTTCATGATAAAAGCAGCTCTAATTAATCATTATAGTATTTGGACATTGGAGAGTGTTATTTCAATTCTGTCAGAGTTGTAGTTCAAGAGTAATTCAATGACAAAGTATCACCCTCACGCCCCTTTTACTGATGTAACACTGCTCAGCCAGAGCAGAAGGGAGGTGCCCAGGTAGATTGCAGAGAGGGACAATCTTCAATCAAGATAAGGGAAAAAGCTGAAAAACTTGTCAAGGGGGGCAGGGCTTTCATTGTTCTCATAGGAAGAAGATTGTCCCCCTCTGTTATCTGTCTGGTCTATGGACTGCATTCCACATCTGAGAAGAGATGGCTTACACTAGGTAAAAGGGGCGGGAGGGGAAACTTTGCTTGTGAATATCTCTCAAACCATAAAGGTTTGAGAGAAAAGACTTCTATCGTTCTTCGTGTTTTTTTAATGCCTACAAAATAAAATAAAGATAAAATGAAATATTACTATCCCTTTAAGGATATCTGCCTTGATTACAGCTGAATCAATCAGTGACTCAGTAAATTTAATCAATCCAACTGGCTTCAAGCAGATATGTCCTGTATACAAGTACTGCTGTTAGTTCATGAGAAATGGAGTTGTTGCCTCTATATTAGAGTTTCTGTATTGGATGGTTCCCCTTTACCAGTTGCCACCATTTTGGTGGGGATAGCTAACACTACAGCTATACAAAGCAGCCACATATACATTGATCTGCAACATTATGATACAGACACTAAGTTTTTATAAAAGGAGCATGATACCTCTAGAGATTAGTGGTTATTAATTTATTTAAATACATGTCTATGTAGGGAATCCTACATGCAGATGTCTTACAGTCTGTATTTCGATCACAATTACTCACAAGAGACAGTCATAAACATACTAAAATGAAAAACCATAGAGACATAATACAGAATTATATAAAAGGATCAGATTGCAAAATATAATCTTCCAGGCTAAACTACAACAAAACTCCTTTGCAAACAAGCAATGTATAGACTTATACCTGACTGCTGCACAAAGGATACTAACTTTCTGTTAGGAATAGTTTGCCTTTAAGAAGCTGTTTTATTGAGGTCAGCTTATATTTTTTGTAATACATTAAGAGCAAAACATAGGAAAGGAAAAATATTTAAGTGCAGTATTTATTATCGAAAACATCTAATCACACACAAAACATAAAGAAGCCTTTCAATCGTTGCATTTGCGGGAACCCTATATTGGGGTGTTACATCTTGGGGGTCTTTGCCCCTATTAATTGTATGCTGTGTCCTCTACACTAATATCAGAGTGTAGTCCTTTTCACCCTCATTAACAATGCTGTCCAAGTGTTGTATCTAACAGCAATATGTAATGTCCACCCATAGCATCCCATCAGATCAAAAGTTTAAGGCATGCATGCCACAAAGGTGTCTCCACATTTATGAAGAAGGGAGCTAGAACAAGGTAATTTCTGCTAAATGGTGGTATAATTAGTAGAGGAGAGAGATTATCCCTATAGGAGAAGTGGGCTGGGACTTGGTACCAAGATAAAGAGCTATAACCCTTGACATATGGCAGGTATCTATCCTGCTTCATTGGGAGTTATCTGTTGCTTCATTTACCGCTAGTTTAAAACTTTTGGTGTACTTCCACTAGTTATAATAATGGGTCATCACAATGTAAGTATCCATACAGTATTAGGGAATAATGACAAAAGAAAATAAATACATACCAAAATAAAAAAGCAAGAGACATATCATCCGGAAGCTTCTTGTACAACTAACTAAAGAAGCAATGCAGGAGTCAATAAAAAAAAGATTTGGAAGACACTTGGAATGTACTAAAACAAGGTCCCTTATAGAAAGTGGTTATATTAGGTAGACCAACAATTAAATACAGAAAAACAATATAAAAAATATGATTGCACCTATCGATATAAATAAAAAAATACAGAATTATTCCCAGAATAAAGATACCAAGCCAAAGGGAATGTTTAAGTGCCTTAAAAATGATTGCAATAAATGTAATCATATGAAAATGTTTAGCATTGCAGAATTCATATACTAATCTACTGGTAAAAGTTATGATGTATGACTGAAACATCAGACAAAATATCCTACTTCTGCATGTATAATAAAATATAATTTTACATAATTAATGTGTTCAGCTTTGAAGAAGATATGTTTACATATGAAGTCCACCTCCTAACTTGAGTGTGGATAACAATATGTAGGTCATACATGTAGAAAGTTGAAGCTAGATTAAGTGAACATATTAGGAACACTAACAAAGGAATTTAAAGTCCTTCAGTCCCTAATCACTGTAAAAATATACATATAAAACTGATTTCAATAATGGATAATGAACAAGTGAGGGTAGAATATATACGTATACAAAAACTTAAAGGGTATAGGAATGCTTCACAATAAAAGCAGCTCCAAATAATCTTCATAGTATTTGGGCCATGGAGAATGTTATTTCTATACTGTCTGAGTTGTAGTTCAAGAGTAATTGAATAATAAAGTATCCCCCTCCCGCCCCTTTAACTGATGTAACACTGTTCACCTCAGAGTAGAAAGACTGTCCGGATGGTTCGCACCAAGGGAAAATCTTCAGTGAGCATAAGGAAAAACCTGAAAAAACTGTCAAGGGGAGCAGGGTTTTCCTTATGCTCATAGTAAGAAGATTGTCCCTTGCTGTGACCTGTCTTGTCTTAAGACCAGATTCCACATCTGAGGGGAGGTGGCTTACACTAGGTAAAAGGGATGGGAGGGAGATATGTTATCATTCAATTACGCTTGAATTACAACTCTGACAGTATTGAAATAACACTCCCATGGCCCAAATACTATGAAGATTAATTGGAGCTGCTGTTTTTGTGAAACATTACTATCCCTTAACATTACACAGATAAGTATGGAGCAGCAAATTCTAAACATAACAAAAAGAGACCGAAAATGTGTGCATTGATTTGTTACCAAATAAAGTTGTATGACATCAATGAAAGAGTAAAGCACTTGAAATGGAAATAGGCAGGCCACATAAAAATAAGACATGATGGTAGATGAACCAAGTGAATTTTGGAATTCCACTGAATACTAAATTCCCAAGAAGAAGACCAAATGGGTAGATAAAATGGGTAGATAAGATTAAGAAATGTTTTGGTACACAGTAGCAACAAAGGGCACAGGACCAAAGTTGTTGGAGGCTTGCTCAGAAGGCCTTAATCCTACAATGCATCAACAACGGCTGAAGATGATGATGATTATATGCATGCCTATAACTATTGGGTTTTCCTAATATTAATATATTAGGATATATATATCATTGCATATACTGTAGCTTTTTGTTTTAGGCACTATATAAATAGTATGTTGAAACTTAATGGTAGATGGACAGTTATTGTAACCAGTGAGAGTGTACCAAAAGATATGTACTAAAGGTAAAGAATATAACCAATAACCCACAATGATGGATACCTGGGATAGGTGTAGAGTCTTTGTTCATAGCACTTATTCATGGCACCAGATCCCAACCCATGTCTCCTTTGGGGATCCTCTCCACCCTTTACTTATTACACCACCATTCAGTATTACTTAGATTATAAGGTCTACGGGGCAGGGACCTTTTATCCTAATGTATACTCACCTGGTGTTCCCATTATCATTGTCTATATAGCACTTAATCAATTATTGTTTTGAGCTACAACTGAGAAGTTATTTTTAGGGATTTTAGACTCTGAGAAGATCTGATTTTTTTTTTTTTTGGGGGGGTAGGTTATTCCATGCTTTTGGAGCTCTGAAGGAGAAGGTGGATTGACTGGATTCTTCTTGTAGTGTGGTATACTCAGTGAGAGGAGCAGGGGTTATAGTTAGTACTGAAAGCTGGAGTAACCATATTGCTCGGGTAGTCTGGTAGCTTTACAGACTGCATTGCATATTTCTCTTAGGTAATGATACTTGGACAAAACTGATGATGGAGGTGATAAGGAATAAGCAGGAATGAGTGAGGTGGAGCTTACAGCATGTGGCTAATGGGGTAGGAACCTCTGGGATGCAACACATCAAGATGGGGGTTCAGTTAGTTTTACTAATAACTTCTGCCATTAGATATTTTTCCTCTGGTCTGTCTTGTGTTTAATGTTTTTCAGAGAGCATTTTTGTAGTGTACAAGACTGCTAATTATAACAGCCACAGAACCAAGTGATTATCATGGCTATGAGAGACATCACCATCCTGAGTGTTTATTATACACCCAATGATATTCATCTCCATAATGTTCATGTCACCACATGTAAGGAACAGGATATCCTAATGACACTGTATCCACTGGAAGCCTCTCTTTGCTTCTTTATTGATTCATTATTATCAGTAACTCTCAAATCGCTACTGCAATTATATGGTTTCTTTTGATTTAGCGGACAATCATTTTTATGCTGATCCTGTGTAGTTATTAGTAAGTTATTAGTAAAACTAACTGAACCCCCAATTTTTTTTTAGTGTTGGTATTTTTTTTAAATTGTTATGTAATATTTTGTTTGGTTGATATTTTGAGTCCTACTTTTTAAACTGGGACAAAGCCCTTTTTATATATTTTATCAACTTTTCTTTCCAAGCAAAAAGTAGCTAATGACTACTAAACTAAATCTTCTTTTACTATACATTGAGTAATGTAATGTGCAAATCTATTATTAGCTCAGTCGTAGATGGTATGCAACTTTATTCAAAACTGGCCCATGTTTCCCAAGCTTTTTGTGTTCACTTTTAAAAATAATAATATATCATGAAATAATCATAACCTTTTGAGCTCTGGAGGCATGTGCTAGACGACTGAAACGTAAAATGTTACTTCTCTCCCCTGGCTGTAAAACTGTCAAACTGCTGATATGCCACTGGATTTACTTAAAATAGTTAAAATACCCATTACAACTGAGAACAAGCTGTATTTATAAGGAAATGTAAACTTTAATAATGAAAACACATATATGAAGTTGTTCAGGTTCACAGAGCTTTGGATTTTCAAAATTACAGTTTCCATTTACAGGTCTAGAGACTTGGTTTATTCTTCTTTCGTCCATACGTTCCCTTTTCCCTGGTGACATGAACACTACACTCTTGGAGCTCATCACAATCCTGTACATGTTTGACAGATAAATACTAGGCAGTGGGATGAGTGTACAAATCTTCCAGCACAGATCCAATGGTATTAGCTTCCAACAGCATCAGCTGAAATCCAGGTTAGGCACTAGAGCGTATGATTGCTGTAGTGTATATGAGTGGGTACAGTACATGTTGTTAAGTCTTTAACACTAGGAAGCCCCTTATGCCTGCATTCTAGTATGTACTGGAAAATGGCATCAAGTTACACTATTTCTTTTGGGTCTTTTTTAACCCTTTTATGTTCCAGAGCATTGCACAAAGAATGGCAAAACCATTCACTGAGCACCCCTCTGGCATTCAAAGGGTAATTAACACATGAAGTGAAACAAAGCATTGAGGGAAGAAATGTCCTGAAACACCTACTGACTGCTCCTTCCCCTCCCCTTGTTGCAAATAGTGTTAAGGGGAGGATTTTCAGGGTAAGTAGCTTAGTAAATTGCTGTTAGGTGGGTGTAGGGCTTGGAGATTGATTCCAGCACCTGTTTCTGCACAGAATTGTATTCATACATTCCCCCAATAAAGCTTATGTACTAAGAAGAACCTGGGGGTTATGCACTAATGAGTGATAAAGAGGTGATAAAGTGGAGATGACTTCAGTTCCTACGTTATTCTATGGAACCTATCTACTAGGTCTCCAGAAATGGAGAAATCTTAGTGAATTGGTTCCATAGAATAACATAGTAATTGGAGGTGATATCACTGGAGAAGCTATCTTCACTTTATCACCTCATTATCACATCTTAGTACATCTCCCGTGTGGAATAATTCTGGAGCAAACCAAATGTACTATATAGGGCAAATACATTTTGCCATTGATTTTAATGGGAAGTTGTACCCCTTACTAGAGAGTTCTCCGGTGCATTATAGAATAATTAATTGGAAACTTTTATAGCATTCAGTTGGTTAAAACCCTCATTTAAATCAGCTGGAATTTCTGACATATTTGTCCCCTTTCGGTGCAGTCAATTTGCTCTTAAATTACTCCGGTTCTTCCTTGTACATCACCCTCAGTGTTTCTGTACCTGAACTTAAATTAGTCTGATACTAGTCTTCAGTCACATTCTAAAGGAGATATGTTTGCAAATCAATATGCTGGGCAACCCAAAGGCACTCTAATGGATTTCTATTACATTTGTATGCTAAGCTGGACACACTGGGATGAATGGACAAAGTTGATTCCACCCTAAATCAAGTGCAGGAATTGCTTTTCAGTCACTATGCCAGTACCCTTTTAAAATGTCTAATGCAAAATAGTGTGCGGCTACAGGATGTTGCCATGATTAAAAGGGTGACATGAGAATCTTGTACTGCAGGACAGAGTGAGATTCTCAAGTTCCGCCTTCAAACGTTGCATTCAAGCCCCATCAGCCTTAGCCATACAATAGAATAGAAGCGAATCTATATGTACCTGACCTAGCATCAATGTATTAACTTACATATTGTAAATGTTCTCCCCTTAACCCTGCTTGCTTCAAGAGGAGCATAGACAGACAGTCTGTGGTAATTTCAGGGCGATCCTCTACACCATGGGGCTGGAGTGTGGGGCTTATTGGATTTAAATTCCAACTTTGGTTTTGTATGTTTGCTAGTATGCACTACAGAGCTCATATGCTGTACTGCATATACTTGAGTGCAGCCACTTGCTTAAAACACCTAAGTCTGGGTGGCTGCAATGGACCATTCATACATTCAGCAGTGAGCTGTAGATTCTCTACTTGTATATGTCTGAATGTCACTGAAATAAATTTGTACATCTAATCCATATAAAGAGTGAAATCTAATCAGTTGATTAAATGAAGCAAGGAAAGTGAGAACAGCCTGTACTGATTCCTTCCAAAACTGACTCTAACATCCGTGCACCTCATTTATCTTTTTAAACAGTGCGGACAGGGCTTCTCGATGAATGAAAATGGACATTGTACAGGTAAATAATGCAGATACTGATTTGTACTATCACACCAGGAAACAAAAGAGAATGCCACTGCATGAAGAGGTTATCTGCGATTGCATAGAAAGCAAAGGACTGGGTGCAACTGGCAATGGCTTTCTCAATTGCTCTTCTGAGAATTACAAATAAACATAAGGCAGGGGAAGGAAACATGTCGCTCTTCAGCTGCTGTTGAACTGCAACTCCCATTATCTTCAGCCAACAATTGTAGTCCAACAACAGCTATAAAGTTTTAGGTTCCCTAGTGTCCACCACTCCTTGTCTTAAAGGGAGAGTTAAAACTTAATCATGAAACATATCTATATTGTAAGGATTTTCCCTTCAGTGTGAAACAAAGCTACTTCCATTGCTGGGAAATGCTTCATTTAAAGGTTTTTACAGCTTAAACATTGTTTTTTAAACTGTTAACAACATTTCCCATTGCTTCCTGTGAAAGAGCTGATCCTCTCCATATAATGTGATAGTAACAGATCCACTTCACTGTTACAGTTTGAACTGCAATAATGTTTGAATGCAGCAGTTGGAATATTTTGGTTTTACTCTGCAGGAAAAGCAGTGTAATATTTTTTCAAAAAACAAAACATTTTTGCCCCTTTAATGAATATTTTTTTTACAGATTTTATACACATTTTAATGGACAGTAAACCATAAATATATGTTGCTCTCACGAGGAAACAGGGCTCATAGATATTAAATGTTTACAAAAATTCCAATGTCTTCATGGTTTTGAAGTGGATCCATCAATGCACAGCTGTTAGTCTCAATAAAAGTGTCTAGTTATCAATAAAGGTATCTAGTTAAATTGCCTATACCTTGTTCTGTTTGTTTTTTCAGTCTGTGTAGTGGTTTTAGAAATTTTTGATTTAGTAGTTAAGCACTCTTTATCCTAAACAGAGAGGAGTTCTTTGTCATTTGTGACACTGCCTCCATAATTAATAACATACCTGTCCGGAAATTACCTCTCTCTATCTCCTCACTCCTCCTTCTGAGTCTGAAAAACACAACAGCTTCCATCAAAATGGAGGAATATCCTAAGCAGGGGGTGGGGTAATTATGCAAATATTGTCAAGATGGATGACCCAGTACAAGGGAGTTAACCTATACCTTGCCTGAACAGTGCTCACGGGTACTTGTTACAGAAATTAGTTAAAACATAACATGTATTCTCTAATAACAAAATAAGCTTCAAATTTAAAAAACTGATTGCATGTGTGTGCTATGGTTTATTCATGGCGTAGGGTACAAAAGAGTATATATTTTCCCTTTTCTACAGAGAATTAGAGTGACAGATCAGGTGAAAGATTTGAAGCCATAAACTCACTGTCTGCAGTGAGAATAAAATTCCCTTTATCTACAGGGAATCACACCATGCCCCCGAGCCAAGCAAGAGATAATTCCCTAGAATGGTTGAATGATCTTTATTTAAGCCCCTGAAGTTTGTTCAGAGGTTATGCAAAATCACTTAATCTCCCAACAAGGGTATACATTAGCATAACCCCTTATGTATCCAAGGCATCTGTCATATCAACATTATTGTGATAAAATAAATTGCTGACCTTGAAGATTAAATGGGGGTGGTAGTATTATGGCCCCTTTAATTAGAGATACATCAGTAAGTTAATAACCGTGAATCTGAACTCTATCCCAGAATTCTCAGCAGCTGTGTATACCTGACAGCTTTTCTGTAGCTGCATTGCAGCCTATACTACTGTGGTTTTTGTACCTTTTGTCCCACCTGTAGCCCACAGTCATAAGATTCCACCGATCATCTGTTGGCTCAGGGGACTGATCTCATATCAATGCCTGATTGGATGATGGTTGTCCAAGTAAACAACAAATCAATAGCAATGATGTATGTTATCATTCCATAACATTACACTAAGCCCCCATCCTTCATAGACAAACAAAATGAAGGAACTAAATAAGTCTTTCTGTTATGTAACTGATCTAAGGACCCTGAAACTCACTGGACTTAGCACCAAGTGAAATTAGCTAAACGTTTGTACATATCCTTATGTCACTTTGCGACAATTTAATAGACACTGTCTTTATAACTCCAGTTTTATAAATCTTCCCCATTGTTCCCAGCTAGCTAAAAGCTATTAAATGAGTTGTAGTCTTGCAACAGTTGGAGGGCCTCATGTTGCCCACCACTGTTTTATTGATCCCCAACCTTGTCCCACAGTCACCATAGTGCTTCCATGTCATATTTTCGATAAAATAAATATTACCCTGATGTCTAAATGTGCATGTGATGTAAAAACTGTTCCTTCAACCTGCCAACAAACAACACAAACAATTCCCAACATTTCAAGTTGTATCAAGATATGGTAATGTTTTTTTATCTGTGAATGTAGCAACATGGTATTTCTATAGAAAAAAATGTGCCTTTAATCAATCAAGGGTTAGTGTGGCACAGAGAGCTTAAAGGGATAGTAATACCTAAAATGTAAAAAAAAATATGTTGTAGGGTTTATCCCCCTGAGTAAAACAAGAGTACTCCCACTGCTGAAAGATGTTTCATTCAAAAGTTATTAATTTTCAAAGTTGAATTTTTTAGGTGCAATATCACAGTGGCCTGAAATTGTACAGTGGCGCTGTTGCTACACGATCCTATGGACAGCTCTGGTCTCAGGACCATAAATCTCCATAGGATGGTGTAGCAACAGCGCCACTGTAAAATTTCAGGCCACTGTGATTTGCACCTAAAAAATTCAACTTTGAAAATTAATAACTTTTGAGTGAAACATCTTTCAGCAGTGGGAGTACTCTTGTTTTACTCAGGGGGATAAACCCTACAACATATTTTTTTTTACATTTTTGGTATTACTATCCCTTTAATTAGCACATGATGCTGAACTAAGAGTAGTTTCCAGAAATAAAGGTGTGAGATCTCTTAAATTTTGCATCTGCTTGTCTTTTGGCTAATATGAATCATAGACAGTTTTGCATTATTCTTACAAATATGCAAGCACAATTCAAGGGAACGGCTTCTGTAGAAATGGTAATACAGGTAGATCATGAGCAGATTTTGTAATAAATTCCTCTGTTAAATAATAAAAGACTATGCAATGTGGGGTTCAATAGACATGTTTTTGTTAAACATTAGTTTAAAAACCTTGTATATACTTCTAGCATTTCACCCTCAATTTTCTTTGTGGCAAAAGTAGCAATGGTGTTCTCTGAAATGAACATGGAGAAATCTCGCTTATTTTAAAAAGAGATATCCTCTCCTCATCCTATATAATAATTCGTTAGGATGTTTGTCACAATGCAGTCATGCTTAGTAGAGACTACCCGCGTTCAGGCAGTCTCTACTGCACATGATTGCATTGCGTGAGTGAGGCGAAGCAAGACTACATCGCGTGGAGCAGTGAGGTAGCATAGTGGTCTCTTAACCCTTTGAGTGCCAGAGCGTTGCATACCCATCTGGCACTCAAAGGGTTAACATTACCCGGACCTTGGCTTTTACACTAGTGTAGAAATAAACAGTCTGAGTTTCATAGGAGTGTCCAAAGCATTGCACACTGCAACATTGTTCTGGACACTACTCTGGGATGAAAAGGCTTAAAAATCTTGTTTTATTTGGGCTCTCACAAAGTAAGTAGGTTATCTCACTCAACAACACCATTGTCACCAGGCTATGAGGCAATGCAATGGAGACCCTCTTTCCTCCAAGGCATGCAATAAGTGAACCTCCTTTTACTTATGTGAGACTATCATGCTAAAATAATGTTACATAAATGAATCTCTTTATTTTCAGACACAGATGAATGCATACAGTTTCCATTTGTATGTCCCAGGGAAAAGCCAGTCTGCACCAACACATATGGAGGGTACAAATGTCGTCCAAATAGGAGGTGCAGCCGAGGGTTTGAGCCCAATGAGGATGGAACTGCTTGTGTTGGTAGGCACATGTTCTTGTCATTAAGTTACATATGTCTGATATTATTTCACTGCTACTTGGTGATAGTCGCCGCACACATGCTCTATGTTCATAGGAGGGTGCTGAAGATCCTTAGTTTGATGTGTAAACTAATGACTTATTGAAGAATCCAGCACTCCAAATCGATTAAAACTTAATTTTATTCTTCACATTAAAAACATAAAGTCGGCATTTGTGTCCAACACAAATGCCGACTTTATGTTTTTAATGTGAAGAATGATATTATTTCACCCCAAATAAAATCCCCCCCCAATAATTATTCATATAGAGATAAGCTTAGAGATAGTAGTATTATCCAGCATAAGTCCAATGTTCTTGTTCGGAGACTGATGGCCAGGCTTCTTGCTTTAACCCCTTAAGGACCATTGCCGTGCCACGGTGGTCCAGCACTTAAGGACCAATGACGGTCCTGGCATGGCATGGAGTTCAGGGCTCCCGGCGTGGCTGCACCCCGCTCTGGAAGCCCTGAACCGGAAGCAATAATAAAATAAAAATGCCCCGTGGTCCTCAAGTGAAGGTTGCGCTTGCGCGCGCCGGTCCTTAAGGAGTTAAAGGCGTCTGTGCACCTGCTCTGTCAGTCCCTTTCTGTTACCTTAAGGTACAATGCAACACCTTCTAGACAAGACTGGGACAGGCAGCGCAGGCACACAGGTGTCTCTAAGCCAAGATGTCTGCGCTGATGCCTGCCTGTCAGTCTCAGAAGAAGAAGATGGATTTCTTAATAACAGTGTACTTATGCTGGATAATACTAGTTTTTCTAAGCTTATTGCTATATGACTAATTATTGAGGGGGTACTTTATTTGGGGTGATAGTTCAGGTTTAAAGAGGGAACACCGTCTCCTAAAAATAACTCCTCTTACCTTACAATTGCCAAAGAATAATAATGACCCATATGAATTTTGCTCTTGTGTCTTTGTTCAAGAGATAACATCTTCAATCAATCCTGGATGCTATATCTCTGAGGCGGACATGCCAGATGCTATTAGGACCACAGGACACTGCACATAGTAAACTTAATCCCTAAAGGACCAGAGGTGTTTGCAGTGCATTGCTTCTATATGCATTGTGCACTTAAAGGGTTATGGGGGTTCACGCAATCTGCCAGCTTCTACTTCAGAATCTGCTAGAAACTATCATATCCTCACCCTGAACTAATTAAACATGTTATCTATTTAACAAAGGCAAATCATAAATGCCATTAGGATTTTCTGGCTACAGTAAGGTGTGGTTATTATTAGGAGTTGTTATGTCTCCTTTAACCAGAAATACTTATATATTTTAACTCAGAGATGCAATTCATTGGTATACCTCTGGCATTCAAAAGGTTAAACTTTGGAAAAAGAAAAAGTAATCTTCCTGTGTGATAACTTTTGACTGAAACGTCTTCCAGCAGATGTAACCTTGCTTTACTCAACAAAGAAAGCCCTACAATATGTAACATAAAGGTTCACTGCCCCTTTAACACTGAATAAAATGGCCCCTTTGGTGTCAGTTGCAATACAAGGTATTTACTTCCTATTGCACATCAATGCTTCAGTACTTACTGTGCTCATTAATAATGAAAGCAGTTAATAAGAAAGTTCAAAACTTCAAATTAGGAAGCAAATTCCTATTAATGAAATCTTTAATGCTGTGATTGCTAACGTCAGTTTTCTTGTCAAGCAAGTGGGTTTCAATAATAGTCACAGCAGGCACTGAGAACATTTCTCTATTAATAATGTGTCAGAATAACATCCGCTCTACTTTACCTACACACATCTAATGAGGGCCCAGATAGTCTTTGTGAATAATACAGTTACACAGAGGCTGATGTACTAAGAAGAACTGGGGGGAAATGCACTAAGGCATGAAAAGGAGGTGATAAAGCAGATATGACTTACCCAGTGATATAACTTCTCCAAGTCCTATGTTATTTTATGGAACCAATTCACTAAGATTTCTCCTGCTTTGGAAATCTTAGTGCGTAGTCTCCATAAAATAGCATTGGAACCGGAGAAGCAATATCAATGGAGAAGCCATCTCCACTTTATCACCTCTACATCACACCTTAGTGCATTACCTCCTGGAGTAATTCTATGGCAAATCAACTGCAGCATAGGAGAAAAAAGTCTAATTGATTCAAAAGGAACATTTAACCCCTGAATGTTAGAGAGGCATCCAACACATTGAGAAGCAATGTGCTGGAGACCTCTCTAGCATTCGAGTATTTAAAAGCCCCCTTTAGATCAATGGATATTTTCTCATTTCATTTTTGTTCCCCATCATACAGCTGGGTTGCTCCAGAATCACTCCAGTAATTAGTACATCAATGTCACACAGTATATGCTTTCTACAATTGCATGTGCTTAACCTCTTGGATTCTAGAGCTGTTTTAAAGAGATAGTAATGTTTAAAAAAATAGCTTGTATTTAGGGCATGGAGACTGTTATTTCAATAATGTCAGAGTTGTAGTTCAAGAGTAATTGAATGATAAAGTATCCCCCTCCCAGCCCATTTACATAGTGTAAGTACCTCCCCTCAGATGTGGAATATGGTCCTGGGACCAGACAGCTCACAGCAAAGACAATCTTCTCACTGTGAGCATAAGGAAAACCCTGTTCCCCTTTGACAGGTTTTACAGATTTTTCATTATGCTCACTGAAGATTGTCCCTCTCTGCGATCCATACGGACCATCTTGCTGCTGTGAGGTGAGCAGTGTTACATCAGCAAAAGGGGTGGGAGGGGGATACTTTATTATTCAATTACTCTTGAACTACAAGTCTGACATTATTGAAATAACACTCTCCATGGCCCAAATACTATGAAGATAAATTGGAGCTGCTTTTATTGTGAAACATTACTATCCCATTAACACACTGCATAAAGGGAATGACAATTAACATGAAAAAATAACTAATAAATATGTTAAAGCTTGGTCTTTTATTAGTTAATCACACTAATCCCACCCCTGGCAGTAACGTTATAAACTTATAGCTCTCTTGGTATGGTCCAAGTGCCAGTGAGGGAGCTGGTGATTCCCATACCTGGGAACTTTTGAAGCAGGGCTACCCGGAGGGTAACCCTGTCAGTGCCGACCTGGGAGGAAAATGGCGCGATTCGCATCATAAAAGGGGTGGGGCTTAGTCACAGGGGGCGGGACAAAAAACCCCTGCAAAATGGAGGTAAGAGGGCGGGGAGTGGGAGGAACCGGGCGGGATGGAGCACAAGTGGGCATAGTTTCTACTTAAACTCTGCCCACCCGGTGATTCACACATTGCCCCGGAGACCCGGTAATTCACTTTGAAATCCGGAGTTTCCGGGGCAAAACCGGAGAGTTCCCAGGTATGGTGATTCCCCTCTGGCACTCAAAGGGTTAAGAATCACAGTGGTGTCCAACACATTGCTTCTCAGTGCTTTGAACAACACTCTGGGTCTTAAAAGTTTCAAATGTTAGAGGGAACTGCTACTACACAGTGCCTAGAAAATCAGAGGTGGTGTTTGCTGTTTAAGTCTGTAATAGGTACATCTAATAACTATCTTCTCTTTGTCTCCTTTTACTTTTTCTCCACATGTATAACCTGCCCCCCCCCATTTTCTCTCATTATGTGTTTCTCCTTCCTGTGTTCTCTTACTTTTATTTGCAATACTCCCATGCCACCCAACTCCTACCATGTCCTTATATGTTTGCCCACACATGCAGCTCAAGTGGCTTATTTCGGATCCTATCCTTCATCAGCCTCCAGATTTCAGGCTTATTTCTTGCATTGTTCAGCAGCCCTGCTAGGCCTGGGATTATATTTCCAGATATACACCCTCTGAATCAATCAGTCGCAAAAGGCTCTTTCTGCTTGTTTTTTCTCAACTTCTACAGTATGTCAAGAACTGTCTGCCGACCTGCCCCAACTGTTGATTGGGGGAATCAGGTGCTCCTTGATAAAGACATAACACCTAAAGAGGATTTTGTTTGAAGCTTAGAGTGAATAGTGATATTTTCGTAAAAACAAGTTGTTTGTTAATATGTCATGCATGTTTTCTGAGAAAACTGAAGAAATAACCCTTTATGCTCAAGCTGAAGACATTTTCAAATATCCTATCTCAATTCATGTTTTCTATTTTATTACCCAGTTTTTTTTATATATGTTGCCCAGAAATCTTGGTTAACTCTTTTGCTGCAAGAGGAACCAGTAGAGCAATGCACCAACAGAGCAATGCATGGCAGGTCCTTCTGGTAGGGAAAGTGTTAATCTCGGATGGTTGATTGGCTGCTTGTAAACTGATTTAATACTGTATATATGTGCCTGCTGGTTTAGCCTGCCTGGTCTGTGCTTTACCTGCTCTCAATCTCTGTAAAGGAAGAAGCCTTATTTGAGTTTCTTTTTTTTAAAACATATTGAAAAGAATGTTAGAGTTCAAATTTTTTGCAGTCTTCCAACATCAGTCTAAAGAAAATGTTAGAAATAAAAAATGTACTGTATACATAAGGACAACGAGTGGACTGCTTTATTTTTTAAAAACCTATGATCTAAGAAAGATGATCTAAAAAAAACTCGGGAACCTCTCAAGCTTTCAAATTCACATTTATAAATGTTATTTTTTCACTATTGTGCAGTTGGGTTGCCTTCAAACTGCTCCACATTTTATTGTGTATATCTTGGCTATAAAAGCCTTTGTACAGTGAAACTGATATCAGAAACATAGTCATACCAGGATACAGTTCATCCATGAAAAACAGCATACAAAGTGAAGGAAAAGGAGTTGATCTTTATTTGAAGATCAACAGAAATAATTATCCTAATATAGGGTCAAAAAGTTAGAGAGAAACTGGATAACTATTACTACAGTAGACAGAGCTGTTCAATAGAACTATAGATCTCCAGATGAAGAATTAGATAGAGAATTGGTGGGTGAGATAATTAAAATATTAATAAGGGGTGAAGTAATCATTATGGGAGACTATATATGTTAGATATGGACTGGGATTTTCCTACTTCAGAACCAGCGAGGAGAAGGCACATTATGGATTCTCTGCAATGTTAATTCTTAGAATACTAATTAAAGGAACACTATCCCTGCTAATATCAAATCCCAATTTGTGGAAGAAATCCTTTAATTTATACTAAATTTAATGGAGTTGTCCATGATTTTTCTTTCTTGGTAATTGACTTCAGTAAGCCAAACTACTTCCATTTACATAATTTTTGAAAGGATGGAAGGAAGGTGTTCAGTGGGAGGAGTTTGGTGTCCTGGAGTCCCACAACAACTAACCATATCCACTTCCATGGACGTGATAGCCAGTACAAAGTTTGAGGAACCAATCCACACTGAATTGATTGTACATTAAGATTTTCTGTCAAGATTAAGATAAGTGAGGGTTTATTACCAGGAGGTGTTAATGTTCTTTTAATGAGCCAGCTGCAAGGAAGCACAATTAGATTTAATACTCTGCATCCAGCATGTTAGTAAAATAAAAATAAAGTCACTGTTCTCTTTGATAGGTAGTTAGTTCTGTAATGGCTGGAAAATATGACTTAAAGCAAATAATGTGTTGGATGATGATACTAAAGTAATAAAGGATAAACAGAGGTGGTATTCTTTTGAAATGTTGCCCACTAATGGGCAACCAACCAAACGACGCATTAAAAATGTTGCCTTGTTGAAAAGGGCGAGATTCTGATGGCGCAGGCTTATGAGTGGCAACATCAGAATGTCATCCATATAAATGTTGAGTAGTTACATAAAGATGTGTCACTCTTAAGTTAAACCCCAGTTGGAATCCACATCCACACACTTTTTTGTCCGAGAGCTGTGATGCCCCATTGCCATTATTGCAGGGGCTGGGATGCGGCACTCAAAGGGCATCAGTGCCTTAACCCTTTGAGTGCCAGAGAGGTCTGCACCAAGCCTGTAACAATGAACATATTACCTATTTGTTTATTAACAAGATGTTGGGAGTACTATCCATCCACTAAAAAATAACATAAGGGATCATCAAAGGGTTAAGGCATAACCCATAAATGAGTATGTCTCAATCTGTGCCTTAACCCTTTGAGTGTCAGAGAGGTCCACAATGCTTTTCAATGTGTTGTGGACCCCTCTGGTACTAAAAGGGTAAATAAGTATGTCTCCATCGGTTTCTTAACCCTTTGAGTGCAGGAAAGGTTCACAATGCATTGCAAAGCGTGGTGGACCCTTCTGACACTCAAAAGATATATAATTGTGTCTCAATCTGTTCCTTTAACCCTTTGAGTGCCAAAGAGGTCTGCAACATATTGCAAAGCATCACAGACTTCTCTGGCACTCAAAGGGTAATAACTCCATATTTTCATCTCAATCCTTCAGCCGCTCTCCTGTTACCTGCCCCGTGCAGGGCTCTTCCTCTGCCCCGCTCTCTTCCTCTGTGCCTTGACTGAGTTCTGTCATCCACATCCCATCCAATCAAAATTACAAGATCAGAATTTTGCTTGCATGAAAAGGGTGACATTCTGATGTTGCACAAGAAAGAGCATGATGATCTTATGTGTGATGGGATTAGCTACCAAGTAGTGTATATCTCTGAAACATACCCTTTGTCGGCTCCCTCGCCGATTCACTCCACATTATGACACATTACCACCTTCATTGCCCCGGTCTATGCCTTTAACCTTTCCTCATCTGTCTCCTCTGTCATTGGTAGCTCACCTTACTGCATTGCCTCCATCCTGTAATATTACATGGGAGCAGCTCTGTCCTCATTCTTAGCCCAGCACTTCCACCGACTTATCACCTATCCCCTTCCCCTCCCATTTCTTGCTATATAAATAACTTTGTTTCACCCTCCAGCCTAAGCACAATATATAAAATGGTGGCTTCAGGGTCCTAATGATTAGTTCTGAATTCCCAGAATCAGCCATTAGTGGGAGCCCATGATGTTAGTTCCATTAAACCTTCAAGGGATAGTAATATTTTGTTTTATCTTATCTTAGGATATCTTAGCCCTAAAGTACTTGAAACTGATTATAAACTGTAATCTTTTAAATTAATCATATAATTCTATCACATATGAATATATTACTGGCCATATTGTTCTTCCCTCCTTAAAGGGATAGTAATACTTTGTGTTATCTTTATTTTATTTTGTAGGCATTAAAAAAACATGAAGAACAATATAAGTCTTATCTCTCAAACCTTTATGGTTTGAGAGATATTCACAAGCAACGTTTCCCCTTCCCGCCCCTTTTACCTAGTGTAAGCCATCTCTTCTCAGATGTGGAATCTGGTTGTAAGACCAGACAGATAACAGAAGGGGACAATCTTATTCCTATGAGAAGAATGAAAGCCCTGCCCCCGTTGACAGGCTTTTCAGGTCATTCCATTATCTTAACTGAAGATTGCACCTCTCTGCAGTCTACCTGGGCAACTCCCTTCTGATCTGGCTGAACAGTGTTACATCAGTAAAAGGGGCGGGAGGGGGATACTTTGTCATTGAATTACTCTTGAACTACAAGTCTGACAGAATTGAAATAACACTCTCCAAAGTCCAAACACTATGATGATTAATTAGAGCTGCTTTTATTATGAAACATTACTATCCCTTTCAGTTCCTAAGTCCTTGCCTGTCTCACCTATGGAGTTGTGCTTCAGCCTGTATTTTCAGACTGTTAGTTATTTTCCCTCCTTCAGCTTACCCCTCATTCACCCTTTAACCCTTCACACAATTCTTTCTCTTTCCATCAGTTCTTCATTGCATCAGACCCCTTTTTATGGTTACCATTTCCTTCCCATCTACGCATCATTAAGAGGTCATAGGATAAATATATATTCCTGAAACTCCTCTGAGGCCACGACCAGCTTACACTTGTTACCTTTTAGTAGAGTCTGAAAGACCAGCCTACGTGTCTTACCTCTTTGTAGAGGCCAACAGACCAGTACACACACCTTATTATAGAGGCTTATAGGATTAGGTGCACACTCCTAATTACGCACACCTCCCTTCGCTGAGTATGTGGCTCTTTTGTCAACCTTCCTGCACTGCACATGTTTGCCCCTAGTGCCATGAATGAATGAATGAATGAATATGTTTATTTATATAGCGCCACAAGTGTATGCAGCGCTTTACAATTTGAGGGTTTAAACAATACAGGGTTATAGGTGCTTTGTAGAGTGAAACATTGGATGAGAGGTCCCTGCCCAAAAGCTTACAATCAAAAGTGGTAATGGGAGACATACAGAGTACATTAGGGTCAAATGCTGAATACAGTGCTAGATTTCATGATAATAGAGGACATCAGTAATGTAAATAATTTATAAGAGCATTCATTGTACAACATCAGTGCCTTCTAGCATGTTGAGATTTTATCCATGAGGTGCATTTTCAAGTGAGATTTGAAGGTTATCAGAGAGTGCAGTGGCACAGGTTGGATGGTAGAGCATTCCATAGATACGGAGCAATAAGAGAAAAAGGTTTGATACGTGACAGAGCTGTAGAGACAAAAGGAGCTGAGAGAAGACAGTCATTGGCTGAACGTAAGTGGCGGGATGGGGTATAACGGGAGATCAGAGTGGAAATGTAAGAAGGAGTAGAGGAGAGAAGTATCTTGAAAGAGAGAAGTAAGATTTTGTAAGATATCCAGAGTTTAATAGGCAGCCATTGGAGAGTTTTGAGGAGGAGTGGGGCAGGGACAAACCTAGGTGACAGAAGAGTAATTCGTGTTGCAGCATTCTGTATAGATTGAAGTGGTTGGAGATGGGAAGCAGGAATGCCAGACAGAAGAATGTTGCAATAGTCCATGCGGGAGAGGAAGATTGCATGTATAAGAATTTTAGCTGTGGAGGAACAGAGGAAGGGACATATATTTGCAATGTTACACAGAAGAAAGCAACAGGATTTAGTAATGGCATTAATTTGAGAGGAAAATGAGAGAGTTGTCAATTATCACCCCTAGACACCGCGCTTCTGATACTGGATTTATGGTAGTGCCATTTACAGTCACCTGGAAGGGCGCTACAGGGCCAGGACTAGGTGGGATGAGGAGCAGCTCAGTTTTAGACATATTGAGTTTGAGGTGCCTATGAGCCATCCAGTCTGAGATAGCCGATAGGCAATCTGTGACTTTAGCCTGGATATCAGAAGTGAGTTGAGGTACAGATAAGTAAATCTGGGTGTCATCTGCATAGAGGTGATATTTGAGACCAAATGAGTTAATAAGATCACCAAGTGTTATTGTGTAAAGAGAAAACAGAAGCAGTCCTAGAACAGAACCTTGAGGATCTCCAACAGAGAGTTGGATGGGGGAGGATGAAGAGGTGGCAGAGGAGACATAAGCTGATCACACTATATTCTTGTGTGACATAAGGCAATGCAGTAAGGTGAGTTGCCAATGACAGAAGAAACAGATGAGGAAAGAATAATGGCATAGACTGGGGCAAGGAAAGAAGAGAATGTGGAAGGAAGGTGGTAATGTGCCATAATGTGGAGTGAATCAGTGAAATGGCTGATAAAGGGTATGTTGCGTCATGTTGCAGAGACACAAACTACTTGGTAGCTAAGCCCATCATGCTATTTTCTTGTACGACATCAGAATGTCACGCTTTCATGCAGGAGACATTCTGATGTCTCTGTTTTGATTGTCGCCAACAAGAGGGCGACATTTCAAAAGGGTACCAGTTAAGAATACCCTTATATACAACACCCAGTTGTTCTGCCTGATGTGATACTTGAGGCTGTTATTGGCTTTTAAAATTCCATAATGAAATTTTATGCCATTCATTTGTTGATTAAAGATAGGCTTTTGGTTCTGTTGAAAAAATTGAGGAATACTTTGGCCAAGATTCACTATTGTGGGTTTGGTGGGATGATCAGCCATTTTCAGGAAGTTCAGTGGTGTACATGCCTACAATGGCATTGGTCGAATTATAGTATGAGTACTGTAAAATGTATTTTGGTAGTAAAACTCAGCTGTAATGAAATCTATGCCAAACTCTGAATTACTTTGCAGTTGATAAATGCTATCTCTGTTTTTTTTCTTTCACAGATTCAAATGAGTTCTGCGGGGGGGGGGGGGTGTAGATAAAAGCAATAATAAATGTATCAACTGCAATGGAATTGAGTCCTAAATCAGCCTGTTGGTGTCTGTCTTTGTCTAGGATTAAGTAAACACATTACCCTTATGTAGATAACGTCCACAGCATTTGTTTTTTAAGTATAGTTTAGATAACTCTTCAGTATTCAGAGCCAGTTGGAGTGCATCCTACATGCAGATGAAATTACGAGCACATATTTTCAAATCACCACTCGCTCAACAAATTGTATTATTAATCTCTTTAAAAGCATTCATTATCAGCTATTTACTTTTGCATTCTGGCTGCTTCCCAAGTGTGAAGTTTTTTAACCAAATCAATTTAACACTTAGGCTGGCAAAATTTCATTTTTACGCAATGTTTTGTTTTTCATTTGACTTATAGGGGTCTTACTGTTTTGCCCTTTATAAATGAGCATTGTAAATAAGCATGGGAGTAGAAATTGTATATTCACCTTGAATTCAAAGAGTATTAGTATAAAAGGGATAGTAATACATGATTTAGAGGGATAGTAATGTTTCATAATAAAAGAAGCTCTAATTAATCATCATAGTATTTGGGCCATGGAGAGTGTTATTTCCATTCTGTCAGAGTTGCAGTTCACGAGTAATTGAAGGATAAAGTATCCCCCTCCTGCCCCTTTTACTGATGTAACACTGCTCACCTCAGAACAGTATGGTGTGTCCAGGTAGATCACAGAGAGGGACAATCTTCAATTAAGATAAGGGAAAAAGCTGAAAAACCTGTCAAATGGGGACTGTTCTCACAGTAAGAAGATTGTCCCTGGCTGTTATGAGTCTGGTCTGTGGACCAGATTCCACATTTGTGGTGAGCAGTGTTACACTAGGTAAAAGGGGCGGGAGGAGGAAACTTTATCATTCAATTATTCTTGAACTACAACTCTGACAGTATTGAAATAACTCTCTCTATGGCTCAAATACTATGAAGATTAATTGAAGCTGCTGTTTTTGTGAAACATTGCTATACCTTTAAACTTTATCCCTGAGTATTAAGTACAAGTTCTTTAACATATTGTGCTAATTATATTTACTCACAGATTTGTAGTTCAAAAGCAATTGAAGTGGAAAGGATCCCCCTTCCGCCCACATCACTGATCCTCTCATGCAGGTCTGGCTGAAGTGCAGTGAGGGACAATCTTCAGTAAGCAAAGGAAAACCCTGCCCTCCTTCATCAAGAGGGGCAGGGTTTTCCTTTTACTTACGGACTTAAGTTTGTCCCTCGCTGGATCTGTCCGGTCCCAGGACCAGATTGCAGCTCTAAGGGGAGGCAACCAGAAGAGACAGGTGTGGATCCTTTCCTTTTCAACTGATTTTGGACTACAAATCTGTAAGTAAATATACATAGCGCAATATTCTAATGAACTTGTACCCAATACTCGGAGATAAAGTTTAATTATGTTACTATCCATTTAATAGGGCTGTCTGTTAAAAGAAAAGTGTAGGGATCCTGGGGCAAATTATTTGCACTATATGGGGAGAACTAAAAACTCCCATTGTTTTAAATGGGGATTTTAACCCCTTGAACTCTAGAGAGGTCTCTCACGCATTGTGGTTAAAATCCCCATTTAAACTAACCCTTTGAGTGCCAGACAGGTACGGAATGCATCACAAAGCAATACATTCCGTACCCCTCTGGCACTCAAAGGGTTAACAGGAATTTTTGGAATGATTACTTTCCTCTAGAATTCCTCAATTTCTCTTTGAACATATGACCCTGAGCGTTACTAATCCAAAAAACCTTACAATCCTGAATGAATGGGTAGTGGGCATACTAGGGGTGAGATGTTCAGAAAGTAGTGGTAACTGAAATTGTCTGTAATCAGAATAAAAAAGTTCTTACACCATGGGCCGTAAATTTTCAGACACATTTCTGTAATTTTTTGCATACAATTCCGCCATTTCCTTCAAAGGGAAAAAGCCATCTTAAAAGTGGGTGTGATTTAGTCTTCCATTATAATGTAAGGTATTTTCAGAAAAAATATTCTTTTGAATGTAATTTTTTTGTCTGATTAACATAATTTGTTCCCAACATAATAAAAATGGTCTAAACCTGGAGAAGAAAAATTAAAGTACTGAGAAGCAATTTTTCAATTCAAAGGCAAAAAAATGTCTTTGTTTCTTTGAAAATTTTCGTTTGAAAGACAAAATGAAAGACAATTTTAAAGATCAGAATTTTTAACGGCAATGTTCAATGAGATCTTCTTACCGTCATTTTTAATTATGAATTTTCAAAAGTGACGGATTTACTTCTGAAAATATTGTTCTTCTTTTAGCACCAACTCATGATTCAACAAGTTTTTCATTATTATGAAAAAGAAGAAAAAAAAAGCAGGAGGCACTCATAGGGTTAAACCTTCATGGGACATAAGGGAATATATAAAATATGACAGTTGCACTCGCATTTAATTTTGGCCACTAGATAGTAACTTGTGACACACAGGCAGGTGAGGGATATTATACTGTCCAGTGCCCACCACGCAGATTAATAATATACCAGCAGCTCCCCGGAAATCCACCTTCAAGAGAAGAAGGGAAAACACAGGAAAACAGGCAATGGAACAAATGGGGGCGCTCAATTATAAAATAAAAAAAATCACTTTCAAATGTATATGATTACTCACAATTAGCAGTCAACCAGTCATATATCATACAACAGGTATATGGTGTCAGAGGAGATCCACCTGCCTCTGTTCAGGCGCTCACAGTCTCTGCTGCAGAGCTTCCAAACATTTTGGAACGGTCAGTGAAATAGATCCACAAGTAGGCGATCTCAGGATAAAATTCAATCTATTAAATGAAAACACCAACACATTTCTGGATAAGAATCCTTTCATCAAGGTGTCAAACTCTATAGTGAGCACCCAAACAGAGGCAGGTGGATTTCCTCTGACACCATATACCGGTGGTATGATATATGACTGGTTGACTGCTAATTGTGAGTAATCATATACATTTGAATGCAATTTTTTTATTTTATAATTGAGCACCCCCATTTGTTCCGTTGCCTGTTTTCCTTTTCATTAGACAACTTTTTGAACATCTCGCCCTAAATGTGTTTACCCCTTGCGTGAAAGCATTATAGGCAACACATTGCATGGCACATAAAGCATTAGAGGGAGACTTTTGAACCCTCGGAATGCCAGAGGGTTATGCCATGAATGTGTTGCATACCCCTCTGGCACTCAAAGGGTTAATCATTGCAACTTTGCTTCAACATTGAGAAGGCTCAGTAGTTTTGTATGTGTTGCACCTTAACCCTCTGAGTGCCAGAGAGGTTTCCAATGCATTGAGTTGCAATGTGTTGGGTGCCTCACTGGTACTCAAAGGGTTAAAGTGGCTTTAAGGGTTTAAAATGCTAACCGACATGGCTGTCTGTAACATTCTCACGGATGCCACTTGCAGCCTGTCATATAGACCTCAACAGGGACATGTTTACCTGAAAAGTCTAGGGCAAGACTAGGCAACCACTGCCACTGTACATCAGTTACAGACAACAATTCATCCCCAGCCAGACATCTCTGGCACTCGAGTTTATAAATTCACCATATGAATCATTGAGAGTTTTTGTTTTTGCCTTTTTGTTGCATTTGGTTTGACCATAAATGTACCCTGCACTGTTGATCCAGTCTTTATGCACAGAAGATCCAGTAATTGTGGGGGAGACAAATTCAGGCCTTGAGAACCAGAATATGAATGTGACAATGCCTTAACCTCTGAGTACCAACTGAGTATGCAATGCATTACAAAGTAATTCAATGGATACTCGTCTGATGATCTAGACCAGACATTATTATAATTTACATGGTTTACTAAGGGATGTATCTTCAAAAGGAAAGTGGAGGAGTTCTGGACAATTCCACTATAATTGATTTAAATTGGGATTTAAATGGGAATATTGACCCCTTGAATGCTTCACAATGTGTTGAAGACCTCCCTAGCAATTAAAGGGGTAAAATCCCCATTTAAATCAATGAGAATTTTGAGTTCTACTCAATAGTTTGTGATAAAACTCCTCCACTTTTCTTTTGAACATACAGCCCTATGGGTTATGTCCTCTCTTAGTCTGTCCTGGTTGTGGCTTGTATCAACTGAATTTGTTGGAAAGAACAGAGGGCTTCCCCCTGTGTATTTCAAATGTGGCACAATTCAGCCTCCACCAAAACACCTCTGTACATTCACTCACAAAATTCCTGTGTTGGGGACGCCGTATGCCGACACCAACCACAAGCGCAGCTGGAGAAATCAAACTGCCTCAAGATACAGTATCTGTCTTAAATGGAATGACAAAAGGGCTCTCTCAAGAGTTCACGTGCACAATCAGGCATAAAAAGAAAAAAGAAGAGAATAGAAAGCGCCTCAATAGTGTAGAATGTTCCAAAACAATTTTTATAATAAGAGGCAAAATATTACTCACTTATTAAATTCGTCAGGACTTTGGCCTACTGACTATACACACATGCGGAGAATACAACCTATCTCCGATCAGGTGACTCTCGATATTTCAGAAGGTGTTTCTTAGTCTTTTCCACAGACACAGCAGGTGGGGGTAAAACTCAAAGATATTTACTATAAAATTCAATAAAAAGCTTATAACGCTAACACATTTCGAACAACCCAGCTTTTTCAAACCAAATATAAAGCCTATTTGTAATACAAAATTACAAAAGATTTTCTCACAACATTGTATTGCTAATAGGTTTTATATTTGCTTTTAAAACATGGGGTTATTCCCATGAAATGTGTTAGCATTATAAGCCTTTTATTGAATTTTATAATAAATATCATTGTATTTTACCCTCACTTGCTGTGTCTGTGGAAAAGACTAAGAAACACCTTCAGAAATATTGAGAGTCACCTGAACAGAGACAGGGTGTATTCTCAGTATGCGTGTATAGTCAGTAGACTTTGGGGCCAAAGTCCTGACCATTTTAATATGTGAGTAATATTTTGCCTCTTATTGTGAGAATTATTTTGGGACGTACTACACTATTGTGGTATTCTCTCCTCTCTTATTTTTTCTTTTTTCTATGTATACCTGATCAACTGAACTTGGCCACCACTCAATAAAGTAATAGCTTATCAACAGTGCACACAATTTAAAGGAACAACAAACCGATATTACAAAAACATATAGCTTAAGGTTAAAGCTCACAACAGTATCAAAAGTCAGTCTGAGACCTGGCCGTCAAAAAAAGTTAATTCAAGCAGTATTGCCAAATGCCAACCCTGAAAATATGCTTTTTCTAGCTATTCTGTAAAATATTTCTGACAACAAAATGTTTTTACTGACACATTCCTGTGAAATCACAACTTTTTTTTACAGCTGCCTCCCAACTGCAGCAATATTTACAGTCAGTAACTTCACTGACAGTTGGCAATTCTAAATTCAAGCTGTCAGAAAACTTTTCATTGAAATAACTTTTGAGTTAAACATTAAACAGCAGTGAGAGTGCATTGCATTATCCAGAAGTAAAAGGCTTACATATGGGGTAGTCAGTCATTGGCACTTTGGCTGTGAGGGAGAATGATTGAGGATGATGGGAGTTCTAGTTACAAACAGCTGGAAGTCTAACAATTTACTTTCCCATCCCTACTTTATAGGTATACATTTTCATAACAAGGTTTTACTATTAAACTATCCAAGTGTAATCTAATTTGTTAGATACTTTGTGTTAGTTTCAAGTTGTAGCTTGTTAAACAAATGTGACTAAACGATGTTGTTGTTTAATCATTAATGTAACCTCAGTTGTCATTAATAAAGCATGCAGCTTCTCCATTTTGGATTCTAGGTAATGTTCCCTCTGGAATCCATTAATTCATTATCTCTGTTCTGTTCGGTAGGCATTTTCTGCTTGAATGGATTAGAAAGATACATCAGTCAGAATATTAGTACCAAAATTACAAAAGTAATATAGTATTGAATTTATAATTTTCTTATACAGAGTGCTCATTGTTTATATGTGTATAAACAAAAATTGTCGACCAATCAATGTTTAACATGTAAGCATATGCATTAAAACAGTGGTTTCCTTACCAGATTCAGTCCTGGGGGCTTACTAACCCGTGCAGGTATTCAGGATTTCCAGACATGAACACTGATGACTGACATTAGCAAAGGTAGATCTGTCAGAATAACTTTCCATTGACTGATCCTGCTGTGCTCATAGGAGGAGACCCTGAAAGACTGTACTGTTGGCATGTTCCCAAGCACTAGAATTTGAATCCATTACAATAAAACAACACAGTGAAGGTGATGTACTACTAAGTGGAGAAATTCTGAGGCCAGCCAATTTTTCAACACAGGTGAAAATTCTCAACTATTTAAATGGGGCTTTTAAACCTTTGAATGCTAGAGAGATCTTCAACACCTTTCTTTGTAATGGTTCAAAACCTCTTTAGCTTTCATGAGCTTAAAACCCCAATTAAAATCAATGGAAATTTGGGGAAATTGTATGTGTCCCCTGTGATGCAGCTGGCTTGCCTAAAAATTGTTTGTGTTCTTCACAAGGCATCAGACTCAGTGTTTTATGACAAAACCATTATAGAAAATACTGATTTGGTTGTTTTTGTGACACTCAGACATAGATGAATGTGTGCTTGGTACCCATGAATTCAGCCAACTTTGTGACAACACCGTGGGATCATTTTCATGCTAATATCACTCGGGCTTCCACTTAAAATCCGGCTCATGAAGCGTATGCATTGGTGAGTAACTCTTTTTATCTTAGATTTAGATAGGAGATGCAGTACAGAAAATGGGGGAATGTTCCAACACACCAAAGAGGCTCCACTGGTGTTAGTCTCCCATGTCAGAGGCTGAAATTCTGAGTATGCACTAGAGTGTATGGTTTGGTGTGTACAGGCACACACACTCTGACATCATTACGTATAAATGCAAGCAAACCCCAGGTATCTGCCCTATAGCATGGGCAGGGAAACTGAGTAAAGCTAAGTCAATTTATTCTGCATCTTTTGCATAAATCAAGATTCAAAAGAAAGAAATGCCCCCAAACACCCATACACTCCCACACTGCCCTCCCCTTGGCACAAATGACTTCAAAGGGAGAATTTTAGTAGTTAAGTACCCTAGTATATTGGAATTAGAGAAGGGTATGGCAAAGACATCTATTACATCTCCTGGTTTAGAGCAGAATGTTATTTATGCCCTCTCTCTCTCTCCTGATGTACCCACAAGCACAACTATTCACTGGACACACCTGTGGCGCACAAAAACAGACTTTTTTAAACTATTTTTTATTTTTTTATTTAATCCTCTTTAGTGAGGTGTCAGGACCCTTCTGATGCCAACAACCCCCCCCCCCCCAGCTATTGATTCCCCAGACAATTGTGCTAGTAGATTAATAGAGGTGAAGCATGGGAGCAGCATATCTCTGCTGCTTCCACACCTATCTGGGTAGGAGTGAGTGGGATCGTGGAAAGCCTCTCACATCACTTGTGACATTGGTTATGATGTTGAGGCTTTCCCAAACCTCCCCACTCCTACCCAAATGTTCAGGTAGGAGTGAAAGCAGGTGATCCGGGTTGCTCATCTGTGATGCCTCCATTGATCTCACAGTGTTATTGGCTGGGAGATAAATAGCTATGGTGGTGGTGGGGGCAACAGGAGCATAGTTTTATGTTTCTTTCACCCCACACAGTATGTCAGCTCATACCAATGGGGTTCCATTTGTCTCATAAGAGTAGTAACTTATCAATACAGTAAGAAATCTCATAGCTTTCAAAGATTTCAGTACATTTGAAGGGGTGGAATTATAAACACATTTCAGTTCATTTCCTTTAGCACCACATTTGTTCATTTTTATTTGGTGGAGTCTTGCGCATTTAACACCCCCTACTGTATGTCAAGTCATACCAATGATATGTAAATTTTCTCATAAGAGCAGTAGATAATGAATACAGTAAGAAATTTCATAGTTTTCAAAGATTGTGGTTCATTTGAGGGAAGGAAATTTAAAAACAAAAATTTTTCCTTAAGTGCCACTTCCTGGAAACATTTCTGTACACCAGGCTAGGAGTAGAAAGGCAAGTGTGGTTATTTTTGTAAAAGCAGTAACTAATGACTATAGTTGAACATTTTAGTACATTTAGGGCTCGATTTAAAGAGATATGGGAAAACATACGGTAGGGTCAAACTGACTACTGACCAACAAAATAAAACGTCAGTATTCAATGGCCCTACCAGCTAAAAGCACAACAGACGTTTGACCACAGAAAATGTCTTGTCACCAAACATACGTTTTGTGCCTTAAAGGAATAGTAATACTTCGTTTTTTCTTTATTTTATTTTGTAGGCATTAAAAAAACATGAAGAATGATATAAGTCTTATCTCTCAAACCTTTATGGTTTGAGAGATATTCACAAGCAGAGTTTCCCCCTCCCACCCCTTTTACCTAGTGTAAGCCATCTCTTCTCAGTTGTGGTATCTAGTTGTAAGACCAGACAGATAACAGCAGGGGACAATTTTCTTTCTATTAGAACAATGAAAAGCCCTTCCCACCTTGACAAGTTTTACAGGTTTTTCCCTTATCTTAATTGAAGATTGTCCCTCTCTGCAATCTACCTGGGCACCTCCCTTCTGATCTGGCTGAACAGTGTTACATCAGTAAAAGGGGTGGGAGGGGAATACTTTATTACTGAATTACTCTTGAACTACAACTATGACAGAATTGAAATAACACTAACACTCTCCAAAGTCCAAATACTATGATGATTAATTGGAGCTGCTTTTATTATGAAACATTACTATCCCTTTAAGTTCCCAAAATGCCTCTAAATGGCGGCAATAATGGGAATACCAAAGTAAGAAAGCTAACTATCGGTGCTTGACATACTGTCAAGAACCGATTGTTAACTTATCTGTGTTACACTTCCCTGTCATCTACTGTCCTTCTCTTTCTGTCTTCCTCATTTCTCTTCTTTCTTCCTTCATATTTCTAATCGTCTTCCTTCTCTCTTCTTTCTTCTCTCTTCCTTGTTCTGAAAGCACTTCTGCTCAAAGCTGATTGGCTGGGAGGTGCATAAGCACACATCCCAGCCAATGGCTGTGAGGGAATTGGAACAGAGACTGAATGAGGTACAAGGGGGGTATCGCTACTCACTATCTCCATCACCTCCTCCACTGCGGACGCACGCAGCAGCAGAGAAATGGAACAAAATAAGGATATGTTTGTGCAAAATAATTTGTATTTTAAGGAAACGGGCACAATTTCATTTTTGAGGAGCGCAGATTTGTTTTGCTTTGGACAATTTCATTTTTGGTCTATTTACTATTTACCTGCACACCAATACGTAGCTTAACCCTTGACATACCAGAGAGGTACACAATGCATTGCTCAGCGGTTTGTTGCATACCCCTCTGGCACTCAACAGGTTTAACTATGCATGGGTGTGAAGGTTATTTTCATAACAAATTTATTAATGCTCTCTCTTTTTTTTTTTTAACAGGTTTCACGAAAAGAAGAGAGAAGAAAGAAGACAGAAGATGGACAGTAGATGAGCATGGTGCTGAAGAACCCTCTGGACAACAGGATTAATGGTAAGTGTTACTTTGCAGGGGCTGTTGCTTTGTACCTTAGTTGGTTCAAGTGGGTAATTATACGCCACTGGCACTCATAGGGTTAATTCTACTAAGTTTAGACACATTTTTTAGGTACTTTGGATGTAATGATATGGAGCTTAGGGCCCCATATCAATACATCCACTTTCACTTTTTTCATTTCAATTGCTGCATCGAGATCCGATAAGGGACTTTAGTAAAAAAAAAATAATACTGGGTCTTAAAGGGATAGTAATACTTCGTTTTAACTTTATTTTGTAGGCATTAAAAAAAACATGAAGAACGATTAAGTCTTATCTCTCAGACCTTTATGGTTTAAGAGATATTCACAAGCAAAGTTTCCCCTTCCCGCCCCTTTTACCTAGTGTAAGCCATCTCTTCTCAGATGTGGATCAGGTTGTATGACAGTACAGATAACAGCAGGGGACAATCTTCTTTGTATGAAAAGAATGAAAGCCCTGCCCCCCTTGACAAGTTTTTCAGCTTTTTCCCTTATCTTAATTGAAGATTGTCCCTCTCTGCAGTCTACTTGGGCACCTCCCTTCTGATCTGGCTGAACCGGGGGGGGGGGGGATATTTTTCTTGTGAATATCTCTTAAACCATAAAGGTTTGAGAGATAAGACTTAATCGTTCTTCATGTTTTTTTAATGCCTACAAAATAAAATAAAGATAAAACAAAGTATTACTATCCCTTTAAATTTCCTGCGATAAAGTGAGTCCTTTATCATATCTTAATGGCTAATGCAGTCAACTGAATTGCATCATGCAGCATTTTTACTATTTTGAATGGGCTAAAACACATCTAACCTTAGCGGCCGGCAGGGTTTTTTTTTGCCAGCATTTTTCCATAGCACAGGTAATTGAATTGCTTACTGTGTTTGAGGAACTGCTATAGACCTCAGACCTCTTCAAATCGAGCTCTTGAAAGGGCTGAAAATGTTAAAAAAGCACATTTATTTTCTTTAATGCTCTCCTCTGGAAGCATTTGTGCACACCAAGCAAGTCTCCCCTCATTTGATGCAGTGGGATATCTACTTTCCAGAAAAAATAGGTTTATTTATTTATCAAGCTGTTTAGGGTTGTTTTACAATGTAACAAATGGAATGTGCATTTAAGTTCATAAAGCTGAAAAACATCCTTTTGTGCTCCTGTTAAATAGAGAACTGTGCAAGCGTGCATGTAAGGAAAACTATACACACTGGGCATTTTTTAACTCAGCTAATTCAGGGCTTGTTCACATACCTGAAATTTACACAGTCATCATAAATGCTTTTGTATATATAAATATTGTGTTGATTTTACAAAAATAATATTCTGTAGATTTTAGAAAAATAAATAATTTTTTTGCTTTTTTGAATTTATGATGTCATAACTTGTCGCACAATATAAAATGTGCTTCATGAGAGGCACCATGCAAAAGTGGAATTTGTTCAGAAAAACAAAAAAACTGTAATGCACTTTACTTGGGCCTCCCAGAAAAAGAACTCAATCGCCTACAGACAGCACAAAATGCAGCATCCAGACTACTGACCAATCAAACTCGCTCATGTCACACAACACCTGTTCTCCACTCCCTGCACTGGCTTCCAATTAAATGCGAACATATCTTAAAATTGGCCTGCTGACCTTAAAAGCCTTAAAGGGATAGTAATGTTTCCTAATAAAAGCAGCTCTAATTAATCATCATAGTATTTGGACTTTGGAGAGTGTTATTTCAATTCTGTCAGAGTTGTAGTTCCAGAGTAATTCAATGACAAAGTGTCCCCCTCCCACCCCTTTTACTGATGTAAAACTGCTCAGCCAGAGCAGAAGGGAGGTGCCCAGGTAGATTGCAGAGAGGGACAATCTTCAATTAAGATAAGGGAAAACCTGAAAAACTTGTCAAGGGGGGAAGGGTGCTTTTATTGTTCTAATAGAAAGAAAATTGTCCCTTGCTGTTATCTGTCTGGTCTATGGACTGCATTCCACATCTGAGAAGAGGTTGCTTACACTAGGTAAAAGGGGCGGGAAGGGGTAAACTTTGCTTGTGAATATCTCTCAAACCATAAAGGTTTGAGAGATAAGACTTATATTGTTCTTCATGTTTTTTTAATGCCTACAAAATAAAATAGAGATAAAATGAAGTATTACTATCCCTTTAAGAGTAATTCAATGACAAAGTATCACCCTCCCATCCCTTTTACTGATGTAACACTGCTCAGCCAGAGCAGAAGGGAGGTGCCCAGGTAGACTGCAGAGAAGGACAATCTTCAATTAAGATAAGGGAAAAACCTGAAAAACTTGTCAAGGAGGGCAGGGCTTTCATTGTTCTCATAGGAAGAAGATTGTCCCCTGCTGTTATGTGTCTAGTCTATGGACTCCATTCCACATCTGAGAAGAGATGGCTTACACTAGGTAAAAGGGGCGGGAGGGGGAAACTTTGCTTGTGAATATCTCTCAAACCATAAAGGTTTGAGAGATAAGATGTATCGTTCTTCATGTTTTTTTAACGCCTACAAAATAAAATAAAGATAAAATGAAGTATTACTATCCCTTTAAATAATCAAGGCCCACGGTACCTGAAAGACCTCCTGACACCCTATATTCAATCCCGCTCACTGCAGTCAGCCAACAGATTCCTCCTGTCAGTGCCCAGAATAAAGACAACCTCAGGTTCCCGGGCATTCAGCCACGCTGCCCCCACATTCTGGAACTCTTTACCATCCTCAGAGAGGCACCATCATTAAAGGCTTAAAAAAAAAGCTAAAGACCCATCTCTTTTATCAGGCATTCAATCAACTCATCTGACCATAAGGAACTTGTAATTTTTATGTCTGTTTATATATTTGTAAAGTGCTTTGAGTCTCACAGGAAGAAAAGCGCTATAAAAATCACAAATTATTATTATTATTAATAAAAATATATATATATGGATAGCAAGGATGCTTAAAATGTGTCTGGCCTCCAGGGTCTAAGAAATGGTCCAAGCCCCTGGCATATAAATGGTTAATGAGAACTAACATATGTTGGGAGAAATTGCCTGCATCACAGGAAACAATTAAAAATATTTATTTTATTTAAATTGGGCTTTTAACACCTTGAATGCTAGAGAGATTATCAATGCATTGCAATGCAATACATAGGAACCTCTGTATCATTCATGGTAGTAAAATACCCCTTTAAAGCAATGGGAAATTGTAATTCTCCACTATCATGCAGTGGGTTTGTGCAGATTTTCTTCAGTTCTTCTTAACCCTTAGAGTGTCAGTGAGCTACACAACACAGTGGTTCTCAATGCATTGTATACCCCTGTGACATTCAAAGAGTTAAACAAGACTCACAGCGTGTGCAGAATTGCAGTACATAAAGCCCTGAAAAAAACATGGAGTAACTACAGTAATTCATGAATTTTGCCAGCACTGTCAATAAATCCTCCATCATTTTCAAATTCATTTTTAAAAAGCAGGTGCTAGATTACATTTTACCACAGCGCAAGACTGCAATAAATATGTTGGCTCGCCAATGTTATTAACTTTTGATACATATCCTTTGAGCTCTCTTAAACTTGATTTACCATAATTGCTTTTCTCTCTTCTACTTTGTATCGTGAAGTAAATCTGAGCTGTATTGGACAGGGCTGGAAAACTTGTGGCTCTCCAGTTGTTGTTGGAACTCAACTACCATCATGCAGCTCTATAAAAATGTTTGGAGTTGTAGTCCAACAACAGTTGAAAAGCCACAGATTTCACAGCTGCATTAAAGTGATAGTATTGTTTCACCAGAAGGGCAGCTATGATTAATCTTCATAGTATTTGGGCCATTGTGAGTGTTATTTCAATACAGTCAAAGTTGTAGATCAAGAGTAATTGAATGATAAACTATCTCCCTCCTGCCCCTTTTACCTAGCATAAGTCACATCCCCTCAGATGTGAAATCTAGTCTCTTGACCAGACAGGTCACAGCAAGGGACAATCTTTTTAATGTGTGCATAAGGAAAACCCTGCCCTCCTTGACATGTTTTTTAGGTTTTTCTTTATGCTCACTGAAGATTGTCCCTCTCTGCAATCCATCCAGACAGTCTTGCTGCTCTGAAGTGAGCAGTGTTACATCAATAAAAGGGGAGTGTGGATACTTTATCATTCAATTACTCTTGAACTACAACTCCGACAGTACTGAAATAACTCTCTCCACGGCCCAAATACTATGACGATTAATCAGAGCTGTTTTTTTGTGAAAAATTACTATTCCTTTAAAGGGATGATAATGTTTCATAATAAAAGCAGCTCTAATTAATCATCATAGTATTTGTACTTTGGAGAGTGTTATTTCAATTCTGTCAGAGTTGTAGTTCAAGAGTAATTCAATGACAAAGTGTCCCCCTCCCGCCCCTTTTACTGATGTAACACTGCTCAGCCAGATCAGAAAGGAGGTGCCCAGGTAGACTGCAGAGAGGGACAATCTTCAATTAAGATAAGGGAAAAAGCTGAAAAGCTTGTCAAGGGGGGCAGGGCTTTCATTGTTTTCATAGGAAGAAGAATGTCCCCTGCTGTTATCTGTCTGGTCTTACAACCAGATTCCACATCTGAGAAGAGATGGCTTACACTAGGTAAAAGGGGCGGGAGGGGAAACTTTGCTTGTGAATATCTCTTAAACCATAAAGGTTTGAGAGATAAGACTTATATCATTCTTCATATTTTTTTAATGCCTACAAAATAAAATAAATTTAAAATGAAGTATTACTATCCCTTTAAAACAACAGATGCACTATGCAGCCCTTCCCAGTTTTAAATACTGTTTTAATTCCTTCAGTTCTGCAGTCCTTACCTTTGTTCACCTTAGAGTGAACACTACTGAACCCAGTTAGTAGAGAGTGGATTAGAATATAATGGAATTATATTTTAACCCCTTAGTTCCTAGAGATGTCTCCAATACTTTGATACACCATGAATTGGAGACATATCTTGCAGCCAAGGGATTAACAGGAAACTATAATGGAATTATTCTCTGTGATTAGCGTATTCCCGGCAATCATAAACTTGAATCTTCCGTGCATTCATCATAGCTTTAAAGAACTGCAATAGGTAATTCAAGAGACACTTAAAGCATTGTAAGGATTAATAGATGTCTAAATATGTATTTTCTGTCTCATTGAAAGCTTTCAGTTACAACAGCAATTCTACGTAAAAATTGTACCACAGTAACAATAAAATAAAAGTGCTCACTCTGGCGTCATTAGTAACTTTTAATGTCTTTCTGTAACTTTCTCAAATACTTTTATGTTTGTGTAAAAGCAATGGAGATATATCCTACAAGGTCACATGGAAAACTATTCGATTGTATCTTCTCATGAATAAAAAAACATACATAAAACAATGAATCATGCATTATCCTATTGGCACCCATGTGGCATTGCGATTCATCGCAAACAAAAGATACATTTTAAAAAGCATATCTAAGCCGAGTATTGTAATGATTAATGAAACATTTACTGGGATACTGTCAGATATTTTTGATATATTTCTGTAATCACAGATCCAGAATTTAGCAAAAAATCTTCCTAATAATAATCCCTCATTTAAAGGGGATGTATCACATAAAAAGAAAACATTGCCCATAGGTTTGATTACTAAAGTATTATTAGGGAAGCAGTTTGTTTTTATGTAGCTCATTTTGCAGATATTCTACTTTTGTCAGATAGAGCTGTGCCGAAGAATCAGCGCACTGCATTATGCTGACAGGCACAGCTCTATCTGACTGCCTAATTCTCCTCCCACCTCCCTCCCAGCTGCCCCAGCATTCATGTTTCCCTTTGGTGTGCTGTGAATGTCTTCTATCATTATAGCAAGCTCCGGTAAACAACTTCAGTATAAGGTGAACTGGAGCTTGCTAGAATGATAGAAGCCATTCGCAGGACACCAAAGTAAATCATGAACGCGCCCCCTGGGGCAGCTGGGAGGGAGATGGGAAGAGAAGACAAGCTGTGCTGTGCACATTATGTGGAAGTGCACAGCACAGAACATTAAATATCTTCAAAAGTAGTTACATTACAAAAATCAACCAGCTTGCCTTTAGTAACCAAACCAATGGGCATTTTTTTTTATGTGATACATCCCCTTTAACTTAAAATGACCAGAAAATCCTAATGACCTCAATGAATTTTGCCGTTGCGCTTTTTCAAGACATACTATCTTCTATTAGTCCTGCATGTCATGTCTATGGTGGCAGCCATGACAGTTGCTAGCAGAGATCACAGGACCTCAAACTTTGCTGACTGCACATCGTAAGCTTAAGTAGGCTCATGTACTCAGTCTGTATTTTCTGTGTAAAGATGGGAATATACTTCAACCTAAATATAAATACTTTTGTAAGGCCTCATTTAGAATATGTAGTACAGTTGTGGCACCCGTTCTTTAAAAAGAATGCAGAAAAGTGCAGACATGTTCAACAAAACTGGTAAACCGTTTGGAGGATCTCATTTATAAAGAGAGACTAGCCAAACTGGGTTTGTTTACATTAGGTAAGAGAAATATAAAGGGTGATATGATTACTATTTACAAATATAGCCCATGCAGTACAGAGAACTCTCTAAGGAATTATTTACTCAAAGAGTTGAACAAAAAAAATCAAGAGATCATCCATTAAGACTGGAGGAAAGGCACTTATGACTCAAAGGCTGTAATTTTCTTTACAGTAAAAGCAGTAAAGTTGTAGAATTATTTGCCTTGGGATGCTGTATGTGCAGATACAATAGTTGCTCTCAAATGGATTCTTTCTAGAACAAAACAATATTGAGAATTATGACTGCTTTATTCAAAGCAGGTAGGATAGTGATCTAGGCAAATACCCGACTGCCATTTGGATTCAGGAAGGAAATGTTTTACTCACTTTGAGCTTAATTAGAAATGGCTTCAATGGAGTGTTTTTTTTTGTTTGTTTTTTCCTTCCCCTTGCTCATAGGCTGAACTTAATGGACACATCTCATTAACTATGTTATTATGTCTGCTTCAGTCTGAAAAAGCTGCCTGCAATTGTCATGCCGTCTTCCGTGGATATGATATCTAGGACTGGGTGAAGATGTTATATCCTGAACAAAGGTTCAAGGGCAAAATTCTTAAGGATCATCAGGATTTTCTGACCATAGTAAGGTATTAAGTTGGTTATTATAAGCATGAGTTAGTTCTCTAGTAATAAGAAGAATTGAAACATTTGTGGAACAAATCATTTGCACAGGGGAGAAATACAAATTCACACTGAATAAAATCTCTGTTTATATCAATGGAATTTGGAAAATTATTATATGCCCCTGCATCTTACGGCCTTATGCACCTTTTAGTTGCAAATGTATACAATTTTCAGGTGTGTTCATAACTTGGAATCTTAAAGTGGAGCTTTCACTGTAAAAAATAGGGGATTTTCAAAGAGCTTTCAGAATCACCTACTTTTATGTTAACCATTTGTAACATAAATATAAGTGTTAATGTAGATCAGCATGTAATGCTTCAATCTGGCTAGCATACCTGACAGATTTGCACTGACTGACAAATCAAGCAAAATATCTAACATAACTCTTGGAGGGGGGTTATGAGCTAAGGTGTGATAAATCGGTGATAAAGAGGAGATAAATTAAAACTTATCCAGTAAGTTCACTTACACAAATCCTGTTATTCTAAGGAGTCTATGCACTATGATCTATTCTACTTGAGAAATCTTAGTGCATAAGCTCCATAGAATGACATAGTAACTAGAGAAGTGATAGCACTGGAGATTTGTGGGGTTATGCACTAAGGAGTGATAAAGAGGTGATAAAGCGGAGACCACAGCACCAGTGCTATCACTTCTCCAGTTAATATGTTATTCTATAGAGCCTATGCACAAAGAGCTCCAAAGTTGGAGAAATCTTCATACATTGAATTCATAAAATAACATACGAACTGGAGAAGAGATATCTCTGGGGAAGTCATCTCCTCTTTATCACCTCTTATCACCGCTTAGTGAATCTCCCCCGTTGTCGCCTCTTTATCACACTTTAGTGCATGTCCCCATAGAAGTTATTTTTTTACAATATGACATAAAATTTCAAACTACCATTCTGGTAGCGTTGTCAGCTACATTAATCTGTATATTAAAATTGTACTTGTAATGTATTTGTGTGTTTAGAATAATAAATAAAAATAATTAATTAAATAATAATTTTATTCACATCCTTCCTATAGCCAATGGCTGACATAAAAGTTTGTCCAACCAATAGGAGAGAGTCCAGGCAGATGATTGGGGATAAAGTGAACAATGCTACAAAACATTTGACAGATGTACAAATACCGTGCCTGCCTATTTACTTTGAAAATTGTGCTCTTTATGCCATTAGTTTCAAGGGTTGGGAAAAGTGAGTGTGGGTTGGAATGGCATGTCATTATTCTACTCATTTTTTAACTCCATGTATTTATTAGACACAGAGGAAATCAGTATAAAATTCTTCTGTTTTCCTGCACATGCTATAGGAGTGGAATTCAGCAATGTTTTCATTAAAATCTTAACTCTGATTTTGTTGTATACTCCTGTATGTACTAAGGCATTAATACACACACATATGTGCAGGCACAGGATTGTAAAGCCTGAAAATAAACATTGTGGCTGGACTGTGCTGGCAGACTCTTACCAGAGATATTTTAAGAATGTTTTAGATACCTGAGAAATTTGTGAATCAAGGCCCCAAATATAAGAATAGTGCACCTTTAAGTGTTTGCTTTCCTTAGGACCATTAATACAAGCCATAGTGGTGTGTTGTGCACCCAGAAAAGTTTGTTCCTTCCTGGAAATCTGGCACCTTTAAGCATTAAAGGTGAGGGTAAGCACATGTATTAAAATGCCCGGTTCATATATATATATATATATATATATATATATATATAAAGAAAGAAATGGTAATATGTCATGGAACCAGTGCACTCACAGGACTTGTGAAAAAATGATTTTTATTTTTTTCACAAGTCCTGTGAGTGCACTGGTTCCATGACATATTACCATTTCTTTCTTTATATTAGTTATACCAGTAGCACCCAGGCAGTTGATATATATTTTTTTGTTTTGTAAGGAGTGCCCAAATCTGCATTTGATATATATATATATATATATATATATATATATATATATATATATATATATATATATTACAATGATTACTCATTATCCAGGATAGCTGTTGGCTTCATCTCTTGTATTTAACTTTTTTGCTCAGCAGCATGTCTCCCCTGTTTTTCAGTATAGATGCATGAAAAGTCCTGCTATTTTTTTTCTGTGGAAATTCCTGCTCATAAAAAAATTCTATAACTTAATCCATTTCACTACCACCAATGAATTTCCTATGAGAATTTTGTCATTTCCCACGTCTGCTTTCTAAAGATTCAATAATTGTCACCACGTTACAATAAAAATCTGAAACCTACCTTCCAGTTGCGAGAACTGTAGAATCAGAGAGGGCTACAGAGAGAAGGGAAGCAGCAGTGCAGCTGTTACTACTGCTGTCTGCTGCATTGCATTAAGTGTGTGTGTATGTCTATGTTTTAGTCTGTGAGTGACTGTAGCTATGGGAAAAATTAGTAACAGGAGATAGAGGGTTTCTTCTGCCTACATAGAGGAATCCAGGAGCAGAGTGGTCAGCAGAGCTCACCAGCAGATAGTGTTGCCACCGCCGCCACCCCATCCCCTGTAGCTCAGAGACACCAGATCCCATCAGCAGCATATAGTGCTGTCACCACCTACAAGATCCCCTGTAACTCAAAAATGCAAAAGCCCACCTGTATATAGTGCTGCCAACACTCCCACCACATGCCTTGTGACTCAGAGCTCAGCACAGACACTAGGTATTGGTGTACTTGCCACCATTCCACCTCATCCTCTGTGACTCAGACACTTCTGATATCACCACTGTGTCAAGGATATACAGGAAAGGGTTAAACAGTAGACCCAATTAGGTTGTATATCTTCACATAAACAGGTAAAATAATAATATTAAATTAATTTGCGAACTTTACACAATACTAGGTATTGACACGCTACTTCACAGTAAAGAATTGATTAAAATAACCAATTATGCATATTTGTGCAAATATATGTATATATATAATTTATTTAGGTAAAATATACTCTATATAAAGTGTAATTAACAATGATGTAAATTAGTGAACACCAATTGAAATACATACAGTAACTCAAAACCCAATATCACAAAACAGTATTACTAGCATCAACAGGGTTAACATTACATAGGTTTATCCAGAGGTATTAGGTAGCAATATTTGAACACAACAGAATAGATAGGGTTAATTGATCCTTACAATTAATTACAATATAGTTGGCAGCAGCAAATATGCATACTTCTGCCACAGAAACCTTATAAAGCATGCTAATTAAGGTCTAAGGTATGTAGTTATGTGAATGCTTTTAATAAAACAAAACAGGTCACATAACTATTTACTTATACCATATAAAAAGAGCAAAATTTAGAAAATCTTATCTGGAATAAAATCCCAGATTTAGATAAATAGAATTTATTTATCTACTGTTTTCAATATTGCATACCTTCTAGATAAAACATATAAATCGCATTTATTATTGTCAATAATAGATTAAATCAAGAATATATTTAGACTTAAATCAAATAATATATGTCTACAAAGCACCATAAAAACAAATACATTCATACAACATATACTATGAAAATGACAATAGCAATCCTATTTGTTACACCTACAGTGCCCCTAGAGTTAATCCACAGATATAATTTATTTGGATGCCCCACCCAAGATGGTAGTTTCTTTTGTCTAGTGAGAGTTTAAAAGAAACTTCCACTTTACAAAAGTTAGGCCCAAACACACATGCAACAAAGAAATTCCTTGAAACACACACCAAAATGGACACATAGCAGATTAAGGGTTGATTAAAGAATTTACCAGATCAACATAAGCTAAACTAACCTTTCCAGAAACACAAATATAGTCTTCTAGAGTTATCAGTAATTAGATTAACTAATATATACAATACTATATTGATTTTACTGCTATAAACTATTTTAAAATTATCTGGATAAATTAGAAATGAATTATTTAATTCTGCTTAGTTCCAGAATAAACTAAAGCTATAAATAGCTTATTATAATATGTTGCTGTATACAGCTGGCCAGGCCTATATCTAGCAAAATTATTATAAAATATCTTTCCTCAAATATAGAGAAAAATATATAATTCTTAAAATTTTTGCAGAATTAAAATAAAGAAAATATAATTACCAGACAATAAATGTAGGTTTCTTAGAGTTTCTTTGGGCCTATCAGGGATCAGAAGCCTGAATCAAGGAAACAAAAGAGGAAACAGAGCCAGGGAACTAGAGACCCCTCTATATCAATTCAGTACCTTTTAAAGTACAATTTCTCTTATCAGAAAGCACAGCCCAACCTCCCCTGATTGGATATCATTATAATATGACATCAGCTGCACTTTTCTGATTGGCTACTCAGTCATCTAATTTCAATATGATGTCATGAATTATTCTTGTAATTATTCTATGAACCCAGATGATGGCAGAGTAACACCATAATAAAATGTGCACATATAACAACATGGTCTGTATTCTCTCACACGTGAGATGGTCAAAAGGTTTTCACATTTCATGTACCTGTCATCCCTGGAATCTGTATCCTCAGTCTTTTATATAAGTTATGAACCAAAATCCCAGACGTTTTATCTCCTCTCATAGCCATTGGAATATGGTTGTCTGGAACTCAGCCCATAACTTACCATAAAAGTCGTTCAAATATTTCCACCCCCTATAGGCCCATTGACCCATTGTTTCTATCATGAGCTTGTTTAAACACATATTAAAACAGACTTTCAGACAATTCTGGTTTTAAAATTAAGCATCTACTCTCCGACAGGACAAGTCTCTCACAACTGTGACATCCCCAGGGTCCCTGGGGTGAATATCAGAAAGGGGCAGATGTCTGCATGCAATAGTAGCATCACAGGGTTACAGCTGCCTGTTGATGCACTGTATGTGAGTGTGACACCAGATATATGACGTATACATATGACACACTCACAGTTACCAGTACTACCACAAGTAAGAGAGGAGGAAGAATATGGCAGTGGTGCTGCTTCTTCTGAAGGTAGTGGTTGAGAGATTTTCTAGTTCAGACATACTAAGAATAGGTGAGAGAGAGAGAAAGAGAGAGAGATGATAGGAATGGTATCACCAGCAATGAAATTATGCTGTTTGGTGATATATTAGATTCTGAACTTCCTGCTGCCCAGTTGTCTGACTCCCAGCCCCAGCAGCATCATCAGATGTTAAAGCAGGATCAAACTGTTGTCCACCATGCTGGGCACTAGTGGGAGTGGAATCATCATCACCATCACAGAATGGCTAAGGGGGGTAGTTTAAGTATCAGCAGTGTTATGAGATGGGTGGATGTTCCACTTCATACTACTAGTGCTGATGATGGGGCAGAACAAGCAGCAACAGCACCACAAGCTAGTTCAGGTGCATCTGGGAAGAGGGTGTGCATTCAAGAAGATCCTTCTGTATCTCCCACCCTGAAATCATGGGTGTGAGATTACTTTTTCTTTTAGGCAGAACTGTGCAATTGTCCACAACTGCCACCTGTACACTTTGTGACAAGGCTGAAAATAGGAAGAAAGATGAGTCACGACTCGGCACATCCAGTCTAATAAAGCACATGCAACATAACCACCCTGAGGTGGATGTGGAAAATGTGCAACTGTAGCCTAAGAAACATACTGTGCTACTGCCATAGTGCCCCCTGTCCATCCACAATGACAAGAGCAATGTGATATGAGGCAACCCCACCAGTCCAGAATATCGACAATGTTTCATGCATCATCATCATCTAGTGATAGGATCTAAGGCTGCGCTACTACAAATATCTCATTTATCCCCTGGTACTGTCACTGGCATGTGACAAATTTGCCACCAGTACCAGCAGTAAACTATGAATCTATAAATGTAAGGATCTGGCAGTATGTCTTCACACATTGCACATTGTGTGGTACAATATCCACACATGGCAATGTTCTGGAGACCGATAGAATGCAGGTGATAAGGGTGCATATGCAGACTGTGCTCACTCCAGAACACATCATGCTCATATCTGGGAGGGTCAATTATTTTTATTGAGTAGTAATGACCCATTGAAAGTGTCCATCATACACTGCCCCTCCAGTCACTTGTTTCTTTGGACATAGACAAGAGGCACAGTAGCTGACAGCACCAAATTTATTGGGGGATCGTTTAATACTGCCAACATGAAATTAGAGCAGACCCAACAAAGTGCAGGCTCCCAAACCTTCCCCCACGTCACATCATTTTCACACACTGTGCATACTGCAGTTGTATATAAGTGCACAGTCCCTCCCTGCCCCTAAATAAAAAATATTCCAGCTCTCATTATTTTATGGCAGGTGGAGGAGAATGATTATGGTGAAGAAGTAGCAGAACTGTTTTCCAAATAAATGTACCTTTTACATGGCATTTCTGAACAAATTACTTTTAGAGGATATCAGTTTGTATTCAGATTCTGGAGGGCCTTCTGCAAAAGTGGGGGAATCTCCTCTGCCTATCACCCACAATCTAATGGTCAGACAGAAGGACAGGACAAGAACCTTGAGCAATTTTTGCTCTGTTATTGAAATCAGAAACAAGACAATCAGAAAAACGTAAAGGGATAGTAAAGTCCCTTAAAGGGATAGTAATACTTCATTTTAACTTTATTTTATTTTGTAGACATTAAAAAAACATGAAGAACGATATAAGTCTTATCTCTCAAACCTTTATGGTTTAAGAGATATTCACAAGCAAAGTTTCCCCCTCCCGCCCCTTTTACCTAGTGCAATCCATCTCTTCTCAGATGTGGAATACAGTCCATAGACCAGACAGATAACAGAAGGGGACAATATTCCTACAGTGAAAACAATGAAAGCCCTGCCCCCCTAGACAAGTTTTCAGGTTTTTCCCTTATCTTAATTGAAGACTGTGCCTCTCTGCAGTCTACCTGGGCACCTCCCTTCTGCTCTGGCTGAGCAGTGTTACATCAGTAAAAGGGGCGGGAGGTGGAAACTTTGTTATTGAATTACTCTAGAACTACAACTTTGACAGAATTGAAATAACACTCTCCAAAGTCCAAATACTATGATGTTTAATTAGAGCTGATTTTATTATGAAACATTACTATCCCTTTAAAAAGCATATTCTAAATCATAGATGCACTAAAAAAAATTTAATGTGCTTAATCCTTTCTCTCAAACCGTTATGGTTTGAGAGATGTAATAAAATAAAGACCTCCGCTCCCTCCCCCTTCTTATGTGTGCGCTGTACAGCAGATGTCATGAAATCCTGCTTCCGGGACCAGACGGCGGCTCTTCAGGAGAGCTGTCATCTAGAAATTTAAGTATAATTACTTCATCAGAATGGTCCACAACATGTGCTTGCAAGCCAGGCACATGTTGTAGACCATACCAATAAAGTAATTATACTTAGATATCTGGATGACAGTGCTCCTGAAGAGCCGCCTACAGTCGGGAGACCGGATTCTGCCTCTGACAGCTTTACAGCTCGTCAGGCAGAAAGGGGAGGGAACGGAGGTATCACAGTGCCCCTGACTGCTGACTTCTGCTGTCAGTCAGGTGTGTGTACTCTCCATTGGCCGCCTGTCTTTTGCCCGCCCAGTATTACCTATATAGACTGGGCTGAGGCACCCTTTGGTTGCCCTTTCGTGGTGTCTCTATGTCAGCAGTCACCTTGCCTGTACCTGTACCTGTTCCTTGGGCCTGTTTCGCTCTGCTACCGGTGTCAACGTTCTCCAGTAGTCAGTGCCTCTCCTGCGTGGTTCCTGCCTCCGTTCCAGATCCAGTTGGGCTGCCGTTCCTGCTTCCGTTCCTGATCCTGTGCTGCCATTGTTCCTGCTCCGTTCCTGACCTGGTTGGCAGTCCTGTCGTTCCAGTGGTCGTCCTGGCTTGTCTGCTGTTCCTGCTGCTGTACTCTCACTGTCATCATCTGACTGCTGGGTCGCCTGGGCGACATTCTGATCACTGGTTTGCGCCACATTCACCGGTTGCTGATTCCGCTGTATAGAACCAGTTGGGCTTCACAGTTGTCCAGTACGCGGTACTGGTTTACTCCACATTCACTGGTTGCTAATCTGGCTGTATAGAACCGGTTGGGCTTCTCTGTACTCCAGTACGTGGTACTGGTTTAATCCACATTAACCGGTTGCTGATTCCACTGTATAGTACCGGTTGGGCATTCCTGTTGTCCTATACACGATTCTGGTTTACTCCAAATTTACCGGTTGCTAATCTCGCTGTATAGAACCGGTTGGGTATCCCTGTAGTCCAGTATGCGCTACTGGTTTATCCTCATCTACCGGTTGCTGATTCCGCTTATAGAACCGGTTAGATGCTCTTGTCCTCCACGTTCACCGGTTGCTGATTCGCTAGTATAGAACCGATTAGACACTATTGTTGTCCTATACTCCATACTGGTTTACTCCACATTAACTGGTTGCTGATTCCGCTTATAAAACTGGTTGGGCATTCCTGTCTTCCAGTACGTGGTACTGGTTTACTTCACATTCACCAGTTGCTGATTCGCTAGTATAGAACCGGTTAGACACTATTGTTGTCCTATACTCCATACTGGTTTACTCCACATTAACTGGTTGCTGATTCTGCTTATAGAACTGGTTGGGCATTCCTGTCTTCCAGTACGTGGTACTGGTTTACTTCACATTCACCAGTTGCTGATTTGCTAGTATAGAACCGGTTAGACGCTATTGTTGTCCAATACGTTACTGGTTTACTCCACATTACCGGTTGCTGATCCATCTATATAGAACTGGTTTGCTATACTATTGTCCAGTGCGGTACTGGTTAATCCTTCAGTCACCGGTTGCTGCTGCCTCCATTATTGAACCGGTTTGGTTTCCCTGGTTGTGAGACTGGTTTGCTCCACTGTTCCATCTTATGCTGCTGTTCCATCTATTCAGCATTTGTGAAGCTGTCCTTCTGTCCTCCTGGCTGCCTTGCCCGGTATATTGACAAGGCCGGTAGAGCCATATTCAGATTGATTGTTACCCTCCAGACTGCCTTGCCTGGTATATTGGCAAGGCCGGTAGAGCCTGTCTCCATTCCACAGTGCCATCTTTCAGGCTGCCTTGCCCGGTATATTGGCAAGGCCGGTAGAGCCACATTCAGATTGTCGTGTAACCCTCCAGGCTGCCTTGCCCGGTATATTGGCAAGGCCGGTAGAGCCACAGTTAGATTGTCGTTTTGCCCTCTAGGCTGCCTTGCCCGGTATATTGGCAAGGCCGGTAGAGCCTACCCTGCTGTATCTTGCAAATACTACTGTTTGAATCCATTATGTACATGTGATATATGTGTATGTTCAGGACCCGTGAGGGTTCCCATTAAACTTTTCAATAAAGTCTGATTTTTATCTTACTCTGTGTCTGAGAGTCAAAACAAACCGTGACAGGAGGACTTTATTTTCTTATTTCTCTCAAACCATAACAGTTTGAGAGAAAGGATGAAGCACATTAAATGTTTTTTTAGTGCATCTACAATTTAGAACATACTTTTTAAGGGACTTTACTATCCCTTTAACTCTCTTTGCCTGAGATCTCATATAACCTGTTGTTCCAAGACTTTCTTGGGTGCTCCCAAAATCTTATGCTCAGGGGTCCTCCCTGGTTGATATCTGGAAAGGTGTACATGCCTCCAAGCTTACCAAAAAAACCTTCTGATAAACATCACACCTATTCTCCTCAGTATGCTTCTTGGAATATGGTCTGGCTGTCTACAAAAAAAACATAAATTATGCCAGACATCTGATAAATTCGTTCTCTGCTATGTTGGGCCTTACAAGATTCTTCAATATAACAACCAGGTCTCCTACAAGAGGGAGATTCATTAAAGCTCAGAATTACTCATACTTTCCTTGTGTCCTTGCTCAGGACCTGTACTGACAATCGCTTCATCTTCTCTGCAACTCCTCTCCTCTTGTGTTTTTGGAAGGGCATAAATAATATCTGATAGACAAAATTTTTTACTGAAATATATTCAAGTTAATGATTCATTCTCTCATGAATCAAAACTGCTATCACCCTAAGGAAAGCTATTAGGTATCAGTTTTTAAAATTTATGCCACTGCCACCATGCCACCAGCCATATCTTGGAACGCTGATGGATGTCCTTTGATTGGGTTTAGTGCTAGAATCTTCTCCCGGAGACACTGTTCTGCTATTGCCTGCAGTTCTGGAAACACCCGCTCTACTTTCTGCTGCTCTGGATTTACCTCTGTTTCTGACTGCCTTGCTAGACAAACCCTAAGGCCTATAGAAAGCAAACATATTAACATTTTAGTGGACATGTAAAGTGTTTACACTGGCTAGCGGCCCAGATCCTTGTGTCTAGTTTCCAGTGCTTGACCTTGACTTATTCATGACTTCATTTGTTTGCTACATGTCCTGATTTCTGCTATGTTTCTGACTAAGATTCTGCCTGCTTATATATGTCGTGCACTTTTGGTTTCTTGTGATTCTTCCTTGGAAGATGCTGATTCTACAGTCCCTGTAACATTATCCTGTGGCATACGTATTTCCTTTGTGCTTCTGATACCCTGCTGCTTCCATCTCACTTGCAGTTGGCATCGCTCTCTAGCTGCCCATCTCTAGCAGCTCTCTGAAGCAGCTTTTGGAGTTTGCTTGATCTGCCAAACCATAGCTCCCTAGCAGTCTTATACCACTAATGTCAAGTAAGTGCCCAGTTTCCTCCTCTACCCTGTGGCTATGCCTTCTGTCCATAGCCTGACTTTGTAGTCTGTATTGCTATCCAAATCAACAAAACAACACTATTACTCTTGATAGTGTAATTGTAAAATCGAATGAAACAAGACTAACAAGAGAAAATAATAAAGTTGAAATGGAAGGATCTCTCAGTTCCTCCTCCAAAATAAAGTTACATGCATTGTTGATTACTGAATTAGTGTGTATGTGTGATTGAATACAGAATATTACATTGTATGCTGTCTGTTTGTACTCTGAATCAAAATACACTATTACACTTGATAGTGTAATTTTAAAATTATATCATAAACAACATAAACACTAATGACATTAAAGTATTATCAACATCTTTCAGCAATATAAAGATCATAAAAAAATTATTACATTTGAAATTAACATGGTTGATGTGTATGGTGCTGGTGAATACATGACAATGATTATGAAAAGAAAGGAATGTTAGACAAATTATATACAGTTTCATGTATCATTCCAATATAACCTTGCATTAATACTTGTCAATCATTCATTAATGTTCATAGCACTTATTCAAACTGTCAAAGATGGTGACAACTGTGCAAATCCCTCCACCTCAGTGCTAGTGTTACAACATGCACCATATGCTTCTCTGTCTAGTGTTTTTTCCAATTCTGTTGCATAATCAGATGAATTAGATGCTGATTATTTTTTAAGTATTTAAATGTACACACTGTAGCTAGATAGACAGATAGTCCCACTGTCATTAATGATATAACCAGCTGTATTGACAAACTGTCCAGACTGCAGCTGCTGGTAGGCAACTAAGGGTTTCCACAGCAGTACACTTCAGTGCTGGCCACATGCACTGTTTTATTTACCAGTGCTCAAAGGAGTAATCATTTTGCCTAGCACAAAGTTATCATGCTGTAATCATCTTAGGTGCAGTTAGGCCACTCCTTGTGAGTCAGTTACTCAAATTCTGGAAGAAAGTCCCATAGAAGTTTACCAGTGCCAAGACCAACACCACAAATGTTAGACTTCCACCCCTGAAATACATTAATTGCTTTCTGTGATGATGATGATGATGAAGATGATTGGATGATGATATGTGTTCTGTAAAATGTGAGAATGTTGTAGTTGCTGATGATGAGGGTATAATCATTTTGCTTACTTTCTTTTCACCATACTTTCTATTTCTTGCCCCACCATTCTCTCTTCCTTCACAAAGCAATCCTCCACTCAATGTATAAGGCTTTATTTACATGCCAGCAAATAATCCTCTTTAGAGTGTTGCTTACTCCTTGGTACAAATGCAGACATATTGCATTTAAAGTGGGGGTCCAGCAATGTAGGAATAATTTATTCCTCATTGCTTTTGATAGAGACTATACATTTAAACAAAACATGTCTTAAAGTGATAATTAACCTCCTTTTTGACTTTGCAAGTGTATAATATGTATAGTCAAATTACCTATACTTTTTTTATCTTCATCTTCTCCTATTATTTTTTTTTACACTTGTATCTCCTTGACAGGGAGCTCACTGAATTTCCATTTCCAGAAAGCTTCCTGCTAGGAACTGTGGAAGAAGTGATTGTGATACAATGTTACCAACTCCCTTCAACATTGAGATCTTTGTACCCTTTAGTGGAGGCAGTTGTTTTGCTACAGGAACAGTGTAACATTGTATCACTATCCTTGATGTCACAGTCTCTGACATAAAGCTCTCTGGAGACTGAAATTCAGGGAGCTCCCTGCTTAGGATGTGAAAGGTGAAGATTAAAAAAAAAAAAGTGCAGACAATGTGACTTTAAATTGTATGTACTTGCTGGATATGTAAAGTCAAAAATGAGGCTGACTGTCTGAACGTAACTGGTATAATGAAGGCAAGTAAGCATAGCTGAAGTTGTCTGTTTTATACTGGACATCAAGGTCTGAGAAGATGATGTATTCCTGTGTATGATTCTTTTAACGTGGCAGCAGCTGATAAGAATTATGTTGTTTCCACTAATAAACTGTTCATTTATGAGTCAACACTTATTTATGCCGACAGTTTTCAGTGTTACATAAAGCCCTACAGACTTGATAAATCAATTACTTTGTAAGTGCCCAGAGCTGACAGCTTAATTTCTGGAAAGAGATAGCATTTGATGTCATCCTGAGTCACACACAATTTTCTTTTCCTTGTTTGTTTCAGACATAAATGAATGCCAGGAGCAGACAACTCTTTGTGATCGCATCTGCCACAATGAACGTGGTTCCTTCCACTGCCATAGCAATGTTGGCTTGTACCTTGGGAATTATGGGAGATAGTGCATTAGGTAATAATGAGGCTGATGTAGCAATTCTGGAGTAAACCAGCTGCACAATAGAAGACAAAAAAATGAATAAAATAATCATTGATTTAACCCTTTGAGTGCCAGAGTGGTATCAACACATTGCAACGCAATGCATTGGATACCACTCTGGCACTCACAGGTTTAAATGTGACTTTTCACTGTTTGAATGCTAAATAAGTCTTCAGTGCACTGCAAAGCAATGCACTGGAGAACGTTCTGGCATTCAAGGGGTTAATAGCCCCAGTTAATCAATGAGAATTTGGGGAATAATTTCCTCTTATAGTGCAGTTGGTTTGCTCTAGAATTTATCCAGTTCTACCTGGTATATCAGTCTAGATTTGATTTTGGATAGTTTGTTGGCTTCCTGATGAATAAACAGATTCTTGCTGCTTTCCAGCAAAATGTAACATTCAGTCTATTAGCATTAGGCATAGTAGGCAGCTGCTTAGGGTGTTGGTTTTGAAGTGATGAATCTTGGTACTAGCCACACCATATTGAGCTTTGGGTATTTCCATGGCCATATCATTGCCCTGCAGCAGTTACCCTTTACTGGTTTATGAAATACAGTTTATTGCCCAGTTTATATATTGCTGAAATATCCAGTTTATACACTAACATACTTTCCAAGTGTCCCTCTTTAGGAGGGACAGTCCCTCTCTGAAACCCACATCCCTCTGTCCCTTTTTCCTACCCTTGTTTCCCTCTTTTTAGGAGATCACAGTGTGTGGTGTGTGTGCATATAAGTGTATCAAGTTGTACCACAGCAATAAAACTCAAATTACTATTTGTATAAACTTCAGTATATGTTTATAAATTAGTATGTTTAAATAAAATAATTTGTTATTGCTCTAAATCACTTACACAGTTACACAAAGAAGTGTCAGTAAGTCATGAAATAACCTAAAATTTCACGGTAATGCCTTGCCTATCAGCCATACGCCCAGCAAAAACCACCTAAAATAAAAGACAAAAGTGTCCCTCTTTGGCCATTTGAAATGTTAGGAGGTATGCACTAAGTTGATCATTGTATTTACCAGTTTTCAAACACCTGTCCTGGCCAGTTTCATTGCATTCAAGGAGCTAGAATGCCCATTAAATTCAAAGGGATTTTTTCTGGAATTGAGTGTGTAACGGATCCTACCCGTTACTTGAGTCCTTGTCTGGCCATAAGACTGTTTAGCTAAAGAGACTGTGGACATTTTGCCCTGGTTGTGCACTAGAAAGACTTTGGATAGACTTTATGTGAATAGGGCGAATGGATTTTATTACACAAAACTGCCTTGTGTTAGACTGCTGGCTTGCTTCCAAGGGAATGGGCAGTGAGGGGTTAATTATTCCAATGTGTATTGCAGTCCCTCAAGCCATTGTATTGTGTACTGTACGATGTATTGAGACCCCATGCCGTGTGTTAATCCATTCACGCCCCTCAGTCTGTGAGTCACCTATTGTACAACCTAAAACTCTGTTGTCAGTCCTTTGTATTATATGTTGTGATTTGATTACCTCTGTGAATGCTCCCATTGTGTCAGCCCTTACCATTTGCTGTTGATCCCTTGTCTTATGTTTGGATTGTATTATCTCTGCCCCTCACCCTATTATATCTGGTTGGCCCATGTATTTCAGTGTAGTTGATCTGTATAAATATGTGTGGTTTGGTACAATAAAGTCAGTCTTATTCTGAGTGAACAAGTAGTCCTGGAGCCTTGTATTGCTTATGGTCTAAAGTGTCCACTCTGATACCCATCTGCGGCAAGTATCCTGAATCGTCGACCGCCTGCTGCCAGCTTCCTGCGGCCCAACTTTGTATGCTGTCAGACGGTGACGTGTACTCCATCTTCTCATCCTTGTGTTCCTACGACATCTTCCAGTGATCCTTTGACCGGGAGTAGAGGTCTCACTCTCTGCTGCCCATGCTTCCCTGCTTCCAGCGATCCTGCGACTGTTTCAGTGACCGTCCATACTTCAACCGGTGCATCCGACGGCGCTTATCTGGCGTAGAGAGGGAGAGACCCGGGAACGGCGGCGGAAGGCGACACGGTCCCTTCCTAGCTTCCGTTACAGGGTGAAATTTGTACACTCTGGAAATTGCTCATTTTATGTTTTCTGAACGAGGAACTTAACTTTTCTTCTGTGCCAGGAAAAAGGGGATGAAACTGGGGGCAGGGTTAAGTGAGGAGTGCTGGTGTGGCCATTGGTAGTGATGGGGGTGCTTAGAGTACCCTGCCTTGAGGCACCTAAGATATAGATCCAGTCCTGGTTACTAGATATAAGTGGATTGTACACTTGATGTATACAACAAGTATACACTTAATGTGGCAAACATTTAAAGTGGAATTTTCACCTTAATTCAACATATTTGAAAACTTCATTAAAAACTTCCTATATGTCATGTTAACCAAAAGGCCATCAAACATACAGTTCAGGAGATAGTTATACTTCTTTCATATACTAATGTATTCTAATTACATTTCCATATGCAAATTAAGATAATCAACAATGTTTCATATGTTAATTAAGGTTTTTGGTGATGTGTCATATGCTAGTGTAGGTTTCAATTATGATTCATATGCTAATGAAGCTCTGTGCAGTACCAGGAAGTGTTAGTTTCACTTTGACCGGAAATACAAATGTGAATATTTTCCAAACTATACATCTGCTGGACTTTTGGTTAACATGACATATAGGTAGTTTTTAATGTAGGTTTTAAATACGTAAACTTGAATTAAGGTGAAAGTTCCTCTTTAACCTAAAAAAGTGCTCTTTATTCACTTTAAATCAATTTACTTTGTTGAGAATGTGAAAATCAATTAATGTGAGCACCCCCACACTACCCGTCTGCCATCTGTACAATCACATAGCTTTATTTTCACATATCAATTATGCATTTAGCTAAATTCATGTAAAATGTGTGTTATAGTGACTCTATTTTACTGCAGTTAGTTTCAGACTACAGGTTGGGGTGAATTTGAGCAAAATATGACATTACAGAACATTTTAATCCTCTGAGCGCCAGAGAGGTATCCAAAGCATTGCAACCTCTCTGGTACTCAAAGGGTTAATCATTTCTTGTTTCTCCCTATTTAGAAGCTCATCTTTGGGGGCAATTATATGAAGACAGAAGTTCATAAGGATGACATAGAAGAGTTATCTACTCAGTGAAAAAGAGGGGGAGAATAAAGGTACCAACATTCAATTTTATATACTATTGGATCTTATCAAGGTATTTTTTTTTTTTTATTTCAGGATGATTATATTTACAGCTGAATTATAAGCAATGCAAGCATGCCTTGACCACTACCAATACATACACAGGCTGGTGTAAAAAGGTGCAGTTCTGAAGCAAACCAGTTGTATCAATTTGGATAAACATATCAGTTGATTTAACCCCTTGAGGACTGGGAAAATCTGGGCTGGATTGCATTTAATGACCGGATCAATTCTGACCTTTTTTGACTATGTATTTGTTCAGTGGTATCTACAAAAAAATTCTTGAAGGGCTAAGCATGTGATTTGGGATTACAAGAAAGAGAGAGACTAGTATACATCTATATAATACCGATATCATATAATTATAACACAAATATATATGTTCAATGGTTTATTAAAACAATAAAAATTCTTATCTGAAATGACACTTAACATAAACCGTATAGCTACAGAAATTATGTCGATCCCCAATAGAACGTTACATGTATAATGTACAGTATTTCACAATATCTTTACCTTTCAGGTTGGCACGACACATCCACACCTCCCCTTCTTGGGCTCTTAAATCAGTGCTGTGCACATATATGTGGAACACCACACGTGAGCCTTATCTAGTAGCACCAGAACTCAATCCACACATACAAATATTACACACTAATCAGATCCTTGTGAGGTGGAGTAAAGTGTACAAATCGGTCAACCCAAATCCACCAATAATAAACTGTCCTACCAAATATTTGGAGGGCACTCGGCTCAGGTATATGGTTATCAGTGGGTTAATCCCACTGACCTGCCAATTAAATGGACCGAGCGTGGTTCAAAACAAATCACCTGTCAATTCAAACAAATACTATTATATACCCCAACAAGATATGTGCGTCAATATACCCAAACAGCCAATAAGCAGTTACCTAAACAAATATTCACCTATGTATACCAATATGGTCGCTGCAGACAACACTATTATTGGTATTAATGCCCACACAATAGTTACTTCATATATGATTCAGATGTTACAGTCTCTTCTATCCATATATCAGCCCTCCGCTGTGCTGATTAATCTTGGACTTAGAGTCTCTTGATGTACAGCTTGTATAGATATATATATTCCACTTAGAGTCTCTGGATATATGACTTATATATGGATATATATATATATATATATATATATATATGTTTCACTGCTATTCTTAAAGAGCCATCAAAGTGTAATCCTTGCTTTCATTCATATAATATCCAATGTCCATGTATGTTATATTGTTGCCTTGTATCCATATATGTTTCGGTTTTATAGCTCGATCACTGTGGCATCTTGTTATCCGCTCACCAAGGTTTTACTCTTGTTACCTTGTATCAAGGTCCTCCAGCAACCTTTCCTCTCCGTTCACCCGGGGCTGTTATATACACGGCAGGATATCTTTTACACTCTTCGTTCCATCAGGGATTTCCTACACTTTGAGATTGTTATTGTAGCAATGATGTTTCCTTTTTCTTTTTCTTTTCACTCTTACTTTTCTTTCAAGGTGGATATAGTATATTGTGTGGGCGTTATCCAAAGCTTTTCAAAATCCTCACTGATTTCTTTTTCAAGGATCAAACACAAACTTGAACAAACTCTTTGGGGAGCTTTGAGTGTGTTTTTCTTCCTAGCCCCTTACCATTACATTTTTTATACTTTGTTCAACAGTGTTTTCCCTCTAAGGCGTTTATTTCAGCCACACAAATGATATACTGTTTTTTCACATGCATGTAGGGATTTCTTTCGCTACTAGACTTATATGGATAACTCGCCATTTATTTTATTACAATTAAAGAAAATTGTAAAAAAACACAATTTTTATTTTTTCTCTGGTTATCATCTGGGCACAATGGGTTACATTTTTATGGAGACTGCATGAAGTTAAGACCAGTCATTTATACCTACAAAATGGGCAGTTTTAAGTGGGCACTGTCCCCCAGGAGTATAAATCCCCATGTCCCTCTTTTCCTCACAGATTTTCCATTTTTTTTTACATTACTGTTTGGTGTGTGTGTGTAAGTGTATTACTGTGCTTCACATAAATAAAACTAACATTAAACTTTAATTTTGTTTCATTACTTGTGTGTTAAACTAAAATTTCATAAATAACATAATTTGATGTTTTTCAACATTATTTTAAAATTATCAGAGTGGTGTCACTAGGTCATAAAGAGACCTACATTCATCCTGCCCAGCACCATCATTGAAGGGGTTAATACCCCAAACTTTGGTCTATTTAGGTTTTCTTTTGGGTCTGCTCTCTGCTTCTCTCTTCCTTACTCTCATCGTAAGGAAGAGAGAGACACACATTGCTTTTGTGAATGGAAAAGCAGATACATGTGACCGCTGTAGGAGCAATCACATGTACCGGCAGAAGAGAGAAGGACCGAAACTGAGCACTCCGGTCCTGGGGAGCTCAGTTTCAGCCTCCGCAGAATGATAGCAGTGTGCACCAAGGTGCGTTGCTATCATTTAACCCATGACGTTTCAGGACAGTCATGGGTCCTTATGGGAAGTTCACCCATGACAGTCCTGGCACGTCATGAATTTTTTAATGGGTTAAATAGTGCTTTTAACCCCTAGAGAGGTCTCCAACAATTGGGCAGACTATATGAGCCAAATGGTTCTTATCTGTTGTCAAATTCTATGTTTCAATATGTTTTTGTATTGTTAAGAAATGCACTGGTGTCCTCTCTAGCATTCTAGGGGTTAAAATTAAATTAATTGTAATTTATATTTTTTAGCATTCAAAGGTGCATTAATTTCAATTAGATCTATATGAATTTAGATTATATTTTTTTCATGTCCATCTCAACAGTTAGTTTGTTTTATCATCGCCCGTTGTTTCTCATACATTGGCCTCAGTGTTGCCCTATAAGAACTACAACAAGAATTGTTTAATGGCTGTTAACTCATTGAGTGCCTAGCACAAAAGGTTAAAGGAGTATTACAACTAAACTTTTTAAAAATATTTCATAGTAAACCTAGTTATAATCTACTTTACCTCATTTTAGTAGCTTTTTTATTTGTCAATGCCAGCTGGAGACCACTACAGCAATTCCTTTCCCAGCCATCCAAATAGAACAGTATGGGTAGAGAGTAAGCTCGGCTCCTGGACTTCCAGGAGATGCAAATTCATTACAGTTACCTGTCAGCTGCATGGCTTTAGTCTCTAATACCACCAGTGGCACTTAAAGATATATACTGAAGTGTAGGTTAGTTGTAGTGCAAACCAGCTGACACACTTCACCCATAGCATGTGCAAGGAAACTGATAGTGACAGTCACCAAGTTAACAATGGTACTGACTTAAAGAACACCCAGAACACCTCCCCTTAACTGTGGTGCAAGCAGGATTAAGGAGAGGATTTTTGGAATACATTACGTAGTACATTAGTAGAGTTAGGCAGGTGTAGGGATTTAACAACAGCACCTGATTTAGTGTGAAGTCATTGTGGCATATTCACCCAAATGTTCTAGATCAGGGCTGTCCAAGTTCAGTCCTCAAGGACCACCAACAGACCAAGAACAGAAGAAGTCAGAGATGCTCAACTAGGCTCATGAGCTTGCAAGAATATGCAAAAAGCTCACTGGGACTGCGTCCTCGTGCCCAGGGCGCAATCTCTTTTAGCTCACAAATGCCATACACAGAGAAGAAATATTCTGAAGCATATCATACAGGTCCTGCCAAAAGGACAGTCCAGCCATGAAATGCCAGACAATTCTTCTCTGAACAAGGGAAGCAGCTGACCCCAGACGTACATTTCGGCCAGAATGTAAGTATTTCCCTGATTAAGCTCAGGTGAGTCAGTCAAAATGAATGAGCCACTAATTAACTCACCTGAGCTTAATCAGGGAAATCCTTACATCCCAGCCTGCTGGTGGCCCTTGAAGACCGAACTTGGACAGCCCTATTCTAGACCAGTGGTTCTCAACCGTGCCCTCAGGTTCCACTAACAGACCATGCTGTTAGGATTTCCCTGCATAAGGAGGACATGGGAGTTAATCAGAGGTTCAGTCTTTTAAGTGTTAGAGAGGTATCCAGTGCATTGCAATACACTGGATTCCTATCTGGCACTTAAAAGGTTAATTACTTAATTTGTGTTCAAGCAAGGAAATCTTCAAGTCCGGGCCTGTTAGTAGGCTCTATCACTCTTTCTGGAGACTTTGGACACTTTCTGACTATAAAGGTGCACCTATGTAGATGTCTGGTTATAATTATCATATACATTTGTAAATGATGTCACGTGTTGTAAGGCTGGCTTGGTATATTTTGGGTTTGCTAAATATTTAAAAAAAATATATTGTGGTGTTGTCCTTGTAACCCCTTTCATTTTGGACTTGTCTCTATAACATCCAAGATGTTAAAGAAACAGTAATTGTTTTATGAAAAATAAAAAGATATATATAGCTTTTCCTGCTGAGAAAAATAATGGCATTATCACTAGTGGGAGATCTTAGATTAAAAAAAAATATAGTTCAAACATATTTTTTATTTAAAATAAACTGTTAGCAATAGTGCCATCTGGTGTCTAAAAGTGTGAAAGTGTATGTACGAATGCACCAGTGAAGCTACATGCCGTTTGCCTCCAATACCATTGGCTGTGCATAAGGGTATTTACTACAGAGTTTGAACATTGCAGAGCATACCAGTGGACACACTCCGTCAGCGTTAGACTTTAACACCAGAAATCGCCTACTTCTTAACCATAGCATGAGCGGGAAAGCTGACAGTGATGGTTATCAAGTTGTCTATGCCATGTTAATACAGGAGCATATTATTATTTATTTATTTATTTATTTATTTATTTATATAGCGCCAACTAATTCTGCAGCTCTGTACATTTGGGAATAGACATACAGAGGTATTAAATAGTACAATCAAATGTGGAGATATCTTGACACTTAGTAAAGGAATGCCCCACAGTCTCCAGAGACTGCCTTATAGCCCTCCTGTGGTGCAAACAACATTAAGGGGATGTGTTTTGGCCTATGTAGTTTAGTAAATTGGCATTGGGCAGAAATAGGAACTTAAATGGATAGTAATGTTTCACAATAAAATCAGCTCCAGTTAATCTTTATTGTATGTGGGCCATGGAGAGTGTTATTTCAATAATGTCAGAGTTGTACTTCAAGAGTAATTGAATGATAAAGTATCCACTCCCACCCCATTTACTGATGTGACACTGCTCACCTCAGAGCAGCAAGGTGGTGTCCAGGTGGGTCACAGAGATGGACAATCTTCATTTAGCATGAGAGAAAAACCTGAAAAGCCTGTCATGGGGGCAGGGTTTTCCTTATACTTACAGTAAGAAGATTGTCCCTTGCTGTGAGCTGTCTGGTCCGGGGAGCAGATTCCACATCTGAGGGGAAGTGGCTTTAGACTAGGTAAAAGGGGCAGGAGGGGGATACTTTATCATTCAATTACTCTTGAACTACAATTCTGACAGTATTGAAATACCACTCTCTATGGCTCAAATACTATGAAGATTCATTGGAGTTGCTGTTTTTGTGAAACATTAATTTCCCTTTAAATTAACAGCTATCCCAGTGCCCGATTTAGCACAGAATCAATATTTTGCATTTGACCCTATGGCTCTACATAATAAGTGATAGGAATAACACTACCACCTGGTGGCCACTTGCAGTTTAACTTACATTAAGAGTTACATAATGATACAACATATAGATCCTTTTGTGTAAAGCAAACCGGAGCAATTCTGGGGCAAACCAATTGTACCAAAGAGGAGAAATGAACATTCCCATAATTCTAATTACTTAGAATATGGATTTTAATCTCCTGAATACTAGAGGGGTCTCCAATGCATTGCAAAGTAAAACATGGGTACCTCTCTAGCGTTCAAGAGGTTAAAAATGCCATTTTGATTACTGGGGAATTTTACCTTGTCCCCTATGATGAAGTTGGTTTGCCCCAGAATTGCTCTAGTTCTCCATAGCACATTAGCCTCTCTGTACTGTTTAAAGCAGTGTATAATGTACCCTTTGAGTGGCAAAGCAATGCGTTGCACACCCCTCTGGCCCTCAAAGGTTTATTAAAGCAGTGGATAATTTTTACAGAGTAAATCACTTTTTTGCTTTGCAATGCATTGAACACATCTCTGTCTCTCAAAGTTAAAATCTAGATCTTTTTCTAGTAATACTAGACACTGTATAATATCTCCCTTCTTTCCTTTCTTTTCATTTATTTGATATGGTCTGAAAAGTTGTTTTTTATGTGGTAATTGCAATGTACAGATAAAATCACAGGGAGATGGAATAGAATGTGTTTATTGTCTCCCTAAGATCAGTGCATGGAAATGTCTGCTTTCTCGCTGCCCAGCCGGCGGTAAGAATATAATATTATCCTGCAGCTGCTAAATCAGGTGTCCTGAAAAAAGAGAAATGTGTCAGAAGATGTTACCTTTCAGAGCAGTAACCTTTACCTGAGATATTCCACCAACATTTAATAAATCAATGTAGCTCTTTGAGATTTATCAGATTGAAAATAAAAGGGAGTCTGTTGTACTGTGTAAAGCATGCCAGTGACCCAAATTATGAGGTTATTAGTGAGCCACCTTCTGCGGAGAGTGAATAGAAGCCCAGAACACTATCAAGAGGAAGTAATAATCTTGCAAAGGCCATAGGCGTTTGTTTGAGCTTGCCTGTTTGGCGTTTTCTTTCTTTTCAAGTGAAATGTTACTCTTACCTTGAGTGAAGTATAATACATTTTTATATGAAATAAACATATTATGTCATTTTTTGTTTGCTGACTTTGGGCTGTATTCTATTCAGTAATCTAGAGGAACAATTCTGAATCAAATCTGGATCATAGAGGACAACTACAAATACCCTTTCACAGTTGGATGGAGACCTGTTATTCAAAGGGATAACCCTTTGCGTTCTATAGGGGTATTCGAGACATTGGTTTTGCAATGCATTTGGAACCCCTATGGCACTCAGATGTTATAGCCTCTTTGGTGCATTACAGGGTAAAGTAACTATAAATACATATTGAAACAGCGTTTTACTGCGTAAGCTACTAAACACCAGGAACCAGTGGGGATGTTTACTAACTCAAACATCCCTTCAGTTTCTGATGTGGGTGAATTACTATTCTGCAGGACAGAAAGCATCTTGGGATGTACGAGTCCATTTGTGTTATTTAATGGTCAGTGGTCTGTCTGGTTGGCAGGAGAATGGCTTCAGGCTGTGGGGTAAAGTGGGTGAAATGGGGTAGAAATTGGTTGGAAAAGAGCAGAGAATAAGAGGGGCAAATTCCTGAGACTCTGGGGCAGATATCGATAGGTCCAAGGAATGCTGATGTTATATCCTCATATTCTCTACTAAGAATAGAAATCCTTAAGTGTGTATAGAGCAGGGGTGGGCAGGTTGCATCCCTCCAGATATTTTTATTCTATACCTCCAATCATTTCATCTAGCCCACTGCTGCTGCTGGAATATAATTTCCATTGACCGGCTGAGAATTATAGGCATTGCAGTCCAATAACAGCTGGAAGGCTACAGGTTGCCTACATCTTTTTGGTATAGGCGTATTGAATGTTTGTCTTAAATTTACAGACATACCTTATAGAATGAAACTTGTATTTTTGACCACCCCTACTAGATATGTTACAAAAAATCAAGATAAATGAAAATAATACATGTGAACACCTTTGATAAGTGCTGGGTTGGAAAACTAGCAAACAAATAAAGTAAAATAAAAACGAAACTTCTAGTATTGCATATAAAAAGGACATTCTTACTTTAGTAAACATCAGCCATAGACAGCACAGTGGAAAGTGTAACATAAACCTATTTTTTATGAAGGTCTGTCATATCGCACTCTGTTCTGCAGACAAGAGTCTGGAATAGCTTTATGAAGGCTTTCTATTGCTCTAGGCCCAATCAAGTGCATGTTCCTCCGTACAGATTTTGCCACAACCCTCATTTTATCAGGCCCTTTTCTCAGGACACATCCCTTCCACTACAGACACAGAAGCATGAATATCAAATGGGAGGGAATATTTTTATGAAGTTATATGAGTTGCTAATATAGAAAATCCAAAAGGTTGAAAGTGATTGGGAAAATTGATGTATGAAGGAAGATTATTTGAGCATGTTCACTTTGGGAAGGAGGTACCTTTGAAGAGCTATAAGCTTTGAGCCTTGGAATCACATATTTATAAAATAGTGGGTTTCTTTAGAAAATGGATATATGTGCAAAGCAGCAAAACGGCCCCATCTTCTGCCTCTACCAATATGCTTCCCTAGGCTTAGGCCTTCTAAGCATAGGCCTAAATATATCATGGGGCCTTGGTACAAATCCCTGCCCAGAGGATGAGATGAAAAAGACATGAATGTATCAAGTTCAGATTTTGAAAAAGAATGCTAAATGATACCACAGAAAGTCACACAACAAGAAATATGCCATGAACTCTTACAGGATTAGATGATAAGCTTCAGCTCCCCTGTTGCCTGATAGAATATAGGTGTAGTCAAACAACAGACAACACAACCCCTTGCTGCAGATTATGAACCGGTAATTTAGGGGAGATATTATGAAAAAAAATCTAGACGTGTGAAATAATAGGTTGAGTTGAGTTTTTAGTAGAAAGTTTCAAAATTATCCCCTTAGTGACAAAGGACTTACCAGGTAAGTCATGAAAAAATGTCAGTTAGTGACAGACGACTTACCTGGTAAGTCCAGGAAGTCATTCACTATAATGGGGAAAAAAAAAACATTGTCATTAAGTGCCGGCCACGTGTGCGCTCGGCCGGTCACTAAGGGGTTATATTGCTTCTAAGTTCAGCACTGGTGAGCATATCTCTAACACTCCTATATAGCCAAACTGTAGAAATGTAAAAATGCATAGGTTTTGTTTTGCTTGTTTGCTTGAATCTGAATTTTACAGGGCATATAAATTCATCTGGTGTCTTCTTCCTTTTGACCCTTTTCATTTAAACCTCCAACTGATGATCAAAAGCCAAGCCACTAATGGAAATGTGAAGGTACAATGAGAGATCTGAGCAGCCGACATCACTAGAGTACCAGAAATTGAGAGCAAATACTTTTCCCATTTCCACATCACCACAAGAAGCTTTTTAAACTGCTTTTAATATTTTATGTGGATAAAAAAATGTGAAGATCAAAATATTTATTTTTTTCCCCTTATCATTTTACTATGTTTCTCTCAACTCAAGTTCCTTCAAGGATTTATTTTCCCTTTCACAAAAAGTATAATACTAAAGCAATGTTTCACTCCCCCAGTGCAGAGAAACCTAAAATGTATATTTTGACTGAGGAAAATCACAAACGTCTCCCTTTCTATCCTTCTACTACAAGTCAGAAAGGATATATATATATATATATATATATATATATATATATATATATATATATATATATATATATATATATATACACACACACACTAGTGTAATAGCCCGTGTACACGGGCCAAGGTCCAGGTGATGTTAACCCTTTGAGTGCCAGAGGGGTACCCAACGCATTGCTTTGCAATGCATTGTGTACCCCTCTGGCACTCAAAGAGTTAAGAGGCCAGTACTGCTCTGCGTCTTGCCACTGACGCAGTCATGCACTGTAGAGACTGCCCGAAAGCACAGAATGCTCCCAGTACAGAACTCCCAGCATTCTGTGCGTTCGGGCAGTCTCTGCTGCACATGACGGCTTCTGACAAACATCCTAGCAAATTATTATACAGGAGATATATATATATATATATATATATATATATATATATATATATATCTCAAACCCTTACCGCCAGCAAAAATAAACTGCCTACCCCTGTTTTCAACCTACCTCCATTACCTCTTTATCCTTTTATGAAAGTTTTAGTTTTCTTAATCATCTGAATGCCAGACTGGTGTGCAAAACAATGGTTTTCAACAACATTCACAGGAACCTCTACCAGGATATGACCTAAATCTATCAAAGTGCAGGAAAAGCAGCATTCCAAATACTTTGCTCTTCAGCAGCAGTTTGCAAGTATCTTTTGTTAGTCATCAATGATCCATCATATTCCTCTGCCGCCTTCTTATTTCTTTGTGCATATATCTCTTCACACCTTGATTAATTTCAGTCCATGGATTTAGGGTTTCCCATCCTGAGTACAGGGAAATTACTGATCCTCTGAGCTAATAAAAGGCTCAGTCATTTAATTAACTCACCAGTGTACAATTGGGGAAATACTACAGAGATTGCCTTTTATTGGTTTTTGAGGATATTGTTGGGAACCACTGTCATAGAATATGGGATTTTTTGTTTCATCCACCAGTTGGCTATGTTTACTTATTTATGTATATTTTGCATTTTTGCATTGCATCTCCAGTTGCCTGTATTTGCTGAACTTTATTTGAGGTCAGTATTTAGCCCTTTGGATGATAGAGAAGTCTCTAACACATTGCACTAGAGATGTCTTTATAACCTAAGGGATTCGTTCATAGCTTCCCACAATAAACATTATGTGTTATTAGTAAGAATTAAATTAGTATTTCCATGAAAGGCCCAGTTCTTGGCTACAATGAATCATTTTACTTTGTCAGCATAGTAAAATGTCACTCTCTAGCTACAGGAGAGTTCAAGTATGAAGGACAAATAATTTGATATGTTAGTCTGATATACAAATTAAGAACCATTTCATCAAGATTATATTTTCACATTGACCACTAACTAGCATCTAAGCTCAACCAAGGAGTTAAAGTAGTTTGGCCTCTCCTCATTGCCTCTGCTATAGCCTGCACCAGTGGCATCTCCTCCCTTACATTTACAGCTACAATAGAGTTTTAAGGCTAACATACAAGTGAGATAGAATGATTTTATTTGTATTAAAGGGATAGTAATACTTTGTTTTAACTTTGTTTTATTTTGTAGGCATTAAAAAACATGAAAAAAACATCCTTTATGGTTTATGAGATATTCACAAGAAAAGTTCCCCTCCCCGCCCCTTTTACCTAGTGTACGACATCTCTTCTCAGATGTGGATCAGGTTGTATGACCAGACAGATAACAGAAGGGGACAATTTTCTTTGTATGGAAACAATGAAATCCCTTCCCCCCTTGACAAGTTTTTCAGCTTTTTCCCTTATTTTAATTGAAGATTGTCCCTCTCTGCAGTCTACCTGAGCACCTCCTTTCTGATCTTGTTGAACAGGGGGGGGATACTTTGTTTGTGAATATCTCTTAAACCATAAAGGTTTGAGAGATAAGACTTATATCATTCTTCATGTTTTTTTAATGCCTACAAAATAAAATAAAGTTAAACCAAAGTATTACTATCCCTTTAAGCTCATATTCTTATTTTAATAATGGTCTTGACTTTAAGCTACAAAATGTGTTTCTGCATTTTGCTAATTTTTCAAATGCAGGATTCTAACAAAAATAATTCTAATTAAATTGATGCATTTAATTGTTAAATAGTGTATTAGTATATGTTACCTGCTGGATACTGAAACCCACTCTTCATTTCATTTTGACTTTAAATTGCCCTTGTAGATAAAATTCATGCAACATTCCAACTGAATTCATCTTGTATTTAATTTAAGAGCCCTATTAACTGTCAATGCATATTTAATGCAACTGCAGAGCCCTAATAACATACAGACTAATTGCCAGGTCATTCCTTTGGAAGAGCTGGCTCAGTGCTCTGAAGAAAGCAATTTAAAGAAAACCATATTTTATAATAACAGCGTAATTCGACCATTAACCTTTTTATCTTTAAACAATTTCATGTGCCTTAGCACTTTTCAAATTTTTTCTGAAGTGTGACACGTTGATACAAGGACTTTCCAACCACTTTTTCACATGTTGTCAATGTGGAGACGATGATGCTTGTCCTTGTTTGTATAGAATTTTATAATTTTCTTTGTAAGGCACCAGAGTTGTCAATACCTACAGACAATTGCATAGAAGAGCCATTCCTTGTTTGCATTGGCTGGAACTGGAATGATTATTAGACCAGGTTCTATAAACAGTGGTTATCACTTGTCATCACACCTATGACATAATTCCCAAGTGATAACTGATATCCAGATCTTTATATTGTCGAATATTGCATACAGAACTTGGTTATTCTCTATCAACCACTTGGATGCTAGAGAGGTCTTCAATGCATTACCTTGCAAATTGCAATGCCTTGAATACTTTTCTAGAAGCCAATTGGTTAAAGATTTATCAGGGATGGAGCAGTAATTTTGAAGTTTTACATTTGATTACTACAAAGATCAAAATTAATCAAGCTACAGGGAGAGCATACACTACTGTTTTTGACTATTCCCTATGTGTAAGGTCAATACAATTAAGCTTTTCATTCCAAGGCCTGATGAAATATCTAGGGGCCACTCCTTAAGATTAAAGGAAAGCTTGTTTCAACTTCAGCAGAGGAAGGAGTTCATTACAGTAAGGGAATATACAACAGGTACATTTAAAGCGGAACCACCACCTTTAACAAAGATTGCCCCAAATAATTCCTCATCTGGTGAAAAGCTATTCACTAGTACTATTCGCCAGAATTATCCACTGCTCCCGGACTGAAAGGTAGGATGGAGCACAGACATCTTTCCATAGTGACGTCTGCATGCCTGCACTGCCAGTCCCAGCCGGCTCTAGGAGGCGTTGCTAGGAGCCGTTCGGCTCCAAAAGCGACTGACAGCACAGACGTCACTATGGAAAGATGTCTGAGCTCCGTCCTGCATGTAATCATTAACAAAGTAATAATTCTGACGACTAGTGCTACTGAGCAGCTAGTCGCCAGATGAGGAATTATTTGGGGCCATCTTTGTTAAAGGTGGTAGTTCCACTTTGGATAAGATATATTTCTTGCAGAAGGAAATACATGCTTATGCTGTGGATTAGTAGATTAAATAGGAAGGTTGGAAAAATAAATCAACACCCATCTTGGAGTCAGGAAGGAATATGTAGTATTCATTATCTGGGTATACTGTGGCAAAAGTAGAACTTGATGGATTTGTGAATTTTCCTATGTAACTATAGCCAATCACAAATTAATTTTAAGCAGTTATTCATTTATAAATCAGCTTACTTATTTATCTGCTTTGTGGATGCAAGTGTACTTTAGTTAAGGACATATACCAATAAATGAACGTAATTAGCATATTCTGTATAGAAAGTCCAGCTTGTTTATAGGCTGTATACATACGGCAGTGCTCCATTGACTTGAAAGGGGTATGCTAGTCAGAACTGGGATTTATGGATAAAGTTTCTATCCATGCTGCATCTTTAATCTTGTTAATGGACAAATGAGTGCATATAGCTCATTAATATGTGAATGGCAATACATAAGGAAAAACAAGGGAATTTTCCATCATATCTGCTATTTTCAGTTAGATGCATTGTTAAATAAGTGATTAACTGCAATTAGGTTTTAGCTTTTAAGTCCAGTTTTAGGAACATCTAACAGGTCAATTTCCAGGTTGTAGCAGTATAACAGCTTGATCATTGCTGAGCTGGTCATAAAGACTAAGCCATTAATTGTCCAACCTGAGATCATGCAATCATATTACTAAAAGATGCAATGACAGGACTTGATAATGTCAGTCCTTGTAGTATGGGAATTAAACATCTATTTGTATGATTTGAATACACTGTAATTTTTCTTCTCCATATGATCACTTTTAAAGTAACTTTCTGCAGCATCAAATGGATCTTTGTGACATAATGAGGATAATTTGCTGAAAATAAATAGATTAATTTTGGAAAAGCAGCTGCACCATAGCGGGAAAATAAAGATTAATCAAAATCCTAATCATTTAAACTGGGGTTTTAATAAATGAAAGCCCCTTATAAATCAATATTAATTTTTTTTCTCTTGTGGTACAGTTGGTTTACTCCACAATTGCACCAGTTTTTAGTATATCAGCTTTACTGACACATAGTATTAAGAAAAGAGTGAAACATCTGAAATTCGTTTTAGAGATAGATTTGTTGGACCTTGAAATAATTCTGGTTCCGGACTAATAAATATGGACATTATAGGAGAGAAAGGAAGAGTGTATAGTTTAGTTGTAACATATTCTTTTAAATGAGACATAACACCACCTGGTGTCCTTTTAAAAGGTTGCAGAAAAAATGCTGTGTCAGCACACAGCGCATCAACTATGTCGCCGTGATTAAAATGGTGACATGAGAATCTCGCACTGCATTAAAGCCCAAGATTCTCATGTCACTTTCTTAAACGGCACTTCAGCCCGCTTTGGATGGTGACTCATTCCCCTCTTCATATAGCGCTTCAGCCCGCATTGACCGGCGCTTCAGACAGCATTGAATGGTGACTCATTCCCCTTTTCATATAGCGATTCAACCCACATTGATTGGCACTTCAGCCAGCATTGAAAGTTGACTCATTCTCCTCTTCATATAGCGTTTCTGCCTGTATTGATCAGGAACGGGCCGAACAACTATTCCTTTTTTAACTCCTTTCTTTCTCTGCAGTGCATAGGGATTCAGTTATATGAAGAGGGGAATGAGTCACCATTCAATGCGGGCTGAAACGCCGTTTAAGAAAGCAACATGAGAATCTCGCGCTTTTATACAGTGCAAGATTTTCATGTTGCCATTTTAATCATGGTGACATAGTTAATGCGCTGTGTGCCAACACAACATTTTTTCTGCGACCATTTAAAAGTAAACCCACCATCTAATAACAGCCACTTAACTTATTATTACAAAAAAAAAAAAAAAAATATGAGATGTACTAAGAGATGATGCTATGGCGATATATGTCTTGTGATGTGTGGTGAGCACATCACCGTGGAGATATAGACACATATCATAATATACACTAAGAATGATGGATGCAAAGGAGTAAGGAGAATTTATTCATTTGCATGTATGGTTGCCATACTCTGGCATTGTGCAAGGGATACCCTGCTTTACACATTCCCAGCAGTTGGACAACCCTGAAGCCTGAGCGCATTCCCTCTGCTCCCCCCTCCACTTGACCACTGGTTGAATGGAGAGGATCTGCTCAGACTTCAACATCACTTTCTAACCTTTTCAGTACCATAACGATGTGCATATACCTGTGACAGTGAAAGTGGTAGGAGCTTGCTCAAGGTCATTTATCACCTGCAATGTAATGTAGGAGCAGGTTTGTAAAGTGTAGTGAGCAATATCATTTTATTCTTTTGTTTCAATGTATTTAATCCTGGTTTGTATAAAATTTGTATACAGTGTCCTCTGTTGTACAGTCTTTTTCTGCTGTTACCCTTTTATACAGTGCTGACAAATGCATTTGCTGTTTATACATAAACAGTAATAATATTCACAAGGTCTAGGTTTTTTCATTTGTTAATATGTTTGCCACTTAATGCAGTGCTTTGTAGAAGGACACTTGGTGATATGAGCAGATGAAAGCGGATGTGACTTTGCCAAGCTACACCACTGTCATCAGCTCACATTCGCTCACATCTGCTCAACTCACCAGACACTGCATTGAATACTTCTCTGGCACTCAAGAGGTTAAACAAGACATAGAAGAAATGGCCAGATTTAATGCCATTTCCTTGTGGATGATATAGGGCAGGTGTATGGGGCTTGCTGGCATTTAAGTCCTAGGGAATGGTGGTGACTGTCTGCAGGTATGCACTACAGTGCTTGTATGATGTAGTGCGTACACCTTAATGCAACCACTGGTGATAGAGGTTATGTGAGTAGAGCTGCACTGGTGAATTCTAAAATTCACCTCAGTAACCTTTTGTTTTGATTTTACATATTCTACAAGTGCATACTTTATAAAGTCAAATGCCTGTACCTTTTATTATTATTATTATTTCTTTATCATCTTCACCTATTTTTACACTTTTATGTCCCTGTCATTGAGCTCCCTGGATGTGTTTCTAGAAAGCTTTCTGACAGGGACTGTGAAGAGGGTATAATGATACAATGTAGAAAAGATACAATGTAAAAATAATTTTTTGGTCTTGAGAAGCAAAATGAAAGTACTTCACAGTCTAAAAAAGGTGGATTATGAAAGTTGAGGAAAATTTAGAAGAGCAAAGATTAGGTCCTGATGAGACTGCATGAGGTGCTAAAGGAGGTGCTAAATGGGGGGTGAGGTTGGTCTATTTGCTCTCACTCTCTCGCTATATATATATATATATATATATATATATATATATATATATACACAGTTTGTAGTTCAAGAACCGCACTCACAGGACTTCCAAACGTTTCGGCCCTCCCTTGGGCCTTTGTCAAGATAACTTATCTTGACAAAGGCCCAAGGAAGGGCCGAAACATTGATAATAAATCTCGCACATTTTTGCAACATTTGGAAGTCCTGTGAGTGCGGTTCTTGAACTACAAACTGTATGTATCTTTGCATGGAAATCGTCACCCAGGCTATTGTACATGTTTTGCAGAGTGCTAGGACTCAACGGTTTGGTATATATATATATATATATATATATATATATATATATATATATATATATATATATATATATATATATAGAGAGAGAGAGAGAGAGAAAGAGAGAGAATATGGCAATTACACACACATACATACACACTAACACAAAGTACTTTTGTCCTGGCTGGAGACAGCGTTCATGTAAGGCTTTCAAAAAAAATTTTGAACAGGAATGGGTCCCTCACTTAAAATAATTGTTCATCTCTGACCTACTCCCTGTGTCTTATATTCAAAGGAAAAGTTGAATAATTATGTCTAAAACCAATTACACAATACAGGGAGAAGTATAAACTTCCAATTCATTTAAATGGGGCTTTTAAACCTTTGAATGCTAGAACACTCTAACTCATTGTTTTGTAATGCATGAAACCTCTCTGTCATTCAGTGGGTTAAAATCTCCATTTAAATATTTATTTGTCCCCTATGGTACATATTGTTTGCTACAGAATTACTCCAGTTTTCTTTTGAACTTAAGGCCCTTAATGTTCATTAATATAGATGGCTATGTATCAAGGTGTTTCACACCCCTCTGCTCTGTAACCCTCTGAGTGCCAGAGAAGTATTCAGCTCATTGCAATATAATGCTTTGGATACCTCTCTGGTGCTCAAAGGGTTAAAATAAAAGCACAGCTAATTGAAGGTCATGCTTAGACCAGCACTTTCCCTGGTAAACTGCTGGCCATGTAAATGCACTTAGGACAATCATTAACTGTCCATATGGTTTAGCATACTCATCAGTAATTGGTTAATAATATAGTTCCTGCAACCAATCTGGTAAAATTATTGTGCCATAAGTCAGTTGTCCTTATTATGTCATGTCATCATTTTCTTTAGAGCTCTCATTCGAGTCAGTAAAGTTTGAATCTATCTTGAATATATTCTAGTCTGAAGCTGGGCAAACACAGCTCAGATGTGCTGAGCATGGCATTTCCCAATAAGACGCCATAGTGCTACACTGTGCAACAGTGAGTTAAAAAGACAGTTAATCTACATTTTCCACTTTACATTTTCTGTAAGGGCGTAATAGACAAATAACTTAGAACTTAACTATGGAAACCCTATGGCTCTCATAATATAAAGTCAATTTGCTTTACATTGAATAATTTTTTCATCAACTATTTTTTTTTATACTTTTATGTCCTCAACAGTGAGCTCTCTGAATTTCCATTTACTTAGAGCTTTCTATCAGGGACTGTGAAACAGGTATAATGATACAATGCAAGAATATCCTTATCAAGAAAGAAATGCAAGAAAAAAATCTGATCAACTTTTGCATTTTATTAAAATGATTATATACAGCTATATATTCTATTGGGATACTGGTCAAAGGAAATGGATTGTCATTATGAAAGTCTGCACAGTATCTTGACACACCATTTAACATGTCATCTATGTTGACCAAAACAGCTATGAAGCTTCTGCATGGTTCTACCTATACCCTGCAAACTACAAGAGTAATTAATTATAGATTACGTCGGAAGTCTAAGGTGATTTATGTTATATACTTCACCAGTAGAGTTTGATTTAAAAGTCTAACTTTTGTGTGGGCCAAACCTATATGACCCCTTCAAAGTTATCAGGTCAGATGATTCAAATTTGTTCTTATTAAATTTAAGCTTGTTAGGGGGAAGAGTACATTTTAAGGTTCTCGCCCTCCTATAGATCACTCTCAGTTTCTTCTGTAGAACCTGTTTCAATCAGGGGCCCCTTAGTAAGATTAGCCAGCGATCTTCAGGAACATCTTCCTTTTATGCACCCTGTATAATGGGTAATAAAGACAACTGGAGGTTACCCATCTTCCTTTTATTCTTCTCTCCTTATGTGACGCTACCACTTACAGAACCACACTTCTATTCTAAAAGAATCTTAAACTTGTATTCCAGCCTTGCATTTAGATTCACTAACAAGTCTCTGGGGATATGCCTTTTTGTACAAAATGTTCTACCAATATCTCACTCTTTTGGTCAAATACTTCACCTCAACTACAATTCCTGTGGATCAGGAACTGATTGTAAGGCACATTGTCGAGAATTGTCTAAGATGGGAACTCAGTTAGTACAAAAACTAATCATGTCCATATTTTTAAAATGTGTGGAACTGATGACTCTATTATTATCCCCCATAGTCAGTTCCATGCCCTGAAAACAATTAAGAATTTATCACTATGATGGGGGAACTTAATACCCCATCTATTACTATTTAAATTACAAGAAAAATAATCAAATAATTGATCTCTCCATTCCAGACTACCAGTAGGTCATATATGAAGAGGAAAAAAGAAAATGAGCTTCTCACCAATTTGGCATCCTCCCGATCCCAGGAACTGATGTTCAAAATAGCCATAAAAAGATTTGCATAACTTGGCATGAACCTCATACACACTGCCACTCCCTTTACCTGATTACTATGTATGTCTCAGAAAATGAAGTAATCATGTTCCAGAATGAAAGCTACAGACTACAGTATGAAATCCTGCTGTATGGTGGTCATCAAGAGAATCTTCCTAATTAAATAATAGGTCATCTCCATCCCAGTCCATGTGGGATGTTTGATATAGGCCCATAACACCTAGTGTGGCCCAGCTGCTGTCCACATCCCAGGCAAGTTCTTGTAGAAGTTGAAGTATGTGTCCCATATATCTTAGTAGGAATCAAATCCAATAACACACCTTTCTAAGTAGAAGTCAACAAACTGGAATAAGGTGGAGGTTGAGCATGGGATGCGCTGCACTATTGGAGAGGAGTTTATGAATTTTGGACAAATGAAAGAAAAGTTCATACTTCAGATTAGATATACAAGCTTCCTCTCAATCTAGTTAGTATTACTTCCAGATAGACATCCTCCATCAGTTAACAGAATTTTTCTGTGTGTTAGGCTATGGGGTCACTCCTCATAATATTTTATTATCTAAGATACATAGATCCTCTCTAACTTGGAATGGAGAAAAGTTTTCAGCTCAGACAAAACTGAAATAGGAGAAAACTGGCACTTCCGCCTAGCTCGAAATTTCCCAAGAAAAGTGTAGTTTTTCTGATTTTCTTCACCTAGCTCATTGCATTAAAATCAATGGTAAGTCTGAATTTACACAAAACACATAGCAAATGTTATTTTATTTCCCACAGGAATAGTATAAAAGGGGTCTGAAGCTGCTTGTGTTGGTGGAGTCTGGGGAAAGAATCAGTTGAACTGAATTTTTTTGAGGGGTTGTTGACTGGGATTGGGAGGACAGGCATATAAAAAGGTGTTGAGATTTAACAGCATGCCATTCCGAGAAAGTAGGCAAATAAAGTGGAGTTGAAGCTTAGTTTAGGGAGTCTTTTAGGTAGGACATTTGTTCTTTGCATTAGGGGAGTCTGTGGGTACTCTGGGGGAGAAGAAGGTAGAAAGGAGGATGGCCAAAATACTCCAAAATTCAATATTACTGACTGACAAGACATAAGCAGCTGTAATCCAAGCTCCTTCCTGATCTGGCTGTTATCATCTCTGTGATGGGGAGTCCAGGGGTGTGAGAAGAGAGCCAATGAGGTAGACCCCAAATACCCCAACATTCTGTCTGACTGATTCGATTTGAAACACAAAGGCAGCTGCGGTCCAATTTCCTTGCTGATCTTGCTTTTATTATTATCTCTGTTTTGGACATATCTGAGGGTATGAGAAGGGAACAAAGGAGGTTGACCCCAAATACCTCAACATTCTGTCTAACTGATCTGAAAGACACAGGCAGGTGTGGTCCAATTTCCTTTGCTGATCTTGCTGCAGCAGTCTGTTAAAATAAGTTGTTGATTTTTTTTTGTTATACATTTTTTCTCACATTGATAAGATAGGGTGAACAACTGTACAAAAAAAATTAAGTGACAGACAGCTGACTGGGACCCTGATGTGAGCGGTGTGACTGACGCAGACTTGATAGATAGCAGACGAGATTGAGCATTTTGTTGAGGGCCATGGCAGGACACTACACTCCATCAGTTGTGTTGTGTACTTTAGAATAAAAACACACACACAGTAGTTGTGTAATGTCCAGCAAATGCATAAGAGGCAGGGGGAGGGGGAAGGAGGAGCAGTGCAGGGGTGTGGGAGTAAAGTGGTAGTTCAAAAACTGACTGCAGCTATGGTTGATCCCTCTCTCTTGTCAGGGAGGATGCAGTTTGTTAAGGTCCCACCAACATTTCCACCACCACCACCAGAGGCAGTACTATAAAAAATCACTGAAAATGACAACACGTTGCAGTTTAGTGTTGATGATGTCATAATGGAGGAAGGTGTAGCAGCTTAACCAACTGCTGCATCTGACAGTGAGACAAACAATCACAAAAAAACACCTGTACACAGTAGTAGTAGTAGTAGTAGTAGCAAGCTTTATGAAAGTAAAAAGAAATTGTTTGACACCTCTAAAGATTTAAAGAAATATAAGGGTAGTGGACAATAAGCAGTGGTCAATTCCGAGGATGACCTAAGGATGACTGATGATGATGATGTAGATCTAGAATATATCCCTCCAGCATCCTTGTCTTCTTCATATACAGATGAAGTTGAGAGAGAGAGAGAGAGATGGTGACATGGCCAGAAAGTTAGATGAAAGGCCCAATCTCCCACTACTGAAAAGAAGCACTGTGCCTGTCTATAAACTATTTGAGTAAACCATTGGAAACTCTGACCCTGTACAAGCAAAGATGCCTAAACATACAGAATCATCCTGTCGGCCATCATCAACATCATTACCACTTCCAACTCCAAGCCCAAGTCGTCCATATACATTTATGTTGAGTAACTAGCAGCAACAACAAAAATATCTAGCCCCAGTAGTAGTAACAGCAGCCCATCAGGAGCCCCACAATCCTTGAAGTCCACAGTATGGAGATACTTTACTCATGATCCATAAGCTAAGCATTTTTTGCTCTCTGTTGTCTGTGCAAAAAGCACTTGAGCAGTGGGAAAGCAGGATCATACATATGCACCTCCTCAATAAGATTCCACCTGAAGCATAACCACAGGTCTGACTGGGAGACACACCATGTCATAGATGCCACAACTAGAAGCAACAGAAGCACTCTAAAAAACTCACCATGGCTCTGGGGCAGATAAGATAAGTAGTGATGTTATTGATGTGTCAGAGAGTGTGCCCCTGCTGCAGATGAGTATGATGATTCTGGGATTTCTGTAGGAGATGATAAGAGTCATGGAGTGCCTACATATACCGCCACTGCTTCCACCACCTCCAGAAGTGATGGTATTAAAGCAATTAAGTTACACAGCTCTACTATGTATTGCTATCCCCCACTTACTACATTCATGGAAAGAAGTCAAAATCTGCACAAACATAATGCAAAACTACGCCTATGGAATAGTAAACAACAAAATGTTGGCGAATGACTTGATGCCCTTTTCCTTTGTTAAAAACTGAGGCTTTAAATAACTGATGCCATGTGTTGCACAGTGCTTGAATATCCCAAGCCTCTATTATTTTTCAAGGATGATTGTGCCAATGTTAAATAAGCAGGAAGTTAGTGTTGTGGGCAAAGGACAAAGGCATTCAGCCTGATAACAACTTTTTCAAGGCATATGTTGTTGCAGGATTTACAGCTTTGACTTTCAGCTATTTATTTCTCCACTTCAGCCATCAGAAGAGGTAATATCGTGGTGGGAAATGTTGCATTGATAGGAAACATAGGCAAAAAATGTATTGGCATTAACGAAAAAGGAGAACACTTTTGGAGTGGCAAAAGGGGAAAAATTGTTGTTTTTTCAGAAAAGTCATGTGGGAAATCTTTCTGACTTTTCGCCCATCACTAGTTGTTAGAGGAACATGCTACAGAGTGAGGTAGACATGCTGTGCTGTTCTGATGTGATCTTTTTGAAAAATTGAGGCAGGAGAGGCTCATGGTGACTGCTATCACTATGAGGAAGTTTAGACATTGTAAAAGAAGGCATTGAAAGGATCCTTATGTGTCCACTGAGTCTGAGGAGGAGGAGAACCAATGCTGTCCAGTCCCCCTAAATCACAGGGATCTTGGGGAATTTAATGGGAAAGTAGGAAGAAAAGGGTAGTAGTAGTGAGAGCAGCACTGGTCAGTTGCCTGTACCTGCTGCCAGACGTGCTGTCCCTGGTGCCACTAGTGCTGTGTCTGCTGTCAGATGTGCTGCTCCTGCTACTGCTATCACCACTGATGTGCCTGATGCCAGGTATGCTGCCCCTTCTGCCCCTAGTGCTGTACTTTCTATCAGATGTGCTGCATCTTCTGCCAGTGGTTCTGTGCCTGCTGCCAGTGCTGCCCTTTCTGCCACCAGTCCTGTGCCTGCTGCCAGTGAAGAACCTGCTGCCACCAGTACTGTGCCTGCTGTCAGACATGCTGAACCTGCTGCAACCAGTGCTGTCAATGCTGTCAGTGCAGAACCTGCCTTCACCAGTACTGTGCCTTCTGTCACACGTTCCAGCTTCTACAACATTTTAAATAAGAGACACTTTTAGCTGGAGCGCCTCTGTATGCGACCATTAGGTAGGCGACATGTCATGCAGTATGAGATTGTCATGTCGCCATTTTGATCATGGAGACGTGGTGAATAAGTTGAAATGTCACATGCTCTTAAGCATGCAACATTTCAAAAGGACACCTGGCTGCAGTAGCAGCAAGCATAGGTAGCTGGCCTGCTCATACTGTTACCCACTTCTTCAAATGCCTTTGCTGACAGTGACACAAATTTCAGTGTACAATTTCAGGCCATTGAGATACTACACCTAAAAATTCAAGTTTGAACCTGAAAAACCTTTTTAATGTTTTACTCAGGAGGATAAACCGTACAATATATATTTTTGCATACTAAGCATTACTATCCATTTAAAGGCTGAATTCAATAAGCTAAAGAGGTGCAAGTCTGGAACAAACCAACTGCACCGTGGGGGAAATTAAAATTCCCAGTGATTTAAATCAGCTTTTAGTTCCTTGAATGCTAGAGAGAGATGTCTAGTGAATTACAAAGTAATGTGTTGCAGTCTGCTCTAGCATTTAAGCAGTTAAATCTGATTTTCATCAAAGGGAATTAGGGGAGGTTTTATTTGCCTCCTATGGTGCTGTCGGTTTGCTTCAGAATTGGACCTAATTCCTGAGCAATGCATCGCATGCCTCTCTGGAACTCAAAGGGTTAAATATATCTTTTAACTACTTGTGGGCAATTGTATATTGGCCACAGAAATCATGACAGTAAAAAACACAAAGCTTAACCCTTTAAGGACCAGAGTCTCTGGTCCTTGAAGTGCTAAACATTTTCTTTCAATTTGAAAATAATTATACTTGGCTGAATGTAAAATGTAATGGCTGACCTGTCTGAATTAGGACGTATCAGAGACAATTACAGCTTCAGTCTATAACATGAAGATTTTTAATGTTGTAGTTCTTTGACAGGAGTGTATCTTTAATTAAGCACTTAATTTCCTGCTCTGCCTTGTCATGCTTTGTAAACACATGCCAAATTGCATCCTTATTCCAAAGTCTTCACAAGAGCTCATTGAAGCTTGTCAAGCGTGACATTAATATTGCTAGATGACTTACAAACCCCGTACATTTTACAGTAGTGGGCTGTGGAGTGTCCTTCATTTCTCTACTCTCAACTGGGTCTACTTGTTTTCCTTTGGAAGACAGCGAATTTCACATAAGAAAGGGAGCTGGTATTGATTTTGAGTCTTTATGCCTGCCTAAAATCAATTTACTAAGCTCCATACTCCAGGATTCCTCCCCTAAATGTCACCTTCACCAATGGGAGGACAACAGGGTGGCCCATGGGCATTTTGGGGTGTTCCTTTCCTCCACACGGTATTTACAGTTTGGGGTATGCATTGCATTTCTCCAAAATCTGTTAAGTACCCCCTCTGGCACTAAAAGGGTTAAATAAGGCATAGAGGAAATGGTGTATGTGTATGCATTTTCCTGTGCATGATACTGGACTGATGTATGGGGCTTGCTGACCTTAAATGGATGTTAAAGGAATAGTAATCTTTCATAATAAAAACAGCTTTAATTAATCCTCATAGTATTTGGACCTTGGAGAGTGTTATTTTGATTCTGTCAGAGTTGTAGTTCAGGAGTAATTGAATGATAAACTATCCCCCTCCCTCCCCTTTTACTGATATAACACTGCTCAGCTCAGAGCAGCAGGGTGTGTCCAGGTAGATTGCAGAGAAGGACAATCTTCAATCAAGATAAGGGAAAAAAGCTGAAAAACCTGTCAAGGGGGGCAGGGGTTTCATTGTCCTCACAGTAAGAAGATTGTTCCTTGCTGTGAGCTGTCTGGTCTGTGGACCAGATTCCATATCTGAGGTGAGAGGGCTTACACTAGGTAAAAGGGAGGAGGTGGAAACTTTATCATTCAATTACTCTTGAACTACAACTCTGACAGTATTGAAATAACACTCTCTATGGCTCAAATACTATGAAGATTAATTGGAGTTGCTGTTTTTGTGAAACATTACTTTCCCTTTAAATTAACAGCTATCCCAGTGCCCGATTTAGCACAGAATCAATATTTTGCATTTGACCCTATGGTTCTACATAATAAGTGATAGGAATAACACTACCACCTGGTGGCCATTACTATCCCTTTAATACCTTGACACAAATGCAGGTCTTATTGATCCTCCTACAGACATGTGAAAAAGAAAGTACACTGTCTTTGAATTATATGGTTTTACATATCAGGACATAATAGCAATTATCTGTTCCTTAGCAGGTCTAAAAATTAGGTAAATACAACCTCAGATGAACAATAAAACATGACATATTACACTGTGTTATGATTTATTTGACAAAAATAAATCCAAAATGCAGAAGGCATGTGTGAAAAACTAAGTACACCTTAAGTACACCTTACAATTCAATAGCTTGTAGAACCACCTTTAGCAGCAATAACTTGAAGTAATCGTTCTCTGTATGACTTTATCAGTCTCTCACATCATTGTGGAGGAATTTTGGCCCACTCTTTTTTACAATGTTGCTTCAGTTCATTGAGGTTTGCGGGCATTTGTTTATGCACAGCTCTCTTAAGGTCCTACCACAGCATTTCAATCGGGTTGAGGACTGGACTTTGACTGGGCCATTTTAACACCTTGATTCTTTTCTTTTTCAGCCATTCTGTTGTAGATTTGTTGGTGCGCATGGGATCATTGTCCTGTTTCATGACCCAATTTTGGCCAAGCTTTAGCTGTCAGACAGTTGGCCTCAAATTTGACTCTAGAATGCTTTGGTATACAGAGGAGTTCATGGTCAACTAAATGACTGCAAGGTTCCCAGGTCCAGTGGCTGCAAAACAAGACTACATCATCACCCCTCCACCACAGTGCTTGACAGTTGGTATGAAGTGTTTGTGCTGATATGCTGTGTTCAGTTTTCGCCAAACATGGCACTGCATTATAGCCAAACATCTCCACTTTGGTCTCGTCTGTCCAAAGGACTTTGTTGCAGAAGTCTTATGGTTTGTTCAGATGCAACGCTGCCAACCTAAGCTGTGCTGCCATGTTTTTTTTAGAGAAAAGAGGCTTTCTCCTGGCAACCCTTCCAAACAAACCATACTTGTTCAGTCTGACATTGTGGTGAATTTGCTGGGACATCCACCCCTGGGAAGATTGGCAACTGCCTTGAGTGTTCTGCACTTTTGATTAATCTTTCTCACTGTAGAATGATGGACTTTAAATTGTTTGGAAATGGCCTTATAACCCTTTCCAGATTATTGGTCAGCAACAATTGCTTGTCTAAGATCATTGCTGATGTCTTTCCTCCTTGGCATTGTGTTAACACACACTTGAATGCTCCAGACCAGCAAACTGTTAAAACTTACGCTTTTAAACAGGTGGTCCCACTTGCTGATGATCAATTAATCAAAGGCATTTGATTAGCAGCAGTAAGGGTATACTTGGTTTTTCACACATGGCTTCTCCATTTTGGTTTTATTTTTTTAAATCATGACATGGTATAATATGTTATGTTTTGTTGTTCATCTGAGGTTGTATTTACCTAATTTTTAGACCTGCTAAGGAACAGATGATTTTTATGTTCTGATATGTAAAATCATCGAATTCAAAGAGGATGTACTTTCTTTTTCACAGAACTGTATAAAGAGGAGCATGTAACATTTTATTTCAATATAAGTTCTAAATAAGTTTTGTAGTTCAAAAGAAATTCACTGCTGAAGAATCCCCCTCCCGCCCCTGTTACAGCCTGCAAGCCACCTCCCCTTAGATGTGGAATCCAGTCATGGAAATGGACAGTGCACAGCGAGGGACAATCTTCATTCAAAAAGTATAAGGAAAACCCTGTCCCCTCTTAATGAAGGAGGGCAGAATTTTCCTTTTGCTCACTGAAGATTCTCCCTTGCTGTGCCCCATCCAGCCAACTGAAAGAGGCAGCGTGACATTGGTAAAAGGGGAAGGGGAATCCTTTAGCATCTAATTACTTTTGAACTACAACATGGAGCATGTTGAAATAAAGCGTTACATAATCCTCATATAGGAGGATCAATCAGAGCTGCATTTGTTTCAAGGTATTGCTATCCCTTTAAAGTCCTAGCAATTACAGAGACTGACCTCTTATATGCACTACAGGAAACATACACTATAGTGCATACCTTTGGGTGGAACCACTGGTGGTATATGCTAATGCCTGTGGGTCTGCACTGACAAATTCTTAAATACATCCCAGTAAATGTCCATAGTAGGAAAATGGAAGACAATGAAAGGGAGAGCTCAACAGAGCAGCCAACAGCTTTGAAATCAGCCAGTGATGTTGTATAAAAGCAACCATTTGTTATTGAATCAACAACTAAAGGCAAGATATAACAAATAAAGGAATGGATGTAAGAAATGAGGAACACACCAAGATCCACCTTAGTGAGATAATGTAGAATTTCTAGCTTTTGTAAGCACTGGTAGAAATATACATTTGGATCAAACTTGTGCTTTGTAGTAAATGTTTGATTCTTCTCCTGCAGTGACATATCTCTGCATAGCTTCACTGTTTCATTTGTACAGTTAGTTAGATCCAAGCACCAAAAAACTGGCCCATTGGTCAGATCTGTCCTGTGGGCTACATTTTGCTCATCTCTGCACTAGAAAGCTTATCTCACATTTATCACATTGCTTGAAAGTAAAAATGAACCTAAAAACTTCCATTGCTATCCATGAGAATTTCCATTTGAAACATAGTTTTACTTTTTTGTCATGTAAAATCTCCCCTTAAGTCTTGTGTTCTATACAACAAAGAGGGTGTTATAACAATGAGCCCCCAGGTGGTGGCAAGCTAAAGCTAGCATCCATAATAATAATGACACAAACCTGGTAGCTGCTACAATAATACCTGGAAAATTGACATATCGTTATAATTAACTAGTAGGAGTGTGGCATGGCTTTGACTCTGCAGCAAACTTTTTTTAACCCTTCGAGAGGTATCCAACATATTGTGTTGCAATGCGTTGGATTCCTCTGTGGCACTCAAAGGGTTAAATTATATTAAAAGTCATACCTCGTGGTCTGGCATCAGGGCCCCACCTGATAACCCCCCCCATCTACTGATCTCCCAGCTCGGAGATCAACAGATGTGACTCAGGGAAGCTCCCCTGCTTCCATCTTACCCCTACTACAGGGTAGGAGTGGGCAGGATCAAGAAACCCTTTCAAGTCAATGAGGGAGGCTTTCCCTCATTGACAAGAGAGGGATTGCTCATCTGGCCCACTCCTACCCAGCTCCAGGTAGAATGAAAGCAGTGGAGCTCTCTTGTTCCCCTGCATTGCCTCTATTAATCTCCCAGGTGAAATGGCTGGGAGATCAGTAGCTGAAGGGCATCACTCTGCCACGTCCTGCTGTACTGTTTTTTTTTGTTTGTTTTTTTGTTGTTTTTTTTAAACAGTGGCAGAAGTGTTTGGTATGACCCCTGCCTCCTTCTCAACCAATCAGCTCTTTCCAGCCATGCTCCCTGACATCAAGCCAGATTCACTTAAAGGGATAGTAATACTTCGTTTTAACTTTATTTTATTTTGTAGGCATTAAAAAAACATGAAGAATGATACAAGTCTTATCTCTCAAACCTTTATGGTTTATGAGATATTCACAAGCAAAGTTCCCCTCCCCACCCCTTTTTCCTAGTGTAAGCCATCTCTTCTCAGATGTGAATCTGGTTGTAAGACCAGACAGATAACAGCAGGGGACAATCTTCTTTGAATGAGAACAATGAAAGCCCTGCCCCCTTGACAAGTTTTTCAGGTTTTTCCCTTATCTTAATTGAAGATTGTCCCTCTCTGCAGTCTACCTGGGCACCTCCCTTCTGATCTGGCTGAACAGGGGGGATACTTTGCTTGTGAATATCTCTTAAACCATAAAGGTTTGAGAGATAAGACTTATATCATTCTTCATGTTTTTTTAATGCCTACAAAATAAAATAAAGATAAAACGAAGTATTACTATCCCTTTAAATTTATTTACAGATATGTGCAGTAACTGAAAGAATAGAAAAAAAAAGTTTGGTAACTGCTAACTTATATTGTGCATGACATGTGACATAGTGTGGTTTACTATACATGGGATGAATAATTAGGGGATTAAAAACATGCTTTGGTGAAGATGCAAGGAATATAGATATAAGATTTCATAAACATAGCTCATGTAGACACTGTTCGGAAGCACATTGTGGTAGTATCTCTTATTTTCAGGTTTCTATAATTAATAATGTGAAATAAATGTGGATAAAATAAACACATATATGTATAATTTATGTGTGGATACTTACTAGATATAATATAAAAAGTGAATTGTGCATACATAAAAATCAAAAAAGTGCATATACTCACAAACCCCAATGTGAATACAAAATCACAATAATTGCAGTAGTGTGCAGACTCAAATGGTACATGCAAATGACAGACAAAAGGTTTATCTGTTTCACATAGATATATAAAACAGATTTGTAGGACCAATTAAAGATTACTCAAAAGACACTATTATCCGTGATACATGCAATAGTCCAATATGTTAGACTGATGTTTTTGTCAATAAATTTCCAATTGGACCAACTTCAAGACAAAGTGACTATTCAATAGTTCAATATAATAGTTGAACCACATTTTGCATGGGCAAAATTTTTGATTTAATTCGAATTCAGCCCAATTTTTTTTTTCTAAATCGGATGATCCTAATTTCGGACCGGACCTATTCGATTCGAACAAAATTCTGATCCACTCTGAATTATTCAGCTGAATTTAACATGGGTTAAATTATAGCAGTGCGCCTCCGTGCACACTGCTATCATTCTTTGGCACAGACCTGTAACAGATGAGCTCCCTCGTCTGATCTTTAGTAATGTGGAACGCTGGGAGATGACATCATCTCCCAGCACTCTGCATTACTGAAGAGAAGACCATGCGGGAGCAACAGCAGTAAAGAGGTCTGTGCAGAAGGAGGCACAGACCTCTCATGCCACACCACTGCACCACCAGGGAGGTAGGAAATGAACACGGGGGGAATGTGGAGATTGGGGGGCAATGTGGAGATTGTGGCAATGTGGAGATTGGGGGGGCAATGTGGAGCAGGGGCAATGCAGAGACTGAGGGGCAATGTGAAGATTGGGGGCAATGTGGAGACTGAGGGCAATATGGAGATGGGTGCAATATGGAGATGGGGGGCAATGTGGAGATTGGGGGGCAATGTGGAGACTGAGGGCAATATGGAGATGGGGGCAATGTGGAGATTGGGGGGGCAATGTGGAGACTGAGGGCAATATGGAAATGGGGGCAATGTGGAGATTGGGGGGGCAATGTGGAGAATGAGGGGCAATGTGGAGACTGAGGGCAATATGGAGATGGGTGCAATATGGAGATGGGGACAATGAGGAGATTGGGGGGGCAATGTGGAGACTGAGGGCAATATGGAGATGGGGGCAATGTGGAGATTGGGGGGGAAATGTGTAGACTGAGGGCAATATGGAAATGGGGGCAATGTGGAGATTGGGGGGCAAAGTGGAGAATGAGGGGCAATGTGGAGACTAAGGGCAATATGGAGATGGGGGCAATGTGGAGATTGGGGGGGCAATGTGGAGAATGAGGGGCAATGTGGAGACTGAGGGCAATATGGAGATGGGAGGAAATGTGGAGAATGAGGGGCAATGTGGAGACTGAGGGCAATATGGAGGTCACCCAGTGACGTCAGATGCAGAGTGAAGAAGAGCACTGCATCTGTGCACGGGGTCAGCCGCACCACAATAATATGGGGCTGGTAAGCAATTTTTTCCAGAGCTGGATTTTATTTCATTTCCGGCCCTGCTCCAAGGGTTAAATATCCCACTAATGCACATATGGGGCAGATGTCAGAAATGTTTGTCATGCTCCTGCCATTCATATGATGACATTGTAGGCATGATGGACACAAGCTAATGCACCATAATGGATGTCTCGGTATGTTGAAGCCCTGCCATGCATGACAGTGATGCTTCGTAGGCTAAATTTGCCTCTCTGTTGTTGAGTAAATCCTGATAACTGAAGGGTACAGAGAGGAGGTGTGTAATACTTGTGTTCGGCACCTATAGGGTTAATAGTCACATTTGACTGCTTTGCAGTGTGTTCGGCACCCCTAGGGTTAATAGTTACATTTATATTTGACTGATTCTGCAGGAATCCATCTGCTAGGGAGGAAACCACCAAACTGGCTCTTTCTAGTTTTTATCTGTGTATTGAGAATATGCCCAAGGTTGTTATGCTTGAAGGTACTGAGTCTCACAACCCCCCCACGGGGGAGGAGATGGATGCCAGAGCAACAGTTATCTCTGTAACCACTCTCCTTTCCCCCCCTTCCTGTGAATAAGTTTTGCTTCTCTGTTTAGTTTTGCTCTTCTGTTTTTTTTATATATATAATTTTCTGTTCTATGTTGAAAACTGTGTTGTGCACCGCCCCCCTCCCTTTACGGGAAGGGGGCTGTGGGCCTATAAAGAACTATGTGTGATAAGAATAAAGAGAGAGCTTGTATTGTATACGCTGTTGTATGTGTCTTTCCTTGCGATCCTTACAGGCTCACGGTATACCGATAAATTGACATAGATTCCACAGATTGGCCAGAGTGTCACAGATTCCCTAACAGGCAGCGATCCAGGTAAAGATTCCCTAACAGTTTTTGGTGGAAGAATGCGGGCGGTGTGCATCCATGGGTAAGTGACTATATGTTGTCGCCGTCCCAGGGATCACACTGCCGTGTTAAGGGTTGAGTGAAATAGGGAGATAGGGAGTGAGTCTCTGTTAGTCTAATATATCAGCGCGCTATAGAAATAAGGTTCGAGGCATAGGGACTCGGGAACCAGTATAGTTCGAACCACCGTACTCGGGAACTTAGGCTCGAGGAGCCAGCTTGATAGGCTCGGGAACTAAGGTTCGAGAAATCAGGCTGGTAGACTCGGGAGCCACGGTTCGAGGAACCTATAAGGTAGACTCGGGAACCGATGTTCGAGCACATTAGGGGTGGTTCGGGAACTACTGTAGTCGGGAATGACCACAGGATTCGGCCCTTGGCAGTCTCGGAAGGTCACCGTGAATGACAACCGGGAGACTGCCCGGTAAATTAAGTGAGTGGCATTCGACTACCGGATATTAGGCAGCAGAACACTCTCCGCTATAGGGTCCCTCTGTGAGTCTATGTCAATATTCTGTCACTTACTGTTTTGTCCCTCTGTTGTTTGTCACATTGTGCCTGCATGTTGGTAATAGATATTTGCGCTGATATATAAATGTTTATGGTAATGTGCCGCACAATATAGAGATTGCAAATAAGGATTGTATTTTGTATTGTTGCTCTGTCCCTGGTTCAGGTGAAGGTGAGCACTGGGACCGGGTGTCTTTCTTCCAGGTGAAGGTGAGCACCTGATTTTTTTTCTCATTCATATTGTTTGTTTTCTGCAAAGTGTGATTTCATTGAAGTTTGCTGTTACGTTATAAGACTATGGGTGGGCAAGAGAGCAAGACCCCTGAAATTGGGGAAGACTGTATTCATTATGTAGAGAGATTGACTGGAGGATCATACTATGCTATCCCATTCGTTTCTAATCTGGCAGGGTGGACTGAGGGAGTAGGTAGCAGTAACCCTTTTCCAAGGACAGGTGCTAATGACCCCTTTCACATGGACATGATTAAGGGATTATGTTTGGGGGACGAAAAGGCTTTCCCCTATTATTCTGGGGACCCACACTGGGATAAGAGATACATGAGAGAATGTGGTATGAAGTGGTTGGAAGTAGCCCCAGGATGGTATGAAAGGTCAGGTTTTTTTAGTAGACGAAAATCAGTAGGTAAGAAAATCACTGCAGCTCAACACAGACAAGAGAGGGACCTTGCTTTCAATGATTTGTTCAAACCCCCCCGGGGCACTACCGTGGCCCCCCCCGTAAGCCCAGCGCCCCCTCCGTACAGCTCTCCCCCTACAGGGGGACTATATCCCTGCACGGTAACTGAATTGGCCATTATGGGGGCAATGGGGAACCACAGCACCTTACACTTAGCGCAGGGATCTAGGGCTACGGGGTCCACTACACAAGAGGTTAGCTCATCCTCCGCACCCTCATCCTCTATACAAGAAGTTAGTTCATCCTCCACACATTCATCTTCTACACAGGAGCCTACTCCTTCTGCCTCCACCCCACATGAAGACATAGTTACACAAGGAGGTATGGTCACTAGACAACAGACTAGGTACAGGACGGAGACAGTAGAACCGGACACATCTTTTCCTTTCATGACGGTGGGGAACCTATTGGTAAAAACCCCTATTGACATTAAGGAGTTAGACCACATTGTCAAGAATTGCCCTTCCCCACGAGTGACCCCGACGGGAATGATAGGGTACTTGAAAAGAGCCACTAAGGGACGTAATTTCACCCAGGAGGATCTCAGGAATTGTATAGAGAGAATTGTGGGAGAGGGGGTTGATTGGAACTGGGAGGGGGTTCCCAGTCTGAGTTTAATAGTGGCTGCTAATGCCCCCATAGCTGATTATCCCCTAAGCACTCCGGATGGAGTGGCTAAAATGTGGGAAGAGGTTGAGAAGGAGGCAGTGAGAGTTTTTAAGACCAAAACCAACCTCGCTGCTGCGCTAGCATGTAAACAAAAGAAGGGAGAAAACGTTGTTGATTTCTGGAAAAGGTTTTTAGAAGTATGGAAACATGAAAGTGGGATGGGACTGACAGAAGGGATCACCCAGTTATGTGTACAGACATTCACTAACAATTGCTCTGAAGACATAGCCCTGCAAATCAGGCAACAGATTCCCACTTGGGGGTCCATGACTGTAGATACATTTGCCAATGAAATTATGTCCAGAGATGCTTCTGGCTGCTTCAATAACCCAGTAAAGCCTCCTAATACTCAGGCATTCTACCAAGACGATGACTTTGACCGCTGCCACATCCCATATGCTCAGGGGAATGCCCCTTACCCTAGAGGACGAGGGGGATACAGAGGAAGTAGGGGGGGGAGAAGGGGAGGACGGGGTAACCACAGCTGGAATAACAAAGGGTGTTTTAGGTGCGGGTATTTAGATCATTGGAGATCTGACTGCCCCCTGCCTCCCCCACCCCCACCGCCCGTGCCCCACAGCCTGACAGAAGGACCCTCCCCGCAGGGGCCCCGCTTCCCTATTGACTGGACTTCAGGACAATCGACATAGGGAGGCCCAGGGGACGCTATCCCTACTTTTCCAGTGGTGTCTCATCATTTCTCTCAGCAACCATGCATAGCCCTTGTTGTGGATGGGAGGTACACCCCTATGTTGGTGGACTCTGGGGCTACGTGTAGCGTGCTGAGAGAGGGATTTTGGGATGGACCCACTGAAAAAGCCGCCCCCTCTATGGGAATAAATTGGATTTTAACCCCTACCGAAATTACACCACCACTCACTGTGACTGATTCCCCAGGTACCCAGACTATACTGCACCGTTTTAGGACCCTGAAGGGATGCCCGGTTAACTTACTGGGAAGAGATTTGATGGGTTTACTAAAAATAACTATAACCACCAGTGTGGAAGGGGGACTGGACGTTCATTCAGAGGAATTAAAGATCAGGAGACATCAGAATCCACCCTCCCTATACCCAATGGTCTGTCCAGTCATAGAGGTAGACCCGGGGGTCTGGGCAGAGGGGAAGAATGACGTAGGATTCATTGACTGTACACCATACAAAGCAATTTTGAAAAGACACGCTAACCCTGTTTTTCACAAACAATACCCCCTAAGTAAAGAAAAGGAGGAGGGTATTGCCCCTTTGATTAAAGATTACCTGGGGGCTGGAGTTCTAGTTGAGACAGTGTCTCCTTATAACTCCCCCATTAACCCAGTGAAGAAATCAGATGGTAGTTATAGATTTGTGCAGGACCTCAGACAAGTGAACAAACTAGTGGTACCATTGGCCCCAGTAGTCCCAGATGTTGTTTCTGTCTTGACAGCCATCCCGTGTGACCATGGGATCTTCAGCGTCCTAGATTTGAAAAATGCATTTTTTGGGATACCTGTGGACACTGAGACCATTCCCCTATTTGCTTTTACCTACAAAGGGAGACAGTTTTCTTTTGGGAGATTAGCACAGGGGTTTGTGAATAGTCCTGTGGCTTTTGCCATAGTCCTCCGAGAAGTGCTTAGGGCCTGGACCCCCTCTTGTGAGTCAATAGTTCTAACATATGCAGATGATGTCCTGCTTGTTAGTGCTACAAGGGATGCAGCCCTGGTAGATGGAACTAGTCTGTTAAACATGCTAGGAACAAGTGGTTTTAAAGTGTCTAAAGAAAAGTTGCAATGGTGTCAGGAAAAGGTTGAATATCTTGGATTTGTTTTATCAAAGGGACAAAGAACAATAAGTCCCAAAAGAGTCACTGCCATTACGGGTCTGCCCCGCCTGCAAAATAAGAAGGAAATGCTGACCTTCTTGGGAATAACTGGTTACTGCCGCCAGTGGATACCTGACTGTTCATTCTATGATAATATACTGAGAGACACCACTCACAAGGACAAACCTGACACCATAACATGGACTACTGAAATGTTGAATGCTTATGAGAAACTGGTTGAGGCAATTGTATGTAAACCAGGGCTGGGTCTCCCTAATTATCAAAAAATGTTTCATGTGTATGTTAGGGAGAATGGTAAGACTTATGCGGGGGTCCTAGCCCAGGAGCATGGAGGGAAGATGAGGCCTGTGGCCTATTTTTCTAAGATTCTCCCCACACAGGTACAGGGAATGCCAAAGTGTCTCAGAGTACTAGCCTCTTGTGCTATGGTTGTTGAGCAGATCACATCTGTCACCCTGGGCCATCCCACCACTCTGCACGCTGCACACAATGTATCATATTTACTAAAGAACATTTACACCCAACACATGACTGCCCAGAGACTGAGCGGCTATGAGGTCCTGTTACTCTCTAACCCACAGCTGACCATCCAGTATTCCCCTGACAATTCAGGCCCGGCCCCTATCCTGAATGCCTTGCTGGGTTTAAAGACACAAGATGATGAGATACCCAACGCACATGACTGTTTAACGTTGATTAACCACGACACCAGCCCACGGACAGACCTATCCTCGCTGCTCTTACCAGAGGCAGAAGAGGTGTTTGTGGATGGCTCTTGCTCACGCCCTAATGACAACCAATACTTGACTGGATATGCTGTAGTCCAACTACCAGACAAAATTGTGGAAGCTAAGAAAATACCCTTTAAGTCTGCACAAGCGGCCGAACTCATAGCCCTTACTAGGGCATGTGAGTTGTTTCAAGGGAAATCAGTCAACATCTATACTGATAGTAAATACGCTTTTGGGGTGGTACATGACTTTGGGAAAATCTGGGAAAACAGGGGGTTTGTGTCCGCAGATGGAAAGCCAATTTCTCACAGCACCCTGGTTAAGAAACTACTGACTGCAATACAGTTACCTGACAGGATTGCTATAATACATTGCAAGGCACACACAGGGCAGTTAGACGATGTTTCAAAGGGAAATGATTTAGCAGACAGGACCGCCAAACTAATCACCACCCTAGGGAATTCTCTGCCAGACTTAACCCTTTGTTGCCCTGACTCAGACTTTGACTTCCTTCTGACCCTGGACTCCTATACCTACACCATACTCCAGTTACAGAGCTCCACTTCTGAGGAAGAGACAGGGAAATGGATTGCTGCAGGGGCAGAAAAGGACCCAGATCAGCTATGGGTCAAAGAAGGGAAGTTGTGTATTCCCCAACATAGTGCCCCATTGTTTATTGCACAGTTCCATGGGGTGGGTCACCGGAGCATCAGAAACACATTTGAGGATCTGGACAGACATTTCTACATCCTGCAGTGTAGGGTCCTAGTCAAAGCTTACATTGACAACTGCATAACATGCCAGAGGAATAACCCCAACACAGGTTCAAGAGTGAAACATGACCACTTACCTTACCCAGACACCCCATTTACCCATTTGCAGATTGACTTCACTCACATCCCAAAGACGGGAAAAAGACAGGAATACCTCTTGGTTATTGTAGACATGTTCTCACGCTGGCCAGAGGCCTTCCCTACCACGAGGGAGGATGCAGAGACGGTAGTAAAGATTCTGACTCAGGAAGTTATTCCCCGGTGGGGCTGCCCCCTCAGAATAGAAAGTGACAACGGACCGGCATTTGTTTCTAAAGTCTGCCAGAGGTTAGTAAGTGAATTGAGAACTGAATGGAAGTTTCATATCCCCTACCATCCCCAGAGCTCAGGGATGGTGGAGAGAATGAATAGAACCATTAAAGACAAATTGAGAAAAGCTACTGAGGGAACTTTTGCCAACTGGAAGCTGTCCCTCCCCAGGATTTTGACTGAAGTTAGGATGACACCTAATAAATTGACTGGACTGTCCCCGTATGAAGTATTGCTAGGCAGGCCTTTTCCCCTTCCCTGGGATCGTAGGGGACAAGGAGATCAAGACCAGCCTGACTTAGCTACATCACAGAACAAGTATGTCAAACAATTGATAGAGACATTGTTTAAACATGAAACCAGAGTCTGTCAGTCTTCTCCTCTCCTTTCGCAGGCCCCACTGCACACCCTGCAGGTGGGAGACAGAGTCTTGGTGAAACAACTCCATCAGACTAAGAAGGGCCCAGACTTTCCTTTTGGACCTGAGACCACTGTCACCGCTGTCACCCGGACGGCTGTCCGAGTACAAGACCTCCCCCAGTGGATTCACGCCACCCGGATCAAGAAGCTTCCCTGTACCCCGCAAAAGACCAGGCAAGATGACGCCATCCCTCTTACACAGCCAGACGTCTCACCAAGGAGACAAGAAGAGGTTGGCCCCAGACCCCCAACCATGGAACGCAGGCCAGGGTCCGAAGGTGAAACCCCCCCAGATCAACTGGGTCTCCTATTTTATGCATTTCCCTCACTTTCATTGCTTGATATTGACGAGTTTCACTACACTACTGATACCATTTGTGTATTTTGAATGTTTTTCCGCACACAGTCTGGGATTATGCCAGGGGGAGACACACAAGGGGCCCGACTTCAATATGACAGGGTCCTGTGCCCACTCTGTCCTTACACAAACCCCGAGCCTCACTGCCAAAATTAGGAACCGCAGGGCTACCCTAGAGCACCTCCAGGGACAAGTAGCCATTACCCAAGATAAGGGAGTGGACCCCGGACAACCCCCCAGGACCACATTTTGGTATAACTCCTCCAACACACAGGTAGCAACTTTCCAATTTGATTATTGCCATGTGGTACCCTGCCCGGCCCGAAACTGGCAATGTAATATGTACCAAAAGTCAGCTTACAGAAGCTTTTACATTTGTGTCACCGACGGCTACTGGGGAAAAGACTGTAGGTACTGGGGGTCTGTCGGGTGGAATACTGGTTTGGACTGGGGATACAAACCCCAAAGCGCACTAGATAGAAAAGACAGTAGAGGAAAATCCTTAATTAGTAGAATGACCTTAATTAGAACCGGGAACAGTGCCTGCCAGCATCAGAGTACAGGTGGTTGGTGGAGCGACGGTATACATGGGCGTAATATGCCTCTGACATTGACCATTGAGAACCCAAGCCCGGGGGACAGTGGAACATACATCCTAGGGCACTGGTTCCACGGGCTTGCGGGTGGGAAGATGAGCCCATTTCGCATCCAAGACATGTTTCAGTCCCAGGAGTGGTTAGGGCGCAGTACCCCCTCTCCTACTTCAGGGACAAATAGACGACTCAGTTTCAGGGATATGACAGCCATAGCCAACCCGACTTTTGAGGACACCATGGCCATAGAGACCGGACATTCTGACATTAATCTCTGGGTGGAATGGATGAAATACACTGCTGACAAACACAACAAATCTAACTGTTATGTGTGTGCCGGGGCACGGCCCCACCTAGGCACAGTACCTCTGCATATTCCTTCCCGTAGTGAGGAATGTTTTTTAAGCTTATTTACTAACACGTCCACCAATTACACTGGGTGTGAGAGTTGGAAGAAGGAATATCCCCTGACCACAGTGAACCCCAAACTCAGAGCCAGGGTAACCATCTATAGAGGTAATTATACCTGTTACTGTTCCCGGAGAGGCCAGGGAAGGTTCCTAGGGAACTTCTCGGCTGGTTATTGCGCCTCATATAGTAACATGACCGAGGATAAACTTCACAATCAGACACAATCTTTAGGGAATATTTACTGGATATGTGGGGATAATAAAATACGGACTAGACTGGAGGGGGACTGGACTGGAGAATGTGCCCTGGCTAAGATACTCATGCCCCTTCATATCTTACCTTATGAGAATCCACGGCCTGGGTCTGACCGGGGATCCATGGTCAGAGCTAAAAGATCTGCACCTGGGGGCAGTTTCGACCCCCACGTGTACATTGATGCCATAGGGGTGCCCAGGGGTGTACCAGATGAGTTTAAAGCTAGGGACCAGGTTAAAGCCGGTTTCGAGTCCCTCCTTCCCCAGGTCACCATCAATAAGAATGTTGATTGGATTAATTATATCTATTATAACCAACAGAGATTTGTCAATTACACCAGAGATGCTTTACAGGGGATAGCTGATCAGTTGGGTCCTACTTCCACAATGACTTTCCAGAACCGGATGGCCCTGGATATGATACTAGCTGAAAAAGGGGGAGTTTGTAAAATGATTGGGGAAACTTGTTGTACTTACATCCCTGATAATACAGGACCCACTGGTAAGGTAACGCAAGCAATTCAGAAATTAGAAGATTTATCATTTGAATTAAAAAGGAATTCAGGCATAACCGACCCCTGGGACAGATATTTCCTAGATTGGTTCTCCGGCTGGAAAGGTATTCTAGCCAAAGTAGGCATTGTTCTTTTGTTCATTCTCATTATATATCTGATCATTAAACTGTTGTTCTGTTGCTGTGCACACAATGCCTGTCTCTCCCCCGCCAATCCGTATGCCCCTTACTTGAAAATGTTATCCCGCCGCCCTCCCCCTCCCACCCCTTGCTATGCTGATACCCCTGCCCCAGTGTAACCCCCAGAACTTAGTTTGGTGAATCAGTTTAGTACTGATTCAAAGAAGGGATTGAAGGGTACAGAGAGGAGGTGTGTAATACTTGTGTTCGGCACCTATAGGGTTAATAGTCACATTTGACTGCTTTGCAGTGTGTTCGGCACCCCTAGGGTTAATAGTTACATTTATATTTGACTGATTCTGCAGGAATCCATCTGCTAGGGAGGAAACCACCAAACTGGCTCTTTCTAGTTTTTATCTGTGTATTGAGAATATGCCCAAGGTTGTTATGCTTGAAGGTACTGAGTCTCACAACCCCCCCACGGGTGAGGAGATGGATGCCAGAGCAACAGTTATCTCTGTAACCACTCTCCTTTCCCCCCCTTCCTGTGAATAAGTTTTGCTTCTCTGTTTATTTTTTTTATATATATAATTTTCTGTTCTATGTTGAAAACTGTGTTGTGCACCGCCCCCCTCCCTTTACGGGAAGGGGGGCTGTGGGCCTATAAAGAACTATGTGTGATAAGAATAAAGAGAGAGCTTGTATTGTATACGCTGTTGTATGTGTCTTTCCTTGCGATCCTTACAGGCTCATGGTATACCGATAAATTGACATAGATTCCACAGATTGGCCAGAGTGTGACAGATTCCCTAACAGGCAGCGATCCAGGTAAAGATTCCCTGACAATAACTAGGTTACCCACATTAGTGCATTTGTTGTGAACCTGAATGCTTACGCAACTGAAGCATTTAATTAAGTCAGTGTTTCTCATCACATGTTAATTCCCTTAATATCCAAAATAGGTCCAGCTGACATGCCGGAGGAGGCAGAGGAGGGGGGGCAGGAAGATGGTGGTGTGCAGGCCCCCATTGGTGCACCTGGGGACCACCACGTGGAAAGGGCAGGTGAGGACAGTAAATTGTAATATGTCCTCTAGCGAAAACATGTACATCCGTTCAATGTCTAATATGTCTTTTGTTATGTGTTGTTGGTTTATGTTTGTGGAAAGGGTTGTAAGTTTTGTTTTTCTGGTTGTTGTAACCATTTCAATGACAGAGGGGTACCCAATGCACTCCTCTGGCACTGAAATGGGTTAAGGCTCCATACAATTATCTCACCCTTGTGAAAATGTCCTGTATCTCCTCAGGGTCATCGCGGGCTGTGTCTGGTGAGGAGGATGAGGAACCACCTCTGGGGGTGTCTGCCTCTGCTCCTGAGGCTAAGGAATGGGAAGTAAAATCCTAAATCTGCTGTTCCAAGTGTGTTCCACCTGTCTCCCCTTCCCTTACACCTCCCTGTAGTGATTTGTGTTCTTGTCACACATACCTGTGACAGTATCATGGCATGAACAAATATCATTATGTAGAATTAATCCCATGAGTGCCAGAGGGGTATAATCACCCTGCCAGCACTCATAGGGTTAACCCAACTAAGTAAAAAAAAAAACATCACATTACAAGTAACACTTACCATTAATCCTGATGTCCAGCAGAGTCCTCAGTATACCGGTCCTCTTCTGTCCTTCTTTCTTCTCTTCTATTTTTTTCCTCTTTCTTCTCTTCTGTCTTTTTTCCTCCTGCTGTAACCCCCCCCAAAAAGTATAAGTACATACTTTAACCCTACTGAGCCCCAGAGAGGTATGCAACACATTGCTTTGCAATGTGTTGTGTAACCCTCTGGCATTCAAGGGGTTAAACTATGTATTAATGTGCCAAATATTGCATTGGATTAATACTTTTCTGGGTAGTTTTTACAGCAAGAAGACAGAAGCTACAAGACAGTAGAGAAGACAGAAGGAGACAGACCGTGGATGACAGGTAAGTGTAACACTGATTAGTTAAAGATCAGTGCTTGACAGTATGTCAGGCACCGATCGTTTGCTTTTTTCCTTTGAAGGTCCCAATACTGCCACTATTTAGTGGCGTTGAAAATTATTCAAACAAATGACTTAAATTTTTTATATTTTATACAGGGACAAAGGTGACTCTCCCTTGTGGTGGCAATAAGGCACCCTGTATACCTATACAATGTTGTCTTTTGCATGTGCCATTTCTGTTGCAGAGGTGAAATAAAATATAGCATGAACATCTGTCATTTACCATCTGTAGCAAAGGTAATACATTACACAATATGTAGCATGTGTCAGTTACTATATGTAGCAGAGGTGTTACATACAAATGGATGTAGCTAAATTAGAAGGAAGAAGGAAAAGTGAGAATGACTGGTGCGGTATCCTTTTGAAACATCAAAAAGAAAAATATTGAGCAGCTAAAAGCCGATTTAACCTTGTTGCAGTGTTTAAAATAGCAACATGAAAACCTCGAGCTGCATAAAAGCGCTAGGTTGTCATGTCGCATAATTAAACATCCCTATGTACTGGCCACAACTCACAACATCTTTACCTTGCCTTGCCCAGCTCTCTTTAAAGCAGAACTACCACCTCTTACAAACATGTCCCCAAATAATTACCCATCTGGCGACTAGCTGCTCAGTAGCAGTCACCAGAATTATTACTGCAATAATGATAATTATACACTGCTCCTGGACTGACAGGCAGGAAACCACGCAGACATCTTTCCATAGTGACTTCTGCGAGCCTGCGCTGTCAATCCCAGCCTGCTCTAGAAGGCATTACTAGGAGCTGTTAAGCTCCAAAAGGGACTGACAGCGCAGGCATGCAGACGTCACTGTGTAAAGATGTCTGCACTGTTTCCTGCCTGTCAGTGTGGTAGCAGTGTATAATTTTCATGAACGCAGTAAAATACTGAGCAGCTAGTGATCAGATAGGTAATTATTTGGGTCCATGTTTGTAAGAGGTGGTAGTTCCACTGTAATGCGACAATGTTTCAAAAGGGAACCGACTGGGGCGAGGCAGACTCAGGATGACAGCAGCAACACTGGAGATGTAGCCAGAACTGCAGAACACTGGAGCAGGCAGGACTTAGTTTGTAGATGGGTACAGCAGGAACTGAGGAAGACTGGTGCGAGGCAGACTCGGGATGACAGCAGCAACACTGGAGATGTAGCCAGGACTTAGTCCGTAGATGGATACAACTATTTAGGAAGACTGGAGAGAGGCCGACTCAGGATGACAGCAACATGGATGACTGTAGATGTCTGAAGTCATTTTTGTTTTTCTAATCTGCATTGAACCTGAGAGCAGGGTAACCCAGCTTTGGCAAGTTGACTTTTAAAAAAGAGTGCTGGGGGCTAAGTATATTTCCAGTAATGGAAAATACCCGCTCTCTCTGGACAGTGGTTGGGGGGCAAGAAAACAACTCCTGGGCTACCAGGGACAATGTAGGCCACACAGCCCTCTTGTTATCCCAGAAAGTCAAGGGATCTGTACTTGGGGCCAAAGACGGTTCCGCAAGGTAAGCCTTAACCTCAAACTCAGCACTTTTTCTATTAATGGGGAGCTGTTTGTTTTGTCCGAAGCATAATCTGTCCATTGCCTCAGCATAAAAAGCAGCAGCTGCTCCACCCGAACAAAATGAAATGCTATTGGCGCTGCTACTAATAGGTCCTGGAAGACCACCACACTCCTCCAGCTCATCTTCAGAATCTTCTCCCACCTCCTGTGACTGCATTCTAGTTTTTCTTTGCCTCTCATTCACCCTCGCTATCAACTGTTCCCTCCAGGCAGTGAGGGAACTGTAACAAAGTGCCATCTTGCCTTTGATTCGAGGATCGCAAATTGTAGCAATTGTAGAAATCATCCAATTTTAAGGAGAGGTGCGTGAAGAGGGGAATGACTTCTGCCTGGCTAGCGTTCTCTTTGCGCAAAAGTTCCGTCAAAGCATGGAAAGGCGTAAGGACTGTCACTACCTGTTCCATATTGGCCCAGTCAGCCCTGCCCAGTTTTCTGTTACTGCCAATGAAATGGTGACATGACATTGTGTGAATGGCCTTTTTCTGCTTCAGTATACGTTCTAACATATCTAAGATGGTCTTCCACCTGGTCCCAACATCTTGTTTTAGGCAGTGCTCTGAGAGGCCTGCCGTTTTCTGTTCCTCGCTGAGTAGCTGGCTATCTTTGATGCTCCGATGGAAGTGGACAGAAATTTGTCAGCACAACTCCAGAAGTGCTGACAACCTTAAAGTGTTACTGCCATCCTCAAGAGCAGTCTTCACTACTTGATGCAGAACATGCACTGAGAAGCGCACACCCACAAACCGGCCATCCCGGAGAGCCTTGATCATGCTAGCTTCACCATCAGTAACCACAAACCCCATTTACGCCTGTTTGCCTGCCTGCTCCCCTAGCCAGTGTGCCACCATGTTCTGCAGTGCTTTGTGAATGTTATCTGAGGTGTGCTGCTGATCCATTACCTCAGCATGGAGGAGGAAAGAGCAGTGCCCTGCCTCCTTGGCTACTGTACCTGAACTTGTTGCTATCGGTGTGTCTTGCAACACATTGGGCTGCCACCAATGTGCCGTCAATGACAGGAAGCCATGCTGGCCATTCGGAGCACTACATAAGTCAGTGGTAAAGTGCACTGACTGTCCAGCAGCCTTTCCTAGCAGGTCCTTCAAAAGACCAACGCATAACTGGTACAGTGAGGGCACTATAGTTCTACTAAATGTGGTGTGGGATGGAATTTTATATTGGGATGCGACAGCCTCCATAAGTTGATGGAAGGGCTCCCCGTCCACCAAATTGAAAGTTGCACCCCCAGCGGCTATGAGCTGTGCAATGAGGCGTGTAATTTTCCTGGACTGCTGGCTACACATCCCCTTGGAATGAAACCCACCAAAATCTTCCAGTGTGGCCTGTATTGACTTTGGGATGGCCTGTCTGCTGCTTTTACTAGGACCTGATGTGGCATGATCTCCCTGCCCTTTCTCCTGCCTACTGGTGGTGAGTGTTACACTGGTAAATGTAGTAGTGCCACCACGTTCTGCACTCATCAACACTGACTTGTGGTAGTGGTTCAGATGTTGGTTCATCCCAGAGGTGGATAGATGACCCAACACCCTCCCACAGCTGATTCCCCTGCCACACAGTTTACACTTCGCTAGCTGGCCATCACCAAGTGTCACAAAATGGTCCCACGCTTTGGAGCGATAGATGACTTTGGAAGATGGTGAAGAAGAAACTGAGGTGACACTTTCTTCATCTTCACATGCTGGAGCAACCTCACTATGCTTTATTTTCTACATACCTTTACAGGGGTACTAGTAGACCCAAAGATGGCAGCAGGGATGTTGGGACTGGGATTGGAGGAGGATGGAGTAACACTGGTGGCAGAGACACTAGCAGCTACTACCTGCCTGGGAGACTCATTTGGAACTGGCAGTAGTACCAGCAGTGGAAAAATGAAGCTCAGGAGAATAATCGAGGTCAGTGGAAAAATCAAGCTCAGTTGAAAAATCAAGCTTAGCAGGCCTTGGTCCCTCACATTCTTCTTCTACCTCTTGTAGGTTTGGACAGGAAGAAAAATCATCAGCAGCAGATTTTGGGGAGAGCTGATGAATTCCCTCTTCTGCCTGGTGGCTACCGGGAAATGGTAAATTATCTCCCTCAATAACCTTTTTGGAAACAAAATGCTCTCAGTGTCAGTGACAGTGGGGGCAGGAGAAATTTTCTCAAAATACTCCAATAATTCAAGTTTGGGCTGCTTACACGGACGTTCGCTGTAAAACTCCCGCGTTGATACTGCCCGCAGTTTCCCACCAGTAGTGTTCATGTTCAACATGCTAGGTGTCCCCAGGTTTATAGAACTGGCTGTAGTGGAGGTGGTGACAGAACTGGCAATGGCAATAGTCATTGTGCAGGTGGTTCTGGGGGGATCATCATGAAACAGCTGACGAAAGACAGGTGATGGCCGCTTCGTGGTCTTAGAGGAGGAACTGGACCTCTCTACCCTGCTAGTAGAGGTAGAATGACCTGCAGTTCCCTTCTTTCTAGTTTTTGGTTTGGACTGCTGCTGCTGAGTCTGACTAGTACTACTCAAAGTACTCTTCTTTCCCCACCTGCTGCTGCTAGCTCTGCTTGAAAGCAATTGCACTGTGGTGGTGTTGGTGGTTGCTGGGTCACTGCAGTTGGTACCAGGACGAGGAACATCAGGTTATTCACTAGGACTGAAATCCATTACGGATAGGTAGGTAGGTAGTGAACGATTATAGTTTTACAAGTTTAAAATCTGCCCACATGACAACTGTGACACTGGCAGTGTGTCTCTGAAAAGTATTAAAACAAATAACTTGTATTATGAATATTTTTAATAATACCAACACAGGTGACTTTCCCTTGCGTTGGCTAAAAGGCACCCTGTCTGCCTATACAGCTGTGACACTGGCAGTGTGACTCTGAAGATTATTCAAACAAATAACTTGTATTTTGAATATTTGTAATAAAACCAACACAGGTGACTCTCCCTTGCGGTGGCTTAAAGGCACCCTGCATGCCTATATAACTGTGACACTGGCAGTGTGACCCAATAAATTATTCAAACAAATAACTTATAGTTTCTATATTTTTAATAAAATCAACACAGGTGACTCTCCCTTGCGGTGGCTTAAAGACACCCTGCCTGTAAAACTGTGACACTGGCAGTGTGACTATGAAGATTATACAATTAACTTGTATTTTGAATATTTTTAATAAAACCAACACGGGTGGCTCTCCCTTGCGGTGATGAAAAGGCACCCTGCCAGCCTATACAACTGTGACACTGGAAGTGTGACTCTGAAGATTATTCAAACAAATAACTTGTATTTTGAATATTTTTAATAAAGCCAACACAGATGACTCTCCCTTGCAGTGACTTAAAGGCACCCTGAATGCCTATACAACTGTTACACTGGAAGTGAGACTCTGAAGATTATTCAAATAACTTGTATTTTGAATATTTTTAATAAAACCAACACAGGTGACTCTCTCTTGCGGTGGCTTAAAGGCACCCTGCCTGCCTATACAGCTGTGACATTGGCAGTGTGACTCTGTAAATTATTCAAACAAATAACTTGTAGTTTCTATATTTTTAATAAAACCAACACAGGTGACTTTCCCTTGCATTGGCTAAAAGGCACCCTGTCTGCCTATACAGCTGTGACACTGGCAGTGTGACTCTGAAGATTATTCAAACAAATAACTTGTATTTTGAATATTTTTAATAAAACCAACACAGGTGACTCTCCCTTGCGGTGGCTTAAAGGCACCCTGTATGCCTATATAACTGTGACACTGGCAGTGTGACCCAATAAATTATTCAAACAAATAACTTGCAGTTTCTATATTTTTAATAAAACCAACACAGGTGACTCTCCCTTGCGGTGGTATCACAGTCCCCGTGATCCTGTGTGTCACTCTTTGCTGTGCTGCTCCCTGATTGGCTGAGATGTGTTGGCCCGCCCCTGGTTACCCGTTTTATACTGGCCGCTGGCACCTGTCTGGTGCCCTTTCGTGGTGTTCCTGAGCCTTGCTGCTGTTCTCTGCGTTCCTGATTTCCGGTGTACCGACTTGGCCTGTTTGATACTCTCCTGTGTTCCTGCTCGTTGCTGATCCGGCTTGTCTATGAACCCTCTCTGGTATCCGACCCGGCCTGGCTGATGTTCCTGCTTGTTGCTGATCCGGCTTGTCTACGAACCTGCTCTGGTATCCGACCCGGCCTGGCTGACGTTCCTGCTTGTTGCTGATCCAGCTTGTCTACGATTCTCCACACTTCCCGGTTCCAGTCTGTCTACGTTCCTGCTGCTGTCTACTGGGCGACATTCTTACTCCTGGAGTCGCGCTTGTGCCCGAGACTGACCTTAACCCTAGAGTCACTGTTCACTGTTAACGCTACTGAGCTGTACTACTGCTGAGTCTCCTTAAGCTTGCAGAGCTATACTTCAGGGCGATTCTGATTGCTGAGCCGATTCCTTGCTGTGCCTCACCTCCTACCAGGTGCCTGGTTAACCCTTTCAGTGCTACGCTACTACTGCTGAGCCGGCCGCTTGGGCCTGAGAGACGGCGGCTCATAGTCCATCTATGCAGGGTAGTTGTTCCGGTACCGTACCGGTGGTCCTCTTGCCCACGCACTTGCACTGGTGGAGTCGTTATACGCCCGTGGGGGCTACCTGGCACTAGCTGTTGGCTTCTGTTTACGCCCGAGGGGGCTTGATTCTTACACTTGCAGCTTGCAGTCTCCGTTATACGCCCGTGGGGGCTATCGTTCCTTGCTCTTGCAGCTTGTAGTCTCCGGTTTACGCCCGTGGGGGCTAACGACTCACAGTTCCCAAGTACTGGTGGCATTTGTTACGCCCGTGGGGGCTATCCATTATTGCTCTAGCGTTCTGGGTCAGTTCTGCCGTGCAAGTCGATTGCTCTCCTGCAGACTCGGTATTGACTCCTCATACTTATACAAGCTTCAGTTACACCTTGGGCGTGCCTACACCACAACAAAGACTGATGAGGACTGAGTTAACTATTGTGTGCTCCTCTCTGGGTTACCAGCCCTAGTATATATTTTCTGTACATATATTCTACTCTGTCTGTATCCAGTCTACTGGCCTGTAAGGGTCTAGACACTTATTTCTTGTTTGCACTGTGTGCCTGTAGAGGGCAATATTGTTCATTACTTTTTTATAATAAAACTGTGTTTTATCATACCCTCTGTCTGAAGTGTCTGAAAACCGTAACAGGTGGCTAAAAGGCACCCTGCCTACCTATACAGCTGTGACTCTGGCAGTGTGACTCTGAAGATTATTCAAACAAATAACTTGTATTTTGAATATTTTTAATAAAACCAACACAGGTGACTCGCCCTTATGGTGGCTCAAAGGCACCCTGCCTGCCTATAAAACTGTGACACTGGCAGTGTGACTGGGAATTAGTCAAACAACTAACTTGTAGTTTCTATATTTTTAATAAAACCAACACAGGTGACTCTCCCTTGAGGTGGGGAAAAGGCATCTTGCCTGCCTATACAACTGTGACACTGGAAGTGTGACTCTGAAGATTATTCAAACAAATAACTTATTTTGAATATTTTTAATAAAACCAACACAGGTGACTCTCCCTTGCTGTGGATTAAAGGCACCCTGTCAGCCTATACAACTGTGACACTGGCAGCGTGACTCTGTAAATTATTCAAACAAATAACTAGTAGTTTCTATATTTTTAATAAAACCAACACGGGTGACTATCCCTTGCAGTGGCTTAAAGGCACCCTACCTGCCTATACAGCTGTGACTCTGGCAGTGTGACTCTGAAGATTATTCAAACAAATAACTTGTATTTTGAATATTTTTAATAAAACCAACACAGGTGACTCGCCCGTATAGTGACTCAGAGGCACCCAGCCTGCCTATCTAACTGTTACACTGGCAGTGTGACTCTTGGAATTAGTCAAACAACTAACTTATAGTTTCTATATTTTTAATAAAACCAACACTGGTGACTCTCCCTTGAGGTGGAGAAAAGGCATCTTGCCTGCCTATACAATATATAATGTCATTTTTTAATATATTGTTATCAGCAGTTGACCACCAGCGCTATCAAAGATACAAGTGTATTTTGAGCAAGCTTTACAATATGATTTATATATATGTATGAAACAGATCACACTATGTTTTGTCCCTGTTTTATTTCACTTGTATGTACCATTTGAGTTTCCACACTATTGCAAATACTGTGAATTCATATTCACATTGGGGATTGTATATGCACTGTTTTCTTACTTTTATTTTTCTTCTTATTTCAATCTATTGCGCTTAATTGATTTTTATTTATGTATATTTCACTTTTTATGTTATATCTAGTAAGTGTAGCCACATAAATTATACATATCTTTGTTTATTTTATAACACCGTTTTTCACACATCGATACTAGCACTCACCCATACATTATTTATTATCAGTCTCAATTTTAGATAGGGGTTTACAGCCACTTCTCAGATGCCTGATTTTAGGGCCTGCAACACTTTAGATTACAATAAATTATCTTTATTATTATTATTATTATTATTATAATAACACATAACCATTAATTTAGTTTATTTAGCTCTTGCATAACTTCTTTTTCAAACAACATCTTTAGTTAGACCCAGTGTTGTCCATGGGAGCAGACATGACAGTTGTTAGCAGGACCACAGGACATCAGACTGCTCTTTGCACATGTTATTAATAAGTAGGACTATGATGAGCTCTTGCCTGGTACAGTTTAAAATGCTACCAGCGGTTCACTTTTAAAAGGTTGCACGCAAAAGAGAGTGCGACCACTCGACTCATTAACCATGTTGCTGGTTAAAAATGGTGACATGAGAATCTCGCACTGCATGACAGCGTGAGATTCTCATGTCGCCTACTGAATGTCACATAGATTCTCATTTCGCCATTTTTAACCAGGTGACATGGTTAATGAGTCAAGTGGTTGCACGCTTTTTTGTGTGCAACCTTTTGAAAGGATACCTTACCAGCAACCATTATGTCCACTTCCATAAACATGACATTCAGTATTGGTTGAAGATATTGCCTCTTGCTCCAGGGAACAAGGGCAAATTTCACAGGGCCATTGTGATTTTCTGGCCAAAATAATGTAAGTGATGGTTTATTATTAAGAGGTGTGGTCCCCCTTTAACCCTTCGGGTGCTAGAGGGCTGTATTTATCATTGTTTTACAATGTTTTGGACACCCTCCTTGCATTCAAATGGTTAACAGAGCTTTAATTTTTTTTCATTTTAGTTGTCCTTTAAAAATATCTAAATTTGTCTTAGGAACTCAGCAAAATACATGGAATCAGATGTCCAGAACATAGATTAATTTTAATATAGAACTCATTGTAATTAATAAATTATAATGTCCTTCATACTGGGATGTGGAGGCCATCTGATGGCAGGTAATGAATTTAAAATGAATTATCTCTCTTTCTCAAGTTCGGAAGCAGCACATTAGATGACCCCCTGCTTTGTCCGTGATTACAGTGAGTGATGGGCCTTCTCACCCCTGCAGAGTTCATTGTGAGCTATGAGCAAATCCAACAGCCAGGGTTGGAAAGTCTTTTTACACTCATTTTGTAGTGTCTCTCTCCACCTAGAGTATGCTTGAGGTAGAAAAACATGCATAAGCATTCTTGAATACCAAAACAATATAGATGGTGGCAGGCATGGTGGGTGGAGAGAATCTTATGTTTAAAAGAAATGTGTAGCAATTATGGAGCACACCAAATTGCACCATAGGGTGTAAATAGTAGTTCCCCAAATGTCCTTTGATTTAATGAATCTTTTAACCCCTCTGAATACTAGAGAGGCATAGCTGGGAACTCTCTCGATTTGCTCTGGAGACTCCATTTTTTTTTGTTCATTACCGGGCCTCCATAGCAGAGGCTGATTCTCTGAATGCAAGGCATTTCTAATAAAAATCTGCCCAGTTGTGCTCCTTCCCAGTCTGTTCCTTCCACTCCCTGCCCACTTATCCTCCTTCCCCAGCCTATTCCTCAAACTTTTCTAAGTTTTATACTCCCCGTCCAACTTGTGATTGTCACTCCCCCTTTTTTATTCTAATTGCGTAATTTATCTTCCCCAGAGGCACCACAGGACTCCCCTCTCCTCAAGCAAACGTTTCCAGGTATGTAGAGAGGTCTACAATGCATTGTTTACTAAATAAAAAATGGCTAGTACAACATAAAGGTGAGTTTCAAAGATATTTCAATATTACCAAAGTTGTTTTAGATGATAGTAGAAAAAAGAAAATATATACTCACAATCAGTGTTTAACAGGCTGTGTGGAATTCAGTCGATGTATGGCCGCAGGGGTTGACCTTCCCCAGTACAGGTACTCTGGTAAATGGGATCCTCAAGAAGGAAGTGATCAGCGCCACAAACCTAATGTATGTGGAACAAATGTAATTTATTGTAAAGTATCCTTAAAAGTACTTTAAAAAATGGACCAACGCATTTCTGGATCCTTACAATTCTTTCATCAGGGTCTCTCATATTATGATAATACAAGAGGACATTTGCAAAGCGACCCCATAGTTTTCTTCTTTTTTCTGCTGATTTTTTTCTCTTCTTTTTGAGCACTGCGAGTCGGGGATCAGCGGATTTGAATGGTATCTGTATGAAGGGGCAGTGTAATATCCGCCACAAGCAATTTAAGCCACTTTAAAGATATCTAATAGTAGCTGCTGTTAGATGTGAGCAGAGCTATATTCTGGGATCTTTATTTGACGTCCATCTACTTATTAACCCTATGAGCACCTTCCTGTTTTTTTCTTTTGTTTTTTTTAGGTGATAGTGTCTCTTTAAAGGTGACCTATCACAAGAGGTTAAAAACCCCATTTAAGTCAATGTTAAAATGTATTTGTCCACTATAGTTTATATAGTTTTGTCCCAGAATTGCCATAATTAGCTTTTATACATAAGGCCTACTAGGAGTAGTCTATTTTTTGATATAATATAACATTAGAAGGCAGCTACACATAGCTTAATTTGTCCATTAACACCTTAGAACCTCTGCATTGGATACTTTTTCTTTAGCATCCAAGGAGTTAATGACCTTGAAGTGGGTACTGAATTCAGTATTTCAGTCTTTGCCGGTAACACAAAATGCTTTAATATAATACATACAAAACAAGATTATTTCTGATTTTACAATTTAGAGAAATGTTTGGATAAATGGTAGCTGAGTATCAGTATAGATAAATGTAAGGTTATGCACTGGGCACATTTTTAGGGGCGGAAGGATTTAAAGGTATAGTAATACTTAATATGTAAAAAAATGTATACTGTAGTGTTTATCCCCCTGAGTAAAAAGGGTACTCTCACTGCTGAAAGGTGTTTTATTCAAAAGTTATTACAACTCAAAGTTGAATTTTTAGGTGCAATATCACAGTGGCCTGAAATTGTACAGTGGTGCTGTTGCTACACCATCCTATGGAGATTTATGGTCTACGGATCACAGTTGTCCATAGGACAGCATTTACAGCTCAAAGTTGAATTTTTTAGGTGCAATATCACAGTGGCCTGAAATTGTACAGTGGCGCTGTTGCTACACCATCCTATGGAGATTTATGGTCTACGGATCAGAGCTGTCCATAGGATGGTGTAAAAACAGCGCCACTGTACAATTTCAGACCACTGTGATATTGCACCTATAAAATTCAACTTTGAGCTGTAAAACCTGTCCTATGGACAGCTCTGATCCGTAGACCATAAATCTCCATAGGATGGTGTAGCAACAACACCACTGTACAATTTCAGGCCACTGTGATATTGCACCTAAAAAATTCAACTTTGAGCTGTAATAACTTTTGAATAAAACACCTTTCAGCAGTGGGAGTTCCTTTGTTTTACTCAGGGGGATAAACCCTACAACATATTTTTTTTTACATTTTAGGTATTACTATCCATTTAAAAACACTTGTATATAAGGCTTAATGACAGTGTACACTGTCAGAAATAAACGGCATGAAAACGAGAGAAGATTGCCTGAAAGTGGGCTACTCATGCCAGTGAGTAGGACACTCTGCACTCACTATGGGCTAGATTCTATTGTAGGTGCTATATGTTAACACCCGTTTTATCAAACATTTTCCTATGGAAGTCTACGGGGAAACCTGGAGATAAAAGCAGTGATACAATTAGTACATGCAATAGAATCCAGCCCCAGATGAGCAATCCTGGAGCAAATCAGTGGTACCATGGAGAGGGGGGATAAAAATTCCCCTTTGATTTAAGGTGACAACCTATTTAGACTACATATTTTCCAAGTGCATAATATCTAAAACTTTTTAGATTTGTTTTTTTTCATTTTTCACCCTTTTCACATTTTAATGTCTCTGACATTGAGGTCCCTGAATCTCTGTTTCCAAAGGCTTACTGTTAGGGACTGTGAAAGCAGGGATAGTAATACAATGTATCACTATTCATTCTGCAGAAAATCATCCCTCCAGTCTATAAATGTAAAACTAACACTTTATAATTACTTGGGGCATTTTGAAAATGCTACGTTAGTCCTTTATTTCAAACTATAGTTTATGAAGTAGTCAGCTATATTAGTGAGTTTCTGAAAATTAGGTAATACTGTTTGGTACACACTAACATTCCATTCCCTTCCATCTGCCACTTCCTACCAGGAAGTACTGGCTAATGAGCACACACACTGACAAATAATGTTACATAGCTCATATACTAATCCTATATTATAATTCACTAAGGATGTTTGTCAGAAGCTGCCATGTGCTGTAGAGACGGATGCGCGCCCTGCAGTCATGACCAGTACTGACTGCCAGTGCCGCGGCTGATACGGAGCAGGGAGCTCTGAATGCAGACAGTAGTTCTCTCTGCGCATGAAGGTGCGCAGAGAGCACTACGGTTTGAATTCAGAAATCCCTGCTCCATATCAGCCGCGGCACGGGCAATCAGTACTGCGCATGACTGCAGTGCTGCCATTGTTGGCCCGTGTGCACAAGCTTTAAAATTAGTATTTAACAAAAGGTTACCATAACTGTAGGTCATTTGAAAACCCTTTCAAAATCAACCAAGTCATTATAAAATGTTAGTTCTAATTTCAATACAGTATTGTATGTATGTATGTATGTATGTATCTTTATTTATATGGCGCCACACAGTGTACGCAGCGCCTTACAATAGTATTCAGAGCACTCACTGCTATAAGGATAGTGTTACATTCTATCACTATTCCTATTTTCACAGTTCCTCACAGTAAGCTCTCTGGAAACAGAGATTAAGGAGCAATGTTGATTGGCTGTTCATTGGCTGGGAGGAAGAGGTCACATATTACACTAGTGAGACCCCTTCCTCCCAGGCACTGGTTGGCTGGAAGGTAGAGGCTACTCTAGGGCATGCCAGACCCAGTTTCTCTTCCTTTTTGTTTGCTTTTTTTCCAGTCTCCTGGGCATCGGCCCAGGAAGGAATAGGGAAACACTTTATAATTATTTATGTTTTTATTGTAGCACATCAGTGGCTTTGTCTGAATTTTTTAAGTTTTTTTTTTCTATTCTTTTCTTTTACCTCAGAGATGTGAGGACCAGGGAGTCATTAACTCCATGGGATCTCGACATACATGTGAATAAATATTCATACATGCACACATGCAAACACACACATACACCTTCCTTGGACATGTTTAAATTAATTTGGGAGGTTCTGGAAGACCCCATATTTATGTATTCTTTCATGTCTTCTCTGACAAAGAAAGCCAGAGAAAGAGACCCCGGAGCCCTTTCATTTACAAATATATGATTAATATGTGGCCTCCCTTGCGAATAATAGAGGAAAGGATACCACATTCTTGAGCATATTTCAGATTAATTTGGGGTAACTGGGCCCCATCTTTTATTTTTACACTTCCTCTCCCGGTGGAAGACTAGAGAAAGGGGTCCTGGTATTCCTTCTTTGTGTCTGAGATAAATTTATATGGGGATTTCAGCACCAATATTGATGTTTTTTCATATTATTTTGTTTGTTTTTTAAGAATCAGTATGAGGTTCGTGTAGCCTACTTTAAAGAATTTTATTTTAAAATACATTTAAACAATGTGATGAATGTACTCCTTTTTTCAATTAATTAGTTAGAGCTCCTCCCCTTGACAAAAAACATAATACAGGGTCTCAGAACTCTCTATTTCTTTTTCACACTCTCTATCTCAATCTTTTACCCCCCCATAATTATTTTAGGCCATTTTGGCAGTGAAGGAAAAACAAATACCCTTTGTCTTGATAGGTTTATTCCCTGTTTTGCAGTGGCTGCTAAAACACATTGGGGGACATTCACTAACTGTGATAAAGAGGTGATAAACTGGAGATGACCTCTCCAGTTTATCACTTCTCCAATTCCTATGTTATTCTATGGAGCCTATGTACTAAGATTTCTTCAACTTTGAAGATGTTAGTTCATAACCCATTTGTCAGGAAATTAATCTGTGCCTATAATGGAGCTCAGTAAATTCATATGACTGTGAATACAATTATTAGAGAACAGTAAAACCAAGTGCATTCCAAGAAATGGTCCAGGTATATGGTGCCTTATTTTTTTTAGTCACTTTTGTTTTTACAGTTTAAACAGACATAAAGTCATTGGATACAGGGGGAAGTATATTACCCAATGAGACGTCTAACATGGTTGGTGCTGTATTCATCAACATTTCATCTTTCTGGCCAAGTCCAAATGGATACTGCATGAAAGTGGTAGATGACAGCCTCCCTAGGTAATACCTGCCTTCTGTATTCCGACTCTTTGTTTATACTGTATTAATACAACTGATTGGTTTTAATGAAAATCAAATGGAGTATAAAGAAGTTTGTTGAAAAATAAGATACCACACAACGGGACCATTTCCTGCAGTGGAGTTGGTCTTTTTGTTATTCCATAAGAGATTTGCAGACATGACAGCCCAGTACTGGTTGTAATGAGCAGCAAGAATGGAGGAAATGGACACCAACAGTATGCTGAGCACTCTTTTATGTGTACTTCTCACTTCTTCTTTTCCTGTTAACGGCATATGCAATGCAATGAAATATACCTAGACAATGCATTGCACACACTCCTGGTCTTTAAAGTGTTAAGAACTACATAATCCTATTGGTAAACTCTGATACTACCTCAGTTTTCCAAAAACATTTTTGGTCTTATTCAATTATTTTACATAATAATGTTTTGTTACACCAACTGTGTTTGAAAATTGATTTTTCAAGTTGAATTTGACATTGTACATGAATCAAAACCACAATATATTTTTCTGTGAAATCACAACCAGATATTGCCATAGTCACATCAAAAATAACAACAAACTTTATCAAATGAAACATTTTTCTGTTCACATTGTGATTATACATATCATATTTGCCAATTAGTTTACCATTGTCTAGAAATATAATCTCATGCTTCAGAAATTTGCCTAAACATGCTGAAGTCCAATGATAAATCATATCTGAAGAAGGCTTATGGGTGTGCATGTTAATTGTGGTTTGCAATCCAAGTTTATTTTTTAATAAAAGATGAATCTCTGAGTAGGTTTTGTGCCTGATGTCCTGGATAATGGAAGAGCAGTAGTCCTTGGAATCTGGTGATTGGCAGCATTGCACACTGAGCTTTCTCTGTTGGGAAGTTCGTGTTGAAGTCTCGAGAAAAACCTGCTGCCATCTGTTCAGCATCTGAATTATTGAATTAATTGTATTATTAACTAAAAAACATATTGCAAATCTGCAATATGTTCACTGATGGCAAAATGAGGTAATCTGTACAGTTAGTGCAACATTGAAGTTACAATAATCATATTTCCATTATATACATTTCAGCTTTTCAAAACGGCACATATAGTTTAAATCCTGCCTGTACACATATGCCTAGATATTAAGCAATACAAAAATTTTACATTAACGCTTGGATGATAGACATCTCCATCACATTGTGTGACAATGAGGCTGATGTACTGAAAATGTATTGGGGTAATTCTAGAAAAAGATAATTGTACCATAGGGTTGAATAGGGTTAAAATTCCCATTCATTAAAAAAAAAAAGAATTGAGCTTTTAACCCTTAAATGCCAGACAGCTATGCAACACATTGCTCTGCATTGCATTGCATACCACTCTGGCAATCAAAGGGTTAATACCTTGAATGCTAAGCTTGCTTTCTTCTGTAATTTCTCTGCCATTAACACACATCTATATTCTGATTGTTTCACAAGGCTAGGAACCAATCAGAGTACAGCTTCAAATTCTAATTTGGCAGAGAAAATACAGAAGATAACAAGCTAATTGAAATCCCCAGTCCCATCTAAAAAGCTGACTTCTCGGAGCAATAAGAGGAAATGCAACCACCATAACTTACATTCAAATACGGTTATCTCCAAGTGTTCACTTTTATATAACAACCTCATATCTATAAGCACTATGACACCTTTAGTTACTGTGATCCTTATAATGTGATTTTTCTGACTAAGAAGTTTTCATGACAATTATCTGTTTACTGGGGAAAAGGGGAAAATCAATCCAAGAGAACATATATATATAATTTGGTAGAATGCGTTGAACCCTGTGTGCGTAACACGCACATGCGAAGTAGAGACTGCCCGAACGATGCAGTCATGCGCAGTAGAGACTGGCCGAATGTGCCGGCCTCCATCCGGAGTGGGGCGCTCCGGACAGCCCCCCGCCTGTCTCCGCTCCCGGTTCCGGGACAGCAGCCGCTGGGTGGCATTTGGGCCCGTGTGCATGGGCATTTATACTAGTTTTATATAAAGACAAAGTGGAAAAATTCTGGGACAATTCAACTACACCATACAGAACATGGAACAAATTCTAAAATTCACCTTGATTTAAATGGAGTGACCAATGTATTGCTTTGCAATGTGTTGGACAACCCTTTGGCACTGAACTGGTTAAATGGTTAAAAATGTATTTTTTAACCTTCCAGTTTGTCAAACAATACATTTGTGTGTACATGACAAAACTGAGAATTAAAATATATGCTGTAAGTCTATGGTGTGCCAATTTAACCCTTTGATCGCCATAAAGGTATCCAATGCATTGGGTTGCAATGCATTGGATACCTCTCTGGCACTCAAAGGGTTAAGATAACAGGTTCAAGAATTCTGCAGTTAACAATTAGCCAGCTAACCATGCTCTGTTCCAACAGAGAAATCCTGCTTATTGTTATGTAAACTTGAAAATCAGGCCTTGAAGACAGTACTCAAGCAAAGCATAAAGCGTATCAAGTTTATCAACAAGAAAAGATTGACGCATACAAAAATATAGTTATTGTAAACCTATATTTAAAACTATTCTGAAGTCATGAGCAATAGATATTTAAAAAAAACCTAGAAATTCAGTATTTTAGTTGTGGCATATCTATCATATATCAGTTATCGAGAGAGGCTCGACATGCATCCGACATGCAGTATGAATAAACCATAAAACATAGGGGACAGTTTAAGCTGGGGTAGTGGGTTTCAGTGCATCTGCCCATGTCCACTTACCATATTCACAAAACCTATAAAGGGGAGAGTAATAGTCTCCAAAATATCATATTCTCATTTGGATTACAATTAATATGTAGATTCAGTACAAATCCCTTGTTCTATAGTTGATTCGCAATGTATATCAGGTGCGTGTTAATTAACCGAGGGGACACTTGAGTTTCACTTATATTGTGCACCTGAGACCAAGGGGGAAGAGCTCTTCAACCACTACTGCACCCTCAATAATTATTTATTATAACAAATCAAATCAGGACAGTATATCCAGTGCTCAATAATTTCACATATGCAATATGTTACCTTCTTAATGTTCTCTCAAAAGCTTGGATGGAAGAAAGGTTATATTAAAGTCTAGTTTGTGACATTTGTCTGTTTATGCACTGGCATTGCTTGATAAATCAAAACACTCACTGCCAAATAAACCTAATGGGAACAAGTCTGACATATCTTCTATTGTACAACACTTTGTCATTCTTCTGCTAGTATTACAACTGAAAGGGTTAAGTGATGTTTTTTTTCCTTATAACTGATGTATTGTGTTTGCATGCTTGTATTTCTGGTAAAGAATACTGGATATTTGCTGAAAGTTTTAGATCACTTCATAAGCTGGCAGAAGAAATGTAATTTAAAACTCTTTTATTAAATGCACACCATTTGCATTTACTTTTGCCTAGATGTTATTTATAATAGTTATGCAACAAGTTTACAGGACTGCAAAATGCGTTGTCACTTTATTAATCATTTATCATAAAAATAATATAAAATTCTGGAGTAATTTTATTTGATAGAGGTCAGATGATCTATCAGACTAAGGCTGACTTCTGGAATTTGTGTTCTATGACAATTTTATCTTAAAAGAAAACTAACTCCTTCTAATAATAACTCCCTACTTATCTTACTATGGCCAGAAATTGTTAATGACTCCTATGGGTTTTGATATTATACCTTTGTTGAAGAGATAAAATCCTAGATGTCATGTTCATGAATGTAGACTTAACAGTCACTACTTGGACCACAGGACCTCAATGTTTGCTCAGTGCACATGGTAATCTTAGCCCTTTAAGACCACAGGGGTGTGCAATATATTGTTTAGCTACGTTTTGCTGATGCCTCTGGTCTATAAAAGTTTACACAAGTGCATGCACCCTGTTCAGTATGAAAATAAAACTGCCACCAATTGTCATGTCAGCCTCAATGGACATGACATCCAGCAAAGACAGAAGATGATATCTCTTGAATATAGTCACAAGAGTAAATTAATTAGGGTTTTCTGGCCACAGTGAAATTAAGGGAGGAAATATTATAATGAGGTATTAGTTTCTCTTTAAAAATTCATACTGTATTATAGCTTACTAGTTGAAGAGCCCGTTACACGGGCCACAGTGCCACTGCCAGCCGGTGACGGGGCAGTCATGCGCAGTAGAGACTGCCTGCACCGCGACTGATACAGAGCTGGACTCTCAGAAGGAGCATCCAGCTCTGTATCAGCCGCGGCGCGGGCAGTCTCTACTGCGCATGACTGCAGCACATGCAGCAATCTCTACTGCACATGACTTTGTCGTTACACACGTTTTAGCAAATTATTATATAGGATGAGTAAAATTGGGGACAGACTAATGATAGGCTTGCAAAGACAAGTCCACCTGCATATCACAGTCATTATAATACACAGATTGCCAAAAATCCAAATGTACAACAAAACTAACACCTAGAGTTGTACATGTTCAAATACCTTGTACTCCATGCTAGCTTCTTTAACCTTGTGAGTGCCAGAGGGGTATCCAATGCACTGGATATACATCTGGCACTTATAGGGTTAAACATTCTCTATTTGTTTTCTGAGGCCTAAAATCTAGTCTTATATACTATCCCTGGGTGTTCCCTTTTCGGCCTCCTCCAGGGCTCCCATTAACATAGCCAACTTCATTGGGTGTTTAAGAAGTGACTGTTCCGCATTGTCTTTCAATGCACCAAGATATGTTATCAACCTTTAAAAATAGATCAGTAGGTGATAATCTCAATACATTATCAATATTATACTCTGCACAAACAGTCAAAATGTGTCTATATAGGACAATCTACACATGCATTAAAATTGGAAGTTTAGAATTAGCATTTGGGGAAATAACTGAAAATAACAACATTTTACAGATGCTATCTGGAAGTACATACTATTTAAAATGATTAGATGTTAGTGTCCCTTTAACTCTTGGATGTTAAAGGGGAACTACCACCCCACAAAAACTTTATCTGAATCCAGTCCTCATCTGGCGACTAGCTGCTTAGTAGCGCTAGTCGCCAGAATTATTACCTGGTTTAAAAGATTTTAAACTTGTTTGGATGCTGGCAGTAGCAGGAAGCATGGACATCTTGCCATAGTAATGTCCGTGCGCCTGCGCTGTCAGTCCCTTTTGGAGCCGGCCGGCTCAAATGCATGGCTATGTCATGCATTGGGACCATTCTAGAAGCAAATGAGTTCACATACATTACTTTTCTGTTTTTGGTGGGCTAATGTTTCCTACATAAAACTCCTTGTACAATTGTCATTTAGTTTAGATTTTTCCTTTCTAATGGAAAGCGACAATAACCCTCCTTTTTGACTTTACATATTCTGCAAGTGAATAATGTGTAAAGTCAAATTGCCTATACTTTTTATTTTTGTTTTCATCTTCATCTATCTTCTTATAAAAATTTATGTTCCTGACAGTGAGCTTCCCGAATTTCTGTTTTAACACCTTAAGGACTCCACAAACCATTTTTTTAATTTGTGGATCTGATGCAGGTCTCCCCGAACAGCGTACAGCCATATGGGGAGCCCTGAAATCCAGGACAGTCCTGACACGTCATAGGTCCTTATGGCTCGCCAACCCATGACATGCCAAGACTGTCCTGGGTCCTTAAAGGGTTAAATAGGGTGACCACATTTCCATTCAGCCACTCAGAGACACTTCAGAGACAACAGCAGCAGGGTGCTTGTCCTCAGCTCTAGTGCTGCTGTGTGGGAGGGGTCATTATACATCACTGGACATCAGTACACAATCTGTTCTTTCTCCAGCACACCACATAGTTCTAAACAGTAAAGGGTGATGTGTCCATTAACTGCTGTGACAGAAAGTTATGCCTGTGGTGGGCTACAGGATAATGTACTTCACTCCCAAAGATTTAGACTAGCATTACACTACAATAAAATTACACTGCAGCTCCTGTTTGATGTCAGGAAGGATCCAGGCTCAGTTATCTCTGTAGTGCTTAGGCTCCACAGAATAGCACAGGACTTGGAGAAGTGATATCAGTGGAGAAGTTACCTCCTCGTTATCACCTCCTTATCACACCTTAGTGCATAACTCCCATGGTGTTGCAGCATATGGACTACATAACAAGAAGAATGGTATGAATTAAGTGTAAAATTGTGTATAAAACATTATGGCAACATTTTATTTAAAGAAGCAGTTAAGCAATGTGGGGATTATTAATATTTATAGCCACTTTGTGGTTCTTTATTCCCATTTTAATAAACCACTACTAAACCTCTTCTTATTAAATTGGATTTAAATCTTTGAATAAAATTCACACCTGTGACTAGTCATATAAACTATAATATTAAATGTAAATGAATGTTGCAATTTCATGCAAAGGGTGACAAATGCACACTATGTATTAATTTATTCCATTTTAAAATATATATGAAAAAATATGGACTGAATGGACCCAAGTTTTGGTTCAATTCATTCAGGAAGGGAATTAAAGTTTCCATATTATTTTTTCACATTCTGCTTCCTAATCACAAAAGGACAGAGAGATGAGGCGATATTGTTATCACCTCCATTTATTTAAGGCCATTTTGGCCTTAAATAAACATACTATTTAACCCCTTTGTTGATAGGGTGGTTGAAACATATTGAATGCAATGCTTTCCCAGAAAGTCCAAAAATGGAGCGGTTAATGGGGAGTATGGTTAGGCTAGTTGGGGGTGGCAGTTTAAGTGTAATGTTAGATTACGTTAATCCCTCTAGTGCCAGTTAGTTTGAAATGCTTTGCACAACAGTGTGTTGCAAACTGTTATGGCAGTAAAGAGGTTAATTGGGATTTAATGAAGTATAGGGAAGGTCATTCCCTGCTTCAAAAACCCTGCGCTGTCAAGGCAGGGAAGCCTCTCTAGGAGCAGAAGGGAACATTGGAAAGGCTATTCTGTCAGGATGTGATGTGTTGGCAGTCATGATTGTTTCCAATATTTTTTCTTTCTGTTTTTTGCTGCATTTGCTATGTGTCCCGCATATGTTTTTAGCAGCTGATGACCCATGTGACCTGAAGAGAATATAGACCTTTGTCTGACAAGTGCCCTAAAATTACAATATATAGTGGCATTTCATACAAGTATACTTTTGGCAAAATGTCAGAACTCCTTATAGAATCAAACTTGAATTATTCAAATTTGTAAACTTACTATACATATCATTGTGCTCTATATGGTAATACTGAGCCCAGTTGGCCTATTCGGACACCACCCAGTTCAAAAAGAGAATACAATGCCTCTAGCTACTGGTAGTCACACAGATATGTCCATCCATTAGGTAGAAAGGGAGATAAAGGAGTCTGTTACATATATTTTATATTTTTCACTTGAAGCACCCAGTTGCATATGGTGTAAAGGGAATGAGGAAGTTTTAGCAGTAAAAAAGGAGGTGAAAGAAATACATTGGATATAAGTAGAAAAGGAAATAAGTGAATGGAAATGAAGACATGCAATTTAAGGGGCTTAATGGAGAGCTAACTCCTCCTAATAATAACCAAAACAACATATCCTACTATGGCCAGTAAAATCCTAATAGCCACTGTAAATTTTACCTTTGTCTTTTTTCAATGGATAATATCTACAATACATCCTTGGATGTCATGTTAATGGAGGCGGCCATGATAGTTGGAAGCAGGACCACAGACCTCAAAGCCTGCTCACTGCATATAGTAATCTGAACTCTTTAAGGACAAGAGTGGTATGTACTGCATTGCTTCACAATGTGTTGCACACCCTTCAGGTCCTCAATGGACCAGTAAACATTTTATGAAAAAATATATATTGTAAGGCTTTTCCTGTTGAGTAAAAGAGATGCATATTTCCAGCGGTATTACAGTTTAAACCAGTTTTTTTTACAGTACCACTGCCCTCTAGTGGACAAATTCCAAACAGTCATTCTGTTACATTCTAATGAAAAGGAAAGTCAGTGACTTACAGTTCTCCATAGAATGTGGTAGAAACTGCTGAGTCAATTCCTGTCAGTTAGAACGTCCAGGAAATAAATACACAGTAAATTCACTTCCTGATTATTTTAACTGTATAAATATTGAATAAAACAATTGATAGCCGTTAGAGTACCTTTGTTTTACTCAGCATAAAAAGCTCTATAACATAAATGTTTTCATAATAACAAGCTTACTGCTCCTTTAAGGCTTTAACGATTTGAGTGACAGACGGGTACACAACGCATTGCCACTCTAGTAATCATATGGTTAAGATGCTTCATGCTCTTCTGCTCCTGTTTTAGAAAAACAGCCAGCAGCTGTTATGTCTGCCTCCATGACTAACTTAAAGGGATAGTAATGTTTCATAATAAAAGCAGCTCTAATTAATCATCATAGTATTTGGACTTTGGAGAGTGTTATTTCAATTCTGTCAGAGTTGTAGTTCCAGAGTAACTAAATGACAAAGTGTCCCCCTCCCGCCCCTTTTACTGATGTCACACTGTTCAGCCTGAGAAGAAGGGAGGTGCCCAGGTAGACTGCAGAGAGGGACAATCTTCAATTAAGATAAGGGAAAAACCTGAAAAGCTTGTCAAGGGGGGCAGGGATTTCATTGTTTTATAGGAATAAGAGTGTCCCCTTCTGTTATCTGTCTGGTCTATGGACTGCATTCCACATCTGAGAAGAGATGGCTTACATTAGGTAAAAGGGGCGGGGAGGGGAACTTTGCTTGTGAATATCTCATAAACCATAAAGGTTTGAGCGATAAGACTTATATCATTCTTCATGTTTTTTTAATGCCTACAAAATAAAATAAAGTTAAAACGAAGTATTACTATCCCTTTAACATGTTATCTCTTGAATGGAAGTACAAGGGTAAAATTCTTAGGGCCATTTGGCAATGCACTGGAGACCTCTTTAGCATTCAAGAGGTTAAAGGGCCCATCTCAATACTCTAGAATTGTTCCAAGGTGGTATGAACTTATCTCTGCCCTGTTATCTGCATTCTAATATCATCATCCTTCCCCAGTGTCCTGCCTTGTCATACCCATGATCTCAAGTCTGTGAAATCAATAAAACAATGCCGAAGAACACCAGGTTTTGCAGAGTAAAGGAACTCTCCTTCTGTATGTTCTAAGGTTACTGTTATTAATACTTGTACTAATATGTGGCAGGAATAGAAGACAGATTAATCTAATTGGTAAAAGAAGGCATTGACTATTCAATTATTTGGATGATCATTCTGCTGGCTTTCAAAATGCTGTGATCAGCTGGATCACTGGGTATTTATCCACAATCAGATGTATTTCACTGTCTTTCATTTGTGAGGTGATTAATTGTTGCAAGAAATATGGAGCAAATGCTGCCATTATGGTGATACATATGCCTACAGTATACTTATGTCTGCCCCATAGAGTTGCATAAACCCGGCCGATGGGAATAGCAGATTTACCTGGTTCTCGCTCACTGATGAATAAGGAAGGACTAATGTTCTTATCCGCAAAAGAAAAAGGGAACAATTTTGGAGCAAACCTACTGCACTATAGGGGATAATAAACTTCCCATTGATTTAAAAGGGCCCTTTAGATCTCTCTCTCTCTCTCAATGCTATAGAGATCTCCAACATGAAACCTCAGTAGCATTCAAGAAGTTAAAAGTCCCATTTAAATCAACAGGAATCAAAGGGCTTAAAAGTCGCATTTAAATCAATGGGAATTTAGGGAATTTTTACTTTTCCTCTTCAGTACATTTGGTTTGCTCCAGAACTGCTCCACTTTCCCTTTGTAGTTAAAAAAAGAGAAAAAGGAGGGGCGCTCTTAGTGTAATCCAACTTGAGTATCAAAACCTCCACAGATTCACCAGATTATTCACAATATAAATAACCACAATAAGTAGTCAGCTGAATGGATGAGGGACTCAAGACTGCCCCCACCCAGTCACTCCAAGAATGGACACGGAATGCAACTCACCAATGACAAAAAGACCTCTTCCAAGATCCTTGGGAGAAATGAAAAACAGCAAGAAGGGGGGCAAAACATAATTAAATAAATGATGAGGATAAAATCAGAGTAATACTCGCAAAGTGAATATTACCAGTCTATTCTTCATAGAACCGGTGTTAGTAGCGTGCAGGGATTAACTATCCTCCCTGCTCAGAGATACACCTCCAGTAGTAATAACTCATAAAAAGTCAAAAATATTTAATACCAATATTTTTTGTACTGTTATCCAAGCTGCTCCTGACAAAAAAGCAGTGTGCTTAGAAACGCATTGAGCATTTTCGACTATAAGTGTATTTGATTAATGCTTTTAAATATATTGGTTTTAAATATTTTTGAATTTTTACGAGCGGATCGACTGTGTTATAACTACTGGAGGTGTATCTACGAGCAGGGCGGATAGATAATCCCTGCACACATGAAGAACACACCAGTGACATTCACTTTGTGATTATTACTCTGATTTTATCCTCATCATTTATTTAATTGTGGTTTACGCCCCTTATTGCGTTTTTTTTTTTTTCATTTCTCTTTTTGTGGATAAGGTCATACAGACACAGTTCTGAATGCTAAACAGAAATAAGTTTGCAACAGACCAATAGGACATTCCTAAAATGTCCATCAATTTAAAAGATCTTTTTAAAGCTCCTTTAAATAAACTGAAATTTTCAACTGTTCCCTATAGTGCTCTAGAATTGCACATCTGTAGAATTTCAACTTTTTAGGTTCTAGAATTGTACCTTATGGTCCTTAATGAATTTTATAAAAGAGAATGTTGAAGGAAATAAGACTGTGATGGTGGTTACTGTATTAAGTTAATGATAACTAATAATTATATACTATTAAAATTAAATAAAAATTACATTGAAGAATTATACATTAGATTAATTTTTAAAGGGCAGTTATCATCTCATTGTACCCTACTGGCAGGTCTGATACCCTAGGAGCAGACTAGTAGATTAACTGCGGCTGTATTGGGGGAGATACACTAAGGCGTGATAAAGAGGTGATAAAGTGGAGATAACTTCTCCAGTGGCATCACTTCTTCTGTCCCAATGTTATTACATGGAGCCAATGGACTAAGAGCTCTCCAACTTTGTCACCTTTATCACCTCTTCATCACACTTTAGTGCATATCTCCACATTGTGAGCCCCAGGGAACCAATGGGAAAGCACAACGTTGGTCTGACAGTAGACCCATGATGCTCCCTCAGTACATAAATGCTGCACCACACATAGCAGTTTCCTGTCTGGCACAATGCAGGTACCCAAAGACCTTCTGTATTGAGGCTGAAAGCTCAACACAGCAGGCCTATGGAGACTGCCAAAAGCAACCCAGGAATTTGCAACTGAGAACCACATACTCTTGGGTTGCATTTCAGCTGAGGTGGTCAGTTATGGGATGATAAGAAGAAAGTTGGGATTTCACAATGACATGTAGTAGCCAATTAGAGCAGACTTAATAAAATGTGTTAATTGCCCACAATAGAGATCAAATACTACATCTACTTTGAATATCATTGCCTTCTGTAATTTGTTCTAGAGTTTACAAAGTAAAATATTTTCCAGTATAGCATTATGTTCAAACTTGATATTTACAGTTTGTGAATTCATTTTTAATTTATTATTTTAAAGCAAGAGAATATGAGGTATGATTTTATAAGAGTCTAGAAAATTTTCATTTGAATTAACAAAGATGAATGGAAGCTTTCTTGTTTTTATGCCCTCTCCAACCTCCAAAATGAATAATATCTAAAAAGCTGTTTCTGTACATTTTAAACAGAAACTTTTCATTATATATTAGTGTCCCTTAATTTGTTTAACAGAAGGCTTTTACCTAGGTAATTGTCCTTTATACAGCAGTCTACTATATCTTTTTAAATTAATTTTTACTTTTTAATATTTATTTGCATTAGATCTGCAGTTTTCTGTTTCTAGTGATCTATATGGAAGTCTACCTCTAGGTCACTCTTACTCAAAATACACAATAGATTTCAACAGATGTTAAAGGGATAGTAATGTTTCATAATAAAAGCAGCTCTAATTAATCATCATAGTACTTGGACTTTGGAGAGTATTATTTCAATTCTGTCAGAACTGTAGTTAAAGAGTAATTCACTGACAAAGTATACCCCTCCCGCCCCTTTTACTGATGTAACACTGCTCAGCCAGAGCAGAAGGGAGGTGTCCAGGTGACTGCAGAGAGGGAAAATCTTCAATAAAGATAAGGGAAAAACCTGAAAAACTTGTCAAGGGGGCAGGGCTTTCATTGTTCTCATAGGAAGAAGATTGTCCGCTGCTGTTATCTCTCTGGTCTATGGACTGGATTCCACATCTGAGAAGAGATGGCTTACACTAGGTAAAAGGGGCGGGAGGGGAAACTTTGCTTGTGAATATCTCTCAAACCATAAAGGTTTGAGAGATAAGACTTGTATCGTTCTTCATGTTTTTTTAATGCCTACAAAATAAAATAAAGATAAAACTAAGTATTACTATCCCTTTAAAGTCCAATGAAGAAACCATTTGGGCAGTAGCCTGACTAAACACAGTGAGGCTAATGTAATAAGTAGAACCTGAGCAATTTTGCAGCAAAACAACTGCATGATAAGTCCCCATTGATTTAAATCAGTATTTTAATTCCTTGAATACTAGAGAGGTCTACAATGTATTCAGTCGGTCAAAGTCCCCATTTACATCAATGAGAAATTTGTTCCTTACTGGCTTCAGTTTACATCAGCCTCTGAGAGGCCGCTACACAATTAAATTCTGGGACAAACCTAACTGCCTCATGCTATATAATAATTTGCTAAAATGTGTGTAACGATGCAGTCATGCACAGTAAAGACTCCGAAGGAGCGTCTCGCTCTGTTTCAGCTGTAGCACGGGCAGTCTTTACTGAGCATGACTGCACCAAGACCAACTGGCACTGTATCAACCCCGGCGTGGGCAGTCTCTACTGTGTATGACTGCCCCGTGACTAGCTGGCAGTGGCACTGTGACCCATGTAACGGGCTCTTCAACTAGTTGTATGATAATCCCCCCCAAATCATATAATTTATGAATGGATAGATGATTTGATTTGAAGTGGATCAAAAGTCATGTTACAGTCATTTTGTTAATCCTAGCAGGGGCAGGGAGAATGCAACACAATGTTAACCAATATGTTGCAAACCTTTCTGGCCCACAAGGGCCTAATCATATTATGCTCCTATATAATAATTCGCTAGGAAGTTTCTCACTATGCAGCCATGCTCAGTAGAGACTGCCAGTGTTTGGTCAGTCTCTACTGCGCATGATTGCATTCCGTGAGTGAGGCCACGCAAGACTGCATCTCGTGGAGCAGTGAGATAGCAGCCTCTTAACCCTTTGAATGCCAGAGGGGTACACAACACATTGCAAAGCAATGAGTTGTGTACTCCTCTGGCACTCAAAGGGTTAACATTACCCGGACCTTGGGCCATGTACATGGGTTTTTACACTAGTTTCTAATAAATTGGCAACAAATAATAATGTCATAATTTTAACCCTTTGAATGACAGAGTGGTATGCAATGCATTGTGAATCAATGATTTGCAAACCTGTCTGACACTCAGAGGCCTAAGGACCAGAGGGGGTGTGAAACACATTTCTTTGCAGTTGATTTATTTTGAATATGGAGGTTAAGAATATGGAAAAGAAAAACTTTTGAAAGGTGATGGACAGTGATACCAGAAGTGGTCATCACCAACAATGGCTGGAAAAATGTACCATTACGCCAATTTCAAAGGTTTAAGAGAAATATATCTGAGATGATCAGGGCCATCCTATGTTATAATTTGCTAAAGATGTTTGTCAGAAGCCGCCATGCGCAGTAGAGACGGCTGCACGTGCTGCAGTCATGCTCAGTACAGACTGCCTGCGACGAGGCTGATATGGAGTGGGGCGCTCCGAATTCAGACTTGAGTCCTCTCTGCGCACCTTCCTGGGACTGCTTGGTCCCAGGAAGGTGCGCAGAGAGGACTATGGTCTGAGTTCATAGCGCCCCACTCTGTATCATCCACGGTGTGGGCAGTCAGTACTGCGCATGACTGCAGCACCGCCAGTGTTGGCCTGTGTACCCAGGCTTTAAAACTAGTTACTTTATATAAGAAAAGACTGCAAGGAGAAATGAATCAGTTAAACCAGTGGTTACCAAGATGTTATTTGTGGAACTCCAGGATTCCCTAAAGAAGAACACAGTGTACAACAGAATAATTGTAAGTAACGACAGATAGTAAAACTAGTCTGGGATGGAAGACGTGGAAAATTCAAACATTGTAACAATTTAATTGTAATTTTGTAACAAACACTGTATTTGATAATTACATATTTTAAGAAGGGTCTAGAATTAGTACTGGGTAATCTGAGTCCCTCCATACGCCCAACACTACAATTACCAACATCCCTAGCCAGCAGGAGATGATAGGATTTGTAGTCCTGAAGAGGGTCTACGTAGGGTCTAAGGTTGGAGAGGTCTAAACTAATGTTTGTGTATGCCTTAAAGGATAACACCTGCTAATAATATCCCCTCATTTACCTTACTATGTTCAGAAAATCCTAATGGCCCATATGCATTCTTACCTTGCTCATTAGTTCAAGAGGTAGCATCTTCAATCAGTTCTGATTTCAGGTACATGGAGGTAGTCATGGAAGACACAAACATATTTTACAATCTGAAACATGCTGAGTGAATGACCCTACTTATGATTACCATGAGCAGTGAGAAGAATCTGAGGTCCTGTGGTCCTGCTATTAACAGTCATGTCCACCTCCATGAACACTACATCCAGGACGGATTGAAGATGTTATCTCTAAAAATAAAGCAGCACAGGCCAATATGATTTTCTGGCCAAAGTAATTTAAGTGGGGGTTTATTATTATGTGGCCTAAGCTTCCCTTTACCTACAGTGTTTGTTACAATAAATGGTGTTATGTTACATTACAATTTCATAATAGCATAACTCAACAGCACTCTTATGGAGGAAAACAAAGAATTTGAGACATTGCAGAGGCCAGTAGAGATTGTTGGTCTGGAAATTTCTGCAGTGGATTTTCGGATTTTACTGCTTGTCTTGTTTGCTCATGTAGTGAACCTGGTATATGCTACCTGTTTGACTTAGAACCTTTAAGAATGGATGCTTGTACTAGCACTAATTCATAAAATGCATTCTTCACACATAAAATCCATGGAATTCTGATGTTTTCAAAACATGCTTTTTAACTTCTCATTGGTGGATGTTTTTGCAGCTCAGAGAGTTAGGACTTATTGTATTGTATGGAAGAAACCATGTTTAGCAGATTATCAAATAGGTTTTTCTAATAAAACCATACACACAAATATTATTATAGTTTTTTCAGAGTTTTCAAAATCCTCTAAAATAGGTTGATCAAGAAGTATCCAGAGTACAGCTAGTTAATAAAAAAAAGTTACCTGTTTTATGACTAACTTCTTAATGAAGATAAAACGTGATGATCCTATGGAAGCCATACTGTTGTTCACATTTTATTAAAGTCACGCAATAGGGGTAAGAGGTTCAGTTTAGCTAATGGCAAAGTTTTACACCAGATAAATAATAAATGCTATTTCCCACTCCTAAAAGGTGCTGAAGCCGAGCATTAAAACCTAGTACTTTGATATCTTAGTCTTCGTATTTCAGAAAGGCCATCATCTCGGCAATACAGGTCCCCACAGGGACTCTCTGCCAGTCATCGGGGACGACTGGCTACGTCACCTCCACCACCGCTGCTAGTGCTGCTGTAACTTCCACTGCTGCTACTTGCACTGCCACATCGGTCCTCATAAATTGAAATTTCAATCTAGGATGAAACTGGTCAAGGCAAATAAAAACAATAATATGGCTCCTTTCCCAAAACAAAAGTTATTTACATAGTGTGTAAGCCCAGCATGTTCAGGGCACAGTTATGTCCAAACATTCCTCTATTAGTTTGCATCCAGAACAGTTTTTCTATAAAGCAGGCCTTGGATTGATCATGAGTTGCAATATCTTCAGGACCACAATTTTCCAAGAACTGTTTTGATCGAGCAAAGAGCAAACCCGTAAAACTCATTTGCTCAATTAAAAACAACAAACTGGTTGATCACGTGTGCAACAAGAGCATAATCAAGCAAAACATTCCTTTATAAAACTGTGAACATTTTAAGGAAATAAACTAAAGTTTAAGCCAGCATTGCGGTTTCCACTGGAGTACTTAAAGGAATGGACATGATGGTTACAATTTGGATAACTTTAACTAAGTAACCATTGAAAAAGACTCAAGTCCATCACGTTGAACCCTTGCCTCATAACCCAGAGACTGTGATTTACTTTTTGTTAAGTACTGGAAAACCAACAAATAACAGCAGAGAGTGCAGCTGAAGTTCTCTGAATGACAACCAGCATTTCTATAATTTTTATCACTTGAGTGAGTAAGAACCATCAAGTTGACTTTAACTTTAGGGGGAAGATTCACTAAGCGATGATAAAGAGGTGATAAGGACGTGATAAATTGGAGATGACTTCTCCAGTTTATCACTTCTCCAATTCCTTTGTTAGTCTATGGAGTCTATTCACTAAGATCTTCAAAGCTGAAGAAATCTTAGTGAATAGGCTCCACAGAATAACATAGGAATTAGAGAAGTGATAAACTGGAGAAGTCATCTCCACTTAATCACCTCCTTATCACTTCTTTATCACCGCTTAGTGAATCTTCCCCCAGTTTTCTGAGTTAGAGTTATCTATACCACAATGTAACCCTCTAGGGACCAAAGGAGTCTGCAGTTCATGGCTTCCCAATGCATTGTACTTCCCTTTAGTCTTTAAAGGGATAATAATATTTGCAAATTACTAATCCCCATATTGTAGCTTTGTTAAAAAGAAACTTATTGCCTCCAGTGGCATCTCTTAACCCCTTAAGTACTATGTGACGTGCTATAACCGTCACGGTCCTTATACCCTTAAGGACCAGTGACGGTCATAGCACATCACGTACTTTTTACTTACAGCGCTCTACCGGGAGCGCTGTAAGTAAAAACAGGGCCTAAAATTGATCGCTCCAAGACCGGAGTGATCTCTCTTAGGCCTCAAAGCGGCGCGCCGGTACGCGTAACAGGTCACGTGTACCGGTGCATTGGCAAGGATCAAAGTGGTCCTTAAGGGAAGGTAACTTCCCTGGACCAGTGGTCCTTAAGGGGTTAAAACCCTTATGGTTTGAGAGATGATAGCGCTCAAAGTTCCCCCCTCCCTCCCCCTTCCCTGACTGAACGCTGAACGCTACTGCAGGGGAAGCTGTCGTACAACAGTCTTATGTGCATCAGGCGGCTCTGCAGCTGAGCTGAGATTGTGTTTATACAAAATAATTCACTAAAATGGTCTTCTACGTGGGCTTGGTTTGCAAGCACACGTAGAAGACCGTTTTCGTGAAAGATTTCTTTTTTTATAAAAGCGATCTCGGCAATGCTGCAGAGCTGCCTGATGCAAGTAATACCAGATTTCCCTGCAGTCAGTGTTCATCTGCAGTCAGGGTTTGAGAGATTACACTGAGGGCAATACGTTTCTTTTTAACAAAGCTTCAATATGGGGATTAGTAATTTGCAAGTATTACTATCCCTTTAAAGAGTAATATATGAACATATTTGAAAACTCAACATCCCATGAAGTGTAAAACTGAAGCACAGAAACCAGTAATAGAGAGAAATCAATGAGAGTTCACTAGGAGTTCACACATAACTAAGGAAGGAGACAAGAACCTATTACAATGCTGTAATTGGAGCTCATTTGCAAAATCATTATTTGATTCCTGAATCATTACAAGTGAGATTTCTTTTTTGTTTCAGCTCAGTAAATATTTTTAACCCTCTGAATACCAGAGGGATTTACAGCACACGAAGGCTGATGTACTAAGATTAACTAGGGCAATTCTATAAACTAATAGCACCATAGGGAGCTAATCATTTCTTTTGAATTAAAGGGGGGCTTTTAATTACATACGTTCCAGAGAGGACTCCAGCACATTTTTAAAAATGCACTGAAGACCTATCTAGCATTTAAGGGGTTAAAAGTTTAGTTTAAATCAAGTGAAGTTTGGGGATTTTTTACCCTGTGTGACAACTGGTTTGTTTCTCAGTGGTGCCATTTGTTTCTAGTACATCAGACTCAAATAGTTGGCAATCTCAGTAACCTATATGTAGAGACAAAAGGGTTGCAACCGCACTCATTCAGTCACCATCATAAAATATATATCCAAAGTTTAAAAATCATAAATCTTTATTCCATAATATAAAAAATGGCATACACGATTACTAGGGAGGTGGAAATCTCAAAGAACGCTACATGACCCCACAGAAAGGTCTAACGCGTTTTGCGCTATACACAGCGCTTAATCTAGACATCTATGTCTATTTTATGACGGTGACTGAACGAGTGCGGTTGCAACCCTTTTGTCTCTACATATAAGTATTCAGGCTGGAGAACCTGTGACGACCATTGCACCGGAATTCTACCGTCTCTTTATCTTACTGGAGGGTAAGTTTTGCCCTATTTTGTTCTTGAGTACTATTCATGCAGCGTGAAGTAGCACTACATCTTTTTGATTGATATCAATCTCAGTAACCTGAGGCGTTCAGAACAACACATACATGTATAGATATAACTACAAACATATATCGATATTTACATTATATATTATTATTAAGTATTTCAGTTCGTGAGTGCATGTCTTTTCCTATTCTATATATATATATATATATATATATATATATATATATATATCCTATATAATAATTCACTAAGGATGTTTGTCAGAAGCCGTCATGCGCAGTAGAGACGGCTGCACACACTGCAGTCATGCGCAGTACAGACTGTCCATGCCGTGGCTGATACGAAGAGGGGCGCTCCGAATTCAGACCAATGTCCTCTCTGCGCACCTTCCTGGGACCAAGCCAGGAGGGTATGCAGAGAGGACTCCGGTCTGAATTCGGATCGCCCCGTTCTGTATCAGCCGCGGCATGGACAGTCTCTACTGTGCATGACTGCAGCGGTGGCACTGTGGCCCGTGTAAACGGGCTTCTCAATTAGAATATATGTTTCGGCCCCCCTGGAGGGCCTCTATCAAGATCTTGATAAAGTTCCTCCAGGGGACCAAAACGTTGACAAATAAACAAGCACTTTTTCAAAAGACCTGTGAGTGCACTTACTTCATGGTTTGATACTAGTGTTGAGCGAGCATGCTCGGCCGATGCTCGGATCGGCACGAGCATCGCTCTGCTCGGCACATGGCGGTACTCGTACGAGTACCGCATGTGCTCGCCCGCCATGTTCGTGTCTCCTCCCCGCACGTTTTGCGCCTGCTGCGCAGCCAATAAACGTGCAGGGAGGCTCTGACATCGGTGTAATGCCAGCAGCCATGTTGGCTGCTGGCATTACACTGATTGGCTGGCCAGAACCCGTGGTCAGGTGCTGTATAGCACCTGACCATCGAGTTCGGCTCAGTCTGAGCCAGGGAGAGCTGAGGATAGGAAGGGAAAGGCAGTGTAGGGAGGAAAAAAACAAAAATTGTGAAAAAAAAAGAACCAAAAGTCCTTTTTAGGACTACTGTGTGTGGGGGCAGCAGGTTATTTGGTGTGGGGGGAAAAAAAAAAAAAAAAAAAAAAAAAATATATATATTCTGTGTAGTGTGCAAAGTTGCAGATTAGAGCACATTCTGTTTAGTGTGCACAGTTGCAGATTAGAGCACATTCTGTTTAGTGTGCAAAGTTGCAGATTAGAGCACATTCTGTTTAGTGTGCAAAGTTGCAGATTAGAGCACATTCTGTTTAGTGTGCAAAGTTGCAGATTAGAGCACATTCTGTTAAGTCTTCAAACTAAAATATCAAAGTCACGTATTCCATTCAGTGTGCGTCGCCGCAGTTTAGCAGCACATTCTGAGTACTGTGCAGAGTTGCAGAATAGGAAGAAATACTGTTAAGTCTTCAAACTAAAATATCAAAGTCACATATTCCATTCAGTGTGCTTCGCCGCAGTTTAGCAGCACATTCTGTGTACTGTGCAGAGTTGCAGAATAGGAAGAAATACTGTTAAGTCTTCAAACTAAAATATCAAAGTCACATATTCCATTCAGTGTGCTTCGCCGCAGTTTAGCAGCACATTCTGTGTACTGTGCAGAGTTGCAGAATAGGAAGAAATACTGTTAAGTCTTCAAACTAAAATATCAAAGTCACATATTCCATTCAGTGTGCTTCGCCGCAGTGTAGCAGCACATTCTGTGTACTGTGCAGAGTTGCAGAATAGGAAGAAATACTGTTAAGTCTTCAAACTAAAATATCAAAGTCACATATTCCATTCAGTGTGCTTCGCCGCAGTGTAGCAGCACATTCTGTGTACTGTGCACAGTTGCAGAATAGGAAGAAATACTGTTAAGTCTTCAAACTAAAATTTAAAAGTCACATATTCCATTCAGTGTGCTTCGCCGCAGTGTAGCAGCACATTCTGTGTACTGTGCAGAGTTGCAGAATAGGAAGAAATACTGTTAAGTTTTCAAACTCAAATATTAAAGTCACATATTCCATTCAGTGTGCTTCGCCGCAGTTTAGCAGCACATTCTGTGTACTGTGCAGAGTTGCAGAATAGGAAGAAATACTGTTAAGTCTTCAAACTAAAATTTAAAAGTCACATATTCCATTCAGTGTGTTTCAACGCCGTTTAACAGCCTATTCTGTGTACTCTGTACAGTTCCAGAATTATAAGAAATACTGTTAAGTTTTCAAACTCAAATATTAAAGTCACATATTCCATTCAGTGTGTTTCAACGCCGTTTAACAGCCTATTCTGTGTACTCTGCACAGTTGCAGAATAGGAAGAAATACTGTTAAGTCTTCAAACTAAAATTTAAAAGTCACATATTCCATTCAGTGTGTTTCAACGCCGTTTAACAGCCTATTCTGTGTACTCTGTACAGTTCCAGAATTATAAGAAATACTGTTAAGTTTTCAAACTCAAATATTAAAGTCACTTATTCCATTCAGTGTGTTTCAACGCCGTTTAACAGCCTATTCTGTGTACTCTGCACAGTTGCAGAATAGGAAGAAATACTGTTAAGTCTTCAAACTAAAATTTAAAAGTCACATATTCCATTCAGTGTGTTTCAACGCCGTTTAACAGCCTATTCTGTGTACTCTGTACAGTTCCAGAATTATAAGAAATACTGTTAAGTTTTCAAACTCAAATATTAAAGTCACTTATTCCATTCAGTGTGTTTCAACGCCGTTTAACAGCCTATTCTGTGTACTCTGCACAGTTGCAGAATAGGAAGAAATACTGTTAAGTTTTCAAACTCAAATATTAAAGTCACATATTCCATTCAGTGTGTTTCAACGCCGTTTAACAGCCTATTCTGTGTACTCTGCACAGTTGCAGAATAGGAAGAAATACTGTTAAGTCTTCAAACTAAAATTTAAAAGTCACATATTCCATTCAGTGTGTTTCAACGCCGTTTAACAGCCTATTCTGTGTACTCTGTACAGTTCCAGAATTATAAGAAATACTGTTAAGTTTTCAAACTCAAATATTAAAGTCACTTATTCCATTCAGTGTGTTTCAACGCCGTTTAACAGCCTATTCTGTGTACTCTGCACAGTTGCAGAATAGGAAGAAATACTGTTAAGTTTTCAAACTCAAATATTAAAGTCACATATTCCATTCAGTGTGTTTCAACGCCGTTTAACAGCCTATTCTGTGTACTCTGCACAGTTGCAGAATAGGAAGAAATACTGTTAAGTCTTCAAACTAAAATTTAAAAGTCACATATTCCATTCAGTGTGTTTCAACGCCGTTTAACAGCCTATTCTGTGTACTCTGTACAGTTCCAGAATTATAAGAAATACTGTTAAGTTTTCAAACTCAAATATTAAAGTCACTTATTCCATTCAGTGTGTTTCAACGCCGTTTAACAGCCTATTCTGTGTACTCTGCACAGTTGCAGAATAGGAAGAAATACTGTTAAGTTTTCAAACTCAAATATTAAAGTCACATATTCCATTCAGTGTGTTTCAACGCCGTTTAACAGCCTATTCTGTGTACTCTGCACAGTTGCAGAATAGGAAGAAATACTGTTAAGTTTTCAAACTCAAATATTAAAGTCACATATTCCATTCTGTGTGTTTCAACGCCGTTTAACAGCCTATTCTGTGTACTCTGCACAGTTGCAGAATAGGAAGAAATACTGTTAAGTCTTCAAACTCAAATATTAAAGTCACATATTCCATTCAGTGTGTTTCAACGCCGTTTAACAGCCTATTCTGTGTACTCTGCACAGTTGCAGAATAGGAAGAAATACTGTTAAGTTTTCAAACTCAAATATTAAAGTCACATATTCCATTCAGTGTGTTTCAACGCCGTTTAACAGCCTATTCTGTGTACTCTGCACAGTTGCAGAATAGGAAGAAATACTGTTAAGTTTTCAAACTCAAATATTAAAGTCACATATTCCATTCAGTGTGTTTCAACGCCGTTTAACAGCCTATTCTGTGTACTCTGCACAGTTGCAGAATAGGAAGAAATACTGTTAAGTTTTCAAACTCATATATATTAAAGTCACATATATCGTGTAAGATGAAGAAGGCGGGTAAAAAGGGACGGGGAAGTGGACGTGATCCTGAAAGTTCAGGGCGCGGGTCAGGACGCGGAGAAACTGTGCCTGGTGCCAGAGCACAAGAAAGAAAGACATCCACCATACCTAGCTTCATGTCTGATTTCACAGGGCGTCGCAGGACATCACTCTCGAGGTCCGACCAGTGCGAACAGGTGGTCGGTTGGATGACAGCTGATACTGCTTCCAGTCGGTTAAGCACCACCCTGTCTTCCACCAAGTCCACTCTCAGTAGCCAAGAGTCTGGTCAACATAATCCTCACTCTGATCATCCTTCCTCCCACCATACACGGTCTGGTCAAAGAAGTGATCCCACACTGGGATATAGTGATGAGCTCGTCTCATCACCAATCCTTCATTTGACCCTCTCTCCAAGCACGCTTGCAGAGGAACATGACATCTTGTGCCCTGATTCACAACCTCTAGAGGCTACCCAATCACAAGAAGATGACAGATGTGAACGGCATTTAAGGTCAAAGGAAGTAGTGGATGATGATGATGATGATGATGAGACACAGTTGCCATTAAATCAACCACTATTTCCGTCTCAAGACCTTGTTGAGGAGAATGTTATACAGTTGTCAATGACTGAGTATGTGGTGGGATCAAGACATGGGGAGGATGATCAGAGTGAGGAAGTGGAGGAGGACTTGGTGGACGATGAGGTGACTGACCCCACCTGGGAAGGTGTAGAGCCGAGCGATGACAGCAGTCCTGAGGGTGAGCCATCTGCAGCACCGCAACAGGCTGGAAGAGGCAGTGGTGTGGCAACAGAAAGAAGGCGGACCGCACCAAACCGGCCCGCAAATGTTCCACGGAGCACCCCCTTGCGTAAATCTACCTTGCCAAGGGGTAGGTGTTCCGCGGTATGGCGTTTTTTTAAGGAAAGTGCGGACGACAAAAGATTTGTAGTTTGCAACCTGTGCCACACCAGAATGAGCCGAGGCATGAACACTAGAAACCTCACCACCACCAGCATGATCCGACACATGGCATCCAAGCACCGTAGTAAGTGGGAGGAACGCCTGGATCGCCCATCTGTGTCTGCAGGCCACACCACTGCCTCCTCTTCCCCTGTTTTCGGTGCCGGCCAATCGCCTGTCGAAGGCGCAGGCCCGCATACCTCCCGCCCTGCACCTGTACCATCTGAAGCACCATCAGCGACCACATCCACTTCCCTGTCCCAGCACAGCGTCCAAATGTCGTTACCCCAGGCATTTGAGCGCAAGAGAAAGTACCCAGCCACCCACCCACAGGCCATAGCACTAACCTCACACCTTTCCAAATTACTGGCCATCGAAATGCTGCCATTTAGGCTTGTGGACACTGAGTCCTTCCGCAGCCTGATGGCAGCAGCTGTCCCTCGGTACGCGGTCCCCAGCCGCCACTACTTTTCCCGGTGTGCCATCCCCGCATTACACCACCATGTGTCCCGTAACATCACCCGTGCCCTGACCAACGCAGTTACTGGGAAGGTCCACTTAACGACTGACACATGGACAAGTGCTTGTGGCCAGGGACGCTACATTTCCCTGACGGCACACTGGGTGAATGTCGTGGAGGCTGGGAGCGACTCGGACCCTGGGATGGCACGGGTGCTACCCACGCCGAGGATTGCGGGCCCTACCTCCATCAGGGTTTCCACCAGCACCTATGTTATTGGCTCCTCCTCCTCCGTTTCCACCTCCGAATTCTCTACACACACCGCCACTCCCCCATCAGCCAGTAGCTGGAAGCAGTGTAGCACTGCAGTGGGGAAGCGTCAACAGGCCGTGCTGAAGCTGATCTGCCTTGGGGACAAACAGCACACGGCCTCAGAGCTGTTGCAGGGGATTAGTCACCAGACCGAGCAGTGGCTCTCGCCACTCAACCTGCAACCAGGCATGGTTGTGTGTGATAATGGGCGTAACTTGGTGGCGGCTTTGGAGCTCGGCAAGCTCACACACGTACCATGCCTAGCGCATGTATTTAATTTAGTGGTGCAGCGATTTCTAAAAACCTACCCCAATGTGCATGATCTCTTGACCAAGGTGCGCCGCGTGTGTGCACATTTCCGTAAGTCATCTACAGCTTCGGCCGGCCTGTTGAAGCTGCAGCAGCGCTTACAATTGCCAGCTCACCGGCTGCTGTGTGACGTGAGCACGCGCTGGAACTCCACCTTCCACATGTTGGCCCGGCTTTGTGAGCAGCAGAGGGCAGTAGTGGAGTACCAGCTGTTACACGGTCGTCGCCTCTCCATTCAACTTCCTGTAATCAGAAGTGAGGAGTGGGAATGGATGTCAGACCTCTGCGAGGTTTTACGCAATTTTGAGGAATCGACACAGATGGTGAGCGGCGATAACGCTATTATCAGTGTAACCATCCCACTTCTGTGTCTACTGAAACGCTCGCTGCTCACAATTAAAACCGACGCTTTGCATGTGGAAGAGGTGGAAATGGGGGAGGAAGAGCTTACACAAGGTGATAGCCAGAGCACGCTCACTTCGTCTTCTCAGCGACAATTGGAGGAGGCGGAGGAGGAGGAGGAGGAGGAGGAGGAGGAGGAAGACACGGTTGCCTCCGCTACAGAGGGTAGCCATGGAACTTTAGTTCCATCTCTTCAGCGTGGGTGGGCAGAAGAGGAGGAAGAGGATGAGGATATTGAGAGTCAGCCTCCTGGTGAGGACAGCGAAATCTTGACTGTTGGTACTCTGGCACACATGGCTGACTTTATGTTAGGCTGCCTTTCCCGTGACCCACGCGTTGTACGCATTTTAGACAACACGGATTACTGGGTGTTCACCCTTCTGGACCCCCGCTACAAAGAGAATTTCTCATCTCTCATTCCTCCGGTGGAGAGGACAAGCAAAATGGTGCAATACCAGAAGGTTCTTGTTGAAAAATTGCTCCAAAATTTTCCATCTGACAACGCTGGCGGCAGAGTACGTGCTACCTTGGCCAACAGAGAAGGGGAGAAAAGGGGAGCACACAGCAGTTCCGAGAAAGGCAGGGCAACACTCTCCAAGGCGTGGGACACCTTCATGACACCCCGCCAGCACCCTCACCCTGATGCGCAGCCTAGTGTCACAAGGAGGGAAAAGTTTTGGAAGATGGTGAAGGAGTACGTAGCAGACCGTGTCAGCGTCCTCAATGATCCCTCTGTGCCTTACAACTACTGGGTGTCCAAGCTGGACACGTGGTATGAACTGGCACTCTACGCCTTGGAGGTGCTGGCCTGCCCTGCCGCCAGCGTTCTGTCTGAGCGGGTATTTAGTGCTGCTGGTGGCATCATAACAGATAAGCGTATCCGCCTTTCCACCGACAATGCTGATAGGTTGACACTTATAAAAATGAACAAGGCCTGGATTTCCCCTGACTTCTCCACTCCACTGGAGGAAAGCCCCGGGGGAACATAAACTCACTTTATATATGTTATTTACAATGATGGGAATACTCTGTATTCCCATTCACCCCTTCCACCCCAAAAACGGGTATATGGTTGACTCTTAATCTTCTCATCCTCCTCCTCCTCTTCCATATGCCCTGGGATATAATTTTTATATAGGGCCAGCTCACCAGCGGGCCCTGTGATATAATTTTTATATAGGGCCAGCTCACCAGCGGGCCCTGTTTGACAATTTTTATATAGGTCAGCTCACCAGCGGGCCTTCTCATATAATGTTTTATAGCGTCAGCTCACTAGCGGGCCTTCGCATATAATGTTTAGGATGGTCAGCTCTGCAGCAGACCCTCACCCATAATGTTTTAGATGGTCAGCTCAGCGCACGTTTCCATCTTAATCATGGCCTCAGTTCTGAAAATCAAGGAAATTTTTGGGATAATTTGCCTCTGCGCACGTTTCCCTCTTAATCATGGCCTCAGTTCTGAAAATCAAGGAAATTTTTGGGAGAATTTGCAGATGATATACAAGTAAATATACAGCAAATATTGTTTGGTAACAATTTTTCGCCTAAAGTCGTTTTTATTTTCCTTTTTGTGTGTTTTATGGTCAGTCTGTAAAAATGGCGTACTACGGGCGAAAGATCGTTCCCAGCAGCGATGTTGGAGTCCAAGGTGCATCCAGACATCCTCCCTATGCTGTCCCTGAACCATTTCTGTAGTGTTTCCATCTTTTTCTGCCCTTTTCCTATGGACCAGGCACCCTCCCCTCATCAGAGCAGGGGGTGCCTGGTGTAATGCTCGAGTCCTCCCATTGACTTCAATGGGGCTCGGATGCTCGGCCGAGCACTCGAGCCTCAGGGGGTGCTCGGTCAGAGCACCCGAACATCCGAGCATTGAGGTGCTCGCTCATCACTATTTGATACCATTTCTTGTTTTATATTAATTTATACTACTCAGGCAGTAGTATTTTTGCACGTTAAATAGGAGTGCCCATTTTTTCTTCTAATATATATATATGTATATATATATATTTTTTTTACTTTAATGAATATCGCATAATGTAATAATACCTAATTTATTGGACATTTAGTTTATGAAGTCAGGCGCATATGGGTTTGAACGCATTGCAAAGCAAAGGGTTAAAACTCCCACAAACATTAATGGCCTCACTAAGGAAAGCACAAGCTGATAAGTAGCAAATCAGAAAAAGTCCACAGCACTTGGAATACATTTTTACCATGTTATTTATGTTTTTAATAATGTGCTCATTTGAATAAAATTGTTTTGACTGGTTTATTCTTTAAATTATGTTCTCCATGTTGGGATCATGACTTTTATACCTGCTCTGTCTTACTCAGTTAATTCCTGTGGCAGTGATTTCAAACTGTCTACTCAGGGACCACTAACAGGCCATTGTTTTAGGATTACCCAGCTTGTGCACAGGTGAGTCCATTATATTACTGACCTGTACTCAAGCAGCAAAATCCTAAAGACATGGCCTGTTAGGATTCACTGAGGATAGGGCTAGGAAACACTGTTCCTAAGCTGATCTCCTATAATTGTGTGTAAACAGTGATTCTTAGCTTCAGAGTACTCCGCCAGGTCAGGTTTTAAGGATCACCCTATTAAAGCACATGTAAATCAATGAAAATGATGAAGCCACTGAATACCCATCTGTGATCAAGTGGGGACACAAGTTGGTGTGCCTTAAGGACTAATATTTAAAGTCACTGCTGTATAGTATATTGGGAATTCAGTCAATGTCTGGGTCTTGGAAGTATTATATCATGGCTGAACTTTCTTTTTAGATGCTAGAGACAATGCTTTAGAGATATTTTTAGCATCCAAGTGTCTATCATGTTCTGTAGGGAAAGAGTTCTACAGATCTGTCATAAAGCATCACCCCACCATAATGTTTTGATCTGGTATGCTGTAGATTAGAGGTCTGAGCAAATGTCTGGTATACCAAGGGTAAGCTGTCCAGTTGTTAAGAACTACTACTCCCATTATCCCCACCCATTTGGGGGCTGGTTTAGAATAACCGGAGTTACAGTCTCCAACAGCTAGAAAGTTAAATGCCACCTACACCAGACTCTACACATGCCACATGAATACTGAAAATGTTTAACTCTTCACAAGCAAGAAAGGAACATAAAATATATAACTGAAACCAAAAAGATGTGTTTGAACAACACTGCACTACCTTTCAGTTATTAGTCTTAAAGGTTATGAAAAGAAAATTAAATATATATTTTTTTAAATACAAGGACAGTCAATCTTTGGATGTTCAGCTGTTGGAGACTACACCTCCCATCATTCTCAACCAATTCTGGCCTCCAACAGATACAGATCCAAAGCCTGACAAGCTCAGCTTTAATCCTTTGCGTGTCAGAAGGGTATGCAATGCATAATTAAGGGTGAAGTAATTGCTTCTAACAATATCCCTTTCTTTACTTTACTTTGCCTAGAAAATCCTCATGTCCTTGCTGTCCTTTGCACTTTAATTCAAAAGATAACATATTCAATTAGTCATGTCTATAGAGGGAGACATGAGAGTTGTTAGCACTATTTCTGTCCCCACCACATGGTAATCTTAACTCTGCATTGAGATCTGCACCCTTCTGGACCTAAGAGCGTTAAGTAGGCTCATGCTCAGAACTGCCAATAACTGTCATGGTCACCTCCATGCACATGACATCCAGGCCTTAGTAAAGATTTTACCTCTTCAACAAGGGTAACATTCATGGAGGGGGATTAGTGTTTTCTGGCAAAATAGTCAGGTAATGGTGGGCTTATTATTAGGAGGAGTTGCTTTCCCTTGTAAATTTCATAGCACATGAATAATAAACAGCTGTTTAATTGGAGCATAAAAAAAATTCAGGGAACAAGAGAACAGAAGTCACACACTGGTTTCAAATGAAGTATTTTAGGGTGAAAAGGATACAACGCGCATCCCACGCTCGACAGGATCTGTAATTAACAGGCCTCTGGGAGCGTATATCTTCTCATTCTGCTCCTGGATATATTTAGTAATCTTCTTTAGCACCTTCAGTATAAAAGTAAAAGGTTGATTAATGTGGACGTGTGCAGAGATGTCACAAGTTCAGATCATTTGCATTTTTCAAGTCCAATGGGAAAATGTCTATTAGAATCTATTATTGAAAAGACAGCTCACTGATTCTGTTAATTACTTGGGAATCATACAACAAAAAAGACAGAACATTTTTATATCATAAATTATCATTCATGCATTGTCAATCAGTGGTTCTTATATTCAAGTTATATCTTAAAGCGAATTAATGTTTCACAAAAGAAGCAGCTCTGATTAACCTTCATAGTATTTGGGCCATGGAGAGCATTATTTCAATACTGTCAGAGTTGTAATTGAAGAGTAATAGAATGATAGAGTATCTCCTTCCCGCCCCTTTTACTGTTGTAACACTGCTCACCTCAGAGCAGCAAGACTGGATTGCAGAGAGGGACAATCTTCACTGAGCATAAGGAAAAACCTGTCAAGGGGGGCAGGGTTTTCCTTATGCTCATAGTAAGAAGATTGTCCCCTGCTGTGACCTGTCTGGTCAAGAGACTTAGGGCTCGATTCTATTACCCATGCTAAAACCGGCGTTACAAGAAGTAGCATGAATTTTGCAGACGTGTTTTACGTCGGTATACTATTGCAGAACTACAGTAAAACAAAACTGGCGTAGACAGCACTTTTCAGAGTACTAAAAAAATTTGCGCTGTCTGCTTTTATTCGACTATCGTCTACAAAAAACGCACAAAATATCAAAGTCCAAGCAAATAGGCGTACATTTGATGACAGAAAGATCAAGTTTAGTGTTAGATGTGTTCCCCACATAACAAAACCCAACACAGAGTGCCCCCTTTGACATATTAACCCCCCCTTTTAAAAGTTGACTACAGTGATTTTCTTTCACCACATTAATTCGACAAATATTGTACTCGACACTTTAACCGGCCCTCCCCCCTTTAAAATTCGACTTACAGTGCTCCCATGACTTTCTTTCACCATTTATATCCAACATTTTTCTTCCTTTTTATTCGACATGCCCTCATATTTTGTATTGCAGGATTAACCCTATGAGTACCAGAGAGGTAGCAACACATTGCAATGTGTTTGCTACCCCTCTGGCACTCAAAGGGTTAAAAGAATTAGTGGAAACAGTGCTCTTCAATATTAAATAAACCTATATCTTGATTCTTTTTTTTTTTTTTATAGTCCTGTAAGAAGTGTATTGTAACATTAAATAGCGGTTATGTAGTGATATAGTAATAAAGCAAATATACATAACATATATGATCAATATCTGTACAGGTGTTGTTAAAACCTTTAAGTCCTCATATAAAATGATGTATTGAGCTGACTGACTCCTATATGTCTAATACATAATCGAAAGACATATGAGACAGTCTTGAGGTCTTCCGGATGGAATATGTGATGTGCTAATGTCTAATTATGTCAGCAAGTGGGACAAGATGGAGCGAGCCACAATTATATTGGAGATACCGGTCATGTTGAGGAGATTCATATCTTCTATGACAGAGGATATGTTTAAACTTTGTCATTATAAACAATATTTTATTAGATCAGCTCTTCTAACTTCCATTATCCATATGAGCCACCCTTACACTGCCGGTCGCTTGTGAGCCCTAGGCTGTAGAAGCCTCAGAGTTCTCACAGCCAGCGTGTGTATGTATGGCTTGCTGCCAAGAGCCAACAATAAGTTCCAATCAGCTCTTGTAACAAAGTATTCTTAAGCACACTGACAGATTCCATATCTGAGAGGAGGTGGCTTACACTAGGTAAAAGGGGAGGGAGTGGGATATTTTATCATTCAATTACTCTTGAACTACAACTCTGACAGTATTGAAATAATACTATCCATGGCCCAAATACTATGAAGATTAATCGGAGCTGCTTCTTTTGTGAAACATTGCTATCCCTTTAACGCCTTGATTGCTAGATATTTCCCCACCAAATAGCTTTGAAGTGTTTTGGAGACATCTCTAGAATCCAGGAAGTTAAAGGATTAATTCTTTGAGTGCCAGATAGGTGCATAATGCATTACTGTGTGACTTCTCTGGCATTCAAAGGGTTAATAATGTATTTTGACTTTTACTGTATAACATATTAATCTATCTAAGTGGTAGCAGTAAACTTTTATTATTAAAAAACAGGTTGTTCCTCGCTGGGAGATGATGTGTTGAATATTATTCTTAAAACACAGGGATGTTTGTGTACTAAAAAGAACTGGAGCAATTCTGAAGCAAACCCACTGCATCACAGGGGACAAATAAAAATGTTCATAGATTAAAAAAAAATGCATTTTTGACCTTTCTAGCATTCAAAAGCCCCATTTAAATCAATAGGAATTTTTATGTATCTACCTACTTTTGATTTGCTCCAGAATTTCTTCTGTACATCAGCCTTGTATGTTCTTATGTGAAAGAGTCTATATGTAAATTAGGTCGTATCTTGATAAAAATAAGATAAGGTACATGATATTGCATATTCAGCAGGCTAACAGTGATGAATGGGAAGAATGCACAAATTCACCAGTTTAGTTCCATTGGCAATAGCCTGTATTTCCAGTGGTTGCACTTTGTATATACACTACAGCAAATGATTACTGTGTGGAAAATCTACACTATCATTAGGATTTCAAAGCCAGCCTTATACCACAGGGAAATGGTGTAATGGTGCATATTTATTTCCTATACTCTGTGTAGAGCAGAAGAGGAAGGGAACAACCAGAAAGCCAACAGACTGTACCATTGTCTTAGTGCAAGTGGCATCAACACTTTGAGTGCCAGAGGGGTATGCAAAGTATTAAAAAGCAAAGTGTTTTGTGAACCCTTCTGGCACTCAAATGGTTAAGCAGAGGAATTCTGTCATGCATAGATTAGTAAACTGATGTTAGTCAGGCTTAAGGCCTTGAAATCAATGTCACCCCCTGATTTAGTGTGGAATCACCGTAGTACATTCATCCCATTGTCCTTTACAATTGTCAAGTTTTTCTGCATACTCCACAATGGGGTACACACTTCTGGCTTTGAAATGAGTGCAAAGGAAAACTGCTCCCCCTAGTTAAGAACAACTGGAGGTTATGCAGTAAGGCAAGATAAAGAGGTTATAAAACAGAGATGACTTCTCCAGTGATATCACTTCTCCAAGTCCTATGTTATTCTATTCAGCCAATGATCTTATATCTCTCCCTCTTGAAAGTTTTCTTCAACTTTGGAGCTTAGTGCATAGCTCATTAGAATGACATAGGAACTGGTTAAGTGATATCATTAGGGTTGCCACCCAGCCGGTATTTTACCGGCAGGCCGGTAAAATCTTGGCTTCTGTCTAATGTTAAGTCTATGGAGGGAATGCCATGGCCGGTATTTTTTTGAAGGAAAGGTGGCAACCCTAGATATCACTGGAAAAGTCATCTCCACATTATCACATCTTTATCATGCCTTACTGCATAACTCCCATTGAATTTTACCATTAGTAACCTTTAAAAATATTACTAATTCAGCAGAGCAGCGTAACCCCTTGTATACTAGAGAGGACTCAAACTCCTTGAGAAGCCCATAGATAAAAGGTATAGGGAAGGACCAGGAGAGGGAGATCACATCCATTCAGACTACCTAACTATCCCATTACTTGCTTCACTCTTTTGTCTACAGGATCTGGGAACATGTCCAGGTTTAGATGTTACCAATGGCACTGTAGAGAGCCATGTTGGCCTTTATGATAAAGGGGAGTATAGGAGCCCTGTGATAAGACTTAAGAACCACTGGATTTCTGCTGGGACATACACTGTGCCATTTAACCCTTTGAGTGCCAGAGAGGTATCCAATGATACGTCTCTGGCACTCAAATGGTTAAAAAAATAAGACAGAAAGACACACACACACCAAAAAATTGTGTCTCAAATTCAGTACATTTTGTATAACAGAGATACCCTTATATTCCACTTTTTTTAATCAGACATAGGGGGAATGCAAGAAAGTGAGGTATTCTCTATTTTTTAAAAGCTATAAATGTATGTGCTATTTGTGAATGCTCACATTTTGGTGCAAGAAACCTTGATACTGAATAACACATGCACCTAAATTAATGGCAAAGTTAGCGAATGTCCCTAAATTAATGGCAAAGTTAGCCAGACTTATGAAAATGTGAGCCAATTGCTTTGATGAATTGGGAGCAATTGCTAATCCTCTCACATAACGGCGGACATTTTAGATATGTCCACTTTTTGAAATGCATTTGCTAAAAAATGAGAAAACATTCGCTAATTGAGAAAAACATGTGCAATTCATTTTGCCATCAAAAGTACACTGTAAATAGCGATTGCACATGTTTCTTGTATTCTGCCCAAACAGGAACGTTAGCAATTCCAAGTCAAGTCAATTGCAACATGGGGCAAATACATTTTTCCAAAAGTCCCATTGATTTACATTGGGCTTTTAACCCCTTGAATGATAAAGATATTCCCCACAAATTGCAACTCGGCGCTTTGGAGACCTCTCTAGTATTCAAAGGGTTAAAACCCCAGTTTAAATCAATGGGAATTTTGATCTGTCACCCTGCAGTACAGTTGCTATGTCTCAGAATGACTCACTTTATTTAGCACATTAACCTCAATGCATCCTTTCTCAGTATCAGCTAGGACTGAGGTGGGAACAGGTTCTGCTGGGAAATTAATTTCCAGCTTACAAAGGTTGAGTTTTCTTTGGAAAACTGCCCAGATCGACAGTGTGATATAAAGGGATTGGGCAATTATTCCCCCAAAGCTCAGCCTGCTGAGTGGCTGCATGTTGAAACAACCTTTCCCAAGCATTTAAAGGAAGGATTAAATCTGCTCACCAAGAAATAGACAGATAATAATGTGAAATACCAAGGCTGACGTGCGACTCTATCCTGCTCTCAAAAGTTTAGTTGTGTCAATTTTGGAAGGAGTTCAAAGCTATAATGCTGTGGTGCCTCTTTGCAAATTCAAATCCAATTTCATACAGCCCAATTCTCCTTCAAACAAAAGTCAAAATATGAACAATTTCCCACCAATAATTTCCTCTGGAGCAATTCAGTGTAGCTTTGGTAATGGGCTTAAAGGAGCAGTACACAATTATTATTTTTTATACAATGCACTCTATAGGAAAGCTAGTCACTGAGAATAAGAGCAAGGGGTCTCCCTAAAACTGAAGGGTAATCTAGACATGGACCCCTTGCTCTCAGTGCCTAGGGAACCCAGCTGCACACTCCTGACAAGGCCCAACAAGGCCAAAATGTACATTAGGGGTTAGCTGGTGTTCCCGTGCAGGAAGGGCTTGCCCGTCATTTTGGAACTGGACCGCCCTTTTTGGCACCATTAGTCTAATTTGAATGTGGAAATTTCTCCTCTGTAATGACACTAGAGAGCTAAACTGTGATGCTTCTGTGCTGTGACTAGCCATAGAACAGGCCATTGTGCTGCTGTTCGTACTCAGAAGCCTCTCACATTTTGTATGATTATTTCTCTGAGAATAACAGACAGCAGAGCAGTTCTGTAGTAAATAAACTGTAACATAAAACAAATAAAAGTTTCTCATGTTTCCATTGATATAAATAGGATTTTTAACCCCTTGTCTGCTGGAAAGGTCTCCAACACATTGAGGAGCAATGCATTATGACCTCTCTAGCAGTCAATGACTTGAAAAATCACAAAAGTTAAATCAATGAGAATTTTTATTTGTCCACTATGGTGTAGTTGATTCAAACAAGAATGGTACCAGGGGGGTTATTCACTAAGGCTTAACTGAGTTCCTATGTTATTCTATGGAGCCTATGCATTAAGAGCTCCAAAACTTAAGAAATATTTGTGAATTAACTCCATAGAATAACATAGGAACTGGAGAAGTGATATCACTTGAGAAGTCATCTCTACTTTATCATCTCTTTATCACATCTTAGTGAATAACCCCCCAGTTCTTATCAGTACATCAGTACAACTGACTATGGCTCCCTAAAGTGTGACAGAATAGAAAATGTCAGAGTAATTCTAAATGAGCTGTAATACGTTTGAATTAAAGGTATAGTAATACTTAATTATTGCTAATCCCTATATTAAAGTCCTATTAAAAATAAATGTATTGCCCCCAGTGTCATCTCTCAAACCTTTATGGTTTGAGAGATGATCGCTCCTAAAGTTGCCCTCTCCCTCCCCCTTCCCCATAGTCAGCGTTCTAGCTGACTGCAGGGAAGCCAGTCGTACGACTTTCAGGTGGCTCTGCAGCACAGCCATGATCGCTTTAATAAAAAAAAAAATCTTTCATTAAAATGGTCTTCTATGTGTGCTTGGTTTGCAAGCACACATAGAAGACTGTTTTAGTGAAATATGTTTTTTTCATTAACGTGATCGCAGCTCTGCTGCAGAGCCGCCTGATGATCTAAGACCGGATTTCCCTTCAGTCAGCTACAATGCTGACTTCTGGGGAGGGGGAGGGAGAGGGCAACTTTAGGAGTGATCATCTCTCAAACCATAAAGGTCTGAGAGATGACACTGGGGGCAATACATTTATTTTTAATATGTCTTTAATATAGGGCTTAGTAATAATTAAGTATTACTATCCCTTTTCTCCTCATATTAAAAAATGTACTAAGGGTGCAAGAAATGCGTGCGCTTGCTGTTTATAATGTACTTTTGATGGAAAAATTATTAGCACCAACATGTTACTCAGTGGAGCATGTTATTTTAAGATTTAGTGCGAGTGTATGCATTTGTAGCCAATGTAATACAAAAAGTGGGCATGCCTAAAATATCCACCATTTTATGACAGGATTAGCGACTGCTCCTAATTCAGCAAAGCAGTTTGCATGCATTTTCATACATCTGGTTAACTACTGCACCATTATTTTATCAGTGTATGATATTCAGTATCAAGACGTCAGTATGTCTCTTGCATTAAAACGTGAGCATTCAGAAATAGAGCTTAAGCCTTTGAGTGCCAGAGGGGTATGGAATGCATTGCAATGCTTTCTGTACCCCTCTGGCACTCAAAGGGTTAAATATATGGCTTTCAAAAACAGCTAATGCTCCACTTTCTTAGATTCTGCCCTAAGAGCTGTATTTAGGAAGCTAAAAATGGGCAATTCTGGAGCAAAACAGCTGCACCTTAGGGAGAAAAGTAATGCTTTGAGTCCTTACTAGCATTCAAGGGGTTAAAAGACCATAGCACCTAAAAACACCTTTGTGGATTTTTAAAGAGCATTCAAAATCACTTTTATGCTACATTTGCAATTTTTTTAATTTATTTATTTTGGGTTATTCAATATTATAGATTATGTTAATTGGGTAATGTCATGCAGGCACTTTCTGCCTTAGTCATAGATTACCTGTCCCACTCACTGACACTGCTCAGCAGTGAATTGCCCCCCTTTCCTACTGAATAACCCTTTGAGTGCCAGAGAGGTATTTAACACATTGCTGCAACGCGTTGGATACCTCTCTGACACTCAGAGGGTTAAAGGATTAAATCTTAGAAAGCGGGGAACTTACTTTATGACAAATACAGGAAGTGTTGCACGACACTCCATAATTAGCATGATCTAAGGATCTAAACAACTCAGCAAACAGTTTTCTAAATAAAACATGGCTAATACAACATATAGGTGATATGGAAGGAGCATTCAAAATTGCCCACATAGGACAAAATTTATCAAGGTATGAATGGCTCAATGAGCAAGGAAATTGGAAGATTTCTTTGTTCATTAACCATTCACCCATTCAGCAATTGCCTGATTGTATCTGGTCAGATAGATCTGCCAGTTTCATACACCAGCTTGAAGCTGATGGATCCCATTACAATATATGGGGAGCACACACAAACAGATTCACTGTATGTGTATGCCTGACTGGCCTTATTTACACAATTTTCCCTGCTTCCAATACGCAAAGCAGGGAAATACGACTGATTATTGATCACTAACTGAAGGTATCCATAAATGATTGCAGCAAAGTGCTGGAGAAGAACAGTATATTTGATCTCCTGCTTTTCCCGCACCTTGATGAATTTCAGCCATCGCTTTTAGGGTCCCTTTACACAACAGTGGGAATTGGTGGACTTTTCTATTAGTCCCCTATGGTGCAGTTGGTTTCCTCCAGATATACACGTTTTTGGCTTGCTGAATACATCCCTATTTTACTTTTAATAGCTTATGTTTCTTTAAACAATATATTTGTTTGATATCTGCAACAACAGACACAAATCCCTGATAATTCCTTACCTTCTCATAGTGTGTTTCCATACAGAAGAAGATGAAGTAAGCAGTAACACAAGCTAAACAGCCCTCAAGATATGAACTGCCACCAATCTTCTCCGCTTCCATGTAATATACATTTAGCGTTTTCACTGTCTCCTCAAACAGCTGCTTTTCAATCTAATTAGACAATAATAAAAAATGGAATCAACGAAATAAGTGTTATACAGTAAATGTTCTTATAATATTACAATCCACAACACGTTGGGGAAAATGTAGGAATACGCCAGCTAAGCTAATTTTCTGAGTATATCATTGGCTTAAATATTCTTCACCTGCACATATGTGTAAATGCTTTAGTTCATTCCGGCACAGACACTTATCATTATGACGTTAATGTTAATAAGATCAAGCACAGTCCTATAGCTCAGGAAAATGAAAACATGTAATGCGGATTCCCTCTTCACCTTGTTAGTGTACAAAGTGAAACAAGGGTCAGAGGAACAGTTCACCCACCAATGCCAGTACACTTCACCACTAGGGCTGGATTTGCCATAAGGCAGAGTAGGCATCTGCCTACAGGAGCACCCCTCAGAAAGGCGCCTGTGATTGTAATAAAAAAATTATATATTTTTGTTCACAGCTTAAGGTCTGTGCCTTCTCTTCGGCTCAGACAGAAGGCACAGACCTGTAGCTGTTGTTGCTCCCTCGTCAGCTCTAATGCAGAGTGCTGGGAGATGACATCATCTCCCAACGCTCTGCATTCCTAAAGAGACCGAGCAGGAGCAACAGCAGCTACAGAAGGAGGCACAGACATCTGTCGCTGGACCACCAGGGAGGTAGGAAACGTATGCGGGAGGCAAAGTGGGGGCAATGTGAAGACGTGGGCAATGTGGAGGCAAGTTGGAGCTGATATAGTGGCAATGTGGACATGATGGGGGTAATGTGAGGGCAAGCAGGAGCTGATGGGGAAATGTGGAGATGATGGGGGCAAGTTGTAGATGATGGGGCAATGTGGAGATGATGGGGGCAAGTTGGAGATTATGGGGGCAAGTTGGAGCTGATGGGGGCAATGTGAGGGCAATATGGAGCTGATGGGGGATAAGCTGGAGCTGATGGGGGCAATGTGAGGGCTATATTGATATGGGGGGTAATGTGGAGATTTGGAGCATTGTAGAGGTGTCCAGTGAAGATGGCATATGGGGGGGGCACTTCAGATTTTTGTGCCTACAGGCTCCTGAGATGTAAATCTGGCTCTGTTCACCACTGTTCTCCACTTGGTGCTAGTGGCATAAAGTTCATTTTTCTTTTCAAACTTCTTAGTAAATAGAAGATAACACACATAGGAACATGGTAAATTAGGTTTAAAAAAATACACAAGTCCATCAAGTTAAACCTTTGCCTCATAACCCAGAGAAATGAAAATTATATAAGCTTTCCTGCTGCCAAATAAGTCAGTCTTCATCGGAAATTCCTGCTTTGCCTACATAAATCAGATCCTGTTTCTATTTAACATGGAATCTTATTTGTAGTCACCCCAAATTTCCACCAATGCAAGAATTTTCAATAACAACTTAGATCAGGGTGGCCAACCTGAGTCGCTCCAGCTGTGGATGACTACACCTACCATCATCCCTAGCCAGCCAATGCCTGACTGAGGATGATGGGATTTCTAATAATCCACAGCTGAAGAACCTCAAGTTGCCAAAACGAGAATTACATGCTAGTGACTTCTCCAGAAATGCTGATTTGCAGTGCATCAGAGAGGTCTTGCATCAAAGACCCCTTCCAGAAGAGTGATCAACTAATTGAGAAGCAATGAGTTAGACACCACGCTAGTACTTAAAGGGTTAAAGGAACATTGTTACAATACCCAGTTTCTCTGCTTTGCACCCACTTAATCACAGCTGTGTTGTGGCTGATCCGCCCTGCAAAAATACAATGCCTGGTACTCAGTTTGAAAAACAAACAAGTAACAGCACAGGAGAGTTCCCTAGTGCAATCAAACAGATGACTACATTCTATCACCTTGACACCCCACTTGTAGGTATTCACAAAAATATTGGCTGTCAATCACATATATGAAGGACAGATTACGGGCAAGCTGGGTAATATCCCTGATCCAAATATAGGAAACTGCTCAGAGCATCTATATAACAGGTCACTCCTCCTCCTTTTGTCCTTTCCAAATGGCAAGAAGTAGCTCAACACACAAAGAAAAAAGAGAGGGGACACTCAATAGTGTGGTATTGCACAATAAATGTGAAATAAAATAGAAATACCAATGAACTCACACTTAGAAGTGGTCAGCAAAGGGGATATACAGACATAATTAGTGGCTTTGAAGAAGCAGTTGTATCAATGAAACGCGTTGTCCAGAGTTTTACTATATCAGGTTTTTATATTTACATGAGTTTTTGTTTCAACTTTTGGATATATATTTTTATTAAAACAATTTGGAGGATCAGGTATTTGTGGAACCTCCTTCATTCAATGGGTGTATCAGCTCTAGTGTATTCTGTGTTTCCGAGTAGAGACGGTGAGAGTTCTTCACATGGTTGACATTTCAGCTTTGGTTACCCCATTTGCTGACCATTTATATATGTGAGTACATTGGTATTTATATTTTATTTCACATTTATTGTGCAATATCACATTATTGGGAGCTCCCCTCTATCTTTTCTTTGCATGTTATGGTTCTAATTTTTGTCACTGACCAGCTTAGCAAAGTGGCAGGGTTCTTACAAAATAAAAATGAAACCAGCTTCCCTACCATCCATACAATGCTCCTGTCTGACCCTCAGTTTTATTGCCTGGAGTTAAAAGGGGTATTTAGACATTATGTTAAGTTCTACTGTATTTTGTATCTATGGTAAATTACATGTTTTATTTTTGTTACATTTATGGCACCCCAATGGCCAATGTGCCATTCAGGATGTCATTACTTGTAGTCCAAGAGGCAATTGACACCTCAAAGACCTAGGCTCCAGTCTATATGCATGTTCTGCAGATAATCTAATCCTTCAAAGGACCAGTGGGTTCATCTGGAGCACGTAATTAGCTTACAAGCCCAAGAGAGGTGAGAGGGAGGAGAGATGGGTCTGTCCTCTGGGAAATTATGAGAAAGTAGACAGCCTTTCTATTTGTGGCCCCAAACATTCACATCTCCTGGATTGGTCAGTTTTGTTATGCAAAGTGTCCTGAAGGCACAGGATTGGTTGCACAACCCTCTGTACCTAGTGGTGGTTGAGGGGTGGTGCTCTGGCCAGCCCGGAGTCCCAGGAGAAGTATAAGAAAGAAAGCCATGCCAGGTCATGACTGTTAACTAACTGGAATGTATTGTGGGACAGGAATAGACGTGTCATTCCCATTCATGCCTTCTGGAAAAAACGGCACTTCTGGCGAAGTTCAGCTAGATCTGGATGTGCTTCTTTCTTATAAGAAGCCATGGAGTATCTCCACTGCCAGGCAGAGCATTTACATGAACACTGATGCTAAAAAAAAAGTTGTTCTTACGTACAATGTATATATTTTTTGATAAGACTTAAATATTGAAATTAGAGGTGCTATTTTTCAGCAGGATATAGGATTCAGTTTTCAATGCGACACTCCACTTCTTGGTCAGAAGATTATAAACTACTAGGGTGTTCTTCAGTGAGCCAAATAGGTGCACTTCTGTCACAAACTAACAGCAACTTATCATATAACCAAAAATTCCCTAGAATGTCCCAATTTTTTTTAAAGGGCTTTTATCCACCTGAATGCTAGAAAAATCTCCAAAGTATTGCTTCACAGTGTGCTGGAGACTACTCAAGCATTCAAGGACCATTTTATTTGTACCCTATGGGGCTATTGGTTTGCTCCAGAACTGCTCCCATTTTCTTTTGTGCATAAGGCCTTATATAAGAAACAGCATTGAGTGAGGAGTGCAAGAAAATATGCTTTTCCATTGTGCAGACAATTCACAAAAATTATGACGTGTCTTTTGTAGCACATCGGGGTGATGAACTAAGGTCTAATAAAGAGGTGACAACGTGGAGGTGACATGTCTAGTGACATCACTTCCCCAGTTCCTATGTTATTGTACGGAGTCAATGCACTAAGACCTGCAAAGTTGGAGAAATGTTAGTGCATAGGCTCCATAGAATAACATAAGACTTGGAGAAATAATATCACTGGAGAAGTCATATCCACTTTATCCCCACTTTATCACACCTTAACCACCTACAAGTCGTATTTTAGCATTATTGTTCCTATAATTTATCTATATTGTAAAAAGTATTTCATTTTTTTGGGCAGAAACATAGACACAGTTTGTAAATTTCAACAAGTCTTTCTTCAAACAAAATTGCACTAGGATTTACACTTGGGAGCCCCTTTCTAATACAGCCATGATTACATTATTGCCAAGATAATCTTGCAATTAGTCATTTTTTGAAATTATGCCGATTACAAATTCAAGTGATTAAATTGCGGCCACATCAGAAAGTTCACTCCTGAACATGTCTCTTTTTCTCATTAAGGCTTTCGCTTCAGAACATCTGTCTTAAACATTCCAGCAGCTGATAGCTTGATTTTGGAAGTCGTTATGGAAACTCTAACTGCACTATTAAGGGAGTAGATTTTAATCATGTTCCCCCGCTGCCCCTTTGAGCAAAAATTAATAAAAAAAAAAGTGTAGCACAAATGTTGCTGTTGACTAAAAATTATAATTGATTTAAAACAGTTGAATTCTAGGGAAAGTCTAACACGAATTATACAGCAGTGAGACCACTTTGATAATCAGGGTAATAAAAGCCCTATTAAAGTGAATCATAATGTCTGGAATTATTTTCTCTTGTATTTTCATTGATTTTACAAAAAATGTCAATCCAGGATATAAAAAGAACCCTGATTATGCATTGATGGACCAGTCACAATGAATGAGTCACCAGTTAAACTCAACAGTGCCTTATCAGGGAAATCCTCATATTCTAGCCTGTTTCCAGCCCTTACACCCCTGGAATAGTAAGGGAAGATGCACTAAGGTTTCATGCAATGAAGATGTGTCTGGCAATCTCTGGAGTTCATTTTGACTTGGAGAACATGACACACTCACCATATGCACTTAGAAATGGGAATGCATGGGAAAGGGGAGAGAATTTGATCATTAGGATATTAGGCTGGTGTAAAGCTGGCAATGTGTTAGAGAGGGCAAGATGGGGAGCAGAGAGGATGCTTACAGACTTCATCACGAAGAACAACAGCAACTCTCATTTAACAGTTTGTGTGTCAGAGGACTGTGCAGTACATTGCAGATTAATGCATTGCACACCTTTGTGGCACCTTTCAAAGGGTTGCCATGAAGATGCTTTGCACACACCTATGTGGCACTCAAAGGATTATAACATTCACAGTCCCCTGCCGTGGCTGCTTAATATCTAATTTAGGGAAACACAGAATAAACCATCAACTGTATGTAGACAGCAGACTGCCAGCTGATAAGCTGATTCATGTGAACACAAGAATCAGTCAGACTCCGCAAGGCATTTGATTGCATTGCCACAGGGCTTCGCAGTGCATCCCATTGGCACTCAAGGGATTAACACTTTGAGTGCCAAACAGTTGTGAATGCATTACTTTGCAATGCACTGCACACTCCTCTGGTATACAAAGGGTAAAGGGAGAGTAGCTGCGGTCTCTGCCCTCCAGTAGATATCCTGCAGTAGAGATATAGCAAACTCATGTGGCTGCGTAAAAAGCTATGGGAAGATGCCAAATTTTACATCCAGAGTCAGGGAGGAAAATGTTTCTGTGAACTCCAACAGTGTTACCAGCTATTGGGGCTTAGTGCATGTGGCGAAAAGCTACTTAACATATAAATGCACCCACATGAATATGACAATGACTCACTGTCAAAGGACCCACTGCAACAACGTCAGCCGGGTGAAGGCAGGGAGATAACGTGAAGATATCAGGGTATTTGAGGTGTAATCACACGAATGAGATGACATAACACAAAGTGGATTTGAGTCCAGTTTATCACCATATTAACACGGAACTATCATCCATATTAAAGAGCCCCCAAATAACGTTTAACATAACATTAAGCATATCAATACTTTTAGTATCCTTAGTAAGTTCGGCATTATTTAGAAATCTAACTTCTTCAGAGACTCCCTGGCTGACGACAGCGCAGACATGTTGCTGAAGAGGCATCTGTGCGCCTGCACTGTCCATCCCTGTAGATTAAGGTCAGTGATGGACAGCGCAGGCACACAGATTCCTCTACGTCAAGATGCCTGCTAGTGAGTCTCTGAAGAAGTGACATTTCTAAATAATGCAGACTTACTAAGGATGATAAAAGTATTGATATGCTTAACGCTATGCTACAAATTATTTGGAGGGCACTTTAATATGCATGCTAGTTCCTCCTTAACAACCTTATTGACCCTTAGTGCATCTCCCCCAGGTGTCTGTAATGAACTTACAATGCATGCTTTCAATATAAATACATGGTGCTTTCTGCTCATAATCTGCTAAAATCATCTGCTTCAACAAGCTAACATTGTTAAAGAAGAAACTCTCTGATTCGGAGCCAAAGTGACAAAGGAAATCCCCATCAGCTGCAGTGAAATCACATAACTCTGCCTTTTCTGTTAATGTTGAATGGTGGGTTTATCGTTACTGATAATAATCACAAAGGCATCTACTTTACTGAATGACCTCAATGTAAAAAAAAAAGCTCTATATCTATCTGTCTGTCTATTTCTCTCTCTCTATTTAAAGCTATATTTATCTTTCTTTCTGTCTAGCTATCTGTGTCTGTCTATCTATCTATCTGTACACATTGTGATTAGTAAGCTTAGTGATATTCTTCAGATTTGCAGGATTTTTAAGTATTCTGACACATTTCCTTCAGGAGAACACTTCTGACCTTTCGGTGTCCATATTGGTGGTAGAAAATAAATATCCTGTGTCCTGCTTTACTATGAAATATTGATATTTTTTATGTACATTACACAGGAGGGGAATAATATGATTCTGTGCTAAAAAAAGGGATCAATTTATATGTGCTGTGCCTATCAACTATATACTTGTCTATTTATGTTGAAAATATTCCCTTACTGCTGCTGCCTGGTGTTTTGAGGTATTTCATTTCTCTGTTCCTTGCTTACCCCTTCAATTGCCAGAGAGGTACCCACTGCATTGCAATACCAGGGGGGTTATTCTAAGGTGTGATAAAGAGGTGATAAAGTGGAGATGATTTATCCAGTGATATCATTGCTCCAGTTCCTTTGTTATTCTATGGAGGCTATGCACTAAGATCTCCAAAGTTGGAGACATCTTAGCACACAGGCTCCACAGAATAGCATAGGACTTGGAGAGGTGATCTCACTGGAGAAGTTATCTCTGCTTTATCACCTCTTTATCATGCCTTAGTTGATCTCCTCCAATGTGTTGGATATCTCTTTTGCTTTCAAGCAAAGTCCTGCTCCCAGTACAACAAAAGTGCCTCATCATTGGCCATTTGAGGCACTGGAAGCTCGGTTCTCTGCTTCTCTCTTTCTCACAATCACAGTGGGGAGGAAAGACGAAGAGAAAAGTGGCAAAGGCAATTTTCACATTACTTTGCCTTTTGTCATATGGCTCCACTGATACAACTGATACCTGCAGCAGTTATCACATGGGCAGAGCCACTGGGGAATGGCTGGCACTGACTGTTCTGGTTCTGGTGCAGTCAGTTACAGTATGCCCGCAATGATCATAATTCACTTAAGGGTGCACTTTGATCATTAACCCTTGACATGCCATGCCTTAAAGGACAGATTCCTGTGATGGTCCTGGCATGTCAGCCTGCATTAACGGGTCAAAACAAATGATGGTGTGCACTGGTGTGCACTAAAGAGATCGTATACTTTTTATACATAAATAGTGCAGTACCATGATTTGGTAGCTAATGTCTTAGGAGAGAGAATTACCCGAGACACAGATTTGTGCATTACCCCTAGAGAGGACAGATTGCTCCTTTAGACAAGAAAACGTGTGTGTGACAATAATTTCCTATTTTATGCGTGAAGGATTATGCCACTTTGCAAATTCTCATATGGAAGTTGTATTTTCAAACAGCTGGAGAGCTACAGGTTGCCTACCGCTGTGCTAGAAAAAGGAGGACAACACCTAAATCTAACAATTAACGGGAGGAGATTCACTAAGCGGTGATAAAGATGTGATAAAGTGGAGATGACTACTCCAGTTCATCATTTCTCCAGTTCCTATGTTATTTTATGGAGCCTATTCACTAAGATCTCCATAGTTGAAGAAATCTTAGTGCATAGGCTTTATACAATATCATAGAAACTGGAGAAGTGATAAACTGGAGAAGTCATCTCCACTTTATCATCTCTTAATCACCACTTATTGAATCTCCCCCAACATGTTAGATACTCAATTCATTGAACCTTCTCAAGCATTCATGTAGTGAAATAAGAAATTCTAGCACGGCACCCTATTGGTACTGCATACACTTTATCTGTAAACCCAATATGATGGGCGTATATATATAATTATATATATAATGAACTGTACCTCTGGGTAACAAATACAAATTGCAAATGAATTAATTAGAAAGTTCTCCATTTCATTGAGAATCATGCAGAAGGAACATTAGATATCAAATACTTTTATCTAATATCTGACTAATAAACAATTTGTACTGCAAAAGGAGACGACTATAGAATTCAAAGGGGTTAACCACATAAAAAATTCTACAATTGCTAGGATTCTATATTTTCAGGATAGTGGATGCACCAACAAGGACAGAAGCTTTTTTTTGAACAGGTGATAACCTTCAAGAAAGGAAACCCAGAAGAATGGTGATTAAACTCTGTAAGGGACAGTAGTATATTCAAAGTATTGCTTCACAATTAATTGAATACCACTCTGGTCTAAAAAAGGGATAAGTTCCAGAAATATCAACACATGGAATTAACTAGAACACCTAACTTTCTAAAAGCAGCAATGAACATTACCACACATAAAATGAGATAAGGGTTTCTCCGGGAAAAAATAGAAGATAATGCCTATCGCGTAAATCTCTGAGTTTTCATTGTGGTAAGCATAACAATTTGTGCTATGTTTAATAACTTACTTTGCTGTACTTTTAACCCCTTAACGACCCTTGACGGTCATAGTACGTCAAGGGTCGATCTGACTGAACAACCCATAACGTACTATGACCGTCATGGAGTTCTGGGCTCCCCCTGCAGCTGCACGCCGTTCTGGGAGTCCGGATCCAGAAAACAAAAAAAAAAATGCTCCACGGACGTTCAGTCGCGGCGCGGCGCCAATGCCTCGGTTGTTAAGGGGTTAAAGATATTCCATGAAAAAGGATACCCCTCTCTCCCCTTTTGGCTGACTCCCCTTGGAGCTGCAATCTGGTTGTGGAACCGGATGGATGCAGCAAGAGACAAACTTAAGACAGTAAGTATAAGTAAAAACCTGCCCCCCTTGATGAAGGAGGGCAGGATTTTCCTTTGCTTACTGCAGTTTGTCCCTCACCATGAGCGTGATGAGGCCAGAAGGGACGGGAGGGTGATATTTTTACATTGAATATCTTTAAAATGACAGCAAAGTAGCGCAAGTTGTTATGCTTACCATAATGAAGACTCGGAAATCTACTTTATTTTAGACATTACTATCACTTTAAAATATTCATATTATTAGCATATACCTCTGGGAACCAAATGCATAAGAGACAAACACAAATCAATGTAACTAAGCAGGAAGCTTGGGGGGGAATAAAGATTAAGGGGTAGATTTAAAGGCAGGCATTAGCAAAAAAAACACCGTCATGTGTTTTAACGTGCAGCAAGCCATTTAAAGGTCCGTCTAATGAACAGTTAACAGCAGTTCACAAAGTAATACGGCCGCTACACTAATGTGTTTTGGTCCATTTGAAAAAAAAAAAATGCTCCAAGTTGCCATTTACAGGACTGTGTTAGCTGTAAAAATCCAATAAGGGACTCACTTTATCACATAAAATTTAAGACCCAGTCTGTTTGGCCGTAAAGTCCATTATCAGATCTTTAGTCAGCTAACGCATCTATTAACTGGCAAACAAAAAGCCTAAGTCCACAGTGGATGTATTGATATGGGGCCCTAAGCCCTACATCAGTACATCCAAAGTGCCTAAAACCTGTCCAAGGTTAATAGGATTAACCCTATTATTATACCCCACTGGCATTCATAGGGTTAACCCAACTAAGTAAAGCAACATCACATTACAAGTAACACCATTAATCTTGATGTCCAGCGGAGTCCTCCGCATTCTGGTCCTCTTCTGTCTTTCTTGCTTCTCTTCTCTCCTGCATCTTCTTTCTTCAGTCTTCCTGCTGTAAAACAAAAAAAGTAATAAGTACAAAGCAGAAATAAGCATCACACTAATACATACTTTAACCCCTTGAGTGCAAGAGCTGTACGCAATGCGTACCTTTCTGGTGCTCAAAAGTGTTAAAGAATGTATTACTACTGTCCAGTTCCATAAATATGCTGCCAGTTAGTAATATACGGTGTCCAAGTTGTTGAGGGAATTGGAAGTGAGCCTGCCTTTATATATGGGCAGTTTCAATTCCAAATCCCTCACTGCCATTGGCTGGTTGGGATGTACTTATGCACATCCCAGCCAATCAGTTTAAAGCACAGCCGCTCAGAGCTGATTGGCTGGGATGTGTGTAAGCAAACAATATTAAACATTAAGATAAGTACATTGTGGAAATTATTTATCATGGCATTATTTATCATGGCATTCATGGAGACATTTATTGGGAACAACTTGGGCACCATATATTAATAACTGGCAGCATATTTATAGAACAGGACAGTAGTAATATATTCTTTAACCCTTTTGAGCACCAGAGAGGTACGCATTGCATACACCTCTGGCACTCAAGAGGTTAAAGTACGTATTAGTGTGAAGCTTATTTCTGCTTTGTACTTATAACTTTTTTTTATTTTACAGCAAGAAGACTAAAGAAAGAAGAGAAGGACAGAAGATACAGGAGAGAAGAGAAGAAAGAAAGACAGAAGATGACCAGCATGCTGAGGACTCCGCTGGACATCAGGATTAATGGTAAGTGTTACTTGTAATGCAATGTTGCTTTACTTAGTCGGGTTAACCCTATGAAAGCTGGCGGGGTAATTATACTCCACTGGCACTCATAGCATTAATTCTACTAACTTTGTACATGTTTTAGGCACTTTGGATGTATTGATGTGGAGCTTAGGGCCACATAACAATACATCCACTGTGGGCCGTTAATAGATGCGTTAGCTGACTAAAGATCCGATAAGGGACTTTACGGCCAAACAAACTGGGTCTTAAATCTTCTGTGATAAAGTGAGCCCCTTACTGGATTTTTACAGCTAACGGAGTCTTTTAAATGGCAACTTGGAGAGTTTTTTTCTTCCAATGGGCCAAAACACACGTCAGTGTAGTGGCCGTATTACTTTGTGAACTGCAGTTAGCTGTTCATTAGATGAACTTGGCTTGCTGCACGTTAACCCTTTAAGTGTCAGAAGGGTACGGAATGCATTGCAAAGTAATGCGTTACGTACCCCTCTGGCACTAAAAGGGTTAAAACACACAACAGTGGGTTTTTTTTTTTTGCTAACGCCTGCCTTTAAATCTACCCTTTAACCCCTTCGCGTCCTGTGACGTACCCGGACCGTCACACTGGTCCGGTAATTAAGGGCTAGTGACGCTCCTGGTACGTCACGTACTTTTACTCACCGCGCTCCTGCAGGAGCGCGGTGAGTAATACCGTGGACTGAAATTGATCGCTCCAAGACCGGAGCGATCTCTTTCAGTCCTCCTTTCGATGTGCCGCCCCACGTGATCAGTCACGTGGGACGGCACGTCAAACGCGTCTATCTGGTCCTTAAAGGACCAGACACCGCGGGATCGTCGGCCCCTAAGGGGTTAAAGTCATAATGGACAAACACAGCATTTACACATTTAGGGAATGTAACAAATCTGCACAAGGGCAATAAGGCTATCTAATATAATATAAAACAATTAAAACTAATTGCTAAAGAGATCAATAAAAACAATAAATGGCAAAAATATGAAAAAAAATAATGTTGTACTTTGCCCCAAAATATCCATAGACAACACTGTATGAAGTAAATATATATAAATATATAGACCAGATACCATACATCTATGGAAACACATGGAGGTTAGTTCATGAATAGAAGAATATTAACCCATTGAGTGCTACCGGGGTAAACAATGCATTTCAAAGCAATGCATTGTGCACCCCTCTGGCAGTGAAAGAGTTAATATTAGGACACCAGTCAACAAAAATAGTCATTCTGGAGTTTGAAAAAAGCTCAGAGATGGTTAGAGGAACTGATCAGGGGAAACTGAGTACATTAGTTAAAGGGATAGTAATACTTCATTTTAGCTTTATTTTATTTTGTAGGCATTAAAAAAACATGAAGAACGATATAAGTCTTATCTCTCAAACCTTTATGGTTTAAGAGATATTCACAAGCAAAGTATCCCCCCCCCCCATTCAGCCAGATCAGAAGGGAGGTGCCCAGGTAGACTGCAGAGAGGGACAATCTTCAATTAAGATTAGGGAAAAACCTGAAAAACTTGTCAAAGGGGGCAGGGCCTTCATTGTTCTCATACAAAGAAGATTGTCCCCTGCTGTTATCTGTCTGGTCTTACAACCAGATTCACATCTGAGAAGAGATGGAAAAAGGGGCGGGAGGAGGAAACTTTGCTTGTGAAAATCTCTTGAACCACAAAGGTTTGGCAGATAAGACTTTTATCCTTCTTCATGTTTTTTTAATGCCTACAAAATAAAATAAAGATAAAACGAAGTATTACTATCTCTTTAAAATATATTTTTTTCAAATTTGTCTTGTTTCTGTGGAAAAAATCCAGTATATGCAGAGACTATACAAAGAGCTCTTTGGAGATGTTTTCATCAGCAGAGATTACCAGCTACAAAGAATCATTAACTGAGATTTGTGTAACGGTGATTCTGCCTTTAGCCAAGGAAATCATTAGTTACTTAAGAACAGAAAAAATATAGAATTTACTTTTGATGAGAGGTGATGGAAGATACTGTACAAACCTTCAAGAGAGGGCTGGCCTTTTTTTAGTACATCAGGATTATAAGAAATAAAGGGTTGAATGTATTGTATATGTTTTTTCAGCCTAAAAACTATGTAATGCTGTAAGTAATAACTCCCATTTAATAACACTGACCTTCTAAACTGGAAGCAAATGCAGTCGGTTATAGATCTGATCTTGTAATATCTATTTTTCTATTTTTGTTTAATATCTATTCAGCTATTTCTCATGTGAGCTGTGTCTTATTTTCTCATTTTATTCTATTCCTTTCTGATCATGTTCACTATGTTTTTCTTGCTCCAAATAATATGCCTGTCTAGATAAATGTTTTACAGAATTTTTTTTTTCTACAGTAATAGCTGCCTACTGTATGTCTAACTTAATTCTCGTAATTAGACTAAAAATGGCATAACTATCTTTTCCTCTCTGCCCTCCCACCCCCTCCTGGCAATTCTTCCACTCTGAAGAACAATTCCCATAAGATCCTTCTGCTCTATTGATTAATGACTAATCTCCAATTTGACAAGCTGCTAGAGGACCCGAGACATTTTTTCTAGCGCTAACAGAAGGAAATGAAATCTCCTTCAAGCAGTCTTAAAATAGAATGTGTAAATCAGCATAGCAAAGATGTTTTACATTTTTGACAATGAAGCCAAATTTATATCATGTCTAACAGCACAGTTCTATATATGGTGCATATACCATTTATGGGATACATTTTAAGAAAAAGCTTTATTCAGGAGCAAATTTTCAATGGGCAAAGTAAGGAACTGCCTAGAGCACAAGGTGGACTTCTGCTGTGCTGGCCACGCCTGCCTTCTTTGTGGTTGGTGTGACTAGGAAATGGGCAAAAGTTATGTTTTTCCCACTTTTTTCACTGCATTGAAATCCATTTCAATAAAATATTTCCACCACCCCCATGAGGAGAGTTTCCCCATGCTTTCAAATTGTGCTAAATTTTAGAGGGTGTCAGTTTACTACATGTTGTTATTTTGTGCTTGGGAGAGAGAGAGACAGTGAGAGAGCAGATGAATTTTGGATGTTAGCTAATGTAGACAGACAGGCAAAGAGAGAAAGAGCTGAAGCTTCTTAATAGGAGTATTGGTGGCAGCCAGTATCAGTTGTTCTCTGGATGTTAGTATGAAGGGAGAAAGGAGCATTAAATATACTTTAACCCCTTCCCGACAATGGACGTACATGTACGTCCCTCAGAAACTGTCACTTAGTGACAGAGGGCATACATGTACGTCCCAGAAGTCCGGGTCCCTGCACGGATTACATTAGCAAAAAAAAAAATTCCTAGACGGGCATTAAGTGACGGCCGCGTGTGTTTGCGGCCGGTCACTAAGGGGTTAAAAAAAAACAAAAAACCTTTTGACTGGTAAGTCACAGAGTCAGGCCATTGACGTCATCCTTCCTACCTATGCTGACTGGCTGAACCTACGACTATACTGAGACTGATTGACAGATACTAGGTAGACAGATATATATGTATCATACATTCAAGACAAACAGACAGATACACCTTTACATACTGTGTTAATTAAACACACTCTTACATCCATAAGAACAAGTGGGAAAAGCATATACTAGTGTGTGTTCTTTATCCTTTTTGCAAGCTGCTGATTCTGAAGCTAAGAGATCCTATATTGTAAAGTAAAAAATAACACCGCAGTCCTTCTGAGAGAAAAAGAAAGCTGCTCACTCCACATGCTAACAGCTCTGTTGTGTACTTTACAGTAAAAATCAACATTAAGATCATATTTTGTTCAACAAATTATCTCAGTCAGTATAATTACCATCACCTCTTCCAAGTAGGGGTGGGTGAAAGGTTCCGTTGTGTTCCCATGAGAAAATCCAGGAGAAAACACGTTTAGTCCACTTTTTCACCTGAAAATCCTCTCTAAACAACCCCCTTAAAATGTTAATCTTTTTTCCTATTTCAAAAAGTTTTCAACATTTTTTTCAAGGGCTACAAGCTTTCCACCCCTTTACTTACGCACACTTGGCATTTTCGCTCCAAAAACATGACATTTCCAGGAAGTGAAACAGAACACTAAGCAGCTAGAGAGCTAGAGAGGGTGCTAGATGATTCTGAGGCTATTTATTTAGATAAATTAAGGCAGTAGAGGCTCAGACTGTTGGCTAACATTATGAGCACCTACCTAAAAGAGAAAAGGAGGAGTTGGAAGTCAGAGGAGGAGGATGAAGTGACCACCACCAGCATGGAAGGGTCTGGGAACCCTGATTCCCCAGACCCAATTATGCTCAGTTCTTTGACATCGTCCCTGGGGGGACATTTGTGAGCAAGGCAGAACTGGGTAGCTGTGTGAGTAGCACAAGTCTGCTGCCAGTGCTTGCTACTACTGCTGCCAGTTTGCCTTGTGATGCTCAGAAGGAGGTGGAGGAGGAGATTATTATTTATTATTATTATTATTATTTATTTATATAGCGCCAACTAATTCCGCAGCACTGTACAATTGGAATAGACATACAGAGGTATTAAATAGTACAATCAGATGTGGAGAACAGGAGGATCAGAGGGCCCTGCTCTGATGGTAAATGTGACAGCTGGGGACCCTAAGTCACACGTGCCATCTGCAAGTAGTTCCATTATTACCATGTAGCAGCCACAGAGTGTTGGGAGTGAGGGAGGGGGTGGTGATGATAATTGTGATGAAGTAACTGGTGGTGGGACTAGCATGACTGTTGATCCTCCTGCTGAGGTGGAAGGGGAAGTAATGACATTGAGCAGCCAGACTAGCAGTAAAGAGAGCCCACAACACCACCACCCCTGACCCTGTGATTCTCCTTCCCCTGGAATTGTACCTCTGAGACATAATGCTGAGGATGCTGAGGATGGCAGAACTGGCTATCAGTATTAGCACCAGCACAGATCAGCTGCCTGTGCCTGCTATTAGTGATGCCAGTCTGCCTTCTTCACCTCAAGAAGAGATGGCAAGTATGACAGTATGGGACCTTCTGTCACATTTGTCATCATCTCCAACCAGTCCAACTGTCAAAGAACAGCAGCAGCAGCAGTAGTAGCAAGGATGGACTGGTGGTGGTGTTGATGAGGGTGATGGTAAAGCAGCTAGAGTGGAAAAAACAATAAGAGTCTTTTTAACAGAAAGAAAGAAGGAATGTGAGACAGATATGCAAATAAGGATGGGCATCACCACCACTACCAACGGTGACATTGTGGAGTTTGCAGTTCTTGTAATTCCTGCTGCTGCTGAGTTGCAAGGGCCAGATATTGATGTATCACAGATGCAGCAGTAGGCTGATGATCAGCAAGTTAGTGCACCACAGACTACTGTGGCCACAGTGGGAATGGGGTCCAATAGCAGTTGTGATACAAGATCAGGATAGGTTCCACTTGCCAGCAATAATCCTGATCCTAACTCTAGTGTTGAGTCTGAAGCAGCAGCATACTCTGCCTCTGCCAGTGAAGAGGATTGTGGCAAAGACAGAAGAGGTCATTCTTCTCTACCTTTCCCCTCTCCACTGAGGTAATGGGTGTGGGACTGTTTTTCTCTTGCGGTATGCACAGTGAAGTTATCATTGATGACACTGTGCATGATTTGTGACAAGTCAGTGAAAAGGGAAAAGGAGGGAACACACATTGGTACAACAGTCCTGATAACACACATGAAATACAGACACCATGACATTAATGTGAAGCATATTAAAGCCACACCCCCACAAAAGAAATCTGGAGCCGCTGTTGCTGTAACCCCTGTCTCTCGTTAAGGGCACCAAGAATCAAGATGGATATCTAAGAGGAAGAAGAACAGAGAAGCTCAGTCTGAGCTTGAAAATTTGATGGTGAGTGAAACCTGGCTCGCCATCAGCTTATTGTGCTAGGGTCTGGACATGGGAAATCATAGCAATGTCTTTTAGTGATCCACTCCTGCCATCATTACCTTCCCCACTAGCTGATAGTGATTTGGTAGATGCTAGGATGTAGCAGTTCCTGTCCACCTATTGCACTTTGTGTGGTGCTTTGACCACACATGGTAATGTGGTAGAGTATAATTGCAGGCATGGAATCAAGCAGCATCTGAGGATATTCCATCACACAGAATATGCTAAACTGGTGGCAGAAAAGATTCATCCTTATCATTAATTCTGCAAGTTGTCACATGTCCTTAGCGGAGCAGACAAGGGGCATTGTGATAGCAGCAGTACTTGGTTTCTGTGGGGAATATTTATTTTACATTGCAGACCTAAGCATCAAGTTGTCTGCTTTCAGTTGTGTCAGTTGTTTGATGTGAGTGCAGATATGCCCATTGTTCCCAGTCCTCCTATTACCTAAAGACAGTGTGCACATTGCAGTTGCTGATGAAAGGCACAGTTCCTTCCTGCTGTCAAGTGAAAAAAATTAGTATTCCATTTCCAACACATGATTTAGAAAGAATTGCAGGAAGAGACACATTATTGGCCAACATCTTTTCTTCATATATACCTCAAGTGGCAGGGTCTAGTTGTGGTGCTGCTACTACCTCAGGTACATCACAGGAGTGTGTGGCAAGTAGAACCATGATCATCATCACCCATATCATTGCTGTTGTTAATCCCATTCCCTTGAATGTTGATTCCCATGCTGTTGCTTAAGCAACTCAGCAGCAGAAGTAAGAACAGCAGTTGCAAATGCAGCAATGACACCATGACATTTGCCAAAGGCCAGTGGCCACTATAACATGACCTGCTGGCACTAGGCCAGTAGGCCATTTTTTTGTCTCTGGGTTTGTTTTTATATAAACTAGAGGCCTATAAAAAACTATTTTTAGTTCTTGTTTCTAACAAGCCTAAGTCATAAATGTCATTGTTTCCTCTGGCCTTGTGTCTCTAACAAACCTGAGTCCAACAAATCATCACTGATTCCTCAGGGCCTGTGCATCTAACAAACCTGAGTCCAACAAATCATCACTGACTGCTCGGGGCTTGTGTCTCTAACAAACTTCAGTCTAACACATCATCACTGATTCATCAGGGCTTGTACCTCTAACAAACCTGAGTCCAAAAAATCATCACTGATTCCTCAGGGCTTGTGCCTTTAACAAACTTGAGTCCAAGAAATCACTGGTTCCTCAAGGAGTGTACTTCTAACAGTCCATATTCCTACAAATCAATGTTTCCTCCGGGTTTGTGCCTAAAATGTCTACGTGCTACAAATCAATGTTTCCTCAAGGCTTGTGCCTAGAAAGTCTAAGTACTACAGATCAATGTTTCCTCTGGGCTTGTGCCTAATAAGTTAAGTCCTACAAATCAATATTTCCTCAGAGATTTGGGCCTGCCTCAGCTCTAACAAGTCTAAGTCATACAAATCAATGTCTCCTCAGGGCTTATACCTATCAAGTCTAAGTCCTACAAATAAATTGTTCATCAGGGCTTGGGCCTCTAACAACAAGACTAAGTCCTACAAATCAATGCCTCCTCAGGACTTGTGCCTAATGAGTGTTATTCCTACAAATCAATGTTTCCTCAGGGCTAGTGCCTAACAAGTCAATAGTTCCTCAGGACTCACCCTCTACAAAATACTCTCTCCCATAAAGTATTAGTCTACCCCAGTCACAGATTATGTTGGGGTGTCCCTGTTTTTGTCACGTTACACCAATTATTTCTTTATTTATTTTTATTAACTGTCACACTTATCCCAGTCAACAAAGCCCACCAAAAAATCCTTGTTCAACTGATTCTTTCTCCAGGCTCCACCAACACAGGGATCCTCAGACCCCTTTTATGGCTGTTGGAAATAAAATAGATTTTGCTATGTGTTGTTTATAAATTCAGTCTTTCCAGTGATTTCAATGCAATGAGCTATGTGAGAAAATGGGAAAAACTGCACTTTTTGCTAGAAATTTGCTGCTAGGTGGGAAGTGACATTTTTTCATCAATTTCATTGTTCAGGTGAAAACTTTCACTCAACCCTACTTCCAAGTCCAACTCTCACCCAGTCACTCTCTTTGTTACTGATTAAGCAACAATACATTTAAAAATCCATAACTCTAGATATGAGGTTTTTTGCTGATGTTCAAAACGCAGCATTACTGAAACCTACTGTTCATACTATTGCACAATCTAGCCCCAGTAGTAGCAGTAATAGTAGTATTAGAAGCAGCAGTAGTAGTGGTCCCTCAGCAACCCTTCAGTCTATGAAATCTCCAGTATAGATAAATTTCACTAATGATTAAAAAGCTACACATGTTACAATCAGTTGTCTCTGTAAAAGACATGCCAGCCATGGGAATGCTGGATGACATCTAGGCACATCCTCATTGAGACTCCACCTGAAGCAGAGCCACAGGCCTTATTGGGAGACACACAAGCAGCATATCAGAAATCTGATGATTAGCAGCATTAGAAGCACTCTTAAAAGTGCACTGGACCAAAGGTCACTTAATATTAGTGTTTTAGATATCTCAGGGAGTGGGAGTGACAACATTTTCCTCAGTAGAAATGACACCCATGCCTCCTATATTTGCTGTTGTGCAAGTGCAAAGCACAAAAGATGACTCTAAGTTAGTTGTCAGTGACATGAGTTATAGAGTACCCATAACAACCTCCAGGTCCATCACCACCATCACTATGTTAAAATAATTAAGTTACACAGTTCCTCTATGTGTTACCAACCCACCTTTACAGAGTTCTTTGAAAGAAGTAAAAAAATGCACAGAAATAATACAGTGGTATACCAGTGGAATGACAAACTTGTGAAGATGTTGGTAGTTGCATAATGTCCTATTCTTTTTCTGAAAACATTTGTTTAAAAAAGTAACATATCATGGACAAAGGTGCTATTTGAAGGAGATGTACCTAGTTAAGTCCTAATTGTAAACAAATTAAGAGTGACCTATTCAATAATTAACTTTAATTGATCTGCGTTATAGTCTACTGCTATTTAGTTTCAGTTTAAAGCTATTGAGATATATGAGACTTCAGGACTATTGAAGCCCATTGCTTATGGTGAGGAGATGGCAACTAAAGGCAGACTTCACCAAAGGCCACTATAAGCAGTAGTGTAAGTTTCCATTCAACCCCTTAAGGACTACATGATGTACTATGACCGTCATGGTCCTTATACCCTTATGACGGTCCTAGTACATCACATACTTTTTACTTACAGCACTCCACCAGGAGCACTGTAAGTAAAAATAGGGCTTAAAATTGATCGCTCCAAGACTGAAGCGATCTCTTTCAGGTCCCAAAGTAGCGCACCGATACACGCAACAGGTCACGTGCAAGGATCAAAGCGGTCCTTATGGGACGGAAACGTCCCAGGACCGCTGGTCCTTAAGGGGTTAATGAGAGACAAAGTACAAACACTAATGAGAACTGCTATTATTTGCTCTCTCAAATAGAGAATTGCATTATACTGACCATTCTCTTTTTATCTATCTATCTATCTATCTATCTATCTATCTATGTATTTTTTCAGGTTTAATCCCCTGAGCATCAGCAAGAACTTGAAAACAAAAAATGATAAAATATATATTATTGGATATTTCCTGTTGAGTAAATCAAGACTATTCACTGCTAGCTGATACATGCTTAGATGGTTTTATTGTTTTATATATAACACATTTTATTTTATTAAAAAAAAACATTTAATTCTACTACCCTGCTCAGTGTATGCATGTTGTCAATAAACTTTCAGACCTAGATGGGCGGGGGTCATTATCTCAAACAACTTTTATATATGTAGTATTTTCACGAATGGAGATGGCTTGTAAGTATATATGCTAGTTCAGTAAGCTGTACTCTTGTACAACATTTATGGTACTAAATGTGGCCTTGTTGTGCTCTAAACTGCTGGCCAGTTTTTCATTCAAAAGTTATTGCTGTTAAACCTGGTGATCGGACCACAAAACTGTACTTTAATATTGCTGTCTTTGAACAACTTTTGGTCATCTCATAGACAGCAAAAGCAACATTGCCAAATGTGACTGGATCATAAAACATGTTTGTTTAAAATAAGTGTGAGGTGTAATAACTGTTGAATGACACATCTCCCATCATTGGCCACTTGTTTTACATCACTGGATAATTTCCTACAGCATATACTTTTTCCCTATTAAAACATTAAATTTAATCCCTGCATCTCTAAAAAGATCTCCAGTGCATTGTGAATCAGTATATGTAAGAGATCTCCCTAAAATCCAAGGAACTGGACCTTAGAAACAGAAGAAAATGAATGTTAATCATATTGTTTACTATATTGCTCTGATTAATAAAAATGCAGTAATACCCGGCTTTCCAGTTCCGGTGGGAATTTGGTCTGGAACTGACACATTGTTCCATCACTGTAATCCCTTTGTATAAACACTTTGGTGGACAGGGAGGCACTTCTCCTCATCTCTTGCAGGTTATGCATCTGGAAGATATAAACAGGATAAAAAGACAGTTTGCAGAGCTTCCTAGGAAGTGGTTACAGCAAAACAGTTGCATCTGTTAAACACTGTGTGTGTGTGTGGGGGGGGGGGGGGGCGTACAAATCCAGTATTGTAGCTCCACTGGTGTTAGTTACCAAGTCTAGCTTTAGTGCATTCTGGAGAACATACTCTTCCACTTGTAAGACTTTAATGTGAGCAAGCACCAACTGCTTCCCCAGAAGCATGAACATGGAAGTGGCGTAAAGTTGTACCACTTTGCTATGCTCCTTGTTAGAACATCACAATAACCATTTTGAGTGCCAGAGCAATACATTGCACATCCCTCTGGCAATCAAATGGTTTAAAAATTCACAGCGGAGAGGAAAAGAACTTCATGTAATGCCCATTCACTCCCATTCTACCCTCCCTTTGACTCCAGCTGTGATAAAGGGAGAATGTTCAACATAAGTATCTTACTAAATTAGTATTAGGCAGCCATATTGGTAAATAATCAATTCCATTTAGCACAGTAGCATATTAGTACATCTCCTCATGTGAGACTGATTTACTAAAGAAATGGAGTAATTGTTGGACAAACCAACTACACCTTAAGGAATAAATCAAAATTCCCATTGATTTAAATGGGAAGTTTAACCCCTTGAATGCTATAGATGTCTTAAACGATTGATTTAAATGAGTTTGTTTTAAACCTGTGAATGTTAGCAAGATCAGCAATGATATTTGACTTATTGAGGCCTGACCACCACCATTCTTGAGCATCCCTCTTTCCAGTGCCAGTCCAAGAGATTGTGCTGCCTGGGTCCAAGGATGAAATGCTGCCCCCCAAACCACGCCCACCAAAACACGCCCACATCTATATTTAGTCTAAATATCGGTTATGCTCTTACACTTGGTTGGTGTCTACAGACATATTGTAAATCACAGTGCATATTAACAGCCCCTGGTGACTTAAGCTGTCTCTAGACACAAGACCCCAACATCATATTAACTGGCTGAAATTATTTTAGCCAGTAAAGATGATGTTGGGGTCTTGTGTCCATAGACAGAGATTAAGTCAATAGGGCTATATTTCAGCCAATAAATATGATGTTGGGGTCTTGTGTTCATAAACACGTTAAGTTACCTGGGATGTAAATATGCACCCTGATTTACAATATGTTTGTAGACACCAACCAAGTGTAAGAGCATAACTGATATATACAGTATTATACAGGAGAGGATATAGTATATACAGGATAGGACACAGTATATACAGGTGCTAGTAATGAGATATCTTACCTGCAGGATGGGGATTCCTCCCTGTATCCTTGGGCATCTCTGTCCCTGTCTCTCTGTATATCTCTGTCTCTCTCTGCTCCTGTATCTCTCTGTCTCTGTATCTCTCTCTATCACTGTGTCTCTCCTCCCGTCTCTCTGTACCTGTCTATATCTTTTTTATATAAATCAATGTTTTTATTTTATTTTGGTCCTCACATCTCATAATGGTAAAGGGAAGAAGAAGAAACCAGCTGAATTCAGAAAATGCTGAAACCATCAACAACTAACTGTGCGTTTTTATGGTTTTTAAGGTCACTTAGAAGGGTTAGGGATACATTCCCCACAAGTAACAATTGTCTAATCTTTCATATTGTGAACCCCCCCCAAAAAAAAGCAGCAGCTGAGCTGACCAAATGTACATAAAAACAGTAAATATTAACTGACTGCTGTTTGCAAGACATCGACCTGTATCTAGTTAAGCCCCTCTGATAAACACACACACACATACATACACACACACACACACACATATATACACACTGTAAATTAAACTTTGTGAAACATTTGTAACAGTGTATCCATTTGAGTACTGATCCATATGCTGCTCAGTATGCAGTTAAATGTAACCTCTTAACTCCAAAATTTGAAATAATGTGCTAGAGACCCCCCTTTACAATAATACAAGCATTCAGATCACCTCTTTGATTAACTGTTACTGTGCTATACAGAACAAATTTTAATAAATAAATCAACCTCCTCACATACGCTATTTGATCCCCCTTAGCACTTTTCTGTAGTAAGTGGGTAATCAGAGTGCATGGACGCTGCAATGCTCTCCATTTACAGCAGTCCCACGGGCTCCCTCATTACAAGACACTTCCGGGTTACAAGGACCTATCTTGTAAAAAACTGCTCCACTGCAGGATCTCAGATGGAGGGCATCGTAGCTGAGGTGCCCTCAGGTTACTCATTCACTACAGTAACATACTGTAAAAGGGCCAGTCACATCGTATAGGGGGCCTTTTAGATGCCTCTGCCCCCTCGCATTGCCACTGCTTGAGGACCAGAGTTGCTGGTCCTAAATAGTTAATTTAAATATAGGAGCAGTGGCCCATAAGCATGATTGCCCCCCTGTAACTTCTCACCTCTCTCCTGTGCTCCATAGTCTGGATTCAGGGAAGACATTACTTACATCTGGCCCACATGGTATAACTTATTAGGGTGCTGCAGCTCTCGTTGGGGGTGGCAAGTGGAGGCTTTCTAGGAGCTCACGCTTCTCAGAGAGGCGCCTCTCTTTCCTCGGTTTCTGACACAGCCGCCGCAGAGGTGAGTGCGGCGTGGCTCTGCGCCCCTGGAAGATGCGCGCCGTAGGCCGGCGCCTACCTTGCCTATAGGTGGCGCCGGCCCTGTGCGTCTGTCTGTGAAGCAGCCAGCACCAGGCATCACCACTGAGTGATCATAGGCCGCCCGGCCACTGACAGTGACACTGATGGCCAGGACACATTGAAAAACTGTCAGACCTGGCGGCGGCGCACAAATTAAACATTCCTTTGGGCAGCAAATTGCCGCCCCTGACAAAGTGCCGCCTGGGTCCTTTGACCCACCGGGACCCATGTAAGGGCCGGCCCTGCCTCTTTCTCATGGATAGCCCACCTCACTCCCTAATTTCTCTCTAGAGAATGAAGGTTGATTTAGCACTAATTCACGAATATCTGTTCAGTTATCTGACCACTTGGTATATCTATCTATCTATCTATCTATCTATCTATCTATCTATCTATCTATCTATCTATCCATCCATTGGAATTATGTTGTAGTTGATAACTTTTACTTTACTATCAGAAAAATGGTTGGTGCATTTCTCTACATAATCATACATTTCAATGGGGGTCAGTAATATAAGGGCAACTGAAAATTACTATACCATAAGTAGCGGTATAGATAGGCAGACAAACAGATGAACAAGGAAGTGTGAACTAAGTGTAGACTTCAAAGGAAGTCAGTAATTATACAACATTGAATATTCTATGACATCAATGATAGAGTAGATAGATGGATGCATGGACAGACAGAGAGACGCATACACAGAGAAAGACACATACACAGAGAGAAACATAGATGGATAGATAGATAGATAGATAGATAGATAGATAGATAGATAGATAGATAGACAGACAGACAGACAGACAGGTTGGGCTGCTGTATGAAGGATTCCTACAGTACTTCTATTAAATCAATTAAAAGCCACTTATTCCTAGAGTATTGTTCCCATTTATAACTATGTTGATAGAAAAACGTGTACTTTCTAGTTATACAGCTAATCTGAACAATAACAATAAACAAAAACATGTTGACCTTGACCCCTCTTCACATTATTACACTTTGCCAAAGGATGTTTAATTGCTGGTACCACATAGAATAATGATTACAGATAGATAACTTGCTGAACATGGAGATGCCTAATTACTAAACAACAACAAACCATGTACTGTGGCAGTTATCTCAAGCTGTTTAATGCACCATTGCCCCAGCAGGGTTTATCAACAATGAATTAGTATGACAGAAGCACTAACAAGTGTATTTGTGCTGAGGGTTTTTTTGAGACTACAACTAAGTCAAAGTTTGTGGCCTGCAATCTATGAGACTGATCATTATTGTCACCATTATTCCTCTGATTGCCAAAGGAGTGTCCATCATATTGAGTGTCAATGGTGGGCAATGCAAAGCAATGTGTTTGATACCCTACTGACATTCTAACCCCTTTCATACTGAAGATGTTGCCAACACATTGGGGATTATGTACCAAGCAGATATTACATCTCCATTATCACTTCTCCAATTTCTATGTTATTCTATAGAGCCTAAGATCTCCAAAGCTGAAGAAATCTTAGTGCACTGGCTCCGTAGAATAACATAGGAACTGGAGAAGTCATCGCCACTTTATTAACTCTTTATCACGCCTTAGTGCATCTCCCCATTATGAGAGGTCTTTATGATCCAATTAGTTAAATATGTTTCTTCTTGAAAAGTGCCAACAACACCTTTTATTTAGAGCATTTTGGAAATGTTGGGCCTTTCATTCAAAAAACTGTGGCGTAACTAGGGGACAAACCAATTACACCACAGGGGGGAAATAAAATTCCACTAAACATGCATTGATTTCAATAAACCCAGTGAATGTGAATGCTAGAGAAACAAAGGATTGGAGACATTTTTATCATCCAAGAGGTTAACCCTTTGAGTGCCTGAGTGGTACGAAATGCATTGCAAAGCAAAACGTTGCATTGCTTACCCCTCTGGCACTCAAAGGGTTAAGAGCCCAATTTAAATCAATGAGAACTTGGCACTTTCCTGTTATCTGGAACCATTTTCAAAACTTTTTTCAAACTTTTTACAACAGATTCTGACAGGAAATAACAACAACAGATTCTGACAGGAATTAGTTTTGAGATTCTGACAGGAAATAAGAACAACAGGAATTAGTTTTTTTTATTAAGAATAGTGCAAGTACAGAAAAGAAAGTAAAAGAGTAGAGGTACAAGAAAAATACAGTACATGAATGATACATAGTAAAAAATAGTGATCAGCAAGTATGGACATTGTAGCAGGATTATCAAGAACCTCTCAATGAACAGCTACGTAGCATCAAGTAGATCACAGTAAGGCATTGTTGGAAGCAAAGCGTAGAAAAACATTGAGAGATGGAAAGAGAAAAAGAAAAGAAATGGTAGAGGGAGAGGGGGGTAATGGGAGACTAGTGATGGGCAACTGGAAGTCCCACATAGACATGTCAAACCACCACTGTAGGCCTCAGGACGTTCGATGCCTGCGAATCAAGCCAAGGACCACAAACCTTAAGGGATAATGCTGTGCCTCCACTGTGTAAATAGGACAGTCGTTCATGTAATACAACATCATTCACCTTGGAAAGCCACATTTGGATGGTGGGAAGAGCAGTACATCTCCAGCACAATGGGATACACATCCTAGCTGCATTTAACAGGTGAGTTAGCAAAATCCGGGTCGCCCTAGACCGAGTCAGGGAGTGGACACCGAGAGAAGGAGAAGAGTTGGGTCCGAGGGCAGGTTCAGAGAAAGGGTCAAGTGAATTTCGTCAGTTATGGCACTCCAGCAAGATGTAATAGAGGGGCAGGTCCACCAAATATGAGACATGTGGCTCAAGCCATTTCCACATCTCCAGCACGTGGCTGGGGTGTTTGGCTAAAAGTCATGCAGGACGGCAGGGGTTCTGTACCACAGAAAAAGAAGCTTATACTTAGTCTCTACTGCCGTCAGATTCCGAGAAGAGTACAAGGAGTCTCTAACCGCTGAGAACCAGGCATCCTCTGCAATGGGAGTCCCAAGTTCAGCCTCCAAAGAAAGTTGATAATGGGAGAAAGGAGAAGTACCATCACCTAGTAAAGAGTAAAATTTAGAGATTGAATGGGCAAGGGGTTTAGAGCAAAAGGTTGGCAAAGCCGTCAGGTTGGCAAAGCTTCTCAAAAGGAGTGAGTTCCCTGGTGAGAAGGTGTTTGTGTGGATATGAGGAGAGGAAATATGAAATCTGGAGATAGCCCCAGTAATCCTGTGATTGCAAATGCAATCTATCCTGTAGCGAGGATAAGTCATCTATAGAACCATTCTTAATCACATCAGCCACAAACAAGTGCCCCCCCCCCCGAGCTCCACTGCAGGAACGCTAAAGAGGGATGACCCAGAATAAAGTCTGGATGGGAAAGAAGAGACAGCAGAGGAAATGGGATACTAGAGAGGGAAGAATAGATTGAGTCCCATGTTGCTAGGATGGGTCGTAAAATGGGAAAAGAAAGGAGCAAATCAGGCCTGGCCGAGGCACGGAAGTACAGCCAATTAGTTAGTGGGACAACAGAAGAAAAAGATTGGAGGATGGAGATCCAAGGTTTGTTCGCAGAGGAATGGAACCAATGCAGAATGGAGGACAGATGTATGGCTTGAGAGCATCTCAAGAGGTCAGGTGCACCGAGGCCACCATCCCTACGAGACTGTGTAAGAATGGATAATTTAATCCGGGCAGGTTAATAATTCCAAGACAATGTGGTAAACGTGCTTTGGAGGGATTTCAGGTAAGACTTGGACAGGGATATAGGAACTGCTTGCATGAGATATAGCACATCTGGCAGAAAGACTGATTTCAAGACATTAATGAGGCCAGTCCAAGAGAGGTAGAAATGCCTCAGGAACCTCAAATCCGTATCCAACCGGGAGAGAAGCAGAAGACAGTTGTCCTGAAACAGTGAGGCAACAGAGGGAGTAAAGAAAATCCCTAGGTATGGGATAGAGAAGCCAGCCCACCGAAATGGAACAGCAGCAGAGATAAGAGGAATCAGATATTGAGGTACAGTGAGGTTCAACATTTCGCATTTTTGCAAGTTGGCCTTGAAGTTACTAACTAGACCAAAGAATTTCAGTTTGGCAAGAACAGCGAGTAGAGAGGAAATGGGATCGGAGAGGAGAAAGATGAGGTCGTCCGCAAAGAGAGCCAATTTATGTTCACCATCAGCCTATCATGGTGCCCATGACTGCCCTCTGAGAGCGCTGCTGCGAGGTGCAGGTGACATTGTCTTTCACTTCCTGAGTGTCGCGCTTATGCACATTAGCTATTCATATAGGCCTATGGTTAATTGCCAGAGTGAGTCCCCGCCTACTTGCTAGGCCTTATAAGCCTCAGTCTACCAGTACTCCTTTGCCCTTTTGTGGTGTACCTGCGCATTTGCTCTTGTGATATTCCTATGCTCTGTTCCGTGTATGACCTCTGGCTACGTATGACTACAGTTACGTTTGATCCCTGACTTGTTGCCATCCACTCCGGTCTAACCCTTGGCTCCGTCTGACTAGCCGCTCTGTGCTGATCCTGACTTGGCTGACTATCTGATATGGTACTGATCTTGGCGTGGCTGACTTACTGCTCTGTGTTCTCGACCCTTGGCCTGACTGACTCTTCTCTCTCGCTAGACCGTGCTCTAGCTGTTCCCCTTGGTACAAGCTGCTCTCCTTCCGCTGTGCAGGACCTTGTCTCTGGCTATTTGTCACAGTTTTTTGATGAACACTCAGACCAGACTAGTAAAGTTAAAATAACTTTATTAGGATAAAGTATAAACAGCAAATATAAGGCACACGAGCTGACAAGAACAGTACAGAAATAGTACAATACACAATGGCAGGGAACGCACACTTTGAGGAGATGTACTGAGAGTAGCCAGTCCTCTAGCGGGCTAGGGAGAAAGGGCGGCAACGACTGGCAGATGATGGTACTGATCCTAGAACCCAAACTAGACTGGTTGGCCCACGATAGACTACTGACAACCAAGACCCTAGATGACTAGGGATATGCAGAGGCAACGCAGCACAGGCACTGGCAACAGGACCCTAAAACACTAGGAGTCCAGAGGAAGACAACTGGTACTCAAACCCAGGAGCCCTGGAGCCCAGGAGCCCTAGGGTCACAGCATGACCAAGGCAACCGCTATTGGTAAGAGAGACCCTAGAATGCTAGGGGTGGATCGAGGCAACTCAACACGGAAGGCAACCAGTGCTCCAGCACTAAAGTGCTAAGATGTAAGATCGAGCAACAGCTGGCTCTTGAGCCTTGCAGCTACTGCAGGAAGCAAAACGAACAATGACCCTGCCTAGAGGATCTAGGCACAGAAAGGGTTCAGAGGTATGCGCCCGGAGGAATATCTGCAACTCCCACAGGGAGTGAGCCCAGCTTGTAGTAAGTGGAGTGGAGGACACGTACAGATCACAAGAGTAAAAGAGTCAGAGCTAGACAGCACTGAACCGGTACTTCGCATATGCACACCGCCTGAGGCGGTTAACCAGTATAAGCGGTTTCAGCAATAAGTGCTCAGCCTAAGGTCAGCAAGATAAGCGAAAGCGCCACATGTCGCCTCTACAGTGGGAACGCAACCAGACTAGTCAACAGTGAGCGGGTTCGCTAGCCAGATCGGTCAGCAGCGTAGCGGTACTCAGCCAGGCCAGTAAGCACAACCAGATAGTCAGCAGCAGAGTGGGTACTCAGCCAGGTCAGTCAGCAACTGAGCGGGTTCTCAGCCAGATCAGTCAGTAACGGAGTGGGTTCTCAGCCAGATCAGTCAGCAATGGAGCGGGTTCTCAGCCGGATCAGTTATCAAAGGAGCGGGTTCTCAGCCAGATCAGTCAGCAACGGAGCGGTTTCTCAGCCAGATCAGTCAGCAACGGAGCGGGTTCTCAGCCAGATCAGTCAGCAACGGGAATCAGCAAATCAGGATGTGAAGGAACGTCGTCAGGCAGGCCAGGTCATACACGAACACAGCATAAACAGGAACTAACATCAGGAACAGGTACACCATGAAAGGGTGCCCAAGTATTGTTATGACAAGGTATATAAAGGCTGGCCCTGGGTGGAGTCAAGATCAATAACCAAAAAAAGAGAGGCAGTAAGCCAGGAAGTGATAATGTCGCCGCCTGCAGCCAGGAGCACAGGCATCATGATACTATTCTGTCCTGCTTGTTTCTACTGGTTAGTGCCTTTGGGTACTCCTTGGCGTTCTAGGGATCTCTGGTCACCATTGCCTATCACTACCGTAGCGTTCTAGGGATTTCAGTCACCACTGCCTATCGCTACCCTAGCGTTCCAAGGATTTCAGTCACCACTGCCTATCTCAACCCTAGCGTTCAGGGGTACCTGTGAGTCGCCATTGCCTGTAGGTTTACCCTAGCATTCTAGGGAAGTTTCTCTTGCTTTGCTTGAGCGTTTCCACTTCACAAGCACTAGTAGCTACTAACATACTTGCTAGCAGTACCGTCTGTAGTCAGATTTTGATCTGCCTCTTTTCTGTCAGTGGATCCTGTGCTGTCTCCATACCTGGCTAGTGAGGGTTGGGGGAGTGCTGGTGCACTGTCTCCACATCTGGTCCTGTGAGGGTTGGGGAAATACTGATTGTATCTTTTCTGTTCTTATCTTCAATAAAGATATTGATTTTACTGTATCTGTACTTGTCAGTGTCATTTTTCTTAGTCACTCCGTGACACAGAAATGGGTAGAAGAACGAATCCTATATGCGAGAGTCTCCATAACCATGATAAAAATAATAGGAGACAGGGGACACCTCTGCCTAGTGCCATTTCAAAGTCCCAATTCACCCTGTTGAAAGCTTTTTCAGCATCGACAGACAAGAAAGAAAAAGAGTCAGCAAGAGAATGGGTGTGGTCAATCAGGGAAATGAGTCAGATAGTACTGTCACTGGCTTCCCTGCCAGGGACAAAGCATGCCTGATCAGTATGGATCAAGGCAGGAAGGAGGGGTCGCAAGCGATTGGCTGTGACCACTGCGTAGATTTTAATATCCATATTCAAGAGGGAGATGGGGTGGTAGCTAGGGCAAAGGGCAGGATCCTCCATAAGGAGTGGGTGAGAAGAGATGGAAGTGGGTAGAAAGTTAAAAGCGGTGGCCAGAGACAGGAGCACAGGGAAGCCGCCCGGACCCGGACATTTTCCAGCGGGCATTTGCTTAAGGGCAGCATGAATTTCAGTACCGAGAATTTTTATTTTTCCCATACAGTGTTGTTGATTTTACCCAGAATTTCTCCCCTTTTCTGTACAATATAAAACCCATTGGCGCATATTTATAAAAGCAAACTGAGCTTAGTCTGGAATCAATCAAATTCACCATAGGGGGCAAATAAGAATGCCTATGAAATTAAACTTGGCTTTTAACTCTTTCAACGATAGAGAGCTCTCTAATGCATTGAGAAGCAATGCACTGGAGACATCTCTGGCATCCAGGGGGTTAAAAAACTGTATTCAAGTGCATGGGAATTCAGGACTTTTCATTTTGTCCCCTATGGTGCAGTTGGTTTACTCCAGAATAACTGATTTTATAAATATGGGTCTATGGGCCTATAAAGTAAACTGGAGTCATTTTGGGGAAAACCATCTGCATAAGGAACAAATAACATTTCTCCTTAGGCTAAATAGGGCTTTTAATCCCTTGAATGTGTTGGAGACCTACCATTCAAGGGTTATAAGCCCCATTTTTAAATAATTGAGAAATGTTGGCAATGTTTATTTCTCCCCAGAATTGTTCATGTTCACTTTTATACAGGTCATTCTAAAGATGAAATAAGGTCTACACACAAGACACATTCAAGTCAAAAGTATATTTGGTTATTGCATGAGAAGTACAGACAAAAAGACATACTATTGATGAACTAACCAGACCAGTGTAAGAAATGCATTGTGCTTAGACTGCATTTTTTTTTTTTTTTATTTTTTTTTTTTAGTGACGGTATATTTTTTATATATGGAGTTTGGCAGTGCATCTTTACCCCAGGGACTCTAACAGTCTCCATTCGATACATTTTTCTGGAATAAAAGCACATTGTGTTTTTAAGGTGAAAACACATATAGAGGCTGATGCCCTCGAAAGTAGGGATGGGTGCATATTTTCTCCACAAAATCCAGCATGAAAAAAATGGCACCCCAGCTTTTTTCAGCTTTATAATTGAATTGAATTGAATTGAATGAAAATAATGTAATTCCCCGTATACAAAGAGTTTGTTGCATATATTACTGCCATGCTAACTGACCAGAATAAAAGATGGTGTGGTTTACCATATATCTTCGTTTTGGGAGAGCGAGTGGGAGAAAGCTGATTAAATTGTGATGCTAGCTAGCAGATAAGAAGAGAGAGAAGCTGGATTTGCTTGATTTAAAGCAATAGTAATGTTCCCTAATAATTTAAAGGGATAGTAATACTTTATTATTACTATCCCCCATAATGTAGATATTTGCAAAATAATTTAATAGCCCCCAGGTTCATCTCTCAAACCTTTATGGTTTGAGAGATAACCGAAGGCAAAGTTCCTCCCTCCCTCCCTCTTCCCTGAAGTCAGCATTGTACTGACTGCAGGGGAAGTCTGTCGTTCCACAGGCTTGTGGCTCTGCAGCTAAGCCGAGATTGCGTTAGTAAAAAATAATTATTTCACTGAAACGGTCTTCTACATGTGCTTGGTTTGTGCTTGGTTTGCAAGCACATGTAGAAGACCATTTCAGTGAAATAATTATTTGTCTCTAACGTGATCTCGGCTCTGCTGCAGAGCCGCCTGATGAAAGTCAGACCAGATATACCTGCAGTCAGTACAACATTGACTTCAGGGAAGGGGGAGGGAGGGGGAACTCTGCCTTCAGTTATCTCTCAAACCATAAAGGTTTGAGAGATGAACCTGGGGGCTATTAAATTATTTTGCAAATATCTACAATATGGGGGATAGTAATAATAAAGTATTACTATCCCTTTAAGATTAGATTATTCTTTGACATATTTGTAGTATGAAGAGCTGTATTACAGATGTGTATTTCAACGGTAATTGAATGATAAAGTATCCCTCTCCTGCCAATTTTACTGATGTATTGCTTCTCTCCAAGCTGGTCCAGATGCAGTGCAGTGAGGGACAATCTTCAGCGAGCATAAAGAAAAACCTGCCCTCCGTTATCAAGGGCAGCAGGGATTTTCCTTATTATCACAGCAAGAAGATTGTCTCTTGCTGCGAGCTGTCCAGTCCGATGACTGAATTGCAGGTCTAAGGGGAGACGGCTTACAAAAGGTAAAGGTGAAAGAAGGGGAAAACTTTATCATTCAATTACTGTTGAACTACATAGAGTAAAGATTTGTAATAAAGCTCTTCATACTACAAGAATGATCTGAACTTAAGTTAATAGGAAACATTACTATCCCTTAAATGAGATAGTAATGTAAAAAATAAATCTATATTGCTCAGTTTTATTTTTTATAATGCATATTATATTTTGAAATGTCTTTACCTTCATATTCTTCTTGGAAATTGAGTTAAATGTTTCCCCTCTTGCCCCTCTCCATCACATCATGCAAAGTTCCATGAGATCTGAAAGAGGGTCGCTTGAACAGAGGGATCACAACGAGGGACAATAATGCGTGTGTGAGTATAAGGAAAACCCTGCCCCCTTGATAAATGGAAACAGAGTTTTATTTATACTGACACAATATTGTTCCTCGTTGTAATCCGTCCAGACTGACTTTTGCATCTCAGGGAACTCTGCATGACGTGATGGAAAGTGATGGAAGGGGGAAACTTTTAACTAAATTTTCAAGAAGAACAAGTTTTCAAAAGATACTATGCATTATAAAAAATGTAATTGAACAATCCTATATAGATCTTTTTTTAACATTACTATCTCTTTAAGGAGTATTGGTGGTAGCAATATGTTTTCTGGAAAGGTGGGGAGTGTGGGTATGAAAACAAAATGTCACTAATAGATGACATTGACTGTAAGACACACAGGTGATCCTACCTGAGTGACAAATACTATATAGACAGACATAATAATATGAGGAGAAGTTCTGTTTTTATAATATTGCAGTATAAATTATCTCTCCAATAAAAGAAACATAGGAGAAAATAACCAAGCTCTCACAACAATTCATTAGTCCTAACAAAAAGGTGAGAATTGTCATGGATTTTCTATCTGTGGCATTTTCTAAGAAAAATACAAAATTTGGGTTTATTTCTCTTTTCCATAAAAATTCCAGTGAAAAGAAAATTGTATATTTTGCCCATTTCTATTCAGAACAACTCCAGCAACTCTATTTGGAATAATCCAACTGCACCACGGGAACAAATAAATCCACCAAATCCCTATAGATTTGAATGGGACTTTCAATCATTTGAATGCTAGAATGGACTGCAACACACTGCAAAACAATATATTGGAGACCTCTATAGCGTACAAGGGGTTAAAGGTCCCATTTAAATCAATAGGAATTTTTGTTTGTCCCCTATGGTGCTATTGGTTTGACCCAGAATTCCTCTATTTCTTCTTAGTACAGCAGTGACATATGGAGGGATGTACAATCAGTTAGCACAGATCAGCTAAACTCCAACAACAGTGGCTGCACTTCGAGATATATACTGGGTTATATGATCTTATAAATGTATACCAGTGCAAAACTCCATATTAGTACATCACCTTAAAGGGATTGTAATGTCCCAAAAAAGTATCTTCTAAATGGTATCTGCAATAAGAAAACGTTTAATGAGCTTAATTCTTTCTCTGAAACCATTATGGTTTGAAAGATGTAAGAAAATAAAGATCTCCGCTCCCACCCCCTTCTCATGCGTCCGCTGTACAGCGGATGTCATGAGATCCTGCTTCCGGGACCAGGCAGCAGCTCTTCAGGAGCGCTGTCATCGAGATATCTAAGTATAATTACTTCATCGGAATGGTCTACAATGGGTGCTTGCAAGCCAGGCACACGTTGTAGACCATACCGATGAAGTAAGATATCCCGATGACAGCGCTCCTGAAGAGCCGCCTACAGTAGGGCAACCAGATTCTGCCTCTGACAGCTTCACAGCGCATCAGGCAGAAAGGGGTGGGAACGGAGGAGTTTATTTTCTTATATCTCTCAAACCATAACAGTTTGAGAGAAAGGATTAAGCGCATTAAGTGTTTTTTTTTATTGCAGCTACCATTTACAGGATACTTTTTGGGGACTTTACTATCGCTTTAATGATTTTCCTTTCTTAAATGCTACACCACACCACACTGTGAAGCAATGTGCTGGAGACCTTTATAGCATACAAGTGGTTAAAAAAATAAATTGAAAGAGCATTAAGGGAATTGCTATTTGTCCCCTGTATGGCAAGTTGTTTTAGTCCAAAATTATTCTGTTTTCTTTTTAATACATCAGCCTCAATGGCACCAGCATGAATTAGTGCTGGGGTGGTCAATTAGTTTACCCTGAAGGCTACATTTTTGTTCAAAAACCTCTTGGAGGGTTAGAGTAAGGTATGTTTGTGTGTGTACGAGAGATTTGCAATAGACCATTAACTTGTTATGAGATATTATGTTAACTGCTTAATGGTAGTCATAAAGCCTCACTTCCTGGTCTTTCATACGCCTTCCATTTCTATCACTTTGCAGCTAAAATATTTTAGTGCAAGTTCTGCCTGTTAATATTGGAGATGATCTATAGTTGATACATGGTTAGGTTCTTCGATGGGTGCTATAAAACTTGGAAAATGTTTCATTGCAGTAAATATAAACATTTTCCTCTTGCAGTCTACAATCTGATTTTTGGTGAACCCCTGATCTTCATATTATATAATAGTCTCCCTATGTTGAATATGTGTTTTTGCCAAAATTCTTCAGACAGAACCGTTAATTAGTAACTTGTGTTGAGCATCAGTACTAATACAACTGCCAGAACTGGCAAAGTGAGCACATGTAAAATCTGGAGAGGTTCCTGGAAGACTGGAAATTATAAAGTGAACAATTGGGGCTCTAAATTATTTCACAGAATGATTCTGTATTGGACTGACTATAAAATAGCTTATTTACTAAACAACACTGTCACATGATGACAGTTGGCACTAAGGGATGGAATGCAAAAAACATGTGCAATTACTATTTACAGCGTACTCTTGATGGCAAAATAATTAGCACCAAAATGTTAATGAATTGTGAATGTTTTTTCACAATTAGCTAACGTTTGTACTTTTGTTGTATGAATACAATTAAGAAAGTGGGTGTGGCTAAAATGTCAGCCAATTTGTGAAAGGATCAGCAATTGCTCCTAATTCAGCAAAGCAATTAGCACACATTTTCATATGTCTGACTAACTTTGCCATAATTTAGGTGCAATCACCAACCGTGCCAATAATTTAGGTGCTTTCACTAACTTTGCCATTAATTCAGGGGCATTTGCTAACTTTGCCTTTAATTTAGGGGCATTCACCAGATTTTTCGTTAGTTTAGCAGCATGTGCTATTCAGAATCAAAGCATTAATATGTTTCATTCACCAAAATGTGAGCAATGAGAAATAGAGCAAATATGTATGGCTTTCAAATAAAAGCAAATTCTCCATTCTCTTACATTCCACCCTGTATTACCTTTTGCATCATGACTACTTCAAATGGTTATAATGTAGCTACATAACAAAAGACTGATCCATATGCATAAAGAACGTGGAACAACTCCAGGGCACCAACTGCACCTTAGGTGACAAATAACCCCACCTCTTAATTTAAATTGGGCTTTTAACCTCTAGAATGGTAGATACGTTCCCAATGCCTTGTGAAGAGATTCAAAGCAATGGAGACCTTTCTAGCAATCAGGGGAATAAAAACCCAATTGAAATAAACTGAAAGCTGAGAATTGTTTTTATTTTTCCCCCTGTAGTGCAACTGGTAAACTCCAGAAACGCTCCACATTTTCTTAATACAGCAGCCTCCCTGAGAACCAGTGCAGCTCACGTACAAAGACTCCAGCACAGTTTCACTGGCATTAGACACCAGCAACTGCACTTAACCCTTCAAGTGCTATAGAGGTATCCAACGCATACCTCTATGAAACCCAAAGGGTTAAGGGTAAGCATTACAGAGAGTGATGGCTTTAGTGCATAACAATACACATACTCTAACTTCATTAAAGCTTTAGTTCCTGCAAGCCCTCTTCACCTGTCCTATAGCACAGACAGTAAAATAGCATACATTTATGACATTTCCTCTGTTCCTTGTTAAAGGGATAGTAACGGTTAATTTTAAGTTGATTTAAAATTGTAGACATTAAAAAAGGTTAACACCTAGGTAAGTCTTATCTCTCAAATCTGTATGGTTTGAGAAATATAACTTGCTAAAGTTAACTTTTCCTGGCTGTTTCACTCAAGTCTGCCATCTAGCTGACAGCTGCAGATTCCAGTCATTTGACTGGAAATAAATACTTCATTGGAACAGTCTACAAAGTGTGCTTGCAAACCAGGCACACTTTGTAGACCGTTCTAAATGAAGTATTTGTCTTCAGATATCGTTATATTGGTGCTGCTGAAGAGCCGCATCTGGTCAAGTGACCAGAATCTGCTTCTGACAGCTTTACAGCTCATCAAGCAGAAAGGGGAGGGACAGAGAACTTTACTTTCCTATATCTCTCAAACCATAAAGGTTTGAGAGACACGAATAAGTGCAAGTAATCTCTTTTAACTGTATCTACCATATAGTTAATATTTTTTTTCTGGCATTATTTTCCCTTTAATACATGGGCTAGAAATGCACAAAAACACCCACAGTCTTGCTCTTGGCACATGTGGTGGCAAGGGGAGAATTTGCATTTTAGTGTTATTCAGAAGTAGGACTAGAAAATCCAGTTTTTAGTGAGGGATCATATTTGTACATAAACCCAAAAGTTTTAGCTAATTTGATGCGTTTGCTAATAATATAATAACCTATTCTTGAATGAGCATAAGAAAAATAGAAATAAAGGAGATTTAACCCTTTGAGTGCCAAAGAGGTATCCAACGCACTGCAATGCAATGAGTTAGCTACCTCTCTATCATTCAAAAGTTTAAAGTGCAAAATTGACAGATGGGTCAGGATGGTTTACTTTGTTTACAACCCCTTTATCCTTACAAAAATCTTGTCTTTGGAACCACTGTTAACTGCTCGGGCATTCAAAGGGTTAACCCTTTGAGTGCCCGAGGGGTACGCAACGCATTGCAAAGCAATGGGTTGCGTACCCCTCTGGCACTCAAAAGGTTAAAGTGTTTCTACTCCCATCTTTCTAGATAATCTACAGTTTATTATGGAATGTAAGCTTGGAAACTGCACTTTTATTCCTTGCACTGTTTTATTTATTTCCTTTACCCTATTCAGTGAGAGAAAATGTTTACAATAAAGAAATGTTAATTACAGTCATTTTTGCAAGTACAAAGCTCCAAAAGGGCATTATACTATTTTAGGATCACTACCACGCAGAATGAATCACATGAAAAGAAACAAGGTGTCCTCCATTTACAGTGTGTAATTCTGAGATACATTCAACACACATCCACCCACTCAGATCCCCAGAATAGAACTACGCTCACTCCAAAGGAAGATGCAGTGCACAAGTTCACACCCACCTCATTTCATTTTCTGATGTGGTTTAGTATATTTAACTCCATACATCCAGGACGTTAATAACGTTCTAGTATTCGCAGGCCTGGATTCCCCATTAGGCAAAGTAAGCAACTGCCAGGAATGTCACATTTTGAGAAGCACCTCAGCTGATCTGGTCACACCCCCAGTGACCAGTTGTGTGTGTGTATGACCAGAGCCAAAAAACAATACCTTGGAACCAGGAGTCCCACTACTTGTTTTGGTGGCAGGCTGATTTATTAGTTTTCATGCCCTTTTATTGGCCATTATTTGACCCCATGAGTTCTCCAAACGCATTGCTTAGGAATGCAGTGGAGACTTCCTTAGCAAGCAAGGGGTTAAGATATTTTTCATTCTTGATTATTACAGACTATTGGCCTTATGTTCAAAGGAAAATGGAATCTGGAGCAAACCAGCTACCCCACAGGGGAGACATGCAAATGTCCAATCATTTAAATCAGTATTTTAATACTCTGAACATAGTGCAATTCATTAGAAACATATCTGGCATTAAAGGCATTAACCCTTTCAGTGCCAGAGGAGTATGCAACGCATTCCAGAGCACTGGCACTGAAAGTGTTGAAGTATACTTGGAGAATTGCTATTTCTCCCTAGTGGTGTAGTTGGAGGTCTTCAAATTTGTTCCACTTCTATTTAGAACATATGTCCCTAATTGTATGTTCAATGCAACTCAGTAGTGGATGAAGCTAGAGGAGAGGTCATGGAAGGTCGGGAGTGTGGTTATGGGTGGAGATAAGATAACTTTGGGTACTTTTTCTATGAGCATCTGAGATGTAAATCTGGCCATAAGTACCTTTTTACAAGCAGAGAAATAAATGTATTTTTTGCTATTGTATTTAAAGGTTCCAATTCCATTGTTTACTCTTGTTTGCCTTTTAGTATCTGCAAGCTGTTATGTGTGATTTATCTTTGGCTTGTATCTCTCATATTAGCAGTGCTATTATTTTTATTGAAATAGCTGGGATGCATCTTTAGGATATTGGCTAAAATATCCTAATATGTTCAGCTATATATTTGCTGTATTCCACTGTTTCCAAGGTGAATCAAAGCCTAACCTTGAAGCTACAGTATGTTTACACCAGATACAAATAATATAACAAACAATATTACTATACGTCAGCCCAATGCAATGATTTTAAAAAATCATGACAATGTTCTATATAAATGTCATGTTTAATATTAAGAATATGCAGTATGTTCTTTCATTGGATGTGTCACTTCTGTGCCTATGGTCAGTCTGAAATGCAGAACATGCACAAAATGAGTCAAAATAGCATTATAACTGCCTTTTAACTACTGATGTAGTTAGGAAAAGTGGTGCAATTCTGGAGCGAACCAAATGCACCACAAGGAGAAAATAGACATTCTTGTTGCATTAAATGGGGCTTTTAACCTCTTGAATGTTAGAATTGCACCCCTGTTGAGCATTTGGCTTGTTCCAGAATTACACCACTTTCTTAGTATGTCAGTATCTTTTGTATTCACATTACCTCTCTTTCTAGTCTTAAATAAAGAGCAAGCAAACAAGACCATGGGCCCACCACCTTTAAGATCTCCTCAGAGCCAATGGCTGCATCCTTGTACGAATTTATTGTACTTGTATATAGTCGTACGTTGGCTGGAAGCAGTAGGGTACTGTTGGTTAGACGGATCATTTTTTTTAATAATTGTAACCTTTTAAGGACAAGAGAGGTGGACAATGTAATGTGAAGCAATGGATTACACACCCATCTGGTCCTTAAATGGATAAGGTTGCTATATGTAATGGTGGAATTTGTGTCCTGTGGTCCTGCTAGGAACTGTTATGTCCATCAAAATGGACATAGCATACAGAACTGCTTTGAGTGCCTGCACATGAACCTATTTAGCTGCATGTTTGGAATATGATCATAGTTAGGCATGGAGGAGAAAAACATGTAGATCGGATTTGAAGAACCTGGAGAAAACTCCATTTCCGGCCAAAATGATCTGAAATTAATCCCAGAAGGAAAGGAGGAAGGAGGTATGGGGAGAGAGGAAATGGGTGGGAAGGGTGAAAAAGAGACAGAGAGAGAAAGAGAGAGAGAGTAGTTGCATGACAGATAGAGTGGGAGAAGGTACAGGGATAGAGGAAGCACCCAAGAGAGTTTGCGTCTGGGAACATAGAGAAGGAAGAGAAAAGCAGAAGTAATAGAGACAAGGAGGAGAAGAGAGTGAGAGAAAGTGGGAGAGAGAAGTAGGGCAATAGAGCAGGAGAGAGCAGGGGAAAGCGGAAGGGAGCAGGGGAAAATGTGAGAGAGTGAAGGAAACAGGAGGGTGAGAGACATGCAGCATACGTTCCTGCCCATACATTTGTAACATGTCAAATAGGCACCTGAGAGAAAGAGAATAAGTCTAGAAGCATGGGTGGGAGAGAGAGAGAAAGTGGACATAGTATAGTAGAATGTAGGAAACAGAAGAAGTAGGAAAGAAGGAAAAAGTAGAAAAGAGAAGGTGTGGGAGCAAGGGACAAAGTGGGAAAGAGGAGTTGAAGGAGAGCATGGGGAAGTGGGAGAGAGTGGTGGATAAGCAGAAGTACCGGGGAAGAGATCCAGCAGTTCTCCCAGACTAGAAAGTTTTAACAAGTGAAAAACATTCTCCTACCACTTTCAGTGATCCAGACAGGAACCATTTGTGATTGACGTTTGAAAGTAAGAAGACTTTTTTTTCTGGGACATTGAATAATTTATTTTCTTACTGCTTGATTAGTAAACACCTGTTTCACAAACCTTCTTTCTGGTTTTGCAAAACACTGTGTTTTGTATGTAAACTGAACTTTCAGAATTGCTTTGCTCATTCCTGGTTAGAAGCAACAAGTCAAGGAGCCTGTATGAAACATTGTCATAAAGGGGGAATCTATACAAGTTATTAAACTCTTCTTCAGTACTAGGAGGTAGTCAAAAGAGCAGTATGATAAAAGTGGATACAGGAAGGTAAAGTCGTGCAATACTACAGTATACCAATTGTACCAAAGGGATACAAACATTCTAAATATTCCCATTGATTTAAATTGGACTTTTAACACATGACGTGTTGCCATTTTGGTCTACAAAATGTTTATGCCATATCTGGATCAGTTATATAGAAAGGTTTACTACTGAAATATCGCCACCTACGTGGCGATTTTCAAAAGGGTGACATTCTGAGTAAAAGGGTGACATCAGAATGTTGCTCGCATTGTTTGTCCAACTGACACATATCTCATTATTTCTTCTTTCTGTTTCAATCCTGTGGAGGTACACTGTGTGTGGCTGCAGGCAACACAGGCAGATGCTTTTAATTGGACAGAATACTTCTCCGGCATTCTGTACCATAGGCAAACTACTTGATGGGGGGGACTTGTATGTGAGCAACATTCTGTTGTCACCCTTTTGACTAGGCGATGTTCTGATGTTGTCCTTTTGAGGGTCGCCATGTAGGCAGTGACATTTTAATAGGATACCATAAATAAAAGGATGAGTCTTTCACCTGTATCCTCTATGTCAGGGTTTGGTAATCTGAGGCCCTGCAGCTTTAGTGGAATACAATTCCAAACAGCCGTGCCAAGCCAACGGCCTGATTTGCCCATCCCTGTTTTACGTGCAATTCCACAAGCTATCCAATAGCTCCACAGGGAACAAATAAATATTCCTAAAGTTCCCATTATATGGAGCTTTTAACTCCTTTAATGCTTAAGAGGGCTCCAACGTAAAGCAAAGCAATGCACTAGAGACCACTTTAGCATTCATGTGGTTAAGAGCCCTAATTAACACAATGGGAATTTTTAATTCAAATTACGGTGCAATTGGTTTACTCCAGAATTGACCATCTTTAGCATCCTACATAAGGCCACAGAGTAAAAAGATTTATACTTTACATTATATTCAATGGCAAAAGACTACAAATCCTCTCAGTTAGAACATCTCACAGGAATATCATCCAGCACTGACATTACAGTTTAAAAAAATTTGCATTGTATAATTATCAGTGTCACTGAAGAGATCAATTATGATGTCAGCAATGATGCCATTGATTATGTGATTTAATTAATGATGTCATATGTGATGTCATCAGTATGTCATTAACAATGTAACTTGTGATGCCATGTCTAATGTAATCAGCAAAGTACTTGGGGGCAAGGAATTGCTTTAGAAACAATTAACTTATGTTTTTCAGCTTTTTTGTGCTTGAGTGAGAGCTTTACTTTGGCTTTAACAAAAGTTTTTCACCACTGAAATTTTCATAGTTTTTTCAAAAGATTTTCTATTCAGATAAAATTAAAAATCATCAGAACAAGCATAGAAAGTCAACAATCTAACTTCACATTAACATGATCAGTTCACCCTAAAGAGGTGCAATTCAGGAGTGACTGCAGCAGTGTATGTTGGGGTCTGTGAGCACCAGTGGACAGTGGAGTGAAGCTGTAATTACATAAGTGTTCCAGAGAAGTGAGGAAGATGAGACTCTTTGTTGGGGTTTGTGAGCTCCAGTGGGAAGTGGAAGGTGGATGTTGTGACATAAGTGTAAGAGAGGAATGAGGAACATGAGACTCTTTGTTGGGGTCTGTGAGCTCCAGTGGGCAGTGGAAGGTGTATGTAGTGATAGAAGTGTAAGAGAGATATGAGGATCATGAGACCCTGTATTGGGGACTGTGAGCTTCAGTGGGCAGTGGAATAAGGCTGCAGTGACAGAAATGTAGAGAGGAGTGTGGAACATGAGACTCTGTATTGAGGTCTGTGAGCTTCTGTCCCTTACCTTCCGGTCCTTACCAACACAGCAGACTTAGTCGCCCTCCAAGATACATCATTTTGAACATCTCTCCACTGATGTTACCAGTTGGAACAAATATATACTACCCCTGATCAGTTGGGTCTATTGTATTTTTGGTTTCACACATACACATGGTTACCATCACAGTTGATTTACAGTTCTAGAAGACTCGTGTTTTGGACTACTGGTTGCAGTGATAGGAGGATACAGGCACGGCTCATTGACTACATGGGGTTGGGACCCCGATACGCTATCAGCCCAAGATGGGCTATATGTGAGTGCAACTATTGTTGTTTTATGTTTCCATGTTGTTTTATGAAATACTACTCTTAGATTTCATTTCACCTGTCCACGTTTTTTGTCTTGTCTTTTGCACTCTTCACATTTCAAGTAACTTGCATTTTAATGCCTGTGTAGACTATACTATAGACACCAAATGGTTAATTATTTGCACACATCTAATGCTGTTAATACATAGAGATTAGTACCAACTAGTCTTCTTTTCTGAAAGTCTGATATTTTATGTATCTAAAACTATTTATGCAACATAGGCATTTTAGGAGTCTCTGTAAAATTAAGCCCTTGAATGCCAGAGGGGTACCCCTCTGGCACTCAAAGGGTTAACTAAACTTGTCTTAGGGTGATAAGTCCACTTTAAGAAGCTTTACCAACTATAATAAATGTTTTTGTAGAGGACAGCAGTAACTATTTCATTGTTTGATAAATAGTGTGCTATGATGAGATAATTACATTCAAAATTTTCATTTTCCTGGAATAATATGTAGTTATTATTATAACAAAAGAAGTTATTATAAAATCACAGTCTCTTTATAATCTGTGTGTGCATTATGCAAAAGGAAATCACAAGGGAGGTGTAACACAACAATGTAACATACAGAATTATCAGCACTATTATGAAGCAATAAAATGTACCCCATGTGAGCTTGTTAATGATATCAACATTTCCAAAACATGTTGACCAATCACAACACATTGTGAGACCACTCTGGCACTCAAGGATTCAAAGTTATTTCACACTCACAAAAGAAAAGAGGCACAATCTTGAAGAAAACCAACTGCACTGTAAGGGAGAAGAAATATTTATCAGACGTTCTCATAGACTTAAATGGGGATATTAACCCAATGAGTGCAGAGGGGTACCTAAAATATTGCTTTTCAATGCATTGGATACCCCCTGGCACTCAAAGGGTAAACCTTTGAATGCTAGAGAGGTCTCCCCACATTGCTTCACAATTCAACTGAAGGGGTTAAAAGCCACATTTAAATCAGCTGGAAGATTTTTTGTACCTTATGGTGTAGTTGATTTGAACCAGAATTGCCCCTCTTTCCTTCTGAGCATGAGATGAACTGGAGCTGAATGTACAAATACAATTGTGGCAATGTAATGTCCACAGTCTCCAGTCATAGGGGTGCATCGAAATGAAAATTCTGATCCGAAAATGAAAACGAAACTTCAGGATACACTTGCCCGAAAACCGAAAATTACTTTTTTTCCACCCACCTTTTTTAAAATAGTTTTTGGGATAATTGTATTATATTGGAAGTGAGAAGGGAACCGGAACATGACCTCTGATGAGGAGAATGACAGATCCGGATGTCATCCGGAACAACTGTTGCTCTATGTGCCTGAACTGCCAGCACATTTTTTGCTGGCTTGCCCACAGCTTCAGTGAAGGTACTTAATATTTCTTGTCTCCATGGATTTTCGGTCATTTTTTTATTTCGGCTTTTTGCCGAAAATGCCATTTTTGGCCAAAACATTTCGATTACCTAAATTTTGGTGCACCCCTAGTATTTTGGTGTGTTCTTTTCATCTACATCTTGATTAGAGGTATGTACTAAACACTACATAGAGGAAATGGTGTGAGTTTACACCATTTTCCCATGCATGCTGTGGGGCAAGCATAAGGGGCTTGCTGGCATTAATGTTATATTGTCAGGATGCACAAAAGTGATCATAGGCTTTAGTTCCTATCCTGAAGTGCAGCCAGTGGCACTGGAGGCTAACAGAAGAGGAACTACTATGGTATATTCATAAATTCACCCCAGGGCACATAATTGCAAAGTAAATCAGATACAATGCTATATATTGTTTTCTAACCCTCTAATCAACATGGGGATAATCAAGGGACAAAATATGTTTTTGTATGTGTGCACGTCTATGTGTGTGAGTGTGTGTGTGTGCACGTGTATGTGAGTGTGTGTGGGTGTGTGTGTATGTATAGGTGTGGATATGTGTATAAGTGTGCAAGTGCTTGTATAGGTGTGGAATGGATGTGTGTGGGAGGGGGCTGGGTGAAATCAGACTATAAAGATTACTTTTTTTACAGAATATCTTGTGAAAGATGAGTTTTGTGATTTTCATCATCTATCTCTTCCTCTCTCTCTCTCTTTCTCTCTCTCTCTCTCTCTCGCTCTATCTCTTGCTTGAACTGGCCTTGACAATATAGCCACCGATACTTAGTTAACTAGGCATCTATGAAGGCATTGTCCCAAACTATAAGGACAAATAGAAAGATACAACAGATGAACAAATCCAAACCATTGTCATTATCCTGTTGGTCTCATTCCAAAACAGGTTCCAGAGATAAAAAATGCAATAGAAATTGAAAAAATCGATCCTTTTCATAATTCAATGGTACTTTTCAATGTTATCCTACATTTATTTACACGGTTATTTATATAGACAATGCATACTTTTATGGCACCTAACACATGAAGGCTAAACATCAACATTTTGATTATTTTAATGCCTAGGGCTATGGTACTACACTGTACTTGAACTGACAAAGTGGGATTCATTGACTGTGTCATCATTCAGCAGGTGTTTATGACTTATTACATTATAAATGCTATATCTGTGGAGGAATTGACACTTAATAAAGTGACAAGCCAGCTTACAGAGCAATTGGAAATTGTCTCTTGCTTCACAAATCTAAACAGATGTTAAAGGGATAGTAATACTTCGTTTTAACTTTATTTTATTTTGTAGGCATTAAAAAAACATGAAGAATGATATCAGTCTTATCTCTCAAACCTTTATGGTTTATGAGATATTCACAAGCAAAGTTTCCCCCTCCCGCCCCTTTTACCTACTGTAAACAATCTCTTCTCAGATGTGGAATGCAGTCCATAGACTGGACAGATAACAGCAGGGGACACTCTTATTCCTATGAAAACAATGAAAGCCCTGCCCCCCTTGACAAGCTTTTCAGGTTTTTCCCTTATCTTAATTGAAGATTGTCCCTCTCTGCAGTCTACCTGGGCACTTCCCTTCTGCTCAGGCTGAATAGTGTGACATCAGTAAAAGGGGCGGGAGGGGGACACTTTGTCATTGAATTACTCCTGAACTACAACTCTGACAGAATTGAAATAACACTCTCCAAAGTCCAAATACTATGATGATTAATTAGAGCTGTTTATATTATGAAACATTACTATCCCTTTAAGAAGAGATTTTAAACTCTTGGATAACAGGGAGGACTCCAGCACTTTCTGTAACAATGACTTAGAGACATCCCTTGCATCCATTGGGTTTAATGGGTAATAAAGAGTCATAGGAAGTAATGTACGTACTCATATTAAATTTAATGTTGTAACTGTTTTTGACACTTAAAAAAGAATGTTATTCCTCCTCTATATAACTATACTTTGAATAACCCCCCCCCCCTTTACTTGTTGGTTTTACTAATACTTTGCAATAAAGTAGAATGTATCAGTAATCAAAATGCCCCCCCCCCACACACACACACACACTTTTACTTGTTGGTTTTTACTAACACTTTACAATAAAGTAGAATGTATCAGTAATCATATGAAATACGGTCTCCTGGATAATAAATTCCATTGTGCATGGATATGTCAATATTTTCATCATTGAAAACAAAATGACTTTTCATAATTTACAAATGAACCAGGGATATTGAGGACGGTATACTAAAAAGAACTGGCCAACCATCATTCTGGAGTAAACCAGTTGCACCTTTGTTGCAAAATAAAAAAAAACATTGTCTTAAATAGGCAATTATACCCCACGAATACTAGACAGGTTCCCAATGCATTAGTTCTTCTGTTTTGTATAAGTCTTTATGTAATAATTAACATATCATAGGCTGATATACAATATTCATTGACTTTCTTGGGATTTTATGAAGCGCTGCCCCTTTTTCCTGAGGCCAAAGGTCAAAGGATAAAACAAAAAAGGTACAAAATTATGATTTTATCTGTATAAAGTATTACCAGTACTGATATTTAAGGGAAATGTATGAAAAGTATAGGAAAACCATAAAAATGAGGTTGCCTTCCAAATATTGATTGTTGCAAATGCGTTAAACTGTGTATAGATGTATCCATTTTCAAATAGAACAATGATGTTTCAACTATATGAACACCAGTAAATCGTGGGAGTCAAATTTTACCTGTGTTACATTTTGTGGGATTTTCAACTGCTTAGATGTCATTTTATGTAGCCATATATACTGTAATTGCCTTAGTTCTTGTAACCAGTCTTACACATATCATGCTCAGTGTATTAGAAGTGACATACATTATAGAGAGGAAGTTGTAAGTCATAATTAATATTACCAGTAATCAGGAAGCTAGCAAAGAATATGATGGGAAGACAAAGTCGGAGTGGTAATACTTTAAAAACACATACTGACTATATTTGCTTTGTAAGAGTACAGAAAGGTTAAGTAAGTACAATGCATGGTTTAAATTTTCTGGAACATATTTATGTATCTTGTTAGACCTACACAGAATAACCAGTAATTTTCCTAGTATGTTCTTGCCTCTGGTTATTGTAAAAGTATTTTGATGTTATTTGGGCACTGCAATACAAGGAAACAAATGATTTCTGATACATTGCATTTTATTTAACCCTTTGAGTACCCTCTGGCACTCAAAGGGTTAAATTGTATATAGACTATATATTGTATTGTATATTATATACTGTATAAACAATACAGTATAGTATCTTTGTAGAATATTTATTAACGTGGTAAAAAAAAAATTAAAATATTGTTATCAAGTATTTTCACAAATTAAACAAAGGTTGAAATTATAGTTAATGATCATTTATTAACCCCTTGGAGGCTGGAGAGGTGTTCAGTGCATTTTTTCACAATGTAATGGAGACCACTCCAACATCCATGTTTAATTACACTGCATACACTGTTTAATATGAGTCACATTTTGATTATGTGCTATATACAATATGTTATATCACTGTCTCTTCAAGTACCTGTCATGCTTGCCATACATTACGTTATTTATACTAGTTGCCTTGCAAGTTAATTTTTCACTTCTAAACCCCCTTTTCTAAACACACACACACACACACACACACACACACACACACACACACACACACACACACTAACATTAACACACACTTAAACACACTTACACACACACTCACATTAACACACACACTCACATTTAAACACACACTCACATTTAAACACACACACAATGAAATAAACTCGTGATAATGGATGGTCTGCAACATGCACTTTATGGATTCACTTGAGTCATCATAAGTGACACAATCATCTATTATTTATGTGAATAGTTTACAGGCTTTGCTTTCATGTTTGTACCATCAGTCTGCAAACATACATTATAGAACTCCTGTGCTTCAGCATGGATATAAATCGGTATTTCATAAATATGCAGCAGAGGACTGACACACGCAGAATATAGAAGTATACATGATTTGTATAATTTGTTTATGATAGTGAAATAAAGTTGTCGTTGAGCTTATCAGTTTCAGTTTGATATAACCATATCCCTCTGCAGTCTTCTACATCCCAGCTGCAGAGCATGCATTAAGGACTTACCTCGGTTGCCATTTTTTCAGCAGGTCTGACACAGGCAGTACAGCCTCTTGGTCCAAAACAAGATATCGCTGAGATACTGGCACTCTCCTCCTTTTCTTCCCTGAGTCTTGTCCGTGATTCCTTATGTCCGATCACAGTTCATTTGTATTGTTTCTGTTTATGTCCTTGACGGCAGAAGCTGTCCTCCCTTCGCTGAATCCCTGCCAGGGTTGCCTACACCTCGCCTGAGATTTAGAGGCTTTGTCTTGGAGCTAAGCTCCCCCACCCGGAAATCTCACACCCCGTCCTCGGTATTGAAATAGATCTCGAAGCGGAGTCTGTTTCTGGGATGATCAGGACGGCTCTGTCCTTGGTGTTGAAAGAGACCTTATGCTATCTGCCTCCCTGAACCTGCAGCACAGGTCGCTGTCCTTGGTCCTGATATCCACTGCTTGATTCAGGGATGAACTGTCCGTGGTGCTGAATTAAAATACTCCAGCAGTGACGGGCAGGAACATCCGCACCGTCTTACACTGAGCTCACAGTAATCGGAGGAGGAGCCTGGGATTCTCCAATTCACACGGCTCAACTCTATGGACCTTCTTCGTCAAGCTAAACAGGCGCAATTCTGGAGCAAACCAGCTGCGCAATTGGAACAAAATGAGCATTTCTATTGTTTTAAACTTGGTCTTTAAATGTCCCATTTAATTTAATTTAACTTTGGGGAATGTTTATTTGTCCCCTACGGTGCTATGGTTTGCTCCAGAACTACACCTCTTTGACATGGTCCATATTTATAAAGAAAACTGGAATTATTCTAGAGTAAACCAACTGCATCATTGAGAACAAATAAAAAAATAAATGAAGTTCATTTGGACCTTTAGCCCCTTAAATGCTGGAGATGTCTCCAATACATTGCTAAGCATTAAATGGGGATGACAAATGCTCATTGATTTTAATTGGGCTTTTAACCTGAATGCTGGCTAGGTCTCCAATACATTCATTGGATTCCCCTCTAGCATTCAATGATTTAAAAGCCCCATCGCCAGTGAGATAGCTTATTTGGTAAAGCACCAGATGTAGAATCTGTTCCGTCCACAGGTTCTAGGCTTGGCAAGGTCAACTCAGACTTCCATATTTTTGCAGTAGATAAAATGAGTGCACAGGACATACTTGAAAATTAGGGACAATCTCAATGTATTTTGCTGGTAAAATACTTTCATTAAAAAAAAGGACAGATACTCATGCATGCAATACCTTCAGGGAGGCATCTGATTGGCCCCAAATGTATTCTGAGCATGACAACGACCCCAAACATACAGCCAAAATCATTATGAACTATCTTCAGCGTAAAGAAGTATAAGGAGTCCTGGAAGTGATGGTATGACCTCCTCAGAGCCCTGATCTCAACATCATCAAGTCTTTCTGGGATTACATGAAGAGAGAAGCAACTGAGGCTGCCTTAATCCATAGAAGAACTGTGGTTAGTTCTCCAATATGTTTGAACAACCCACCTGTTGAGGTCCTTTAAAACTGTGTGCAAGTGTACCTAGAATAAATGATGCTGTTTTGAAGGCAAAGGGTGGTTACGCCAAATATTGATTTGATTTAGATTTTTCATCTGTTCACTCACTGTGAATTTTGTTTATTGATAAAAATAAAGTATTAACATGTCTATTTTTGAAAGCGTTCTTACTTTGCATAATTTTTTCCTACCTGCCCAGTGGCGTAATTACTGTGGTCTCAGGGGTTGCAACTGTGACTGGGCCCGTCACTCCAGGGGGCCCGGCTGACCCCTGCTGATTCCACGCATCCAAACTCAGCCAGTGTCAGTGGGGCCGGAGCTGGGCCCCGGACATCATGTCACATATTTGCCACTTGCCAGCAGTGCTGCCTGAGCCTACAGTTCAAGGCTGAAGCAGCAGAGCCAGTAGAGATATGATTGACTTCATGTTGCGCAGCGGGGGCCACACAAAATGAAGTTTAAGTCATCTGATTATTCTGATGTGATGTATTTAATATCCAATAGAAACACAGGGTGCTGCCTCCAGGCAGTGTCTCAGTGTTTCATTGGATACAGATGGGCTGGCTGAAGTCAAGCACGGAGGAGCAGCCGGGCAAAGATAGATCATACAGCAGTCAGTGTGTGCCTCATCAAGAGGAGCTATTTGAGGGCTGATCTGGTGTTGAGAGAGTGCTGTTCTGCACAGCACAGTGTTGGAAAGCAAAGCATTTGTCCACAATCAGCTCTCATAGAGCCCATCACCAGTCAGGGAATTTCCCTAGTCTTAGGGAAATTACCATGGAACTTGATTAGTATAAACTCTTGAGCAAGATGTCAGTAGTCAGGGGTCACATAGCCTGCATTTCACTTAGCTTTAACTTACTTAATGATCTTCTGCTTGGTAGATGGTGATCTAGAGTCGAAATGTGTGTCTGCTTCTCTCAGGTCAAAAAGACACATTGTGGTGACATTTTATAGCAGAGCTCTTAATCCCATTCCTGATTCCCCTGAAGAGAGGTTCAATGATCAGTCCTGAACAGACTCAAGCCCTCTATTGTTTTCTTAAATACAGTAAAATAAAGGAGCCAGTTTATTAACCCCTTGTACCATACAGCACCATGGGAATAGTAATTCATATTGATTTAAACAGGGGTTTTAACCCTTTAAGTGCCAGAGGGGTTAGTAATGCATTGACCCCTGACACTCAAAGGGTTAAGGGTGCAGTAAGATTATATTATGATAAACCATACAGTGTAGCCCTTTCCTACATGTAGATACAGAATGGCACTTTATGCTAGTTCCCTGGCAACACCACATTTACATCACAGGCACCCTCAGACAAGGTACATTAGGTGACCTTAACTTCGCCATTGTCCGCACCCCTACTACTCACCTGAGCCCCACTGTTTCCTGGTGCAGAAATTACCCAAGCAAGAATAAAACAACTTTAACCATTGGAGATCTCTCTAGTATGCACTGTGTTAAATAATAGCCTGTAAAGGGGTATAAAGCTGTTGCTGGGACATTGAGATTGCTCTGGCCACGCCCACAATTCAGAATGTTGGTGTGGCCAGCACAGCTAAGGTGCCTCTACTCAAAATGTGGTGCTCTAGGCAGTTGCCTACTCTGCCTGTTGGGAATCTGTCTTTGTTCCCTGCACAGTATGCAAATTAGGTCTGTTTAAGGCCAAATTTACTGCTCAACTTGCTGTTAGAAATGCCCCAGTGAGTGGAATCTGTCTAGATTCACTCATAGCACAGTGCATGGTTTATTAACCCTTTGCATGTTAGAAATATCTTCATGCTTTGCTTCACAATTTGGTGGAATATGTATGCCTCTCCTTATTCCTGTGTGGTAGTTATAATAACATATGTATAAGTGGCATTTCTGGGGTGGGCTCGGGGGGGCCCATGGCAATTTTTGCACCAATGCCCGGTGGTTTCTAGTTAAACCTCTGCATCTGCCTATCACCTTTGCACATTACTATATATATATATATAGAGAGAGAGAGAGAGAGAAAGAGAGAGAGAGATGCATCCCTTGCCAGTCCAATGCAGGGTGAAGGCCTCCAAAGCAAGCCAAGCTGGTCTAGTGCAGATTGGCAGTTGTTTTACCCTCCTGAGTCTAGAACCTGCAACCTTGAGGTTTGATCAGATTCTGCAGCTCGGGCATTAACAATCTTCTGAACTATATATAAGTTTTAGTACATACCATGCACACAGCACTACTTCACCACAGAAGACTTCCATGAGAACCAGCCATTTTATAACATATAAAAAAGAATTCTGACATGCTCGGCTCTGTGTTTTTTAATGGAATTAAACAGGAATAAAAGGAATGTCACATCATGAATAGCCCATACACTTCCAGACTACCCGCCCTTTCGCTCAGGAGCTGCAAATCAGCCATTTTTCCATACAAAAAGCTTTGTACAGGGATAGGAATCCTTTGTCTCTCCTTCTATTGGGGACTGCAATGCCCATCATCCCAAGCAACAGACTGGGAATTAAGAATGAGGAAAATATTTCTGTAAATGTCATTTTTGTCCAAAACAAATGGTTTTGCAAGACCTGAAATATTTTAAAAATCAGCTGTTTTGGTTCTCTAATTCATTAGAAATAAAGTTACTTTACCTTCAGAGCTCATTCATATAATGTTAGGTGCAGGGCAGTCTTCTCAGCAAGGTAGGAAACTTCTTCCTCCTTCCTCCTTTCCCCATACCATTAGCTGTGTCTTCCTCCTTGCTCCAGACCTGGTCTCCTTCACTCTCTCCCATCCTATTCAGCCCACTTCTTTTCCTACAGTCTCCTCAGGTTTACTTTTTCTCTTCCATCTCCTCCACTTCGTACCCCACTTTCCATGTCCTCAGACCTGATTTCATCCTTCCATCTTGTCCCCTCCTTTCTATGTCCTCTGACTCACTTCCCTCACTTAAATGTCCTGTTGCCCTCTCTGATTTCCTGATTCCTGTTGCTTGCCCCAGGACATTCAAAGGGTTAAGGACCTCCAGTTATTCCCACCCACCAACCCCTCTTACTCTAAACCCTTGTTGTCCCTCTCTCCTTTCTCCCTCTTTCCCCTTTCTCCTCTTCCCTCTGGCCCTCTGTGATTCATTCTGGATTTATTTGGATGTATCTGAGATTCATTTATGATCCATTACATTGATCTGGGAAGCAAATCATGGCCATTTCACTCATTCCTGTTGGGAGTGATGGGACCTGTAATCTCCAACAATTTGATATCCAATGATTGTCTACCTCTACTTAGTACATATACATTAGCAGGCACAGTGCAGAAAAGCAGTAATTTGCTCTGAATTTAGAACTACTGTACATACCCCTCACAGACACACATTGTGCTGGAGTCATTTCTGCTAACAATGCAGTTAAAAGTATTAAAAAATAGCAATTTGTTATCAAAGAAAAGAAATTCAATGGAAATAAGTGCACAAGATTTATGAGGTGGAAACCCCAGTTAGCTCTTCTTGGATTTTCATCCTAGTAAATATGATGACTTTGCATTTATTCTAAACAACTGTGGCACCCAGGAGACTTTAGTAAATGACATTTGATTTGTCTTGTTTTCTAAGGTTTTGAAAAATACAGATGCACCTTGCCTAACAAGTATTACATTTTATATTTTACATAAATATTCCTTGTTCATGTGTCATCCCTTGAATTATATAGACATCTTAAATGTATTACAGATGAGATGTGACCAGACTTTCCCTTTAATGCAGGATGCCCATGCAGGGTTGGATTGATTTGTATGTAGTCCTGCAGAAGAAACTACCCATAAGCTCCCTGCAATAAAGGGGAGGACTGGTCATTTGCAGCTGATATGATAAGATGAAATGGATTATTCCTGGGAAAATCAGCTGCATCAAAGGGGACAAAGAAACATTCCCCATATTTCCACTGATTCAAATGTGGAATTTGTCCCTGCAAAAGCCAAACAATTCACCATCATATTGCTTCGCAATGTAGTGGAGATAGTGCACCAGTTCTTCTTATTATATCAGCCTCTTTACTTTAAGGAAAATGACAATATAATAACAAAAATGCCATATTATAATCAATTTTATCTGGCTACAAGGTATCGCTTAAAACAAAGGTTTTATTCTGCATTTATTTAACCTCACCCAATCCCTATACCAAAAAACATTGGTTATCATTTAATAATCATCAAACTGGAAACACAGCAGAAAATATGGACATTTTCTGGCATGCTTTCAATACTCAGATTTATCATTGTGTAACAGTAAACTTTTGTTCACTAATTTATCAATGAGCATAAGCAAGTTACATGCCAAATGCCCTAAGCCATTAATGGGGATATATTGTGGGGATTTTCCAGCTGTTTAAACGATGGTATTCTAGCTGCTAGGAACTGCTTCATTTTAAAGTTATTATTGTTCAAAGTATTATTTTTTGTTGTGTTAAACAGTGCCTGGGGGAAGCTGCAGTAAGGAATGATACTATGGTGCTGTGTGATTGGTATGGTGTGGTAAGAACATCACCTTGGTGATGGTGATCCATATTAACAAATGGACTAAGATTTAATGATGCAAGGGGGGGTGTCAAATGTAATCATTAACATTGAAAGTTATCAAACTATTGGTAATGTGTAAGGGATACCCTCACTTAAACATCACAAGAAAGTAAAGAGCGGCACAAAAAGTCTGAGTGTAGTATTTTCAGTTAATCAATCACCAAGATAGTCCTTCACCAAAACACCATAGGAGATATCATCAGAATATTACTCACATTTTTCAGAGGCACATGACCTGCCTCCTGGTACATGCACCTTCACTGGCTCACACCCCAGTACAGTGGTCTCCTCTGATCTGGATCAAGCGTGGGGGCAGCTCCGTACAATATTCCAAAAATGAGAGATGTATTATTTGTGGAATCAGCCACTTGAGTAGAGGATAATATCAAATCCAATACTACAACAGGCCAAACCTATTTTAGTATCTGTACAATTCAACTCTTATTAATTATTATAATTATTATAATAGAGTTTCTCATAGAAGAAATGAGCCAGTGACAAAATATATATGTATGTAATTAAGTACCAATTTTATTCCATCAAAAGAAGGCAAGAGTAAAATATATGTATATCAATGACCCTCAAAGCCAAAAGCCAAAGGGTTCCTAAATGAAAGAATGACAGAGAATATATATCAGTGGTTGTCAATGAATTTTTTCTGGTGGCCACCAATGTGGCCACCACGATGTCCTGGTGGCCACACTGCGGCCACAGCCATGTCCTGGTGTCCACACTATGACATTACGTGCACAAATGCTATGAGGATGTTAAGACATACAAAAAGTGCATATAAATAAGTGCAACAACAATAAATTTACATCATATTACAATTTAAAATTCCAGAACGAAATCACATAGTAGTAAAGAGTACCACAAACACTGACCAGCACCTAAAGCTACATTCTCACACTATTGCTTTAAATAAAACATGGCTAACAAACATATATGAATATGAAAGCTTTTAACCCTTTTAGTGCCAGAGAGTTATCCAATGCAATATGTTGGATACCTTTCTGGCACTCAAATAGTTAAAACACCTATTTAGTACAAAGTGACAGTTCCATTGTAAACCAGTGCACTACAAAATGCCTTTTTAACCTTCTGAATGCCAGAGGGCTTACACCTGGGTGCACCCCTGGAAACCACATTTCAACTGTTTGACCAGGTAGAAAACACCTAGTCAAATGAAATGACCCTTCTGATCCATTTCCATTCTCTGTCAGGACCTGTGACGTTACTGACAATATGCCCCTGACACAGGTATTCCTGACAGACTCAGCTGGAAACCCAATGAGCAATCAGACAGTTATCCTCTAGATTTATACCGATCATTTCACTGGGACAGATGGGACTGTAGATTTCACCATTAACACCAACAAATTTTGCCTTTAAAGTTATGTACCATTAAAGTACAACCATCAATTCTAATGGGATTTATATGTATGTATATTTTTATTTATATGGCGCCACACAGTGTACGCAGTGCCTTACAATAGACATATGTTACAATAAATAAGAGGGGTTGAAATAAGTGCAACATTCATAGAAACAATGGGAGAGAGGTCCCTGCCCCAAGGAGCTTACAGTCTAAATGGGTAATAGGAGACAGACAATGGGGTAAGAAGATGTTAATTGCTTTGTAATTCTCTCAAAGCTTCTCTAGTATAAAATTAACCCCTTGGATGTTGGAAGCCTCACAGTAGATTGGGTACCTTTGTGACAGCCAAGGAGTGAAAACAACACAACCCTGCACTACGAATTTTTTGAATCTAACATACATTTGAGATATCAAAATGCTACCATTCTTGTTCAGGGTTTTAACTGCTTGAGGACCAGAGGGGTGCACAACACTTTGCTAAACAATGAACTGCACTCCCTTCTGATCCTCAAGGTGTTAACTCAAGTAAGCAATTTTCCCTTGAACTGAACGGGCAATATAAATTAGAAGACAAATGAATATCAATCCTGTTGTAAGGATTACTACTATACCACATGGAAAACAAACACAATGCAATTGATTCAAATGTGATTTTTTAACCCCTTGGGTGCTTTCTAATGCATTGGGGACCTCTCCTTCATTCAAGTGGTTATTTTTTTTTTTTTTTTAGTATTCTGCAATTATTTTGCCCCAAAATTGCTTCACTTTTCTCCTTACACATACACTTATATATTTTCTGCTATGCATTATCCAGCAATGTGACATGATTAATAAAAAAGTATATGCTGGATTCACTGTGTGTGTGTGTGTGTGTCTCACTCCGGTTCAGCACTCACTCTCACTCATCCCAGGGCCATCTGAGGTTGACATTTAGGGGAGCGACTGTGACAGTGACTCACACTGCCCACCTCACACTGCCCACCTCTTATTGCCCACTCACACTGTCCCACTCACACTGCCCACCTCATATTGTCCCACTCATATTTCCCACCTCACACTGTCCCACTCATATTGCCCACCTCACACTGTCCCACTCATTGACCCACTCATATTGCCCACTCACATCTCCCACCTCACACTGTCCCACTTATTTTTTCCCACTCACACTGCCCACCTCATACTGTCCCACTCATTGGCCCACTCATATTGCCCAATCACATTGCCCACCTCACACTGTCCCACTTATTTTGTCCCGCTCACATTGCCCACCTCACACTGTCCCACTCATATTGCCCACTCACATTGCCCACCTCACACTGTTCCACTCATATTGCCCACTCACATTGCCCACCTCACACTGTCCCACTCATTGGCCCACTCATATTGCCCACTCACATTGCCCACCTCACACTGCCCACCACACACTGTCCCACTCACACTGCCCACCTCATATTGCCCACTCACATTGTCCCACTATATTTCCCACTCACATTGCCCACTCGTATTGTCCCACTCACATTACCCCCTCCCCCACCTCTATTTCTCCCCCATGTACTTCTTTCTCCTCCATGTACTTCTTTCTCCCCCCTTGTACCTCTTTCGCCCTCCTTGTACCTCTTTCTCCCCCTTGTACTTCTTTCTCCTTCTTGTTCCTCTCTTTCTCCCCCATGTACTTCTTTCTCCTCCATGTACTTCTTTCTCCCCCCCTTGTACCTCTTTCTCCTCCCTTGTACCTCTCCCCCCCGTGTACTTCTTTCTCCTCCTTGTGCCTCTCTTTCTCCCCCATGTACTTCTTTCTCTTACCTTGTACCTCTTTCTCCCCAATTGGGCCTCTCTTTCTCCCCCATGTACTTCTTTCTCCCCCTTTTGAGTCTTTCTCCCCCATGTGCCTCTCTTTCTCCCCCTTGTGTCTCTTTCTCCCCCTTGTGCTTCTTTCTCCCCCTTGTGTCTCTTTCTCCCCCTTGTGCCTCTCTTTCTCCCCCATGTACTTATTTCTCCCCCTTGTGTCTCTTTCTCCCCCTTGTGCCTCTTTCTCCCCCCTTGTACTTCTTTCTCCCCCTTGCACCTCTCTTTCTCCCCCATCTACTTCTTTCTCCCCTTTGTACCTCTCTTTCTCCCCCATGTACTTCTTTCTCCCCCTTGTGCCTCTCTTTCTCCCCCATGTACTTCTTTCTCCCCCTTGTGCCTCTCTTTCTCCCCCATGTACTTCTTTCTCCCCCATGTGCCTCACTTTCTCCCCATGTACTTCTTTCTCCCCCATGTGCCTCTCTTTCTCCCCCATGTACTTCTTTCTCACCCATGTGCCTCTCTTTCTCCCCCATATACTTCTTTCTCCCCCTTGTGTCTCTTTCTCCCCCTTGCACCTCTCTTTCTCCCCCATGTACTTCTTTCTCCCCTTTGTACCTATCCTTCTCCTCTTTGTACCTCTTTTTCTCCCCCATGTACTTCTTTCTCCCCCTTGCACCTCTCTTTCTCCCCCATGTACTTCTTTCTCCCCTTTGTACCTCTCTTTCTCCCCCATGTTCTTCTTTCTCCCCCTTTTACCTCTCTTTCTCCCCCATGTACTTCTTTCTCCCCTTTGTACCTCTCTTTCTCCCCTTTGTACCTCTCTTTCTCCCCCATGTACTTCTTTCTCCCCTTTGTACCTCTCTTTCTCCGCTTTGTACCTCTCTTTCTCCCCCATGCACTTCTTTCTCCCCCCATGTACCTCTTTCTCCCCCCTTGTAACTCTTTCTCCCTCCATGTACGTCTCCCACCTGTACCTCTTTCTCACTTGTGCATCTTTCTCTTCTTCTCCCCACTGCCCGCACTGATGACATCCGGGGAGGAACCATGTCAAAAGCAGAGACGCAGAATAGAGGAAGAAAATACTAGTTTGCTCCATGCTGTGTCTCCGTGCTGTCATCAGTGCGGACAGGGGGAAAGGCTGCTATTTGAGATTAGCGCATGTGGAAAAGAGCAACATGTAAACACACCCACATGAATATGACAATGGCTAATTTACCTGCATTTCCATATGCAAATAAGCCATTGTCGAGCAAAACCATAAACCTGTCAAAGGCATGGTGGATTCAAGGTGATGTCTGTGGATTGTGGCAGATTAGTGGCAGATTCATAGGGATATGATGGTGAAGACATCTCAGTACATACTGCCAATATGCCATCAACACAAATTTGCCACCATATCCCCACCCTGGCCCCTTATCACCCTTTAGTGTATCTCCCATCTGGTGTCCAGATATTTTATCTGGTGTCCAGACTGTTTTTCTATTGCATTCTGTGGGATAGATGAGCCACTGGCTACAGTGTTCTGAAAAATATGATAGGACCTGCTCCACCAGTTAGTGACCATTTGAAATGTAATCATTTTTAAATAAAGCAACTGATAGTGGTGGAAGTACCCGAGTACTCACCAGAAAAAAAACATTACAATATATGATTTTCATTACAAAGCTTTACTGATAATGTAAGCTAAATGTTTGACTTTGTGTGTATGATTCTAAGTGGAGCAGTTCTGAAAGGAAACTAGTTGCACTATCTGCACAAATAAAATTCCTCAGATCTATTTAAATGGGGGGGGGGGTAATCATTATAAAAGGTCTACATTGCAATGCATGTATACCCCTCTGGAAGTCAAAGGGTTAAATCCTTGCAAATTTTTACACTTTCTCCTATGGTGCAGTTAGTGTGCACCAGGATTTTTCCCAATCACAATATTGTAGTATTAAAAAAAGAAATTAATTGCCCCCAGTGACATCTCTCAAACCTTTATGGTTTGAGAGATATTCACTTACAAAGTTACCCCCTCACTCACCTTTCCCTGAAGTCAGCGTTGTAGTTGACTGCAGGGGAAGCCTGTCCTACGATCATCCGGCAGCTCTGCAGCAGAGCCGAGATCGTGATAATAAAAATAAATCATTCACTTAAAAGGTCTTCTACGTTTGGTTGGTTTGGAAGCACACATAGAAGACCTTTTAAATGAATGATTTATTTTTTATTAACGCAATCTCTGCTCTTCTGCAGAGCCACAGGATGGTCGTATGATAGGCTTTCCGTGCAGTCAGCTACAACGCTGACTTCAGAGAAAGGTGAGGGAGGGGGGAACTTTGTGAGTGAATATCTCTCAAACCATAAAGGTTTGAGAGATGTCACTGGGGGCATTTAATTTCTTTTTTTTTAGTACTACAATATTGCGATTAGTCATTTTTAAGTATTACTATCCCTTTAATCCTTTAATGCATACAAGTCACATACACTTTGCGCACAGAATGGACAGAGAAATGATGATGACCAACAACATTATTAGTAAGGGTCAGCATAACTTTATGAAGAATAGATCATGTCAAATTCATTTATTGCATTCTACAAAAGGATTAATAGGAATTTGGACAGGGGCATTGCTATAGTAAACTGAACCATTTCAAGTTGGTCTAAAGTTGTAAGTGGGGTGCCACAGAGTTCAGTCCTGTGCCCAAAGCTTTTTAACTTTTATTAACTTATTAATGATCTAGAAGTGGGTATTAAAAGTAATGTTTTAAATGTTTGCTGTTGACACTAAGCTATGTAAGGAAATACATACAGAGAAAGATGTATTCTCTGAAGAAATATTTAGATAAACTTAGTGAAAGGGCAGAAAAGTGGCAGATGACATTTAATATAGATAGATGTAAGGTTATGCATTTGGGACTGAAAAAAAACATGCTACATATACACTAAATGGGAAGCTACTCGGGGAATCCCTCTTTTGAAAGAAAGATTGTGAAGTACTAATAGACAATAAACTTCACAGCAGTGTGCAGAGTCACTGAGCTGCTGCAAGAGGGAATAGTGTACAATCATGTATGTATATGGGTATACGTATACAGGATGGGAATTTAATTCTACCTTTGTACATAAATCCTTGGTAAAGCCTCATCAAGAATATGGATTACAGTTTTGGGCAACACTTCTTAAAAAATAGTACAACTAAAGTAACCAAATGGTAATGTATATATATATATATATATATATATATATATATATATATATATATATACATATATTTCCCTGCAGCCCAAACAATGGACCACCAGTCACTGGATCTGAAAGAATCTAAATTACACAAACAAAATGGCTTAACACTGAAAACAACCAAAAGTCCCAGTTTTAGATTATTTGTTCTAATTAAAGATGAGCGAGCACCCCGATGCTCGGGTGCTCGGGTGCTCTGACCGAGCACCCCCTGATGCTCGAGTGCTCGGCCGAGCACCCGAGCCCCATTCAAATGAATGGGAGCACTCGAGCATTAAACCAGGCACCCCCTGCTCTGATGAGCGGAGGGTGCCTGGTCAATGTCCCCCTTCATCTCCGCTATGCCCCTCTTCCACAATGTCCCCCTTCATCTCCTATGCCATAGCGGAGATGAAGGGGGACATTGTGGAAGAGGGGCATAGCGGAGATGAAGGGGGACATTGTGGAAGAGGGGCATAGACTCTATGCCCCTCTTCCACAATGTCCCCCTTCATCTCCGCTATGCCCCTCTTCCACAATGTCCCCCTTCATCTCCTCTATGGCATAGGAGATGAAGGGGGACATTGTGGAAGAGGGGCATAGCGGAGATGAAGGGGCACATTGTGGAAGACGGGCATAGCGGAGATGAAGGGGGACATTGTGGAAGAGGGGCATAGAGTCTATGCCCCTCTTCCATAATGTCCCCCTTCATCTCCGCAATGCCCCCTTCATCTCCGCAATGCCCCCGTACCTCCATTCCCTGGTGGTCCAGCGGAGCGTCTTCGGATCTGTGCCTCTTCCGGCACAGATCCTCTTCACCCGAGCATGTCGGGCGAGCACATGGCGGTACTCGTACGAGTACCGCCATGTGCAGAGCAGAGCGATGCTCGAGCCGATCCGAGCATCGGCCGAGCACGCTCGCTCAACACTAGTTCTAATCCTTACCTGCCTCCTATTACCTCAAATCTGCACTCCAGATTTCTTACCTGTTTCTTGGTACCTGGACATGTCCCTGTGTGGACACTCACTACAGGAAGCTCTGTTGTCATGCCCCTCTAGCTCCTACCTCCATGTCCCAGCCATCCGCCTCTGCTGGGGCTTCCCGGATGCTCCGCGATCACTGAGGAGGCTGAAGCCGCTGCCTCAAGAAGCGGCGTCTGCCCGCGGTCGCGATCGCGATGGAGCGGTAGGCCTAAGCCATGGCCTAAAGTTGAAGGAGTCTCCAGGGAAGGTATCCACAGGGTGCCCAGATCAAACCATGGTGTTGTACACCTGTAGGGGGGAGGTGAAGCCTGCTTCTCTCATCAACTGTCCACCAATAGTGTGCCTCCAGGTAAACAGTGAGGCCGGTGCTGTGGTTGCACACCCCTCTGTTGGCCAATCCAGTGAGAGGTTTGTTCAGCAGAGGGGAGGAGTGAAAACCCATCACACTATAAAAACCCCTCAGGCTGTGTCCAGTTTGCTTCAGTGTTCCAGAACGTTGGTTCCTGTGTGCTCTAAGCTTCCAGTGCTCAGTGCCTCCTTCCTTGCTTTGCTTCAGACCCTCTGCTGGATTTCCCATTGCCTGACCTTCTGCTTGCCTTCTGGACTTCCCTGCTAGCCTGTTTCCTGAACTTGGCTGGTTTTACTGATTCTGCTTGATTGCCGCTTGCCCTGATCTTCTGAACTGTTCCTGACTCCCGTGCTGTCATTCTTACCTAGGTGTTCTACCGGTATCCCTTTGTGGATCACCTGGTAAAGTTGTCTGGCAAGAGATAGCATTCCCTGCTCCTACGCTCCAACCATAACAAGCCTGACATCTGTCTTCATTTCCAGACCCTCCTACTAGTGTGGTTTTGCATGGGCTTGCACCTTCCTGCACATCCACTCTCTCTTCCGAAAGCAAACTACCATCAGGTAAATGGTAGACAGTGACATGGATTAGCTTTTTGACTACAAGTTAGGTACAACCCAAGCATTAAAGTGTTAGTAATGTCTGAAAAAAACTTTTCTGCATTTAGAAGAGCTTAAAAAGCTGATCTAAATGCAAAAAAAACACATCTCTCAAACCGCTATGGTTTAAGAGATACGGGCGTTTAAAGTTTGATTTCTCCTACTGACAGCTGTAAAGCAGGAGATTCGTGTCAGTCGACACGCTGGCGCTTGAGAAGTGCCGAGATCTCGTTACTTACACAGAATCCCTTCATTGGAATGGTCTAAAACATGTGCCTAGTGTTCAGGCACACGTTTTAGACCATTCCAATGAAGGGATTCCGTGTAAGTAACGAGATCTCGGCACTTCTCAAGCGCCAGCGTGTCGACCGACACGGATCTCCTGCTGACAGCTTTACAGCTGTCAGTAGGAGAAATCAAACTTTAAATGCCCGTATCTCTTAAACCATAGCGGTTTGAGAGATACGTTTTTTTGCATTTAGATCAGCTTTTTAAGCTCTTCTAAATGCAAAAAAAAGTTTTTTTCAGACATTACTAACACTTTAAGATTAAAATATATGATTATTATGACTTCCCATATGCCACCTAATTATTTTGAAGTTCCAGTCTGCCATGCTTCAAAGTAATGACTAGCCACATTATAAATATGTCAAAACATAAATACATAAACACAACAGTTATGAAACCATAATAAATATCTTAAAAAATATTTTTAATTTAGCTCAGAGTTTGCATTTTGTACATAGCTTCTAGAAAATCTACCTCTCACTGGAAGCCATTAACACCTGCAATGAAAACATAATTAAACATTTTGCAGTGGAATATTTACTTTCCATGTAGAAACAATACCTCAAAACTGCCAAAAATGATAAAATATTCTAAATCATTTGTGTATGTTTGTACAGAGCAAATTACTGTTCATATGTTTGAATGACACTGGATGTTACGCTGCCTAGTGAAATTTGCACTCAGCCATAACACGTAACATGAATATGACTCATTAATTTTAATTAAACCTGTTTTTCTTTCTAAAATTCTGCAAAGAATGCTGCCATGAGAGATATTATAAGGACTAACATTTATATGATCTTGAGATGTTGTCACCAGGGACAGTCTCTGGTGATTCTTTTTAATGTCTTGAGGAAGAGATAGCAGAAATGAACAAACTAACTATTCATTGTGTGTTGCCATACTTATTGCACGTGTTTCCCCATGAGTTTAGGATTGCTGATACAATTATAGTTGACAACTGTTCCATGTTCCAGTTACATTCCTTACCAAAATAAAGCATTAAAAGCAGATTTAACCCTTTGAGCACCAGGGGGCTACACACTGCATTGCTTCGCATTGCATTGTGTACAGAGGCATAACTAGAAGCCACCAGGCCCTGGTGCGGAAATTGCCATGGGCCCCACTGTCCACATTGCCCCCCATTGCCCCCAATCTTCCAATTGCCCCCCGTTGCCTCCAATCTCCACATTGCCTCCCCATTGCCCCCAATCTTCATATTGCCTCCGCATTGCCCCTAAGCTAATACCTCCCTGGTGGTCCAGCAGCATGGTAGGAGAGGTCTGTGCCTCCTTCGGCATAGACCTGTATACAGCTTGAGCTCCTGCATGGTCGACTCTTCAGTAATGCAGAGCGCTGGGAGATGATGTCATCTCCCAGCGCTCTGCATTACTAGAGCGCAGAAGAGGCTACACAGCTGCTTGTGCCTCTGCTAGTTGTGAGCGGGGGGTTGCAGGGGACGACCGGGCCTCTGGAGTGATGGGCCTGGTCGCAGGTGCGACCCCTGAGACCCCCATTGCTACACCACTGATTGTGTACCACTCTGGCACTCAAAGGGTTAAACACACTTTCTCTGAGTCAATACGAGTAAAAAAATTGCATATAGATAGGCAATCAGTAAATATTTTGGTGAACAGAAACGTTACAAAAATCCCTCCACCCTACAGCATTCAGTGCCTATATTATGCACTTCTATAAACATTTACATACCTGAAGCAGATCAGAAAACCTGTGTCCAGAAGGTAGTATACAGCTTATGAGAACATGTCCTGCAGATACTTTATAAAGTCCAAACCTACACTAATATGAATCTATTATCTTATGCTTGCTTTTTTAACACCAATTATACAGCAAAGCATGGTTTGGAAATGCATGAGCCAATCAGCTTATCTAGATAGGTCTCCAACACATTGTGAAGCATTCAAGAGGTTAAAAGTCTCATTTAAATCAATGGGGATTTGGGGAATTTTTAATTGTCCTGTACAGAGCACTTGCTTTGCTCCTAAACTAATACTTTTTTCCTTTTCTGCATACGGCCAAATGTACACCTGAAAAACTTAATGCATTTTAGTAAGAAACCCAGACTCTCCTAAATACTAATCTTATAGTGACATTTTTTTCCAATGATTGTGGTGATGTACCAATTGCTGCTAATATACGTGACTTTGGGTCATATTTATAAGGAAGCAAAGTCAAGTTTATAGATATGTTTACCTGAGAATATTTTCAGAAAATGTGTTAACGAGAATTTTTTTCCACATACATAGCTTATAATAATAATAACTAGTATTTATATAGCGCCTTTCTCCCAGTGGGACTCAAGGCGCTTTCAGCGCACGCTCTCGGAATTAACCAAATCGGCAGCTGAAATAATAGATGTTATTATTACCCATTTAATGGGGCTCATTTATCGACCTCGGAAGGATGAAGAGCTGAGTTGACCCTGCTGGGAACCAAACCTGCAACCTTGAGGTTGGAATAGGCTCCATAGTCAGGGACTTTGCCACTGAGCTATCTCACCAGCTTGGGTTCTCTTACTGTATACTTATATTATCTGGCGTTAATCTCTAAAAATCCACTGTTTTGGTGCAATTAGTGAATGTCTTTATACATAAGCTGTGACAATTCTTATTTGGACAAGATCATTTTACTCCATTTTAAAAAATAATTCAACTGACAGGAATTAACTGACAGGAATTAGTACTTAGTAAAAATGTTACTTAACGTTTATATGTATCTTTACATGACTTTTACTGCAATTTAACAGACACTGCCTTTATTCCTCTGAATCTGTACACCCCTCCCCCATTACAAATCATAAAGTGTATTGCAGTAATCTGGGGCTAGATTTTATTGCAGGTGCTAAATGTTAACACCCGTTTTATGAAACTTTTTCCTGTTGAAGACTATGGGGAACACTAGAGATAGAAGCAGAGATAGGATTAGCACCTGTAAGAGAATCCAGACCCTGATTGTCCCCTAGTTATCCCAAATATACACATCGTTGTTCGAACAAAAGCAGTGCAGAATACAGTATACATCAGTTATCCAACATTGAGTGCCCCCCTTAAACATATTAACCCCCCTTTGAAATTCGACTTACAGTGCTTTCTTTCACCACTTTAATTCTACGAATATTGGTCACATTCCACATTTTAACCCTTCCCCTTCAAAATTTGAGGTACAGTGCTCCCATGACTTTCTTACACCATTTAAATTCAACCAATATTGCCCCCCCTTTGACACATTAGCTCCTATATCCTATCCTATTTAAATGTCGCCCTCTACTGGGAGTCCATAAAAATAGCGTGTTCAAAATGTCCCAAGAAGCTTAATGGCAAATTCATTTTGTCAATTTCAGCATGTCGGACATTTCTAGTGAGTGGAAAACTAAGAGCAATCTTGGAAATACATGAATATAGCTACATCTAAGTTTACCACAACACTGTCATATGCATGGATAATACAGAAAACTCAGAATAATGTACTTGTTAGGGCCATACAGATAGTGTACTTTCCCTAATGAACCAATGTTGTATTACAGGAGCCTACAGATATTTTCCTGAACACCTTGACAATACATGAGGATACAAGGTTTTATAGTTTCCCCACTATCTAGGTTTGAACTGCAGGACATACATGGGATATGTTTTTTACGTACAACACTTGGAGTAATGCAATTTATATTTGAGTAGCAATGTATGAATGAGCTTATGTATCTTCCATCTACATGCTAATATCCTAATAGTTTGATGCTTGGGTTACAATAATTTATGGGGATCTGTGTACCAATACTGAAACTTCACTACTAATATGTTTCTGCTCTGTGTTTTATATTATGCTGTTGTGGCTGTGCGTTAATATGAAATATTACGTTGATATTTTGTTTTCTGATTAGTACTTCACCATATAAAGACATAACATTGCACTGAACCGAGGGAGTCTGAGACAGGAGTTTCCCTTCGCTATGATCATTACTCACCACTAGGCTGTATCAATAAGCTGCACGCATTCTAGAATAAGGATGTTGTTACCTCATTTGACCGCACTGCTTCTCTAATGGTCCATATTTCTGTCTCTTCCCAATCATTGGCCACTTAGTTAATGATGTCCAGGGCACACATTATTATGACATATTACATTCTTAACCCCTCTGATGCCAGCAAGTACAGGTACCCCAACTAGGTACATAAATTATTATAAACCAAGCATCAAACTATTCGGATATCAGCATGTAGATGAAAGATACATAAGCTTATTCATACATTGCTACTCAGATATTTCCAAGATTGCTCTTAGTTTTCCACTCACTAGAAATGTTGACATGCTGAAATCGACAAAATGAATTCGGCATTAAGTTTCTTGGACATTTTGAACATGCTATTTTTTATGGTCTCCCAATAGAGGCCGACATTTCATGTAGGATAGGATAGGATAGGGGAGCTAATGTGTCAAAGGGGGGCAATATTGGTTGAATTTAAATGTTGAAAGAAAGTCGTAGAGCACTTTAAGTCTAATTTTGAAGGGGAAGGGTTAAAATGCGGAATGTGAACAATATTCGTAAAATTAAAGTGGTGAAAGAAAGCACTGTAAGTCAAATTTTAAAAAGGGGGGTTAAAATGTCAAAGGGGGGCACTCTGTTGGATTTTGATAATGTGGGGAATATATCAAACACTAAACTTGATCTTTCTGTCGTCAAATGTATGCCTATTTCCTTGGACTTTGACATTTTTTGTGTTGTTTTTTTTGGCGGTAGTTGAATAAAAGCAGACAGCGCCAGTTTTGTTACTACTCTGAAATGTGCTGTCTATGCCAGTTTTGTTTTGCTGTGGTTCTGCAATAGAATACCGACGTAACACGTTTGCAAAATTCACGCTGCTTGTTTTTCTTGTAACGCCGGTTTTAGCGCTGGGAATAGAATCGAGCCCTGAGACTGATGTACTAAAAGGAATTGGATCAATCCTGGTGTAAATCAAAATGCACCTAATGGGGACAAGTCTACATTTTCCAAATTCCCACAGTTTTATTAAATTGGGCTTTTAACTGCTTGAATTCTAGAGAGTTCTCCAATGCAATGTTTCCGAAATGCAATTATGACCCCTACTTTCAGGGAGTTAAATGATCAATTTAAAACAATTGAGACTTGCATCTATCTCCTGTGGAGTAGTTAGTTTACCCCTGAATTGCTCTATTTCTTCTTACTACATCAGCCTCAATGAATAAATACTGTTAAAGGAGAAGTAACACCTCCCATTAATAGCCCCTACTTACATTACTATGTCCAGAAAATCCATTGAGCTTTTGTTCAAAACATAACATCTCCATTCAGTCCTGTTTCTCAGATATATGGAGGCGGATGTGACAGTTACTGACTTTTTAAAAAACTTTAACAGCCAGAGTGAAGCATTGTAAAGCAATACATTACACACACCCCACAGGGTTAAAGGACTGATTCCCAAGTGAAGTGGGAAGAGTCTGTATCCTGGGATTTTGTGATCATCTCCATCAACATGACATCGAAGACTGATTGAAGATATTGGGGGAAAGTCACTAAGCAGTGATAAAGAGGTGATAAAGTAAAGATGACTTCACTAGTTTATCACTTCTCCAGTTCCTATATTATTCTATGGAGCCAATGCACTAAGATCTCCAAAATTGAAGAGATCTTAGTACATAGGCTCTATAGAAGAACATAGGAACTGCAGAAGTGATATCACTGGAGAAGTCATCTCCACTTCATCACCTCTTTATCGCACCTGAGTACATCTCCCCGTTATCTCTTGACCAAAGGAACAAGGATGTGCACTTCTATATAACTAAAATAGCAAAACTCTGCTTTGATCTGATACCTTCAGCTGTATCTTTAGCTACTGTATCCCACAAATGATTGCCTGTGTGTCATGTATAACTGTATAATAGCTATCATCATATAGAAACAATTTGCTAAAATGCATTTTGCTTTTGCTTTTAACTTCTGTTTCAAAGGAAGTAAAAATACCAGCACTCATACTGACACATTTTTAATCATTTATATTTTTCATATAAACTATATATTGTGTATTTTTTACTTTTCTTGCATTCCATCTTTATTATTGATGAAAAAAAAGATTAACATAAAGCTTCTTTGAAGTGAATAAGGAAATGATGAAATTGCATAGAAATGTGATATATAAATTCAGCATTTTCACATTCAGTACAACTCATTTTCAAGAGAATGTTTTATCCAGGGACTACATAAATAAACAATGTATCCTCCAAGGTTTCAGGAAGGTAAACTGTTCAAGTTGTAAAATGCAGAGCTGTATAGTGTAAAGTACAATCAAACTAAGAAGCAATCTAGCGGGGAGCAGTATTAATAAATGCATACGCAGTACCAGAATGCACTTGACACTTAAAAGGAACATTGGTTCATCCTGTGATTTTGCAATCCATAGGAATTAGGAGCAAAGGTGAAATAGAAGGTTCTCAGGAGACATGAATGTATACAGCAGATTTCAATATCAAGGGTGTTGAAGGACATTTCAATTGACTTTAATGAAATAGTGCAATAGTTTGAAATATGTGGGGTCAGGAAGGAATATCTTATTTTTTTATCTTATGAAACAAAAATGGAATTTGTTTCTATAAGGTTCTGAGACTTCATCTCAATTAATAACAATATAGCATTTGAATCATATGAAATTCTATGGATTGACCTTGATGAACTCTTCTTTATCTGATCCACAATGACAGAGAATGTCAAACTCTTAAACAATGGACCATATTTATGAGAGCAAACTGGAGTTATTTTGAAATAAACCAAATGCATCATAGGGGACAAACAAACATTCCTTTCAAATTATATTGGGTGATTAACCCGTCGAATGGTAGAGAGGTATCCAGTGCATTGTGAAGCAATGCATTTGAGACCTCTCAGCATCCAAGAGGTTAAAAAGCTCTATTCAATTGCATAGGTATTTAGGAATTTTTATTCTGTCCCCTATGGCACAGTTGTTTTACTCCAGAACAACTTCAGAAGGGCCTATGAGCCATATTCAAGGTACTAAAGAGGAGGAAAACAAACACGGAGGAAATAAAACTGCCCACTAGTATAAATTGGGCTTTAAACCCCTTGAACATCAGAGACATTGCCAACTAATTGCTTTGCAAAGCATTGGAGACTTCTCTATCATTTAAGGCAAGGCTGTCCAAGTTCAGTCCTCAAGGGCCACCAACAGTACAGGAAGGATCTCCCTGATTAAGCTCAGGTGAGTCAGTCAATGAATGAGTCACTGATTAACTCACCCGTGTTTAGTCAGGGAAATCCTTACATCCTGGTCTGTTGGTGGCTCTTGAGGACTAAACTTGGACAACCCTGATTTAAGAAGATAAACTTCCCATTTAAATCAACTTAAATTTGGGTTTATTTTTATTTGTCCCCTATGTTGCTCTAGAATTGCAACTCATTAGATTCTTGCAATAGGGTCTTTATTTTCCTCTTAACGCACTAGGGTTGGAACAGAATTTGTGGTATTCATAAAAGTATTTAGATGGAAGTAGACAATTACAGTTTGTGCTTCATTTAATCATCCCTTACAGAATTTGCCAAAACTTTACAAGCTCTTGGCATCTATGAAACCCTTAGCCTTATGAAAAGAATGTTTTAATTAAGTACAGTAGAAGACTTAGTGCTTGTTACACTGAAGCATTATGTTAACATGGGCAGGTGTACTGGTGACATTTAAAAAGTCAAAAAGCCCCTTCTTTGATAAAGAGTAACCTTTCCATGAAACATCAATGCCAGAGAAGCATCACTCAACTCTGGCCTTCAATATATTTTATGTGTCTTTTAAATTCACCAACTCAGACCAAGGTCTAGTGTTTAAATCCTTTCAGAAAAACACATCCAAAAAGGGTAGACACATTGAAATAAACCTTCATATTTTAAAAGGATAGACACCTAAAGGTCACATCTGAAGAAACCATTTAGGCAGCCTTGAAATGCCTAACAAATGTGGATATTACTACAGAGTTTCTGCTGTAAAAATAAACGCATTTCTTAGAAAACAAATAGAGAGGGCGACCCTTGAAACATTATTAGCTGAACATTTACATGTAGCATTTACAGGATTTTACATATTATTGATGTTTAACAGTATATGTTTGTTATATATTTACATTGTGGCTGATATTGCAACCCAAACAGAAAAGTTCTGAAGTAAACCAACTGCTCAGAAGACAAATAAACTTTCTCAGAATTCCCATTACTTTAAATGGGACTTTAACTCTTGAATGCTATGTCACTCTAGCAATCAAACGTTTAAATGTTCCATTAAGTGATAATTCTTTATTTATTCCCCCTATGGTGCATCTGTATTCTTCCACATTTGTTCACTTTTTGCTGAGTACAGTAGCCTCTGTTGGGGGAGCGTACATATCCACCAGTGCATCTCATCTGGCAATAACCTCCATCTCCTACACTTTGGGGTGGGCAATAGAGTGTATGATCACTTTGGTGCATAGAGATTAAATACACACATGCTCCTCTGTCATTACGACTGTACATTGCATTAACACTTTAACCCTTTGAGTGCCAGAGGGGTTCTCAACACATTGCAGAGCAATGCATTGAGTACCCCTCTAGCACTGAAAGGTTTAATGACAGTAAGCCCTGAAAACATGCACTATAGCATATGCAAGGAAATGGTGTACATTTATACCATTTCTTCTGTGCTTTACTAACATATAGGAGGCCATGCACTAATAAAGGTAGATTGAAACTGAGTGCATTATTAATGAATAAATAATTCTGCTCAATGCCCAGTGTGCAGCTAGGTACTAAAGCTTCATAGCTACATAGGAAGAGTTTGAACTTCACACTGGTGGTATAGCCAGCCCTACCTTAGTGAATTTTGTGCAAGAGAAACAGGCAGACCATATGCCTATTCCCTTGCCCCTGGATCAGGCAATAAAAGTCATAACATTCCCCCCACAGTGTCCCCCCACTGCGGGTCCTTCCATAAATAACCTAAAACCTGCTGCCACGTATATATGTACAAGAATTTAGGTTTATGTAAAGCACAGAACATGCCCTTGAGTAACCTCAACACTCAGCCAATCACATTGTAGAAGAAGAGATTGCACATGAATGAAATGTGGCCCCTTCCTATTGTACAGTTGCACCTTTCTTCCCATATAAAGATTCAGAGGAAATTATTCCCTACCATTGGTACAAGTTCACCTTACCCCTGATATTATATATGTATAATGGTCTGTCAGTTCTTTAGTAACAACAATAAAGAAAGGGCAAGAGTTTCAAATATACTTAAAAATTGTACAGAAATATAAAAAGTATGATTAGTAACAATGTATGTCATCATTAGTAAATTTATTATAACTACCAGAGTATAATTAAATATTATGCTTCTAATAAGAAGAGTTTTACATACCATTAGACTTGCCGATATATAGGCGTTCTCTCTCTCGCTCTCTCTCTCTTTCTCTGTCCAGAAAAATATGTCACTCCTATCATCTTATATAAGGTAAATTATAAATACACTTTACCACACCTTTTCTCTTGTTTCAGCACACTGCACTAGTTTATAGATATCTTACAGACATCAATGCTCATATAGTACACCACCTATTTAATTTAGTACATTGTGCACTAGACTTATAGGCTTAAACAGGGTTACAACCACTTTCTAGCATTAGGCATGCAGTAGCATAAAAAGAGGCTAACCTAGCACATTACAGATTAGGCAGGATATGTATAAACCATAAATATATGATAAAATCTTCTGGACAAGTCTAGACACTACATGCCCTTGCAAAGTATAGACAAACTTTCTTTACAACGTGTTCTTGAAATTACGTTTATACACATTGTTGTATGAAAATCAGTATTTTAAACAACATAATGAATTTAACTATTACATTCTCAGAACCTAGTTTTACTGATTATAAACAGTATTGATTATAAACAGTAATTGAATGCCCATGAGACTCCAGCTAACCATTAGAGCAGTAGTTCCCAAACCATGTCCTCAGGGCCCACTAATTGTCTAGGATTTAAAGATTTCCTCGCGAAAACGCAGGTGAGTTAATTAGAGGCTAAGTGAGTCTGATTAAGTTGCATGGGATCTTCAAAAATGGAAAGCCTCAAATCCTGGCCTGTTAGTGGTCCCTGAGGGCATGGGTTGGGAACCAATGGGTTAGAGGAAGGGGTCACATCTTGAGTCTGATTGGCCATTTCTACAATGTGATTGACTGGTAGGGGAAGTTACAGTGGGGTATATTCTGTCCTCCACACAACACCACCTCATTGTATAATAGCCAATCCTTATTCATTTCCCCACAGTATCCTGGGCAGCAGCAAAGTAAGAACTGTGAGGTGGGGGGGGGGTTATTTTATTTTTGGCCCTATTGAAAGTGGCAATGGGTTTTTGTTTTTTTTTCTTAATTTATGGAAGAGACTGCAGCAGAACACCAGTGCTTTGACCCTTTCCTTGGATTTTTTCTTTGAATTAATAATACATCAATATGTGTTTCTAAGGCTAACTATAGAAGACGTTGAAAGGGGGAAGGTACACTGTATTGTATAGTAAAGCTATTAATGAGAAAAGTTAGGAGAGAGAAGGGGCCACTTTATTAGGCCATTCTGGTTAATATTGGGACAAGATGTGGGGGGCATTATGTTGGGTATTATGGCTATTATTTGGAAAAGTGGGAGAGTAAAGGGGGCATTGTGTGAGGAATATTATGGCTATCAATAAGAAAAGCCTAGAGTATCAAAGGACTTTTAGCTAGTAGAGTAGGGGGCCCTAGACCACTTCATTAGCCTCTGTTGAATTAATATGGTGGTTTATGTTAACTTCACTTCTTTGTTCTGGTCTTTCAGTGAATTAAAATGGGGTATACAGACCGCATATTAATTTGCTTACTTTAGATCTGCTAAAAAATAGGGGTTGAATATGCCCCATATTTCTTTTTTATTTAATTCATTAATGGAGAGACCAAAAGTGACCACTTTGAACAAAAAAAAAAAATATATGTGGTCCAGGCCAGGACTCCATATTATTTTTAAAACAGCCATCCTTCTGTTTCAAACAGGATGGAGAAATGAAGGATAAGGATTTTTTAACTACAGAGCATTTCATCCTAATTGGATTGGGATGGAGATATGGGAATAATGTTATCCCACCACATTTTACTGAAAGGGGTAGTAATACTTAATTTTGGAAGTAAATAATATTGTATGTATTAATAAAATAAACAAAAGCATCTATGTATTTTTTTCCATAACTTGAAGCATTTAGGAGCAATTGCTTTCTAAAGTTTATCCCTCCTGCCCCCTTTTATCTACATCACCGCTCAAGCTGTCAGACTTGGATTCTGGTCTGAGGACTGGACCGATTGTCTGGAGAGTGAAATAGGAGTGGATAGGAAGGAATTCTCCAGACGATCCATCTGGTCCGCAGACCAGAATCCAAGTCTGACAGCATGATCTGTGATGTAGATAAAAGGGACGGGAGGGGTAAACTTTAGAAAGCAATTGCTCCTAAAGGCTGCAAGTTATGAAAAAAATATATCAATGCTTTTGTTTAATTTCTAATACATACAACAATGTTTATTGCCAAAATGAAGTATTACTTTCCCTTTAAGTAAAATGTGGGGGAGAACATTCCCATCTCTCCATCCCAATCCAATTTACTGTCAAAATGAAGTATTACTATCCCTTTAATGCAACTGAATAAAATATAGAGTAGACTGCAAAAAAACTAGCTATCTGGCCACTAGAGGGCACTTTTAATTTAAAAACCCAGAAGTTTAAACTGTAATAACTCCAGAAAGACGTGTCTCTCAGCAGAGATAGTACCCTTGTTATGTGTTTGTTTTTGTTTTGTTTTTTTGGGGGGGGGGTTCTAAGAAATCCCCACCATCCTCAGTTCCACTTAAATCAATACCACACCCAAAAGACACAAGTATAAAACTATGTATGATGTTGAGATCCTGAGGCATCATTTGCCCTAGAGATGTGAATAGCCAACGTTGAAGTTTCATGCTGGACTCCTAAGTTCCATGTCATTCCAGAATTGCTGAAGGAGTCCTGATTTGTGATTGTCATTGTATCTTAATATATTAATGTTATATTAAAATTGTGTTATTGCCTGTTAAAGGAAGAGTATATACTATATGCTTGTTCATAAAAGGTTGATAGTCAATACAACCTCTCCTGTGTGTTAATATTCCCTGTTTGTATAATTCCATGTAGTATTTTTGGGTGGGTAGTCTTTTCTGCAGAAGTGTTGGCCTAAGCTTCTTGTGTGAGTTTTTGTTTGTTTTTGTTGCTGCACTAAGCATGCAGTATTCGCATTCTGTCATGTGACTGTACAGGGGAAAACTTTCTTTGAAATGTTGGCAAGTATTTAAAGGGATAGTAATATTTCACAATAAAAGCAGCTCCATTTAATCTTCATAGTATTTGAGCCATAGAGAGTGTTATTTCAATACTGTTAGAGTTGTAGTTCAAGAGTAATTGAATGATAATGTATCCCCCTCCCACCCCTTTTAATGAGGTAACACTGATCTCCTCAGAGCAGCAAGACTGGCCAGATGGGATCTCAGGCAGGGGCAATCTTCAGTTAGCATAAGGGAAAATACTGAAAAACCTGTAAATGAGGGCAAGGCTTTCCTTATGTTCACAGTAAGGAGATTGTCCTTTGCTGTGAGCTGTCTGGTCTCAAGACCAGATTCCATATTTGAGGGGAGGTTGCTTACACTAGGTGAAAGGGGTGGGAGGGGGATACATTATCATTCAATTACTCGAACTACAACTCTGACAGTATTGAAATAAAATTCTCTCCAAATACTATGAAGCTCAATTGGAGCTGCTGTTTTTGTGAAACATTACTATACCTTTAATGAGCTACCACTGATAATGGTACATATTCAACAGGAATGTGTTTTCACCCTTTAAAGGATTAAAGAAAGGGCTCAAATTTTGTTATGACATAATTAATTTATATTAAGCAGCTCCTTTTTATTTCTTCTCAGTCCACTTTCATCCTGTTAATAAAAGATACAATAAGTAAAATGTCCTCCATTACTTAATTATATAAAATTCTTCATTTAAGTGTCTAGAAACCCTCTCATCTTGATCAAGAAGCTTTATAGACAAATGTGGTTAATTTGATAGATTTTTCTACAGAATAATTTTATTTTCACATCAGTTAATTTTCCACCCTTCCCTAGTTTTATGAAGTTAGTTATGGAAATAATACAGATAAAGAAAATTATTTAAAAAAAATTCTAGTTATAATGCAACATCCTATATAATAATTCGCTAGGATGTTTGTTAGGAGCCGTCATGCGCAGTAGAGACTGCTGCTCGCTGTACAGTCATGCGCAGTAGAGACTGCCCGCTCTGCAATCCTCTCTGTGTACCTTGGTCCTAGGAAGGCTCGCAGAGAGAACTACAGTGCGTTCGGGCAGTCATGACTGCAGCGCGGCCAGTGATAAGAGAGGATCCAACCACCAGCTGAGGTTGCTAGGTGGCACTGGGGCCCGTGTACATGGGCTTTCCAACTAGTTTTATATATACTGCAACATTTTATATATACTATAACTTGAGTACACTAATTTTCTAGGTCATCTCTTTAGATGTGAATGAGTTCCTGTGTTCTTGACATGAGCTATTTATCTTGATCATGTAGAGTAATAATGTTCTTCTGTCTTAATGAGACTGTACTGTCTTATTAAAGGGTAAATATGAAAACAATTCATTTCTTTGGTGCTTTTTCAGTTTTAATGATGCATGTGCACTAGTGTAACCTTTACCCCTTTTCTCTTGCTCATTAGACTTCTTCCATCCACTCATAGAAATACAGTCGTGTCACTGTCTAATGAGATTTAGAAACACTGGTTCAGTGGAAATGTCATTTTTAATGCTGGATTTTCTATGCATATAATGAATGTAAATATACTGATTGGTAATTTTAAGATACATTTAATTCAAGAATGATGTGTGCTATCCTATCGTCCTACAGCATGTTCTGTAACTGTTTAAATTTTCAGGACCCAGATATTTAAGGTTTTCAGTCAGGATGTTGTCACGGGAACAGAGATGTGTCTATCATGTCTACAAATGGGCCAGCTAAATGGACTGACCAGTTCAGTTTTAAGAACCCTTGGGTACATTTTAAATGGAGGCCCCCAAATGTAGGAGAACATTTAGGGTCTTTTCAAGTTTATTTTTAGCCTCTCTTTTCTGTTCTTCCTATTTGTGGGGAAAGCAGACAAATTTATGTTTTGTGTAACTCATCTGAACACAGTATTAAACAGATTCCTTCTTGTTGTGAATCCCAGTTGAAGCCTCTTGAAAAAAGAGGCCCCAGGAGAATATCAGGAACACCTATGTGTTAAAATACCCCTGGGAAGGGTCAGTGAAAGGTCCTGTTCCAGTCCCATGAAAAAATCTGCGAAAACCATGTGGTTGTCCACTTTTTCAAATAAAGCAATTAAAATCTTTGCCATATTCACCCAATGCAAAAAGATTTTCAATATTTTTTCAATGGCTAGAAGGGTTTCACCCCTTTAATCATGTTTTTTGCCTTTTCTCTATAAAAATGTGCCATTTTCCAGGAAACAAACCAAAATACAAGAAGCTTCACAGAGAGAGAGGTGCTAGGCTGTTGTGCTGTGAGTTAACAGAAAAACTGGGGCAGGAGATGCTCATAGTCACTGATATCACTATGAGCAAGTTTAATAATATTAGAAGAAGCTGGAAGGACCTGTATGTATCCAGTAAGTCTGAAGAGGAGGAAGTGCCCACCACTACCAACATAAAAGGGCCTGGATATCCTGGTTCTGCAGACCCAGTGATGGAAAATCCCCCTATATCACCCCTAGGGATCTTGGGGAAACTTGTGTCATAGGAGGAAGAAGAGGGTAGTAGTGTGAGCATGACAGGTCAGCTACCTGTGCCTGCTGTCAGTGCTGCACCTTCTGCCAATGCTGCACCTGCTGCCAGTGTGTCTTGTGATTCTCAGTGGGGGGAGGAGGAGATGATGCCAAGTGTGACAGCAGGGGACCCTAAGTCACACTCGCCATCCCCAATCAGTCCAGCCACTAGCACTACTACTAAGAAGGTCCAGCAGCTTGTACAGACTCAGATTGTTAGGAATAAAGGAGGAGTGATCATACCACTAGTGATGAGGAAGACTCCGGGACTGAAGTTGATGTGGTTGGTGTTAGTAGTAATATTGATGGTGAAGCAGCTGGTGGGACTAGCATTAGGGGAGTGGTAGAGGAAGTAATACAGAGTGGCCAGACTAGCGGTCAAGGAACCCCACAACATTCCCCTGGCTCTGGGAGTCCTCTTACCCCCATGGCATTATCCAGGTGGAAAATAATCCTGAAGAAGACAGAATTGTTGCCTAGTAGTAATAATACCATCGCCACCAGAAGCACAGATCAGCTGCCTGTGCTGATTCTGGTGCTGCCAGTCTGCCTTCTTCAAGTCAACAAAATATGGCCAGTGGGACATTAGGGCACCTTCTGTCACATTTCTCATCACCTCCTCCAACCAGTGTGACATCTGTAATAGAGCAGCAGTAGCACTGAGGAACTGGTGGGACTGGTGGTGATGATGATGGTGAAGAAGCTGGGGTGGAAGAGACATTATAGGCCTTTTTATCCCAAACCAAGAAGCAATGGGAGACAGGAATGGGGATGGAGATGGGTATTACCACCACCACCAGCTGTGAGCTTTTGGAATTTGAGGAGTTTGCTACTGCTCGAATTTCTGCTGCTCCTTCTGAGTTGCAAGGGCATCAGGATGCTGAGGAGCAGGATAGTGCGACACAGACCAGCGTGGACACAGTGGGAATGGGGTCAAGAAGTGATGTGAGACTAGCATAGGTTCCACTTTCCAGCACCAATACTGGACCCAGCTGCAATGCTGATTCAGACAGTGAAAGGAAATGTAGAGGAGATTAAGAAAAAGGCCATTCTTCATCTTTCTCCTCGCCCCGAGGTCCTGGGTGTGGGACTATTTTTCTATTGGGGCAGGCACTGTTCAGTCATCAACAATGGCACTGTACACAATTTGTGACGTCAGTTGAAAGGGGAAAGCAGGGAACGCACATTGGCACAACCATCCTGATATAAAGCATGAAACACAGACACCATGACATTTATGGGAAACATGTTAAATCCAAACAAGAAATTGGGCGCCGCTGTTGCTGTATCCCCTGACTGTCTCCAAAGGCAACAAGGAGGAAGACTAGAGAAACCCATCCTGAGCCTGAAAGTTTGATGGTGAGTGAAACACCTGGCTCGCCGTCACCTTCTTGCTCTAAGGTAAGTGCATCTTCTGGTGATCCATTCATCTTTACCTCCTCCACCGGTTGATAGCCATTCAGTAGATGCCAGGATCTGGCAGTTCATCTCCATCCACTGCACACTGTGTGATGCACTGACCACACATGCAGTGTGGTGGAGACTATGGCAACCGGGGCATAAAATGGCACTAGGGGGAGATTTAATCCCGAAGAATTTGCTAATTTGGTGGCTTCTTCATTATTATTAAAATGTCTGCAATTTGTCATGTGGACAAAGGGCATAGTGACAGCAGCATGGTTTCTGGTGGTATGATTTCACATTGGGGACCCTAAGCTTCACGGTGTTTGGTTCCAGTTATACCAGGTGTGAGTCCAGATGTGCCCATTGTTCCCAGCAGTTGCTGATGAGAAGCACAGTTCTTGCTCTCAAGGGAAAAAATTATGTTCTAACAATTCACCCCTGATTTTGGAGGAGGGGTAAGTGGAGAAGCACTATTGGCCAACTTCTTATTTTCTCCACATATACCTGAAGTGATGGGGGCTAGTTATGGTGCTGCTACTGCATCAGGTACATCACTGGAGCTAGTAGTGGCAAGTGGAACCTTCATCATCCATTCCCCATGTTACTGCTGGGTTTAAGCCCGTTTGCTTTGAGCTGCCTAATCATCCTGTTGCTTAAAAAAAACTCAGCAGCAGCAGCAAGAACAAATTCTACAATTACACCAGGGCAGGTGACACTGGCCATTACAACAAGACCATCTGGCACTAGGGCTTGTTCTTACAAAAAAAAAAAAAATGTGTGTGGGGGGGCTTGTTTCTAACAAGCCTAAGTTCTACAAAGCAATGTTTCCTTAGGCCTTGTGCCAAACAAGTTTAAGTGCTACAAATCAGTGATATATATATATATATATATATATATATATATATATATATATGTAAGAACAAAATTGCAGAGTTAGAGCTGTAAAGTAACATTACACCACCAAAAAAAATTAAATAAATAATAATAATCTAACCTATTCAGACTTAGATCGCTATGTTCCTACCAATCAGATAGGACAGATGGTACAGGCAGACAATAGAAGAAAGGAATAAGGAAAAGTGCTCTGTAGTGAATTGTCAAAAAATATGATTTATAATAGAGAGAGGTATAAAACCATAGAATGGAGTAACCATACAAGATAAGCACCTAACAGGAAAACGGGTGACACAGTATAGAATTAATATTCACCCAGTGCTGCTATTAAAAGCTATACAAAAAATACAGTGGCAATAAACATAAAAAAATAATAACAAAATAACTAAAAATCTAAATATCAAAGCACTGATATATGATATTTGGATATCATATATTGGTGTACATATATTTAGGATTAGTGTCTTTGTGAAATATATAGTGCCATACATTAGGGTGACCAGACCTCACCTTTAACCGGGGACACATATGAAAAATGCATACCTCAGGGCTGCTTTGATTTCATGCAGTACTGGAATATGCCTATTTCCCACGTGTCCCTGGTTAACCCTTTGAGTGCCAGAGTGGTACGGAATGCATTGCTTTGCAATGCATTCCGTACCACTCTGGCACTCAAAGGGTTAAAGGTGAGGTCTGGTCACTCTACCATACATTCAATGGATTTTTTAATAACATATTTGCTGAACACCGTTCATGTTATGCGGCAGACATAATGGGCTGTTGGCATTAAAGTCTAAACAATGGTGGCATTTACCTGCCGGTATGCACTACAGCAATCAAAGGCTTTCATATACTGAAATGCAGCTACTGTCATTGAAGGCTGTACTGGAGGGTTTGTACATTCTCCCTATTGTCTGGACTGGCTGAATGGAGTTTTAGTCTAACAACAACCTCTTAATAAACTCCTCGGATGGAGATGTATAGAGCATCCAAGAAGGTAAATGCTTTGAGATCTGTTTGTCAAGCAGTAGAGATAGCAGTATATCTGATCTGCTATTCTTGTGTGCTTTACATTGTGATCGGTGGCAAAAAAATAAGCAGGTTTTTAACCCTCCGAGTGCCATTGTAGCACAATGCACTAGGATGCATTTCAGGCACTCAAAGGGTTAACATTGTACAAAATGGAAAAGAAGGCCACTTTCTAGCATTCAAGGGGTTAAATCATTTAAATCAGTGGGGATTTACATGTATCCCCTATGGTGCAGCTGGTTTGCCCCACATTTGCCCCACATATACTTCACTTCTGTTGAACATAACGCCCTTAGATGAAATGAGAGGTTACTTAGCACATTTCTTGCGATACTGATGAACAAACATACAGGGTCATATGCAAAAAGAGGAGTCATTCTGGAGCAAACCAACTGCATTATGAGGTTTTTAACCCAGTGAATGACAGTGAAGTCTTCAATGTGTTGCTTCTCAATAATCCAAAGCATTAAAAGCCATTTAAAGCAACTGGAATATTGGAAGTTTTCATCTCCTATAGTTCAGTTAATTTGCTCCAGACTTGCAGCACTTTGTCTTTATACATAAGGCCAGATGTTTAGCTGAGGATCACCTTCACTCAGGCCCTTCTGACAACAATGTTATATTCCATATTTTACCAAAACAATGCCAACTGACAGAGCTTCTGCACAGACTAAAATACTGACCTAAAAACCTTGGGAATGTGCCTAATTGTAAGACATACCATTTGATTCACATTTCCCTGCCCTGCATGCATGTTTATACAAAGCAGCAAAATAAGGGTCATGTGTTCAGAAAAAATGGAGGAATTCTGGAACACAAAAACATTCCATTGATTTCAATGGGAATTTTAAAACTTTGAGTGCTTGCAATGCATTAGAGTCCTCTCTATTATTTAAGGGGAATTCAGTGGGGATTTGTAGCTCTCCCTGATAGTGCATTTGGTGTGTTCTTTAATTCCTCCAATTTCTTTGATAATACAGCCCTAAAACAGAATTAAAATATTTTTTAGGGGGAGTGGCTTGGGCTGACGAGCTGATGGCTGCTTGTCAGCTCGGCTCCTTGGAACCTGGTTCTAATTTCAGCATTATACATGAGATAACTCTGATAAACTCTGTTTTAAATGACTCTACCCTCGTACTGAAATTGGGGTCTCTGCCCAAGGGAAAGACATAAGCAGCATAAAAAGATCCTGGCCTGCAGCGTTTCTTCCAGCCAAAACCTTATAGGCACATATCTGGAGTCAAGGAGAAGATGGTGTCAGGCAGCTCATCTCCAGACATCTCAACACCGGACTCCGAGTGACTGCCCTGATCCTTCTTTGTCTACATCTCTACAGGATGCACTAGATACTCCTTCCACTAAACTGGATATTCAAAACCTAGGGATTGGGCAAAAATTTCCACTTCAAACTGAAATTGACGAAAAATGGCACTTTTCGCATGGCAAAACATTTCCTGTGAAAATGCAGATTTTCTGCTTTTTCTGCCTAGCTCATTCCATTGAAATCCATGGAAACATAGCAGTTACACACAACTCATAGGAAATATTATTTTAATTCTCAAAGGCATAGTATAAAATGGGCATGAGGGTGCCTGTGTTGGGTGGGTGTGGGGAAAGAATCAGTTGAACAGGGGATGATTTTTGAGGGGTGGGTTTACTGGGATTGGGGGGCAGTTAATAAAAAATAAATCCTAAATAAAATAAAAAAAAAAAAAACATAGTATAAAAGTGGTCTGAGGAGGGTGCCTGTGTTGGTGGGTGGAGTTCAACAGGAGGTTTGTTTCAGGGGCGGAGGGTTCTTGACTGGTATTGGGGGGATAATTATATGTAAAGTGACATAGATAGGAACCCCCTGAAGTAAGCTGCCACTGGGGTGGACCGATACTTGACTTGATAGAGTATTTTGTGGAGTATGATTTCTTAGATTTGTTCTTAGAGGCCCAAGCTCTGAGGAAACATTGATTTGTAGGACTAAAACTTATTAGAAGCACAAACCCTGAAGGAACATTGATTTGTAGGACTTAGGCTTGTTGGAAACAAACCCCTCAGAAATTGTTTATTTTTTTTTTGTAGGACTATGTTTTTTTTAAATTTATTTTATTTTTTTCAAAGTAGAAGCCCTGAGAAAAAAATAAAAATGCACTACTGGCCTAGTGCCAGCAGGTCATGTTGGGCAGTGGACACTGGGAATTGTCAAATGTCCTCCTGAATCCATAACATAGGTGATGGATGATGAAGGTTTCACTTGCCATGACTACCTCCAGTGATGCGCCTGAGGCAGCAGCAGCACAATAAGTAGCCCCCAGTCTAAGTGGAGAAAAGAAGATGTTGGCCATTTATTCTTCTCCACCTACCCCTCCTCTAAAATCATGGGTGTGTTATTATTAGGTTATAATTTTTTCCCTTGAGAGCAGGAATCGTGGCTCTCATCAGCAACTGCAATGTGCACAGTGTGTGTGTGGTAAATAACATCTGGAGGCACAACTCTGTCCAAACACCATGACACCTGAAACCAAGTATTGCCGCTGTCACTATACCCCTTGTCCAGACCTCGCTAAGGACACATGACAACTTGCTGACAATTTAATAGTAATGATGAACCCTCCCTGCCACCATCTTAGCATATACCACGGAATGGAACCTTCGCAGTCACTTGATGCACTGCTTGTGATTCTCCTCCACCACACTGGCATGTGTGGTCAGTGTGCCACATCCTAACATCAACAGAGTGGCTATCATTTGGCAGGGGAGGTAACAATGAACAAGGTGGAATGGCAGAAGATGTAGTTACCCTAGAAGCTGATGGCAAGCTAGTTGTTTCACTCGTCATGGAGCTTCCAGCCTCTGCGTGGGTTGCTCTATTCTTCCTCCTCTTTGATATCCGCCTCTCCTCTTGTTGCCTTCCTGGAGAGTCAAGGTGTACACCAACAGCGGTGCTTGATTTCTGTGGTGGGTGTTTGGCTTTAACATGTTTGACATAAATGTCATAGTGTCTGTGTTTCATGTGTGATATCAGGGCACTTGTGCCAAGATGTGTTCCCTCCTTTGCTCTTCTCACTGACTTGTCACAAATTGTGCACAGTGCCGTTACTGATGGCTGCACTGTGCCTGCTCCAAGAGAAAAATAGTCCCACACCCATGACTTCAGGGGGAGTTAACAGGTGGAGAAGAATGGCCTCTTTCATCTTGTCCTCCACATTCTCCTTCACTGTCTGTGGCAGTGGATAATATTGCTGCTGTTCCTGCTACTGCCTCAGATTCAGCACTTCAACTAGAACCAGGAGTATTGCTGGTGCTGTCAAGTGGAACCTGTCCTAGTCCCGCATCACTTTTTGACTCCATTCACACTGTGTCCATGGTGGTCTGTGGCAGACTAGCTTACTCCTCAGCATCCTGCTGCCCTTGCATCTCAGCATCAGAAGGAATTAGTGCAGTTGCAAATTCCTCTAATTCCAATATCTCCCTGCTAGTGGTGGTGGTGATGCCCATCCTCATCTCTCTCTCTATTCCTTCTCAGTTTCTGCTAAAAACAGTTTCTCCAGCATCATCATCACCACCTACAGTAGTCCTTACGTGCTGCTGCTCTATTACAGACATCTCACTGCTGCTTGGAGGAGGTGATGAGCAATGTGACAGAGGGTCCCCTAATGTCACACTTGTCATTTCTTGGTGACTTGAAGAAGGCAGACTGGCAGTGATAGCATTAGCAGCAGGGACAGACATCTGATCTGTACTCCTGCTGGTGGTGGTATTCATTGTGTGTCTGCTCTCCCCCAACAACAGTTCTGGCCTCTTAGTCTTCAGGATCCTGTTCCATTTGGATACTTTATTGAAGGAATGGTGTGGGCTCCCTTTGCCGATAGTCTGGACGCACTCAAATGTCTCTCCTACCACTCCGGCTGCTTAACCGTTACTGCTACTACTATTAACACCAACCACATCAAGTTCATCCTCAGAGTCTTCCTCCTCAGTTTCACAGTCACTAGTAATATGAGGATATTGTTAATTACCCCCTCATTCACTCCTAATACTAACAAGCTGCTGGACCTTAGTAGTACTAGCACTGGTGGGACTGCTTGGGAATGGCAAGTGTGATTTAGGGTCCCTTTCTGTCACACTTGGCAGCATCTTCTCCTTCTCCCACCTCCTGAGTACTACAAGACACACTAGCAGCAGGCAAAATATTGGTAGCAGCAGGTTCAGCACTGACAGCAGGTGCAGCACTGGTGAAAGCAGGGCAACACGACTGGCAACAGGTACAGCAATGGTGCCCTCAGGTATTGAAATGGTGGCACTAAAAGCGGGGTCAGCACGTCTTGCAGCAAGCACAGGCAGCTAACCTGTCCTGCTTTCACTAGCACTACCCTTTTCTCCCTCCCTTCCCATTAAATTTCCCAAGATCCCTTGGGGTGATTTAGGAATATGGACAGCATTGGTTCAGTACTGCTAGTCACTTCCTTCTCCTCCTCAGACTCAGTGGACATATAATAAGGGTCCTTCTAATTCCTCCGTTTACTGCTCATAGTGATAGCAGTCACTGTGAGCCTCTCCTGGGAAGGGGAAATTTGGCCAATGGGCGTAAAACACGGGAATTTTACTCTCTGTTTTAAAAGTGGAATTTCTCGCAAAAAAGCAGACAATAATGTGGTTCTCGCAGAATTTCTCACAGGAACACAGTGACATATTTCGCCCATCCCTATATGTGACCTCAAAACTTTCTTCAATGAGGAACTTAAGGACGTAAAGGCCGACATTGCACATTTAGGTGAATGGGTAGTCGCCTTGGAGGAAGAATCGGAGTCTTGGAACACATTCAATATGGATGTCTATAAAAAATTGGACTTCCTTCATCGACAGAATACTGACCTTATGGTCAAACTTGATGACACAGAAAATAGATATATTTATCTATTTCTTCTTTAGCAATATCTATAATGGTTATATGGCTTCCTACTGAAGCGCACTGATCCATCTGTTACTCGCATGGAAAGGGCTCACAGGCTCCTAAAGTCTAAAACCACCTCACCTGATGCATCCAGAGACGTAATTGTGAAATTCCACACTTTCCATGACAAAGAAACAGTCCTCTTTGCTGCTAGAATTCTACAACAGCTCATATTTGAAAATCACAATCTGCTTATCTTCTGCGATTTCTCCGCTCTAACCACACAATGGCAGAAAGAACTTCGCCCTCTTACATCAGCTCTCTGAGCTAACAATATAAAATACAGATGGGGCTTCCCATTGAAACTACTTGCCCAACGTCACAGCATCACCCACTTACTATGCTTCAAAGGTAACATAAGAGCCTTTGCAGAGGCCCTACAGATTACTTTTAAAGAACAAGCAGAGGAAGGACCTGTAACCACAACTGAGATACAGTGGATCCCTACACCTCCATCCAGGGAGAAATGGCTCCCTGTTCCATGAAAGAGACGGGCACGTGCATCTCCTGATGACGACAAGGCTTCAACCTCTTCTCATGTCTCTGGCCCTGGATGACCTTTCCATTGAGAAATCTCTATACCTCATTACTGACTGAATCCAGTCTGTACGTCTGTGGAATGCTGCTTTAGAGAGACTCACCTGTGGTTGATCTAGCTCTCTTAAAACTTCTTGTTTAGTTGACTATTCTTATAGTTCACGGGGTCTTGTCTCCTGATCCCTAAGATTTTGTTGTTGCACTGCATGGCTTTAGCATGAGGTTGGGTGCCCTTGGTGGTTGGCCAGGCCACTTCATGTGGGGGTCCCGTCTGTGACAGATGGTGGCCCAGATTAAGCCTCTTTTGTTTGCCTCTCTGAGCTCCATGTTATTGTTCAGGATGACGGGGGCCGGGGCCTTTGCTGTGGGGCCGGTTCCTCATGGTGTAGGATTCCTGCCCTATTTTGGTGGTGGTCAGGTCCGATCGTCACCTATAAAAGGGTTTTGTGTTTTGTATGTTTTGAGTACCCTTTTATTTTGCACTGAGCTAGAGGTTTTTTTCCCCTTATGAATGTTTAAGTTATTTGTACTCTTATATTGTGGTAAGGTGGCCTTGGGTTTGACACCCAGATCCTAATTGTCTTATTGCCTCAGTCTATAACTTGAGAGATCCAGCTCCTTGACTCCTGAATGTTGATCGATGTACCGAGGGGCTTTGACATGGGGATGCATGTCCCTGAGAGCAGGCCAGGCCCCACCATCTGGGGGGTCCTGCTGAGGCCGATGGTGACATGCCAGGCTTTGAGTGCTAATATGTGTCCTTGGATATTTTTTTTAAAAATATATATACACTTTGAGTTTACATGACCCGCTCTGGCATATTGGTTCTTCTGGTGGTCCTGGCTGGGCCTGGTGGTGGGGGCTTCCTCCCTTGGAGGGGACCCTTCCTGTTCCAGTGTACAGATATAGGCTCCCTTTCAATGTGACCCTGTGCTATGCTATGAGTGTTATACAAGTGTAATAAAGTATTTTCAGCTTGGTAATTGTTTTTTTTTTGGGGGGGAGGGGGCATTGAATCAGAAGAATACAGAGATTCTTGGAGGTGGGTTGATGTGGAAGGGGTGAGATGAGAACCATGCATGATGCACGTTATGGCTCACTGCCTTTATGCAGCCTTATTAATGAACCTAGAAATATGACATACCAACCCATGCAGTACAGCCCTCTGGTCTACTTAGCCGGTAGCTGTTGTTGATTGCATTTTCTCAGTTACTGTACATCATCATGGGCAACTGGGTCACTGGCTTGAACTGTCTCCCCATGGCCTCTCTCTATTACTGCAATTACTATATCTACTTTCATGGTTACCCGCTTAACAGTATGATTGCTCCAGTTCCTGCCAGATACACTGGTCACTATATTTTCAAATCCTCCTCCCATTTCTCCTACTCTGTCACTACATCTCATGACCCTTACCACCCTTTATTTTCTCCCTGAATTATCATTATACACTAATGACCCTACTATATTTTCCTCTTAGCCGAACAACTTCAGTCTCACTAACTGATTTTATTTATTTCTTGAAACCAGTTATCCACTTGTCTATGTTATGAACCTTTGTTTCTGTCATGTGTTCACTATGGAGTATATTTTTTATGCTCTTACTTCACTGTATTCTATTCACACCCCAATCTTCTTCTCCGTTGTATATACCATATCAGGTTCTGGGGCTATTTTTCCTGCCCCATGCTCCTGATAGGAGTACTTCAGCCCTCTTCCTTTCTACTCCGCCCCTCTACCTTTCATGAACTTCCTTGCTGGCCTCCTGTTCGTCTTTTGTCTTAATTTTTCCTTCTGTTCTTTCTTCTCTCTTGGGTCGAGCGTTTCTTCTCTAGCTGTTGGCATACTGTACACCGGTGTCATTGGCTATTCGCCTTTTCAGAAGGTCTCCTTCCCCATAGGGTCTTTGTAACGGAAGCTAAGGACGCCGGGTTATCCTTAGCCATAATTCTGGGTCTCTCCCTCCTAGATGGGCTATAAATGGGTAGCCTGTCCGGTGAAACAGGATGGCTAGCTGGAACACTGGAACATAGGGCTCCTGAATGGGAGTCAAAGTGGACTCTTTAAACCATTCAGGAATGAAGATTCTGTACTCTTGCTTAGTTCAGAACAACTAACTCCTTTATTCAGTGAAACCACAGCATATTTATACATTTTTAAACCACACTAACTTGGAGCACAGTACATGAAACTTAACACAATCACAGTTCATACAATAGGGCACAGCAAATGGTAGGGCAGAACACAATGGGGTAGTCACAGGGATGATACAATCATAACATATAAGACAAAGAACCAACAACAAATGGTTCAGGGAAACATAATAAGGCAGACATGGCTGATTTAACACACAGCAGGGGGTCTCCATACAGTTCACAAATATACAATGGCTGGAGTGACTAGAATATGCAAAGAGCTTGTGTTAGGGTGGACAATGAAACAAAAGGCTTGAGGGACGGCAATATTTATTTGAAGCAGCTTTGGCCACACTGAAGTATTAAACCCCTAACTGCCCAGTCCATTGAAAGCAAGCCAGCAGCCTATGATTTTGAGTTTTTTTGGGCATAGCTATCCGCCAATATAACAACCCAAAGTTCTACATAGCCTGCGACACTGGGCTGGCAATCCGTATGCCTAGAAAGGAGGTGTTTTAGGCATGACAGAAATGTCCACAGTTCCTTGTGTAATGAGTAGTGTTGAGCGAGCATGCTCGGCCGATGCTCGGATCGGCTCGAGCATCGCTCTGCTCGGCACATGGCGGTACTCGTACGAGTACCGCATGTGCTCGCCCGCCATGTTCGGGTCTCCTCCCCGCACATTTTGCGGCTGCTGCGCAGCCAATAAACGTGCAGGGAGGCTCTGACATCAGTGTAATGCCAGCAGCCATGTTGGCTGCTGGCATTACACTGATTGGCTGGCCAGAACCCGTGGTCTGGTGCTGTATAGCATCTGACCAGCGAGTTCGGCTCAGTCTTAGCCAGGGAGAGATGAGGATAGGAAGGGAAAGTCAGTGTAGGGAGAAGACAAGCAAATTTGTTAAAAAAAGAACCAAAAGTCCTTTTTAGGACTACTGTGTGTGGGGGCAGCAGTTTATTTTGTGTGGGGGGAAAAAAACAAACAAAAAAAAAATTTCATATATTCTGTTTAGTGTGCAAAGTTGCAGATTAGAGCACATTCTGTTTAGTGTGCAAAGTTGCAGATTAGAGCACATTCTGTTTAGTGTGCAAAGTTGCAGATTAGAGCACATTCTGTTAAGTCTTCAAACTAAAATATCAAAGTCACATATTCCATTCAGTGTGCGTCACCGCAGTTTAGCAGCACATTCTGTGTACTCTGCACAGTTGCAGAATAGGAAGAAATACTGTTAAGTCTTCAAACTAAAATATCAAAGTCACATATTCCATTCAGTGTGCTTTGCCGCAGTTTAGCAACATATTCTGTGTACTCTGCACAGTTGCAGAATAGGAAGAAAAACTGTTAAGTCTTCAAACTAAAATATCAAAGTCACATATTCCATTCAGTGTGCTTTGCCGCAGTTTAGCAGCATATTCTGTGTACTCTGCACAGTTGCAGAATAGGAAGAAATACTGTTAAGTCTTCAAACTAAAATATCAAAGTCACATATTCCATTCAGTGTGCTTCGCCGCAGTTTAGCAGCATATTCTGTATACTGTGCACAGTTGCAGAATAGGAAGAAATACTGTTAAGTCTTCAAACTAAAATATCAAAGTCACATATTCCATTCAGTGTGCTTCGCCGCAGTTTAGCAGCATATTCTGTGTACTGTGCACAGTTGCAGAATAGGAAGAAATACTGTTAAGTCTTCAAACTAAAATATCAAAGTCACATATTCCATTCAGTGTGCTTCGCCGCAGTTTAGCAGCATATTCTGTGTACTCTGCACAGTTGCAGAATAGGAAGAAATACTGTTAAGTCTTCAAACTAAAATATCAAAGTCATATATTCCATTCAGTGTGCTTCGCCGCAGTTTAGCAGCATATTCTGTGTACTCTGCACAGTTGCAGAATAGGAAGAAATACTGTTAAGTCTTCAAACTAAAATATCAAAGTCACATATTCCATTCAGTGTGCTTCGCCGCAGTTTAGCAGCATATTCTGTGTACTCTGCACAGTTGCAGAATAGGAAGAAATACTGTTAAGTCTTCAAACTAAAATATCAAAGTCACATATTCCATTCAGTGTGCTTCGCCGCAGTTTAGCAGCATATTCTGTGTACTCTGCACAGTTGCAGAATAGGAAGAAATACTGTTAAGTCTTCAAACTAAAATATCAAAGTCACATATTCCATTCAGTGTGCGTCACCGCAGTTTAGCAGCACATTCTGTGTACTCTGCACAGTTGCAGAATAGGAAGAAATACTGTTAAGTCTTCAAACTAAAATATCAAAGTCACATATTCCATTCAGTGTGCTTCGCCGCAGTTTAGCAGCATATTCTGTGTACTGTGCACAGTTGCAGAATAGGAAGAAATACTGTTAATTCTTCAAACTAAAATATCAAAGTCACATATTCCATTCAGTGTGCTTCGCCGCAGTTTAGCAGCATATTCTGTGTACTGTGCACAGTTGCAGAATAGGAAGAAATACTGTTAAGTCTTCAAACTAAAATATCAAAGTCACATATTCCATTCAGTGTGCTTCGCCGCAGTTTAGCAGCATATTCTGTGTACTGTGCACAGTTGCAGAATAGGAAGAAATACTGTTAAGTCTTCAAACTAAAATATCAAAGTCACATATTCCATTCAGTGTGCTTCGCCGCAGTTTAGCAGCATATTCTGTGTACTGTGCACAGTTGCAGAATAGGAAGAAATACTGTTAAGTCTTCAAACTAAAATATCAAAGTCACATATTCCATTCAGTGTGCTTCGCCGCAGTTTAGAAGCATATTCTGTGTACTCTGCACAGCTGCAGAATAGGAAGAAATACTGTTAAGTCTTCAAACTAAAATATCAAAGTCACATATTCCATTCAGTGTGCTTCGCCGCAGTTTAGCAGCATATTCTGTGTACTCTGCACAGTTGCAGAATAGGAAGAAATACTGTTAAGTCTTCAAACTAAAATATCAAAGTCACATATTCCATTCAGTGTGCGTCGCCGCAGTTTAGCAGCACATTCTGTGTACTCTGCACAGTTGCAGAATAGGAAGAAATACTGTTAAGTCTTCAAACTAAAATATCAAAGTCACATATTCCATTCAGTGTGCTTCGCCGCAGTTTAGCAGCACATTCTGTGTACTGTGCACAGTTGCAGAATAGGAAGAAATACTGTTAATTCTTCAAACTAAAATATCAAAGTCACATATTCCATTCAGTGTGCTTCGCCGCAGTTTAGCAGCATATTCTGTGTACTGTGCACAGTTGCAGAATAGGAAGAAATACTGTTAAGTCTTCAAACTAAAATATCAAAGTCACATATTCCATTCAGTGTGCTTCGCCGCAGTTTAGCAGCATATTCTGTGTACTGTGCACAGTTGCAGAATAGGAAGAAATACTGTTAAGTCTTCAAACTAAAATATCAAAGTCACATATTCCATTCAGTGTGCTTCGCCGCAGTTTAGCAGCATATTCTGTGTACTGTGCACAGTTGCAGAATAGGAAGAAATACTGTTAAGTCTTCAAACTAAAATATCAAAGTCACATATTCCATTCAGTGTGCTTCGCCGCAGTTTAGCAGCATATTCTGTGTACTGTGCACAGTTGCAGAATAGGAAGAAATACTGTTAAGTCTTCAAACTAAAATATCAAAGTCACATATTCCATTCAGTGTGCTTCGCCGCAGTTTAGCAGCATATTCTGTGTACTCTGCACAGTTGCAGAATAGGAAGAAATACTGTTAAGTCTTCAAACTAAAATATCAAAGTCACATATTCCATTCAGTGTGCGTCACCGCAGTTTAGCAGCACATTCTGTGTACTCTGCACAGTTGCAGAATAGGAAGAAATACTGTTAAGTCTTCAAACTAAAATATCAAAGTCACATATTCCATTCAGTGTGCTTCGCCGCAGTTTAGCAGCATATTCTGTGTACTCTGCACAGTTGCAGAATAGGAAGAAATACTGTTAAGTCTTCAAACTAAAATATCAAAGTCACATATTCCATTCAGTGTGCGTCACCGCAGTTTAGCAGCACATTCTGTGTACTCTGCACAGTTGCAGAATAGGAAGAAATACTGTTAAGTCTTCAAACTAAAATATCAAAGTCACATATTCCATTCAGTGTGCTTCGCCGCAGTTTAGCAGCACATTCTGTGTACTGTGCACAGTTGCAGAATAGGAAGAAATACTGTTAATTCTTCAAACTAAAATATCAAAGTCACATATTCCATTCAGTGTGCTTCGCCGCAGTTTAGCAGCATATTCTGTGTACTGTGCACAGTTGCAGAATAGGAAGAAATACTGTTAAGTCTTCAAACTAAAATATCAAAGTCACATATTCCATTCAGTGTGCTTCGCCGCAGTTTAGCAGCATATTCTGTGTACTGTGCACAGTTGCAGAATAGGAAGAAATACTGTTAAGTCTTCAAACTAAAATATCAAAGTCACATATTCCATTCAGTGTGCTTCGCCGCAGTTTAGCAGCATATTCTGTGTACTGTGCACAGTTGCAGAATAGGAAGAAATACTGTTAAGTCTTCAAACTAAAATATCAAAGTCACATATTCCATTCAGTGTGCTTCGCCGCAGTTTAGCAGCATATTCTGTGTACTCTGCACAGTTGCAGAATAGGAAGAAATACTGTTAAGTCTTCAAACTAAAATATCAAAGTCACATATTCCATTCAGTGTGCGTCACCGCAGTTTAGCAGCACATTCTGTGTACTCTGCACAGTTGCAGAATAGGAAGAAATACTGTTAAGTCTTCAAACTAAAATATCAAAGTCACATATTCCATTCAGTGTGCTTCGCCGCAGTTTAGCAGCATATTCTGTGTACTGTGCACAGTTGCAGAATAGGAAGAAATACTGTTAATTCTTCAAACTAAAATATCAAAGTCACATATTCCATTCAGTGTGCTTCGCCGCAGTTTAGCAGCATATTCTGTGTACTGTGCACAGTTGCAGAATAGGAAGAAATACTGTTAAGTCTTCAAACTAAAATATCAAAGTCACATATTCCATTCAGTGTGCTTCGCCGCAGTTTAGCAGCATATTCTGTGTACTGTGCACAGTTGCAGAATAGGAAGAAATACTGTTAAGTCTTCAAACTAAAATATCAAAGTCACATATTCCATTCAGTGTGCTTCGCCGCAGTTTAGCAGCATATTCTGTGTACTGTGCACAGTTGCAGAATAGGAAGAAATACTGTTAAGTCTTCAAACTAAAATATCAAAGTCACATATTCCATTCAGTGTGCTTCGCCGCAGTTTAGCAGCATATTCTGTGTACTCTGCACAGTTGCAGAATAGGAAGAAATACTGTTAAGTCTTCAAACTAAAATATCAAAGTCACATATTCCATTCAGTGTGCTTCGCCGCAGTTTAGAAGCATATTCTGTGTACTCTGCACAGCTGCAGAATAGGAAGAAATACTGTTAAGTCTTCAAACTAAAATATCAAAGTCACATATTCCATTCAGTGTGCTTCGCCGCAGTTTAGCAGCATATTCTGTGTACTCTGCACAGTTGCAGAATAGGAAGAAATACTGTTAAGTCTTCAAACTAAAATATCAAAGTCACATATTCCATTCAGTGTGCGTCACCGCAGTTTAGCAGCACATTCTGTGTACTCTGCACAGTTGCAGAATAGGAAGAAATACTGTTAAGTCTTCAAACTAAAATATCAAAGTCACATATTCCATTCAGTGTGCTTCGCCGCAGTTTAGCAGCACATTCTGTGTACTGTGCACAGTTGCAGAATAGGAAGAAATACTGTTAATTCTTCAAACTAAAATATCAAAGTCACATATTCCATTCAGTGTGCTTCGCCGCAGTTTAGCAGCATATTCTGTGTACTGTGCACAGTTGCAGAATAGGAAGAAATACTGTTAAGTCTTCAAACTAAAATATCAAAGTCACATATTCCATTCAGTGTGCTTCGCCGCAGTTTAGCAGCATATTCTGTGTACTGTGCACAGTTGCAGAATAGGAAGAAATACTGTTAAGTCTTCAAACTAAAATATCAAAGTCACATATTCCATTCAGTGTGCTTCGCCGCAGTTTAGCAGCATATTCTGTGTACTGTGCACAGTTGCAGAATAGGAAGAAATACTGTTAAGTCTTCAAACTAAAATATCAAAGTCACATATTCCATTCAGTGTGCTTCGCCGCAGTTTAGCAGCATATTCTGTGTACTGTGCACAGTTGCAGAATAGGAAGAAATACTGTTAAGTCTTCAAACTAAAATATCAAAGTCACATATTCCATTCAGTGTGCTTCGCCGCAGTTTAGCAGCATATTCTGTGTACTGTGCACAGTTGCAGAATAGGAAGAAATACTGTTAAGTCTTCAAACTAAAATATCAAAGTCACATATTCCATTCAGTGTGCGTCACCGCAGTTTAGCAGCACATTCTGTGTACTCTGCACAGTTGCAGAATAGGAAGAAATACTGTTAAGTCTTCAAACTAAAATATCAAAGTCACATATTCCATTCAGTGTGCGTCACCGCAGTTTAGCAGCACATTCTGTGTACTCTGCACAGTTGCAGAATAGGAAGAAATACTGTTAAGTCTTCAAACTAAAATATCAAAGTCACATATTCCGTGTAAGATGAAGAAGGCGGGTAAAAAGGGACGGGGAAGTGGACGTGATCCTGATAGTTCAGGGCGCGGGTCAGGACGCGGAGAAACTGTGCCTGGTGCCAGAGCACAAGAAAGAAAGACATCCACCATACCTAGCTTCATGTCTCATTTTACAGGGCGTCGCAGGACATCACTCTCGAGGTCCGACCACTGCGAACAGGTGGTCGGTTGGATGTCAGCTGATAGTGCTTCCAGTCGGTTAAGCACCACCCTATCTTCCACCAAGTCCACTCTCAGTAGCCAAGAGTTTGGTCAACATAATCCTCACTCTGATCATCCTTCCTCCCACCATAGACGGTCTGGTCAAAGAAGTGATCCCACACTGGGATATAGTGAGGAGCTCGTCCCATCACCAATCCTTCATTTGACCCTCTCTCCAAGCACGCTTGCAGAGGAACATGACATCTTATGCCCTGATTCACAACCTCTAGAGGGTACCCAATCACAAGAAGATGACAGATGTGAACGGCATTTAAGGTCAAAGGAAGTAGTGGATGATGATGATGATGAGACACAGTTGCCATTAAATCAACCACTATTACTGTCTCAAGACCTTGTTGAGGAGGATGTTATACAGTTGTCAATGACTGAGTATGTGGTGGGATCAAGACATGAGGAGGATGATCAGAGTGAGGAAGTGGAGGAGGACTTGGTGGACGATGAGGTGACTGACCCCACCTGGGAAGGTATAGAGCCGAGCGATGACAGCAGTCCTGAGGGTGAGCCATCTGTAGCACCACAACAGGCTGGAAGAGGCAGTGGTGTGGCTACAGAAAGAAGGCGGACCGCACCAAACCGGCCCGCAAATGTTCCACGGAGCACCCCCTTGCGTAAATCTACCTTGCCAAGGGGTAGGTGTTCCGCGGTATGGCGTTTTTTTAAGGAAAGTGCGGACGACAAAAGAATTGTAGTTTGCAACCTGTGCCACACCAGAATGAGCCGAGGCATGAACACTAGAAACCTCACCACCACCAGCATGATCCGACACATGGCATCCAAGCACCGTAATAAGTGGGAGGAACGCCTGGATCGCCCATCTGTGTCTGCAGGCCACACCACTGCCTCCTCTTCCCCTGTTTTCGGTGCCGGCCAATCGCCTGTCGAAGGCGCAGGCCCGCATACCTCCCGCCCTGCACCTGTACCATCTGAAGCACCATCAGCGACCACATCCACTTCCCTGTCCCAGCGCAGCGTCCAAATGTCGTTACCCCAGGCATTTGAGCGCAAGCGAAAATACCCAGCCACCCACCCACAGGCCATAGCACTAACCTCACACCTTTCCAAATTACTGGCCATCGAAATGCTGCCATTTAGGCTTGTGGAGACTGAGTCCTTCCGCAGCCTGATGGCAGAAGCTGTCCCTCGGTACGCGGTCCCCAGCCACCACTACTTTTCCCGGTGTGCCATCCCCGCATTACACCACCATGTGTCCCGTAACATCACCCGTGCCCTGACCAACGCAGTTACTGGGAAGGTCCACTTAACGACTGACACATGGACAAGTGCTTGTGGCCAGGGACGCTACATTTCCCTGACGGCACACTGGGTGAATGTCGTGGAGGCTGGGAGCGACTCGGACCCTGGGATGGCACGGGTGCTACCCACGCCGAGGATTGCGGGCCCTACCTCCATCAGGGTTTCCGCCAGCACCTACGTTATTGGCTCCTCCTCCTCCGTTTCCATCTCCGAATTCTCTGCACGCAGCGCCACTCCCCCATCAGCCGGTAGCTGGAAGCAGTGTAGCACTGCAGTGGGGAAGCGTCAACAGGCCGTGCTGAAGCTGATCTGCCTTGGGGACAAACAGCACATGGCCTCAGAGCTGTTGCAGGGGATTAGTCACCAGACCGAGCAGTGGCTCTCGCCACTCAACCTGCAACCAGGCATGGTTGTGTGTGATAATGGGCGTAACTTGGTGGCGGCTTTGGAGCTCGGCAAGCTCACACACGTACCATGCCTAGCGCATGTATTTAATTTAGTGGTTCAGCGATTTCTAAAAACCTACCCCAATGTGCATGATCTCTTGACCAAGGTGCGCCGCGTGTGTGCACATTTCCGTAAGTCATCTACAGCTTCAGCCGGCCTGTTGAAGCTGCAGCAGCGCTTACAATTGCCAGCTCACCGGCTGCTGTGTGACGTGAGCACGCGCTGGAACTCCACCTTCCACATGTTGGCCCGGCTTTGTGAGCAGCAGAGGGCAGTAGTGGAGTACCAGCTGTTACACGGTCGTCGCCTCTCCGTTCAACTTCCTGTAATCAGAAGTGAGGAGTGGGAATGGATGTCAGACCTCTGTGAGGTTTTACGCAATTTTGAGGAATCGACACAGATGGTGAGCGGCGATAACGCTATTATCAGTGTAACCATCCCACTTCTGTGTCTACTGAAACGCTCGCTGCTCACAATTAAAACTGACGCTTTGCATGTGGAAGAGGTGGAAATGCGGGAGGAAGAGCTTACACAAGGTGATAGCCAGAGCACCCTCACTTCGTCTTCTCAGCGACAATTGGAGGAGGCGGAGGAGGAGGAGGAGGAGGAGGAAGACACGGTTGCCTCCGCTACAGAGGGTAGCCATGGAACTTTAGTTCCATCTCTTCAGCGTGGGTGGGCAGAAGGGGAGGAAGAGGATGAGGAGATTGAGAGTCATCCTCCTGGTGAGGACAGCGAAATCTTGCCTGTTGGTACTCTGGCACACATGGCTGACTTTATGTTAGGCTGCCTTTCCCGTGACCCACGCGTTGTACGCATTTTAGACAACACGGATTACTGGGTGTTCACCCTTCTGGACCCCCGCTACAAAGAGAATTTCTCATCTCTCATTCCTCCGGTGGAGAGGACAAGCAAAATGGTGCAATACCAGAAGGTTCTTGTTGAAAAATTGCTCCAAAATTTTCCATCTGACAACGCTGGCGGCAGAGTACGTGCTACCTTGGCCAACCGAGAAGGGGAGAAAAGGGGAGCACACAGCAGTTCCGAGAAAGGCAGGGCAACACTCTCCAAGGCGTGGGACACCTTCATGACACCCCGCCAGCACCCTCACCCTGATGCGCAGCCTAGTGTCACAAGGAGGGAAAAGTTTTGGAAGATGGTGAAGGAGTACGTAGCAGACCGTGTCAGCGTCCTCAATGATCCCTCTGTGCCTTACAACTACTGGGTGTCCAAGCTGGACACGTGGTATGAACTGGCACTCTACGCCTTGGAGGTGCTGGCCTGCCCTGCCGCCAGCGTTCTGTCTGAGCGGGTATTTAGTGCTGCTGGTGGCATCATAACAGATAAGCGTATCCGCCTTTCCACCGACAATGCTGATAGGTTGACACTTATAAAAATGAACAAGGCCTGGATTTCCCCTGACTTCTCCACTCCACTGGAGGAAAGCCCCGGGGGAACATAAAGTCACTTTATATATGTTATTTACAATGATGGGAATACTCTGTATTGCCATTCACCCCTTCCACCCAAAAAACGGGTATATGGTTGACTCTTAATCTTCTCATCCTCCTCCTCCTCTTCCATATGCCCTGGGATATAATTTTTATATAGGGCCAGCTCACCAGCGGGCCCTGTTTGACAATTTTTATATAGGTCAGCTCACCAGCGGGCCTTCTCATATAATGTTTTATTGGGTCAGCTCTCTAGCGGGCCCTCTCATATAATGTTTCATAGCGTCAGCTCACTAGCGGGCCTTCGCATATAATGTTTAGGATGGTCAGCTCCGCAGCAGACCCTCACCCATAATGTTTTAGATGGTCGGCTCAGCACACGTTTCCCTCTTAATCATGGCCCCAGTTCAGAAAAATCGAGGAAATTTTTGGGAGAATTTGCCTTTACGCACGTTTCCCTCTTAATCATGGCCTCAGTTCAGAAAAATCTAGGAAATTTTTGGTAGAATTTGCCTCTGCGCACGTTTCCCTCTTAATCATGGCCCCAGTTCCGAAAAATCGATGACATTTTTTGCAGAATTTGCAGATGATATACAAGTAAATATACAGCAAATACTGTTTGGTAACAATTTTTCGCCTAAAGTCGTTTTTATTTTCCTTTTTGTGTGTTTTACGGTCAGTCTGTAAAAATGGCGTACTACGGGCGAAAGATCGTTCCCAGCAGCGATGTTGGAGTCCAAGATGCATCCAGACATCCTCCCTACGCTGTCCCTGAACCATTTCTGTGGTGTTTCCATCCTTTTCTGCCCTTTTCCTATGGACCAGGCACCCTCCCCTCATCAGAGCAGGGGGTGCCTGGTGTAATGCTCGAGTCCTCCCATTGACTTCAATGGGGCTCGGGTGCTCGGCCGAGCATTCGAGCCTCCGGGGGTGCTCGGTCAGAGCACCCGAACACCCGAGCATTGGGGTGCTCGCTCATCACTAGTAATGAGCTGATAAGCCTTATGCTCAGACAAGGGCTCCAGTCTTAATTCCTAAAATGCAGCCCTACCCACTTCTACATACCCAATTACACCTAATTTACATATTTTCTCCTTGAACACCAAAGGCCTCAACCTACCTATGAAAAAGGTCTATGGCTCTAAATGACTTTCAGCGGATGAAAGGCAATAAAATTTTTCTCCAAGAGACGAATGTTCATGTTTCTAAGGAACAGAAATTCATCAATAGACACTACGATCATGCTTTTAAGAGTTCCTCCTCCTCCAAATGTAATGGAGTTGCAATCATCTTTCACAAATGCCTGGCCTTCTTGCTAACTGGTATAAAGAAAGATGGTGATGTAGATTTATTTTTGTACAAGGTACCACTGATAGACACTGGGGCTATACTTTCTACTCCCATCGTCATGATGTATATTCTGGAATAGACTACCTTTTTGTGCCACACTCCTCTTTGCCTCTCTTAATTCTCCCTCAATAGGGTCAATTACATAGTTGGACCATGCTCCACTGTCACTTATTTTGCACCAATATCCCAGAGCTACCCCTAATCTATGGCGTCTTGAAAAATATATCCTTTGATGGGGAGATGTTGTGGCATCCGTGGAATCTAAACTCAAAGAATACCTTGACATTAATCACACCCATGAGCTTCCCCCACTGACAGTGTCGGAGGCACATAAATGTGTCATTAGAGGTGAAGTAATTAACTCTCAGTCAATGCAAAAAGCCAACACTTGAAACTGATTGAAGAGGCATTAAAAGAGATATGTTCTTTTGAACCACAACATAATCTTTCCCTCTCCACGGCTCTCTTACCTAAACTCATAGATGCTCGTAAACATCTAAAGAGTCTGTTTCAGGAGAAAACTGATCAACTCTTTCTGAGGACTAGACAGTCTATCTCATCTTCCTTCCGGGATTACAAACTCTTATATTCCCTCCCTGACAATAACCAATCCAAATCCGAGTACATAGAGAAACTTTCAGGCTACTTAACTTCATCTCATCTGTCTATTCCCACCCAAGAGGATAAGTAGGCCCTAGACTTCCTCATCTCCATCTTCTGGCACTTAACACCAACCCGACTGCACAAGTGAAAAATAATGTTTTTTTTGCAGATGTTTCAGATAACGAATGGCACACCCCAGGGTTGTCCTCTGTGCCCCCCTATTGCTTGTACTGGTTATGGAATCTTTGGCGCAACACATACGGATTTAAACGGAAATCATGAACATAAGCTTTCTATGTTCGCTGATGATATTCTGATCGCATCCACATGCCCTTCTATTTCCCTAATCTCTACCAAAGCCGCCGCACACACCTCCGTATGTATTGGGTGCTACCAAGCTTTGCTTGTAATCAGCAAATTATTTCCAACAAGCCAAACACTCCATTTGAGTAAAATGTATTCTTTTACCAGAACATCTTAAAATTCAATAAGTCCAACATTTCAGTCCTTACACGGACTTTCATCAGGCACAAACAAACTATCATAGATGCTCCCACACAGCTCTTTATATCACTCCCTCTTTAAAAATGGCGCTGGACCGGCATGTGTGTGTCACCATGGAAACCCCAGGTGCCGGTCATACGTCAGTTCAAAGCATGGAGGTAACTGCTACATTGTATATTTAAAATCAAGTCATGTGTCAGAATTGTATCACATACCAAGTATCAAATCCTAATCAGTACAAACAGTGGTTAGAACAAGCAACTTAGCTCATTATATAAATGCAGGTCCCCATCCTTGAATCAGGCACTAGATCATAGCCTGCACGCTACCCTAGTAGCCCAAGGCAGTGATCACTTGTCCCCTCTAGACTCAGAGCTAACTTCTCTATTGTATATAGACCATTATTTCTTATATCTAATAAGACTAAATTGTTATTTTAAACCTTTCAGTGTCATTGTCCCCAGAGTATGTATCCAGTACATTTCACGCCTTGACAAAATTAACTCTCTATCACCAGCTCTAGGTGAAGGACTGATCTTTTAAATGGGAAACATTGTTATTCTTTAACCCTATGTTTCTCAGTTATGAAATGTCTGGCTACTGGGGAACGTTTTATTTGCTGTCATTCAACATACCACTCAGACCTCTGACTATCAGAGACCTATGTTCACATAACTAGTGATGAGCGAGCACCCCAATGCTCGGGTGTTCGGGTGCTCTGACCGAGCACCCCCTGAGGCTCGAGTGCTCGGCCGAGCACCCGAGCCCCATTGAAGTCAATAGGAGGACTCGAGCATTACACCAGGCACCCCCTGCTCTGATGAGGGGAGGGTGCCTGGTCCATAGGAAAAGGGCAGAAAAGGATGGAAACACCACAGAAATGGTTCAGGGACAGCATAGTGAGGATGTCTGGATGCATCTTGGACTCCAACATCGCTGCTGGGAACGATCTTTCGCCCGTAGTACGCCATTTTTACAGACTGACCATAAAACACACAAAAAGGAAAATAAAAACGACTTTAGGCGAAAAATTGTTACCAAACAATATTTGCTGTATATTTACTTGTATATCATCTGCAAATTCTCCCAAAAATTTCCTTGATTTTCGGAAGTGAGGCCATGATTAAAAGGGAAATGTGCGCAGAGGCAAATTCTCCCAAAAATTTCCTTGATTTTCAGAACTGAGGCCATGATTAAGAGGGAAACGTGCGCAGAGGCAAATTCTCCCAAAAATTTCCTTGATTTTCAGAACTGAGGCCATGATTAAGAGGGAAACGTGCGCAGAGGCAAATTCTCCCAAAAATTTCCTTGATTTTCAGAACTGAGGCCATGATTAAGAGGGAAACGTGCGCAGAGGCAAATTCTCCCAAAAATTTCCTTGATTTTCAGAACTGAGGCCATGATTAAGAGGGAAACGTGCGCAGAGGCAAATTCTCGCAAAAATTTCCTTGATTTTCAGAACTGAGGCCATGATTAAGAGGGAAACGTGCGCTGAGCTGACCATCTAAAACATTATGGGTGAGGGTCTGCTGCAGAGCTGACCATCCTAAACATTATAGGCGAAGGCCCGCTAGTGAGCTGACGCTATAAAACATTATATGAGAAGGCCCGCTGGTGAGCTGACCTATATAAAAATTGTCAAACAGGGCCCGCTGGTGAGCTGGCCCTATATAAAAATTATATCACAGGGCCCGCTGGTGAGCTGGCCCTATATAAAAATTATATCACAGGGCCCGCTGGTGAGCTGGCCCTATATAAAAATTATATCCCAGGGCATATGGAAGAGGAGGAGGAGGATGAAAAGATTAAGAGTCAACCATATACCCGTTTTTTGGGTGGAAGGGGTGAATGGGAATACAGAGTATTCACATCATTGTAAATAACATATATAAAGTGAGTTTATGTTCCCCCGCGGCTTTCCTCCAGTGGAGTGGAGAAGTCAGGGGAAATCCAGGCCTTGTTCATTTTTATAAGTGTCAACCTATCAGCATTGTCGGTGGAAAGGCGGATACGCTTATCTGTTATGATGCCACCAGCAGCACTAAATACCCGCTCAGACAGAACGCTGGCGGCAGGGCAGGCCAGCACCTCCAAGGCGTAGAGTGCCAGTTCATACCACGTGTCCAGCTTGGACACCCAGTAGTTGTAAGGCACAGAGGGATCATTGAGGACGCTGACACGGTCTGCTACGTACTCCTTCACCATCTTCCAAAACTTTTCCCTCCTTGTGACACTAGGCTGCGCATCAGGGTGAGGGTGCTGGCGGGGTGTCATGAAGGTGTCCAACGCCTTGGAGAGTGTTGCCCTGCCTTTCTCGGAACTGCTGTGTGCTCCCCTTTTCTCCCCTTCTCTGTTGGCCAAGGTAGCACGTACTCTGCCGCCAGCGTTGTCAGATGGAAAATTTTGGAGCAATTTTTCAACAAGAACCTTCTGGTATTGCACCATTTTGCTTGTCCTCTCCACCGGAGGAATGAGAGATGAGAAATTCTCTTTGTAGCGGGGGTCCAGAAGGGTGAACACCCAGTAATCCGTGTTGTTTAAAATGCGTATAACGCGTGGGTCACGGGAAAGGCAGCCTAACATAAAGTCAGCCATGTGTGCCAGAGTACCAACAGTCAAGATTTCGCTGTCCTCACCAGGAGGATGACTCTCAATATCCTCATCCTCTTCCTCCTCTTCTGCCCACCCACGCTGAAGAGATGGAACTAAAGTTCCATGGCTACCCTCTGTAGCGGAGGCAACCGTGTCTTCCTCCTCCTCCTCCTCCTCCTCCTCCTCCGCCTCCTCCAATTGTCGCTGAGAAGACGAAGTGAGGGTGCTCTGGCTATCACCTTGTGTAAGCTCTTCCTCCCCCATTTCCACCTCTTCCACATGCAAAGCGTCGGTTTTAATTGTGAGCAGCGAGCGTTTCAGTAGACACAGAAGTGGGATGGTTACACTGATAATAGCGTTATCGCCGCTCACCATCTGTGTCGATTCCTCAAAATTGCGTAAAACCTCGCAGAGGTCTGACATCCATTCCCACTCCTCACTTCTGATTACAGGAAGTTGAACGGAGAGGCGACGACCGTGTAACAGCTGGTACTCCACTACTGCCCTCTGCTGCTCACAAAGCCGGGCCAACATGTGGAAGGTGGAGTTCCAGCGCGTGCTCACGTCACACAGCAGCCGGTGAGCTGGCAATTGTAAGCGCTGCTGCAGCTTCAACAGGCCGGCCGAAGCTGTAGATGACTTACGGAAATGTGCACACACGCGGCGCACCTTGGTCAAGAGATCATGCACATTGGGGTAGGTTTTTAGAAATCGCTGCACCACTAAATTAAATACATGCGCTAGGCATGGTACGTGTGTGAGCTTGCCGAGCTCCAAAGCCGCCACCAAGTTACGCCCATTATCACACACAACCATGCCTGGTTGCAGGTTGAGTGGCGAGAGCCACTGCTCTGAGGCCGTGTGCTGTTTGTCCCCAAGGCAGATCAGCTTCAGCACGGCCTGTTGACGGTTCCCTACTGCAGTGCTACACTGCTTCCAGCTACTGGCTGATGGGGGAGTGGCGCTGCGTGTAGAGAATTCGGAGGTGGAAACGGAGGAGGAGGAGCCAATAACGTAGGTGCTGGCGGAAACCCTGATGGAGGTAGGGCCCGCAATCCTCGGCGTGGGTAGCACCCGTGCCATCCCAGGGTCCGACTCGCTCCCAGCCTCCACGACATTCACCCAGTGTGCCGTCAGGGAAATGTAGCGTCCCTGGCCACAAGCACTTGTCCATGTGTCAGTCGTTAAGTGGACCTTCCCAGTAACTGCGTTGGTCAGGGCACGGGTGATGTTACGGGATACATGGTGGTGTAATGCGGGGATGGCACACCGGGAAAAGTAGTGGCGGCTGGGGACCGCGTACCGAGGGACAGCTGCTGCCATCAGGCTGCGGAAGGACTCAGTGACCACAAGCCTAAATGGCAGCATTTCGATGGCCAGTAATTTGGAAAGGTGTGAGGTTAGTGCTATGGCCTGTGGGTGGGTGGCTGGGTATTTTCTCTTGCGCTCAAATGCCTGGGGTAACGACATTTGGACGCTGTGCTGGGACAGGGAAGTGGATGTGGTCGCTGATGGTGCTTCAGATGCTACAGGTGCAGGGCGGGAGGTATGCGGGCCTGCGCCTTCGACAGGCGATTGGCCGGCACCGAAAACAGGGGAAGAGGAGGCAGTGGTGTGGCCTGCAGACACAGATGGGCGATCCAGGCGCTCCTCCCACTTACTACGGTGCTTGGATGCCATGTGTCGGATCATGCTGGTGGTGGTGAGGTTTCTAGTGTTCATGCCTCGGCTCATTCTGGTGTGGCACAGGTAGCAAACTACAATTCTTTTGTCGTCCGCACTTTCCTTAAAAAAACGCCATACCGCGGAACACCTACCCTTTGGCAAGGTAGATTTACGCAAGGGGGTGCTCCGTGGAACATTTGCGGGCCGGTTTGGTGCGGTCCGCCTTCTTTCTGTAGCCACACCACTGCCTCTTCCAGCCTGTTGCGGTGCTGCAGATGGCTCACCCTCAGGACTGCTGTCATCGCTCGGCTCTACACCTTCCCAGGTGGGGTCAGTCACCTCATCGTCCACCAAGTCCTCCTCCACTTCCTCACTCTGATCATCCTCCTCAAGTCTTGATCCCACCACATACTCAGTCATTGACAACTGTATAACATTCTCCTCAACAAGGTCTTGAGACGGAAATAGTGGTTGATTTAATGGCAACTGTGTCTCATCATCATCATCATCATCCACTACTTCCTTTGACCTTAAATGCCGTTCACATCTGTCATCTTCTTGTGATTGGGTAGCCTCTAGAGGTTGTGAATCAGGGCACAAGATGTCATGTTCCTCTGCAAGCGTGCTTGGAGAGAGGGTCAAATGAAGGATTGGTGATGAGACGAGCTCCTCACTATATCCCAGTGTGGGATCACTTCTTTGACCAGACCGTGTATGGTGGGAGGAAGGATGATCAGAGTGAGGATTATGTTGACCAGACTCTTGGCTACTGAGAGTGGACTTGGTGGAAGACAGGGTGGTGCTTAACCGACTGGAAGCAGTATCAGCTGTCATCCAACCGACCACCTGTTCGCAGTGGTCGGACCTCGAGAGTGATGTCCTGCGACGCCCTGTAAAATTACACATGAAGCTAGGTATGGTGGATGTCTTTCTTTCTTGTGCTCTGGCACCAGGCACAGTTTCTCCGCGTCCTGACCCGCGCCCTGAACTTTCAGGATCACGTCCACTTCCCCGTCCCTTTTTACCCGCCTTCTTCATCTTACACAGAATATGTGACTTTAATATTTGAGTTTGAAAACTTAACAGTATTTCTTATTATTCTGCAACTCTGCAGAGTACACAGAATAGGCTGCTAAACGGCGGTGAAACACACTGAATGGAATATGTGACTTTGATATTTTAGTTTGAAGACTTAACAGTATTTCTTCCTATTCTGCAACTGTGCAGAGTACACAGAATAGGCTGCTAAACGGCGGTGACACACACTGAATGGAATATGTGACTTTAATATTTGAGTTTGAAAACTTAACAGTATTTCTTACTATTCTGCAACTGTGCAGAGTACACAGAATAGGCTGCTAAACGGCGGTGACACACACTGAATGGAATATGTGACTTTAATATTTGAGTTTGAAAACTTAACAGTATTTCTTACTATTCTGCAACTGTGCAGAGTACACAGAATAGGCTGCTAAACGGCGGTGACACACACTGAATGTAATATGTGACTATAATATTTGAGTTTGAAAACGTAACAGTATTTCTTACTATTCTGCAACTGTGCAGAGTACACAGAATAGGCTGCTAAACTGCGGTGACGAACACAGAATGGAATATGTGACTTTAATATTTGAGTTTGAAAACTTAACAGTATTTCTTACTATTCTGCAACTCTGCAGAGTACACAGAATAGGCTGCTAAACGGCGGTGACACACACTGAATGGAATATGTGACTTTAATATTTGAGTTTGAAAACTTAACAGTATTTCTTACTATTCTGCAACTGTGCAGAGTACACAGAATAGGCTGCTAAACGGCGGTGACACACACTGAATGGAATATGTGACTTTAATATTTGAGTTTGAAACTTAACAGTATTTCTTACTATTCTGCAACTGTGCAGAGTACATAGAATAGGCTGCTAAACGGCGGTGACACACACTGAATGGAATATGTGACTTTAATATTTGAGTTTGAAAACTTAACAGTATTTCTTACTATTCTGCAACTGTGCAGAGTACACAGAATAGGCTGCTAAACGGCGGTGACACACACTGAATGGAATATGTGACTTTAATATTTGAGTTTGAAAACTTAACAGTATTTCTTCCTATTCTGCAACTGTGCAGAGTACACAGAATAGGCTGCTAAACGGCGGTGACACACACTGAATGGAATATGTGACTTTAATATTTGAGTTTGAAAACTTAACAGTATTTCTTACTATTCTGCAACTGTGCAGAGTACACAGAATAGGCTGCTAAACGGCGGTGACACACACTGAATGGAATATGTGACTTTAATATTTGAGTTTGAAAACTTAACAGTATTTCTTACTATTCTGCAACTGTGCAGAGTACACAGAATAGGCTGCTAAACGGCGGTAACACACACTGAATGGAATATGTGACTTTAATATTTGAGTTTGAAAACGTAACAGTATTTCTTACTATTCTGCAACTGTGCAGAGTACACAGAATAGGCTGCTAAACGGCGGTGACACACACTGAATGGAATATGTGACTTTAATATTTGAGTTTGAAAACTTAACAGTATTTCTTACTATTCTGCAACTGTGCAGAGTACACAGAATAGGCTGCTAAACGGCGGTGACACACACTGAATGGAATATGTGACTTTAATATTTGAGTTTGAAAACTTAACAGTATTTCTTCCTATTCTGCAACTGTGCAGAGTACACAGAATAGGCTGCTAAACGGCGGTGACACACACTGAATGGAATATGTGACTTTAATATTTGAGTTTGAAAACTTAACAGTATTTCTTACTATTCTGCAACTGTGCAGAGTACACAGAATAGGCTGCTAAACGGCGGTGACACACACTGAATGGAATATGTGACTTTAATATTTGAGTTTGAAAACTTAACAGTATTTCTTACTATTCTGCAACTGTGCAGAGTACACAGAATAGGCTGCTAAACTGCGGTGACGAACACAGAATGGAATATGTGACTTTAATATTTGAGTTTGAAAACTTAACAGTATTTCTTCCTATTCTGCAACTGTGCAGAGTACACAGAATAGGCTGCTAAACGGCGGTGACACACACTGAATGGAATATGTGACTTTAATATTTGAGTTTGAAAACTTAACAGTATTTCTTCCTATTCTGCAACTGTGCAGAGTACACAGAATAGGCTGCTAAACGGCGGTGACACACACTGAATGGAATATGTGACTTTAATATTTGAGTTTGAAAACTTAACACTATTTCTTACTATTCTGCAACTGTGCAGAGTACACAGAATAGGCTGCTAAACGGCGGTGACACACACTGAATGGAATATGTGACTTTAATATTTGAGTTTGAAAACTTAACAGTATTTCTTACTATTCTGCAACTGTGCAGAGTACACAGAATAGGCTGCTAAACGGCGGTGACACACACTGAATGGAATATGTGACTTTAATATTTGAGTTTGAAAACTTAACAGTATTTCTTCCTATTCTGCAACTGTGCAGAGTACACAGAATAGGCTGCTAAACGGCGGTGACACACACTGAATGGAATATGTGACTTTAAAATTTGAGTTTGAAAACTTAACAGTATTTCTTACTATTCTGCAACTGTGCAGAGTACACAGAATATGCTGCTAAACGGTGGTGACACACACTGAATGGAATATGTGACTTTAATATTTGAGTTTGAAAACTTAACAGTATTTCTTACTATTCTGCAACTGTGCAGAGTACACAGAATAGGCTGCTAAACGGCGGTGACACACACTGAATGGAATATGTGACTTTAATATTTGAGTTTGAAAACGTAACAGTATTTCTTACTATTCTGCAACTGTGCAGAGTACACAGAATAGGCTGCTAAACTGCGGTGACGAACACAGAATGGAATATGTGACTTTAATATTTGAGTTTGAAAACTTAACAGTATTTCTTACTATTCTGCAACTCTGCAGAGTACACAGAATAGGCTGCTAAACGGCGGTGACACACACTGAATGGAATATGTGACTTTAATATTTGAGTTTGAAAACTTAACAATATTTCTTACTATTCTGCAACTGTGCAGAGTACACAGAATAGGCTGCTAAACGGCGGTGACACACACTGAATGGAATATGTGACTTTAATATTTGAGTTTGAAAACTTAACAGTATTTCTTCCTATTCTGCAACTGTGCAGAGTACACAGAATAGGCTGCTAAACGGCGGTGACACACACTGAATGGAATATGTGACTTTAATATTTGAGTTTGAAAACTTAACAGTATTTCTTACTATTCTGCAACTGTGCAGAGTACACAGAATAGGCTGCTAAACGGCGGTGACACACACTGAATGGAATATGTGACTTTAATATTTGAGTTTGAAAACTTAACAGTATTTCTTACTATTCTGCAACTGTGCAGAGTACACAGAATAGGCTGCTAAACGGCGGTGACACACACTGAATGGAATATGTGACTTTAATATTTGAATTTGAAAACGTAACAGTATTTCTTACTATTCTGCAACTGTGCAGAGTACACAGAATAGGCTGCTAAACGGCGGTGACACACACTGAATGGAATATGTGACTTTAATATTTGAGTTTGAAAACTTAACAGTATTTCTTACTATTCTGCAACTGTGCAGAGTACACAGAATAGGCTGCTAAACGGCGGTGACACACACTGAATGGAATATGTGACTTTAATATTTGAGTTTGAAAACTTAACAGTATTTCTTCCTATTCTGCAACTCTGCAGAGTACACAGAATAGGCTGCTAAACGGCGGTGACACACACTGAATGGAATATGTGACTTTAATATTTGAGTTTGAAAACTTAACAGTATTTCTTACTATTCTGCAACTGTGCAGAGTACACAGAATAGGCTGCTAAACGGCGGTGACACACACTGAATGGAATATGTGACTTTAATATTTGAGTTTGAAAACTTAACAGTATTTCTTACTATTCTGCAACTGTGCAGAGTACACAGAATAGGCTGCTAAACTGCGGTGACGAACACAGAATGGAATATGTGACTTTAATATTTGAGTTTGAAAACTTAACAGTATTTCTTCCTATTCTGCAACTGTGCAGAGTACACAGAATAGGCTGCTAAACGGCGGTGACACACACTGAATGGAATATGTGACTTTAATATTTGAGTTTGAAAACTTAACACTATTTCTTACTATTCTGCAACTGTGCAGAGTACACAGAATAGGCTGCTAAACGGCGGTGACACACACTGAATGGAATATGTGACTTTAATATTTGAGTTTGAAAACTTAACAGTATTTCTTACTATTCTGCAACTGTGCAGAGTACACAGAATAGGCTGCTAAACGGCGGTGACACACACTGAATGGAATATGTGACTTTAATATTTGAGTTTGAAAACTTAACAGTATTTCTTCCTATTCTGCAACTGTGCAGAGTACACAGAATAGGCTGCTAAACGGCGGTGACACACACTGAATGGAATATGTGACTTTAAAATTTGAGTTTGAAAACTTAACAGTATTTCTTACTATTCTGCAACTGTGCAGAGTACACAGAATATGCTGCTAAACGGTGGTGACACACACTGAATGGAATATGTGACTTTAATATTTGAGTTTGAAAACTTAACAGTATTTCTTACTATTCTGCAACTGTGCAGAGTACACAGAATAGGCTGCTAAACGGCGGTGACACACACTGAATGGAATATGTGACTTTAATATTTGAGTTTGAAAACGTAACAGTATTTCTTACTATTCTGCAACTGTGCAGAGTACACAGAATAGGCTGCTAAACTGCGGTGACGAACACAGAATGGAATATGTGACTTTAATATTTGAGTTTGAAAACTTAACAGTATTTCTTACTATTCTGCAACTCTGCAGAGTACACAGAATAGGCTGCTAAACGGCGGTGACACACACTGAATGGAATATGTGACTTTAATATTTGAGTTTGAAAACTTAACACTATTTCTTACTATTCTGCAACTGTGCAGAGTACACAGAATAGGCTGCTAAACTGCGGTGACACACACTGAATGGAATATGTGACTTTAATATTTGAGTTTGAAAACTTAACAGTATTTCTTACTATTCTGCAACTGTGCAGAGTACACAGAATAGGCTGCTAAACGGCGGTGACACACACTGAATGGAATATGTGACTTTAATATTTGAGTTTGAAAACTTAACAGTATTTCTTCCTATTCTGCAACTGTGCAGAGTACACAGAATAGGCTGCTAAACGGCGGTGACACACACTGAATGGAATATGTGACTTTAAAATTTGAGTTTGAAAACTTAACAGTATTTCTTACTATTCTGCAACTGTGCAGAGTACACAGAATATGCTGCTAAACGGTGGTGACACACACTGAATGGAATATGTGACTTTAATATTTGAGTTTGAAAACTTAACAGTATTTCTTACTATTCTGCAACTGTGCAGAGTACACAGAATAGGCTGCTAAACGGCGGTGACACACACTGAATGGAATATGTGACTTTAATATTTGAGTTTGAAAACGTAACAGTATTTCTTACTATTCTGCAACTGTGCAGAGTACACAGAATAGGCTGCTAAACTGCGGTGACGAACACAGAATGGAATATGTGACTTTAATATTTGAGTTTGAAAACTTAACAGTATTTCTTACTATTCTGCAACTCTGCAGAGTACACAGAATAGGCTGCTAAACGGCGGTGACACACACTGAATGGAATATGTGACTTTAATATTTGAGTTTGAAAACTTAACAGTATTTCTTACTATTCTGCAACTGTGCAGAGTACACAGAATAGGCTGCTAAACGGCGGTGACACACACTGAATGGAATATGTGACTTTAATATTTGAGTTTGAAAACTTAACAGTATTTCTTACTATTCTGCAACTGTGCAGAGTACACAGAATAGGCTGCTAAACGGCGGTGACACACACTGAATGGAATATGTGACTTTAATATTTGAGTTTGAAAACTTAACAGTATTTCTTACTATTCTGCAACTGTGCAGAGTACACAGAATAGGCTGCTAAACGGCGGTGACACACACTGAATGGAATATGTGACTTTAATATTTGAGTTTGAAAACTTAACAGTATTTCTTACTATTCTGCAACTGTGCAGAGTACACAGAATAGGCTGCTAAACGGCGGTGACACACACTGAATGGAATATGTGACTTTAATATTTGAGTTTGAAAACTTAACAGTATTTCTTACTATTCTGCAACTGTGCAGAGTACACAGAATAGGCTGCTAAACGGCGGTGACACACACTGAATGGAATATGTGACTTTAATATTTGAGTTTGAAAACTTAACAGTATTTCTTACTATTCTGCAACTGTGCAGAGTACACAGAATAGGCTGCTAAACGGCGGTGACACACACTGAATGGAATATGTGACTTTAATATTTGAGTTTGAAAACGTAACAGTATTTCTTACTATTCTGCAACTGTGCAGAGTACACAGAATAGGCTGCTAAACGGCGGTGACACACACTGAATGGAATATGTGACTTTAATATTTGAGTTTGAAAACTTAACAGTATTTCTTACTATTCTGCAACTGTGCAGAGTACACAGAATAGGCTGCTAAACGGCGGTGACACACACTGAATGGAATATGTGACTTTAATATTTGAGTTTGAAAACTTAACAGTATTTCTTCCTATTCTGCAACTGTGCAGAGTACACAGAATAGGCTGCTAAACGGCGGTGACACACACTGAATGGAATATGTGACTTTAATATTTGAGTTTGAAAACTTAACAGTATTTCTTCCTATTCTGCAACTGTGCAGAGTACACAGAATAGGCTGCTAAACGGCGGTGACACACACTGAATGGAATATGTGACTTTAAAATTTTAAGTTTGAAAACTTAACAGTATTTCTTACTATTCTGCAACTGTGCAGAGTACACAGAATAGGCTGCTAAACGGCGGTGACACACACTGAATGGAATATGTGACTTTAATATTTGAGTTTGAAAACTTAACAGTATTTCTTCCTATTCTGCAACTGTGCAGAGTACACAGAATAGGCTGCTAAACGGCGGTGACACACACTGAATGGAATATGTGACTTTAATATTTGAGTTTGAAAACTTAACAGTATTTCTTACAATTCTGCAACTGTGCAGAGTACACAGAATAGGCTGCTAAACGGTGGTGACACACACTGAATGGAATATGTGACTTTAATATTTGA